>OY720630.1:8465421-9867303 GCA_963170105.1 Cantharis lateralis | reverse complement strand
TTCTAATTATTATTGCAAATTATAACTTGAAGATCTGAACGTGTAATTGTCAAATACAGAACTTCTAATTGATAGCTTCTAATTATTATTGTAAATTATAACTTGAAGATCTGAACTTGTAATAGTGAATTACAGAACTTAGATTTGTTAAATTCAAATTATTATTTCAAATTATAACTTGAAGATCTGAACTAGTAATTGTGAAATACAGAACTTAAAATTGATAGCTTCTAATTATTATTGCAAATTATAACTTGAAGATCAGAACTTGTACTAGTGATTTACAGAACTTAGATTTGTTAAATTCAAATTATTATTTCAAATTATAACTTGGAGATCTGAACTTGTAATTGTCAAATACAGAACTTAAAATTGATAGCTTCTAATTATTATTGCAAATTATAACTTGAAGATCTGAACTTGTAATTGTCAAATACAGAACTTCTAATTGTTAAATACAAATTATTAGTGCAAATTATAACTTGAAGATCTGACCTTGTAATTGTCAAATACAGAACTTAAAATTGATAGCTTATAATTATAATTCAAATTATAACTTGAAGATCTGAACTTGTAATAGTCAAATACAGAACTTCGAATTGTTAAATACAAAGTATTAGTGCAAATTATTACTTGAAGATCTGAACCTGTAATAGGTAAATACAGAACTTCGAATGATTAAATTCAAACTAAGATTGCAAATAATAATTTGAAGATCTGAACTTGTAATAGTCAAATACAGAACTTCTAATTGTTAAATACAAATTATTAGTGAAAATTATTACTTGAAGATCTGAACTAGTAATTGTCAAATACAGCACTTAAAATTGATAGCTTCTAATTATTATTGCAAATTATAACTTGAAGATCTGAACTTGTAATTGTCAAATACAGAACTTAAAATTGATAGCTTCTAATTATTATTTCAAATTATAACTTGGAGATCTGAACTTGTAATTGTCAAATACAGAACTTAAAATTGGTAGCTTCTAATTATTATTGCAAATTATAACTTGAAGATCCTAACTTGTAATTGTCAAATACAGAACTTCTAATTGTTAAATACAAATTATTAGTGCAAATTATAACTTGAAGATCTGACCTTGTAATTGTCAAATACAGAACTTAAAATTGATAGCTTCTAATTATTATTGCAAATTATAACTTGAAGATCTGAACGTGTAGTTGTCAAATACAGAACTTCTAATTGATAGCTTCTAATTATTATTGTAAATTATAACTTGAAGATCTGAACTTGTAATAGTGAATTACAGAACTTAGATTTGTTAAATTCAAATTATTATTTCAAATTATAACTTGAAGATCTGAACTAGTAATTGTGAAATACAGAACTTAAAATTGATAGCTTCTAATTATTATTGCAAATTATAACTTGAAGATCTGAACTTGTACTAGTGAATTACAGAACTTAGATTTGTTAAATTCAAATTATTATTTCAAATTATAACTTGGAGATCTGAACTTGTAATTGTCAAATACAGAACTTAAAATTGATAGCTTCTAATTATTATTGCAAATTATAACTTGAAGATCTGAACTTGTAATTGTCAAATACAGAACTTCTAATTGTTAAATACAAATTATTAGTGCAAATTATAACTTGAAGATCTGACCTTGTAATTGTCAAATACAGAACTTAAAATTGATAGCTTATAATTATTATTGTAAATTATAACTTGAAGATCTGAACTTGTAATAGTGAATTACAGAACTTAGATTTGTTAAATTCAAATTATTATTTCAAATTATAACTTGAAGATCTGAACTAGTAATTGTCAAATAGAGAACTTGAAATTGATAGCTTCTAATTATTATTGCAAATTATAACTTGAAGATCTGAACTTGTAATTGTCAAATACAGAACTTAAAATTGATAGCTTCTAATTATTATTTCAAATTATAACTTGGAGATCTGAACTTGTAATTGTCAAATACAGAACTTAAAATTGGTAGCTTCTAATTATTATTGCAAATTATAACTTGAAGATCCTAACTTGTAATTGTCAAATACAGAACTACTAATTGTTAAATACAAATTATTAGTGCAAATTATAACTTGAAGATCTGACCTTGTAATTGTCAAATACAGAACTTAAAAATGATAGCTTCTAATTATTATTGCAAATTATAACTTGAAGATCTGAACTTGTAATTGTCAAATGCAGAAATTAAAATTGATAGCTTCTAATTATTATTGCAAATAATAGTTTGAAGATCTGTACTTGTAATTGTCAAATACAGAACTTAAAATTGATAGCTTATAATTATAATTCAAATTATAACTTGAAGATCTGAACTTGTAATAGTCAAATACAGAACTTCGAATTGTTAAATACAAATTATTAGTGCAAATTATAACTTGAAGATCTGACCTTGTAATTGTCATATACAGAACTTAAAATTGATAGCTTCTAATTATTATTGCAAATAATAGTTTGAAGATCTGTACTTGTAATTGTCAAATACAGAACTTAAAATTGATAGCTTATAATTATAATTCAAATTATAACTTGTAGATCTCAACTTGTAATAGTCAAATACAGAACTTCGAATTGTTAAATACAAAGTATTAGTGCAAATTATTACTTGAAGATCTGAACCTGTAATAGGTAAATACAGAACTTCGAATGATTAAATGCAAACTAAGATTGCAAATAATAATTTGAAGATCTGAACTTGTAATAGTCAAATACAGAACTTCTAATTGTTAAATACAAATTATTAGTGAAAATTATTACTTGAAGATCTGAACTAGTAATTGTCAAATACAGCACTTAAAATTGATAGCTTCTAATTATTATTGCAAATTATAACTTGAAGATCTGAACTTGTAAATGTCAAATACAGAACTTAAAATTGATAGCTTATAATTATAATTCAAATTATAACTTGAAGATCTGAACGTGTAATTGTCAAATACAGAACTTCTAATTGTTAAATACAAATTATTAGTGCAAATTATAACTTGAAGATCTGAACTTGTAATTATCAAATACAGAACTTAAAATTGATAGCTTCTAATTATTATTTCAAATTATAACTTGAAGATCTGAACTTGTAATTGTCAAATACAGAACTTAAAATTAATAGCTTCTAATTATTATTGCAAATAATAACTTGAAGATCTGAATTTGTAATTGTCAAATGCAGAACTTAAAATTGATAGCTTCTAATTATTATTGCAAATAATAGTTTGAAGATCTGTGCTTGTAATTGTCAAATACAGAACTTAAAATTGATAGCTTATAATTATAATTCAAATTATAACTTGAAGATCTGAACTTGTAATAGTCAAATACAGAACTTCGAATTGTTAAATACAAAGTATTAGTGCAAATTATTACTTGAAGATCTGAACCTGTAATAGGTAAATACAGAACTTCGAATGATTAAATTCAAACTAAGATTGCAAATAATAATTTGAAGATCTGAACTTGTAATAGTCAAATACAGAACTTCTAATTGTTAAATACAAATTATTAGTGAAAATTATTACTTGAAGATCTGAACTAGTAATTGTCAAATACAGCACTTAAAAGTGATAGCTTCTAATTATTATTGCAAATTATAACTTGAAGATCTGAACTTGTAAATGTCAAATACAGAACTTAAAATTGATAGCTTATAATTATAATTCAAATTATAACTTGAAGATCTGAACGTGTAATTGTCAAATACAGAACTTCTAATTGTTAAATACAAATTATTAGTGCAAATTATAACTTGAAGATCTGAACTTGTAATTATCAAATACAGAACTTAAAATTGATAGCTTCTAATTATTATTTCAAATTATAACTTGAAGATCTGAACTTGTAATTGTCAAATACAGAACTTAAAATTAATTGCTTCTAATTATTATTGCAAATAATAACTTGAAGTTCTGAACTTGTAATTGTCAAATGCAGAACTTAAAATTGATAGCTTCTAATTATTATTGCAAATAATAGTTTGAAGATCTGTACTTGTAATTGTCAAATACAGAACTTAAAATTGATAGCTTATAATTATAATTCAAATTATAACTTGAAGATCTGAACTTGTAATAGTCAAATACAGAACTTCGAATTGTTAAATACAAAGTATTAGTGCAAATTATTACTTGAAGATCTGAACCTGTAATAGGTAAATACAGAACTTCGAATGATTAAATTCAAACTAAGATTGCAAATAATAATTTGAAGATCTGAACTTGTAATAGTCAAATACAGAACTTCTAATTGTTAAATACAAATTATTAGTGAAAATTATTACTTGAAGATCTGAACTAGTAATTGTCAAATACAGCACTTAAAATTGATAGCTTCTAATTATTATTGCAAATTATAACTTGAAGATCTGAACTTGTAATTGTCAAATACAGAACTTAAAATTGATAGCTTCTAATTATTATTTCAAATTATAACTTGGAGATCTGAACTTGTAATTGTCAAATACAGAACTTAAAATTGGTAGCTTCTAATTATTATTGCAAATTATAACTTGAAGATCCTAACTTGTAATTGTCAAATACAGAACTTCTAATTGTTAAATACAAATTATTAGTGCAAATTATAACTTGAAGATCTGACCTTGTAATTGTCAAATACAGAACTTAAAATTGATAGCTTCTAATTATTATTGCAAATTATAACTTGAAGATCTGAACGTGTAATTGTCAAATACAGAACTTCTAATTGATAGCTTCTAATTATTATTGTAAATTATAACTTGAAGATCTGAACTTGTAATAGTGAATTACAGAACTTAGATTTGTTAAATTCAAATTATTATTTCAAATTATAACTTGAAGATCTGAACTAGTAATTGTGAAATACAGAACTTAAAATTGATAGCTTCTAATTATTATTGCAAATTATAACTTGAAGATCTGAACTTGTACTAGTGAATTACAGAACTTAGATTTGTTAAATTCAAATTATTATTTCAAATTATAACTTGGAGATCTGAACTTGTAATTGTCAAATACAGAACTTAAAATTGATAGCTTCTAATTATTATTGCAAATTATAACTTGAAGATCTGAACTTGTAATTGTCAAATACAGAACTTCTAATTGTTAAATACAAATTATTAGTTTAAATTATAACTTGAAGATCTGACCTTGTAATTGTCAAATACAGAACTTAAAATTGATAGCTTATAATTATAATTCAAATTATAACTTGAAGATCTGAACTTGTAATAGTCAAATACAGAACTTCGAATTGTTAAATACAAAGTATTAGTGCAAATTATTACTTGAAGATCTGAACCTGTAATAGGTAAATACAGAACTTCGAATGATTAAATTCAAACTAAGATTGCAAATAATAATTTGAAGATCTGAACTTGTAATAGTCAAATACAGAACTTCTAATTGTTAAATACAAATTATTAGTGAAAATTATTACTTGAAGATCTGAACTAGTAATTGTCAAATACAGCACTTAAAATTGATAGCTTCTAATTATTATTGCAAATTATAACTTGAAGATCTGAACTTGTAATTGTCAAATACAGAACTTAAAATTGATAGCTTCTAATTATTATTTCAAATTATAACTTGGAGATCTGAACTTGTAATTGTCAAATACAGAACTTAAAATTGGTAGCTTCTAATTATTATTGCAAATTATAACTTGAAGATCCTAACTTGTAATTGTCAAATACAGAACTTCTAATTGTTAAATACAAATTATTAGTGCAAATTATAACTTGAAGATCTGACCTTGTAATTGTCAAATACAGAACTTAAAATTGATAGCTTCTAATTATTATTGCAAATTATAACTTGAAGATCTGAACGTGTAGTTGTCAAATACAGAACTTCTAATTGATAGCTTCTAATTATTATTGTAAATTATAACTTGAAGATCTGAACTTGTAATAGTGAATTACAGAACTTAGATTTGTTAAATTCAAATTATTATTTCAAATTATAACTTGAAGATCTGAACTAGTAATTGTGAAATACAGAACTTAAAATTGATAGCTTCTAATTATTATTGCAAATTATAACTTGAAGATCTGAACTTGTACTAGTGAATTACAGAACTTAGATTTGTTAAATTCAAATTATTATTTCAAATTATAACTTGGAGATCTGAACTTGTAATTGTCAAATACAGAACTTAAAATTGATAGCTTCTAATTATTATTGCAAATTATAACTTGAAGATCTGAACTTGTAATTGTCAAATACAGAACTTCTAATTGTTAAATACAAATTATTAGTGCAAATTATAACTTGAAGATCTGACCTTGTAATTGTCAAATACAGAACTTAAAATTGATAGCTTATAATTATTATTGTAAATTATAACTTGAAGATCTGAACTTGTAATAGTGAATTACAGAACTTAGATTTGTTAAATTCAAATTATTATTTCAAATTATAACTTGAAGATCTGAACTAGTAATTGTCAAATACAGAACTTAAAATTGATAGCTTCTAATTATTATTGCAAATTATAACTTGAAGATCTGAACTTGTAATTGTCAAATACAGAACTTAAAATTGATAGCTTCTAATTATTATTTCAAATTATAACTTGGAGATCTGAACTTGTAATTGTCAAATACAGAACTTAAAATTGGTAGCTTCTAATTATTATTGCAAATTATAACTTGAAGATCCTAACTTGTAATTGTCAAATACAGAACTACTAATTGTTAAATACAAATTATTAGTGCAAATTATAACTTGAAGATCTGACCTTGTAATTGTCAAATACAGAACTTAAAAATGATAGCTTCTAATTATTATTGCAAATTATAACTTGAAGATCTGAACCTGTAATAGGTAAATACAGAACTTCGAATGATTAAATTCAAACTAAGATTGCAAATAATAATTTGAAGATCTGAACTTGTAATAGTCAAATACAGAACTTCTAATTGTTAAATACAAATTATTAGTGAAAATTATTACTTGAAGATCTGAACTAGTAATTGTCAAATACAGCACTTAAAATTGATAGCTTCTAATTATTATTGCAAATTATAACTTGAAGATCTGAACTTGTAATTGTCAAATACAGAACTTAAAATTGATAGCTTCTAATTATTATTTCAAATTATAACTTGGAGATCTGAACTTGTAATTGTCAAATACAGAACTTAAACTTGGTAGCTTCTAATTATTATTGCAAATTATAACTTGAAGATCCTAACTTGTAATTGTCAAATACAGAACTTCTAATTGTTAAATACAAATTATTAGTGCAAATTATAACTTGAAGATCTGACCTTGTAATTGTCAAATACAGAACTTAAAATTGATAGCTTCTAATTATTATTGCAAATTATAACTTGAAGATCTGAACGTGTAATTGTCAAATACAGAACTTCTAATTGTTAAATACAAATTATTAGTGCAAATTATAACTTGAAGATCTGAACTTGTAATTATCAAATACAGAACTTAAAATTGATAGCTTCTAATTATTATTTCAAATTATAACTTGAAGATCTGAACTTGTAATTGTCAAATACAGAACTTAAAATTAATAGCTTCTAATTATTATTGCAAATAATAACTTGAAGATCTGAACTTGTAATTGTCAAATGCAGAACTTAAAATTGATAGCTTCTAATTATTATTGCAAATAATAGTTTGAAGATCTGTACTTGTAATTGTCAAATACAGAACTTAAAATTGATAGCTTATAATTATAATTCAAATTATAACTTGAAGATCTGAACTTGTAATAGTCAAATACAGAACTTCGAATTGTTAAATACAAAGTATTAGTGCAAATTATTACTTGAAGATCTGAACTTGTAATTATCAAATACAGAACTTAAAATTGATAGCTTCTAATTATTATTTCAAATTATAACTTGAAGATCTGAACTTGTAATTGTCAAATACAGAACTTAAAATTAATAGCTTCTAATTATTATTGCAAATAATAACTTGAAGATCTGAACTTGTAATTGTCAAATGCAGAACTTAAAATTGATAGCTTCTAATTATTATTGCAAATAATAGTTTGAAGATCTGTACTTGTAATTGTCAAATACAGAACTTAAAATTGATAGTTTATAATTATAATTCAAATTATAACTTGAAGATCTGAACTTGTAATAGTCAAATACAGAACTTCGAATTGTTAAATACAAAGTATTAGTGCAAATTATTACTTGAAGATCTGAACCTGTAATAGGTAAATACAGAACTTCGAATGATTAAATTCAAACTAAGATTGCAAATAATAATTTGAAGATCTGAACTTGTAATAGTCAAATACAGAACTTCTAATTGTTAAATACAAATTATTAGTGAAAATTATTACTTGAAGATCTGAACTAGTAATTGTCAAATACAGCACTTAAAATTGATAGCTTCTAATTATTATTGCAAATTATAACTTGAAGATCTGAACTTGTAATTGTCAAATACAGAACTTAAAATTGATAGCTTCTAATTATTATTTCAAATTATAACTTGGAGATCTGAACTTGTAATTGTCAAATACAGAACTTAAAATTGGTAGCTTCTAATTATTATTGCAAATTATAACTTGAAGATCCTAACTTGTAATTGTCAAATACAGAACTTCTAATTGTTAAATACAAATTATTAGTGCAAATTATAACTTGAAGATCTGACCTTGTAATTGTCAAATACAGAACTTAAAATTGATAGCTTCTAATTATTATTGCAAATTATAACTTGAAGATCTGAACGTGTAATTGTCAAATACAGAACTTCTAATTGATAGCTTCTAATTATTATTGTAAATTATAACTTGAAGATCTGAACTTGTAATAGTGAATTACAGAACTTAGATTTGTTAAATTCAAATTATTATTTCAAATTATAACTTGAAGATCTGAACTAGTAATTGTGAAATACAGAACTTAAAATTGATAGCTTCTAATTATTATTGCAAATTATAACTTGAAGATCTGAACTTGTACTAGTGAATTACAGAACTTAGATTTGTTAAATTCAAATTATTATTTCAAATTATAACTTGGAGATCTGAACTTGTAATTGTCAAATACAGAACTTAAAATTGATAGCTTCTAATTATTATTGCAAATTATAACTTGAAGATCTGAACTTGTAATTGTCAAATACAGAACTTCTAATTGTTAAATACAAATTATTAGTGCAAATTATAACTTGAAGATCTGACCTTGTAATTGTCAAATACAGAACTTAAAATTGATAGCTTCTAATTATTATTGCAAATTATAACTTGAAGATCTGAACGTGTAGTTGTCAAATACAGAACTTCTAATTGATAGCTTCTAATTATTATTGTAAATTATAACTTGAAGATCTGAACTTGTAATAGTGAATTACAGAACTTAGATTTGTTAAATTCAAATTATTATTTCAAATTATAACTTGAAGATCTGAACTAGTAATTGTGAAATACAGAACTTAAAATTGATAGCTTCTAATTATTATTGCAAATTATAACTTGAAGATCTGAACGTGTAATTGTCAAATACAGAACTTCTAATTGTTAAATACAAATTATTAGTGCAAATTATAACTTGAAGATCTGAACTTGTAATTATCAAATACAGAACTTAAAATTGATAGCTTCTAATTATTATTTCAAATTATAACTTGAAGATCTGAACTTGTAATTGTCAAATACAGAACTTAAAATTAATAGCTTCTAATTATTATTGCAAATAATAACTTGAAGATCTGAACTTGTAATTGTCAAATGCAGAACTTAAAATTGATAGCTTCTAATTATTATTGCAAATAATAGTTTGAAGATCTGTACTTGTAATTGTCAAATACAGAACTTAAAATTGATAGCTTATAATTATAATTCAAATTATAACTTGAAGATCTGAACTTGTAATAGTCAAATACAGAACTTCGAATTGTTAAATACAAAGTATTAGTGCAAATTATTACTTGAAGATCTGAACTTGTAATTATCAAATACAGAACTTAAAATTGATAGCTTCTAATTATTATTTCAAATTATAACTTGAAGATCTGAACTTGTAATTGTCAAATACAGAACTTAAAATTAATAGCTTCTAATTATTATTGCAAATAATAACTTGAAGATCTGAACTTGTAATTGTCAAATGCAGAACTTAAAATTGATAGCTTCTAATTATTATTGCAAATAATAGTTTGAAGATCTGTACTTGTAATTGTCAAATACAGAACTTAAAATTGATAGTTTATAATTATAATTCAAATTAAAACTTGAAGATCTGAACTTGTAATAGTCAAATACAGAACTTCGAATTGTTAAATACAAAGTATTAGTGCAAATTATTACTTGAAGATCTCAACCTGTAATAGGTAAATACAGAACTTCGAATGATTAAATTCAAACTAAGATTGCAAATAATAATTTGAAGATCTGAACTTGTAATAGTCAAATACAGAACTTCTAATTGTTAAATACAAATTATTAGTGAAAATTATTACTTGAAGATCTGAACTAGTAATTGTCAAATACAGCACTTAAAATTGATAGCTTCTAATTATTATTGCAAATTATAACTTGAAGATCTGAACTTGTAATTGTCAAATACAGAACTTAAAATTGATAGCTTCTAATTATTATTTCAAATTATAACTTGGAGATCTGAACTTGTAATTGTCAAATACAGAACTTAAAATTGGTAGCTTCTAATTATTATTGCAAATTATAACTTGAAGATCCTAACTTGTAATTGTCAAATACAGAACTTCTAATTGTTAAATACAAATTATTAGTGCAAATTATAACTTGAAGATCTGACCTTGTAATTGTCAAATACAGAACTTAAAATTGATAGCTTCTAATTATTAATGCAAATTATAACTTGAAGATCTGAACGTGTAATTGTCAAATACAGAACTTCTAATTGATAGCTTCTAATTATTATTGTAAATTATAACTTGAAGATCTGAACTTGTAATAGTGAATTACAGAACTTAGATTTGTTAAATTCAAATTATTATTTCAAATTATAACTTGAAGATCTGAACTAGTAATTGTGAAATACAGAACTTAAAATTGATAGCTTCTAATTATTATTGCAAATTATAACTTGAAGATCTGAACTTGTACTAGTGAATTACAGAACTTAGATTTGTTAAATTCAAATTATTATTTCAAATTATAACTTGGAGATCTGAACTTGTAATTGTCAAATACAGAACTTAAAATTGATAGCTTCTAATTATTATTGCAAATTATAACTTGAAGATCTGAACTTGTAATTGTCAAATACAGAACTTCTAATTGTTAAATACAAATTATTAGTGCAAATTATAACTTGAAGATCTGACCTTGTAATTGTCAAATACAGAACTTAAAATTGATAGCTTATAATTATAATTCAAATTATAACTTGAAGATCTGAACTTGTAATAGTCAAATACAGAACTTCGAATTGTTAAATACAAAGTATTAGTGCAAATTATTACTTGAAGATCTGAACCTGTAATAGGTAAATACAGAACTTCGAATGATTAAATTCAAACTAAGATTGCAAATAATAATTTGAAGATCTGAACTTGTAATAGTCAAATACAGAACTTCTAATTGTTAAATACAAATTATTAGTGAAAATTATTACTTGAAGATCTGAACTAGTAATTGTCAAATACAGCACTTAAAATTGATAGCTTCTAATTATTATTGCAAATTATAACTTGAAGATCTGAACTTGTAATTGTCAAATACAGAACTTAAAATTGATAGCTTCTAATTATTATTTCAAATTATAACTTGGAGATCTGAACTTGTAATTGTCAAATACAGAACTTAAAATTGGTAGCTTCTAATTATTATTGCAAATTATAACTTGAAGATCCTAACTTGTAATTGTCAAATACAGAACTTCTAATTGTTAAATACAAATTATTAGTGCAAATTATAACTTGAAGATCTGACCTTGTAATTGTCAAATACAGAACTTAAAATTGATAGCTTCTAATTATTATTGCAAATTATAACTTGAAGATCTGAACGTGTAGTTGTCAAATACAGAACTTCTAATTGATAGCTTCTAATTATTATTGTAAATTATAACTTGAAGATCTGAACTTGTAATAGTGAATTACAGAACTTAGATTTGTTAAATTCAAATTATTATTTCAAATTATAACTTGAAGATCTGAACTAGTAATTGTGAAATACAGAACTTAAAATTGATAGCTTCTAATTATTATTGCAAATTATAACTTGAAGATCTGAACTTGTACTAGTGAATTACAGAACTTAGATTTGTTAAATTCAAATTATTATTTCAAATTATAACTTGGAGATCTGAACTTGTAATTGTCAAATACAGAACTTAAAATTGATAGCTTCTAATTATTATTGCAAATTATAACTTGAAGATCTGAACTTGTAATTGTCAAATACAGAACTTCTAATTGTTAAATACAAATTATTAGTGCAAATTATAACTTGAAGATCTGACCTTGTAATTGTCAAATACAGAACTTAAAATTGATAGCTTATAATTATTATTGTAAATTATAACTTGAAGATCTGAACTTGTAATAGTGAATTACAGAACTTAGATTTGTTAAATTCAAATTATTATTTCAAATTATAACTTGAAGATCTGAACTAGTAATTGTCAAATACAGAACTTAAAATTGATAGCTTCTAATTATTATTGCAAATTATAACTTGAAGATCTGAACTTGTAATTGTCAAATACAGAACTTAAAATTGATAGCTTCTAATTATTATTTCAAATTATAACTTGGAGATCTGAACTTGTAATTGTCAAATACAGAACTTAAAATTGGTAGCTTCTAATTATTATTGCAAATTATAACTTGAAGATCCTAACTTGTAATTGTCAAATACAGAACTACTAATTGTTAAATACAAATTATTAGTGCAAATTATAACTTGAAGATCTGACCTTGTAATTGTCAAATACAGAACTTAAAAATGATAGCTTCTAATTATTATTGCAAATTATAACTTGAAGATCTGAACCTGTAATAGGTAAATACAGAACTTCGAATGATTAAATTCAAACTAAGATTGCAAATAATAATTTGAAGATCTGAACTTGTAATTGTCAAATGCAGAACTTAAAATTGATAGCTTCTAATTATTATTGCAAATAATAGTTTGAAGATCTGTACTTGTAATTGTCAAATACAGAACTTAAAATTGATAGTTTATAATTATAATTCAAATTAAAACTTGAAGATCTGAACTTGTAATAGTCAAATACAGAACTTCGAATTGTTAAATACAAAGTATTAGTGCAAATTATTACTTGAAGATCTCAACCTGTAATAGGTAAATACAGAACTTCGAATGATTAAATTCAAACTAAGATTGCAAATAATAATTTGAAGATCTGAACTTGTAATAGTCAAATACAGAACTTCTAATTGTTAAATACAAATTATTAGTGAAAATTATTACTTGAAGATCTGAACTAGTAATTGTCAAATACAGCACTTAAAATTGATAGCTTCTAATTATTATTGCAAATTATAACTTGAAGATCTGAACTTGTAATTGTCAAATACAGAACTTAAAATTGATAGCTTCTAATTATTATTTCAAATTATAACTTGGAGATCTGAACTTGTAATTGTCAAATACAGAACTTAAAATTGGTAGCTTCTAATTATTATTGCAAATTATAACTTGAAGATCCTAACTTGTAATTGTCAAATACAGAACTTCTAATTGTTAAATACAAATTATTAGTGCAAATTATAACTTGAAGATCTGACCTTGTAATTGTCAAATACAGAACTTAAAATTGATAGCTTCTAATTATTATTGCAAATTATAACTTGAAGATCTGAACGTGTAATTGTCAAATACAGAACTTCTAATTGATAGCTTCTAATTATTATTGTAAATTATAACTTGAAGATCTGAACTTGTAATAGTGAATTACAGAACTTAGATTTGTTAAATTCAAATTATTATTTCAAATTATAACTTGAAGATCTGAACTAGTAATTGTGAAATACAGAACTTAAAATTGATAGCTTCTAATTATTATTGCAAATTATAACTTGAAGATCTGAACTTGTACTAGTGAATTACAGAACTTAGATTTGTTAAATTCAAATTATTATTTCAAATTATAACTTGGAGATCTGAACTTGTAATTGTCAAATACAGAACTTAAAATTGATAGCTTCTAATTATTATTGCAAATTATAACTTGAAGATCTGAACTTGTAATTGTCAAATACAGAACTTCTAATTGTTAAATACAAATTATTAGTGCAAATTATAACTTGAAGATCTGACCTTGTAATTGTCAAATACAGAACTTAAAATTGATAGCTTATAATTATAATTCAAATTATAACTTGAAGATCTGAACTTGTAATAGTCAAATACAGAACTTCGAATTGTTAAATACAAAGTATTAGTGCAAATTATTACTTGAAGATCTGAACCTGTAATAGGTAAATACAGAACTTCGAATGATTAAATTCAAACTAAGATTGCAAATAATAATTTGAAGATCTGAACTTGTAATAGTCAAATACAGAACTTCTAATTGTTAAATACAAATTATTAGTGAAAATTATTACTTGAAGATCTGAACTAGTAATTGTCAAATACAGCACTTAAAATTGATAGCTTCTAATTATTATTGCAAATTATAACTTGAAGATCTGAACTTGTAATTGTCAAATACAGAACTTAAAATTGATGGCTTCTAATTATTATTTCAAATTATAACTTGGAGATCTGAACTTGTAATTGTCAAATACAGAACTTAAAATTGGTAGCTTCTAATTATTATTGCAAATTATAACTTGAAGATCCTAACTTGTAATTGTCAAATACAGAACTTCTAATTGTTAAATACAAATTATTAGTGCAAATTATAACTTGAAGATCTGACCTTGTAATTGTCAAATACAGAACTTAAAATTGATAGCTTCTAATTATTATTGCAAATTATAACTTGAAGATCTGAACGTGTAGTTGTCAAATACAGAACTTCTAATTGATAGCTTCTAATTATTATTGTAAATTATAACTTGAAGATCTGAACTTGTAATAGTGAATTACAGAACTTAGATTTGTTAAATTCAAATTATTATTTCAAATTATAACTTGAAGATCTGAACTAGTAATTGTGAAATACAGAACTTAAAATTGATAGCTTCTAATTATTATTGCAAATTATAACTTGAAGATCTGAACTTGTACTAGTGAATTACAGAACTTAGATTTGTTAAATTCAAATTATTATTTCAAATTATAACTTGGAGATCTGAACTTGTAATTGTCAAATACAGAACTTAAAATTGATAGCTTCTAATTATTATTGCAAATTATAACTTGAAGATCTGAACTTGTAATTGTCAAATACAGAACTTCTAATTGTTAAATACAAATTATTAGTGCAAATTATAACTTGAAGATCTGACCTTGTAATTGTCAAATACAGAACTTAAAATTGATAGCTTATAATTATTATTGTAAATTATAACTTGAAGATCTGAACTTGTAATAGTGAATTACAGAACTTAGATTTGTTAAATTCAAATTATTATTTCAAATTATAACTTGAAGATCTGAACTAGTAATTGTCAAATACAGAACTTAAAATTGATAGCTTCTAATTATTATTGCAAATTATAACTTGAAGATCTGAACTTGTAATTGTCAAATACAGAACTTAAAATTGATAGCTTCTAATTATTATTTCAAATTATAACTTGGAGATCTGAACTTGTAATTGTCAAATACAGAACTTAAAATTGGTAGCTTCTAATTATTATTGCAAATTATAACTTGAAGATCCTAACTTGTAATTGTCAAATACAGAACTACTAATTGTTAAATACAAATTATTAGTGCAAATTATAACTTGAAGATCTGACCTTGTAATTGTCAAATACAGAACTTAAAAATGATAGCTTCTAATTATTATTGCAAATTATAACTTGAAGATCTGAACCTGTAATAGGTAAATACAGAACTTCGAATGATTAAATTCAAACTAAGATTGCAAATAATAATTTGAAGATCTGAACTTGTAATAGTCAAATACAGAACTTCTAATTGTTAAATACAAATTATTAGTGAAAATTATTACTTGAAGATCTGAACTAGTAATTGTCAAATACAGCACTTAAAATTGATAGCTTCTAATTATTATTGCAAATTATAACTTGAAGATCTGAACTTGTAATTGTCAAATACAGAACTTAAAATTGATAGCTTCTAATTATTATTTCAAATTATAACTTGGAGATCTGAACTTGTAATTGTCAAATACAGAACTTAAAATTGGTAGCTTCTAATTATTATTGCAAATTATAACTTGAAGATCCTAACTTGTAATTGTCAAATACAGAACTTCTAATTGTTAAATACAAATTATTAGTGCAAATTATAACTTGAAGATCTGACCTTGTAATTGTCAAATACAGAACTTAAAATTGATAGCTTCTAATTATTATTGCAAATTATAACTTGAAGATCTGAACGTGTAATTGTCAAATACAGAACTTCTAATTGTTAAATACAAATTATTAGTGCAAATTATAACTTGAAGATCTGAACTTGTAATTATCAAATACAGAACTTAAAATTGATAGCTTCTAATTATTATTTCAAATTATAACTTGAAGATCTGAACTTGTAATTGTCAAATACAGAACTTAAAATTAATAGCTTCTAATTATTATTGCAAATAATAACTTGAAGATCTGAACTTGTAATTGTCAAATGCAGAACTTAAAATTGATAGCTTCTAATTATTATTGCAAATAATAGTTTGAAGATCTGTACTTGTAATTGTCAAATACAGAACTTAAAATTGATAGCTTATAATTATAATTCAAATTATAACTTGAAGATCTGAACTTGTAATAGTCAAATACAGAACTTCGAATTGTTAAATACAAAGTATTAGTGCAAATTATTACTTGAAGATCTGAACTTGTAATTATCAAATACAGAACTTAAAATTGATAGCTTCTAATTATTATTTCAAATTATAACTTGAAGATCTGAACTTGTAATTGTCAAATACAGAACTTAAAATTAATAGCTTCTAATTATTATTGCAAATAATAACTTGAAGATCTGAACTTGTAATTGTCAAATGCAGAACTTAAAATTGATAGCTTCTAATTATTATTGCAAATAATAGTTTGAAGATCTGTACTTGTAATTGTCAAATACAGAACTTAAAATTGATAGTTTATAATTATAATTCAAATTATAACTTGAAGATCTGAACTTGTAATAGTCAAATACAGAACTTCGAATTGTTAAATACAAAGTATTAGTGCAAATTATTACTTGAAGATCTGAACCTGTAATAGGTAAATACAGAACTTCGAATGATTAAATTCAAACTAAGATTGCAAATAATAATTTGAAGATCTGAACTTGTAATAGTCAAATACAGAACTTCTAATTGTTAAATACAAATTATTAGTGAAAATTATTACTTGAAGATCTGAACTAGTAATTGTCAAATACAGCACTTAAAATTGATAGCTTCTAATTATTATTGCAAATTATAACTTGAAGATCTGAACTTGTAATTGTCAAATACAGAACTTAAAATTGATAGCTTCTAATTATTATTTCAAATTATAACTTGGAGATCTGAACTTGTAATTGTCAAATACAGAACTTAAAATTGGTAGCTTCTAATTATTATTGCAAATTATAACTTGAAGATCCTAACTTGTAATTGTCAAATACAGAACTTCTAATTGTTAAATACAAATTATTAGTGCAAATTATAACTTGAAGATCTGACCTTGTAATTGTCAAATACAGAACTTAAAATTGATAGCTTCTAATTATTATTGCAAATTATAACTTGAAGATCTGAACGTGTAGTTGTCAAATACAGAACTTCTAATTGATAGCTTCTAATTATTATTGTAAATTATAACTTGAAGATCTGAACTTGTAATAGTGAATTACAGAACTTAGATTTGTTAAATTCAAATTATTATTTCAAATTATAACTTGAAGATCTGAACTAGTAATTGTGAAATACAGAACTTAAAATTGATAGCTTCTAATTATTATTGCAAATTATAACTTGAAGATCTGAACTTGTACTAGTGAATTACAGAACTTAGATTTGTTAAATTCAAATTATTATTTCAAATTATAACTTGGAGATCTGAACTTGTAATTGTCAAATACAGAACTTAAAATTGATAGCTTCTAATTATTATTGCAAATTATAACTTGAAGATCTGAACTTGTAATTGTCAAATACAGAACTTCTAATTGTTAAATACAAATTATTAGTGCAAATTATAACTTGAAGATCTGACCTTGTAATTGTCAAATACAGAACTTAAAATTGATAGCTTATAATTATAATTCAAATTATAACTTGAAGATCTGAACTTGTAATAGTCAAATACAGAACTTCGAATTGTTAAATACAAAGTATTAGTGCAAATTATTACTTGAAGATCTGAACCTGTAATAGGTAAATACAGAACTTCGAATGATTAAATTCAAACTAAGATTGCAAATAATAATTTGAAGATCTGAACTTGTAATAGTCAAATACAGAACTTCTAATTGTTAAATACAAATTATTAGTGAAAATTATTACTTGAAGATCTGAACTAGTAATTGTCAAATACAGCACTTAAAATTGATAGCTTCTAATTATTATTGCAAATTATAACTTGAAGATCTGAACTTGTAATTGTCAAATACAGAACTTAAAATTGATAGCTTCTAATTATTATTTCAAATTATAACTTGGAGATCTGAACTTGTAATTGTCAAATACAGAACTTAAAATTGGTAGCTTCTAATTATTATTGCAAATTATAACTTGAAGATCCTAACTTGTAATTGTCAAATACAGAACTTCTAATTGTTAAATACAAATTATTAGTGCAAATTATAACTTGAAGATCTGACCTTGTAATTGTCAAATACAGAACTTAAAATTGATAGCTTCTAATTATTATTGCAAATTATAACTTGAAGATCTGAACGTGTAGTTGTCAAATACAGAACTTCTAATTGATAGCTTCTAATTATTATTGTAAATTATAACTTGAAGATCTGAACTTGTAATAGTGAATTACAGAACTTAGATTTGTTAAATTCAAATTATTATTTCAAATTATAACTTGAAGATCTGAACTAGTAATTGTGAAATACAGAACTTAAAATTGATAGCTTCTAATTATTATTGCAAATTATAACTTGAAGATCTGAACTTGTACTAGTGAATTACAGAACTTAGATTTGTTAAATTCAAATTATTATTTCAAATTATAACTTGGAGATCTGAACTTGTAATTGTCAAATACAGAACTTAAAATTGATAGCTTCTAATTATTATTGCAAATTATAACTTGAAGATCTGAACTTGTAATTGTCAAATACAGAACTTCTAATTGTTAAATACAAATTATTAGTGCAAATTATAACTTGAAGATCTGACCTTGTAATTGTCAAATACAGAACTTAAAATTGATAGCTTATAATTATTATTGTAAATTATAACTTGAAGATCTGAACTTGTAATAGTGAATTACAGAACTTAGATTTGTTAAATTCAAATTATTATTTCAAATTATAACTTGAAGATCTGAACTAGTAATTGTCAAATACAGAACTTAAAATTGATAGCTTCTAATTATTATTGCAAATTATAACTTGAAGATCTGAACTTGTAATTGTCAAATACAGAACTTAAAATTGATAGCTTCTAATTATTATTTCAAATTATAACTTGGAGATCTGAACTTGTAATTGTCAAATACAGAACTTAAAATTGGTAGCTTCTAATTATTATTGCAAATTATAACTTGAAGATCCTAACTTGTAATTGTCAAATACAGAACTACTAATTGTTAAATACAAATTATTAGTGCAAATTATAACTTGAAGATCTGACCTTGTAATTGTCAAATACAGAACTTAAAAATGATAGCTTCTAATTATTATTGCAAATTATAACTTGAAGATCTGAACCTGTAATAGGTAAATACAGAACTTCGAATGATTAAATTCAAACTAAGATTGCAAATAATAATTTGAAGATCTGAACTTGTAATAGTCAAATACAGAACTTCTAATTGTTAAATACAAATTATTAGTGAAAATTATTACTTGAAGATCTGAACTAGTAATTGTCAAATACAGCACTTAAAATTGATAGCTTCTAATTATTATTGCAAATTATAACTTGAAGATCTGAACTTGTAATTGTCAAATACAGAACTTAAAATTGATAGCTTCTAATTATTATTTCAAATTATAACTTGGAGATCTGAACTTGTAATTGTCAAATACAGAACTTAAACTTGGTAGCTTCTAATTATTATTGCAAATTATAACTTGAAGATCCTAACTTGTAATTGTCAAATACAGAACTTCTAATTGTTAAATACAAATTATTAGTGCAAATTATAACTTGAAGATCTGACCTTGTAATTGTCAAATACAGAACTTAAAATTGATAGCTTCTAATTATTATTGCAAATTATAACTTGAAGATCTGAACGTGTAATTGTCAAATACAGAACTTCTAATTGTTAAATACAAATTATTAGTGCAAATTATAACTTGAAGATCTGAACTTGTAATTATCAAATACAGAACTTAAAATTGATAGCTTCTAATTATTATTTCAAATTATAACTTGAAGATCTGAACTTGTAATTGTCAAATACAGAACTTAAAATTAATAGCTTCTAATTATTATTGCAAATAATAACTTGAAGATCTGAACTTGTAATTGTCAAATGCAGAACTTAAAATTGATAGCTTCTAATTATTATTGCAAATAATAGTTTGAAGATCTGTACTTGTAATTGTCAAATACAGAACTTAAAATTGATAGCTTATAATTATAATTCAAATTATAACTTGAAGATCTGAACTTGTAATAGTCAAATACAGAACTTCGAATTGTTAAATACAAAGTATTAGTGCAAATTATTACTTGAAGATCTGAACTTGTAATTATCAAATACAGAACTTAAAATTGATAGCTTCTAATTATTATTTCAAATTATAACTTGAAGATCTGAACTTGTAATTGTCAAATACAGAACTTAAAATTAATAGCTTCTAATTATTATTGCAAATAATAACTTGAAGATCTGAACTTGTAATTGTCAAATGCAGAACTTAAAATTGATAGCTTCTAATTATTATTGCAAATAATAGTTTGAAGATCTGTACTTGTAATTGTCAAATACAGAACTTAAAATTGATAGTTTATAATTATAATTCAAATTATAACTTGAAGATCTGAACTTGTAATAGTCAAATACAGAACTTCGAATTGTTAAATACAAAGTATTAGTGCAAATTATTACTTGAAGATCTGAACCTGTAATAGGTAAATACAGAACTTCGAATGATTAAATTCAAACTAAGATTGCAAATAATAATTTGAAGATCTGAACTTGTAATAGTCAAATACAGAACTTCTAATTGTTAAATACAAATTATTAGTGAAAATTATTACTTGAAGATCTGAACTAGTAATTGTCAAATACAGCACTTAAAATTGATAGCTTCTAATTATTATTGCAAATTATAACTTGAAGATCTGAACTTGTAATTGTCAAATACAGAACTTAAAATTGATAGCTTCTAATTATTATTTCAAATTATAACTTGGAGATCTGAACTTGTAATTGTCAAATACAGAACTTAAAATTGGTAGCTTCTAATTATTATTGCAAATTATAACTTGAAGATCCTAACTTGTAATTGTCAAATACAGAACTTCTAATTGTTAAATACAAATTATTAGTGCAAATTATAACTTGAAGATCTGACCTTGTAATTGTCAAATACAGAACTTAAAATTGATAGCTTCTAATTATTATTGCAAATTATAACTTGAAGATCTGAACGTGTAATTGTCAAATACAGAACTTCTAATTGATAGCTTCTAATTATTATTGTAAATTATAACTTGAAGATCTGAACTTGTAATAGTGAATTACAGAACTTAGATTTGTTAAATTCAAATTATTATTTCAAATTATAACTTGAAGATCTGAACTAGTAATTGTGAAATACAGAACTTAAAATTGATAGCTTCTAATTATTATTGCAAATTATAACTTGAAGATCTGAACTTGTACTAGTGAATTACAGAACTTAGATTTGTTAAATTCAAATTATTATTTCAAATTATAACTTGGAGATCTGAACTTGTAATTGTCAAATACAGAACTTAAAATTGATAGCTTCTAATTATTATTGCAAATTATAACTTGAAGATCTGAACTTGTAATTGTCAAATACAGAACTTCTAATTGTTAAATACAAATTATTAGTGCAAATTATAACTTGAAGATCTGACCTTGTAATTGTCAAATACAGAACTTAAAATTGATAGCTTCTAATTATTATTGCAAATTATAACTTGAAGATCTGAACGTGTAGTTGTCAAATACAGAACTTCTAATTGATAGCTTCTAATTATTATTGTAAATTATAACTTGAAGATCTGAACTTGTAATAGTGAATTACAGAACTTAGATTTGTTAAATTCAAATTATTATTTCAAATTATAACTTGAAGATCTGAACTAGTAATTGTGAAATACAGAACTTAAAATTGATAGCTTCTAATTATTATTGCAAATTATAACTTGAAGATCTGAACGTGTAATTGTCAAATACAGAACTTCTAATTGTTAAATACAAATTATTAGTGCAAATTATAACTTGAAGATCTGAACTTGTAATTATCAAATACAGAACTTAAAATTGATAGCTTCTAATTATTATTTCAAATTATAACTTGAAGATCTGAACTTGTAATTGTCAAATACAGAACTTAAAATTAATAGCTTCTAATTATTATTGCAAATAATAACTTGAAGATCTGAACTTGTAATTGTCAAATGCAGAACTTAAAATTGATAGCTTCTAATTATTATTGCAAATAATAGTTTGAAGATCTGTACTTGTAATTGTCAAATACAGAACTTAAAATTGATAGCTTATAATTATAATTCAAATTATAACTTGAAGATCTGAACTTGTAATAGTCAAATACAGAACTTCGAATTGTTAAATACAAAGTATTAGTGCAAATTATTACTTGAAGATCTGAACTTGTAATTATCAAATACAGAACTTAAAATTGATAGCTTCTAATTATTATTTCAAATTATAACTTGAAGATCTGAACTTGTAATTGTCAAATACAGAACTTAAAATTAATAGCTTCTAATTATTATTGCAAATAATAACTTGAAGATCTGAACTTGTAATTGTCAAATGCAGAACTTAAAATTGATAGCTTCTAATTATTATTGCAAATAATAGTTTGAAGATCTGTACTTGTAATTGTCAAATACAGAACTTAAAATTGATAGTTTATAATTATAATTCAAATTAAAACTTGAAGATCTGAACTTGTAATAGTCAAATACAGAACTTCGAATTGTTAAATACAAAGTATTAGTGCAAATTATTACTTGAAGATCTCAACCTGTAATAGGTAAATACAGAACTTCGAATGATTAAATTCAAACTAAGATTGCAAATAATAATTTGAAGATCTGAACTTGTAATAGTCAAATACAGAACTTCTAATTGTTAAATACAAATTATTAGTGAAAATTATTACTTGAAGATCTGAACTAGTAATTGTCAAATACAGCACTTAAAATTGATAGCTTCTAATTATTATTGCAAATTATAACTTGAAGATCTGAACTTGTAATTGTCAAATACAGAACTTAAAATTGATAGCTTCTAATTATTATTTCAAATTATAACTTGGAGATCTGAACTTGTAATTGTCAAATACAGAACTTAAAATTGGTAGCTTCTAATTATTATTGCAAATTATAACTTGAAGATCCTAACTTGTAATTGTCAAATACAGAACTTCTAATTGTTAAATACAAATTATTAGTGCAAATTATAACTTGAAGATCTGACCTTGTAATTGTCAAATACAGAACTTAAAATTGATAGCTTCTAATTATTAATGCAAATTATAACTTGAAGATCTGAACGTGTAATTGTCAAATACAGAACTTCTAATTGATAGCTTCTAATTATTATTGTAAATTATAACTTGAAGATCTGAACTTGTAATAGTGAATTACAGAACTTAGATTTGTTAAATTCAAATTATTATTTCAAATTATAACTTGAAGATCTGAACTAGTAATTGTGAAATACAGAACTTAAAATTGATAGCTTCTAATTATTATTGCAAATTATAACTTGAAGATCTGAACTTGTACTAGTGAATTACAGAACTTAGATTTGTTAAATTCAAATTATTATTTCAAATTATAACTTGGAGATCTGAACTTGTAATTGTCAAATACAGAACTTAAAATTGATAGCTTCTAATTATTATTGCAAATTATAACTTGAAGATCTGAACTTGTAATTGTCAAATACAGAACTTCTAATTGTTAAATACAAATTATTAGTGCAAATTATAACTTGAAGATCTGACCTTGTAATTGTCAAATACAGAACTTAAAATTGATAGCTTATAATTATAATTCAAATTATAACTTGAAGATCTGAACTTGTAATAGTCAAATACAGAACTTCGAATTGTTAAATACAAAGTATTAGTGCAAATTATTACTTGAAGATCTGAACCTGTAATAGGTAAATACAGAACTTCGAATGATTAAATTCAAACTAAGATTGCAAATAATAATTTGAAGATCTGAACTTGTAATAGTCAAATACAGAACTTCTAATTGTTAAATACAAATTATTAGTGAAAATTATTACTTGAAGATCTGAACTAGTAATTGTCAAATACAGCACTTAAAATTGATAGCTTCTAATTATTATTGCAAATTATAACTTGAAGATCTGAACTTGTAATTGTCAAATACAGAACTTAAAATTGATAGCTTCTAATTATTATTTCAAATTATAACTTGGAGATCTGAACTTGTAATTGTCAAATACAGAACTTAAAATTGGTAGCTTCTAATTATTATTGCAAATTATAACTTGAAGATCCTAACTTGTAATTGTCAAATACAGAACTTCTAATTGTTAAATACAAATTATTAGTGCAAATTATAACTTGAAGATCTGACCTTGTAATTGTCAAATACAGAACTTAAAATTGATAGCTTCTAATTATTATTGCAAATTATAACTTGAAGATCTGAACGTGTAGTTGTCAAATACAGAACTTCTAATTGATAGCTTCTAATTATTATTGTAAATTATAACTTGAAGATCTGAACTTGTAATAGTGAATTACAGAACTTAGATTTGTTAAATTCAAATTATTATTTCAAATTATAACTTGAAGATCTGAACTAGTAATTGTGAAATACAGAACTTAAAATTGATAGCTTCTAATTATTATTGCAAATTATAACTTGAAGATCTGAACTTGTACTAGTGAATTACAGAACTTAGATTTGTTAAATTCAAATTATTATTTCAAATTATAACTTGGAGATCTGAACTTGTAATTGTCAAATACAGAACTTAAAATTGATAGCTTCTAATTATTATTGCAAATTATAACTTGAAGATCTGAACTTGTAATTGTCAAATACAGAACTTCTAATTGTTAAATACAAATTATTAGTGCAAATTATAACTTGAAGATCTGACCTTGTAATTGTCAAATACAGAACTTAAAATTGATAGCTTATAATTATTATTGTAAATTATAACTTGAAGATCTGAACTTGTAATAGTGAATTACAGAACTTAGATTTGTTAAATTCAAATTATTATTTCAAATTATAACTTGAAGATCTGAACTAGTAATTGTCAAATACAGAACTTAAAATTGATAGCTTCTAATTATTATTGCAAATTATAACTTGAAGATCTGAACTTGTAATTGTCAAATACAGAACTTAAAATTGATAGCTTCTAATTATTATTTCAAATTATAACTTGGAGATCTGAACTTGTAATTGTCAAATACAGAACTTAAAATTGGTAGCTTCTAATTATTATTGCAAATTATAACTTGAAGATCCTAACTTGTAATTGTCAAATACAGAACTACTAATTGTTAAATACAAATTATTAGTGCAAATTATAACTTGAAGATCTGACCTTGTAATTGTCAAATACAGAACTTAAAAATGATAGCTTCTAATTATTATTGCAAATTATAACTTGAAGATCTGAACCTGTAATAGGTAAATACAGAACTTCGAATGATTAAATTCAAACTAAGATTGCAAATAATAATTTGAAGATCTGAACTTGTAATTGTCAAATGCAGAACTTAAAATTGATAGCTTCTAATTATTATTGCAAATAATAGTTTGAAGATCTGTACTTGTAATTGTCAAATACAGAACTTAAAATTGATAGTTTATAATTATAATTCAAATTAAAACTTGAAGATCTGAACTTGTAATAGTCAAATACAGAACTTCGAATTGTTAAATACAAAGTATTAGTGCAAATTATTACTTGAAGATCTCAACCTGTAATAGGTAAATACAGAACTTCGAATGATTAAATTCAAACTAAGATTGCAAATAATAATTTGAAGATCTGAACTTGTAATAGTCAAATACAGAACTTCTAATTGTTAAATACAAATTATTAGTGAAAATTATTACTTGAAGATCTGAACTAGTAATTGTCAAATACAGCACTTAAAATTGATAGCTTCTAATTATTATTGCAAATTATAACTTGAAGATCTGAACTTGTAATTGTCAAATACAGAACTTAAAATTGATAGCTTCTAATTATTATTTCAAATTATAACTTGGAGATCTGAACTTGTAATTGTCAAATACAGAACTTAAAATTGGTAGCTTCTAATTATTATTGCAAATTATAACTTGAAGATCCTAACTTGTAATTGTCAAATACAGAACTTCTAATTGTTAAATACAAATTATTAGTGCAAATTATAACTTGAAGATCTGACCTTGTAATTGTCAAATACAGAACTTAAAATTGATAGCTTCTAATTATTATTGCAAATTATAACTTGAAGATCTGAACGTGTAATTGTCAAATACAGAACTTCTAATTGATAGCTTCTAATTATTATTGTAAATTATAACTTGAAGATCTGAACTTGTAATAGTGAATTACAGAACTTAGATTTGTTAAATTCAAATTATTATTTCAAATTATAACTTGAAGATCTGAACTAGTAATTGTGAAATACAGAACTTAAAATTGATAGCTTCTAATTATTATTGCAAATTATAACTTGAAGATCTGAACTTGTACTAGTGAATTACAGAACTTAGATTTGTTAAATTCAAATTATTATTTCAAATTATAACTTGGAGATCTGAACTTGTAATTGTCAAATACAGAACTTAAAATTGATAGCTTCTAATTATTATTGCAAATTATAACTTGAAGATCTGAACTTGTAATTGTCAAATACAGAACTTCTAATTGTTAAATACAAATTATTAGTGCAAATTATAACTTGAAGATCTGACCTTGTAATTGTCAAATACAGAACTTAAAATTGATAGCTTATAATTATAATTCAAATTATAACTTGAAGATCTGAACTTGTAATAGTCAAATACAGAACTTCGAATTGTTAAATACAAAGTATTAGTGCAAATTATTACTTGAAGATCTGAACCTGTAATAGGTAAATACAGAACTTCGAATGATTAAATTCAAACTAAGATTGCAAATAATAATTTGAAGATCTGAACTTGTAATAGTCAAATACAGAACTTCTAATTGTTAAATACAAATTATTAGTGAAAATTATTACTTGAAGATCTGAACTAGTAATTGTCAAATACAGCACTTAAAATTGATAGCTTCTAATTATTATTGCAAATTATAACTTGAAGATCTGAACTTGTAATTGTCAAATACAGAACTTAAAATTGATGGCTTCTAATTATTATTTCAAATTATAACTTGGAGATCTGAACTTGTAATTGTCAAATACAGAACTTAAAATTGGTAGCTTCTAATTATTATTGCAAATTATAACTTGAAGATCCTAACTTGTAATTGTCAAATACAGAACTTCTAATTGTTAAATACAAATTATTAGTGCAAATTATAACTTGAAGATCTGACCTTGTAATTGTCAAATACAGAACTTAAAATTGATAGCTTCTAATTATTATTGCAAATTATAACTTGAAGATCTGAACGTGTAGTTGTCAAATACAGAACTTCTAATTGATAGCTTCTAATTATTATTGTAAATTATAACTTGAAGATCTGAACTTGTAATAGTGAATTACAGAACTTAGATTTGTTAAATTCAAATTATTATTTCAAATTATAACTTGAAGATCTGAACTAGTAATTGTGAAATACAGAACTTAAAATTGATAGCTTCTAATTATTATTGCAAATTATAACTTGAAGATCTGAACTTGTACTAGTGAATTACAGAACTTAGATTTGTTAAATTCAAATTATTATTTCAAATTATAACTTGGAGATCTGAACTTGTAATTGTCAAATACAGAACTTAAAATTGATAGCTTCTAATTATTATTGCAAATTATAACTTGAAGATCTGAACTTGTAATTGTCAAATACAGAACTTCTAATTGTTAAATACAAATTATTAGTGCAAATTATAACTTGAAGATCTGACCTTGTAATTGTCAAATACAGAACTTAAAATTGATAGCTTATAATTATTATTGTAAATTATAACTTGAAGATCTGAACTTGTAATAGTGAATTACAGAACTTAGATTTGTTAAATTCAAATTATTATTTCAAATTATAACTTGAAGATCTGAACTAGTAATTGTCAAATACAGAACTTAAAATTGATAGCTTCTAATTATTATTGCAAATTATAACTTGAAGATCTGAACTTGTAATTGTCAAATACAGAACTTAAAATTGATAGCTTCTAATTATTATTTCAAATTATAACTTGGAGATCTGAACTTGTAATTGTCAAATACAGAACTTAAAATTGGTAGCTTCTAATTATTATTGCAAATTATAACTTGAAGATCCTAACTTGTAATTGTCAAATACAGAACTACTAATTGTTAAATACAAATTATTAGTGCAAATTATAACTTGAAGATCTGACCTTGTAATTGTCAAATACAGAACTTAAAAATGATAGCTTCTAATTATTATTGCAAATTATAACTTGAAGATCTGAACCTGTAATAGGTAAATACAGAACTTCGAATGATTAAATTCAAACTAAGATTGCAAATAATAATTTGAAGATCTGAACTTGTAATAGTCAAATACAGAACTTCTAATTGTTAAATACAAATTATTAGTGAAAATTATTACTTGAAGATCTGAACTAGTAATTGTCAAATACAGCACTTAAAATTGATAGCTTCTAATTATTATTGCAAATTATAACTTGAAGATCTGAACTTGTAATTGTCAAATACAGAACTTAAAATTGATAGCTTCTAATTATTATTTCAAATTATAACTTGGAGATCTGAACTTGTAATTGTCAAATACAGAACTTAAAATTGGTAGCTTCTAATTATTATTGCAAATTATAACTTGAAGATCCTAACTTGTAATTGTCAAATACAGAACTTCTAATTGTTAAATACAAATTATTAGTGCAAATTATAACTTGAAGATCTGACCTTGTAATTGTCAAATACAGAACTTAAAATTGATAGCTTCTAATTATTATTGCAAATTATAACTTGAAGATCTGAACGTGTAATTGTCAAATACAGAACTTCTAATTGTTAAATACAAATTATTAGTGCAAATTATAACTTGAAGATCTGAACTTGTAATTATCAAATACAGAACTTAAAATTGATAGCTTCTAATTATTATTTCAAATTATAACTTGAAGATCTGAACTTGTAATTGTCAAATACAGAACTTAAAATTAATAGCTTCTAATTATTATTGCAAATAATAACTTGAAGATCTGAACTTGTAATTGTCAAATGCAGAACTTAAAATTGATAGCTTCTAATTATTATTGCAAATAATAGTTTGAAGATCTGTACTTGTAATTGTCAAATACAGAACTTAAAATTGATAGCTTATAATTATAATTCAAATTATAACTTGAAGATCTGAACTTGTAATAGTCAAATACAGAACTTCGAATTGTTAAATACAAAGTATTAGTGCAAATTATTACTTGAAGATCTGAACTTGTAATTATCAAATACAGAACTTAAAATTGATAGCTTCTAATTATTATTTCAAATTATAACTTGAAGATCTGAACTTGTAATTGTCAAATACAGAACTTAAAATTAATAGCTTCTAATTATTATTGCAAATAATAACTTGAAGATCTGAACTTGTAATTGTCAAATGCAGAACTTAAAATTGATAGCTTCTAATTATTATTGCAAATAATAGTTTGAAGATCTGTACTTGTAATTGTCAAATACAGAACTTAAAATTGATAGTTTATAATTATAATTCAAATTATAACTTGAAGATCTGAACTTGTAATAGTCAAATACAGAACTTCGAATTGTTAAATACAAAGTATTAGTGCAAATTATTACTTGAAGATCTGAACCTGTAATAGGTAAATACAGAACTTCGAATGATTAAATTCAAACTAAGATTGCAAATAATAATTTGAAGATCTGAACTTGTAATAGTCAAATACAGAACTTCTAATTGTTAAATACAAATTATTAGTGAAAATTATTACTTGAAGATCTGAACTAGTAATTGTCAAATACAGCACTTAAAATTGATAGCTTCTAATTATTATTGCAAATTATAACTTGAAGATCTGAACTTGTAAATGTCAAATACAGAACTTAAAATTGGTAGCTTATAATTATAATTCAAATTATAACTTGAAGATCTGAACGTGTAATTGTCAAATACAGAACTTCTAATTGTTAAATACAAATTATTAGTGCAAATTATAACTTGAAGATCTGAACTTGTAATTATCAAATACAGAACTTAAAATTGATAGCTTCTAATTATTATTTCAAATTATAACTTGAAGATCTGAACTTGTAATTTTCAAATACAGAACTTAAAATTAATAGCTTCTAATTATTATTGCAAATAATAACTTGAAGATCTGAACTTGTAATTGTCAAATGCAGAACTTAAAATTGATAGCTTCTAATTATTATTGCAAATAATAGTTTGAAGATCTGTACTTGTAATTGTCAAATACAGAACTTAAAATTGATAGCTTATAATTATAATTCAAATTATAACTTGAAGATCTGAACTTGTAATAGTCAAATACAGAACTTCGAATTGTTAAATACAAAGTATTAGTGCAAATTATTACTTGAAGATCTGAACTTGTAATTGTCAAATACAGAACTTAAAATTGATAGCTTCTAATTATTATTTCAAATTATAACTTGGAGATCTGAACTTGTAATTGTCAAATACAGAACTTAAAATTGGTAGCTTCTAATTATTATTGCAAATTATAACTTGAAGATCCTAACTTGTAATTGTCAAATACAGAACTTCTAATTGTTAAATACAAATTATTAGTGCAAATTATAACTTGAAGATCTGACCTTGTAATTGTCAAATACAGAACTTAAAATTGATAGCTTCTAATTATTATTGCAAATTATAACTTGAAGATCTGAACGTGTAATTGTCAAATACAGAACTTCTAATTGTTAAATACAAATTATTAGTGCAAATTATAACTTGAAGATCTGAACTTGTAATTATCAAATACAGAACTTAAAATTGATAGCTTCTAATTATTATTTCAAATTATAACTTGAAGATCTGAACTTGTAATTGTCAAATACAGAACTTAAAATTAATAGCTTCTAATTATTATTGCAAATAATAACTTGAAGATCTGAACTTGTAATTGTCAAATGCAGAACTTAAAATTGATAGCTTCTAATTATTATTGCAAATAATAGTTTGAAGATCTGTACTTGTAATTGTCAAATACAGAACTTAAAATTGATAGCTTATAATTATAATTCAAATTATAACTTGAAGATCTGAACTTGTAATAGTCAAATACAGAACTTCGAATTGTTAAATACAAAGTATTAGTGCAAATTATTACTTGAAGATCTGAACTTGTAATTATCAAATACAGAACTTAAAATTGATAGCTTCTAATTATTATTTCAAATTATAACTTGAAGATCTGAACTTGTAATTGTCAAATACAGAACTTAAAATTAATAGCTTCTAATTATTATTGCAAATAATAACTTGAAGATCTGAACTTGTAATTGTCAAATGCAGAACTTAAAATTGATAGCTTCTAATTATTATTGCAAATAATAGTTTGAAGATCTGTACTTGTAATTGTCAAATACAGAACTTAAAATTGATAGTTTATAATTATAATTCAAATTATAACTTGAAGATCTGAACTTGTAATAGTCAAATACAGAACTTCGAATTGTTAAATACAAAGTATTAGTGCAAATTATTACTTGAAGATCTGAACCTGTAATAGGTAAATACAGAACTTCGAATGATTAAATTCAAACTAAGATTGCAAATAATAATTTGAAGATCTGAACTTGTAATAGTCAAATACAGAACTTCTAATTGTTAAATACAAATTATTAGTGAAAATTATTACTTGAAGATCTGAACTAGTAATTGTCAAATACAGCACTTAAAATTGATAGCTTCTAATTATTATTGCAAATTATAACTTGAAGATCTGAACTTGTAAATGTCAAATACAGAACTTAAAATTGGTAGCTTATAATTATAATTCAAATTATAACTTGAAGATCTGAACGTGTAATTGTCAAATACAGAACTTCTAATTGTTAAATACAAATTATTAGTGCAAATTATAACTTGAAGATCTGAACTTGTAATTATCAAATACAGAACTTAAAATTGATAGCTTCTAATTATTATTTCAAATTATAACTTGAAGATCTGAACTTGTAATTTTCAAATACAGAACTTAAAATTAATAGCTTCTAATTATTATTGCAAATAATAACTTGAAGATCTGAACTTGTAATTGTCAAATGCATAACTTAAAATTGATAGCTTCTAATTATTATTGCAAATAATAGTTTGAAGATCTGTACTTGTAATTGTCAAATACAGAACTTAAAATTGATAGCTTATAATTATAATTCAAATTATAACTTGAAGATCTGAACTTGTAATAGTCAAATACAGAACTTCGAATTGTTAAATACAAAGTATTAGTGCAAATTATTACTTGAAGATCTGAACCTGTAATAGGTAAATACAGAACTTCGAATGATTAAATTCAAACTAAGATTGCAAATAATAATTTGAAGATCTGAACTTGTAATAGTCAAATACAGAACTTCTAATTGTTAAATACAAATTATTAGTGAAAATTATTACTTGAAGATCTGAACTAGTAATTGTCAAATACAGCACTTAAAATTGATAGCTTCTAATTATTATTGCAAATTATAACTTGAAGATCTGAACTTGTAAATGTCAAATACAGAACTTAAAATTGATAGCTTATAATTATAATTCAAATTATAACTTGAAGATCTGAACGTGTAATTGTCAAATACAGAACTTCTAATTGTTAAATACAAATTATTAGTGCAAATTATAACTTGAAGATCTGAACTTGTAATTATCAAATACAGAACTTAAAATTGATAGCTTCTAATTATTATTTCAAATTATAACTTGAAGATCTGAACTTGTAATTGTCAAATACAGAACTAAAAATTAATTGCTTCTAATTATTATTGCAAATAATAACTTGAAGATCTGAACTTGTAATTGTCAAATGCAGAACTTAAAATTGATAGCTTCTAATTATTATTGCAAATAATAGTTTGAAGATCTGTACTTGTAATTGTCAAATACAGAACTTAAAATTGATAGCTTATAATTATAATTCAAATTATAACTTGAAGATCTGAACTTGTAATAGTCAAATACAGAACTTCGAATTGTTAAATACAAAGTATTAGTGCAAATTATACTTGAAGATCTGAAAGTGTAATAGGTAAATACAGAACTTCGAATGATTAAATTCAAACTAAGATTGCAAATAATAATTTGAAGATCTGAACTTGTAATAGTCAAATACAGAACTTCTAATTGTTAAATACAAATTATTAGTGAAAATTATTACTTGAAGATCTGAACTAGTAATTGTCAAATACAGCACTTAAAATTGATAGCTTCTAATTATTATTGCAAATTATAACTTGAAGATCTGAACTTGTAATTGTCAAATACAGAACTTAAAATTGAGAGCTTCTAATTATTATTTCAAATTATAACTTGGAGATCTGAACTTGTAATTGTCAAATACAGAACTTAAAATTGGTAGCTTCTAATTATTATTGCAAATTATAACTTGAAGATCCTAACTTGTAATTGTCAAATACAGAACTTCTAATTGTTAAATACAAATTATTAGTGCAAATTATAACTTGAAGATCTGACCTTGTAATTGTCAAATACAGAACTTAAAATTGATAGCTTCTAATTATTATTGCAAATTATAACTTGAAGATCTGAACGTGTAATTGTCAAATACAGAACTTCTAATTGATAGCTTCTAATTATTATTGTAAATTATAACTTGAAGATCTGAACTTGTAATAGTGAATTACAGAACTTAGATTTGTTAAATTCAAATTATTATTTCAAATTATAACTTGAAGATCTGAACTAGTAATTGTGAAATACAGAACTTAAAATTGATAGCTTCTAATTATTATTGCAAATTATAACTTGAAGATCTGAACTTGTACTAGTGAATTACAGAACTTAGATTTGTTAAATTCAAATTATTATTTCAAATTATAACTTGGAGATCTGAACTTGTAATTGTCAAATACAGAACTTAAAATTGATAGCTTCTAATTATTATTGCAAATTATAACTTGAAGATCTGAACTTGTAATTGTCAAATACAGAACTTCTAATTGTTAAATACAAATTATTAGTGCAAATTATAACTTGAAGATCTGAACTTGTAATTGTCAAATACAGAACTTAAAATTGGTAGCTTCTAATTATTATTGCAAATTATAACTTGAAGATCCTAACTTGTAATTGTCAAATACAGAACTACTAATTGTTAAATACAAATTATTAGTGCAAATTATAACTTGAAGATCTGACCTTGTAATTGTCAAATACAGAACTTAAAATTGATAGCTTCTAATTATTATTCAAATTATAACTTGAAGATCTGAACTTGTAATAGTCAAATACAGAACTTCGAATTGTTAAATACAAAGTATTAGTGCAAATTATTACTTGAAGATCTGAACCTGTAATAGGTAAATACAGAACTTCGAATGATTAAATTCAAACTAAGATTGCAAATAATAATTTGAAGATCTGAACTTGTAATAGTCAAATACAGAACTACTAATTGTTAAATACACATTATTAGTGAAAATTATTACTTGAAGATCTGAACTAGTAATTGTCAAATACAGCACTTAAAATTGATAGCTTCTAATTATTATTGCAAATTATAACTTGAAGATCTGAACTTGTAATTGTCAAATACAGAACTTAAAATTGATAGCTTCTAATTATTATTTCAAATTATAACTTGGAGATCTGAACTTGTAATTGTCAAATACAGAACTTAAAATTGGTAGCTTCTAATTATTATTGCAAATTATAACTTGAAGATCCTAACTTGTAATTGTCAAATACAGAACTTCTAATTGTTAAATACAAATTATTAGTGCAAATTATAACTTGAAGATCTGACCTTGTAATTGTCAAATACAGAACTTAAAATTGATAGCTTCTAATTATTATTGCAAATTATAACTTGAAGATCTGAACGTGTAATTGTCAAATACAGAACTTCTAATTGATAGCTTCTAATTATTATTGTAAATTATAACTTGAAGATCTGAACTTGTAATAGTGAATTACAGAACTTAGATTTGTTAAATTCAAATTAATATTTCAAATTATAACTTGAAGATCTGAACTAGTAATTGTCAAATACAGAACTTAAAATTGATAGCTTCTAATTATTATTGCAAATTATAACTTGAGGATCTGAACTTTTGATTGTTAAATACAGAACTTAAAATTGATAGCTTCTAATTATTATTGTAAATTATAACTTGAAGATCTGAACTTGTAATTGTCAAATACAGAACTTAAAATTGAGAGCTTCTAATTATTATTGCAAATTATAACTTGAAGATCTGAACTTGTAATTGTCAAATACAGAACTTAAAATTGATAGCTTCTATTTATTATTTCAAATTATAACTTGAAGATCTGAACTTGTAATTGTCAAATACAGAACTTAAAATTGATAGCTTCTAATTATTATTGCAAATTATAACTTGAAGATCTGAACTTGTAATTGTCAAATACAGAACTTCTAATTGTTAAATACAAATTATTAGTGCAAATTATAACTTGAAGATCTGACCTTGTAATTGTCAAATACAGAACTTAAAATTGATAGCTTCTAATTATTATTGTAAATTATAACTTGAAGATCTGAACTTGTAATAGTGAATTACAGAACTTAGATTTGTTAAATTCAAATTATTATTTCAAATTATAACTTGAAGATCTGAACTAGTAATTGTCAAATACAGAACTTAAAATTGATAGCTTCTAATTATTATTGCAAATTATAACTTGAAGATCTGAACTTTTGATTGTTAAATACAGAACTTAAAATTGATAGCTTCTAATTATTATTGTAAATTATAACTTGAAGATCTGAACTTGTAATTGTCAAATACAGAACTTAAAATTGCGAGCTTCTAATTATTATTGCAAATTATAACTTGAAGATCTGAAGTTGTAATTGTCAAATACAGAACTTAAAATTGATAGCTTCTAATTATTATTTCAAATTATAACTTGAAGATCTGAACTTGTAATTGTCAAATACAGAACTTAAAATTGATAGCTTCTAATTATTATTGCAAATTATAACTTGAAGATCTGAACTTGTAATAGTCAAATACAGAACTTATAATTGTTAAATACAAATTATTAGTGCAAATTATAACTTGAAGATCTGAACTAGTAATTGTCAAATACAGAACTTAAAATTGATAGCTTCTAATTATTATTGCAAATTATAACTTGAAGATCTGAACTTGTAATTGTCAAATACAGAACTTAAAATTGATAGCTTCTAATTATTATTTCAAATTATAACTTGAAGATCTTAACTTGTAATTGTCAAATACAGAACTTAAAATTGATAGCTTCTAATTATTATTGCAAATTATAACTTGAAGATCTGAACTTGTAATTGTCAAATACAGAACTACTAATTGTTAAATATAAATTATTAGTGCAAATTATAACTTGAAGATCTGAACCTGTAATTATCAAATACAGAACTTAAAATTGATAGCTTCTAATTATTATTTCAAATTATAACTTGAAGATCTGAACTTGTAATTGTCAAATGCAGAACTTAAAATTGATAGCTTCTAATTATTATTGCAAATAATAGTTTGAAGATCTGTACTTGTAATTGTCAAATACAGAACTTAAAATTGATAGCTTATAATTATTATTGCAAATTATAATTTGAAGATCTGAACTTGTAATAGACAAATACGCAACTTAGCATTGTTAAATACAAATTGTGATTGCAAATTATAACTTGAAGATCTGAACCTGTAATAGGTAAATACAGAACTTCGAATGAATAAATTCAAACTAAGATTGCAAATAATAATTTGAAGATCTGAACTTGTAATAGTCAAATACAGAACTTCTAATTGTTAAATACAAATTATTAGTGAAAATTATTACTTGAAGATCTGAACTAGTAATTGTCAAATACAGCACTTAAAATTGATAGCTTCTAATTATTATTGCAAATTATAACTTGAAGATCTGAACTTGTAATTGTCAAATACAGAACTTAAAATTGATAGCTTCTAACTATTATTTCAAATTATAACTTGAAGATCCTAACTTGTAATTGTCAAATACAGAACTTCTAATTGTTAAATACAAATTATTAGTGCAAATTATAACTTGAAGATCTGACCTTGTAATTGTCAAATACAGAACTTAAAATTGATAGCTTCTAATTATTATTGCAAATTATAACTTGAAGATCTGAACGTGTAATTGTCAAATACAGAACTTCTAATTGTTAAATACAAATTATTAGTGCAAATTATAACTTGAAGATCTGAACTTGTAATTATCAAATACAGAACTTAAAATTGATAGCTTCTAATTATTATTTCAAATTATAACTTGAAGATCTGAACTTGTAATTGTCAAATACAGAACTTAAAATTAATAGCTTCTAATTATTATTGCAAATAATAACTTGAAGATCTGAACTTGTATTTGTCAAATGCAGAACTTAAAATTGATAGCTTCTAATTATTATTGCAAATAATAGTTTGAAGATCTGTACTTGTAATTGTCAAATACAGAACTTAAAATTGATAGCTTATAATTATAATTCAAATTATAACTTGAAGATCTGAACTTGTAATAGTCAAATACAGAACTTCGAATTGTTAAATACAAAGTATTAGTGCAAATTATTACTTGAAGATCTGAACCTGTAATAGGTAAATACAGAACTTCGAATGATTAAATTCAAACTAAGATTGCAAATAATAATTTGAAGATCTGAACTTGTAATAGTCAAATACAGAACTTCTAATTGTTAAATACAAATTATTAGTGAAAATTATTACTTGAAGATCTGAACTAGTAATTGTCAAATACAGCACTTAAAATTGATAGCTTCTAATTATTATTGCAAATTATAACTTGATGATCTGAACTTGTAATTGTCAAATACAGAACTTAAAATTGATAGCTTCTAATTATTATTTCAAATTATAACTTGGAGATCTGAACTTGTAATTGTCAAATACAGAACTTAAAATTGGTAGCTTCTAATTATTATTGCAAATTATAACTTGAAGATCCTAACTTGTAATTGTCTAATACAGAACTTCTAATTGTTAAATACAAATTATTAGTGCAAATTATAACTTGAAGATCTGACCTTGTAATTGTCAAATACAGAACTTAAAATTGATAGCTTCTAATTATTATTGCAAATTATAACTTGAAGATCTGAACGTGTAATTGTCAAATACAGAACTTCTAATTGATAGCTTCTAATTATTATTGTAAATTATAACTTGAAGATCTGAACTTGTTATAGTGAATTACAGAACTTAGATTTGTTAAATTCAAATTATTATTTCAAATTATAACTTGAAGATCTGAACGAGTAATTGTGAAATACAGAACTTAAAATTGATAGCTTCTAATTATTATTGCAAATTATAACTTGAAGATCTGAACTTGTACTAGTGAATTACAGAACTTAGATTTGTTAAATTCAAATTATTATTTCAAATTATAACTTGGAGATCTGAACTTGTAATTGTCAAATACAGAACTTAAAATTGATAGCTTCTAATTATTATTGCAAATTATAACTAGAAGATCTGAACTTGTAATTGTCAAATACAGAACTTCTAATTGTTAAATACAAATTATTAGTGCAAATTATAACTTGAAGATCTGACCTAGTAATTGTCAAATATGGAACTTAAAATTGATAGCTTCTAATTATTATTGTAAATTATAACTTGAAGATCTGAACTTGTAATAGTGAATTACAGAACTTAGATTTGTTAAATTCAAATTATTATTTCAAATTATAACTTGAAGATCTGAACTAGTAATTGTCAAATACAGAACTTAAAATTGATAGCTTCTAATTATTATTGCAAATTATAACTTGAAGATCTGAACTTTGGATTGTCAAATACAGAACTTAAAATTGATAGCTTCTAATTATTATTGTAAATTATAACTTGAAGATCTGAACTTGTAATTGTCAAATACAGAACTTAAAATTGAGAGCTTCTAATTATTATTGCAAATTATAACTTGAAGATCCTAACTTGTAATTGTCAAATACAGAACTTAAAATTGATAGCTTCTAATTATTATTTCAAATTATAACTTGAAGATCTGAACTTGTAATTGTCAAATACAGAACTTAAAATTGATAGCTTCTAATTATTATTGCAAATTATAACTTGAAGATCTGAACTTGTAATAGTCAAATACAGAACTTCTAATTGTTAAATACAAATTATTAGTGCAAATTATAACTTGAAGATCTGAACTAGTAATTGTCAAATACAGAACTTAAAATTGATAGCTTCTAATTATTATTGCAAATTATAACTTGAAGATCTGAACTTGTAATTGTCAAATACAGAACTTAAAATTGATAGCTTCTAATTATTATTTCAAATTATAACTTGAAGATCTTAACTTGTAATTGTCAAATACAGAACTTAAAATTGATAGCTTCTAATTATTATTGCAAATTATAACTTGAAGATCTGAACTTGTAATTGTCAAATACAGAACTTCTAATTGTTAAATACAAATTATTAGTGCAAATTATAACTTGAAGATCTGAACTTGTAGTTGTCAAATACAGAACTTAAAATTGATAGATTCTATTTATTATTGTAAATTATAACTTGAAGATTTGAACTTGTAATAGTGCATTACAGAACTTAGATTTGTTAAATTCAAATTATTATTTCAAATTATAACTTGAAGATCTGCACTAGTAATTGTCAAATACAGAACTTCTAATTGTTAAATACAAATTATTAGTGCAAATTATTTATTGAAGATCTGAACTAGTAATTGTCAAATACAGCACTTAAAATTGATAGCTTCTAATTATTATTGCAAATTATAACTTGAAGATCTGAACTTGTAATTGTCAAATACAGAACTTAAAATTGATAGCTTCTAATTATTATTTCAAATTATAACTTGGAGATCTGAACTTGTAGTTGTCAAATACAGAACTTAAAATTGATAGCTTCTAATTATTATTGCAAATAATAATTTGAAGATGTGAACTTGTAATAGTCAAATACAGAACTTCTAATTGTTAAATACAAATTATTAGTGCAAATTATTACTTGAAGATCTGAACTAGTAATTGTCAAATACAGCACTTAAAATTGATAGCTTCTAATTATTATTGCAAATTATAACTTGAAGATCTGAACTTGTAATTGTCAAATACAGAACTTAAAATTGATAGCTTCTAATTATTATTTCAAATTATAACTTGGAGATCTGAACTTGTAATTGTCAAATACAGAACTTAAAATTGATAGCTTCTAATTATTATTGCAAATTATAACTTGAAGATCTGAACTTGTAATTGTCAAATACAGAACTTCTAATTGTTAAATACAAATTATTAGTGCAAATTATAACTTGAAGATCTGACCTTGTAATTGTCAAATACAGAACTTAAAATTGATAGCTTCTAATTATTATTGTAAATTATAACTTGAAGATCTGAACTTGTAATTGTCAAATACAGAACTTAAAATTGATTGCTTCTAATTATTATTTCAAATTACAACTTGAAGATCTGAACTTGTAATTGTCAAATGCAGAACTTAAAATTGATAGCTTCTAATTATTATTGCAAATAATAGTTTGAAGATCTGTACTTGTAATTGTCAAATACAGAACTTAAAATTGATAGCTTATAATTATTATTGCAAATTATAATTTGAAGATCTGAACTTGTAATAGACAAATACGCAACTTAGCATTGTTAAATACAAATTGTGATTGCAAATTATAACTTGAAGATCTGAACCTGTAATAGGTAAATACAGAACTTCGAATGAATAAATTCAAACTAAGATTGCAAATAATAATTTGAAGATCTGAACTTGTAATAGTCAAATACAGAACTTCTAATTGTTAAATACAAATTATTAGTGAAAATTATTACTTGAAGATCTGAACTAGTAATTGTCAAATACAGCACTTAAAATTGATAGCTTCTAATTATTATTGCAAATTATAACTTGAAGATCTGAACTTGTAATTGTCAAATACAGAACTTAAAATTGATAGCTTCTAATTATTATTTCAAATTATAACTTGGAGATCTGAACTTGTAATTGTCAAATACAGAACTTAAAATTGGTAGCTTCTAATTATTATTGCAAATTATAACTTGAAGATCCTAACTTGTAATTGTCAAATACAGAACTTCTAATTGTTAAATACAAATTATTAGTGCAAATTATAACTTGAAGATCTGACCTTGTAATTGTCAAATACAGAACTTAAAATTGATAGCTTCTAATTATTATTGCAAATTATAACTTGAAGATCTGAACGTGTAATTGTCAAATACAGAACTTCTAATTGTTAAATACAAATTATTAGTGCAAATTATAACTTGAAGATCTGAACTTGTAATTATCAAATACAGAACTTAAAATTGATAGCTTCTAATTATTATTTCAAATTATAACTTGAAGATCTGAACTTGTAATTGTCAAATACAGAACTTAAAATTAATAGCTTCTAATTATTATTGCAAATAATAACTTGAAGATCTGAACTTGTAATTGTCAAATGCAGAACTTAAAATTGATAGCTTCTAATTATTATTGCAAATAATAGTTTGAAGATCTGTACTTGTAATTGTCAAATACAGAACTTAAAATTGATAGCTTATAATTATAATTCAAATTATAACTTGAAGATCTGAACTTGTAATAGTCAAATACAGAACTTCGAATTGTTAAATACAAAGTATTAGTGCAAATTATTACTTGAAGATCTGAACCTGTAATAGGTAAATACAGAACTTCGAATGATTAAATTCAAACTAAGATTGCAAATAATAATTTGAAGATCTGAACTTGTAATAGTCAAATACAGAACTTCTAATTGTTAAATACAAATTATTAGTGAAAATTATTACTTGAAGATCTGAACTAGTAATTGTCAAATACAGCACTTAAAATTGATAGCTTCTAATTATTATTGCAAATTATAACTTGATGATCTGAACTTGTAATTGTCAAATACAGAACTTAAAATTGATAGCTTCTAATTATTATTTCAAATTATAACTTGGAGATCTGAACTTGTAATTGTCAAATACAGAACTTAAAATTGGTAGCTTCTAATTATTATTGCAAATTATAACTTGAAGATCCTAACTTGTAATTGTCTAATACAGAACTTCTAATTGTTAAATACAAATTATTAGTGCAAATTATAACTTGAAGATCTGACCTTGTAATTGTCAAATACAGAACTTAAAATTGATAGCTTCTAATTATTATTGCAAATTATAACTTGAAGATCTGAACGTGTAATTGTCAAATACAGAACTTCTAATTGATAGCTTCTAATTATTATTGTAAATTATAACTTGAAGATCTGAACTTGTAATAATGAATTACAGAACTTAGATTTGTTAAATTCAAATTATTATTTCAAATTATAACTTGAAGATCTGAACTAGTAATTGTGAAATACAGAACTTAAAATTGATAGCTTCTAATTATTATTGCAAATTATAACTTGAAGATCTGAACTTGTACTAGTGAATTACAGAACTTAGATTTGTTAAATTCAAATTATTATTTCAAATTATAACTTGGAGATCTGAACTTGTAATTGTCAAATACAGAACTTAAAATTGATAGCTTCTAATTATTATTGCAAATTATAACTAGAAGATCTGAACTTGTAATTGTCAAATACAGAACTTCTAATTGTTAAATACAAATTATTAGTGCAAATTATAACTTGAAGATCTGACCTAGTAATTGTCAAATACAGAACTTAAAATTGATAGCTTCTAATTATTATTGTAAATTATAACTTGAAGATCTGAACTTGTAATAGTGAATTACAGAACTTAGATTTGTTAAATTCAAATTATTATTTCAAATTATAACTTGAAGATCTGAACTAGTAATTGTCAAATACAGAACTTAAAATTGATAGCTTCTAATTATTATTGCAAATTATAACTTGAAGATCTGAACTTTTGATTGTCAAATACAGAACTTAAAATTGATAGCTTCTAATTATTATTGTAAATTATAACTTGAAGATCTGAACTTGTAATTGTCAAATACAGAACTTAAAATTGAGAGCTTCTAATTATTATTGCAAATTATAACTTGAAGATCTGAACTTGTAATTGTCAAATACAGAACTTAAAATTGATAGCTTCTAATTATTATTTCAAATTATAACTTGAAGATCTGAACTTGTAATTGTCAAATACAGAACTTAAAATTGATAGCTTCTAATTATTATTGCAAATTATAACTTGAAGATCTGAACTTGTAATAGTCAAATACAGAACTTCTAATTGTTAAATACAAATTATTAGTGCAAATTATAACTTGAAGATCTGAACTAGTAATTGTCAAATACAGAACTTAAAATTGATAGCTTCTAATTATTATTGCAAATTATAACTTGAAGATCTGAACTTGTAATTGTCAAATACAGAACTTAAAATTGATAGCTTCTAATTATTATTTCAAATTATAACTTGAAGATCTTAACTTGTAATTGTCAAATACAGAACTTAAAATTGATAGCTTCTAATTATTATTGCAAATTATAACTTGAAGATCTGAACTTGTAATTGTCAAATACAGAACTTCTAATTGTTAAATACAAATTATTAGTGCAAATTATAACTTGAAGATCTGAACTTGTAATTGTCAAATACAGAACTTAAAATTGATAGATTCTATTTATTATTGTAAATTATAACTTGAAGATTTGAACTTGTAATAGTGCATTACAGAACTTAGATTTGTTAAATTCAAATTATTATTTCAAATTATAACTTGAAGATCTGCACTAGTAATTGTCAAATACAGAACTTCTAATTGTTAAATACAAATTATTAGTGCAAATTATTTATTGAAGATCTGAACTAGTAATTGTCAAATACAGCACTTAAAATTGATAGCTTCTAATTATTATTGCAAATTATAACTTGAAGATCTGAACTTGTAATTGTCAAATACAGAACTTAAAATTGATAGCTTCTAATTATTATTTCAAATTATAACTTGGAGATCTGAACTTGTAGTTGTCAAATACAGAACTTAAAATTGATAGCTTCTAATTATTATTGCAAATAATAATTTGAAGATGTGAACTTGTAATAGTCAAATACAGAACTTCTAATTGTTAAATACAAATTATTAGTGCAAATTATTACTTGAAGATCTGAACTAGTAATTGTAAAATACAGCACTTAAAATTGATAGCTTCTAATTATTATTGCAAATTATAACTTGAAGATCTGAACTTGTAATTGTCAAATACAGAACTTAAAATTGATAGCTTCTAATTATTATTTCAAATTATAACTTGGAGATCTGAACTTGTAATTGTCAAATACAGAACTTAAAATTGATAGCTTCTAATTATTATTGCAAATTATAACTTGAAGATCTGAACTTGTAATTGTCAAATACAGAACTTCTAATTGTTAAATACAAATTATTAGTGCAAATTATAACTTGAAGATCTGACCTTGTAATTGTCAAATACAGAACTTAAAATTGATAGCTTCTAATTATTATTGTAAATTGTAACTTGAAGATCTGAACTTGTAATTGTCAAATACAGAACTTAAAATTGATTGCTTCTAATTATTATTGCAAATAATAACTTGAAGATCTGAACTTGTAATTGTCAAATACAGAACTTAAAATTGATAGCTTCTAATTATTATTGCAAATTATAATTTGAAGATCTGAACTTGTAATAGTCAAATACAGAACTTCGAATTGTTAAATACAAATTATTAGTGCAAATTATAACTTGAAGATCTGAACTTGTAATAGGTAAATACAGAACTTCTAATTGTTAAATTCAAACTAAGATTGCAAATAATAATTTGAAGATTTGAACTTGTAATAGTCAAATACAGAACTTCTAATTGTTAAATACAAATTATTAGTGAAAATTATTACTTGAAGATCTGAACTAGTAATTGTCAAATACAGCACTTAAAACTGATAGCTTCTAATTATTATTGCAAATTATAACTTGATGATCTGAACTTGTAATTGTCAAATACAGAACTTAAAATTGATAGCTTCTAATTATTATTTCAAATTATAACTTGGAGATCTGAACTTGTAATTGTCAAATACAGAACTTAAAATTGGTAGCTTCTAATTATTATTGCAAATTATAACTTGAAGATCCTAACTTGTAATTGTCAAATACAGAACTTCTAATTGTTAAATACAAATTATTAGTGCAAATTATAACTTGAAGATCTGACCTTGTAATTGTCAAATACAGAACTTAAAATTGATAGCTTCTAATTATTATTGCAAATTATAACTTGAAGATCTGAACGTGTAATTGTCAAATACAGAACTTCTAATTGATAGCTTCTAATTATTGTTGTAAATTATAACTTGAAGATCTGAACTTGTAATAGTGAATTACAGAACTTAGATTTGTTAAATTCAAATTATTATTTCAAATTATAACTTGAAGATCTGAACTAGTAATTGTGAAATACAGAACTTAAAATTGATAGCTTCTAATTATTATTGCAAATTATAACTTAAAGATCTGAACTTGTACTAGTGAATTACAGAACTTAGATTTGTTAAATTCAAATTATTATTTCAAATTATAACTTGGAGATCTGAACTTGTAATTGTCAAATACAGAACTTAAAATTGATAGCTTCTAATTATTATTGCAAATTATAACTTGAAGATCTGAACTTGTAATTGTCAAATACAGAACTTCTAATTGTTAAATACAAATTATTAGTGCAAATTATAACTTGAAGATCTGACCTAGTAATTGTCAAATACAGAACTTAAAATTGATAGCTTCTAATTATTATTGTAAATTATAACTTGAAGATCTGAACTTGTAATAGTGAATTACAGAACTTAGATTTGTTAAATTCAAATTATTATTTCAAATTATAACTTGAAGATCTGAACTAGTAATTGTCAAATACAGAACTTAAAATTGATAGCTTCTAATTATTATTGCAAATTATAACTTGAAGATCTGAACTTTTGATTGTCAAATACAGAACTTAAAATTGATAGCTTCTAATTATTATTGTAAATTATAACTTGAAGATCTGAACTTGTAATTGTCAAATACAGAACTTAAAATTGAGAGCTTCTAATTATTATTGCAAATTATAACTTGAAGATCTGAACTTGTAATTGTCAAATACAGAACTTCTAATTGTTAAATACAAATTATTAGTGCAAATTATAACTTGAAGATCTGAACTTGTAATTTTCAAATACAGAACTTAAAATTGATAGATTCTATTTATTATTGTAAATTATAACTTGAAGATTTGAACTTGTAATAGTGCATTACAGAACTTAGATTTGTTAAATTCAAATTATTATTTCAAATTATAACTTGAAGATCTGCACTAGTAATTGTCAAATACAGAACTTCTAATTGTTAAATACAAATTATTAGTGCAAATTATTTATTGAAGATCTGAACTAGTAATTGTCAAATACAGAACTTAAAATTGATAGCTTCTAATTATTATTGCAAATTATAACTTAAAGATCTGAACTTGTACTAGTGAATTACAGAACTTAGATTTGTTAAATTCAAATTATTATTTCAAATTATAACTTGGAGATCTGAACTTGTAATTGTCAAATACAGAACTTAAAATTGATAGCTTCTAATTATTATTGCAAATTATAACTTGAAGATCTGAACTTGTAATTGTCAAATACAGAACTTCTAATTGTTAAATACAAATTATTAGTGCAAATTATAACTTGAAGATCTGACCTAGTAATTGTCAAATACAGAACTTAAAATTGATAGCTTCTAATTATTATTGTAAATTATAACTTGAAGATCTGAACTTGTAATAGTGAATTACAGAACTTAGATTTGTTAAATTCAAATTATTATTTCAAATTATAACTTGAAGATCTGAACTAGTAATTGTCAAATACAGAACTTAAAATTGATAGCTTCTAATTATTATTGCAAATTATAACTTGAAGATCTGAACTTTTGATTGTCAAATACAGAACTTAAAATTGATAGCTTCTAATTATTATTGTAAATTATAACTTGAAGATCTGAACTTGTAATTGTCAAATACAGAACTTAAAATTGAGAGCTTCTAATTATTATTGCAAATTATAACTTGAAGATCTGAACTTGTAATTGTCAAATACAGAACTTCTAATTGTTAAATACAAATTATTAGTGCAAATTATAACTTGAAGATCTGAACTTGTAATTTTCAAATACAGAACTTAAAATTGATAGATTCTATTTATTATTGTAAATTATAACTTGAAGATTTGAACTTGTAATAGTGCATTACAGAACTTAGATTTGTTAAATTCAAATTATTATTTCAAATTATAACTTGAAGATCTGCACTAGTAATTGTCAAATACAGAACTTCTAATTGTTAAATACAAATTATTAGTGCAAATTATTTATTGAAGATCTGAACTAGTAATTGTCAAATACAGAACTTAAAATTGATAGCTTCTAATTATTATTTCAAATTATAACTTGGAGATCTGAACTTGTAATTGTCAAATACAGAACTTAAAATTGATAGCTTCTAATTATTATTGCAAATAATAATTTGAAGATGTGAACTTGTAATAGTCAAATACAGAACTTCTAATTGTTAAATACAAATTATTAGTGCAAATTATTACTTGAAGATCTGAACTAGTAATTGTCAAATACAGCACTTAAAATTGATAGCTTCTAATTGTTATTGCAAATTATAACTTGAAGATCTGAACTTGTAATTGTCAAATACAGAACTTAAAATTGATAGCTTCTAATTATTATTTCAAATTATAACTTGGAGATCTGAACTTGTAATTGTCAAATACAGAACTTAAAATTGATAGCTTCTAATTATTATTGCAAATTATAACTTGAAGATCTGAACTTGTAATTGTCAAATACAGAACTTCTAAATGTTAAATACAAATTATTAGTGCAAATTATAACTTGAAGATCTGACCTTGTAATTGTCAAATACAGAACTTAAAATTGATAGCTTCTAATTATTATTGTAAATTATAACTTGAAGATCTGAACTTGTAATTGTCAAATACAGAACTTAAAATTGATAGCTTCTAATTATTATTGCAAATAATAACTTGAAGATCTGAACTTGTAATTGTCAAATACAGAACTTAAAATTGATAGCTTCTAATTATTATTGCAAATTATAATTTGAAGATCTGAACTTGTAATAGTCAAATACAGAACTTCGAATTGTTAAATACAAATTATTAGTGCAAATTATAACTTGAAGATCTGAACTTGTAATAGGTAAATACAGAATTTCTAATTGTTAAATTCAAACTAAGATTGCAAATAATTATTTGAAGATCTGAACTTGTAATAGTCAAATACAGAACTTCTAATTGTTAAATACAAATTATTAGTGCAAATTATTACTTGTAGATCTGAACTTGTAATTGTCAAATACAGAACTTAAAATTGATAGCTTCTAATTATTATTGCAAATTATAACTTGAAGATCTGAACTTGTAATTGTCAAATGCAGAACTTAAAATTGATAGCTTCTAATTATTATTGCAAATAATAGTTTGAAGATCTGTACTTGTAATTGTCAAATACAGAACTTAAAATTGATAGCTTATAATTATAATTCAAATTATAACTTGAAGATCTGAACATGTAATAGTCAAATACAGAACTTCGAATTGTTAAATACAAAGTATTAGTGCAAATTATTACTTGAAGATCTGAACCTGTAATAGGTAAATACAGAACTTCGAATGATTAAATTCAAACTAAGATTGCAAATAATGATTTGAAGATCTGAACTTGTAATAGTCAAATACGGAACTTCTAATTGTTAAATACAAATTATTAGTGAAAATTATTACTTGAAGATCTGAACTAGTAATTGTCAAATACAGCACTTAAAATTGACTGCTTCTAATTATTATTTCAAATTATAACTTGGAGATCTGAACTTGTAATTGTCAAATACAGAACTTAAAATTGGTAGCTTCTAATTATTATTGCAAATTATAACTTGAAGATCCTAACTTGTAATTGTCAAATACAGAACGTCTAATTGTTAAATACAAATTATTAGTGCAAATTATAACTTGAAGATCTGACCTTGAAATTGTCAAATACAGAACTTAAAATTGATAGCTTCTAATTATTATTGCAAATTATAACTTGAAGATCTGAACGTGTAATTGTCAAATACAGAACTTCTAATTGTTAAATACAAATTATTAGTGCAAATTATAACTTGAAGATCTGAACTTGTAATTATCAAATACAGAACTTAAAATTGATAGCTTCTAATTATTATTTCAAATTATAACTTGAAGATCTGAACTTGTCATCAAATACAGAACTTAAAATTAATAGCTTCTAATTATTATTGCAAATAATAACTTGAAGATCTGAACTAGTAATTGTCAAATGCAGAACTTAAAATTGATAGCTTCTAATTATTATTGCAAATAATAGTTTGAAGATCTTTACTTGTAATTGTCAAATACAGAACTTAAAATTGATAGCTTATAATTATAATTCAAACTATAACTTGAAGATCTGAACTTGTAATAGTCAAATACAGAACTTCGAATTGTTAAATACAAATTGTTAGTGCAAATTATTAGTTGAAGATCTGAACCTGTAATAGGTAAATACAGAACTTCGAATGATTAAATTCAAACTAAGATTGCAAATAATAATTTGAAGATCTGAACTTGTAATAGTCAAATACAGAACTTCTAATTGTTAAATACAAATTATTAGTGAAAATTATTACTTGAAGATCTGAACTAGTAATTGTCAAATACAGCACTTAAAATTGATAGCTTCTAATTATTATTGCAAATTATAACTTGAAGATCTGAACTTGTAATTGTCAAATACAGAACTTAAAATTGATAGCTTCTAATTATTATTTCAAATTATAACTTGGAGATCTGAACTTGTAATTGTCAAATACAGAACTTAAAATTGGTAGCTTCTAATTATTATTGCAAATTATAACTTGAAGATCCTAACTTGTAATTGTCAAATACAGAACTTCTAATTGTTAAATACAAATTATTAGTGCAAATTATAACTTGAAGATCTGAACTTGTAATTATCAAATACAGAACTTAAAATTGATAGCTTCTAATTATTATTTCAAATTATAACTTGAAGATCTGAACTTGTAATTGTCAAATACAGAACTTAAAATTAATAGCTTCTAATTATTATTGCAAATAATAACTTGAAGATCTGAACTTGTAATTGTCAAATGCAGAACTTAAAATTGATAGCTTCTAATTATTATTGCAAATAATAGTTTGAAGATCTGTACTTGTAATTGTCAAATACAGAACTTAAAATTGATAGCTTATAATTATTATTGCAAATTATAATTTGAAGATCTGAACTTGTAATAGACAAATACGCAACTTAGCATTGTTAAATACAAATTGTGATTGCAAATTATAACTTGAAGATCTGAACTTGTAATTGTCAAATACAGAACTTAAAATTGATAGCTTCTAATTATTATTGCAAATTATAACTTGAAGATCTGAACTTGTAATAGTCAAATACAGAACTTCTAATTGTTAAATACAAATTATTAGTGCAAATTATAACTTGAAGATCTGAACTAGTAATTGTCAAATACAGAACTTAAAATTGATAGCTTCTAATTATTATTGCAAATTATAACTTGAAGATCTGAACTTGTAATTGTCAAATACAGAACTTAAAATTGATAGCTTCTAAGTATTATTTCAAATTATAACTTGGAGATCTGAACTTGTAATTGTCAAATACAGAACTTAAAATTGATAGCTTCTAATTATTATTGCAAATAATAATTTGAAGATGTGAACTTGTAATAGTCAAATACAGAACTTCTAATTGTTAAATACAAATTATTAGTGCAAATTATTACTTGAAGATCTGAACTAGTAATTGTCAAATACAGCACTTAAAATTGATAGCTTCTAATTATTATTGCAAATTATAACTTGAAGATCTGAACTTGTAATTGTCAAATACAGAACTTAAAATTGATAGCTTCTAATTATTATTTCAAATTATAACTTGGAGATCTGAACTTGTAATTGTCAAATACAGAACTTAAAATTGATAGCTTCTAATTATTATTGCAAATTATAACTTGAAGATCTGAACTTGTAATTGTCAAATACAGAACTTCTAATTGTTAAATACAAATTATTAGTGCAAATTATAACTTGAAGATCTGACCTTGTAATTGTCAAATACAGAACTTAAAATTGATAGCTTCTAATTATTATTGTAAATTATAACTTGAAGATCTGAACTTGTAATTGTCAAATACAGAACTTAAAATTGATAGCTTCTAATTATTATTGCAAATAATAACTTGAAGATCTGAACTTGTAATTGTCAAATACAGAACTTAAAATTGATAGCTTCTAATTATTATTGCAAATTATAATTTGAAGATCTGAACTTGTAATAGTCAAATACAGAACTTCGAATTGTTAAATACAAATTATTAGTGCAAATTATAACTTGAAGATCTGAACTTGTAATAGGTAAATACAGAACTTCTAATTGTTAAATTCAAACTAAGATTGCAAATAATTATTTGAAGATCTGAACTTGTAATAGTCAAATACAGAACTTCTAATTGTTAAATACAAATTATTAGTGCAAATTATAACTTGTAGATCTGAACTTGTAATTGTCAAATACAGAACTTAAAATTGATAGCTTCTAATTATTATTGCAAATTATAACTTGAAGATCTGAACTTGTAATTGTCAAATGCAGAACTTAAAATTGATAGCTTCTAATTATTATTGCAAATAATAGTTTGAAGATCTGTACTTGTAATTGTCAAATACAGAACTTAAAATTGATAGCTTATAATTATAATTCAAATTATAACTTGAAGATCTGAACATGTAATAGTCAAATACAGAACTTCGAATTGTTAAATACAAAGTATTAGTGCAAATTATTACTTGAAGATCTGAACCTGTAATAGGTAAATACAGAACTTCGAATGATTAAATTCAAACTAAGATTGCAAATAATGATTTGAAGATCTGAACTTGTAATAGTCAAATACGGAACTTCTAATTGTTAAATACAAATTATTAGTGAAAATTATTACTTGAAGATCTGAACTAGTAATTGTCAAATACAGCACTTAAAATTGACTGCTTCTAATTATTATTTCAAATTATAACTTGGAGATCTGAACTTGTAATTGTCAAATACAGAACTTAAAATTGGTAGCTTCTAATTATTATTGCAAATTATAACTTGAAGATCCTAACTTGTAATTGTCAAATACAGAACGTCTAATTGTTAAATACAAATTATTAGTGCAAATTATAACTTGAAGATCTGACCTTGAAATTGTCAAATACAGAACTTAAAATTGATAGCTTCTAATTATTATTGCAAATTATAACTTGAAGATCTGAACGTGTAATTGTCAAATACAGAACTTCTAATTGTTAAATACAAATTATTAGTGCAAATTATAACTTGAAGATCTGAACTTGTAATTATCAAATACAGAACTTAAAATTGATAGCTTCTAATTATTATTTCAAATTATAACTTGAAGATCTGAACTTGTCATCAAATACAGAACTTAAAATTAATAGCTTCTAATTATTATTGCAAATAATAACTTGAAGATCTGAACTAGTAATTGTCAAATGCAGAACTTAAAATTGATAGCTTCTAATTATTATTGCAAATAATAGTTTGAAGATCTTTACTTGTAATTGTCAAATACAGAACTTAAAATTGATAGCTTATAATTATAATTCAAACTATAACTTGAAGATCTGAACTTGTAATAGTCAAATACAGAACTTCGAATTGTTAAATACAAATTGTTAGTGCAAATTATTAGTTGAAGATCTGAACCTGTAATAGGTAAATACAGAACTTCGAATGATTAAATTCAAACTAAGATTGCAAATAATAATTTGAAGATCTGAACTTGTAATAGTCAAATACAGAACTTCTAATTGTTAAATACAAATTATTAGTGAAAATTATTACTTGAAGATCTGAACTAGTAATTGTCAAATACAGCACTTAAAATTGATAGCTTCTAATTATTATTGCAAATTATAACTTGAAGATCTGAACTTGTAATTGTCAAATACAGAACTTAAAATTGATAGCTTCTAATTATTATTTCAAATTATAACTTGGAGATCTGAACTTGTAATTGTCAAATACAGAACTTAAAATTGGTAGCTTCTAATTATTATTGCAAATTATAACTTGAAGATCCTAACTTGTAATTGTCAAATACAGAACTTCTAATTGTTAAATACAAATTATTAGTGCAAATTATAACTTGAAGATCTGAACTTGTAATTATCAAATACAGAACTTAAAATTGATAGCTTCTAATTATTATTTCAAATTATAACTTGAAGATCTGAACTTGTAATTGTCAAATACAGAACTTAAAATTAATAGCTTCTAATTATTATTGCAAATAATAACTTGAAGATCTGAACTTGTAATTGTCAAATGCAGAACTTAAAATTGATAGCTTCTAATTATTATTGCAAATAATAGTTTGAAGATCTGTACTTGTAATTGTCAAATACAGAACTTAAAATTGATAGCTTATAATTATTATTGCAAATTATAATTTGAAGATCTGAACTTGTAATAGACAAATACGCAACTTAGCATTGTTAAATACAAATTGTGATTGCAAATTATAACTTGAAGATCTGAACTTGTAATTGTCAAATACAGAACTTAAAATTGATAGCTTCTAATTATTATTGCAAATTATAACTTGAAGATCTGAACTTGTAATAGTCAAATACAGAACTTCTAATTGTTAAATACAAATTATTAGTGCAAATTATAACTTGAAGATCTGAACTAGTAATTGTCAAATACAGAACTTAAAATTGATAGCTTCTAATTATTATTGCAAATTATAACTTGAAGATCTGAACTTGTAATTGTCAAATACAGAACTTAAAATTGATAGCTTCTAAGTATTATTTCAAATTATAACTTGGAGATCTGAACTTGTAATTGTCAAATACAGAACTTAAAATTGATAGCTTCTAATTATTATTGCAAATAATAATTTGAAGATGTGAACTTGTAATAGTCAAATACAGAACTTCTAATTGTTAAATACAAATTATTAGTGCAAATTATTACTTGAAGATCTGAACTAGTAATTGTCAAATACAGCACTTAAAATTGATAGCTTCTAATTATTATTGCAAATTATAACTTGAAGATCTGAACTTGTAATTGTCAAATACAGAACTTAAAATTGATAGCTTCTAATTATTATTTCAAATTATAACTTGGAGATCTGAACTTGTAATTGTCAAATACAGAACTTAAAATTGATAGCTTCTAATTATTATTGCAAATTATAACTTGAAGATCTGAACTTGTAATTGTCAAATACAGAACTACTAATTGTTAAATACAAATTATTAGTGCAAATTATAACTTGAAGATCTGACCTTGTAATTGTGAAATACAGAACTTAAAATTGATAGCTTCTAATTATTATTGTAAATTATAACTTGAAGATCTGAACTTGTAATTGTCAAATACAGAACTTCTAATTGTTAAATACAAATTATTAGTGCAAATTATAACTTGAAGATCTGACCTTGTAATTGTCAAATACAGAACTTAAAATTGATAGCTTCTAATTATTATTGTAAATTATAACTTGAAGATCTGAACTTGTAATTGTCAAATACAGAACTTAAAATTGATAGCTTCTAATTATTATTGCAAATAATAACTTGAAGATCTGAACTTGTAAATGTCAAATACAGAACTTAAAATTGATAGCTTCTAATTATTATTGCAAATTATAATTTGAAGATCTGAACTTGTAATAGTCAAATACAGAACTTCGAATTGTTAAATACAAATTATTAGTGCAAATTATAACTTGTAGATCTGAACTTGTAATAGGTAAATACAGAACTTCTAATTGTTAAATTCAAACTAAGATTGCAAATAATTATTTGAAGATCTGAACTTGTAATAGTCAAATACAGAACTTCTAATTGTTAATTACAAATTATTAGTGCAAATTATTACTTGAAGATCTGAACTAGTAATTGTCAAATGCAGAACTTAAAATTGATAGCTTCTAATTATTATTGCAAATAATAGTTTGAAGATCTGTACTTGTAATTGTCAAATACAGAACTTAAAATTGATAGCTTATAATTATAATTCAAATTATAACTTGAAGATCTGAACTTGTAATAGTCAAATACAGAACTTCGAATTGTTAAATACAAAGTATTAGTGCAAATTATTACTTGAAGATCTGAACCTGTAATAGGTAAATACAGAACTTCGAATGATTAAATTCCCAAATAATAATTTGAAGATCTGAACTTGTAATAGTCAAATACAGAACTTCTAATTGTTAAATACAAATTATTAGTGAAAATTATTACTTGAAGATCTGAACTAGTAATTGTCAAATACAGCACTTAAAATTGATAGCTTCTAATTATTATTGCAAATTATAACTTGATGATCTGAACTTGTAATTGTCAAATACAGAACTTAAAATTGATAGCTTCTAATTATTATTTCAAATTATAACTTGGAGATCTGAACTTGTAATTGTCAAATACAGAACTTAAAATTGGTAGCTTCTAATTATTATTGCAAATTATAACTTGAAGATCCTAACTTGTAATTGTCAAATACAGAACTTCTAATTGTTAAATACAAATTATTAGTGCAAATTATAACTTGAAGATCTGACCTTGTAATTGTCAAATACAGAACTTAAAATTGATAGCTTCTAATTATTATTGCAAATTATAACTTGAAGATCTGAACGTGTAATTGTCAAATACAGAACTTCTAATTGATAGCTTCTAATTATTATTGTAAATTATAACTTGAAGATCTGAACTTGTAATAGTGAATTACAGAACTTAGATTTGTTAAATTCAAATTATTATTTCAAATTATAACTTGAAGATCTGAACTAGTAATTGTGAAATACAGAACTTAAAATTGATAGCTTCTAATTATTATTGCAAATTATAACTTGAAGATCTGAACTTGTACTAGTGAATTACAGAACTTAGATTTGTTAAATTCAAATTATTATTTCAAATTATAACTTGGAGATCTGAACTTGTAATTGTCAAATACAGAACTTAAAATTGATAGCTTCTAATTATTATTGCAAATTATAACTTGAAGATCTGAACTTGTAATTGTCAAATACAGAACTTCTAATTGTTAAATACAAATTATTAGTGCAAATTATAACTTGAAGATCTGACCTAGTAATTGTCAAATACAGAACTTAAAATTGATAGCTTCTAATTATTATTGTAAATTATAACTTGAAGATCTGAACTTGTAATAGTGAATTACAGAACTTAGATTTGTTAAATTCAAATTATTATTTCAAATTATAACTTGAAGATCTGAACTAGTAATTGTCAAATACAGAACTTAAAATTGATAGCTTCTAATTATTATTGCAAATTATAACTTGAAGATCTGAACTTTTGATTGTCAAATACAGAACTTAAAATTGATAGCTTCTAATTATTATTGTAAATTATAACTTGAAGATCTGAACTTGTAATTGTCAAATACAGAACTTAAAATTGAGAGCTTCTAATTATTATTGCAAATTATAACTTGAAGATCTGAACTTGTAATTGTCAAATACAGAACTTAAAATTGATAGCTTCTAATTATTATTTCAAATTATAACTTGAAGATCTGAACTTGTAATTGTCAAATACAGAACTTAAAATTGATAGCTTCTAATTATTATTGCAAATTATAACTTGAAGATCTGAACTTGTAATAGTCAAATACAGAACTTCTAATTGTTAAATACAAATTATTAGTGCAAATTATAACTTGTAGATCTGAACTAGTAATTGTCAAATACAGAACTTAAAATTGATAGCTTCTAATTATTATTGCAAATTATAACTTGAAGATCTGAACTTGTAATTGTCAAATACAGAACTTAAAATTGATAGCTTCTAATTATTATTTCAAATTATAACTTGAAGATCTTAACTTGTAATTGTCAAATACAGAACTTAAAATTGATAGCTTCTAATTATTATTGCAAATTATAACTTGAAGATCTGAACTTGTAATTGTCAAATACAGAACTTCTAATTGTTAAATACAAATTATTAGTGCAAATTATAACTTGAAGATCTGAACTTGTAATTGTCAAATGCAGAACTTAAAATTGATAGCTTCTAATTATTATTGCAAATAATAGTTTGAAGATCTGTACTTGTAATTGTCAAATACAGAACTTAAAATTGATAGCTTATAATTATAATTCAAATTATAACTTGAAGATCTGAACTTGTAATAGTCAAATACAGAACTTCGAATTGTTAAATACAAAGTATTAGTGCAAATTATTACTTGAAGATCTGAACCTGTAATAGGTAAATACAGAACTTCGAATGATTAAATTCCCAAATAATAATTTGAAGATCTGAACTTGTAATAGTCAAATACAGAACTTCTAATTGTTAAATACAAATTATTAGTGAAAATTATTACTTGAAGATCTGAACTAGTAATTGTCAAATACAGCACTTAAAATTGATAGCTTCTAATTATTATTGCAAATTATAACTTGATGATCTGAACTTGTAATTGTCAAATACAGAACTTAAAATTGATAGCTTCTAATTATTATTTCAAATTATAACTTGGAGATCTGAACTTGTAATTGTCAAATACAGAACTTAAAATTGGTAGCTTCTAATTATTATTGCAAATTATAACTTGAAGATCCTAACTTGTAATTGTCAAATACAGAACTTCTAATTGTTAAATACAAATTATTAGTGCAAATTATAACTTGAAGATCTGACCTTGTAATTGTCAAATACAGAACTTAAAATTGATAGCTTCTAATTATTATTGCAAATTATAACTTGAAGATCTGAACGTGTAATTGTCAAATACAGAACTTCTAATTGATAGCTTCTAATTATTATTGTAAATTATAACTTGAAGATCTGAACTTGTAATAGTGAATTACAGAACTTAGATTTGTTAAATTCAAATTATTATTTCAAATTATAACTTGAAGATCTGAACTAGTAATTGTGAAATACAGAACTTAAAATTGATAGCTTCTAATTATTATTGCAAATTATAACTTGAAGATCTGAACTTGTACTAGTGAATTACAGAACTTAGATTTGTTAAATTCAAATTATTATTTCAAATTATAACTTGGAGATCTGAACTTGTAATTGTCAAATACAGAACTTAAAATTGATAGCTTCTAATTATTATTGCAAATTATAACTTGAAGATCTGAACTTGTAATTGTCAAATACAGAACTTCTAATTGTTAAATACAAATTATTAGTGCAAATTATAACTTGAAGATCTGACCTAGTAATTGTCAAATACAGAACTTAAAATTGATAGCTTCTAATTATTATTGTAAATTATAACTTGAAGATCTGAACTTGTAATAGTGAATTACAGAACTTAGATTTGTTAAATTCAAATTATTATTTCAAATTATAACTTGAAGATCTGAACTAGTAATTGTCAAATACAGAACTTAAAATTGATAGCTTCTAATTATTATTGCAAATAATAATTTGAAGATGTGAACTTGTAATAGTCAAATACAGAACTTCTAATTGTTAAATACAAATTATTAGTGCAAATTATTACTTGAAGATCTGAACTAGTAATTGTCAAATACAGCACTTAAAATTGATAGCTTCTAATTATTATTGCAAATTATAACTTGAAGATCTGAACTTGTAATTGTCAAATACAGAACTTAAAATTGATAGCTTCTAATTATTATTTCAAATTATAACTTGGAGATCTGAACTTGTAATTGTCAAATACAGAACTTAAAATTGATAGCTTCTAATTATTATTGCAAATTATAACTTGAAGATCTGAACTTGTAATTGTCAAATGCAGAACTTAAAATTGATAGCTTCTAATTATTATTGCAAATAATAGTTTGAAGATCTGTACTTGTAATTGTCAAATACAGAACTTAAAATTGATAGCTTATAATTATAATTCAAATTATAACTTGAAGATCTGAACATGTAATAGTCAAATACAGAACTTCGAATTGTTAAATACAAAGTATTAGTGCAAATTATTACTTGAAGATCTGAACTAGTAATTGTCAAATACAGAACTTAAAATTGATAGCTTCTAATTATTATTGCAAATTATAACTTGAAGATCTGAACTTGTACTAGTGAATTACAGAACTTAGATTTGTTAAATTCAAATTATTATTTCAAATTATAACTTGGAGATCTGAACTTGTAATTGTCAAATACTGAACTTAAAATTGATAGCTTCTAATTATCATTGCAAATTATAACTTGAAGATCTGTACTTGTAATTGTCAAATACAGAACTTAAAATTGATAGCTTATAATTATAATTCAAATTATAACTTGAAGATCTGAACATGTAATAGTCAAATACAGAACTTCGAATTGTTAAATACAAAGTATTAGTGCAAATTATTACTTGAAGATCTGAACTAGTAATTGTCAAATACAGAACTTAAAATTGATAGCTTCTAATTATTATTGCAAATTATAACTTGAAGATCTGAACTTGTACTAGTGAATTACAGAACTTAGATTTGTTAAATTCAAATTATTATTTCAAATTATAACTTGGAGATCTGAACTTGTAATTGTCAAATACTGAACTTAAAATTGATAGCTTCTAATTATCATTGCAAATTATAACTTGAAGATCTGACCTAGTAATTGTCAAATACAGAACTTAAAATTGATAGCTTCTAATTATTATTGTAAATTATAACTTGAAGATCTGAACTTGTAATAGTGAATTACAGAACTTAGATTTGTTAAATTCAAATTATTATTTCAATTTATAACTTGAAGATCTGAACTAGTAATTGTCAAATACAGAACTTAAAATTGATAGCTTCTAATTATTATTGCAAATTATAACTTGAAGATCTGAACTTTTGATTGCAAATACAGAACTTAAAATTGATAGCTTCTAATTATTATTGTAAGTTATAACTTGAAGATCTGAACTTGTAATTGTCAAATACAGAACTTAAAATTGAGAGCTTCTAATTATTATTCCAAATTATAACTTGAAGATCTGAACTTGTAATTGTCAAATACAGAACTTAAAATTGATAGCTTCTAATTATTATTTCAAATTATAACTTGAAGATCTGAACTTGTAATTGTCAAATACAGAACTTAAAATTGATAGCTTCTAATTATTATTGCAAATTATAACTTGAAGATCTGAACTTGTAATAGTCAAATACAGAACTTCTAATTGTTAAATACAAATTATTAGTGCAAATTATAACTTGAAGATCTGAACTAGTAATTGTCAAATACAGAACTTAAAATTGATAGCTTCTAATTATTATTGCAAATTATAACTTGAAGATCTGAACTTGTAATTGTCAAATACAGAACTTAAAATTGATAGCTTCTAATTATTATTTCAAATTATAACTTGAAGATCTTAACTTGTAATTGTCAAATACAGAACTTAAAATTGATAGCTTCTAATTATTATTGCAAATTATAACTTGAAGATCTGAACTTGTAATTGTCAAATACAGAACTTCTAATTGTTAAATACAAATTATTAGTGCAAATTATAACTTGAAGATCTGAACTTGTAATTGTCAAATACAGAACTTAAAATTGATAGATTCTATTTATTATTGTAAATTATAACTTGAAGATTTGAACTTGTAATAGTGCATTACAGAACTTAGATTTGTTAAATTCAAATTATTATTTCAAATTATAACTTGAAGATCTGCACTAGTAATTGTCAAATACAGAACTTCTAATTGTTAAATACAAATTATTAGTGCAAATTATTTATTGAAGATCTGAACTAGTAATTGTCAAATACAGCACTTAAAATTGATAGCTTCTAATTATTATTGCAAATTATAACTTGAAGATCTGAACTTGTAATTGTCAAATACAGAACTTAAAATTGATAGCTTCTAATTATTATTTCAAATTATAACTTGGAGATCTGAACTTGTAATTGTCAAATACAGAACTTAAAATTGATAGCTTCTAATTATTATTGCAAATAATAATTTGAAGATGTAAACTTGTAATAGTCAAATACAGTACTTCTAATTGTTAAATACAAATTATTAGTGCAAATTATTACTTGAAGATCTGAACTAGTAATTGTCAAATACAGCACTTAAAATTGATAGCTTCTAATTATTATTGCAAATTATAACTTGAAGATCTGAACTTGTAATTGTCAAATACAGAACTTAAAATTGATAGCTTCTAATTATTATTTCAAATTATAACTTGGAGATCTGAACTTGTAATTGTCAAATACAGAACTTAAAATTGATAGCTTCTAATTATTATTGCAAATTATAACTTGAAGATCTGAACTTGTAATTGTCAAATGCAGAACTTAAAATTGATAGCTTCTAATTATTATTGCAAATAATAGTTTGAAGATCTGTACTTGTAATTGTCAAATACAGAACTTAAAATTGATAGCTTATAATTATAATTCAAATTATAACTTGAAGATCTGAACTTGTAATTGTCAAATACAGAACTTAAAATTGATAGCTTCTAATTATTATTGCAAATTATAATTTGAAGATCTGAACTTGTAATAGTCAAATACAGAACTTCGAATTGTTAAATACAAATTATTAGTGCAAATTATAACTTGAAGATCTGAACTTGTAATAGGTAAATACAGAACTTCTAATTGTTAAATTCAAACTAAGATTGCAAATAATTATTTGAAGATCTGAACTTGTAATAGTCAAATACAGAACTTCTAATTGTTAATTACAAATTATTAGTGCAAATTATTACTTGAAGATCTGAACTAGTAATTGTCAAATGCAGAACTTAAAATTGATAGCTTCTAATTATTATTGCAAATAATAGTTTGAAGATCTGTACTTGTAATTGTCAAATACAGAACTTAAAATTGATAGCTTATAATTATAATTCAAATTATAACTTGAAGATCTGAACTTGTAATAGTCAAATACAGAACTTCGAATTGTTAAATACAAAGTATTAGTGCAAATTATTACTTGAAGATCTGAACCTGTAATAGGTAAATACAGAACTTCGAATGATTAAATTCAAACTAAGATTGCAAATAATAATTTGAAGATCTGAACTTGTAATAGTCAAATACAGAACTTCTAATTGTTAAATACAAATTATTAGTGAAAATTATTACTTGAAGATCTGAACTAGTAATTGTCAAATACAGCACTTAAAATTGATAGCTTCTAATTATTATTGCAAATTATAACTTGATGATCTGAACTTGTAATTGTCAAATACAGAACTTAAAATTGATAGCTTCTAATTATTATTTCAAATTATAACTTGGAGATCTGAACTTGTAATTGTCAAATACAGAACTTAAAATTGGTAGCTTCTAATTATTATTGCAAATTATAACTTGAAGATCCTAACTTGTAATTGTCAAATACAGAACTTCTAATTGTTAAATACAAATTATTAGTGCAAATTATAACTTGAAGATCTGACCTTGTAATTGTCAAATACAGAACTTAAAATTGATAGCTTCTAATTATTATTGCAAATTATAACTTGAAGATCTGAACGTGTAATTGTCAAATACAGAACTTCTAATTGATAGCTTCTAATTATTATTGTAAATTATAACTTGAAGATCTGAACTTGTAATAGTGAATTACAGAACTTAGATTTGTTAAATTCAAATTATTATTTCAAATTATAACTTGAAGATCTGAACTAGTAATTGTGAAATACAGAACTTAAAATTGATAGCTTCTAATTATTATTGCAAATTATAACTTGAAGATCTGAACTTGTACTAGTGAATTACAGAACTTAGATTTGTTAAATTCAAATTATTATTTCAAATTATAACTTGGAGATCTGAACTTGTAATTGTCAAATACAGAACTTAAAATTGATAGCTTCTAATTATTATTGCAAATTATAACTTGAAGATCTGAACTTGTAATTGTCAAATACAGAACTTCTAATTGCTAAATACAAATTATTAGTGCAAATTATAACTTGAAGATCTGACCTAGTAATTGTCAAATACAGAACTTAAAATTGATAGCTTCTAATTATTATTGTAAATTATAACTTGAAGATCTGAACTTGTAATAGTGAATTACAGAACTTAGATTTGTTAAATTCAAATTATTATTTCAAATTATAACTTGAAGATCTGAACTAGTAATTGTCAAATACAGAACTTAAAATTGATAGCTTCTAATTATTATTGCAAATTATAACTTGAAGATCTGAACTTTTGATTGTCAAATACAGAACTTAAAATTGATAGCTTCTAATTATTATTGTAAATTATAACTTGAAGATCTGAACTTGTAATTGTCAAATACAGAACTTAAAATTGAGAGCTTCTAATTATTATTGCAAATTATAACTTGAAGATCTGAACTTGTAATTGTCAAATACAGAACTTAAAATTGATAGCTTCTAATTATTATTTCAAATTATAACTTGAAGATCTGAACTTGTAATTGTCAAATACAGAACTTAAAATTGATAGCTTCTAATTATTATTGCAAATTATAACTTGAAGATCTGAACTTGTAATAGTCAAATACAGAACTTCTAATTGTTAAATACAAATTATTAGTGCAAATTATAACTTGAAGATCTGAACTAGTAATTGTCAAATACAGAACTTAAAATTGATAGCTTCTAATTATTATTGCAAATTATAACTTGAAGATCTGAACTTGTAATTGTCAAATACAGAACTTAAAATTGATAGCTTCTAATTATTATTTCAAATTATAACTTGAAGATCTTAACTTGTAATTGTCAAATACAGAACTTAAAATTGATAGCTTCTAATTATTATTGCAAATTATAACTTGAAGATCTGAACTTGTAATTGTCAAATACAGAACTTCTAATTGTTAAATACAAATTATTAGTGCAAATTATAACTTGAAGATCTGAACTTGTAATTGTCAAATACAGAACTTAAAATTGATAGATTCTATTTATTATTGTAAATTATAACTTGAAGATTTGAACTTGTAATAGTGCATTACAGAACTTAGATTTGTTAAATTCAAATTATTATTTCAAATTATAACTTGAAGATCTGCACTAGTAATTGTCAAATACAGAACTTCTAATTGTTAAATACAAATTATTAGTGCAAATTATTTATTGAAGATCTGAACTAGTAATTGTCAAATACAGCACTTAAAATTGATAGCTTCTAATTATTATTGCAAATTATAACTTGAAGATCTGAACTTGTAATTGTCAAATACAGAACTTAAAATTGATAGCTTCTAATTATTATTTCAAATTATAACTTGGAGATCTGAACTTGTAATTGTCAAATACAGAACTTAAAATTGATAGCTTCTAATTATTATTGCAAATAATAATTTGAAGATGTGAACTTGTAATAGTCAAATACAGAACTTCTAATTGTTAAATACAAATTATTAGTGCAAATTATTACTTGAAGATCTGAACTAGTAATTGTCAAATACAGCACTTAAAATTGATAGCTTCTAATTATTATTGCAAATTATAACTTGAAGATCTGAACTTGTAATTGTCAAATTCAGAACTTAAAATTGATAGCTTCTAATTATTATTTCAAATTATAACTTGGAGATCTGAACTTGTAATTGTCAAATACAGAACTTAAAATTGATAGCTTCTAATTATTATTGCAAATTATAACTTGAAGATCTGAACTTGTAATTGTCAAATGCAGAACTTAAAATTGATAGCTTCTAATTATTATTGCAAATAATAGTTTGAAGATCTGTACTTGTAATTGTCAAATACAGAACTTAAAATTGATAGCTTATAATTATAATTCAAATTATAACTTGAAGATCTGAACTAGTAATTGTCAAATACAGCACTTAAAATTGATAGCTTCTAATTATTATTGCAAATTATAACTTGAAGATCTGAACTTGTAATTGTCAAATACAGAACTTAAAATTGATAGCTTCTAATTATTATTTCAAATTATAACTTGGAGATCTGAACTTGTAATTGTCAAATACAGAACTTAAAATTGATAGCTTCTAATTATTATTGCAAATTATAACTTGAAGATCTGAACTTGTAATTGTCAAATGCAGAACTTAAAATTGATAGCTTCTAATTATTATTGCAAATAATAGTTTGAAGATCTGTACTTGTAATTGTCAAATACAGAACTTAAAATTGATAGCTTATAATTATAATTCAAATTATAACTTGAAGATCTGAACTTGTAATTGTCAAATACAGAACTTAAAATTGATAGCTTCTAATTATTATTGCAAATTATAATTTGAAGATCTGAACTTGTAATAGTCAAATACAGAACTTCGAATTGTTAAATACAAATTATTAGTGCAAATTATAACTTGAAGATCTGAACTAGTAATTGTCAAATACAGAACTTAAAATTGATAGCTTCTAATTATTATTGCAAATTATAACTTGAAGATCTGAACTTGTAATTGTCAAATACAGAACTTAAAATTGATAGCTTCTAATTATTATTTCAAATTATAACTTGAAGATCTTAACTTGTAATTGTCAAATACAGAACTTAAAATTGATAGCTTCTAATTATTATTGCAAATTATAACTTGAAGATCTGAACTTGTAATTGTCAAATACAGAACTTCTAATTGTTAAATACAAATTATTAGTGCAAATTATAACTTGAAGATCTGAACTTGTAATTGTCAAATACAGAACTTAAAATTGATAGATTCTATTTATTATTGTAAATTATAACTTGAAGATTTGAACTTGTAATAGTGCATTACAGAACTTAGATTTGTTAAATTCAAATTATTATTTCAAATTATAACTTGAAGATCTGCACTAGTAATTGTCAAATACAGAACTTCTAATTGTTAAATACAAATTATTAGTGCAAATTATTTATTGAAGATCTGAACTAGTAATTGTCAAATACAGCACTTAAAATTGATAGCTTCTAATTATTATTGCAAATTATAACTTGAAGATCTGAACTTGTAATTGTCAAATACAGAACTTAAAATTGATAGCTTCTAATTATTATTTCAAATTATAACTTGGAGATCTGAACTTGTAATTGTCAAATACAGAACTTAAAATTGATAGCTTCTAATTATTATTGCAAATAATAATTTGAAGATGTAAACTTGTAATAGTCAAATACAGTACTTCTAATTGTTAAATACAAATTATTAGTGCAAATTATTACTTGAAGATCTGAACTAGTAATTGTCAAATACAGCACTTAAAATTGATAGCTTCTAATTATTATTGCAAATTATAACTTGAAGATCTGAACTTGTAATTGTCAAATACAGAACTTAAAATTGATAGCTTCTAATTATTATTTCAAATTATAACTTGGAGATCTGAACTTGTAATTGTCAAATACAGAACTTAAAATTGATAGCTTCTAATTATTATTGCAAATTATAACTTGAAGATCTGAACTTGTAATTGTCAAATGCAGAACTTAAAATTGATAGCTTCTAATTATTATTGCAAATAATAGTTTGAAGATCTGTACTTGTAATTGTCAAATACAGAACTTAAAATTGATAGCTTATAATTATAATTCAAATTATAACTTGAAGATCTGAACTTGTAATTGTCAAATACAGAACTTAAAATTGATAGCTTCTAATTATTATTGCAAATTATAATTTGAAGATCTGAACTTGTAATAGTCAAATACAGAACTTCGAATTGTTAAATACAAATTATTAGTGCAAATTATAACTTGAAGATCTGAACTTGTAATAGGTAAATACAGAACTTCTAATTGTTAAATTCAAACTAAGATTGCAAATAATTATTTGAAGATCTGAACTTGTAATAGTCAAATACAGAACTTCTAATTGTTAATTACAAATTATTAGTGCAAATTATTACTTGAAGATCTGAACTAGTAATTGTCAAATGCAGAACTTAAAATTGATAGCTTCTAATTATTATTGCAAATAATAGTTTGAAGATCTGTACTTGTAATTGTCAAATACAGAACTTAAAATTGATAGCTTATAATTATAATTCAAATTATAACTTGAAGATCTGAACTTGTAATAGTCAAATACAGAACTTCGAATTGTTAAATACAAAGTATTAGTGCAAATTATTACTTGAAGATCTGAACCTGTAATAGGTAAATACAGAACTTCGAATGATTAAATTCAAACTAAGATTGCAAATAATAATTTGAAGATCTGAACTTGTAATAGTCAAATACAGAACTTCTAATTGTTAAATACAAATTATTAGTGAAAATTATTACTTGAAGATCTGAACTAGTAATTGTCAAATACAGCACTTAAAATTGATAGCTTCTAATTATTATTGCAAATTATAACTTGATGATCTGAACTTGTAATTGTCAAATACAGAACTTAAAATTGATAGCTTCTAATTATTATTTCAAATTATAACTTGGAGATCTGAACTTGTAATTGTCAAATACAGAACTTAAAATTGGTAGCTTCTAATTATTATTGCAAATTATAACTTGAAGATCCTAACTTGTAATTGTCAAATACAGAACTTCTAATTGTTAAATACAAATTATTAGTGCAAATTATAACTTGAAGATCTGACCTTGTAATTGTCAAATACAGAACTTAAAATTGATAGCTTCTAATTATTATTGCAAATTATAACTTGAAGATCTGAACGTGTAATTGTCAAATACAGAACTTCTAATTGATAGCTTCTAATTATTATTGTAAATTATAACTTGAAGATCTGAACTTGTAATAGTGAATTACAGAACTTAGATTTGTTAAATTCAAATTATTATTTCAAATTATAACTTGAAGATCTGAACTAGTAATTGTGAAATACAGAACTTAAAATTGATAGCTTCTAATTATTATTGCAAATTATAACTTGAAGATCTGAACTTGTACTAGTGAATTACAGAACTTAGATTTGTTAAATTCAAATTATTATTTCAAATTATAACTTGGAGATCTGAACTTGTAATTGTCAAATACAGAACTTAAAATTGATAGCTTCTAATTATTATTGCAAATTATAACTTGAAGATCTGAACTTGTAATTGTCAAATACAGAACTTCTAATTGCTAAATACAAATTATTAGTGCAAATTATAACTTGAAGATCTGACCTAGTAATTGTCAAATACAGAACTTAAAATTGATAGCTTCTAATTATTATTGTAAATTATAACTTGAAGATCTGAACTTGTAATAGTGAATTACAGAACTTAGATTTGTTAAATTCAAATTATTATTTCAAATTATAACTTGAAGATCTGAACTAGTAATTGTCAAATACAGAACTTAAAATTGATAGCTTCTAATTATTATTGCAAATTATAACTTGAAGATCTGAACTTTTGATTGTCAAATACAGAACTTAAAATTGATAGCTTCTAATTATTATTGTAAATTATAACTTGAAGATCTGAACTTGTAATTGTCAAATACAGAACTTAAAATTGAGAGCTTCTAATTATTATTGCAAATTATAACTTGAAGATCTGAACTTGTAATTGTCAAATACAGAACTTAAAATTGATAGCTTCTAATTATTATTTCAAATTATAACTTGAAGATCTGAACTTGTAATTGTCAAATACAGAACTTAAAATTGATAGCTTCTAATTATTATTGCAAATTATAACTTGAAGATCTGAACTTGTAATAGTCAAATACAGAACTTCTAATTGTTAAATACAAATTATTAGTGCAAATTATAACTTGAAGATCTGAACTAGTAATTGTCAAATACAGAACTTAAAATTGATAGCTTCTAATTATTATTGCAAATTATAACTTGAAGATCTGAACTTGTAATTGTCAAATACAGAACTTAAAATTGATAGCTTCTAATTATTATTTCAAATTATAACTTGAAGATCTTAACTTGTAATTGTCAAATACAGAACTTAAAATTGATAGCTTCTAATTATTATTGCAAATTATAACTTGAAGATCTGAACTTGTAATTGTCAAATACAGAACTTCTAATTGTTAAATACAAATTATTAGTGCAAATTATAACTTGAAGATCTGAACTTGTAATTGTCAAATACAGAACTTAAAATTGATAGATTCTATTTATTATTGTAAATTATAACTTGAAGATTTGAACTTGTAATAGTGCATTACAGAACTTAGATTTGTTAAATTCAAATTATTATTTCAAATTATAACTTGAAGATCTGCACTAGTAATTGTCAAATACAGAACTTCTAATTGTTAAATACAAATTATTAGTGCAAATTATTTATTGAAGATCTGAACTAGTAATTGTCAAATACAGCACTTAAAATTGATAGCTTCTAATTATTATTGCAAATTATAACTTGAAGATCTGAACTTGTAATTGTCAAATACAGAACTTAAAATTGATAGCTTCTAATTATTATTTCAAATTATAACTTGGAGATCTGAACTTGTAATTGTCAAATACAGAACTTAAAATTGATAGCTTCTAATTATTATTGCAAATAATAATTTGAAGATGTGAACTTGTAATAGTCAAATACAGAACTTCTAATTGTTAAATACAAATTATTAGTGCAAATTATTACTTGAAGATCTGAACTAGTAATTGTCAAATACAGCACTTAAAATTGATAGCTTCTAATTATTATTGCAAATTATAACTTGAAGATCTGAACTTGTAATTGTCAAATTCAGAACTTAAAATTGATAGCTTCTAATTATTATTTCAAATTATAACTTGGAGATCTGAACTTGTAATTGTCAAATACAGAACTTAAAATTGATAGCTTCTAATTATTATTGCAAATTATAACTTGAAGATCTGAACTTGTAATTGTCAAATGCAGAACTTAAAATTGATAGCTTCTAATTATTATTGCAAATAATAGTTTGAAGATCTGTACTTGTAATTGTCAAATACAGAACTTAAAATTGATAGCTTATAATTATAATTCAAATTATAACTTGAAGATCTGAACTAGTAATTGTCAAATACAGCACTTAAAATTGATAGCTTCTAATTATTATTGCAAATTATAACTTGAAGATCTGAACTTGTAATTGTCAAATACAGAACTTAAAATTGATAGCTTCTAATTATTATTTCAAATTATAACTTGGAGATCTGAACTTGTAATTGTCAAATACAGAACTTAAAATTGATAGCTTCTAATTATTATTGCAAATTATAACTTGAAGATCTGAACTTGTAATTGTCAAATGCAGAACTTAAAATTGATAGCTTCTAATTATTATTGCAAATAATAGTTTGAAGATCTGTACTTGTAATTGTCAAATACAGAACTTAAAATTGATAGCTTATAATTATAATTCAAATTATAACTTGAAGATCTGAACTTGTAATTGTCAAATACAGAACTTAAAATTGATAGCTTCTAATTATTATTGCAAATTATAATTTGAAGATCTGAACTTGTAATAGTCAAATACAGAACTTCGAATTGTTAAATACAAATTATTAGTGCAAATTATAACTTGAAGATCTGAACTTGTAATAGTCAAATACAGAACTTCGAATTGTTAAATACAAAGTATTAGTGCAAATTATTACTTGAAGATCTGAACCTGTAATAGGTAAATACAGAACTTCGAATGATTAAATTCAAACTAAGATTGCAAATAATAATTTGAAGATCTGAACTTGTAATAGTCAAATACAGAACTTCTAATTGTTAAATACAAATTATTAGTGAAAATTATTACTTGAAGATCTGAACTAGTAATTGTCAAATACAGCACTTAAAATTGATAGCTTCTAATTATTATTGCAAATTATAACTTGATGATCTGAACTTGTAATTGTCAAATACAGAACTTAAAATTGATAGCTTCTAATTATTATTTCAAATTATAACTTGGAGATCTGAACTTGTAATTGTCAAATACAGAACTTAAAATTGGTAGCTTCTAATTATTATTGCAAATTATAACTTGAAGATCCTAACTTGTAATTGTCAAATACAGAACTTCTAATTGTTAAATACAAATTATTAGTGCAAATTATAACTTGAAGATCTGACCTTGTAATTGTCAAATACAGAACTTAAAATTGATAGCTTCTAATTATTATTGCAAATTATAACTTGAAGATCTGAACGTGTAATTGTCAAATACAGAACTTCTAATTGATAGCTTCTAATTATTATTGTAAATTATAACTTGAAGATCTGAACTTGTAATAGTGAATTACAGAACTTAGATTTGTTAAATTCAAATTATTATTTCAAATTATAACTTGAAGATCTGAACTAGTAATTGTGAAATACAGAACTTAAAATTGATAGCTTCTAATTATTATTGCAAATTATAACTTGAAGATCTGAACTTGTACTAGTGAATTACAGAACTTAGATTTGTTAAATTCAAATTATTATTTCAAATTATAACTTGGAGATCTGAACTTGTAATTGTCAAATACAGAACTTAAAATTGATAGCTTCTAATTATTATTGCAAATTATAACTTGAAGATCTGAACTTGTAATTGTCAAATACAGAACTTCTAATTGCTAAATACAAATTATTAGTGCAAATTATAACTTGAAGATCTGACCTAGTAATTGTCAAATACAGAACTTAAAATTGATAGCTTCTAATTATTATTGTAAATTATAACTTGAAGATCTGAACTTGTAATAGTGAATTACAGAACTTAGATTTGTTAAATTCAAATTATTATTTATAATTATAACTTGAAGATCTGAACTAGTAATTGTCAAATACAGAACTTAAAATTGATAGCTTCTAATTATTATTGCAAATTATAACTTGAAGATCTGAACTTTTGATTGTCAAATACAGAACTTAAAATTGATAGCTTCTAATTATTATTGTAAATTATAACTTGAAGATCTGAACTTGTAATTGTCAAATACAGAACTTAAAATTGAGAGCTTCTAATTATTATTGCAAATTATAACTTGAAGATCTGAACTTGTAATTGTCAAATACAGAACTTAAAATTGATAGCTTCTAATTATTATTTCAAATTATAACTTGAAGATCTGAACTTGTAATTGTCAAATACAGAACTTAAAATTGATAGCTTCTAATTATTATTGCAAATTATAACTTGAAGATCTGAACTTGTAATAGTCAAATACAGAACTTCTAATTGTTAAATACAAATTATTAGTGCAAATTATAACTTGAAGATCTGAACTAGTAATTGTCAAATACAGAACTTAAAATTGATAGCTTCTAATTATTATTGCAAATTATAACTTGAAGATCTGAACTTGTAATTGTCAAATACAGAACTTAAAATTGATAGCTTCTAATTATTATTTCAAATTATAACTTCAAGATCTTAACTTGTAATTGTCAAATACAGAACTTAAAATTGATAGCTTCTAATTATTATTGCAAATTATAACTTGAAGATCTGAACTTGTAATTGTCAAATACAGAACTTCTAATTGTTAAATACAAATTATTAGTGCAAATTATAACTTGAAGATCTGAACTTGTAATTGTCAAATACAGAACTTAAAATTGATAGATTCTATTTATTATTGTAAATTATAACTTGAAGATTTGAACTTGTAATAGTGCATTACAGAACTTAGATTTGTTAAATTCAAATTATTATTTCAAATTATAACTTTTGGCCAAGTGGTGCTCTAGCCAGAAGGTTTTTTGAATTTAAAACAGCAGTAAAGCCGGGAAATTTTCAAGAAACCCACGTACCAGCTCTACCGAACTAAGCATTTACTACCAAAATGTTCGGGGCTTACGTACAAAGCTTAACAACTTATACATAAGCATCATGAACGAACATTATCCTGTAATCGTATTAACAGAAACGTGGTTATGCTCAAATATTAATAATAATGAATTGATTGACGATAGGTATACTGTTTACCGAAAGGATAGATCTTGTGACACTAGTCACAAATTACGTGGGGGAGGAGTTTTAATTGCAGTCTTGAAATCTTTATCGTCCAGTGAGATTCCTGTTGTAATCAAACATCGAGAAGAATTATGGGTTTCGATAAATGTATGCAACAAAGAAATGTTGGTTTGTGCTACATACATCCCACCACATTCACGTGAAGAGGTATACATTAGTCATCTTGCTCAGGTTGCTAGCATTGTTCAACAATTTCCGACTTACAGAATATGTATTATTGGTGACTATAACTTACCGGGATTGTCCTGGCAACCGCACAGTTTCAATTCTGAATTATTGGCTGTTAATGCAACTTCTCAAATCGAGGAAATGGTTTGTGACGAGCTCTCCGCTAACTGCTTTTCTCAGTTTAATTCGATCAGCAACTCGAATAATGTATTACTGGATCTTGTCTTTTACAACGATGCCCACGTAGTGGTTGATGAAATTTTGCCATTGAGCACTCCCGTTGATGTTAATCATCCTTCGTTTCTTGTCACTTTTACCGATATTGGAATTGATTTTCTTAAGTCGGAGGGCCCCATTCGTTATTTAGATTTCAAGAATGCCCCTTATCACACGATTAATGATTACTTCAGTTTTGTCGACTGGAATTTTATAAAGGAACTTTCATCCATTGATAATTGTGTTAGCATATTTAACAAAATCGTTCTTGATATAATTGGATCGGCCGTACCAGTGATGCATAGGAAGAAAGCATGTGACACTTTTCCTTCTTGGGTAAGTAAGAGTACCAAGTCGTTAATGTTTAACAAGAAGCGTTTGCACAAGTTGTATAAGATCTATCAAGACCGTGAATCTTATAAAAATTTTACAGATGCAAGAAAATGCTGCAAGCTTGCTCTTGATTATGATAGGAAAAGCTACATTATCGATGTGGAGCATAAGCTATTGAACAACTCTCCGAAACAATTCTGGTCACTCATGAAATCAAAGTCAGATTTTAGTGATCGTGACATTCCTTCAAAAATGCATGATGCTACAAATTATTGTTACGATGCTGTAAGCATAGCTAATTTATTTGCAAACTCTTTTGAGAATGCTTATTGCGATCATCCTGAAAATATAAAAAATACTAAATGGGACTCGAGTTTAGTGGATTGCGTTGATTTGTTAAATATTGTTATAACTGAAGAGGAAGTGGCCGATAAATTAGCATTACTTAATACTTCTTCGAACCCCTGTTCGGATGGCATTCCTGCCATATTTATTAAAAATTGTCGTGTGAGTCTTGTTAAACCGTTAACTCTCCTCTTCAATAAATCCTTGCAAATGTCCTGCTTTCCTGATGCATGGAAAATTTCATCTGTCACCCCTATTTTTAAAGGAAAAGATCGTTTACACGTTGGAAACTATCGTCCAATAAGCATACTATCAGTAATTCCAAAAGTTTTTGAATGGATTGTAACAGACAAGCTTTACTGGGCGGTTAAAGGCATTATTATTGACGAACAACATGGTTTTTTCAAACATCGATCAACTGCAACAAATTTATGTACATTTTCTGAATATGTTACGAACAATCTTGAATCTGGCTCCAGTGTTGACTGCATATACACAGATTTTACCAAAGCCTTCGATCGTGTTCACATTGAGCGGTTAATTTTCAAGTTGGGAAAGTTAGGGATTGGTGGTAACTTACTTAATTGGTTCTCTTCATACTTATCGAACCGCCATCAAAAGGTCAAGATTGACAACTCGTACTCTCGCGATATCCTGGTAAAATCAGGAATTCCGCAGGGTTCACATCTTGGTCCGTTGCTGTTTATATTGTATATCAATGACGTTAAAACGGTTTTCGAGAATTGTAAATTTTTATTGTATGCCGATGATCTCAAAATATTTAGGATTGCCAACTCTGTGCTTGATTATGATCTAATTTCCAAAGACCTTCGTTCTTTTGAATCATGGTGTAGTGCGAATTTCATCGAGTTAAATATTGATAAATGCAAATTTCTTAATATTTCTCGAAAGAGGGAACATATCAATCACACTTATAGCTTGTTAGGAAATGAAATTGAAATTGTTACCAGTTTTAAGGATTTAGGCGTGACGATGGATTTTAAATTTGGTTTTACGTCTCACTTGAACGAAATCGTTAACAAGTGTAACAAAATGTTGGGCTTCATCAAAAGACACACTCTAGAATTTAGCAGCTTGAGAGTCTTAAATATGTTGTTTGCTGCTTATGTGAGGTCGCATCTGGAATATTGTTCTATCGTTTGGAATCCGTATCATGCGACGCATATCTCTCGATTAGAAAAGCTTCAAAGAAGATATGTCAAGTTTATTTGTTTCAAATTCAACATTTGTTTTGACTCGAATTATGATTTGCTACTGGCATACCTAGGCTTATCACGATTAAAGGTTAGAAGAGAGTACCTAGACTTATTATTTTTGTTCAAACTCTTGAACAACAATATAGATTGCCCAGCATTGCTTAAAAGAATCAATATTCGGGCTCACCCGTGCTCAGTGCGGAAGCCAGAACTTTTCCTAGTTGACTTCCATAGGACTAACTACGGGATGCACACGCCTATCACAAGGCTTCAGAATCTCGCCAACAAGATTGAAATCGATTTCTTTTCAAGCTCTTCGTTAAAATTTAAATTTTCAATTAGACGTGCGCTAAATTTGTAATTTGTGTTGAATTTGTTTTGTATTTTATTTTATATTGTAACAAGGAATTATTCCGTAAATAAAGTTATTATTATTGAAGATCTGCACTAGTAATTGTCAAATACAGAACTTCTAATTGTTAAATACAAATTATTAGTGCAAATTATTTATTGAAGATCTGAACTAGTAATTGTCAAATACAGCACTTAAAATTGATAGCTTCTAATTATTATTGCAAATTATAACTTGAAGATCTGAACTTGTAATTGTCAAATACAGAACTTAAAATTGATAGCTTCTAATTATTATTTCAAATTATAACTTGGAGATCTGAACTTGTAATTGTCAAATACAGAACTTAAAATTGATAGCTTCTAATTATTATTGCAAATAATAATTTGAAGATGTGAACTTGTAATAGTCAAATACAGAACTTCTAATTGTTAAATACAAATTATTAGTGCAAATTATTACTTGAAGTACTGAACTAGTAATTGTCAAATACAGCACTTAAAATTGATAGCTTCTAATTATTATTGCAAATTATAACTTGAAGATCTGAACTTGTAATTGTCAAATACAGAACTTAAAATTGATAGCTTCTAATTATTATTTCAAATTATAACTTGGAGATCTGAACTTGTAATTGTCAAATACAGAACTTAAAATTGATAGCTTCTAATTATTATTGCAAATTATAACTTGAAGATCTGAACTTGTAATTGTCAAATGCAGAACTTAAAATTGATAGCTTCTAATTATTATTGCAAATAATAGTTTGAAGATCTGTACTTGTAATTGTCAAATACAGAACTTAAAATTGATAGCTTATAATTATAATTCAAATTATAACTTGAAGATCTGAACATGTAATAGTCAAATACAGAACTTCGAATTGTTAAATACAAAGTATTAGTGCAAATTATTACTTGAAAATCTGAACCTGTAATAGGTAAATACAGAACTTCGAATGATTAAATTCAAACTAAGATTGCAAATAATGATTTGAAGATCTGAACTTGTAATAGTCAAATACGGAACTTCTAATTGTTAAATACAAATTATTAGTGAAAATTATTACTTGAAGATCTGAACTAGTAATTGTCAAATACAGCACTTAAAATTGACTGCTTCTAATTATTATTTCAAATTATAACTTGCAGATCTGAACTTGTAATTGTCAAATACAGAACTTAAAATTGGTAGCTTCTAATTATTATTGCAAATTATAACTTGAAGATCCTAACTTGTAATTGTCAAATACAGAACGTCTAATTGTTAAATACAAATTATTAGTGCAAATTATAACTTGAAGATCTGACCTTGAAATTGTCAAATACAGAACTTAAAATTGATAGCTTCTAATTATTATTGCAAATTATAACTTGAAGATCTGAACGTGTAATTGTCAAATACAGAACTTCTAATTGTTAAATACAAATTATTAGTGCAAATTATAACTTGAAGATCTGAACTTGTAATTATCAAATACAGAACTTAAAATTGATAGCTTCTAATTATTATTTCAAATTATAACTTGAAGATCTGAACTTGTCATCAAATACAGAACTTAAAATTAATAGCTTCTAATTATTATTGCAAATTATAACTTGAAGATCCTAACTTGTAATTGTCAAATACAGAACGTCTAATTGTTAAATACAAATTATTAGTGCAAATTATAACTTGAAGATCTGACCTTGAAATTGTCAAATACAGAACTTAAAATTGATAGCTTCTAATTATTATTGCAAATTATAACTTGAAGATCTGAACGTGTAATTGTCAAATACAGAACTTCTAATTGTTAAATACAAATTATTAGTGCAAATAATAACTTGAAGATCTGAACTAGTAATTGTCAAATGCAGAACTTAAAATTGATAGCTTCTAATTATTATTGCAAATAATAGTTTGAAGATCTGTACTTGTAATTGTCAAATACAGAACTTAAAATTGATAGCTTATAATTATAATTCAAACAATAACTTGAAGATCTGAACTTGTAATAGTCAAATACAGAACTTCGAATTGTTAAATACAAATTATTAGTGCAAATTATTAGTTGAAGATCTGAACCTGTAATAGGTAAATACAGAACTTCGAATGATTAAATTCAAACTAAGATTGCAAATAATAATTTGAAGATCTGAACTTGTAATAGTCAAATACAGAACTTCTAATTGTTAAATACAAATTATTAGTGAAAATTATTACTTGAAGATCTGAACTAGTAATTGTCAAATACAGCACTTAAAATTGATAGCTTCTAATTATTATTGCAAATTATAACTTGAAGATCTGAACTTGTAATTGTCAAATACAGAACTTAAAATTGATAGCTTCTAATTATTATTTCAAATTATAACTTGGAGATCTGAACTTGTAATTGTCAAATACAGAACTTAAAATTGGTAGCTTCTAATTATTATTGCAAATTATAACTTGAAGATCCTAACTTGTAATTGTCAAATACAGAACTTCTAATTGTTAAATACAAATTATTAGTGCAAATTATAACTTGAAGATCTGAACTTGTAATTATCAAATACAGAACTTAAAATTGATAGCTTCTAATTATTATTTCAAATTATAACTTGAAGATCTGAACTTGTAATTGTCAAATACACAACTTAAAATTAATAGCTTCTAATTATTATTGCAAATAATAACTTGAAGATCTGAACTTGTAATTGTCAAATGCAGAACTTAAAATTGATAGCTTCTAATTATTATTGCAAATAATAGTTTGAAGATCTGTACTTGTAATTGTCAAATACAGAACTTAAAATTGATAGCTTATAATTATTATTGCAAATTATAATTTGAAGATCTGAACTTGTAATAGACAAATACGCAACTTAGCATTGTTAAATACAAATTGTGATTGCAAATTATAACTTGAAGATCTGAACTTGTAATTGTCAAATACAGAACTTAAAATTGATAGCTTCTAATTATTATTGCAAATAATAATTTGAAGATCTGAACTTGTAATAGTCAAATACAGAACTTCTAATTGTTAAATACAAATTATTAGTGAAAATTATTACTTGAAGATCTGAACTAGTAATTGTCAAATACAGCACTTAAAATTGATAGCTTCTAATTATTATTGCAAATTATAACTTGATGATCTGAACTTGTAATTGTCAAATACAGAACTTAAAATTGATAGCTTCTAATTATTATTTCAAATTATAACTTGGAGATCTGAACTTGTAATTGTCAAATACAGAACTTAAAATTGGTAGCTTCTAATTATTATTGCAAATTATAACTTGAAGATCCTAACTTGTAATTGTCAAATACAGAACTTCTAATTGTTAAATACAAATTATTAGTGCAAATTATAACTTGAAGATCTGACCTTGTAATTGTCAAATACAGAACTTAAAATTGATAGCTTCTAATTATTATTGCAAATTATAACTTGAAGATCTGAACGTGTAATTGTCAAATACAGAACTTCTAATTGATAGCTTCTAATTATTATTGTAAATTATAACTTGAAGATCTGAACTTGTAATAGTGAATTACAGAACTTAGATTTGTTAAATTCAAATTATTATTTCAAATTATAACTTGAAGATCTGAACTAGTAATTGTGAAATACAGAACTTAAAATTGATAGCTTCTAATTATTATTGCAAATTATAACTTGAAGATCTGAACTTGTACTAGTGAATTACAGAACTTAGATTTGTTAAATTCAAATTATTATTTCAAATTATAACTTGGAGATCTGAACTTGTAATTGTCAAATACAGAACTTAAAATTGATAGCTTCTAATTATTATTGCAAATTATAACTTGAAGATCTGAACTTGTAATTGTCAAATACAGAACTTCTAATTGCTAAATACAAATTATTAGTGCAAATTATAACTTGAAGATCTGACCTAGTAATTGTCAAATACAGAACTTAAAATTGATAGCTTCTAATTATTATTGTAAATTATAACTTGAAGATCTGAACTTGTAATAGTGAATTACAGAACTTAGATTTGTTAAATTCAAATTATTATTTATAATTATAACTTGAAGATCTGAACTAGTAATTGTCAAATACAGAACTTAAAATTGATAGCTTCTAATTATTATTGCAAATTATAACTTGAAGATCTGAACTTTTGATTGTCAAATACAGAACTTAAAATTGATAGCTTCTAATTATTATTGTAAATTATAACTTGAAGATCTGAACTTGTAATTGTCAAATACAGAACTTAAAATTGAGAGCTTCTAATTATTATTGCAAATTATAACTTGAAGATCTGAACTTGTAATTGTCAAATACAGAACTTAAAATTGATAGCTTCTAATTATTATTTCAAATTATAACTTGAAGATCTGAACTTGTAATTGTCAAATACAGAACTTAAAATTGATAGCTTCTAATTATTATTGCAAATTATAACTTGAAGATCTGAACTTGTAATAGTCAAATACAGAACTTCTAATTGTTAAATACAAATTATTAGTGCAAATTATAACTTGAAGATCTGAACTAGTAATTGTCAAATACAGAACTTAAAATTGATAGCTTCTAATTATTATTGCAAATTATAACTTGAAGATCTGAACTTGTAATTGTCAAATACAGAACTTAAAATTGATAGCTTCTAATTATTATTTCAAATTATAACTTGAAGATCTTAACTTGTAATTGTCAAATACAGAACTTAAAATTGATAGCTTCTAATTATTATTGCAAATTATAACTTGAAGATCTGAACTTGTAATTGTCAAATACAGAACTTCTAATTGTTAAATACAAATTATTAGTGCAAATTATAACTTGAAGATCTGAACTTGTAATTGTCAAATACAGAACTTAAAATTGATAGATTCTATTTATTATTGTAAATTATAACTTGAAGATTTGAACTTGTAATAGTGCATTACAGAACTTAGATTTGTTAAATTCAAATTATTATTTCAAATTATAACTTGAAGATCTGCACTAGTAATTGTCAAATACAGAACTTCTAATTGTTAAATACAAATTATTAGTGCAAATTATTTATTGAAGATCTGAACTAGTAATTGTCAAATACAGCACTTAAAATTGATAGCTTCTAATTATTATTGCAAATTATAACTTGAAGATCTGAACTTGTAATTGTCAAATACAGAACTTAAAATTGATAGCTTCTAATTATTATTTCAAATTATAACTTGGAGATCTGAACTTGTAATTGTCAAATACAGAACTTAAAATTGATAGCTTCTAATTATTATTGCAAATAATAATTTGAAGATGTGAACTTGTAATAGTCAAATACAGAACTTCTAATTGTTAAATACAAATTATTAGTGCAAATTATTACTTGAAGTACTGAACTAGTAATTGTCAAATACAGCACTTAAAATTGACAGCTTCTAATTATTATTGCAAATTATAACTTGAAGATCTGAACTTGTAATTGTCAAATACAGAACTTAAAATTGATAGCTTCTAATTATTATTTCAAATTATAACTTGGAGATCTGAACTTGTAATTGTCAAATACAGAACTTAAAATTGATAGCTTCTAATTATTATTGCAAATTATAACTTGAAGATCTGAACTTGTAATTGTCAAATGCAGAACTTAAAATTGATAGCTTCTAATTATTATTGCAAATAATAGTTTGAAGATCTGTACTTGTAATTGTCAAATACAGAACTTAAAATTGATAGCTTATAATTATAATTCAAATTATAACTTGAAGATCTGAACATGTAATAGTCAAATACAGAACTTCGAATTGTTAAATACAAAGTATTAGTGCAAATTATTACTTGAAAATCTGAACCTGTAATAGGTAAATACAGAACTTCGAATGATTAAATTCAAACTAAGATTGCAAATAATGATTTGAAGATCTGAACTTGTAATAGTCAAATACGGAACTTCTAATTGTTAAATACAAATTATTAGTGAAAATTATTACTTGAAGATCTGAACTAGTAATTGTCAAATACAGCACTTAAAATTGACTGCTTCTAATTATTATTTCAAATTATAACTTGCAGATCTGAACTTGTAATTGTCAAATACAGAACTTAAAATTGGTAGCTTCTAATTATTATTGCAAATTATAACTTGAAGATCCTAACTTGTAATTGTCAAATACAGAACGTCTAATTGTTAAATACAAATTATTAGTGCAAATTATAACTTGAAGATCTGACCTTGAAATTGTCAAATACAGAACTTAAAATTGATAGCTTCTAATTATTATTGCAAATTATAACTTGAAGATCTGAACGTGTAATTGTCAAATACAGAACTTCTAATTGTTAAATACAAATTATTAGTGCAAATTATAACTTGAAGATCTGAACTTGTAATTATCAAATACAGAACTTAAAATTGATAGCTTCTAATTATTATTTCAAATTATAACTTGAAGATCTGAACTTGTCATCAAATACAGAACTTAAAATTAATAGCTTCTAATTATTATTGCAAATTATAACTTGAAGATCCTAACTTGTAATTGTCAAATACAGAACGTCTAATTGTTAAATACAAATTATTAGTGCAAATTATAACTTGAAGATCTGACCTTGAAATTGTCAAATACAGAACTTAAAATTGATAGCTTCTAATTATTATTGCAAATTATAACTTGAAGATCTGAACGTGTAATTGTCAAATACAGAACTTCTAATTGTTAAATACAAATTATTAGTGCAAATAATAACTTGAAGATCTGAACTAGTAATTGTCAAATGCAGAACTTAAAATTGATAGCTTCTAATTATTATTGCAAATAATAGTTTGAAGATCTGTACTTGTAATTGTCAAATACAGAACTTAAAATTGATAGCTTATAATTATAATTCAAACAATAACTTGAAGATCTGAACTTGTAATAGTCAAATACAGAACTTCGAATTGTTAAATACAAATTATTAGTGCAAATTATTAGTTGAAGATCTGAACCTGTAATAGGTAAATACAGAACTTCGAATGATTAAATTCAAACTAAGATTGCAAATAATAATTTGAAGATCTGAACTTGTAATAGTCAAATACAGAACTTCTAATTGTTAAATACAAATTATTAGTGAAAATTATTACTTGAAGATCTGAACTAGTAATTGTCAAATACAGCTCTTAAAATTGATAGCTTCTAATTATTATTGCAAATTATAACTTGAAGATCTGAACTTGTAATTGTCAAATACAGAACTTAAAATTGATAGCTTCTAATTATTATTTCAAATTATAACTTGGAGATCTGAACTTGTAATTGTCAAATACAGAACTTAAAATTGGTAGCTTCTAATTATTATTGCAAATTATAACTTGAAGATCCTAACTTGTAATTGTCAAATACAGAACTTCTAATTGTTAAATACAAATTATTAGTGCAAATTATAACTTGAAGATCTGAACTTGTAATTATCAAATACAGAACTTAAAATTGATAGCTTCTAATTATTATTTCAAATTATAACTTGAAGATCTGAACTTGTAATTGTCAAATACAGAACTTAAAATTAATAGCTTCTAATTATTATTGCAAATAATAACTTGAAGATCTGAACTTGTAATTGTCAAATGCAGAACTTAAAATTGATAGCTTCTAATTATTATTGCAAATAATAGTTTGAAGATCTGTACTTGTAATTGTCAAATACAGAACTTAAAATTGATAGCTTATAATTATTATTGCAAATTATAATTTGAAGATCTGAACTTGTAATAGACAAATACGCAACTTAGCATTGTTAAATACAAATTGTGATTGCAAATTATAACTTGAAGATCTGAACTTGTAATTGTCAAATACAGAACTTAAAATTGATAGCTTCTAATTATTATTGCAAATTATAACTTGAAGATCTGAACTTGTAATAGTCAAATACAGAACTTCTAATTGTTAAATACAAATTATTAGTGCAAATTATAACTTGAAGATCTGAACTAGTAATTGTCAAATACAGAACTTAAAATTGATAGCTTCTAATTATTATTGCAAATTATAACTTGAAGATCTGAACTTGTAATTGTCAAATACAGAACTTAAAATTGATAGCTTCTAATTATTATTTCAAATTATAACTTGAAGATCATAACTTGTAATTGTCAAATACAGAACTTAAAATTGATAGCTTGTAATTATTATTGCAAATTATAACTTGAAGATCTGAACTTGTAATTGTCAAATACAGAACTTCTAATTGTTAAATACAAATTATTAGTGCAAATTATAACTTGAAGATCTGAACTTGTAATTGTCAAATACAGAACTTCTAATTGTTAAATACAAATTATTAGTGCAAATTATAACTTGAAGATTTGAACTTGTAATAGTGCATTACAGAACTTAGATTTGTTAAATTCTAATTATTATTTCAAATTATAACTTGAAGATCTGCACTAGTAATTGTCAAATACAGAACTTCTAATTGTTAAATACAAATTATTAGTGCAAATTATTACTTGAAGATCTGAACTAGTAATTGTCAAATACAGCACTTAAAATTGATAGCTTCTAATTATTATTGCAAATTATAACTTGAAGATCTGAACTTGTAATTGTCAAATACAGAACTTAAAATTGATAGCTTCTAATTATTATTTCAAATTATAACTTGGAGATCTGAACTTGTAATTGTCAAATACAGAACTTAAAATTGATAGCTTCTAATTATTATTGCAAATAATAATTTGAAGATGTGAACTTGTAATAGTCAAATACAGAACTTCTAATTGAATAGCTAAGTGCAAAAAGGGAAGTACTACAAAATCTACATTTCGAGATAATCGATTTAAACTGTCTGCTTTGTGTAATTGATCTTCAAATTTAAATTTTTTTTTACAAACCTTTAGAAACATATATTCTTCATAAGAAACCACCCAAAAATGAGCCTCCACAATAATAGTTTTTCAACAAACCCTTTTTTTGTATTGTGAAGTACTTTCCTTTATGCACTAAATCATAATTAATTGTTAAAAACGATACAAAATTCACTCAAAATAAAATTTTATTCTGAAATAATAAATTGTTTTAATAACATCCTGATCTGATTGATCTTCTTGTATGGTTGGTCAATCTAATATATCAGAATAAAAATCTTGATATTCTTCAACTACGTAATCGTAAGTTCTCGAATATGTTGAATTTTCATGTGATAATCGGTAAAATTGTTTAAATTTTGCTGACACAATTTTAATTTTTACACCAAACGATCGGGCTACCCCAAAACTATATGAAAACATGTATAACTCAATTTTGGTAAAAATGTCAGTACTTCCCTTTTTGCACTTAACGATTCAATTGTTAAATACAAATTATTAGTGCAAATTATTACTTGAAGATCTGAACTAGTAATTGTCAAATACAGCACTTAAAATTGATAGCTTCTAATTATTATTGCAAATTATAACTTGAAGATCTGAACTTGTAATTGTCAAATACAGAACTTAAAATTCATAGCTTCTAATTATTATTTCAAATTATAACTTGGAGATCTGAACTTGTAATTGTCAAATACAGAACTTAAAATTGATAGCTTCTAATTATTATTGCAAATTATAACTTGAAGATCTGAACTTGTAATTGTCAAATACAGAACTTCTAATTGTTAAATACAAATTATTAGTGCAAATTATAACTTGAAGATCTGACCTTGTAATTGTCAAATACAGAACTTAAAATTGATAGCTTCTAATTATTATTGTAAATTATAACTTGAAGATCTGAACTTGTAATAGACAAATACGCAACTTAGCATTGTTAAATACAAATTATTAGTGCAAATTATAACTTGAAGATCTGAACTTGTAATTATCAAATACAGAACTTAAAATTGATAGCTTCTAATTATTATTTCAAATTATAACTTGAAGATCTGAACTTGTAATTGTCAAATACAGAACTTAAAATTGATAGATTCTATTTATTATTGTAAATTATAACTTGAAGATTTGAACTTGTAATAGTGCATTACAGAACTTAGATTTGTTAAATTCAAATTATTATTTCAAATTATAACTTGAAGATCTGCACTAGTAATTGTCAAATACAGAACTTCTAATTGTTAAATACAAATTATTAGTGCAAATTATTACTTGAAGATCTGATCTAGTAATTGTCAAATACAGCACTTAAAATTGATAGCTTCTAATTATTATTGCAAATTATAACTTGAAGATCCTAACTTGTAATTGTCAAATACAGAACTTATAATTGTTAAATACAAATTATTAGTGCAAATTATAACTTGAAGATCTGAACTTGTAATTATCAAATACAGAACTTAAAATTGATAGCTTCTAATTATTATTTCAAATTATAACTTGAAGATCTGAACTTGTAATTGTCAAATACAGAACTTAAAATTAATAGCTTCTAATTATTATTGCAAATAATAACTTGAAGATCTGAACTTGTAATTGTCAAATGCAGAACTTAAAATTGATAGCTTCTAATTATTATTGCAAATAATAGTTTGAAGATCTGTACTTGTAATTGTCAAATACAGAACTTAAAATTGATAGCTTATAATTATTATTGCAAATTATAACTTGAAGATCTGAACTTGTAATAGTCAAATACAGAACTTCTAATTGTTAAATACAAATTATTAGTGCAAATTATAACTTGAAGATTTGAACTTGTAATAGTGCATTACAGAACTTAGATTTGTTAAATTCTAATTATTATTTCAAATTATAACTTGAAGATCTGCACTAGTAATTGTCAAATACAGAACTTCTAATTGTTAAATACAAATTATTAGTGCAAATTATTACTTGAAGATCTGAACTAGTAATTGTCAAATACAGCACTTAAAATTGATAGCTTCTAATTATTATTGCAAATTATAACTTGAAGATCTGAACTTGTAATTGTCAAATACAGAACTTAAAATTGATAGCTTCTAATTATTATTTCAAATTATAACTTGGAGATCTGAACTTGTAATTGTCAAATACAGAACTTAAAATTGACTGCTTCTAATTATTATTTCAAATTATAACTTGCAGATCTGAACTTGTAATTGTCAAATACAGAACTTAAAATTGGTAGCTTCTAATTATTATTGCAAATTATAACTTGAAGATCCTAACTTGTAATTGTCAAATACAGAACGTCTAATTGTTAAATACAAATTATTAGTGCAAATTATAACTTGAAGATCTGAACTTGTAATTATCAAATACAGAACTTAAAATTGATAGCTTCTAATTATTATTTCAAATTATAACTTGAAGATCTGAACTTGTCATCAAATACAGAACTTAAAATTAATAGCTTCTAATTATTATTGCAAATTATAACTTGAAGATCCTAACTTGTAATTGTCAAATACAGAACGTCTAATTGTTAAATACAAATTATTAGTGCAAATTATAACTTGAAGATCTGACCTTGAAATTGTCAAATACAGAACTTAAAATTGATAGCTTCTAATTATTATTGCAAATTATAACTTGAAGATCTGAACGTGTAATTGTCAAATACAGAACTTCTAATTGTTAAATACAAATTATTAGTGCAAATAATAACTTGAAGATCTGAACTAGTAATTGTCAAATGCAGAACTTAAAATTGATAGCTTCTAATTATTATTGCAAATAATAGTTTGAAGATCTGTACTTGTAATTGTCAAATACAGAACTTAAAATTGATAGCTTATAATTATAATTCAAACAATAACTTGAAGATCTGAACTTGTAATAGTCAAATACAGAACTTCGAATTGTTAAATACAAATTATTAGTGCAAATTATTAGTTGAAGATCTGAACCTGTAATAGGTAAATACAGAACTTCGAATGATTAAATTCAAACTAAGATTGCAAATAATAATTTGAAGATCTGACCTTGTAATTGTCAAATACAGAACTTAAAATTGATAGCTTCTAATTATTATTGTAAATTATAACTTGAAGATCTGAACTTGTAATAGACAAATACGCAACTTAGCATTGTTAAATACAAATTATTAGTGCAAATTATAACTTGAAGATCTGAACTTGTAATTATCAAATACAGAACTTAAAATTGATAGCTTCTAATTATTATTTCAAATTATAACTTGAAGATCTGAACTTGTAATTGTCAAATACAGAACTTAAAATTGATAGATTCTATTTATTATTGTAAATTATAACTTGAAGATTTGAACTTGTAATAGTGCATTACAGAACTTAGATTTGTTAAATTCAAATTATTATTTCAAATTATAACTTGAAGATCTGCACTAGTAATTGTCAAATACAGAACTTCTAATTGTTAAATACAAATTATTAGTGCAAATTATTACTTGAAGATCTGATCTAGTAATTGTCAAATACAGCACTTAAAATTGATAGCTTCTAATTATTATTGCAAATTATAACTTGAAGATCCTAACTTGTAATTGTCAAATACAGAACTTATAATTGTTAAATACAAATTATTAGTGCAAATTATAACTTGAAGATCTGAACTTGTAATTATCAAATACAGAACTTAAAATTGATAGCTTCTAATTATTATTTCAAATTATAACTTGAAGATCTGAACTTGTAATTGTCAAATACAGAACTTAAAATTAATAGCTTCTAATTATTATTGCAAATAATAACTTGAAGATCTGAACTTGTAATTGTCAAATGCAGAACTTAAAATTGATAGCTTCTAATTATTATTGCAAATAATAGTTTGAAGATCTGTACTTGTAATTGTCAAATACAGAACTTAAAATTGATAGCTTATAATTATTATTGCAAATTATAACTTGAAGATCTGAACTTGTAATAGTCAAATACAGAACTTCTAATTGTTAAATACAAATTATTAGTGCAAATTATAACTTGAAGATTTGAACTTGTAATAGTGCATTACAGAACTTAGATTTGTTAAATTCTAATTATTATTTCAAATTATAACTTGTAGATCTGCACTAGTAATTGTCAAATACAGAACTTCTAATTGTTAAATACAAATTATTAGTGCAAATTATTACTTGAAGATCTGAACTAGTAATTGTCAAATACAGCACTTAAAATTGATAGCTTCTAATTATTATTGCAAATTATAACTTGAAGATCTGAACTTGTAATTGTCAAATACAGAACTTAAAATTGATAGCTTCTAATTATTATTTCAAATTATAACTTGGAGATCTGAACTTGTAATTGTCAAATACAGAACTTAAAATTGACTGCTTCTAATTATTATTTCAAATTATAACTTGCAGATCTGAACTTGTAATTGTCAAATACAGAACTTAAAATTGGTAGCTTCTAATTATTATTGCAAATTATAACTTGAAGATCCTAACTTGTAATTGTCAAATACAGAACGTCTAATTGTTAAATACAAATTATTAGTGCAAATTATAACTTGAAGATCTGACCTTGAAATTGTCAAATACAGAACTTAAAATTGATAGCTTCTAATTATTATTGCAAATTATAACTTGAAGATCTGAACGTGTAATTGTCAAATACAGAACTTCTAATTGTTAAATACAAATTATTAGTGCAAATTATAACTTGAAGATCTGAACTTGTAATTATCAAATACAGAACTTAAAATTGATAGCTTCTAATTATTATTTCAAATTATAACTTGAAGATCTGAACTTGTCATCAAATACAGAACTTAAAATTAATAGCTTCTAATTATTATTGCAAATTATAACTTGAAGATCCTAACTTGTAATTGTCAAATACAGAACGTCTAATTGTTAAATACAAATTATTAGTGCAAATTATAACTTGAAGATCTGACCTTGAAATTGTCAAATACAGAACTTAAAATTGATAGCTTCTAATTATTATTGCAAATTATAACTTGAAGATCTGAACGTGTAATTGTCAAATACAGAACTTCTAATTGTTAAATACAAATTATTAGTGCAAATAATAACTTGAAGATCTGAACTAGTAATTGTCAAATGCAGAACTTAAAATTGATAGCTTCTAATTATTATTGCAAATAATAGTTTGAAGATCTGTACTTGTAATTGTCAAATACAGAACTTAAAATTGATAGCTTATAATTATAATTCAAACAATAACTTGAAGATCTGAACTTGTAATAGTCAAATACAGAACTTCGAATTGTTAAATACAAATTATTAGTGCAAATTATTAGTTGAAGATCTGAACCTGTAATAGGTAAATACAGAACTTCGAATGATTAAATTCAAACTAAGATTGCAAATAATAATTTGAAGATCTGACCTTGTAATTGTCAAATACAGAACTTAAAATTGATAGCTTCTAATTATTATTGTAAATTATAACTTGAAGATCTGAACTTGTAATAGACAAATACGCAACTTAGCATTGTTAAATACAAATTATTAGTGCAAATTATAACTTGAAGATCTGAACTTGTAATTATCAAATACAGAACTTAAAATTGATAGCTTCTAATTATTATTTCAAATTATAACTTGAAGATCTGAACTTGTAATTGTCAAATACAGAACTTAAAATTGATAGATTCTATTTATTATTGTAAATTATAACTTGAAGATTTGAACTTGTAATAGTGCATTACAGAACTTAGATTTGTTAAATTCAAATTATTATTTCAAATTATAACTTGAAGATCTGCACTAGTAATTGTCAAATACAGAACTTCTAATTGTTAAATACAAATTATTAGTGCAAATTATTACTTGAAGATCTGATCTAGTAATTGTCAAATACAGCACTTAAAATTGATAGCTTCTAATTATTATTGCAAATTATAACTTGAAGATCCTAACTTGTAATTGTCAAATACAGAACTTATAATTGTTAAATACAAATTATTAGTGCAAATTATAACTTGAAGATCTGAACTTGTAATTATCAAATACAGAACTTAAAATTGATAGCTTCTAATTATTATTTCAAATTATAACTTGAAGATCTGAACTTGTAATTGTCAAATACAGAACTTAAAATTAATAGCTTCTAATTATTATTGCAAATAATAACTTGAAGATCTGAACTTGTAATTGTCAAATGCAGAACTTAAAATTGATAGCTTCTAATTATTATTGCAAATAATAGTTTGAAGATCTGTACTTGTAATTGTCAAATACAGAACTTAAAATTGATAGCTTATAATTATTATTGCAAATTATAACTTGAAGATCTGAACTTGTAATAGTCAAATACAGAACTTCTAATTGTTAAATACAAATTATTAGTGCAAATTATAACTTGAAGATTTGAACTTGTAATAGTGCATTACAGAACTTAGATTTGTTAAATTCTAATTATTATTTCAAATTATAACTTGAAGATCTGCACTAGTAATTGTCAAATACAGAACTTCTAATTGTTAAATACAAATTATTAGTGCAAATTATTACTTGAAGATCTGAACTAGTAATTGTCAAATACAGCACTTAAAATTGATAGCTTCTAATTATTATTGCAAATTATAACTTGAAGATCTGAACTTGTAATTGTCAAATACAGAACTTAAAATTGATAGCTTCTAATTATTATTTCAAATTATAACTTGGAGATCTGAACTTGTAATTGTCAAATACAGAACTTAAAATTGACTGCTTCTAATTATTATTTCAAATTATAACTTGCAGATCTGAACTTGTAATTGTCAAATACAGAACTTAAAATTGGTAGCTTCTAATTATTATTGCAAATTATAACTTGAAGATCCTAACTTGTAATTGTCAAATACAGAACGTCTAATTGTTAAATACAAATTATTAGTGCAAATTATAACTTGAAGATCTGACCTTGAAATTGTCAAATACAGAACTTAAAATTGATAGCTTCTAATTATTATTGCAAATTATAACTTGAAGATCTGAACGTGTAATTGTCAAATACAGAACTTCTAATTGTTAAATACAAATTATTAGTGCAAATTATAACTTGAAGATCTGAACTTGTAATTATCAAATACAGAACTTAAAATTGATAGCTTCTAATTATTATTTCAAATTATAACTTGAAGATCTGAACTTGTCATCAAATACAGAACTTAAAATTAATAGCTTCTAATTATTATTGCAAATTATAACTTGAAGATCCTAACTTGTAATTGTCAAATACAGAACGTCTAATTGTTAAATACAAATTATTAGTGCAAATTATAACTTGAAGATCTGACCTTGAAATTGTCAAATACAGAACTTAAAATTGATAGCTTCTAATTATTATTGCAAATTATAACTTGAAGATCTGAACGTGTAATTGTCAAATACAGAACTTCTAATTGTTAAATACAAATTATTAGTGCAAATAATAACTTGAAGATCTGAACTAGTAATTGTCAAATGCAGAACTTAAAATTGATAGCTTCTAATTATTATTGCAAATAATAGTTTGAAGATCTGTACTTGTAATTGTCAAATACAGAACTTAAAATTGATAGCTTATAATTATAATTCAAACAATAACTTGAAGATCTGAACTTGTAATAGTCAAATACAGAACTTCGAATTGTTAAATACAAATTATTAGTGCAAATTATTAGTTGAAGATCTGAACCTGTAATAGGTAAATACAGAACTTCGAATGATTAAATTCAAACTAAGATTGCAAATAATAATTTGAAGATCTGACCTTGTAATTGTCAAATACAGAACTTAAAATTGATAGCTTCTAATTATTATTGTAAATTATAACTTGAAGATCTGAACTTGTAATAGACAAATACGCAACTTAGCATTGTTAAATACAAATTATTAGTGCAAATTATAACTTGAAGATCTGAACTTGTAATTATCAAATACAGAACTTAAAATTGATAGCTTCTAATTATTATTTCAAATTATAACTTGAAGATCTGAACTTGTAATTGTCAAATACAGAACTTAAAATTGATAGATTCTATTTATTATTGTAAATTATAACTTGAAGATTTGAACTTGTAATAGTGCATTACAGAACTTAGATTTGTTAAATTCAAATTATTATTTCAAATTATAACTTGAAGATCTGCACTAGTAATTGTCAAATACAGAACTTCTAATTGTTAAATACAAATTATTAGTGCAAATTATTACTTGAAGATCTGATCTAGTAATTGTCAAATACAGCACTTAAAATTGATAGCTTCTAATTATTATTGCAAATTATAACTTGAAGATCCTAACTTGTAATTGTCAAATACAGAACTTATAATTGTTAAATACAAATTATTAGTGCAAATTATAACTTGAAGATCTGAACTTGTAATTATCAAATACAGAACTTAAAATTGATAGCTTCTAATTATTATTTCAAATTATAACTTGAAGATCTGAACTTGTAATTGTCAAATACAGAACTTAAAATTAATAGCTTCTAATTATTATTGCAAATAATAACTTGAAGATCTGAACTTGTAATTGTCAAATGCAGAACTTAAAATTGATAGCTTCTAATTATTATTGCAAATAATAGTTTGAAGATCTGTACTTGTAATTGTCAAATACAGAACTTAAAATTGATAGCTTATAATTATTATTGCAAATTATAACTTGAAGATCTGAACTTGTAATAGTCAAATACAGAACTTCTAATTGTTAAATACAAATTATTAGTGCAAATTATAACTTGAAGATTTGAACTTGTAATAGTGCATTACAGAACTTAGATTTGTTAAATTCTAATTATTATTTCAAATTATAACTTGAAGATCTGCACTAGTAATTGTCAAATACAGAACTTCTAATTGTTAAATACAAATTATTAGTGCAAATTATTACTTGAAGATCTGAACTAGTAATTGTCAAATACAGCACTTAAAATTGATAGCTTCTAATTATTATTGCAAATTATAACTTGAAGATCTGAACTTGTAATTGTCAAATACAGAACTTAAAATTGATAGCTTCTAATTATTATTTCAAATTATAACTTGGAGATCTGAACTTGTAATTGTCAAATACAGAACTTAAAATTGACTGCTTCTAATTATTATTTCAAATTATAACTTGCAGATCTGAACTTGTAATTGTCAAATACAGAACTTAAAATTGGTAGCTTCTAATTATTATTGCAAATTATAACTTGAAGATCCTAACTTGTAATTGTCAAATACAGAACGTCTAATTGTTAAATACAAATTATTAGTGCAAATTATAACTTGAAGATCTGACCTTGAAATTGTCAAATACAGAACTTAAAATTGATAGCTTCTAATTATTATTGCAAATTATAACTTGAAGATCTGAACGTGTAATTGTCAAATACAGAACTTCTAATTGTTAAATACAAATTATTAGTGCAAATTATAACTTGAAGATCTGAACTTGTAATTATCAAATACAGAACTTAAAATTGATAGCTTCTAATTATTATTTCAAATTATAACTTGAAGATCTGAACTTGTCATCAAATACAGAACTTAAAATTAATAGCTTCTAATTATTATTGCAAATTATAACTTGAAGATCCTAACTTGTAATTGTCAAATACAGAACGTCTAATTGTTAAATACAAATTATTAGTGCAAATTATAACTTGAAGATCTGACCTTGAAATTGTCAAATACAGAACTTAAAATTGATAGCTTCTAATTATTATTGCAAATTATAACTTGAAGATCTGAACGTGTAATTGTCAAATACAGAACTTCTAATTGTTAAATACAAATTATTAGTGCAAATAATAACTTGAAGATCTGAACTAGTAATTGTCAAATGCAGAACTTAAAATTGATAGCTTCTAATTATTATTGCAAATAATAGTTTGAAGATCTGTACTTGTAATTGTCAAATACAGAACTTAAAATTGATAGCTTATAATTATAATTCAAACAATAACTTGAAGATCTGAACTTGTAATAGTCAAATACAGAACTTCAAATTGTTAAATACAAATTATTAGTGCAAATTATTAGTTGAAGATCTGAACCTGTAATAGGTAAATACAGAACTTCGAATGATTAAATTCAAACTAAGATTGCAAATAATAATTTGAAGATCTGAACTTGTAATAGTCAAATACAGAACTTCTAATTGTTAAATACAAATTATTAGTGAAAATTATTACTTGAAGATCTGAACTAGTAATTGTCAAATACAGCACTTAAAATTGATAGCTTCTAATTATTATTGCAAATTATAACTTGAAGATCTGAACTTGTAATTCTCAAATTCAGAACTTAAAATTGATAGCTTCTAATTATTATTTCAAATTATAACTTGGAGATCTGAACTTGTAATTGTCAAATACAGAACTTAAAATTGGTAGCTTCTAATTATTATTGCAAATTATAACTTGAAGATCCTAACTTGTAATTGTCAAATACAGAACTTCTAATTGTTAAATACAAATTATTAGTGCAAATTATAACTTGAAGATCTGAACTTGTAATTATCAAATACAGAACTTAAAATTGATAGCTTCTAATTATTATTTCAAATTATAACTTGAAGATCTGAACTTGTAATTGTCAAATACAGAACTTAAAATTAATAGCTTCTAATTATTATTGCAAATAATAACTTGAAGATCTGAACTTGTAATTGTCAAATGCAGAACTTAAAATTGATAGCTTCTAATTATTATTGCAAATAATAGTTTGAAGATCTGTACTTGTAATTGTCAAATACAGAACTTAAAATTGATAGCTTATAATTATTATTGCAAATTATAATTTGAAGATCTGAACTTGTAATAGACAAATACGCAACTTAGCATTGTTAAATACAAATTGTGATTGCAAATTATAACTTGAAGATCTGAACTTGTAATTGTCAAATACAGAACTTAAAATTGATAGCTTCTAATTATTATTGCAAATTATAACTTGAAGATCTGAACTTGTAATAGTCAAATACAGAACTTCTAATTGTTAAATACAAATTATTAGTGCAAATTATAACTTGAAGATCTGAACTAGTAATTGTCAAATACAGAACTTAAAATTGATAGCTTCTAATTATTATTGCAAATTATAACTTGAAGATCTGAACTTGTAATTGTCAAATACAGAACTTAAAATTGATAGCTTCTAATTATTATTTCAAATTATAACTTGAAGATCATAACTTGTAATTGTCAAATACAGATCTTAAAATTGATAGCTTGTAATTATTATTGCAAATTATAACTTGAAGATCTGAACTTGTAATTGTCAAATACAGAACTTCTAATTGTTAAATACAAATTATTAGTGCAAATTATAACTTGAAGATCTGAACTTGTAATTGTCAAATACAGAACTTCTAATTGTTAAATACAAATTATTAGTGCAAATTATAACTTGAAGATTTGAACTTGTAATAGTGCATTACAGAACTTAGATTTGTTAAATTCTAATTATTATTTCAAATTATAACTTGAAGATCTGCACTAGTAATTGTCAAATACAGAACTTCTAATTGTTAAATACAAATTATTAGTGCAAATTATTACTTGAAGATCTGAACTAGTAATTGTCAAATACAGCACTTAAAATTGATAGCTTCTAATTATTATTGCAAATTATAACTTGAAGATCTGAACTTGTAATTGTCAAATACAGAACTTAAAATTGATAGCTTCTAATTATTATTTCAAATTATAACTTGGAGATCTGAACTTGTAATTGTCAAATACAGAACTTAAAATTGATAGCTTCTAATTATTATTGCAAATAATAATTTGAAGATGTGAACTTGTAATAGTCAAATACAGAACTTCTAATTGAATAGCTAAGTGCAAAAAGGGAAGTACTACAAAATCTACATTTCGAGATAATCGATTTAAACTGTCTGCTTTGTGTAATTGATCTTCAAATTTAAATTTTTTTTTACAAACCTTTAGAAACATATATTCTTCATAAGAAACCACCCAAAAATGAGCCTCCACAATAATAGTTTTTCAACAAACCCTTTTTTTGTATTGTGAAGTACTTTCCTTTTTGCACTAAATCATAATTAATTGTTAAAAACGATACAAAATTCACTCAAAATAAAATTTTATTCTGAAATAATAAATTGATTTAATAACATCCTGATCTGATTGATCTTCTTGTATGGTTGGTCAATCTAATATATCAGAATAAAAATCTTGATATTCTTCAACTACGTAATCGTAAGTTCTCGAATATGTTGAATTTTCATGTGATAATCGGTAAAATTGTTTAAATTTTGCTGACACAATTTTAATTTTTACACCAAACGATCGGGCTACCCCAAAACTATATGAAAACATGTATAACTCAATTTTGGTAAAAATGTCAGTACTTCCCTTTTTGCACTTAACGATTCAATTGTTAAATACAAATTATTAGTGCAAATTATTACTTGAAGATCTGAACTAGTAATTGTCAAATACAGCACTTAAAATTGATAGCTTCTAATTATTATTGCAAATTATAACTTGAAGATCTGAACTTGTAATTGTCAAATACAGAACTTAAAATTCATAGCTTCTAATTATTATTTCAAATTATAACTTGGAGATCTGAACTTGTAATTGTCAAATACAGAACTTAAAATTGATAGCTTCTAATTATTATTGCAAATTATAACTTGAAGATCTGAACTTGTAATTGTCAAATACAGAACTTCTAATTGTTAAATACAAATTATTAGTGCAAATTATAACTTGAAGATCTGACCTTGTAATTGTCAAATACAGAACTTAAAATTGATAGCTTCTAATTATTATTGTAAATTATAACTTGAAGATCTGAACTTGTAATAGACAAATACGCAACTTAGCATTGTTAAATACAAATTATTAGTGCAAATTATAACTTGAAGATCTGAACTTGTAATTATCAAATACAGAACTTAAAATTGATAGCTTCTAATTATTATTTCAAATTATAACTTGAAGATCTGAACTTGTAATTGTCAAATACAGAACTTAAAATTGATAGATTCTATTTATTATTGCAAATTATAACTTGAAGATCTGAACTTGTAATTGTCAAATACAGAACTTCTAATTGTTAAATACAAATTATTAGTGCAAATTATAACTTGAAGATCTGACCTTGTAATTGTCAAATACAGAACTTAAAATTGATAGCTTACAATTATTATTGCAAATTATAACTTGAAGATCTGAACTTGTAATAGTCAAATACAGAACTTCTAATTGTTAAATACAAATTATTAGTGCAAATTATAACTTGAAGATCTGAACTAGTAATTGTCAAATACAGAACTTAAAATTGATAGCTTCTAATTATTATTGCAAATTATAACTTGAAGATCTGAACTTGTAATTGTCAAATACAGAACTTAAAATTGATAGCTTCTAATTATTATTTCAAATTATAACTTGAAGATCTTAACTTGTAATTGTCAAATACAGAACTTAAAATTGATAGCTTCTAATTATTATTGCAAATTATAACTTGAAGATCTGAACTTGTAATTGTCAAATACAGAACTTCTAATTGTTAAATACAAATTATTAGTGCAAATTATAACTTGAAGATCTGAACTTGTAATTGTCAAATACAGAACTTAAAATTGATAGATTCTATTTATTATTGTAAATTATAACTTGAAGATCTGAACTTGTAATAGTGCATTACAGAACTTAGATTTGTTAAATTCAAATTATTATTTCAAATTATAACTTGAAGATCTGAATTTGTAATTGTCAAATACAGAACTTAAAATTGATAGCTTCTAATTATTATTGCAAATAATAACTTGAAGATCTGTACTTGTAATTGCCAAATACAGAACTTATAATTGATAGCTTATAATTATAGTTCAAATTATAACTTGAAGATCTGAACTTGTAATAGTCAAATACAGAACTTCGAATTGTTAAATACAAATTATTAGTGCAAATTATAACTTGAAGATCTGAACTTGCAATAGGTAAATACAGAACTTCTAATTGTTAAATTCAAATTATTAGTGCAAATTATAACTTGAAGATCTGAACTTGTAATTATCAAATACAGAACTTAAAATTGATAGCTTCTAATTATTATGTCAAATTATAACTTGAAGATCTGAACTTGTAATTGTCAAATACAGAACTTAAAATTGATAGATTCTATTTATTATTGTAAATTATAACTTGAAGATTTGAACTTGTAATAGTGCATTACAGAACTTAGATTTGTTAAATTCAAATTATTATTTCAAATTATAACTTGAAGATCTGCACTAGTAATTGTCAAATACAGAACTTCTAATTGTTAAATACAAATTATTAGTGCAAATTATTACTTGAAGATCTGATCTAGTAATTGTCAAATACAGCACTTAAAATTGATAGCTTCTAATTATTATTGCAAATTATAACTTGAAGATCCTAACTTGTAATTGTCAAATACAGAACTTCTAATTGTTAAATACAAATTATTAGTGCAAATTATAACTTGAAGATCTGAACTTGTAATTATCAAATATAGAACTTAAAATTGATAGCTTCTAATTATTATTTCAAATTATAACTTGAAGATCTGAACTTGTAATTGTCAAATACAGAACTTAAAATTAATAGCTTCTAATTATTATTGCAAATAATAACTTGAAGATCTGAACTTGTAATTGTCAAATGCAGAACTTAAAATTGATAGCTTCTAATTATTATTGCAAATAATAGTTTGAAGATCTGTACTTGTAATTGTCAAATACAGAACTTAAAATTGATAGCTTATAATTATTATTGCAAATTATAACTTGAAGATCTGAACTTGTAATAGTCAAATACAGAACTTCTAATTGTTAAATACAAATTATTAGTGCAAATTATAACTTGAAGATTTGAACTTGTAATAGTGCATTACAGAACTTAGATTTGTTAAATTCTAATTATTATTTCAAATTATAACTTGAAGATCTGCACTAGTAATTGTCAAATACAGAACTTCTAATTGTTAAATACAAATTATTAGTGCAAATTATTACTTGAAGATCTGAACTAGTAATTGTCAAATACAGCACTTAAAATTGATAGCTTCTAATTATTATTGCAAATTATAACTTGAAGATCTGAACTTGTAATTGTCAAATACAGAACTTAAAATTGATAGCTTCTAATTATTATTTCAAATTATAACTTGGAGATCTGAACTTGTAATTGTCAAATACAGAACTTAAAATTGATAGCTTCTAATTATTATTGCAAATAATAATTTGAAGATGTGAACTTGTAATAGTCAAATACAAAACTTCTAATTGTTAAATACAAATTATTAGTGCAAATTATTACTTGAAGATCTGAACTAGTAATTGTCAAATACAGCACTTAAAATTGATAGCTTCTAATTATTATTGCAAATAATAACTTGAAGATCTGAACTTGTAATTGTCAAATGCAGAACTTAAAATTGATAGCTTCTAATTATTATTGCAAATAATAGTTTGAAGATCTGTACTTGTAATTGTCAAATACAGAACTTAAAATTGATAGCTTATAATTATTATTGCAAATTATAATTTGAAGATCTGAACTTGTAATAGACAAATACGCAACTTAGCATTGTTAAATACAAATTGTGATTGCAAATTATAACTTGAAGATCTGAACTTGTAATTGTCAAATACAGAACTTAAAATTGATAGCTTCTAATTATTATTGCAAATTATAACTTGAAGATCTGAACTTGTAATAGTCAAATACAGAACTTCTAATTGTTAAATACAAATTATTAGTGCAAATTATAACTTGAAGATCTGAACTAGTAATTGTCAAATACAGAACTTAAAATTGATAGCTTCTAATTATTATTGCAAATTATAACTTGAAGATCTGAACTTGTAATTGTCAAATACAGAACTTAAAATTGATAGCTTACAATTATTATTGCAAATTATAACTTGAAGATCTGAACTTGTAATAGTCAAATACAGAACTTCTAATTGTTAAATACAAATTATTAGTGCAAATTATAACTTGAAGATCTGAACTAGTAATTGTCAAATACAGAACTTAAAATTGATAGCTTCTAATTATTATTGCAAATTATAACTTGAAGATCTGAACTTGTAATTGTCAAATACAGAACTTAAAATTGATAGCTTCTAATTATTATTTCAAATTATAACTTGAAGATCTTAACTTGTAATTGTCAAATACAGAACTTAAAATTGATAGCTTCTAATTATTATTGCAAATTATAACTTGAAGATCTGAACTTGTAATTGTCAAATACAGAACTTCTAATTGTTAAATACAAATTATTAGTGCAAATTATAACTTGAAGATCTGAACTTGTAATTGTCAAATACAGAACTTAAAATTGATAGATTCTATTTATTATTGTAAATTATAACTTGAAGATCTGAACTTGTAATAGTGCATTACAGAACTTAGATTTGTTAAATTCAAATTATTATTTCAAATTATAACTTGAAGATCTGAATTTGTAATTGTCAAATACAGAACTTAAAATTGATAGCTTCTAATTATTATTGCAAATAATAACTTGAAGATCTGTACTTGTAATTGCCAAATACAGAACTTATAATTGATAGCTTATAATTATAGTTCAAATTATAACTTGAAGATCTGAACTTGTAATAGTCAAATACAGAACTTCGAATTGTTAAATACAAATTATTAGTGCAAATTATAACTTGAAGATCTGAACTTGTAATAGGTAAATACAGAACTTCTAATTGTTAAATTCAAATTATTAGTGCAAATTATAACTTGAAGATCTGAACTTGTAATTATCAAATACAGAACTTAAAATTGATAGCTTCTAATTATTATGTCAAATTATAACTTGAAGATCTGAACTTGTAATTGTCAAATACAGAACTTAAAATTGATAGATTCTATTTATTATTGTAAATTATAACTTGAAGATTTGAACTTGTAATAGTGCATTACAGAACTTAGATTTGTTAAATTCAAATTATTATTTCAAATTATAACTTGAAGATCTGCACTAGTAATTGTCAAATACAGAACTTCTAATTGTTAAATACAAATTATTAGTGCAAATTATTACTTGAAGATCTGATCTAGTAATTGTCAAATACAGCACTTAAAATTGATAGCTTCTAATTATTATTGCAAATTATAACTTGAAGATCCTAACTTGTAATTGTCAAATACAGAACTTCTAATTGTTAAATACAAATTATTAATGCAAATTATAACTTGAAGATCTGAACTTGTAATTATCAAATATAGAACTTAAAATTGATAGCTTCTAATTATTATTTCAAATTATAACTTGAAGATCTGAACTTGTAATTGTCAAATACAGAACTTAAAATTAATAGCTTCTAATTATTATTGCAAATAATAACTTGAAGATCTGAACTTGTAATTGTCAAATGCAGAACTTAAAATTGATAGCTTCTAATTATTATTGCAAATAATAGTTTGAAGATCTGTACTTGTAATTGTCAAATACAGAACTTAAAATTGATAGCTTATAATTATTATTGCAAATTATAACTTGAAGATCTGAACTTGTAATAGTCAAATACAGAACTTCTAATTGTTAAATACAAATTATTAGTGCAAATTATAACTTGAAGATTTGAACTTGTAATAGTGCATTACAGAACTTAGATTTGTTAAATTCTAATTATTATTTCAAATTATAACTTGAAGATCTGCACTAGTAATTGTCAAATACAGAACTTCTAATTGTTAAATACAAATTATTAGTGCAAATTATTACTTGAAGATCTGAACTAGTAATTGTCAAATACAGCACTTAAAATTGATAGCTTCTAATTATTATTGCAAATTATAACTTGAAGATCTGAACTTGTAATTGTCAAATACAGAACTTAAAATTGATAGCTATAATTATTATTTCAAATTATAACTTGGAGATCTGAACTTGTAATTGTCAAATACAGAACTTAAAATTGATAGCTTCTAATTATTATTGCAAATAATAATTTGAAGATGTGAACTTGTAATAGTCAAATACAAAACTTCTAATTGTTAAATACAAATTATTAGTGCAAATTATTACTTGAAGATCTGAACTAGTAATTGTCAAATACAGCACTTAAAATTGATAGCTTCTAATTATTATTGCAAATAATAACTTGAAGATCTGAACTTGTAATTGTCAAATGCAGAACTTAAAATTGATAGCTTCTAATTATTATTGCAAATAATAGTTTGAAGATCTGTACTTGTAATTGTCAAATACAGAACTTAAAATTGATAGCTTATAATTATTATTGCAAATTATAATTTGAAGATCTGAACTTGTAATAGACAAATACGCAACTTAGCATTGTTAAATACAAATTGTGATTGCAAATTATAACTTGAAGATCTGAACTTGTAATTGTCAAATACAGAACTTAAAATTGATAGCTTCTAATTATTATTGCAAATTATAACTTGAAGATCTGAACTTGTAATAGTCAAATACAGAACTTCTAATTGTTAAATACAAATTATTAGTGCAAATTATAACTTGAAGATCTGAACTAGTAATTGTCAAATACAGAAATTAAAATTGATAGCTTCTAATTATTATTGCAAATTATAACTTGAAGATCTGAACTTGTAATTGTCAAATACAGAACTTAAAATTGATAGCTTCTAATTATTATTTCAAATTATAACTTGAAGATCTGAACTTGTAATTGTCAAATACAGAACTTAAAATTGATAGATTCTATTTATTATTGTAAATTATAACTTGAAGATTTGAACTTGTAATAGTGCATTACAGAACTTAGATTTGTTAAATTCAAATTATTATTTCAAATTATAACTTGAAGATCTGAACTTGTAATTGTCAAATACAGAACTTAAAATTAATAGCTTCTAATTATTATTGCAAATAATAACTTGAAGATCTGAACTAGTAATTGTCAAATGCAGAACTTAAAATTGATAGCTTCTAATTATTATTGCAAATAATAGTTTGAAGATCTGTACTTGTAATTGTCAAATACAGAACTTAAAATTGATAGCTTATAATTATAATTCAAACTATAACTTGAAGATCTGAACTTGTAATAGTCAAATACAGAACTTCGAATTGTTAAATACAAATTATTAGTGCAAATTATTAGTTGAAGATCTGAACCTGTAATAGGTAAATACAGAACTTCGAATGATTAAATTCAAACTAAGATTGCAAATAATAATTTGAAGATCTGAACTTGTAATAGTCAAATACAGAACTTCTAATTGTTAAATACAAATTATTAGTGCAAATTATAACTTGAAGATCTGAACTAGTAATTGTCAAATAAAGAACTTAAAATTGATAGCTTCTAATTATTATTGCAAATTATAACTTGAAGATCTGAACTTGTAATAGTCAAATACAGAACTTCTAATTGTTAAATACAAATTATTAGTGCAAATTATAACTTGAAGATCTGAACTAGTAATTGTCAAATAAAGAACTTAAAATTGATAGCTTCTAATTATTATTGCAAATTATAACTTGAAGATCTGAACTTGTAATTGTCAAATACAGAACTTAAAATTGATAGCTTCTAATTATTATTTCAAATTATAACTTGAAGATCTTAACTTGTAATTGTCAAATACAGAACTTAAAATTGATAGCTTCTAATTATTATTGCAAATTATAACTTGAAGATCTGAACTTGTAATTGTCAAATACAGAACTTCTAATTGTTAAATACAAATTATTAGTGCAAATTATAACTTGAAGATCTGAACTTGTAATTGTCAAATACAGAACTTAAAATTGATAGATTCTATTTATTATTGTAAATTATAACTTGAAGATCTGAACTTGTAATAGTGCATTACAGAACTTAGATTTGTTAAATTCAAATTATTATTTCAAATTATAACTTGAAGATCTGCACTAGTAATTGTCAAATACAGAACTTCTAATTGTTAAATACAAATTATTAGTGCAAATTATTACTTGAAGATCTGAACTAGTAATTGTCAAATACAGCACTTAAAATTGATAGCTTCTAATTATTAGTGCAAATTATAACTTGAAGATCTGAACTAGTAATTGTCAAATGCAGAACTTAAAATTGATAGCTTCTAATTATTATTGCAAATAATAGTTTGAAGATCTGTACTTGTAATTGTCAAATACAGAACTTAAAATTGATAGCTTATAATTATAATTCAAACTATAACTTGAAGATCTGAACTTGTAATAGTCAAATACAGAACTTCGAATTGTTAAATACAAATTATTAGTGCAAATTATTAGTTGAAGATCTGAACCTGTAATAGGTAAATACAGAACTTCGAATGATTAAATTCAAACTAAGATTGCAAATAATAATTTGAAGATCTGAACTTGTAATAGTCAAATACAGAACTTCTAATTGTTAAATACAAATTATTAGTGTAAATTTATTACTTGAAGATCAGAACTAGTAATTGTCAAATACAGCACTTAAAATTGATAGCTTCTAATTATTATTGCAAATTATAACTTGAAGATCTGAACTTGTAATTGTCAAATACAGAACTTAAAATTGATAGCTTCTAATTATTATTTCAAATTATAACTTGGAGATCTGAACTTGTAATTGTCAAATACAGAACTTAAAATTGATAGCTTCTAATTATTATTGCAAATTATAACTTGAAGATCTGAACTTGTAATTGTCAAATACAGAACTTCTAATTGTTAAATACAAATTATTAGTGCAAATTATAACTTGAAGATCTGACCTTGTAATTGTCAAATACAGAACTTAAAATTGATAGCTTACAATTATTATTGCAAATTATAACTTGAAGATCTGAACTTGTAATAGTCAAATACAGAACTTCTAATTGTTAAATACAAATTATTAGTGCAAATTATAACTTGAAGATCTGAACTAGTAATTGTCAAATACAGAACTTAAAATTGATAGCTTCTAATTATTATTGCAAATTATAACTTGAAGATCTGAACTTGTAATTGTCAAATACAGAACTTAAAATTGATAGCTTCTAATTATTATTTCAAATTATAACTTGAAGATCTTAACTTGTAATTGTCAAATACAGAACTTAAAATTGATAGCTTCTAATTATTATTGCAAATTATAACTTGAAGATCTGAACTTGTAATTGTCAAATACAGAACTTCTAATTGTTAAATACAAATTATTAGTGCAAATTATAACTTGAAGATCTGAACTTGTAATTGTCAAATACAGAACTTAAAATTGATAGATTCTATTTATTATTGTAAATTATAACTTGAAGATCTGAACTTGTAATAGTGCATTACAGAACTTAGATTTGTTAAATTCAAATTATTATTTCAAATTATAACTTGAAGATCTGAATTTGTAATTGTCAAATACAGAACTTAAAATTGATAGCTTCTAATTATTATTGCAAATAATAACTTGAAGATCTGTACTTGTAATTGCCAAATACAGAACTTATAATTGATAGCTTATAATTATAGTTCAAATTATAACTTGAAGATCTGAACTTGTAATAGTCAAATACAGAACTTCGAATTGTTAAATACAAATTATTAGTGCAAATTATAACTTGAAGATCTGAACTTGTAATAGGTAAATACAGAACTTCTAATTGTTAAATTCAAATTATTAGTGCAAATTATAACTTGAAGATCTGAACTTGTAATTATCAAATACAGAACTTAAAATTGATAGCTTCTAATTATTATTTCAAATTATAACTTGAAGATCTGAACTTGTAATTGTCAAATACAGAACTTAAAATTGATAGATTCTATTTATTATTGTAAATTATAACTTGAAGATTTGAACTTGTAATAGTGCATTACAGAACTTAGATTTGTTAAATTCAAATTATTATTTCAAATTATAACTTGAAGATCTGCACTAGTAATTGTCAAATACAGAACTTCTAATTGTTAAATACAAATTATTAGTGCAAATTATTACTTGAAGATCTGATCTAGTAATTGTCAAATACAGCACTTAAAATTGATAGCTTCTAATTATTATTGCAAATTATAACTTGAAGATCCTAACTTGTAATTGTCAAATACAGAACTTCTAATTGTTAAATACAAATTATTAGTGCAAATTATAACTTGAAGATCTGAACTTGTAATTATCAAATACAGAACTTAAAATTGATAGCTTCTAATTATTATTTCAAATTATAACTTGAAGATCTGAACTTGTAATTGTCAAATACAGAACTTAAAATTAATAGCTTCTAATTATTATTGCAAATAATAACTTGAAGATCTGAACTTGTAATTGTCAAATGCAGAACTTAAAATTGATAGCTTCTAATTATTATTGCAAATAATAGTTTGAAGATCTGTACTTGTAATTGTCAAATACAGAACTTAAAATTGATAGCTTATAATTATTATTGCAAATTATAACTTGAAGATCTGAACTTGTAATAGTCAAATACAGAAGTTCTAATTGTTAAATACAAATTATTAGTGCAAATTATAACTTGAAGATTTGAACTTGTAATAGTGCATTACAGAACTTAGATTTGTTAAATTCTAATTATTATTTCAAATTATAACTTGAAGATCTGCACTAGTAATTGTCAAATACAGAACTTCTAATTGTTAAATACAAATTATTAGTGCAAATTATTACTTGAAGATCTGAACTAGTAATTGTCAAATACAGCACTTAAAATTGATAGCTTCTAATTATTATTGCAAATTATAACTTGAAGATCTGAACTTGTAATTGTCAAATACAGAACTTAAAATTGATAGCTTCTAATTATTATTTCAAATTATAACTTGGAGATCTGAACTTGTAATTGTCAAATACAGAACTTAAAATTGATAGCTTCAAATTATTATTGCAAATAATAATTTGAAGATGTGAACTTGTAATAGTCAAATACAAAACTTCTAATTGTTAAATACAAATTATTAGTGCAAATTATTACTTGAAGATCTGAACTAGTAATTGTCAAATACAGCACTTAAAATTGATAGCTTCTAATTATTATTGCAAATTATAACTTGAAGATCTGAACTTGTAATAGTCAAATACAGAACTTCTAATTGTTAAATACAAATTATTAGTGCAAATTATAACTTGAAGATCTGAACTAGTAATTGTCAAATACAGAACTTAAAATTGATAGCTTCTAATTATTATTGCAAATTATAACTTGAAGATCTGAACTTGTAATTGTCAAATACAGAACTTAAAATTGATAGCTTCTAATTATTATTTCAAATTATAACTTGAAGATCTGAACTTGTAATTGTCAAATACAGAACTTAAAATTGATAGATTCTATTTATTATTGTAAATTATAACTTGAAGATTTGAACTTGTAATAGTGCATTACAGAACTTAGATTTGTTAAATTCAAATTATTATTTCAAATTATAACTTGAAGATCTGAACTTGTAATTGTCAAATACAGAACTTAAAATTAATAGCTTCTAATTATTATTGCAAATAATAACTTGAAGATCTGAACTAGTAATTGTCAAATGCAGAACTTAAAATTGATAGCTTCTAATTATTATTGCAAATAATAGTTTGAAGATCTGTACTTGTAATTGTCAAATACAGAACTTAAAATTGATAGCTTATAATTATAATTCAAACTATAACTTGAAGATCTGAACTTGTAATAGTCAAATACAGAACTTCGAATTGTTAAATACAAATTATTAGTGCAAATTATTAGTTGAAGATCTGAACCTGTAATAGGTAAATACAGAACTTCGAATGATTAAATTCAAACTAAGATTGCAAATAATAATTTGAAGATCTGAACTTGTAATAGTCAAATACAGAACTTCTAATTGTTAAATACAAATTATTAGTGCAAATTATAACTTGAAGATCTGAACTAGTAATTGTCAAATAAAGAACTTAAAATTGATAGCTTCTAATTATTATTGCAAATTATAACTTGAAGATCTGAACTTGTAATAGTCAAATACAGAACTTCTAATTGTTAAATACAAATTATTAGTGCAAATTATAACTTGAAGATCTGAACTAGTAATTGTCAAATAAAGAACTTAAAATTGATAGCTTCTAATTATTATTGCAAATTATAACTTGAAGATCTGAACTTGTAATTGTCAAATACAGAACTTAAAATTGATAGCTTCTAATTATTATTTCAAATTATAACTTGAAGATCTTAACTTGTAATTGTCAAATACAGAACTTAAAATTGATAGCTTCTAATTATTATTGCAAATTATAACTTGAAGATCTGAACTTGTAATTGTCAAATACAGAACTTAAAATTGATAGCTTCTAATTATTATTTCAAATTATAACTTGGAGATCTGAACTTGTAATTGTCAAATACAGAACTTAAAATTGATAGCTTCTAATTATTATTGCAAATTATAACTTGAAGATCTGAACTTGTAATTGTCAAATACAGAACTTCTAATTGTTAAATACAAATTATTAGTGCAAATTATAACTTGAAGATCTGACCTTGTAATTGTCAAATACAGAACTTAAAATTGATAGCTTACAATTATTATTGCAAATTATAACTTGAAGATCTGAACTTGTAATAGTCAAATACAGAACTTCTAATTGTTAAATACAAATTATTAGTGCAAATTATAACTTGAAGATCTGAACTAGTAATTGTCAAATACAGAACTTAAAATTGATAGCTTCTAATTATTATTGCAAATTATAACTTGAAGATCTGAACTTGTAATTGTCAAATACAGAACTTAAAATTGATAGCTTCTAATTATTATTTCAAATTATAACTTGAAGATCTTAACTTGTAATTGTCAAATACAGAACTTAAAATTGATAGCTTCTAATTATTATTGCAAATTATAACTTGAAGATCTGAACTTGTAATTGTCAAATACAGAACTTCTAATTGTTAAATACAAATTATTAGTGCAAATTATAACTTGAAGATCTGAACTTGTAATTGTCAAATACAGAACTTAAAATTGATAGATTCTATTTATTATTGTAAATTATAACTTGAAGATCTGAACTTGTAATAGTGCATTACAGAACTTAGATTTGTAAAATTCAAATTATTATTTCAAATTATAACTTGAAGATCTGCACTAGTAATTGTCAAATACAGAACTTCTAATTGTTAAATACAAATTATTAGTGCAAATTATTACTTGAAGATCTGAACTAGTAATTGTCAAATACAGCACTTAAAATTGATAGCTTCTAATTATTAGTGCAAATTATAACTTGAAGATCTGAACTTGTAATTGTCAAATACAGAACTTAAAATTGATAGCTCCTAATTATTATTTCAAATTATAACTTGGAGATCTGAACTTGTAATTGTCAAATACAGAACTTACAATTGATAGCTTCTAATTATTATTGCAAATTATAACTTGAAGATCTGAACTTGTAATTGTCAAATACAGAACTTAAAATTGATAGCTTCTATATATTATTGCAAATTATAACTTGAAGATCTGAACTAGTAATTGTCAAATGCAGAACTTAAAATTGATAGCTTCTAATTATTATTGCAAATAATAGTTTGAAGATCTGGACTTGTAATTGTCAAATACAGAACTTAAAATTGAAAGCTTATAATTATAATTCAAACTATAACTTGCAGATCTGAACTTGTAATAGTCAAATACAGAACTTCTAATTGTTAAATACAAATTATTAGTGCAAATTATAACTTGAAGATCTGAACTTGTAATTGTCAAATACAGAACTTAAAATTGATAGCTTCTAATTATTATTGCAAATTATAACTTGAAGATCTGAACTTGTAATAGTGAATTACAAAACTTAGATTTGTTAAATTCAAATTATTATTTCAAATTATAACTTGAAGATCTGAACTAGTAATTGTCAAATACAGAATTTAAATTGATAGCTTATAATTATTATTGCAAATAATAATTTGAAGATCTGAACTTGTAATTGTCAAATACAGAACTTAAAATTGATAGCTTCTAATTATTATTTAAAATTATAACTTGGAGATCTGAACTTGTAATTGTCAAATACAGAACTTAAAATTGATAGCTTCTAATTATTATTGCAAATTATAACTTGAAGATCTGACCTTGTAATTGTCAAATACAGAACTTAAAATTGATAGCTTCTAATTATTATTGCCAATTATAACTTGAAGATCTGAACGTGTAATTGTCAAATACAGAACTTCTAATTGTTAAATACAAATTATTAGTGCAAATTATAACTTGAAGATCTGAACTTGTAATTATCAAATACAGAACTTAAAATTGATAGCTTCTAATTATTATTTCAAATTATAACTTGAAGATCTGAACTTGTAATTGTCAAATACAGAACTTAAAATTAATAGCTTCTAATTATTATTGCAAATAATAACTTGAAGATCTGAACTTGTAATTGTCAAATGCAAAACTTAAAATTGATAGCTTCTAATTATTATTGCAAATAATAGTTTGAAGATCTGTACTTGTAATTGTCAAATACAGAACTTAAAATTGATAGCTTATAATTATAATTCAAATTATAACTTGAAGATCTGAACTTGTAATTGTCAAATACAGAACTTAAAATTGATAGCTTCTAATTATTATTGTAAATAATAAGTTGAAGATCTGAACTTGTAATTGTCAAATGCAGAACTTAAAATTGATAGCTTCTAATTATTATTGCAAATAATAATTTGAAGATCTGTACTTGCAATTGTCAAATACAGAACTTAAAATTGATAGCTTATAATTATAATTCAAATTATAACTTGAAGATCTGAACTTGTAATAGACAAATACAGAACTTCGAATTGCTAAATACAAATTATTAGTGCAAATTATAACTTGAAGATCTGAACTTGTAATAGGTAAATACAGAACTTCTAATTGTTAAATTCAAACTAAGATTGCAAATAATAATTTGAAGATCTGAACTTGTAATAGTCAAATACAGAACTTAAAATTGATAGCTTCTAATTATTATTGTAAATTATAACTTGAACATCTGAACTTGTAATAGTGAATTACAGAACTTAGATTTGTTAAATTCAAATTATTATTTCAAATTATAACTTGAAGATCTGAACTTGTAATTGTCAAATACAGAACTTAAAATTGATAGCTTCTAATTATTATTGCAAATAATAACTTGAAGATCTGTACTTGTAATTGCCAAATACAGAACTTAAAATTGATAGCTTATAATTATAGTTCAAATTATAACTTGAAGATCTGAACTTGTAATAGTCAAATACAGAACTTCGAATTGTTAAATACTAATTATTAGTGCAAATTATAACTTGAAGATCTGAACTTGTAATAGGTAAATACAGAACTTCTAATTGTTAAATTCAAACTAAGATTGCAAATAATTATTTGAAGATCTGAACTTGTAATAGTCAAATACAGAATTTCTAAGTGTTAAATACAAATTATTAGTGCAAATTATAACTTGTAGATCTGAACTTGTAATTGTCAAATACAGAACTTAAAATTGATAGCTTCTAATTATTATTGCAAATTATAACTTGAAGATCTGAACTTGTAATTGTCAAATGCAGAACTTAAAATTGATAGCTTCTAATTATTATTGCAAATAATAGTTTGAAGATCTGTACTTGTAATTGTCAAATACAGAACTTAAAATTGATAGCTTATAATTATAATTCAAATTATAACTTGAAGATCTGAACTTGTAATAGTCAAATACAGAACTTCGAATTGTTAAATACAAAGTATTAGTGCAAATTATTACTTGAAGATCTGAACCTGTAATAGGTAAATACAGAACTTCGAATGATTAAATTCAAACTAAGATTGCAAATAATAATTTGAAGATCTGAACTTGTAATAGTCAAATACAGAACTTCTAATTGTTAAATACAAATTATTAGTGCAAATTATAACTTGAAGATCTGAACTAGTAATTGTCAAATAAAGAACTTAAAATTGATAGCTTCTAATTATTATTGCAAATTATAACTTGAAGATCTGAACTTGTAATAGTCAAATACAGAACTTCTAATTGTTAAATACAAATTATTAGTGCAAATTATAACTTGAAGATCTGAACTAGTAATTGTCAAATAAAGAACTTAAAATTGATAGCTTCTAATTATTATTGCAAATTATAACTTGAAGATCTGAACTTGTAATTGTCAAATACAGAACTTAAAATTGATAGCTTCTAATTATTATTTCAAATTATAACTTGAAGATCTTAACTTGTAATTGTCAAATACAGAACTTAAAATTGATAGCTTCTAATTATTATTGCAAATTATAACTTGAAGATCTGAACTTGTAATTGTCAAATACAGAACTTAAAATTGATAGCTTCTAATTATTATTTCAAATTATAACTTGGAGATCTGAACTTGTAATTGTCAAATACAGAACTTAAAATTGATAGCTTCTAATTATTATTGCAAATTATAACTTGAAGATCTGAACTTGTAATTGTCAAATACAGAACTTCTAATTGTTAAATACAAATTATTAGTGCAAATTATAACTTGAAGATCTGACCTTGTAATTGTCAAATACAGAACTTAAAATTGATAGCTTACAATTATTATTGCAAATTATAACTTGAAGATCTGAACTTGTAATAGGTAAATACAGAACTTCGAATTGTTAAATTCAAACTAAGATTGCAAATAATAATTTGAAGATCTGAACTTGTAATAGTCAAATACAGAACTTAAAATTGATAGCTTCTAATTATTATTGTAAATTATAACTTGAACATCTGAACTTGTAATAGTGAATTACAGAACTTAGATTTGTTAAATTCAAATTATTATTTCAAATTATAACTTGAAGATCTGAACTTGTAATTGTCAAATACAGAACTTAAAATTGATAGCTTCTAATTATTATTGCAAATAATAACTTGAAGATCTGTACTTGTAATTGCCAAATACAGAACTTAAAATTGATAGCTTATAATTATAGTTCAAATTATAACTTGAAGATCTGAACTTGTAATAGTCAAATACAGAACTTCGAATTGTTAAATACTAATTATTAGTGCAAATTATAACTTGAAGATCTGAACTTGTAATAGGTAAATACAGAACTTCTAATTGTTAAATTCAAACTAAGATTGCAAATAATTATTTGAAGATCTGAACTTGTAATAGTCAAATACAGAATTTCTAATTGTTAAATACAAATTATTAGTGCAAATTATAACTTGTAGATCTGAACTTGTAATTGTCAAATACAGAACTTAAAATTGATAGCTTCTAATTATTATTGCAAATTATAACTTGAAGATCTGAACTTGTAATTGTCAAATGCAGAACTTAAAATTGATAGCTTCTAATTATTATTGCAAATAATAGTTTGAAGATCTGTACTTGTAATTGTCAAATACAGAACTTAAAATTGATAGCTTATAATTATAATTCAAATTATAACTTGAAGATCTGAACTTGTAATAGTCAAATACAGAACTTCGAATTGTTAAATACAAAGTATTAGTGCAAATTATTACTTGAAGATCTGAACCTGTAATAGGTAAATACAGAACTTCGAATGATTAAATTCAAACTAAGATTGCAAATAATAATTTGAAGATCTGAACTTGTAATAGTCAAATACAGAACTTCTAATTGTTAAATACAAATTATTAGTGCAAATTATAACTTGAAGATCTGAACTAGTAATTGTCAAATAAAGAACTTAAAATTGATAGCTTCTAATTATTATTGCAAATTATAACTTGAAGATCTGAACTTGTAATAGTCAAATACAGAACTTCTAATTGTTAAATACAAATTATTAGTGCAAATTATAACTTGAAGATCTGAACTAGTAATTGTCAAATAAAGAACTTAAAATTGATAGCTTCTAATTATTATTGCAAATTATAACTTGAAGATCTGAACTTGTAATTGTCAAATACAGAACTTAAAATTGATAGCTTCTAATTATTATTTCAAATTATAACTTGAAGATCTTAACTTGTAATTGTCAAATACAGAACTTAAAATTGATAGCTTCTAATTATTATTGCAAATTATAACTTGAAGATCTGAACTTGTAATTGTCAAATACAGAACTTAAAATTGATAGCTTCTAATTATTATTTCAAATTATAACTTGGAGATCTGAACTTGTAATTGTCAAATACAGAACTTAAAATTGATAGCTTCTAATTATTATTGCAAATTATAACTTGAAGATCTGAACTTGTAATTGTCAAATACAGAACTTCTAATTGTTAAATACAAATTATTAGTGCAAATTATAACTTGAAGATCTGACCTTGTAATTGTCAAATACAGAACTTAAAATTGATAGCTTACAATTATTATTGCAAATTATAACTTGAAGATCTGAACTTGTAATAGTCAAATACAGAACTTCTAATTGTTAAATACAAATTATTAGTGCAAATTATAACTTGAAGATCTGAACTAGTAATTGTCAAATACAGAACTTAAAATTGATAGCTTCTAATTATTATTGCAAATTATAACTTGAAGATCTGAACTTGTAATTGTCAAATACAGAACTTAAAATTGATAGCTTCTAATTATTATTTCAAATTATAACTTGAAGATCTTAACTTGTAATTGTCAAATACAGAACTTAAAATTGATAGCTTCTAATTATTATTGCAAATTATAACTTGAAGATCTGAACTTGTAATTGTCAAATACAGAACTTCTAATTGTTAAATACAAATTATTAGTGCAAATTATAACTTGAAGATCTGAACTTGTAATTGTCAAATACAGAACTTAAAATTGATAGATTCTATTTATTATTGTAAATTATAACTTGAAGATCTGAACTTGTAATAGTGCATTACAGAACTTAGATTTGTAAAATTCAAATTATTATTTCAAATTATAACTTGAAGATCTGCACTAGTAATTGTCAAATACAGAACTTCTAATTGTTAAATACAAATTATTAGTGCAAATTATTACTTGAAGATCTGAACTAGTAATTGTCAAATACAGCACTTAAAATTGATAGCTTCTAATTATTAGTGCAAATTATAACTTGAAGATCTGAACTTGTAATTGTCAAATACAGAACTTAAAATTGATAGCTCCTAATTATTATTTCAAATTATAACTTGGAGATCTGAACTTGTAATTGTCAAATACAGAACTTACAATTGATAGCTTCTAATTATTATTGCAAATTATAACTTGAAGATCTGAACTTGTAATTGTCAAATACAGAACTTAAAATTGATAGCTTCTATATATTATTGCAAATTATAACTTGAAGATCTGAACTAGTAATTGTCAAATGCAGAACTTAAAATTGATAGCTTCTAATTATTATTGCAAATAATAGTTTGAAGATCTGGACTTGTAATTGTCAAATACAGAACTTAAAATTGAAAGCTTATAATTATAATTCAAACTATAACTTGCAGATCTGAACTTGTAATAGTCAAATACAGAACTTCTAATTGTTAAATACAAATTATTAGTGCAAATTATAACTTGAAGATCTGAACTTGTAATTGTCAAATACAGAACTTAAAATTGATAGCTTCTAATTATTATTGCAAATTATAACTTGAAGATCTGAACTTGTAATAGTGAATTACAAAACTTAGATTTGTTAAATTCAAATTATTATTTCAAATTATAACTTGAAGATCTGAACTAGTAATTGTCAAATACAGAATTTAAATTGATAGCTTATAATTATTATTGCAAATAATAATTTGAAGATCTGAACTTGTAATTGTCAAATACAGAACTTAAAATTGATAGCTTCTAATTATTATTTAAAATTATAACTTGGAGATCTGAACTTGTAATTGTCAAATACAGAACTTAAAATTGATAGCTTCTAATTATTATTGCAAATTATAACTTGAAGATCTGACCTTGTAATTGTCAAATACAGAACTTAAAATTGATAGCTTCTAATTATTATTGCCAATTATAACTTGAAGATCTGAACGTGTAATTGTCAAATACAGAACTTCTAATTGTTAAATACAAATTATTAGTGCAAATTATAACTTGAAGATCTGAACTTGTAATTATCAAATACAGAACTTAAAATTGATAGCTTCTAATTATTATTTCAAATTATAACTTGAAGATCTGAACTTGTAATTGTCAAATACTGAACTTAAAATTAATAGCTTCTAATTATTATTGCAAATAATAACTTGAAGATCTGAACTTGTAATTGTCAAATGCAAAACTTAAAATTGATAGCTTCTAATTATTATTGCAAATAATAGTTTGAAGATCTGTACTTGTAATTGTCAAATACAGAACTTAAAATTGATAGCTTATAATTATAATTCAAATTATAACTTGAAGATCTGAACTTGTAATTGTCAAATACAGAACTTAAAATTGATAGCTTCTAATTATTATTGTAAATAATAAGTTGAAGATCTGAACTTGTAATTGTCAAATGCAGAACTTAAAATTGATAGCTTCTAATTATTATTGCAAATAATAATTTGAAGATCTGTACTTGCAATTGTCAAATACAGAACTTAAAATTGATAGCTTATAATTATAATTCAAATTATAACTTGAAGATCTGAACTTGTAATAGACAAATACAGAACTTCGAATTGCTAAATACAAATTATTAGTGCAAATTATAACTTGAAGATCTGAACTTGTAATAGGTAAATACAGAACTTCGAATTGTTAAATTCAAACTAAGATTGCAAATAATAATTTGAAGATCTGAACTTGTAATAGTCAAATACAGAACTTAAAATTGATAGCTTCCAATTATTATTGTGAATTATAACTTGAAGATCTGAACTTGTAATAGTGAATTACAGAACTTAGATTTGTTAAATTCAAATTATTATTTCAAATTATAACTTGAAGATCTGAACTTGTAATTGTCAAATACAGAACTTAAAATTGATAGCTTCTAATTATTATTGCAAATAATAACTTGAAGATCTGTACTTGTAATTGCCAAATACAGAACTTAAAATTGATAGCTTATAATTTTAGTTCAAATTATAACTTGAAGATCTGAACTTGTAATAGTCAAATACAGAACTTCGAATTGTTAAATACAAATTATTAGTGCAAATTATAACTTGAAGATCTGAACTTGTAATAGGTAAATACAGAACTTCTAATTGTTAAATTCAAACTAAGATTGCAAATAATTATTTGAAGATCTGAACTTGTAATAGTCAAATACAGAACTTCTAATTGTTAAATACAAATTATTAGTGCAAATTATAACTTGAAGATCTGAACTTGTAATTGTCAAATACAGAACTTAAAATTGATAGCTTCTAATTTTTATTGCAAATTATAACTTGAAGATCTGTACTTGTAATTGTCAAATACAGAACTTAATATTGATAGCTTCTAATTATTATTTCAAATTATAACTTGAAGATCTGAACTTGTAATTGTCAAATACAGAACTTAAAATTGATAGCTTCTAATTATTATTGAAAATTATAACTTGAAGATCTGAACTTGTAATTGTCAAATACAGAACTTAAAATTGATAGCTTCTAATTATAATTGTAAATTATAACTTGAAGATCTGAACTTGTAATTGTCAAATACAGAACTTAAAATTGATAGCTTCTAATTACTATTGCAAATAATAACTTGAAGATCTGAACTTGTAATTGTCAAATGCAGAACTTAAAATTGATAGCTTCTAATTATTATTGCAAATAATAATTTGAAGATCTGTACTTGCAATTGTCAAATACAGAACTTAAAATTGATAGCTTATAATTATAATTCAAATTATAACTTGAAGATCTGAACTTGTAATAGACAAATACAGAACTTCGAATTGCTAAATACAAATTATTAGTGCAAATTATAACTTGAAGATCTGAACTTGTAATAGGTAAATACAGAACTTCGAATTGTTAAATTCAAACTAAGATTGCAAATAATAATTTGAAGATCTGAACTTGTAATAGTCAAATACAGAACTTAAAATTGATAGCTTCTAATTATTATTGTAAATTATAATTTGAAGATCTGAACTTGTAATAGTGAATTACAGAACTTAGATTTGTTAAATTCAAATTATTATTTCAAATTATAACTTGAAGATCTGAACTTGTAATTGTCAAATACAGAACTTAAAATTGATAGCTTCTAATTATTATTGCAAATAATAACTTGAAGATCTGTACTTGTCATTGTCAAATACAGAACTTAAAATTGATAGCTTATAATTATAGTTCAAATTATAACTTGAAGATCTGAACTTGTAATAGACAACTACAGAACTTCGAATTGCTAAATACAAATTATTAGTGAAAATTATAACTTGAAGATCTGAACTTGTAATAGGTAAATACAGAACTTCGAATTGTTAAATTCAAACTAAGATTGCAAATAATAATTTGAAGATCTGAACTTGTAATAGTCAAATACAGAACTTAAAATTGATAGCTTCTAATTATTATTGTAAATTATAACTTGAACATCTGAACTTGTAATAGTGAATTACAGAACTTAGATTTGTTAAATTCAAATTATTATTTCAAATTATAACTTGAAGATCTGAACTTGTAATTGTCAAATACAGAACTTAAAATTGATAGCTTCTAATTATTATTGCAAATAATAACTTGAAGATCTGTACTTGTAATTGCCAAATACAGAACTTAAAATTGATAGCTTATAATTATAGTTCAAATTATAACTTGAAGATCTGAACTTGTAATAGTCAAATACAGAACTTCGAATTGTTAAATACTAATTATTAGTGCAAATTATAACTTGAAGATCTGAACTTGTAATAGGTAAATACAGAACTTCTAATTGTTAAATTCAAACTAAGATTGCAAATAATTATTTGAAGATCTGAACTTGTAATAGTCAAATACAGAATTTCTAATTGTTAAATACAAATTATTAGTGCAAATTATAACTTGTAGATCTGAACTTGTAATTGTCAAATACAGAACTTAAAATTGATAGCTTCTAATTATTATTGCAAATTATAACTTGAAGATCTGAACTTGTAATTGTCAAATGCAGAACTTAAAATTGATAGCTTCTAATTATTATTGCAAATAATAGTTTGAAGATCTGTACTTGTAATTGTCAAATACAGAACTTAAAATTGATAGCTTATAATTATAATTCAAATTATAACTTGAAGATCTGAACTTGTAATAGTCAAATACAGAACTTCGAATTGTTAAATACAAAGTATTAGTGCAAATTATTACTTGAAGATCTGAACCTGTAATAGGTAAATACAGAACTTCGAATGATTAAATTCAAACTAAGATTGCAAATAATAATTTGAAGATCTGAACTTGTAATAGTCAAATACAGAACTTCTAATTGTTAAATACAAATTATTAATGAAAATTATTACTCTGATCTGAACTAGTAATTGTCAAATACAGCACTTAAAATTGATAGCTTCTAATTATTATTTAAATTATAACTTGGAGATCTGAACTTGTAATTGTCAAATACAGAACTTAAAATTGGTAGCTTCTAATTATTATTGCAAATTATAACTTGAAGATCCTAACTTGTAATTGTCAAATACAGAACTTCCAATTGTTAAATACAAATTATTAGTGCAAATTATAACTTGGAGATCTGACCTTGTAATTGTCAAATACAGAACTTAAAATTGATAGCTTCTAATTATTATTGCAAATTATAACTTGAAGATCTGAACGTGTAATTGTCAAATACAGAACTTCTAATTGTTAAATACAAATTATTAGTGCAAATTATAACTTGAAGATCTGAACTTGTAATTATCAAATACAGAACTTAAAATTGATAGCTTCTAATTATTATTTCAAATTATAACTTGAAGATCTGAACTTGTAAATGTCAAATACAGAACTTAAAATTAATAGCTTCTAATTATTATTGCAAATAAGAACTTGAAGATCTGAACTAGTAATTGTCAAATGCAGAACTTAAAATTGATAGCTTGTAATTATTATTGCAAATAATAGTTTGAAGATCTGTACTTGTAATTGTCAAATACAGAACTTAAAATTGATAGCTTATAATTATAATTCAAACTATAACTTGAAGATCTGAACTTGTAATAGTCAAATACAGAACTTCGAATTGTTAAATACAAATTATTAGTGCAAATTATTAGTTGAAGATCTGAACCTGTAATAGGTAAATTCAGAACTTCGAATGATTAAATTCAAACTAAGATTGCAAATAATAATTTGAAGATCTGAACTTGTAATAGTCAAATACAGAACTTCTAATTGTTAAATACAAATTATTAGTGTAAAATTATTACTTGAAGATCAGAACTAGTAATTGTCAAATACAGCACTTAAAATTGATAGCTTCTAATTATTATTGCAAATTATAACTTGAAGATCTGAACTTGTAATTGTCAAATACAGAACTTAAGATTGATAGCTTCTAATTATTATTTCAAATTATAACTTGGAGATCTGAACTTGTAATTGTCAAATACAGAACTTAAAATTGATAGCTTCTAATTATTATTGCAAATTATAACTTGAAGATCTGAACTTGTAATTGTCAAATACAGAACTTCTAATTGTTAAATACAAATTATTAGTGCAAATTATAACTTGAAGATCTGACCTTGTAATTGTCAAATACAGAACTTAAAATTGATAGCTTCTAATTATTATTGCAAATTATAACTTGAAGATCTGAACTTGTAATAGTCAAATACAGAACTTCTAATTGTTAAATACAAATTATTAGTGCAAATTATAACTTGAAGATCTGAACTAGTAATTGTCAAATAAAGAACTTAAAATTGATAGCTTCTAATTATTATTGCAAATTATAACTTGAAGATCTGAACTTGTAATTGTCAAATACAGAACTTAAAATTGATAGCTTCTAATTATTATTTCAAATTATAACTTGAAGATCTTAACTTGTAATTGTCAAATACAGAACTTAAAATTGATAGCTTCTAATTATTATTGCAAATTATAACTTGAAGATCTGAACTTGTAATTGTCAAATACAGAACTTCTAATTGTTAAATACAAATTATTAGTGCAAATTATAACTTGAAGATCTGAACTTGTAATTGTCAGATACAGAACTTAAAATTGATAGATTCTATTTATTATTGTAAATTATAACTTGAAGATCTGAACTTGTAATAGTGCATTACAGAACTTAGATTTGTTAAATTCAAATTATTATTTCAAACTATAACTTGAAGATCTGCACTAGTAATTGTCAAATACAGAACTTCTAATTGTTAAATACAAATTATTAGTGCAAATTATTACTTGAAGATCTGAACTAGTAATTGTCAAATACAGCACTTAAAATTGATAGCTTCTAATTATTATTGCAAATTATAACTTGAAGATCTGAACTTGTAATTGTCAAATGCAGAACTTAAAATTGATGGCTTCTAATTATTATTGCAAATAATAGTTTGAAGATCTGTACTTGTAATTGTCAAATACAGAACTTAAAATTGATAGCTTATAATTATAATTCAAATTATAACTTGAAGATCTGAACTTGTAATAGTCAAATACAGAACTTCGAATTGTTAAATACAAAGTATTAGTGCAAATTATTACTTGAAGATCTGAACCTGTAATAGGTAAATACAGAACTTCGAATGATTAAATTCAAACTAAGATTGCAAATAATAATTTGAAGATCTGAACTTGTAATAGTCAAATACAGAACTTCTAATTGTTAAATACAAATTATTAGTGAAAATTATTACTTTGATCTGAACTAGTAATTGTCAAATACAGCACTTAAAATTGATAGCTTCTAATTATTATTTAAATTATAACTTGGAGATCTGAACTTGTAATTGTCAAATACAGAACTTAAAATTGGTAGCTTCTAATTATTATTGCAAATTATAACTTGAAGATCCTAACTTGTAATTGTCAAATACAGAACTTCCAATTGTTAAATACAAATTATTAGTGCAAATTATAACTTGAAGATCTGACCTTGTAATTGTCAAATACAGAACTTAAAATTGATAGCTTCTAATTATTATTGCAAATTATAACTTGAAGATCTGAACGTGTAATTGTCAAATACAGAACTTCTAATTGTTAAATACAAATTATTAGTGCAAATTATAACTTGAAGATCTGAACTTGTAATTATCAAATACAGAACTTAAAATTGATAGCTTCTAATTATTATTTCAAATTATAACTTGAAGATCTGAACTTGTAATTGTCAAATACAGAACTTAAAATTAATAGCTTCTAATTATTATTGCAAATAATAACTTGAAGATCTGAACTAGTAATTGTCAAATGCAGAACTTAAAATTGATAGCTTGTAATTATTATTGCAAATAATAGTTTGAAGATACAAATACAAATACAGATACAAATACAGAACTTACAATTGATAGCTTATAATTATAATTCAAACTATAACTTGAAGATCTGAACTTGTAATAGTCAAATACAGAACTTCGAATTGTTAAATACAAATTATTAGTGCAAATTATTAGTTGAAGATCTGAACCTGTAATAGGTAAATACAGAACTTCGAATGATTAAATTCAAACTAAGATTGCAAATAATAATTTGAAGATCTGAACTTGTAATAGTCAAATACAGAACTTCTAATTGTTAAATACAAATTATTAGTGTAAAATTATTACTTGAAGATCAGAACTAGTAATTGTCAAATACAGCACTTAAAATTGATAGCTTCTAATTATTATTGCAAATTATAACTTGAAGATCTGAACTTGTAATTGTCAAATACAGAACTTAAGATTGATAGCTTCTAATTATTATTTCAAATTATAACTTGGAGATCTGAACTTGTAATTGTCAAATACAGAACTTAAAATTGATAGCTTCTAATTATTATTGCAAATTATAACTTGAAGATCTGAACTTGTAATTGTCAAATACAGAACTTCTAATTGTTAAATACAAATTATTAGTGCAAATTATAACTTGAAGATCTGACCTTGTAATTGTCAAATACAGAACTTAAAATTGATAGCTTCTAATTATTATTGCAAATTATAACTTGAAGATCTGAACTTGTAATAGTCAAATACAGAACTTCTAATTGTTAAATACAAATTATTAGTGCAAATTATAACTTGAAGATCTGAACTAGTAATTGTCAAATAAAGAACTTAAAATTGATAGCTTCTAATTATTATTGCAAATTATAACTTGAAGATCTGAACTTGTAATTGTCAAATACAGAACTTAAAATTGATAGCTTCTAATTATTATTTCAAATTATAACTTGAAGATCTTAACTTGTAATTGTCAAATACAGAACTTAAAATTGATAGCTTCTAATTATTATTGCAAATTATAACTTGAAGATCTGAACTTGTAATTGTCAAATACAGAACTTCTAATTGTTAAATACAAATTATTAGTGCAAATTATAACTTGAAGATCTGAACTTGTAATTGTCAAATACAGAACTTAAAATTGATAGATTCTATTTATTATTGTAAATTATAACTTGAAGATCTGAACTTGTAATAGTGCATTACAGAACTTAGATTTGTTAAATTCAAATTATTATTTCAAATTATAACTTGAAGATCTGCACTAGTAATTGTCAAATACAGAACTTCTAATTGTTAAATACAAATTATTAGTGCAAATTATTACTTGAAGATCTGAACTAGTAATTGTCAAATACAGCACTTAAAATTGATAGCTTCTAATTATTAGTGCAAATTATAACTTGAAGATCTGAACTAGTAATTGTCAAATGCAGAACTTAAAATTGATAGCTTCTAATTATTATTGCAAATAATAGTTTGAAGATCTGTACTTGTAATTGTCAAATACAGAACTTAAAATTGATAGCTTATAATTATAATTCAAACTATAACTTGAAGATCTGAACTTGTAATAGTCAAATACAGAACTTCGAATTGTTAAATACAAATTATTAGTGCAAATTATTAGTTGAAGATCTGAACCTGTAATAGGTAAATACAGAACTTCGAATGATTAAATTCAAACTAAGATTGCAAATAATAATTTGAAGATCTGAACTTGTAATAGTCAAATACAGAACTTCTAATTGTTAAATACAAATTATTAGTGTAAATTTATTACTTGAAGATCAGAACTAGTAATTGTCAAATACAGCACTTAAAATTGATAGCTTCTAATTATTATTGCAAATTATAACTTGAAGATCTGAACTTGTAATTGTCAAATACAGAACTTAAAATTGATAGCTTCTAATTATTATTTCAAATTATAACTTGGAGATCTGAACTTGTAATTGTCAAATACAGAACTTAAAATTGATAGCTTCTAATTATTATTGCAAATTATAACTTGAAGATCTGAACTTGTAATTGTCAAATACAGAACTTCTAATTGTTAAATACAAATTATTAGTGCAAATTATAACTTGAAGATCTGACCTTGTAATTGTCAAATACAGAACTTAAAATTGATAGCTTACAATTATTATTGCAAATTATAACTTGAAGATCTGAACTTGTAATAGTCAAATACAGAACTTCTAATTGTTAAATACAAATTATTAGTGCAAATTATAACTTGAAGATCTGAACTAGTAATTGTCAAATACAGAACTTAAAATTGATAGCTTCTAATTATTATTGCAAATTATAACTTGAAGATCTGAACTTGTAATTGTCAAATACAGAACTTAAAATTGATAGCTTCTAATTATTATTTCAAATTATAACTTGAAGATCTTAACTTGTAATTGTCAAATACAGAACTTAAAATTGATAGCTTCTAATTATTATTGCAAATTATAACTTGAAGATCTGAACTTGTAATTGTCAAATACAGAACTTCTAATTGTTAAATACTAATTATTAGTGCAAATTATAACTTGAAGATCTGAACTTGTAATTGTCAAATACAGAACTTAAAATTGATAGATTCTATTTATTATTGTAAATTATAACTTGAAGATCTGAACTTGTAATAGTGCATTACAGAACTTAGATTTGTTAAATTCAAATTATTATTTCAAATTATAACTTGAAGATCTGCACTAGTAATTGTCAAATACAAAACTTCTAATTGTTAAATACAAATTATTAGTGCAAATTATTACTTGAAGATCTGAACTAGTAATTGTCAAATACAGCACTTAAAATTGATAGCTTCTAATTATTAGTGCAAATTATAACTTGAAGATCTGAACGTGTAATTGTCAAATACAGAACTTCTAATTGTTAAATACAAATTATTAGTGCAAATTATAACTTGAAGATCTGAACTTGTAATTTTCAAATACAGAACTTAAAATTGATAGCTTCTAATTATTATTTCAAATTATAACTTGAAGATCTGAACTTGTAATTGTCAAATACAGAACTTAAAATTAATAGCTTCTAATTATTATTGCAAATAATAACTTGAAGATCTCAACTAGTAATTGTCAAATGTAGAACTTAAAATTGATAGCTTCTAATTATTATTGCAAATAATAGTTTGAAGATCTGTACTTGTAATTGTCAAATACAGAACTTAAAATTGAAAGCTTATAATTATAATTCAAATTATAACTTGGAGATCTGAACTTGTAATTGTCAAATACAGAACTTAAAATTGATAGCTTCTAATTATTATTGCAAATTATAACTTGAAGATCTGAACTTGTAATTGTCAAATACAGAACTTCAAATTGTTAAATACAAATTATTAGTGCAAATTATAACTTGAAGATCTGACCTTGTAATTGTCAAATACAGAACTTAAAATTGATAGCTTCTAATTATTATTGCCAATTATAACTTGAAGATCTGAACGTGTAATTGTCAAATACAGAACTTCTAATTGTTAAATACAAATTATTAGTGCAAATTATAACTTGAAGATCTGAACTAGTAATTATCAAATACAGAACTTAAAATTGATAGCTTCTAATTATTATTTCAAATTATAACTTGAAGATCTGAACTTGTAATTGTCAAATACAGAACTTAAAATTAATAGCTTCTAATTATTATTGCAAATAATAACTTGAAGATCTGAACTTGTAATTGTCAAATGCAGAACTTAAAATTGATAGCTTCTAATTATTATTGCAAATAATAGTTTGAAGATCTGTACTTGTAATTGTCAAATACAGAACTTAAAATTGATAGCTTATAATTATAATTCAAATTATAACTTGAAGATCTGAACTTGTAATTGTCAAATACAGAACTTAAAATTGATAGCTTCTAATTATTATTGCAAATAATAAGTTGAAGATATGAACTTGTAATTGTCAAATGCAGAACTTAAAATTGATAGCTTCTAATTATTATTGCAAATAATAATTTGAAGATCTGTACTTGCAATTGTCAAATACAGAACTTAAAGTTGATAGCTTATAATTATAATTCAAATTATAACTTGAAGATCTGAACTTGTAATTGTCAAATACAGAACTTAAAATTGATAGCTTCTAATTATTATTGCAAATAATAACTTGAAGATCTGTACTTGTAATTGCCAAATACAGAACTTAAAATTGATAGCTTATAATTATAGTTCAAATTATAACTTGAAGATCTGAACTTGTAATAGTCAAATACAGAACTTCGAATTGTTAAATACAAATTATTAGTGCAAATTATAACTTGAAGATCTGAACTTGTAATAGGTAAATACAGAACTTCTAATTGTTAAATTCAAACTAAGATTGCAAATAATTATTTGAAGATCTGAACTTGTAATAGTCAAATACAGAACTTCTAATTGTTAAATACAAATTATTAGTGCAAATTATAACTTGAAGATCTGAACTTGTAATTGTCAAATACAGAACTTAAAATTGATAGCTTCTAATTATTATTGCAAATTATAACTTGAAGATCTGAACTTGTAATAGTGAATTACAAAACTTAGATTTGTTAAATTCAAATTATTATTTCAAATAATAACTTGAAGATCTGAACTAGTAATTGTCAAATAGAGAATTTAAATTGATAGCTTATAATTATTATTGCAAATAATAATTTGAAGATCTGAACTTGTAATTGTCAAATACAGAACTTAAAATTGATAGCTTCTAATTATTATTTAAGGATGTATAGGAGATACAATCGGAGACAAAAGTATGTGAAATTGAAATATCACGAATATTTACCTTTTGTGTGTTTTTAAGACACTTTTTGAATGTCATAATGATAATCAAAGTTATAAAATGTATGGTAAATAGCTTTTTTCTTTTAAAATCGCAGTATTTTACTGAAATTACAAAAATTTTATTTATACCAAGAAAAATTTTCGAGTGACTGTACCTCGCAGTCTAACCTCACAAAATAAAAGAAATTTTAATAAAAATTGATAATTGTAATTGCAAGATGGATAAAAACCTAGGGAATTATGATATTTATAACACCCCTAAATTTTAAACATATTAAGGCCCTCTTAACGTCGCTATCTATTAAAAACTAATGAGCATAGCAAAAATTGTTTGGAGTTATAATTAATTTCTCAGGAACGGTGTAGTAAACTGTTAAAAAATTTTGCTAATACTTTCCTCTATTTACCAACAATAACTATAAAAAGATTGGAAAAAATCAGACCTTTTTTTCGGTTTGTTTTAAGCTATTTTATTCGATAAAATGTTGTTTTTCTTATGAAAAATAAAATGAGTTTTACTTTACAAGCTTTCCTTAAGATTTTACTTAAAATTTTTTTAAGAAAAGTATTTTACTCTTTACACCTTGTGGTTTTCCCTAATAGCCGACTTCCGAGGAAGACCATACATGTGATTTTAACGAATCTTAAGAAAATAAGAAGTGTTAAATTAAAACTGCAAGAACTACTAAACGGTGTAGAGAATTGATTTGATAAATTTTTTTTCTAGACCACAAAGTCACTGAGGACATGAGTACCAATTTTCATCGATCTCAGACCTTTTTTAATTTTATTTATTTGTCTCCTATACATCCTTAAAATTATAACTTGTAGATCTGAACTTGTAATTGTCAAATACAGAACTTAAAATTGATAGCTTATAATTATTATTGCAAATTATAACTTGAAGATCTGAACTTGTAATTGTCAAATACAGAACTTCAAATTGTTAAATACAAATTATTAGTGCAAATTATAACTTGAAGATCTGACCTTGTAATTGTCAAATACAGAACTTAAAATTGATAGCTTCTAATTATTATTGCAAATTATAACTTGAAGATCTGAACGTGTAATTGTCAAATACAGAACTTCTAATTGTTAAATACCAATTATTAGTGCAAATTATAACTTGAAGATCTGAACTTGTAATTATCAAATACAGAACTTAAAATTGATAGCTTCTAATTATTATTTCAAATTATAACTTGAAGATCTGAACTTGTAATTGTCAAATACAGAACTTAAAATTAATAGCTACTAATTATTATTGCAAATAATAACTTGAAGATCTGAACTTGTAATTGTCAAATGCAGAACTTAAAATTGATAGCTTCTAATTATTATTGCAAATAATAGTTTGAAGATCTGTACTTGTAATTGTCAAATACAGAACTTAAAATTGATAGCTTATAATTATAATTCAAATTATAACTTGAAGATCTGAACTTGTAATAGTCAAATACAGAACTTCGAATTGTTAAATACAAAGTATTAGTGCAAATTATTACTTGAAGATCTGAACCTGTAATAGGTAAATACAGAACTTCGAATGATTAAATTCAAACTAAGATTGCAAATAATAATTTGAAGATCTGAACTTGTAATAGTCAAATACAGAACTTCTAATTGTTAAATACAAATTATTAGTGAAAATTATTACTTGAAGATCTGAACTAGTAATTGTCAAATACAGCACTTAAAATTGATAGCTTCTAATTATTATTGCAAATTATAACTTGAAGATCTGAACTTGTAATTGTCAAATACAGAACTTAAAATTGATAGCTTCTAATTATTATTTCAAATTATAACTTGGAGATCTGAACTTGTAATTGTCAAATACAGAACTTAAAATTGGTAGCTTCTAATTATTATTGCAAATTATAACTTGAAGATCCTAACTTGTAATTGTCAAATACAGAACTTCTAATTGTTAAATACAAATTATTAGTGCAAATTATAACTTGAAGATCTGACCTTGTAATTGTCAAATACAGAACTTAAAATTGATAGCTTCTAATTATTATTCCAAATTATAACTTGAAGATCTGAACGTGTAATTGTCAAATACAGAACTTCTAATTGTTAAATACAAATTATTAGTGCAAATTATAACTTGAAGATCAGAACTTGTAATTATCAAATACAGAACTTAAAATTGATAGCTTCTAATTATTATTTCAAATTATAACTTGAAGATCTGAACTTGTAATTGTCAAATACAGAACTTAAAATTAATAGCTTCTAATTATTATTGCAAATAATAACTTGAAGATCTGAACTAGTAATTGTCAAATGCAGAACTTAAAATTGATAGCTTCTAATTATTATTGCAAATAATAACTTGAAGATCTGAACTTGTAATTGTCAAATACAGAACTTAAAATTGATAGCTTCTAATTATTATTGCAAATAATAAGTTGAAGATCTGTACTTGTAATTGCCAAATACAGAACTTAAAATTGATAGCTTATAATTATAGTTCAAATTATAACTTGAAGATCTGAACTTGTAATAGTGAATTACAAAACTTAGATTTGTTAAATTCAAATTATTATTTCAAATTATAACTTGAAGATCTGAACTAGTAATTGTCAAATACAGAATTTAAATTGATAGCTTATAATTATTATTGCAAATAATAATTTGAAGATCTGAACTTGTAATAGTCAAATACAGAACTTAAAATTGATAGCTTCTAATTATTATTTAAAATTATAACTTGGAGATCTGAACTTGTAATTGTCAAATACAGAACTTAAAGTTGATAGCTTCTAATTATTATTGCAAATTATAACTTGAAGATCTGAACTTGTAATTGACAAATACAGAACTTAAAATTGATAGCTTCTAATTATTATTGCAAATTATAATTTGAAGATCTGAACTTGTAATAGACAAATACGCAACTTAGCATTGTTAAATACAAATTGTGATTGCAAATTATAACTTGAAGATCTGAACCTGTAATAGGTAAATACAGAACTACGAATTGTTAAATTCAAACTAAGATTGCATATAATAATTCGAAGATCTGAACTTGTAATAGTCAAATACAGAACTTCTAATTGTTAAATACAAATTATTAGTGCAAATTATAACTTGAAGATCTGAACTAGTAATTGTCAAATACAGAACTTAAAATTGATAGCTTCTAATTATTATTGCAAATTATAACTTGAGGATCTGTACTTGTAATTGTCAAATACAGAACTTAAAATTGATAGCTTCTAATTATTATTTCAAATTATAACTTGAAAATCTGAACTTGTAATTGTCAAATACAGAACTTACAATTGATAGCTTCTAATTATTATTGCAAATTATAACTTGAAGATCTGAACTTGTAATTGTCAAATACAGAACTTAAAATTGATAGCTTCTAATTATAATTGTAAATTATAACTTGAAGATCTGAACTTGTAATTGTCAAATACAGAACTTAAAATTGATAGCTTTTAATTATTATTGCAAATAATAACTTGAAGATCTGAACTTGTAATTGTCAAATGCAGAACTTAAAATTGATAGCTTCTAATTATTATTGCAAATAATAATTTGAAGATCTGTACTTGCAATTGTCAAATACAGAACTTAAAATTGATAGCTTATAATTATAATTCAAATTATAACTTGAAGATCTGAACTTGTAATAGACAAATACAGAACTTCGAATTGCTAAATACAAATTATTAGTGCAAATTATAACTTGAAGATCTGAACTTGTAATAGGTAAATACAGAACTTCGAATTGTTAAATTCAAACTAAGATTGCAAATAATAATTTCAAGATCTGAACTTGTAATAGTCAAATACAGAACTTAAAATTGATAGCTTCTAATTATTATTGTAAATTATAACTTGAAGATCTGAACTTGTAATAGTGAATTACAGAACTTAGATTTGTTAAATTCAAATTATTATTTCAAATTATAACTTGAAGATCTGAACTTGTAATTGTCAAATACAGAACTTAAAATTGATAGCTTCTAATTATTATTGCAAATAATAACTTGAAGATCTGTACTTGTAATTGTCAAATACAGAACTTAAAATTGATAGCGTATAATTATAGTTCAAATTATAACTTGAAGATCTGAACTTGTAATAGTCAAATACAGAACTTCGAATTGTTAAAAACAAATTATTAGTGCAAATTATAACTTGAAGATCTGAACTTGTAATAGGTAAATACAGAACTTCTAATTGTTAAATTCAAACTAAGATTGCAAATAATTATTTGAAGATCTGAACTTGTAATAGTCAAATACAGAACTTCTAATTGTTAAATACAAATTATTAGTGCAAATTATAACTTGAAGATCTGAACTTGTAATTGTCAAATACAGAACTTAAAATTGATGGCTTCTAATTATTATTGCAAATTATAACTTGAAGATCTGAACTTGTAATAGTGAATTACAAGACTTAGATTTGTTAAATTCAAATTATTATTTCAAATTATAACTTGAAGATCTGAACTAGTAATTGTCAAATACAGAATTTAAATTGATAGCTTATAAATATTATTGCAAATAATAATTTGAAGATCTGAACTTGTAATAGTCAAATACAGAACTTCTAATTGTTAAATACAAATTATTAGTGCAAATTATAACTTGAAGATCTGAACTAGTAATTGTCAAATACAGAAATTAAAATTGATAGCTTCTAGTTATTATTGCAAATTATAACTTGAAGATCTGAACTTGTAATAGTCAAATACAGAACTTCTAATTGTTAAATACAAATTATTAGTGCAAATTATTACGTGAAGATCTGAACTAGTAATGGTCAAATACAGCACTTAAAATTGATAGCTTCTAATTATTATTGCAAATTATAACTTGAAGATCTTAACTTGTAATTGTCAAATACAGAACTTAAAATTGATAGCTTCTAATTATTATTTAAAATTATAACTTGGAGATCTGAACTTGTAATTGTCAAATACAGAACTTAAAATTGATAGCTTCTAATTATTATTGCAAATTATAACTTGAAGATCTGAACTTGTAATTGTCAAATACAGAACTTCAAATTGTTAAATACAAATTATTAGTGCAAATTATAACTTGAAGATCTGACCTTGTAATTGTCAAATACAGAACTTAAAATTGATAGCTTCTAATTATTATTGCAAATTATAACTTGAAGATCTGAACGTGTAATTGTCAAATACAGAACTTCTAATTGTTAAATTCAAATTATTAGTGCAAATTATAACTTGAAGATCTGAACTTGTAATTGTCAAATACAGAACTTAAAATTAATAGCTTCTAATTATTATTGCAAATAAAAACTTGAAGATCTGAAGTTGTAATTGTCAAATGCAGAACTTAAAATTGATAGCTTCTAATTATTATTGCAAATAATAGTTTGAAGATCTGTACTTGTAATTGTCAAATACAGAACTTAAAATTGATAGCTTATAATTATAATTCAAATTATAACTTGAAGATCTGAACTTGTAATTGTCAAATGCAGAACTTAAAATTGATAGCTTCTAATTATTAATGCAAATAATAGTTTGAAGATCTGTACTTGTAATTGTCAAATACAGAACTTAAAATTGATAGCTTATAATTATAATTCAAATTATAACTTGAAGATCTGAACTTGTAATTGTCAAATGCAGAACTTAAAATTGATAGCTACTAATTATTATTGCAAATAATAGTTTGAAGATCTGTACTTGTAATTGTCAAATACAGAACTTAAAATTGATAGCTTATAGTTATAATTCAAATTATAACTTGAAGATCTGAACTTGTAATAGGTAAATACAGAACTTCGAATTGTTAAATTCAAACTAAGATTGCAAATAATAATTTGAAGATCTGAACTTGTAATAGTCAAATACAGAACTTAAAATTGATAGCTTCTAATTATTATTGTAAATTATAACTTGAAGATCTGAACTTGTAATAGTGAATTACAGAACTTAGATTTGTTAAATTCAAATTATTATTTCAAATTATAACTTGAAGATCTGAACTTGTAATTGTCAAATACAGAACTTAAAATTGATAGCTTCTAATTATTATTGCAAATAATAACTTGAAGATCTGTACTTGTAATTGCCAAATACAGAACTTAAAATTGATAGCTTATAATTATAGTTCAAATTATAACTTGAAGATCTGAACTTGTAATAGTCAAATACAGAACTTCGAATTGTTAAATACAAATTATTAGTGCAAATTATAACTTGAAGATCTGAACTTGTAATAGGTAAATACAGAACTTCTAATTGTTAAATTCAAACTAAGATTGCATATAATTATTTGAAGATCTGAACTTGTAATAGTCAAATACAGAACTTCTAATTGTTAAATACAAATTATTAGTGCAAATTATAACTTGAAGATCTGAACTTGTAATTGTCAAATACAGAACTTAAAATTGATAGCTTCTAATTATTATTGCAAATTATAACTTGAAGATCTGAACTTGTAATAGTGAATTACAAAACTTAGATTTGTTAAATTCAAATTATTATTTCAAATTATAACTTGAAGATCTGAACTAGTAATTGTCAAATACAGAATTTAAATTGATAGCTTATAATTATTATTGCAAATAATAATTTGAAGATCTGAACTTGTAATTGTCAAATACAGAACTTAAATTTGATAGCTTCTAATTATTATTTAACATTATAACTTGGAGATCTGAACTTGTAATTGTCAAATACAGAACTTAAAATTGATAGCTTCTAATTATTATTTCAAATTATAACTTGGAGATCTGAACTTGTAATTGTCAAATACAGAACTTAAAATTGATAGCTTCTAATTATTATTGCTAATAATAACTTGAAGATCTGTACTTGTAATTGTCAAATACAGAACTTAAAATTGATAGCGTATAATTATAGTTCAAATTATAACTTGAAGATCTGAACTTGTAATAGTCAAATACAGAACTTCGAATTGTTAAAAACAAATTATTAGTGCAAATTATAACTTGAAGATCTGAACTTGTAATTGTCAAATACAGAACTTAAAATTGATAGCTTCTAATTATTATTGCAAATTATAACTTGAAGATCTGAACTTGTAATAGTGAATTACAAAACTTAGATTTGTTAAATTCAAATTATTATTTCAAATTATAACTTGAAGATCTGAACTAGTAATTGTCAAATACAGAATTTAAATTGATAGCTTATAATTATTATTGCAAATAATAATTTGAAGATCTGAACTTGTAATTGTCAAATACAGAACTTAAAATTGATAGCTTCTAATTATTATTTAAAATTATAACTTGGAGATCTGAACTTGTAATTGTCAAATACAGAACTTAAAATTGATAGCTTCTAATTATTATTGCAAATTATAACTTGAAGATCTGAACTTGTAATTGTCAAATACAGAACTTCAAATTGTTAAATACAAATTATTAGTGCAAATTATAACTTGAAGATCTGACCTTGTAATTGTCAAATACAGAACTTAAAATTGATAGCTTCTAATTATTATTGCAAATTATAACTTGAAGATCTGAACGTGTAATTGTCAAATACAGAACTTCTAATTGTTAAATACAAATTATTAGTGCAAATTATAACTTGAAGATCTGAGCTTGTAATTGTCAAATACAGAACTTAAAATTAATAGCTTCTAATTATTATTGCAAATAATAACTTGAAGATCTGAACTTGTAATTGTCAAATGCAGAACTTAAAATTGATAGCTTCTAATTATTATTGCAAATAATAGTTTGAAGATCTGTACTTGTAATTGTCAAATACAGAACTTAAAATTGATAGCTTATAATTATAATTCAAATTATAACTTGAAGATCTGAACTTGTAATAGTCAAATACAGAACTTCTAATTGTTAAATACAAATTATTAGTGCAAATTATAACTTGAAGATCTGAACTAGTAATTGTCAAATACAGCACTTAAAATTGATAGCTTCTAATTATTATTGCAAATTATAACTTGAAGATCTGAACTTGTAATTGTCAAATACAGAACTTAAAATTGATAGCTTCTTATTATTATTTCAAATTATAACTTGGAGATCTGAACTTGTAATTGTCAAATACAGAACTTAAAATTGATAACTTCTAATTATTATTGCAAATAATAACTTGAAGATCTGAACTTGTTATTGTCAAATGCAGAACTTAAAATTGATAGCTTCTAATTATTGTTGCAAATAATAATTAGAAGATCTGTACTTTCAATTGTCAAATACAGAACTTAAAATTGATAGCTTATAATTATAATTCAAATTATAACTTGAAGATCTGAAGTTGTAATAGACAAATACAGAACTTCGAATTGCTAAATTCAAATTATTAGTGCAAATTATAATTTGAAGATCTGAACTTGTAATAGTCAAATACAGAACTTAAAATTGATAGCTTCTAATTATTATTGTAAATTATAACTTGAAGATCTGAACTTGTAATAGTGAATTACAGAACTTAGATTTGTTAAATTCAAATTATTATTTCAAATTATAACTTGAAGATCTGAACTTGTAATTGTCAAATACAGAACTTAAAATTGATAGCTTCTAATTATTATTGCAAATAATAACTTGAAGATCTGTACTTGTAATTGTCAAATACAGAACTTAAAATTGATAGCGTATAATTATAGTTCAAATTATAACTTGAAGATCTGAACTTGTAATAGTCAAATACAGAACTTCGAATTGTTAAAAACAAATTATTAGTGCAAATTATAACTTGAAGATCTGAACTTGTAATAGGTAAATACAGAACTTCTAATTGTTAAATTCAAACTAAGATTGCAAATAATTATTTGAAGATCTGAACTTGTAATAGTCAAATACAGAACTTCTAATTGTTAAATACAAATTATTAGTGCAAATTATAACTTGAAGATCTGAACTTGTAATTGTCAAATACAGAACTTAAAATTGATGGCTTCTAATTATTATTGCAAATTATAACTTGAAGATCTGAACTTGTAATAGTGAATTACAAGACTTAGATTTGTTAAATTCAAATTATTATTTCAAATTATAACTTGAAGATCTGAACTAGTAATTGTCAAATACAGAATTTAAATTGATAGCTTATAAATATTATTGCAAATAATAATTTGAAGATCTGAACTTGTAATAGTCAAATACAGAACTTCTAATTGTTAAATACAAATTATTAGTGCAAATTATAACTTGAAGATCTGAACTAGTAATTGTCAAATACAGAAATTAAAATTGATAGCTTCTAGTTATTATTGCAAATTATAACTTGAAGATCTGAACTTGTAATAGTCAAATACAGAACTTCTAATTGTTAAATACAAATTATTAGTGCAAATTATTACGTGAAGATCTGAACTAGTAATGGTCAAATACAGCACTTAAAATTGATAGCTTCTAATTATTATTGCAAATTATAACTTGAAGATCTTAACTTGTAATTGTCAAATACAGAACTTAAAATTGATAGCTTCTAATTATTATTTAAAATTATAACTTGGAGATCTGAACTTGTAATTGTCAAATACAGAACTTAAAATTGATAGCTTCTAATTATTATTGCAAATTATAACTTGAAGATCTGAACTTGTAATTGTCAAATACAGAACTTCAAATTGTTAAATACAAATTATTAGTGCAAATTATAACTTGAAGATCTGACCTTGTAATTGTCAAATACAGAACTTAAAATTGATAGCTTCTAATTATTATTGCAAATTATAACTTGAAGATCTGAACGTGTAATTGTCAAATACAGAACTTCTAATTGTTAAATTCAAATTATTAGTGCAAATTATAACTTGAAGATCTGAACTTGTAATTGTCAAATACAGAACTTAAAATTAATAGCTTCTAATTATTATTGCAAATAAAAACTTGAAGATCTGAAGTTGTAATTGTCAAATGCAGAACTTAAAATTGATAGCTTCTAATTATTATTGCAAATAATAGTTTGAAGATCTGTACTTGTAATTGTCAAATACAGAACTTAAAATTGATAGCTTATAATTATAATTCAAATTATAACTTGAAGATCTGAACTTGTAATTGTCAAATGCAGAACTTAAAATTGATAGCTTCTAATTATTATTGCAAATAATAGTTTGAAGATCTGTACTTGTAATTGTCAAATACAGAACTTAAAATTGATAGCTTATAATTATAATTCAAATTATAACTTGAAGATCTGAACTTGTAATTGTCAAATGCAGAACTTAAAATTGATAGCTACTAATTATTATTGCAAATAATAGTTTGAAGATCTGTACTTGTAATTGTCAAATACAGAACTTAAAATTGATAGCTTATAATTATAATTCAAATTATAACTTGAAGATCTGAACTTGTAATAGGTAAATACAGAACTTCGAATTGTTAAATTCAAACTAAGATTGCAAATAATAATTTGAAGATCTGAACTTGTAATAGTCAAATACAGAACTTAAAATTGATAGCTTCTAATTATTATTGTAAATTATAACTTGAAGATCTGAACTTGTAATAGTGAATTACAGAACTTAGATTTGTTAAATTCAAATTATTATTTCAAATTATAACTTGAAGATCTGAACTTGTAATTGTCAAATACAGAACTTAAAATTGATAGCTTCTAATTATTATTGCAAATAATAACTTGAAGATCTGTACTTGTAATTGCCAAATACAGAACTTAAAATTGATAGCTTATAATTATAGTTCAAATTATAACTTGAAGATCTGAACTTGTAATAGTCAAATACAGAACTTCGAATTGTTAAATACAAATTATTAGTGCAAATTATAACTTGAAGATCTGAACTTGTAATAGGTAAATACAGAACTTCTAATTGTTAAATTCAAACTAAGATTGCATATAATTATTTGAAGATCTGAACTTGTAATAGTCAAATACAGAACTTCTAATTGTTAAATACAAATTATTAGTGCAAATTATAACTTGAAGATCTGAACTTGTAATTGTCAAATACAGACCTTAAAATTGATAGCTTCTAATTATTATTGCAAATTATAACTTGAAGATCTGAACTTGTAATAGTGAATTACAAAACTTAGATTTGTTAAATTCAAATTATTATTTCAAATTATAACTTGAAGATCTGAACTAGTAATTGTCAAATACAGAATTTAAATTGATAGCTTATAATTATTATTGCAAATAATAATTTGAAGATCTGAACTTGTAATTGTCAAATACAGAACTTAAATTTGATAGCTTCTAATTATTATTTAAAATTATAACTTGGAGATCTGAACTTGTAATTGTCAAATACAGAACTTAAAATTGATAGCTTCTAATTATTATTTCAAATTATAACTTGGAGATCTGAACTTGTAATTGTCAAATACAGAACTTAAAATTGATAGCTTCTAATTATTATTGCTAATAATAACTTGAAGATCTGTACTTGTAATTGTCAAATACAGAACTTAAAATTGATAGCGTATAATTATAGTTCAAATTATAACTTGAAGATCTGAACTTGTAATAGTCAAATACAGAACTTCGAATTGTTAAAAACAAATTATTAGTGCAAATTATAACTTGAAGATCTGAACTTGTAATTGTCAAATACAGAACTTAAAATTGATAGCTTCTAATTATTATTGCAAATTATAACTTGAAGATCTGAACTTGTAATAGTGAATTACAAAACTTAGATTTGTTAAATTCAAATTATTATTTCAAATTATAACTTGAAGATCTGAACTAGTAATTGTCAAATACAGAATTTAAATTGATAGCTTATAATTATTATTGCAAATAATAATTTGAAGATCTGAACTTGTAATTGTCAAATACAGAACTTAAAATTGATAGCTTCTAATTATTATTTAAAATTATAACTTGGAGATCTGAACTTGTAATTGTCAAATACAGAACTTAAAATTGATAGCTTCTAATTATTATTGCAAATTATAACTTGAAGATCTGAACTTGTAATTGTCAAATACAGAACTTCAAATTGTTAAATACAAATTATTAGTGCAAATTATAACTTGAAGATCTGACCTTGTAATTGTCAAATACAGAACTTAAAATTGATAGCTTCTAATTATTATTGCAAATTATAACTTGAAGATCTGAACGTGTAATTGTCAAATACAGAACTTCTAATTGTTAAATACAAATTATTAGTGCAAATTATAACTTGAAGATCTGAGCTTGTAATTGTCAAATACAGAACTTAAAATTAATAGCTTCTAATTATTATTGCAAATAATAACTTGAAGATCTGAACTTGTAATTGTCAAATGCAGAACTTAAAATTGATAGCTTCTAATTATTATTGCAAATAATAGTTTGAAGATCTGTACTTGTAATTGTCAAATACAGAACTTAAAATTGATAGCTTATAATTATAATTCAAATTATAACTTGAAGATCTGAACTTGTAATAGTCAAATACAGAACTTCTAATTGTTAAATACAAATTATTAGTGCAAATTATAACTTGAAGATCTGAACTAGTAATTGTCAAATACAGCACTTAAAATTGATAGCTTCTAATTATTATTGCAAATTATAACTTGAAGATCTGAACTTGTAATTGTCAAATACAGAACTTAAAATTGATAGCTTCTTATTATTATTTCAAATTATAACTTGGAGATCTGAACTTGTAATTGTCAAATACAGAACTTAAAATTGATAACTTCTAATTATTATTGCAAATAATAACTTGAAGATCTGAACTTGTTATTGTCAAATGCAGAACTTAAAATTGATAGCTTCTAATTATTGTTGCAAATAATAATTAGAAGATCTGTACTTTCAATTGTCAAATACAGAACTTAAAATTGATAGCTTATAATTATAATTCAAATTATAACTTGAAGATCTGAAGTTGTAATAGACAAATACAGAACTTCGAATTGCTAAATTCAAATTATTAGTGCAAATTATAATTTGAAGATCTGAACTTGTAATAGTCAAATACAGAACTTAAAATTGATAGCTTCTAATTATTATTGTAAATTATAACTTGAAGATCTGAACTTGTAATAGTGAATTACAGAACTTAGATTTGTTAAATTCAAATTATTATTTCAAATTATAACTTGAAGATCTGAACTTGTAATTGTCAAATACAGAACTTAAAATTGATAGCTTCTAATTATTATTGCAAATAATAACTTGAAGATCTGAACTTGTAATTGTCAAATACAGAACTTAAAATTGATAGCTTCTAATTATTATTGCAAATTATAACTTGAAGATCTGAACTTGTAATAGTGAATTACAAAACTTAGATTTGTTAAATTCAAATTATTATTTCAAATTATAACCTGAAGATCTGAACTAGTAATTGTCAAATACAGAATCTAAATTGATAGCTTATAATTATTATTGCAAATAATAATTTGAAGATCTGAACTTGTAATTGTCAAATACAGAACTTAAATTTGATAGCTTCTAATTATTATTTAAAATTATAACTTGGAGATCTGAACTTGTAATTGTCAAATACAGAACTTAAAATTGATAGCTTCTAATTATTATTGCAAATTATAACTTGAAGATCTGAACTTGTAATTGTCAAATACAGAACTTCAAATTGTTAAATACAAATTATTAGTGCAAATTATAACTTGAAGATCTGACCTTGTAATTGTCAAATACAGAACTTAAAATTGATAGCTTCTAATTATTATTGCAAATTATAACTTGAAGATCTGAACGTGTAATTGTCAAATACAGAACTTCTAATTGTTAAATACAAATTATTAGTGCAAATTATAACTTGAAGATCTGAACTTGTAATTATCAAATACAGAACTTAAAATTGATAGCTTCTAATTATTATTTCAAATTATAACTTGAAGATCTGAACTTGTAATTGTCAAATACAGAACTTAAAATTAATAGCTTCTAATTATTATTGCAAATAATAACTTGAAGATCTGACCTTGTAATTGTCAAATACAGAACTTAAAATTGATAGCTTCTAATTATTATTTAAAATTATAACTTGGAGATCTGAACTTGTAATTGTCAAATACAGAACTTAAAATTGATAGCTTCTAATTATTATTGCAAATGATAACTTGAAGATCTGAACTTGTAATTGTCAAATACAGAACTTCAAATTGTTAAATACAAATTATTAGTGCAAATTATAACTTGAAGATCTGACCTTGTAATTGTCAAATACAGAACTTAAAATTGATAGCTTCTAATTATTATTGCAAATTATAACTTGAAGATCTGAACGTGTAATTGTCAAATACAGAACTTCTAATTGTTAAATTCAAATTATTAGTGCAAATTATAACTTGAAGATCTGAACTTGTAATTGTCAAATACAGAACTTAAAATTAATAGCTTCTAATTATTATTGCAAATTATAACTTGAAGATCTGAACGTGTAATTGTCAAATACAGAACTTCTAATTGTTAAATTCAAATTATTAGTGCAAATTATAACTTGAAGATCTGAACTTGTAATTGTCAAATACAGAACTTAAAATTAATAGCTTCTAATTATTATTGCAAATAAAAACTTGAAGATCTGAAGTTGTAATTGTCAAATGCAGAACTTAAAATTGATAGCTTCTAATTATTATTGCAAATTATAACTTGAAGATCTGAACTTGTAATTGTCAAATACAGAACTTCAAATTGTTAAATACAAATTATTAGTGCAAATTATAACTTGAAGATCTGACCTTGTAATTGTCAAATACAGAACTTAAAATTGATAGCTTCTAATTATTATTGCAAATTATAACTTGAAGATCTGAACGTGTAATTGTCAAATACAGAACTTCTAATTGTTAAATACAAATTATTAGTGCAAATTATAACTTGAAGATCTGAACTTGTAATTATCAAATACAGAACTTAAAATTGATAGCTTCTAATTATTATTTCAAATTATAACTTGAAGATCTGAACTTGTAATTGTCAAATACAGAACTTAAAATTAATAGCTTCTAATTATTATTGCAAATAATAACTTGAAGATCTGACCTTGTAATTGTCAAATACAGAACTTAAAATTGATAGCTTCTAATTATTATTTAAAATTATAACTTGGAGATCTGAACTTGTAATTGTCAAATACAGAACTTAAAATTGATAGCTTCTAATTATTATTGCAAATGATAACTTGAAGATCTGAACTTGTAATTGTCAAATACAGAACTTCAAATTGTTAAATACAAATTATTAGTGCAAATTATAACTTGAAGATCTGACCTTGTAATTGTCAAATACAGAACTTAAAATTGATAGCTTCTAATTATTATTGCAAATTATAACTTGAAGATCTGAACGTGTAATTGTCAAATACAGAACTTCTAATTGTTAAATTCAAATTATTAGTGCAAATTATAACTTGAAGATCTGAACTTGTAATTGTCAAATACAGAACTTAAAATTAATAGCTTCTAATTATTATTGCAAATAAAAACTTGAAGATCTGAAGTTGTAATTGTCAAATGCAGAACTTAAAATTGATAGCTTCTAATTATTATTGCAAATAATAGTTTGAAGATCTGTACTTGTAATTGTCAAATACAGAACTTAAAATTGATAGCTTATAATTATAATTCAAATTATAACTTGAAGATCTGAACTTGTAATTGTCAAATGCAGAACTTAAAATTGATAGCTTCTAATTATTATTGCAAATAATAGTTTGAAGATCTGTACTTGTAATTGTCAAATACAGAACTTAAAATTGATAGCTTATAATTATAATTCAAATTATAACTTGAAGATCTGAACTTGTAATTGTCAAATGCAGAACTTAAAATTGATAGCTACTAATTATTATTGCAAATAATAGTTTGAAGATCTGTACTTGTAATTGTCAAATACAGAACTTAAAATTGATAGCTTATAATTATAATTCAAATTATAACTTGAAGATCTGAACTTGTAATAGGTAATTACAGAACTTCGAATTGTTAAATTCAAACTAAGATTGCAAATAATAATTTGAAGATCTGAACTTGTAATAGTCAAATACAGAACTTAAAATTGATAGCTTCTAATTATTATTGTAAATTATAACTTGAAGATCTGAACTTGTAATAGTGAATTACAGAACTTAGATTTGTTAAATTCAAATTATTATTTCAAATTATAACTTGAAGATCTGAACTTGTAATTGTCAAATACAGAACTTAAAATTGATAGCTTCTAATTATTATTGCAAATAATAACTTGAAGATCTGTACTTGTAATTGCCAAATACAGAACTTAAAATTGATAGCTTATAATTATAGTTCAAATTATAACTTGAAGATCTGAACTTGTAATAGTCAAATACAGAACTTCGAATTGTTAAATACAAATTATTAGTGCAAATTATAACTTGAAGATCTGAAATTGTAATAGGTAAATACAGAACTTCTAATTGTTAAATTCAAACTAAGATTGCATATAATTATTTGAAGATCTGAACTTGTAATAGTCAAATACAGAACTTCTAATTGTTAAATACAAATTATTAGTGCAAATTATAACTTGAAGATCTGAACTTGTAATTGTCAAATACAGAACTTAAAATTGATAGCTTCTAATTATTATTGCAAATTATAACTTGAAGATCTGAACTTGTAATAGTGAATTACAAAACTTAGATTTGTTAAATTCAAATTATAACTTGAAGATCTGAACTAGTAATTGTCAAATACAGAATTTAAATTGATAGCTTATAATTATTATTGCAAATAATAATTTGAAGATCTGAACTTGTAATTGTCAAATACAGAACTTAAATTTGATAGCTTCTAATTATTATTTAAAATTATAACTTGGAGATCTGAACTTGTAATTATCAAATACAGAACTTAAAATTGATAGCTTCTAATTATTATTTCAAATTATAACTTGGAGATCTGAACTTGTAATTGTCAAATACAGAACTTAAAATTGATAGCTTCTAATTATTATTGCTAATAATAACTTGAAGATCTGTACTTGTAATTGTCAAATACAGAACTTAAAATTGATAGCGTATAATTATAGTTCAAATTATAACTTGAAGATCTGAACTTGTAATAGTCAAATACAGAACTTCGAATTGTTAAAAACAAATTATTAGTGCAAATTATAACTTGAAGATCTGAACTTGTAATTGTCAAATACAGAACTTAAAATTGATAGCTTCTAATTATTATTGCAAATTATAACTTGAAGATCTGAACTTGTAATAGTGAATTACAAAACTTAGATTTGTTAAATTCAAATTATTATTTCAAATTATAACTTGAAGATCTGAACTAGTAATTGTCAAATACAGAATTTAAATTGATAGCTTATAATTATTATTACAAATAATAATTTGAAGATCTGAACTTGTAATTGTCAAATACAGAACTTAAAATTGATAGCTTCTAATTATTATTTAAAATTATAACTTGGAGATCTGAACTTGTAATTGTCAAATACAGAACTTAAAATTGATAGCTTCTAATTATTATTGCAAATTATAACTTGAAGATCTGAACTTGTAATTGTCAAATACAGAACTTCAAATTGTTAAATACAAATTATTAGTGCAAATTATAACTTGAAGATCTGACCTTGTAATTGTCAAATACAGAACTTAAAATTGATAGCTTCTAATTATTATTGCAAATTATAACTTGAAGATCTGAACGTGTAATTGTCAAATACAGAACTTCTAATTGTTAAATACAAATTATTAGTGCAAATTATAACTTGAAGATCTGAGCTTGTAATTGTCAAATACAGAACTTAAAATTAATAGCTTCTAATTATTATTGCAAATAATAACTTGAAGATCTGAACTTGTAATTGTCAAATGCAGAACTTAAAATTGATAGCTTCTAATTATTATTGCAAATAATAGTTTGAAGATCTGTACTTGTAATTGTCAAATACAGAACTTAAAATTGATAGCTTATAATTATAATTCAAATTATAACTTGAAGATCTGAACTTGTAATAGTCAAATACAGAACTTCTAATTGTTAAATACAAATTATTAGTGCAAATTATAACTTGAAGATCTGAACTAGTAATTGTCAAATACAGCACTTAAAATTGATAGCTTCTAATTATTATTGCAAATTATAACTTGAAGATCTGAACTTGTAATTGTCAAATACAGAACTTAAAATTGATAGCTTCTTATTATTATTTCAAATTATAACTTGGAGATCTGAACTTGTAATTGTCAAATACAGAACTTAAAATTGATAACTTCTAATTATTATTGCAAATAATAACTTGAAGATCTGAACTTGTTATTGTCAAATGCAGAACTTAAAATTGATAGCTTCTAATTATTGTTGCAAATAATAATTAGAAGATCTGTACTTTCAATTGTCAAATACAGAACTTAAAATTGATAGCTTATAATTATAATTCAAATTATAACTTGAAGATCTGAAGTTGTAATAGACAAATACAGAACTTCGAATTGCTAAATTCAAATTATTAGTGCAAATTATAATTTGAAGATCTGAACTTGTAATTGTCAAATACAGAACTTAAAATTGATAGCTTCTAATTATTATTGCAAATTATAACTTGAAGATCTGAACTTGTAATAGTGAATTACAAAACTTAGATTTGTTAAATTCAAATTATTATTTCAAATTATAACCTGAAGATCTGAACTAGTAATTGTCAAATACAGAATTTAAATTGATAGCTTATAATTATTATTGCAAATAATAATTTGAAGATCTGAACTTGTAATTGTCAAATACAGAACTTAAATTTGATAGCTTCTAATTATTATTTAAAATTATAACTTGGAGATCTGAACTTGTAATTGTCAAATACAGAACTTAAAATTGATAGCTTCTAATTATTATTGCAAATTATAACTTGAAGATCTGAACTTGTAATTGTCAAATACAGAACTTCAAATTGTTAAATACAAATTATTAGTGCAAATTATAACTTGAAGATCTGACCTTGTAATTGTCAAATACAGAACTTAAAATTGATAGCTTCTAATTATTATTGCAAATTATAACTTGAAGATCTGAACGTGTAATTGTCAAATACAGAACTTCTAATTGTTAAATACAAATTATTAGTGCAAATTATAACTTGAAGATCTGAACTTGTAATTATCAAATACAGAACTTAAAATTGATAGCTTCTAATTATTATTTCAAATTATAACTTGAAGATCTGAACTTGTAATTGTCAAATACAGAACTTAAAATTAATAGCTTCTAATTATTATTGCAAATAATAACTTGAAGATCTGACCTTGTAATTGTCAAATGCAGAACTTAAAATTGATAGCTTCTAATTATTATTGCAAATAATATTTTAAAGATCTGTACTTGTAATTGTCAAATACAGAACTTAAAATTGATAGCTTATAATTATAATTCAAATTATAACTTGAAGATCTGAACTTGTAATAGTCAAATACAGAACTTCGAATTGTTAAATACAAAGTATTAGTGCAAATTATTACTTGAAGATCTGAACCTGTAATTGTCAAATACAGCACTTAAAATTGATAGCTTCTAATTATTATTGCAAATTATAACTTGAAGATCTGAACTTGTAATTGTCAAATACAGAACTTAAAATTGATAGCTTCTAATTATTATTTCAAATTATAACTTGGAGATCTGAACTTGTAATTGTCAAATACAGAACTTAAAATTGATAGCTTATAATTATTATTGCAAATAATAATTTGAAGATCTGAACTTGTAATTGTCAAATACAGAACTTAAAATTGATAGCTTCTAATTATTATTTAAAATTATAACTTGGAGATCTGAACTTGTAATTGTCAAATACAGAACTTAAAATTGATAGCTTCTAATTATTATTGCAAATTATAACTTGAAGATCTGAACTTGTAATTGTCAAATACAGAACTTCAAATTGTTAAATACAAATTATTAGTGCAAATTATAACTTGAAGATCTGACCTTGTAATTGTCAAATACAGAACTTAAAATTGATAGCTTCTAATTATTATTGCAAATTATAACTTGAAGATCTGAACTTGTAATTGTCAAATACAGAACTTAAAATTGATAGCTTCTAATTATTATTGCAAATTATAACTTGAAGATCTGAACTTGTAATTGTCAAATACAGAACTTAAAATTGATAGCTTCTAATTATTATATAAAATTATAACTTGGAGATCTGAACTTGTAATTGTCAAATACAGAACTTAAAATTGGTAGCTTCTAATTATTATTGCAAATTATAACTTGAAGATCCTAACTTGTAATTGTCAAATACAGAACTTCTAATTGTTAAATACAAATTATTAGTGCAAATTATAACTTGAAGATCTGACCTTGTAATTGTCAAATACAGAACTTAAAATTGATAGCTTCTAATTATTATTGCAAATTATAACTTGAAGATCTGAACGTGTAATTGTCAAATACAGAACTTCTAATTGTTAAATACAAATTATTAGTGCAAATTATAACTTGAAGATCAGAACTTGTAATTATCAAATACAGAACTTAAAATTGATAGCTTCTAATTATTATTTCAAATTATAACTTGAAGATCTGAACATGTAATTGTCAAATACAGAACTTAAAATTAATAGCTTCTAATTATTATTGCAAATAATAACTTGAAGATCTGAACTAGTAATTGTCAAATGCAGAACTTAAAATTGATAGCTTCTAATTATTATTGCAAATAATAGTTTGAAGATCTGTACTTGTAATTGTCAAATACAGAACTTAAAATTGATAGCTTATAATTATAATTCAAACTATAACTTGAAGATCTGAACTTGTAATAGTCAAATACAGAACTTCTAATTGTTAAATACAAATTATTAGTGTAAAATTATTACTTGAAGATCTGAACTAGTAATTGTCAAATACAGCACTTAAAATTGACAGCTTCTAATTATTATTGCTAATTATAACTTGAAGATCTGAACTTGTAATTGTCAAATACAGAACTTAAAATTGATAGCTTCTAATTATTATTTCAAATTATAACTTGAAGATCTGAACTTGTAATTGTCAAATACAGAACTTAAAATTGATAGCTTCTAATTATTATTGTAAATTATAACTTGAAGATCTGAACTAGTAATAGTGAATTACAGAACTTAGATTTGTTAAATTCAAATTATTATTTCAAATTATAACTTGAAGATCTGAACTAGTAATTGTCAAATACAGAACTTAAAATTGATAGCTTCTAATTATTATTGCAAATTATAACTTGAAGATCTGAACTTGTAATTGTCAAATACAGAACTTCGAATTGTTAAATACAAATTATTAGTGCAAATTATAACTTGAAGATCTGAACTTGTAATAGTCAAATACAGAACTTCTAATTGTTAAATACAAATTATTAGTGCAAATTATAACTTGAAGATCTGAACTAGTAATTGTCAAATACAGAACTTAAAATTGAGAGCTTCTAATTATTATTGCAAATTATAACTGGAAGATCTGAACTTGTAATTGTCAAATACAGAACTTAAAATTGATAGCTTCTAATTATTATTTCAAATTATAACTTGAAGATCTGAACTTGTAATTGTCAAATACAGAACTTAAAATTGATAGCTTCTAATTATTATTGTAAATTATAACTTGAAGATCTGAACTTGTAATAGTGAATTACAGAACTTAGATTTGTTAAATTCAAATTATTATTTCAAATTATAACTTGAAGATCTGAACTAGTAATTGTCAAATACAGAACTTAAAATTGATAGCTTCTAATTATTATTGCAAATTATAACTTGAAGATCTGAACTTGTAATTGTCAAATACAGAACTTCGAATTGTTAAATCAAATTATTAGTGCAAATTATAACTTGAAGATCTGAACTTGTAATAGGTAAATACAGAACTGCTAATTGTTAAATTCAAACTAAGATTGCAAATAATAATTTGAAGATCTGAACTTGTAATAGTCAAATACAGAACTTCTAATTGTTAAATACAAATTATTAGTGCAAATTATAACTTGAAGATCTGAACTTGTAATAGACAAATACAGAACTTCGAATTGCTAAATACAAATTATTAGTGCAAATTATAACTTGAAGATCTGAACTAGTAATTGTCAAATACAGAACTTAAAATTGATAGCTTCTAATTATTATTTCAAATTATAACTTGAAGATCTGAACTTGTAATTGTCAAATACAGAACTTAAATTTGATAGCTTCTAATTATTATTGCAAATTATAACTTGAAGATCTGAACGTGTAATTGTCAAATACAGAACTTCTAATTGTTAAATACAAATTATTAGTGCAAATTATAACTTGAAGATCTGAACATGTAATTGTCAAATACAGAACTTAAAATTGATAGCTTCTAATTATTATTTCAAATTATAACTTGAAGATCTGAACTTGTAATTGTCAAATCCAGAACTTAAAATTAATAGCTTCTAATTATTATTGCAAATAATAACTTGAAGATCTGAACTTGTAATTGTCAAATGCAGAACTTAAAATTGATAGCTTCTAATTATTATTGCAAATAATAGTTTGAAGATCTGTACTTGTAATTGTCAAATACAGAACTTAAAATTGATAGCTTATAATTATAATTCAAATTATAACTTGAAGATCTGAACTTGTAATAGTCAAATACAGAACTTCTAATTGTTAAATACAAATTATTAGTGCAAATTATAACTTGAAGATCTGAACTAGTAATTGTCAAATACAGAACTTAAAATTGATAGCTTCTAGTTATTATTGCAAATTATAACTTGAAGATCTGAACTTGTAATAGTCAAATACAGAACTTCTAATTGTTAAATACAAATTATTAGTGCAAATTATTACGTGAAGATCTGAACTAGTAATTGTCAAATACAGCACTTAAAATTGATAGCTTCTAATTATTATTGCAAATTATAACTTGAAGATCTGAACTTGTAATTGTCAAATACAGAACTTAAAATTGATAGCTTCTTATTATTATTTCAAATTATAACTTGGAGATCTGAACTTGTAATTGTCAAATACAGAACTTAAAATTGATAACTTCTAATTATTATTGCAAATAATAACTTGAAGATCTGAACTTGTAATTGTCAAATGCAGAACTTAAAATTGATAGCTTCTAATTATTGTTGCAAATAATAATTTGAAGATCTGTACTTGCAATTGTCAAATACAGAACTTAAAATTGATAGCTTATAATTATAATTCAAATTATAACTTGAAGATCTGAACTTGTAATAGACAAATACAGAACTTCGAATTGCTAAATACAAATTATTAGTGCAAATTATAACTTGAAGATCTGAACTTGTAATTGTCAAATACAGAACTTAAAATTGATAACTTCTAATTATTATTACAAATAATAACTTGAAGATCTGTACTTGTAATTGCCAAATACAGAACTTAAAATTGATAGCTTATAATTATAGTTCAAATTATAACTTGAAGATCTGACCTTGTAATAGTCAAATACAGAACTTCGAATTGTTAAATACAAATTATTAGTGCAAATTATAACTTGAAGATCTGAACTTGTAATAGGTAAATACAGAACTTCTAATTGTTAAATTCAAACTAAGATTGCAAATAATTATTTGAAGATCTGAACTTGTAATAGTCAAATACAGAACTTCTAATTGTTAAATACAAATTATTAGTGCAAATTATAACTTGAAGATCTGAACTTGTAATTGTCAAATACAGAACTTAAAATTGATAGCTTCTAATTATTATTGCAAATTATAACTTGAAGATCTGAACTTGTAATAGTGAATTACAAAACTTAGATTTGTTAAATTCAAATTATTATTTCAAATTATAACTTGAAGATCTGAACTAGTAATTGTCAAATACAGAATTTAAATTGATAGCTTATAATTATTATTGCAAATAATAATTTGAAGATCTGAACTTGTAATTGTCAAATACAGAACTTAAATTTGATAGCTTCTAATTATTATTTAAAATTATAACTTGGAGATCTGAACTTGTAATTGTCAAATACAGAACTTAAAATTGATAGCTTCTAATTATTATTGCAAATTATAACTTGAAGATCTGAACTTGTAATTGTCAAATACAGAACTTCAAATTGTTAAATACAAATTATTAGTGCAAATTATAACTTGAAGATCTGACCTTGTAATTGTCAAATACAGAACTTAAAATTGATAGCTTCTAATTATTATTGCAAATTATAACTTGAAGATCTGAACGTGTAATTGTCAAATACAGAACTTCTAATTGTTAAATACAAATTATTAGTGCAAATTATAACTTGAAGATCTGAACTTGTAATTATCAAATACAGAACTTAAAATTGATAGCTTCTAATTATTATTTCAAATTATAACTTGAAGATCTGAACTTGTAATTGTCAAATACAGAACTTAAAATTAATAGCTTCTAATTATTATTGCAAATAATAACTTGAAGATCTGAACTTGTAATTGTCAAATGCAGAACTTAAAATTGATAGCTTCTAATTATTATTGCAAATAATAGTTTGAAGATCTGTACTTGTAATTGTCAAATACAGAACTTAAAATTGATAGCTTATAATTATAATTCAAATTATAACTTGAAGATCTGAACTTGTAATAGTCAAATACAGAACTTCGAATTGTTAAATACAAAGTATTAGTGCAAATTATTACTTGAAGATCTGAACCTGTAATAGTCAAATACAGAACTTCGAATTGTTAAATACAAAGTATTAGTGCAAATAATAATTTGAAGATCTGAACTTGTAAAAGTCAAATACAGAACTTCTAATTGTTAAATACAAATTATTAGTGTAAAATTATTACTTGAAGATCTGAACTAGTAATTGTCAAATACAGCACTTAAAATTGATAGCTTCTAATTATTATTGCTAATTATAACTTGAAGATCTGAACTTGTAATTGTCAAATACAGAACTTAAAATTGATAGCTTCTAATTATTATTTCAAATTATAACTTGAAGATCTGAACTTGTAATTGTCAAATACAGAACTTAAAATTGATAGCTTCTAATTATTATTGTAAATTATAACTTGAAGATCTGAACTAGTAATAGTGAATTACAGAACTTAGATTTGTTAAATTCAAATTATTATTTCAAATTATAACTTGAAGATCTGAACTAGTAATTGTCAAATACAGAACTTAAAATTGATAGCTTCTAATTATTATTGCAAATTATAACTTGAAGATCTGAACTTGTAATTGTCAAATACAGAACTTCGAATTGTTAAATACAAATTATTAGTGCAAATTATAACTTGAAGATCTGAACTTGTAATAGTCAAATACAGAACTTCTAATTGTTAAATACAAATTATTAGTGCAAATTATAACTTGAAGATCTGAACTAGTAATTGTCAAATACAGAACTTAAAATTGAGAGCTTCTAATTATTATTGCAAATTATAACTGGAAGATCTGAACTTGTAATTGTCAAATACAGAACTTAAAATTGATAGCTTCTAATTATTATTTCAAATTATAACTTGAAGATCTGAACTTGTAATTGTCAAATACAGAACTTAAAATTGATAGCTTCTAATTATTATTGTAAATTATAACTTGAAGATCTGAACTTGTAATAGTGAATTACAGAACTTAGATTTGTTAAATTCAAATTATTATTTCAAATTATAACTTGAAGATCTGAACTAGTAATTGTCAAATACAGAACTTAAAATTGATAGCTTCTAATTATTATTGCAAATTATAACTTGAAGATCTGAACTTGTAATTGTCAAATACAGAACTTCGAATTGTTAAATCAAATTATTAGTGCAAATTATAACTTGAAGATCTGAACTTGTAATAGGTAAATACAGAACTTCTAATTGTTAAATTCAAACTAAGATTGCAAATAATAATTTGAAGATCTGAACTTGTAATAGTCAAATACAGAACTTCTAATTGTTAAATACAAATTATTAGTGCAAATTATAACTTGAAGATCTGAACTTGTAATAGACAAATACAGAACTTCGAATTGCTAAATACAAATTATTAGTGCAAATTATAACTTGAAGATCTGAACTAGTAATTGTCAAATACAGAACTTAAAATTGATAGCTTCTAATTATTATTTCAAATTATAACTTGAAGATCTGAACTTGTAATTGTCAAATACAGAACTTAAATTTGATAGCTTCTAATTATTATTGCAAATTATAACTTGAAGATCTGAACGTGTAATTGTCAAATACAGAACTTCTAATTGTTAAATACAAATTATTAGTGCAAATTATAACTTGAAGATCTGAACTTGTAATTGTCAAATACAGAACTTAAAATTGATAGCTTCTAATTATTATTTCAAATTATAACTTGAAGATCTGAACTTGTAATTGTCAAATCCAGAACTTAAAATTAATAGCTTCTAATTATTATTGCAAATAATAACTTGAAGATCTGAACTTGTAATTGTCAAATGCAGAACTTAAAATTGATAGCTTCTAATTATTATTGCAAATAATAGTTTGAAGATCTGTACTTGTAATTGTCAAATACAGAACTTAAAATTGATAGCTTATAATTATAATTCAAATTATAACTTGAAGATCTGAACTTGTAATAGTCAAATACAGAACTTCTAATTGTTAAATACAAATTATTAGTGCAAATTATAACTTGAAGATCTGAACTAGTAATTGTCAAATACAGAACTTAAAATTGATAGCTTCTAGTTATTATTGCAAATTATAACTTGAAGATCTGAACTTGTAATAGTCAAATACAGAACTTCTAATTGTTAAATACAAATTATTAGTGCAAATTATTACGTGAAGATCTGAACTAGTAATTGTCAAATACAGCACTTAAAATTGATAGCTTCTAATTATTATTGCAAATTATAACTTGAAGATCTGAACTTGTAATTGTCAAATACAGAACTTAAAATTGATAGCTTCTTATTATTATTTCAAATTATAACTTGGAGATCTGAACTTGCAATTGTCAAATACAGAACTTAAAATTGATAACTTCTAATTATTATTGCAAATAATAACTTGAAGATCTGAACTTGTAATTGTCAAATGCAGAACTTAAAATTGATAGCTTCTAATTATTGTTGCAAATAATAATTTGAAGATCTGTACTTGCAATTGTCAAATACAGAACTTAAAATTGATAGCTTATAATTATAATTCAAATTATAACTTGAAGATCTGAACTTGTAATAGACAAATACAGAACTTCGAATTGCTAAATACAAATTATTAGTGCAAATTATAACTTGAAGATCTGAACTTGTAATTGTCAAATACAGAACTTAAAATTGATAACTTCTAATTATTATTACAAATAATAACTTGAAGATCTGTACTTGTAATTGCCAAAAACAGAACTTAAAATTGATAGCTTATAATTATAGTTCAAATTATAACTTGAAGATCTGACCTTGTAATAGTCAAATACAGAACTTCGAATTGTTAAATACAAATTATTAGTGCAAATTATAACTTGAAGATCTGAACTTGTAATAGGTAAATACAGAACTTCTAATTGTTAAATTCAAACTAAGATTGCAAATAATTATTTGAAGATCTGAACTTGTAATAGTCAACTACAGAACTTCTAATTGTTAAATACAAATTATTAGTGCAAATTATAACTTGAAGATCTGAACTTGTAATTGTCAAATACAGAACTTAAAATTGATAGCTTCTAATTATTATTGCAAATTATAACTTGAAGATCTGAACTTGTAATAGTGAATTACAAAACTTAGATTTGTTAAATTCAAATTATTATTTCAAATTATAACTTGAAGATCTGAACTAGTAATTGTCAAATACAGAATTTAAATTGATAGCTTATAATTATTATTGCAAATAATAATTTGAAGATCTGAACTTGTAATTGTCAAATACAGAACTTAAATTTGATAGCTTCTAATTATTATTTAAAATTATAACTTGGAGATCTGAACTTGTAATTGTCAAATACAGAACTTAAAATTGATAGCTTCTAATTATTATTGCAAATTATAACTTGAAGATCTGAACTTGTAATTGTCAAATACAGAACTTCAAATTGTTAAATACAAATTATTAGTGCAAATTATAACTTGAAGATCTGACCTTGTAATTGTCAAATACAGAACTTAAAATTGATAGCTTCTAATTATTATTGCAAATTATAACTTGAAGATCTGAACGTGTAATTGTCAAATACAGAACTTCTAATTGTTAAATACAAATTATTAGTGCAAATTATAACTTGAAGATCTGAACTTGTAATTATCAAATACAGAACTTAAAATTGATAGCTTCTAATTATTATTTCAAATTATAACTTGAAGATCTGAACTTGTAATTGTCAAATACAGAACTTAAAATTAATAGCTTCTAATTATTATTGCAAATAATAACTTGAAGATCTGAACTTGTAATTGTCAAATGCAGAACTTAAAATTGATAGCTTCTAATTATTATTGCAAATAATAGTTTGAAGATCTGTACTTGTAATTGTCAAATACAGAACTTAAAATTGATAGCTTATAATTATAATTCAAATTATAACTTGAAGATCTGAACTTGTAATAGTCAAATACAGAACTTCGAATTGTTAAATACAAAGTATTAGTGCAAATTATTACTTGAAGATCTGAACCTGTAATAGTCAAATACAGAACTTCGAATTGTTAAATACAAAGTATTAGTGCAAATTATTACTTGAAGATCTGAACCTGTAATAGGTAAATACAGAACTTCGAATGATTAAATTCAATCTAAGATTGCAAATAATAATTTGAAGATCTGAACTTGTAATAGTCAAATACAGAACTTCTAATTGTTAAATACAAATTATTAGTGAAAATTATTACTTGAAGATCTGAACTAGTAATTGTCAAATACAGCACTTAAAATTGATAGCTTCTAATTATTATTGCAAATTATAACTTGAAGATCTGAACTTGTAATTGTCAAATACAGAACTTAAAATTGATAGCTTCTAATTATTATTTCAAATTATAACTTGGAGATCTGAACTTGTAATTGTCAAATACAGAACTTAAAATTGATAGCTTCTAATTATTATTGCAAATAATAACTTGAAGATCTGTACTTGTAATTGTCAAATACAGAACTTAAAATTGATAGCGTATAATTATAGTTCAAATTATAACTTGAAGTTCTGAACTTGTAATAGTCAAATACAGAACTTCGAATTGTTAAAAACAAATCATTAGTGCAAATTATAACTTGAAGATCTGAACTTGTAATTGTCAAATACAGAACTTAAAATTGATAGCTTCTAATTATTATTGCAAATTATAACTTGAAGATCTGAACTTGTAATAGTGAATTACAAAACTTAGATTTGTTAAATTCAAATTATTATTTCAAATTATAACTTGAAGATCTGAACTAGTAATTGTCAAATACAGAATTTAAATTGATAGCTTATAATTATTATTGCAAATAATAATTTGAAGATCTGAACTTGTAATTGTCAAATACAGAACTTAAAATTGATAGCTTCTAATTATTATTTAAAATTATAACTTGGAGATCTGAACTTGTAATTGTCAAATACAGAACTTAAAATTGATAGCTTCTAATTATTATTGCAAATTATAACTTGAAGATCTGAACTTGTAATTGTCAAATACAGAACTTCAAATTGTTAAATACAAATTATTAGTGCAAATTATAACTTGAAGATCTGACCTTGTAATTGTCAAATACAGAACTTAAAATTGATAGCTTCTAATTATTATTGCAAATTATAACTTGAAGATCTGAACGTGTAATTGTCAAATACAGAACTTCTAATTGTTAAATACAAATTATTAGTGCAAATTATAACTTGGAGATCTGAACTTGTAATTGTCAAATACAGAACTTAAAATTGATAACTTCTAATTATTATTGCAAATAATAACTTGAAGATCTGAACTTGTAATTGTCAAATGCAGAACTTAAAATTGATAGCTTCTAATTATTGTTGCAAATAATAATTTGAAGATCTGTACTTGCAATTGTCAAATACAGAACTTAAAATTGATAGCTTATAATTATAATTCAAATTATAACTTGAAGATCTGAACTTGTAATAGACAAATACAGAACTTCGAATTGCTAAATACAAATTATTAGTGCAAATTATAACTTGAAGATCTGAACTTGTAATTGTCAAATACAGAACTTAAAATAGATAACTTCTAATTATTATTACAAATAATAACTTGAAGATCTGTACTTGTAATTGCCAAATACAGAACTTAAAATTGATAGCTTATAATTAAAGTTCAAATTATAACTTGAAGATCTGAACTTGTAATAGTCAAATACAGAACTTCGAATTGTTAAATACAAATTATTAGTGCAAATTATAACTTGAAGATCTGAACTTGTAATTGTCAAATACAGAACTTAAAATTGATAGCTTCTAATTATTATTTCAAATTATAACTTGAAGATCTGAACTTGTAATTGTCAAATCCAGAACTTAAAATTAATAGCTTCTAATTATTATTGCAAATAATAACTTGAAGATCTGAACTTGTAATTGTCAAATGCAGAACTTAAAATTGATAGCTTCTAATTATTATTGCAAATATTAGTTTGAAGATCTGTACTTGTAATTGTCAAATACAGAACTTAAAATTGATAGCTTATAATTATAATTCAAATTATAACTTGAAGATCTGAACTTGTAATAGTCAAATACAGAACTTCTAATTGTTAAATACAAATTATTAGTGCAAATTATAACTTGAAGATCTGAACTAGTAATTGTCAAATACAGAACTTAAAATTGATAGCTTCTAGTTATTATTGCAAATTATAACTTGAAGATCTGAACTTGTAATAGTCAAATACAGAACTTCTAATTGTTAAATACAAATTATTAGTGCAAATTATTACGTGAAGATCTGAACTAGTAATTGTCAAATACAGCACTTAAAATTGATAGCTTCTAATTATTATTGCAAATTATAACTTGAAGATCTGAACTTGTAATTGTCAAATACAGAACTTAAAATTGATAGCTTCTTATTATTATTTCAAATTATAACTTGGAGATCTGAACTTGTAATTGTCAAATACAGAACTTAAAATTGATAACTTCTAATTATTATTGCAAATAATAACTTGAAGATCTGAACTTGTAATTGTCAAATGCAGAACTTAAAATTGATAGCTTCTAATTATTGTTGCAAATAATAATTTGAAGATCTGTACTTGCAATTGTCAAATACAGAACTTAAAATTGATAGCTTATAATTATAATTCAAATTATAACTTGAAGATCTGAACTTGTAATAGACAAATACAGAACTTCGAATTGCTAAATACAAATTATTAGTGCAAATTATAACTTGAAGATCTGAACTTGTAATTGTCAAATACAGAACTTAAAATTGATAACTTCTAATTATTATTACAAATAATAACTTGAAGATCTGTACTTGTAATTGCCAAATACAGAACTTAAAATTGATAGCTTATAATTATAGTTCAAATTATAACTTGAAGATCTGACCTTGTAATAGTCAAATACAGAACTTCGAATTGTTAAATACAAATTATTAGTGCAAATTATAACTTGAAGATCTGAACTTGTAATAGGTAAATACAGAACTTTTAATTGTTAAATTCAAACTAAGATTGCAAATAATTATTTGAAGATCTGAACTTGTAATAGTCAAATACAGAACTTCTAATTGTTAAATACAAATTATTAGTGCAAATTATAACTTGAAGATCTGAACTTGTAATTGTCAAATACAGAACTTAAAATTGATAGCTTCTAATTATTATTGCAAATTATAACTTGAAGATCTGAACTTGTAATAGTGAATTACAAAACTTAGATTTGTTAAATTCAAATTATTATTTCAAATTATAACTTGAAGATCTGAACTAGTAATTGTCAAATACAGAATTTAAATTGATAGCTTATAATTATTATTGCAAATAATAATTTGAAGATCTGAACTTGTAATTGTCAAATACAGAACTTAAAATAGATAACTTCTAATTATTATTACAAATAATAACTTGAAGATCTGTACTTGTAATTGCCAAATACAGAACTTAAAATTGATAGCTTATAATTAAAGTTCAAATTATAACTTGAAGATCTGAACTTGTAATAGTCAAATACAGAACTTCGAATTGTTAAATACAAATTATTAGTGCAAATTATAACTTGAAGATCTGAACTTGTAATTGTCAAATACAGAACTTAAAATTGATAGCTTCTAATTATTATTTCAAATTATAACTTGAAGATCTGAACTTGTAATTGTCAAATCCAGAACTTAAAATTAATAGCTTCTAATTATTATTGCAAATAATAACTTGAAGATCTGAACTTGTAATTGTCAAATGCAGAACTTAAAATTGATAGCTTCTAATTATTATTGCAAATAATAGTTTGAAGATCTGTACTTGTAATTGTCAAATACAGAACTTAAAATTGATAGCTTATAATTATAATTCAAATTATAACTTGAAGATCTGAACTTGTAATAGTCAAATACAGAACTTCTAATTGTTAAATACAAATTATTAGTGCAAATTATAACTTGAAGATCTGAACTAGTAATTGTCAAATACAGAACTTAAAATTGATAGCTTCTAGTTATTATTGCAAATTATAACTTGAAGATCTGAACTTGTAATAGTCAAATACAGAACTTCTAATTGTTAAATACAAATTATTAGTGCAAATTATTACGTGAAGATCTGAACTAGTAATTGTCAAATACAGCACTTAAAATTGATAGCTTCTAATTATTATTGCAAATTATAACTTGAAGATCTGAACTTGTAATTGTCAAATACAGAACTTAAAATTGATAGCTTCTTATTATTATTTCAAATTATAACTTGGAGATCTGAACTTGTAATTGTCAAATACAGAACTTAAAATTGATAACTTCTAATTATTATTGCAAATAATAACTTGAAGATCTGAACTTGTAATTGTCAAATGCAGAACTTAAAATTGATAGCTTCTAATTATTGTTGCAAATAATAATTTGAAGATCTGTACTTGCAATTGTCAAATACAGAACTTAAAATTGATAGCTTATAATTATAATTCAAATTATAACTTGAAGATCTGAACTTGTAATAGACAAATACAGAACTTCGAATTGCTAAATACAAATTATTAGTGTAAATTATAACTTGAAGATCTGAACTTGTAATTGTCAAATACAGAACTTAAAATTGATAACTTCTAATTATTATTACAAATAATAACTTGAAGATCTGTACTTGTAATTGCCAAATACAGAACTTAAAATTGATAGCTTATAATTATAGTTCAAATTATAACTTGAAGATCTGACCTTGTAATAGTCAAATACAGAACTTCGAATTGTTAAATACAAATTATTAGTGCAAATTATAACTTGAAGAACTGAACTTGTAATAGGTAAATACAGAACTTCTAATTGTTAAATTCAAACTAAGATTGCAAATAATTATTTGAAGATCTGAACTTGTAATAGTCAAATACAGAACTTCTAATTGTTAAATACAAATTATTAGTGCAAATTATAACTTGAAGATCTGAACTTGTAATTGTCAAATACAGAACTTAAAATTGATAGCTTCTAATTATTATTGCAAATTATAACTTGAAGATCTGAACTTGTAATAGTGAATTACAAAACTTAGATTTGTTAAATTCAAATTATTATTTCAAATTATAACTTGAAGATCTGAACTAGTAATTGTCAAATACAGAATTTAAATTGATAGCTTATAATTATTATTGCAAATAATAATTTGAAGATCTGAACTTGTAATTGTCAAATACAGAACTTAAATTTGATAGCTTCTAATTATTATTTAAAATTATAACTTGGAGATCTGAACTTGTAATTGTCAAATACAGAACTTAAAATTGATAGCTTCTAATTATTATTGCAAATTATAACTTGAAGATCTGAACTTGTAATTGTCAAATACAGAACTTCAAATTGTTAAATACAAATTATTAGTGCAAATTATAACTTGAAGATCTGACCTTGTAATTGTCAAATACAGAACTTAAAATTGATAGCTTCTAATAATTATTGCAAATTATAACTTGAAGATCTGAACGTGTAATTGTCAAATACAGAACTTCTAATTGTTAAATACAAATTATTAGTGCAAATTATAACTTGAAGATCTGAACTTGTAATTATCAAATACAGAACTTAAAATTGATAGCTTCTAATTATTATTTCAAATTATAACTTGAAGATCTGAACTTGTAATTGTCAAATACAGAACTTAAAATTAATAGCTTCTAATTATTATTGCAAATAATAACTTGAAGATCTGAACTTGTAATTGTCAAATGCAGAACTTAAAATTGATAGCTTCTAATTATTATTGCAAATAATAGTTTAAAGATCTGTACTTGTAATTGTCAAATACAGAACTTAAAATTGATAGCTTATAATTATAATTCAAATTATAACTTGAAGATCTGAACTTGTAATAGTCAAATACAGAACTTCGAATTGTTAAATACAAAGTATTAGTGCAAATTATTACTTGAAGATCTGAACCTGTAATAGTCAAATACAGAACTTCGAATTGTTAAATACAAAGTATTAGTGCAAATTATTACTTGAAGATCTGAACCTGTAATAGGTAAATACAGAACTTCGAATGATTAAATTCAATCTAAGATTGCAAATAATAATTTGAAGATCTGAACTTGTAATAGTCAAATACAGAACTTCTAATTGTTAAATACAAATTATTAGTGAAAATTATTACTTGAAGATCTGAACTAGTAATTGTCAAATACAGCACTTAAAATTGATAGCTTCTAATTATTATTGCAAATTATAACTTGAAGATCTGAACTTGTAATTGTCAAATACAGAACTTAAAATTGATAGCTTCTAATTATTATTTCAAATTATAACTTGGAGATCTGAACTTGTAATTGTCAAATACAGAACTTAAAATTGATAGCTTCTAATTATTATTGCAAATAATAACTTGAAGATCTGTACTTGTAATTGTCAAATACAGAACTTAAAATTGATAGCGTATAATTATAGTTCAAATTATAACTTGAAGTTCTGAACTTGTAATAGTCAAATACAGAACTTCGAATTGTTAAAAACAAATTATTAGTGCAAATTATAACTTGAAGATCTGAACTTGTAATTGTCAAATACAGAACTTAAAATTGATAGCTTCTAATTATTATTGCAAATTATAACTTGAAGATCTGAACTTGTAATAGTGAATTACAAAACTTAGATTTGTTAAATTCAAATTATTATTTCAAATTATAACTTGAAGATCTGAACTAGTAATTGTCAAATACAGAATTTAAATTGATAGCTTATAATTATTATTGCAAATAATAATTTGAAGATCTGAACTTGTAATTGTCAAATACAGAACTTAAAATTGATAGCTTCTAATTATTATTTAAAATTATAACTTGGAGATCTGAACTTGTAATTGTCAAATACAGAACTTAAAATTGATAGCTTCTAATTATTATTGCAAATTATAACTTGAAGATCTGAACTTGTAATTGTCAAATACAGAACTTCAAATTGTTAAATACAAATTATTAGTGCAAATTATAACTTGAAGATCTGACCTTGTAATTGTCAAATACAGAACTTAAAATTGATAGCTTCTAATTATTATTGCAAATTATAACTTGAAGATCTGAACGTGTAATTGTCAAATGCAGAACTTCTAATTGTTAAATACAAATTATTAGTGCAAATTATAACTTGGAGATCTGAACTTGTAATTGTCAAATACAGAACTTAAAATTGATAACTTCTAATTATTATTGCAAATAATAACTTGAAGATCTGAACTTGTAATTGTCAAATGCAGACCTTAAAATTGATAGCTTCTAATTATTGTTGCAAATAATAATTTGAAGATCTGTACTTGCAATTGTCAAATACAGAACTTAAAATTGATAGCTTATAATTATAATTCAAATTATAACTTGAAGATCTGAACTTGTAATAGACAAATACAGAACTTCGAATTGCTAAATACAAATTATTAGTGCAAATTATAACTTGAAGATCTGAACTTGTAATTGTCAAATACAGAACTTAAAATTGATAACTTCTAATTATTATTACAAATAATAACTTGAAGATCTGTACTTGTAATTGCCAAATACAGAACTTAAAATTGATAGCTTATAATTAAAGTTCAAATTATAACTTGAAGATCTGAACTTGTAATAGTCAAATACAGAACTTCGAATTGTTAAATACAAATTATTAGTGCAAATTATAACTTGAAGATCTGAACTTGTAATAGGTAAATACAGAACTTCTAATTGTTAAATTCAAACTAAGATTGCAAATAATTATTTGAAGATCTGAACTTGTAATAGTCAAATACAGAACTTCTAATTGTTAAATACAAATTATTAGTGCAAATTATAACTTGAAGATCTGAACTTGTAATTGTCAAATACAGAACTTAAAATTGATAGCTTCTAACTATTATTGCAAATTATAACTTGAAGATCTGAACTTGTAATAGTGAATTACAAAACTTAGATTTGTTAAATTCAAATTATTATTTCAAATTATAACTTGAAGATCTGAACTAGTAATTGTCAAATACAGAATTTAAATTGATAGCTTATAATTATTATTGCAAATAATAATTTGAAGATCTGAACTTGTAATTGTCAAATACAGAACTTAAATTTGATAGCTTCTAATTATTATTTAAAATTATAACTTGGAGATCTGAACTTGTAATTGTCAAATACAGAACTTAAAATTGATAGCTTCTAATTATTATTGCAAATTATAACTTGAAGATCTGAACTTGTAATTGTCAAATACAGAACTTCAAATTGTTAAATACAAATTATTAGTGCAAATTATAACTTGAAGATCTGACCATGTAATTGTCAAATACAGAACTTAAAATTGATAGCTTCTAATTATTATTGCAAATTATAACTTGAAGATCTGAACGTGTAATTGTCAAATACAGAACTTCTAATTGTTAAATACAAATTATTAGTGCAAATTATAACTTGAAGATCTGAACGTGTAATTATCAAATACAGAACTTAAAATTGATAGCTTCTAATTATTATTTCAAATTATAACTTGAAGATCTGAACTTGTAATTGTCAAATACAGAACTTAAAATTAATAGCTTCTAATTATTATTGCAAATAATAACTTGAAGATCTGAACTTGTAATTGTCAAATGCAGAACTTAAAATTGATAGCTTCTAATTATTATTGCAAATAATAGTTTGAAGATCTGTACTTGTAATTGTCAAATACAGAACTTAAAATTGATAGCTTATAATTATAATTCAAATTATAACTTGAAGATCTGAACTTGTAATAGTCAAATACAGAACTTCGAATTGTTAAATACAAAGTATTAGTGCAAATTATTACTTGAAGATCTGAACCTGTAATAGTCAAATACAGAACTTCGAATTGTTAAATACAAATTATTAGTGCAAATTATAACTTGAAGATCTGAACTTGTAATTGTCAAATACAGAACTTAAAATTGATAGCTTCTAATTATTATTTCAAATTATAACTTGAAGATCTGAACTTATAATTGTCAAATCCAGAACTTAAAATTAATAGCTTCTAATTATTATTGCAAATAATAACTTGAAGATCTGAACTTGTAATTGTCAAATGCAGAACTTAAAATTGATAGCTTCTAATTATTATTGCAAATAATAGTTTGAAGATCTGTACTTGTAATTGTCAAATACAGAACTTAAAATTGATAGCTTATAATTATAATTCAAATTATAACTTGAAGATCTGAACTTGTAATAGTCAAATACAGAACTTCTAATTGTTAAATACAAATTATTAGTGCAAATTATAACTTGAAGATCTGAACTAGTAATTGTCAAATACAGAACTTAAAATTGATAGCTTCTAGTTATTATTGCAAATTATAACTTGAAGATCTGAACTTGTAATAGTCAAATACAGAACTTCTAATTGTTAAATACAAATTATTAGTGCAAATTATTACGTGAAGATCTGAACTAGTAATTGTCAAATACAGCACTTAAAATTGATAGCTTCTAATTATTATTGCAAATTATAACTTGAAGATCTGAACTTGTAATTGTCAAATACAGAACTTAAAATTGATAGCTTCTTATTATTATTTCAAATTATAACTTGGAGATCTGAACTTGTAATTGTCAAATACAGAACTTAAAATTGATAACTTCTAATTATTATTGCAAATAATAACTTGAAGATCTGAACTTGTAATTGTCAAATGCAGAACTTAAAATTGATAGCTTCTAATTATTGTTGCAAATAATAATTTGAAGATCTGTACTTGCAATTGTCAAATACAGAACTTAAAATTGATAGCTTATAATTATAATTCAAATTATAACTTGAAGATCTGAACTTGTAATAGACAAATACAGAACTTCGAATTGCTAAATACAAATTATTAGTGTAAATTATAACTTGAAGATCTGAACTTGTAATTGTCAAATACAGAACTTAAAATTGATAACTTCTAATTATTATTACAAATAATAACTTGAAGATCTGTACTTGTAATTGCCAAATACAGAACTTAAAATTGATAGCTTATAATTATAGTTCAAATTATAACTTGAAGATCTGACCTTGTAATAGTCAAATACAGAACTTCGAATTGTTAAATACAAATTATTAGTGCAAATTATAACTTGAAGATCTGAACTTGTAATAGGTAAATACAGAACTTCTAATTGTTAAATTCAAACTAAGATTGCAAATAATTATTTGAAGATCTGAACTTGTAATAGTCAAATACAGAACTTCTAATTGTTAAATACAAATTATTAGTGCAAATTATAACTTGAAGATCTGAACTTGTAATTGTCAAATACAGAACTTAAAATTGATAGCTTCTAATTATTATTGCAAATTATAACTTGAAGATCTGAACTTGTAATAGTGAATTACAAAACTTAGATTTGTTAAATTCAAATTATTATTTCAAATTATAACTTGAAGATCTGAACTAGTAATTGTCAAATACAGAATTTAAATTGATAGCTTATAATTATTATTGCAAATAATAATTTGAAGATCTGAACTTGTAATTGTCAAATACAGAACTTAAATTTGATAGCTTCTAATTATTATTTAAAATTATAACTTGGAGATCTGAACTTGTAATTGTCAAATACAGAACTTAAAATTGATAGCTTCTAATTATTATTGCAAATTATAACTTGAAGATCTGAACTTGTAATTGTCAAATACAGAACTTCAAATTGTTAAATACAAATTATTAGTGCAAATTATAACTTGAAGATCTGACCTTGTAATTGTCAAATACAGAACTTAAAATTGATAGCTTCTAATTATTATTGCAAATTATAACTTGAAGATCTGAACGTGTAATTGTCAAATACAGAACTTCTAATTGTTAAATACAAATTATTAGTGCAAATTATAACTTGAAGATCTGAACTTGTAATTATCAAATACAGAACTTAAAATTGATAGCTTCTAATTATTATTTCAAATTATAACTTGAAGATCTGAACTTGTAATTGTCAAATACAGAACTTAAAATTAATAGCTTCTAATTATTATTGCAAATAATAACTTGAAGATCTGAACTTGTAATTGTCAAATGCAGAACTTAAAATTGATAGCTTCTAATTATTATTGCAAATAATAGTTTAAAGATCTGTACTTGTAATTGTCAAATACAGAACTTAAAATTGATAGCTTATAATTATAATTCAAATTATAACTTGAAGATCTGAACTTGTAATAGTCAAATACAGAACTTCGAATTGTTAAATACAAAGTATTAGTGCAAATTATTACTTGAAGATCTGAACCTGTAATAGTCAAATACAGAACTTCGAATTGTTAAATACAAAGTATTAGTGCAAATTATTACTTGAAGATCTGAACCTGTAATAGGTAAATACAGAACTTCGAATGATTAAATTCAATCTAAGATTGCAAATAATAATTTGAAGATCTGAACTTGTAATAGTCAAATACAGAACTTCTAATTGTTAAATACAAATTATTAGTGAAAATTATTACTTGAAGATCTGAACTAGTAATTGTCAAATACAGCACTTAAAATTGATAGCTTCTAATTATTATTGCAAATTATAACTTGAAGATCTGAACTTGTAATTGTCAAATACAGAACTTAAAATTGATAGCTTCTAATTATTATTTCAAATTATAACTTGGAGATCTGAACTTGTAATTGTCAAATACAGAACTTAAAATTGATAGCTTCTAATTATTATTGCAAATAATAACTTGAAGATCTGTACTTGTAATTGTCAAATACAGAACTTAAAATTGATAGCGTATAATTATAGTTCAAATTATAACTTGAAGTTCTGAACTTGTAATAGTCAAATACAGAACTTCGAATTGTTAAAAACAAATTATTAGTGCAAATTATAACTTGAAGATCTGAACTTGTAATTGTCAAATACAGAACTTAAAATTGATAGCTTCTAATTATTATTGCAAATTATAACTTGAAGATCTGAACTTGTAATAGTGAATTACAAAACTTAGATTTGTTAAATTCAAATTATTATTTCAAATTATAACTTGAAGATCTGAACTAGTAATTGTCAAATACAGAATTTAAATTGATAGCTTATAATTATTATTGCAAATAATAATTTGAAGATCTGAACTTGTAATTGTCAAATACAGAACTTAAAATTGATAGCTTCTAATTATTATTTAAAATTATAACTTGGAGATCTGAACTTGTAATTGTCAAATACAGAACTTAAAATTGATAGCTTCTAATTATTATTGCAAATTATAACTTGAAGATCTGAACTTGTAATTGTCAAATACAGAACTTCAAATTGTTAAATACAAATTATTAGTGCAAATTATAACTTGAAGATCTGACCTTGTAATTGTCAAATACAGAACTTAAAATTGATAGCTTCTAATTATTATTGCAAATTATAACTTGAAGATCTGAACGTGTAATTGTCAAATACAGAACTTCTAATTGTTAAATACAAATTATTAGTGCAAATTATAACTTGGAGATCTGAACTTGTAATTGTCAAATACAGAACTTAAAATTGATAACTTCTAATTATTATTGCAAATAATAACTTGAAGATCTGAACTTGTAATTGTCAAATGCAGACCTTAAAATTGATAGCTTCTAATTATTGTTGCAAATAATAATTTGAAGATCTGTACTTGCAATTGTCAAATACAGAACTTAAAATTGATAGCTTATAATTATAATTCAAATTATAACTTGAAGATCTGAACTTGTAATAGACAAATACAGAACTTCGAATTGCTAAATACAAATTATTAGTGCAAATTATAACTTGAAGATCTGAACTTGTAATTGTCAAATACAGAACTTAAAATTGATAACTTCTAATTATTATTACAAATAATAACTTGAAGATCTGTACTTGTAATTGCCAAATACAGAACTTAAAATTGATAGCTTATAATTAAAGTTCAAATTATAACTTGAAGATCTGAACTTGTAATAGTCAAATACAGAACTTCGAATTGTTAAATACAAATTATTAGTGCAAATTATAACTTGAAGATCTGAACTTGTAATAGGTAAATACAGAACTTCTAATTGTTAAATTCAAACTAAGATTGCAAATAATTATTTGAAGATCTGAACTTGTAATAGTCAAATACAGAACTTCTAATTGTTAAATACAAATTATTAGTGCAAATTATAACTTGAAGATCTGAACTTGTAATTGTCAAATACAGAACTTAAAATTGATAGCTTCTAACTATTATTGCAAATTATAACTTGAAGATCTGAACTTGTAATAGTGAATTACAAAACTTAGATTTGTTAAATTCAAATTATTATTTCAAATTATAACTTGAAGATCTGAACTAGTAATTGTCAAATACAGAATTTAAATTGATAGCTTATAATTATTATTGCAAATAATAATTTGAAGATCTGAACTTGTAATTGTCAAATACAGAACTTAAATTTGATAGCTTCTAATTATTATTTAAAATTATAACTTGGAGATCTGAACTTGTAATTGTCAAATACAGAACTTAAAATTGATAGCTTCTAATTATTATTGCAAATTATAACTTGAAGATCTGAACTTGTAATTGTCAAATACAGAACTTCAAATTGTTAAATACAAATTATTAGTGCAAATTATAACTTGAAGATCTGACCATGTAATTGTCAAATACAGAACTTAAAATTGATAGCTTCTAATTATTATTGCAAATTATAACTTGAAGATCTGAACGTGTAATTGTCAAATACAGAACTTCTAATTGTTAAATACAAATTATTAGTGCAAATTATAACTTGAAGATCTGAACGTGTAATTATCAAATACAGAACTTAAAATTGATAGCTTCTAATTATTATTTCAAATTATAACTTGAAGATCTGAACTTGTAATTGTCAAATACAGAACTTAAAATTAATAGCTTCTAATTATTATTGCAAATAATAACTTGAAGATCTGAACTTGTAATTGTCAAATGCAGAACTTAAAATTGATAGCTTCTAATTATTATTGCAAATAATAGTTTGAAGATCTGTACTTGTAATTGTCAAATACAGAACTTAAAATTGATAGCTTATAATTATAATTCAAATTATAACTTGAAGATCTGAACTTGTAATAGTCAAATACAGAACTTCGAATTGTTAAATACAAAGTATTAGTGCAAATTATTACTTGAAGATCTGAACCTGTAATAGTCAAATACAGAACTTCGAATTGTTAAATACAAAGTATTAGTGCAAATTATTACTTGAAGATCTGAACATGTAATAGGTAAATACAGAACTTCGAATGATTAAATTCAATCTAAGATTGCAAATAATAATTTGAAGATCTGAACTTGTAATAGTCAAATATAGAACTTCTAATTGTTAAATACAAATTATTAGTGAAAATTATTACTTGAAGATCTGAACTAGTAATTGTCAAATACAGCACTTAAAATTGATAGCTTCTAATTATTATTGCAAATTATAACTTGAAGATCTGAACTTGTAATTGTCAAATACAGAACTTAAAATTGATAGCTTCTAAATATTATTTCAAATTATAACTTGGAGATCTGAACTTGTAATTGTCAAATACAGAACTTAAAATTGATAGCTTCTAATTATTATTGCAAATAATAACTTAAAGATCTGTACTTGTAATTGTCAAATACAGAACTTAAAATTGATAGCGTATAATTATAGTTCAAATTATAACTTGAAGTTCTGAACTTGTAATAGTCAAATACAGAACTTCGAATTGTTAAAAACAAATTATTAGTGCAAATTATAACTTGAAGATCTGAACTTGTAATTGTCAAAGATAGAACTTAAAATTGATAGCTTCTAATTATTATTGCAAATTATAACTTGAAGATCTGAACTTGTAATAGTGAATTACAAAACTTAGATTTGTTAAATTCAAATTATTATTTCAAATTATAACTTGAAGATCTGAACTAGTAATTGTCAAATACAGAATTTAAATTGATAGCTTATAATTATTATTGCAAATAATAATTTGAAGATCTGAACTTGTAATTGTCAAATACAGAACTTAAAATTGATAGCTTCTAATTATTATTTAAAATTATAACTTGGAGATCTGAACTTGTAATTGTCAAATACAGAACTTAAAATTGATAGCTTCTAATTATTATTGCAAATTATAACTTGAAGATCTGAACTTGTAATTGTCAAATACAGAACTTCAAATTGTTAAATACAAATTATTAGTGCAAATTATAACTTGAAGATCTGACCTTGTAATTGTCAAATACAGAACTTAAAATTGATAGCTTCTAATTATTATTGCAAATTATAACTTGAAGATCTGAACGTGTAATTGTCAAATACAGAACTTCTAATTGTTAAATACAAATTATTAGTGCAAATTATAACTTGAAGATCTGAACTTGTAATTATCAAATACAGAACTTAAAATTGATAGCTTCTAATTATCATTTCAAATTATAACTTGAAGATCTGAACTTGTAATTGTCAAATACAGAACTTAAAATTAATAGCTTCTAATTATTATTGCAAATAAAACTTGAAGATCTGAACTTGTAATTGTCAAATGCAGAACTTAAAATTGATAGCTTCTAATTATTATTGCAAATAATAGTTGGAAGATCTGTACTTGTATTTGTCAAATACAGAACTTAAAATTGATAGCTTATAATTATAATTCAAATTATAACTTGAAGATCTGAACTTGTAATAGTCAAATACAGAACTTAGAATTGTTAAATACAAAGTATTAGTGCAAATTATTACTTGAAGATCTGAACCTGTAATAGGTAAATACAGAACTTCGAATGATTAAATTCAAACTAAGATTGCAAATAATAATTTGAAGATCTGAACTTGTAATAGTCAAATACAGAACTTCTAATTGTTAAATACAAATTATTAGTGAAAATTATTACTTGAAGATCTGAACTAGTAATTGTCAAATACAGCAATTAAAATTGATAGCTTCTAATTATTATTGCAAATTATAACTTGAAGATCTGAACTTGTAATTGTCAAATACAGAACTTAAAATTGATAGCTTCTAATTATTATTTCAAATTATAACTTGGAGATCTGAACTTGTAATTGTCAAATACAGAACTTAAAATTGATAGCTTCCAATTATTATTGTAAATAATAACTTGAAGATCTGTACTTGTAATTGTCAAATACAGAACTTAAAATTGATAGCGTATAATTATAGTTCAAATTATAACTTGAAGATCTGAACTTGTAATAGTCAAATACAGAACTTCGAATTGTTAAAAACAAATTATTAGTGCAAATTATAACTTGAAGATCTGAACTTGTAATAGTGAATTACAAAACTTAGATTTGTTAAATTCAAATTATTATTTCAAATTATAACTTGAAGATCTGAATTAGTAATTGTCAAATACAGAATTTAAATTGATAGCTTATAATTATTATTGCAAATAATAATTTGAAGATCTGAACTTGTAATTGTCAAATACAGAACTTAAAATTGATAGCTTCTAATTATTATTTAAAATTATAACTTGGAGATCTGAACTTGTAATTGTCAAATACAGAACTTCAAATTGTTAAATACAAATTATTAGTGCAAATTATAACTTGAAGATCTGACCTTGTAATTGTCAAATACAGAACTTAAAATTGATAGCTTCTAATTATTATTGCAAATTATAACTTGAAGATCTGAACGTGTAATTGTCAAATACAGAACTTCTAATTGTTAAATACAAATTATTAGTGCAAATTATAACTTGAAGATCTGAACTTGTAATTATCAAATACAGAACTTAAAATTGATAGCTTCTAATTATTATTGCAAATAATAACTTGAAGATCTGAACTTGTAATTATCAAATACAGAACTTAAAATTGATAGCTTCTAATTATTATTTCAAATTATAACTTGAAGATCTGAACTTGTAATTGTCAAATACAGAACTTAAAATTAATAGCTTCTAATTATTATTGCAAATAATAGTTTGAAGATCTGTACTTGTAATTGTCAAATACAGAACTTAAAATTGATAGCTTCTAATTATTATTGCAAATTATAACTTGAAGATCTGAACTTGTAATTGTCAAATACAGAACTTAAAATTGATAGCTTCTAATTATTATATAAAATTATAACTTGGAGATCTGAACTTGTAATTGTCAAATACAGAACTTAAAATTGGTAGCTTCTAATTATTATTGCAAATTATAACTTGAAGATCCTAACTTGTAATTGTCAAATACAGAACTTCTAATTGTTAAATACAAATTATTAGTGCAAATTATAACTTGAAGATCTGACCTTGTAATTGTCAAATACAGAACTTAAAATTGATAGCTTCTAATTATTATTGCAAATTATAACTTGAAGATCTGAACGTGTAATTGTCAAATACAGAACTTCTAATTGTTAAATACAAATTATTAGTGCAAATTATAACTTGAAGATCAGAACTTGTAATTATCAAATACAGAACTTAAAATTGATAGCTTCTAATTATTATTTCAAATTATAACTTGAAGATCTGAACATGTAATTGTCAAATACAGAACTTAAAATGAATAGCTTCTAATTATTATTGCAAATAATAACTTGAAGATCTGAACTAGTAATTGTCAAATGCAGAACTTAAAATTGATAGGTTCTAATTATTATTGCAAATAATAGTTTGAAGATCTGTACTTGTAATTGTCAAATACAGAACTTAAAATTGATAGCTTATAATTATAATTCAAACTATAACTTGAAGATCTGAACTTGTAATAGTCAAATACAGAACTTCGAATTGTTAAATACAAATTATTAGTGCAAATTATTAGTTGAAGATCTGAACCTGTAATAGGTAAATACAGAACTTCGAATGATTAAATTCAAACTAAGATTGCAAATAATAATTTGAAGATCTGAACTTGTAATAGTCAAATACAGAACTTCTAATTGTTAAATACAAATTATTAGTGTAAAATTATTACTTGAAGATCTGAACTAGTAATTGTCAAATACAGCACTTAAAATTGATAGCTTCTAATTATTCTTGCTAATTATAACTAGAAGATCTGAACTTGTAATTGTCAAATACAGAACTTAAAATTGATAGCTTCTAATTATTATTTCAAATTATAACTTGAAGATCTGAACTTGTAATTGTCAAATACAGAACTTAAAATTGATAGCTTCTAATTATTATTGTAAATTATAACTTGAAGATCTGAACTTGTAATAGTGAATTACAGAACTTAGATTTGTTAAATTCAAATTATTATTTCAAATTATAACTTGAAGATCTGAACTAGTAATTGTCAAATACAGAACTTAAAATTGATAGCTTCTAATTATTATAGCAACTTATAACTTGAAGATCTGAACTTGTAATTGTCAAATACAGAACTTCGAATTGTTAAATACAAATTATTAGTGCAAATTATAACTTGAAGATCTGAACTTGTAATAGTCAAATACAGAACTTCTAATTGTTAAATACAAATTATTAGTGCAAATTATAACTTGAAGATCTGAACTAGTAATTGTCAAATACAGAACTTAAAATTGAGAGCTTCTAATTATTATTGCAAATTATAACTGGAAGATCTGAACTTGTAATTGTCAAATACAGAACTTAAAATTGATAGCTTCTAATTATTATTTCAAATTATAACTTGAAGATCTGAACTTGTAATTGTCAAATACAGAACTTAAAATTGATAGCTTCTAATTATTATTGTAAATTATAACTTGAAGATCTGAACTTGTAATAGTGAATTACAGAACTTAGATTTGTTAAATTCAAATTATTATTTCAAATTATAACTTGAAGATCTGAACTAGTAATTGTCAAATACAGAACTTAAAATTGATAGCTTCTAATTATTATTGCAAATTATAACTTGAAGATCTGAACTTGTAATTGTCAAATACAGAACTTCGAATTGTTAAATACAAATTATTAGTGCAAATTATAACTTGAAGATCTGAACTTGTAATAGGTAAATACAGAACTTCTAATTGTTAAATTCAAACTAAGATTGCAAATAATAATTTGAAGATCTGAACTTGTAATAGTCAAATACAGAACTTCTAATTGTTAAATACAAATTATTAGTGCAAATTATAACTTGAAGATCTGAACTTGTAATAGACAAATACAGAACTTCGAATTGCTAAATACAAATTATTAGTCCAAATTATAACTTGAAGATCTGTACTAGTAATTGTCAAATACAGAACTTAAAATTGATAGCTTCTAATTATTATTTCAAATTATAACTAGAAGATCTGAACTTGTAATTGTCAAATACAGAACTTAAATTTGATAGCTTCTAATTATTATTGCAAATTATAACTTGAAGATCTGAACGTGTAATTGTCAAATACAGAACTTCTAATTGTTAAATACAAATTATTAGTGCAAATTATAACTTGAAGATCTGAACTTGTAATTGTCAAATACAGAACTTAAAATTGATAGCTTCTAATTATTATTTCAAATTATAACTTGAAGATCTGAACTTGTAATTGTCAAATCCAGAACTTAAAATTAATAGCTTCTAATTATTATTGCAAATAATAACTTGAAGATCTGAACTTGTAATTGTCAAATGCAGAACTTAAAATTGACAGCTTCTAATTATTATTGCAAATAATAATTTGAAGATCTGTACTTGTAATTGTCAAATACAGAACTTAAAATTGATAGCTTATAATTATAATTCAAATTATAACTTGAAGATCTGAACTTGTAATAGTCAAATACAGAACTTCGAATTGTTAAATACAAATTATTAGTGCAAATTATTACTTGAAGATCTGAACCTGTAATAGGTATATACAGAACTTCGAATGGTTAAATTCAAACTAAGATTGCAAATAATAATTCGAAGATCTGAACTTGTAATAGTCAAATACAGAACTTCTAATTGTTAAATACAAATTATTAGTGCAAATTATTACTTGAAGATCTGAACTAGCGTAATTGTCAAATACAGCACTTAAAATTGATGGCTTCTAATTATTATTGCAAATTATAACTTGAAGATCTGAACTTGTAATTGTCAAATACAGAACTTAAAATTGATAGCTTCTAATTATTATTTCAAATTATAACTTGGAGATCTGAACTTGTAATTGTCAAATACAGAACTTAAAATTGATAGCTTCTAATTATTTTTGCAAATTATAACTTGAAGATCTGAACTTGTAATTGTCAAATACAGAACTTCTAATTGTTAAATACAAATTATTAGTGCAAATTATAACTTGAAGATCTGACCTTGTAATTGTCAAATACAGAACTTAAAATTGATAGCTTCTAATTATAATTGTAAATTATAACTTGAAGATCTGAACTTGTAATAGTAAATTACAGAACTTAGATTTGTTAAATTCAAATTATTATTTCAAATTATAACTTGAAGATCTGAACTAGTAATTGTCAAATACAGAACTTAGAATTGATAGCTTCTAATTATTATTGCAAATTATAACTTGAAGATCTGAACTTGTAATTGTCAAATACAGAACTTAAAATTGATAGCTTCTAATTATTATTGTAAATTATAACTTGAAGATCTGAACTTGTAATTGTCAAATACAGAACTTAAAATTGATAGCTTCTAATTATTATTGCAAATAATAACTTGAAGATCTGAACTTGTAATTGTCAAATACAGAACTTAAAATTGTTAAATACAAATTATTAGTGCAAATTATAACTTGAAGATCTGAACTTGTAATAGTCAAATACAGAACTTCTAATTGTTAAATACAAATTATTAGTGCAAATTATAACTTGAAGATCTGAACTAGTAATTGTCAAATACAGAACTTAAAATTGAGAGCTTCTAATTATTATTGCTAATTATAACTGGAAGATTTGAACTTGTAATTGTCAAATACAGAACTTAAAATTGATAGCTTCTAATTATTATTTCAAATTATAACTTGAAGATCTGAACTTGTAATTGTCAAATACAGAACTTAAAATTGATAGCTTCTAATTATTATTGTAAATTATAACTTGAAGATCTGAACTTGTAATAGTGAATTACAGAACTTAGATTTGTTAAATTCAAATTATTATTTCAAATTATAACTTGAAGATCTGAACTAGTAATTGTCAAATACAGAACTTAAAATTGATAGCTTCTAATTATTATTGCAAATTATAACTTGAAGATCTGAACTTGTAATTGTCAAATACAGAACTTCGAATTGTTAAATACAAACTATTAGTGCAAATTATAACTTGAAGATCTGAACTTGTAATAGGTAAATACAGAACTTCTAATTATTAAATTCAAACTAAGATTGCAAATAATAATTTGATGATCTGAACTTGTAATAGTCAAATACAGAACTTCTAATTGTTAAATACAAATTATTAGTGCAAATTATAACTTGAAGATCTGAACTTGTAATAGACAAATACAGAACTTCGAATTGCTAAATACAAATTATTAACGCAAATTATAACTTGAAGATCTGAACTAGTAATTGTCAAATACAGAACTTAAAATTGATAGCTTCTAATTATTATTTCAAATTATAACTTGAAGATCTGAACTTGTAATTGTCAAATACAGAACTTAAATTTGATAGCTTCTAATTATTATTGCAAATTATAACTTGAAGATCTGAACGTGTAATTGTCAAATACAGAACTTCTAATTGTTAAATACAAATTATTAGTGCAAATTATAACTTGAAGATCTGAACTTGAAATTGTCAAATACAGAACTTAAAATTGATAGCTTCTAATTATTATTTCAAATTATAACTTGAAGATCTGAACTTGTAATTGTCAAATCCAGAACTTAAAATTAATAGCTTCTAATTATTATTGCAAATAATAACTTGAAGATCTGAACTTGTAATTGTCAAATGCAGAACTTAAAATTGATAGCTTCTAATTATTATTGCAAATAATAATTTGAAGATCTGTACTTGTAATTGTCAAATACAGAACTTAAAATTGATAGCTTATAATTATAATTCAAATTATAACTTGAAGATCTGAACTTGTAATAGTCAAATACAGAACTTCGAATTGTTAAATACAAATTATTAGTGCAAATTATTACTTGAAGATCTGAACCTGTAATAGGTATATACAGAACTTCGAATGGTTAAATTCAAACTAAGATTGCAAATAATAATTCGAAGATCTGAACTTGTAATAGTCAAATACAGAACTTCTAATTGTTAAATACAAATTATTAGTGCAAATTATTACTTGAAGATTTGAACTAGCGTAATTGTCAAATACAGCACTTAAAATTGATGGCTTCTAATTATTATTGCAAATTATAACTTGAAGATCTGAACTTGTAATTGTCAAATACAGAACTTAAAATTGATAGCTTCTAATTATTATTTCAAATTATAACTTGGAGATCTGAACTTGTAATTGTCAAATACAGAACTTAAAATTGATAGCTTCTAATTATTTTTGCAAATTATAACTTGAAGATCTGAACTTGTAATTGTCAAATACAGAACTTCTAATTGTTAAATACAAATTATTAGTGCAAATTATAACTTGAAGATCTGACCTTGTAATTGTCAAATACAGAACTTAAAATTGATAGCTTCTAATTATTATTGTAAATTATAACTTGAAGATCTGAACTTGTAATAGTAAATTACAGAACTTAGATTTGTTAAATTCAAGTTATTATTTCAAATTATAACTTGAAGATCTGAACGTGTAATTGTCAAATACAGAACTTAGAATTGATAGCTTCTAATTATTATTGCAAATTATAACTTGAAGATCTGAACTTGTAATTGTCAAATACAGAACTTAAAATTGATAGCTTCTAGTTATTATTGTAAATTATAACTTGAAGATCTGAACTTGTAATTGTCAAATACAGAACTTAAAATTGATAGCTTCTAATTATTATTGCAAATAATAACTTGAAGATCTGAACTTGTAATTGTCAAATACAGAACTTAAAATTGATAGCTTCTAATTATTATTGCAAATTATAATTTGAAGATCTGAACTTGTAATAGACAAATACGCAACTTATCATTGTTAAATACAAATTGTGATTGCAAATTATAACTTGAAGATCTGAACTAGTAATTGTCAAATACAGAACTTAAAATTGATAACTTCTTATTATTATTGCAAATTATAACTTGTAGATCTTACCTTGTAATTGTCAAATACAGAACATAAAATTGATAGCTTCTAATTATTATTTCAAATTATAACTTGAAGATCTGAACTTGTAATTGTCAAATACAGAACTTAAAATTGATAGCTTCTAATTATTATTGCAAATTATAACTTGCAGATCTGAACGTGTAATTGTCAAATACAGAACTTGTAATTGTTAAATACAAATTATTAGTGCAAATTATAACTTGAAGATCTGAACAAGTAATTGTCAAATACAGAACTTAAAATTGATAGCTTCTAATTATTATTTCAAATTATAACTTGAAGATCTGAACGTGTAATTGTCAAATACAGAACTTCTAATTGTTAAATACAAATTATTAGTGCAAATTATAACTTGAAGATCTGAACTAGTAATTGTCAAATGCAGAACTTAAAATTGATAGCTTCTAATTATTATTGCAAATAATAATTTCAAGATCTGTACTTGTAATTGTCAAATACAGAACTTAAAATTGATAGCTTATAATTATAATCCAAATTATAACTTGAAGATCTGAACTTGTAATAGTCAAATACAGAACTTCGAATTGTTAAATACAAATTATTAGTGGAAATCATAACTTGAAGATCTGAACTTGTAATAGGTAAATACAGAACTTCTAATTGTTAAATTCAAACTAAGATTGCAAATAATTATTTGAAGATCTGAACTTGTAATAGTCAAATACAGAACTTCTAATTGTTAAATACAAATTATTAGTGCAAATTATTACTTGAAGATCTGAACTAGTAATTGTCAAATACAGCACTTAAAATTGATAGCTTATAATTATTATTGCAAATTATAACTTGAAGATCTGAACTTGTAATTGTCAAATACAGAACTTAAAATTGATAGCTTCTAAATATTATTTCAAATTATAACTTGGAGATCTGAACTTGTAATTGTCAAATACAGAACTTAAAATTGATAGCTTCTATTTTTTATTGCAAATAATAACTTGAAGATCTGAACTTGTAATTGTCAAATACAGAACTTAAAATTGATAGCTTCTAATTATTATTGCAAATTATAATTTGAAGATCTGAACTTGTAATAGACAAATACGCAACTTGGCTTTGTTAAATACAAATTGTGATTGCAAATTATAACTTGAAGATCTGAACCTGTAATAGTCAAATACAGAACTTCGAATTGTTAAAAACAAATTATTAGTGCAAATTATAACTTGAAGATCTGAACTTGTAATTGTCAAATACAGAACTTAAAATTGATAGCTTCTAATTATTATTGCAAATTATAACTTGAAGATCTGAACTTGTAATAGTCAAATACAGAACTTCGAATTGTTAAAAACAAATTATTAGTGCAAATTATAACTTGAAGATCTGAACCTATAATAGTCAAATACAGAACTTCGAATTGTTAAAAACAAATTATTAGTGCAAATTATAACTTGAAGATCTGTACTTGTAATTGTCAAATACAGAACGTAAAATTGATAGCGTATAATTATAGTTCAAATTATAACTTGAAGATCTGAACTTGTAATAGTCAAATACAGAACTTCGAATTGTTAAAAACAAATTATTAGTGCAAATTATAACTTGAAGATCTGAACTTGTAATTGTCAAATACAGAACTTAAAATTGATAGCTTCTAATTATTATTGCAAATTATAACTTGAAGATCTGAACTTGTAATAGTGAATTACAAAACTTAGATTTGTTAAATTCAAATTATTATTTCAAATTATAACTTGAAGATCTGAACTAGTAATTGTCAAATACAGAATTTAAATTGATAGCTTATAATTATTATTGCAAATAATAATTTGAAGATCTGAACTTGTAATTGTCAAATACAGAACTTAAAATTGATAGCTTCTAATTATTATTTAAAATTATAACTTGGAGATCTGAACTTGTAATTGTCAAATACAGAACTTAAAATTGATAGCTTCTAATTATTATTGCAAATTATAACTTGAAGATCTGAACTTGTAATTGTCAAATACAGAACTTCAAATTGTTAAATACAAATTATTAGTGCAAATTATAACTTGAAGATCTGACCTTGTAATTGTCAAATACAGAACTTAAAATTGATAGCTTCTAATTATTATTGCAAATTATAACTTGAAGATCTGAACGTGTAATTGTCAAATACAGAACTTCTAATTGTTAAATACAAATTATTAGTGCAAATTATAACTTGAAGATCTGAACTTGTAATTATCAAATACAGAACTTAAAATTGATAGCTTCTAATTATTACTTCAAATTATAACTTGAAGATCTGAACTTGTAATTGTCAAATACAGAACTTAAAATTAATAGCTTCTAATTATTATTGCAAATAATAACTTGAAGATCTGAACTTGTAATTGTCAAATGCAGAACTTAAAATTGATAGCTTCTAATTATTATTGCAAATAATAGTTTGAAGATCTGTACTTGTAATTGTCAAATACAGAACTTAAAATTGATAGCTTATAATTATAATTCAAATTATAACTTGAAGATCTGAACTTGTAATAGTCAAATACAGAACTTAGAATTGTTAAATACAAAGTATTAGTGAAAATTATTACTTGAAGATCTGAACTAGTAATTGTCAAATACAGCACTTAAAATTGATAGCTTCTAATTATTATTGCAAATTATAACTTGGAGATCTGAACTTGTAATTGTCAAATACAGAACTTCGAATTGTTAAAAACAAATTATTAGTGCAAATTATAACTTGAAGATCTGAACTTGTAATTGTCAAATACAGAACTTAAAATTGATAGCTTCTAATTATTATTGCAAATTATAACTTGAAGATCTGAACTTGTAATAGTGAATTACAAAACTTAGATTTGTTAAATTCAAATTATTATTTCAAATTATAACTTGAAGATCTGAACTAGTAATTGTCAAATACAGAATTTAAATTGATAGCTTATAATTATTATTGCAAATAATAACTTGCAGATCTGAACGTGTAATTGTCAAATACAGAACTTGTAATTGTTAAATACAAATTATTAGTGCAAATTATAACTTGAAGATCTGAACAAGTAATTGTCAAATACAGAACTTAAAATTGATAGCTTCTAATTATTATTTCAAATTATAACTTGAAGATCTGAACGTGTAATTGTCAAATACAGAACTTCTAATTGTTAAATACAAATTATTAGTGCAAATTATAACTTGAAGATCTGAACTAGTAATTGTCAAATGCAGAACTTAAAATTGATAGCTTCTAATTATTATTGCAAATAATAATTTGAAGATCTGTACTTGTAATTGTCAAATACAGAACTTAAAATTGATAGCTTATAATTATAATCCAAATTATAACTTGAAGATCTGAACTTGTAATAGTCAAATACAGAACTTCGAATTGTTAAATACAAATTATTAGTGGAAATCATAACTTGAAGATCTGAACTTGTAATAGGTAAATACAGAACTTCTAATTGTTAAATTCAAACTAAGATTGCAAATAATTATTTGAAGATCTGAACTTGTAATAGTCAAATACAGAACTTCTAATTGTTAAATACAAATTATTAGTGCAAATTATTACTTGAAGATCTGAACTTGTAATTGTCAAATACAGAACTTAAAATTGATAGCTTCTAATTATTATTGCAAATTATAACTTGAAGATCTGAACTTGTAATTATCAAATACAGAACTTAAAATTGATAGCTTCTAATTATTATTTCAAATTATAACTTGAAGATCTGAACTTGTAATTGTCAAATACAGAACTTAAAATTAATAGCTTCTAATTATTATTGCAAATAATAACTTGAAGATCTGAACTTGTAATTGTCAAATGCAGAACTTAAAATTGATAGCTTCTAATTATTATTGCAAATAATAGTTTGAAGATCTGTACTTGTAATTGTCAAATACAGAACTTAAAATTGATAGCTTATAATTATAATTCAAATTATAACTTGAAGATCTGAACTTGTAATTGTCAAATACAGAACTTAGAATTGTTAAATACAAAGTATTAGTGCAAATTATTACTTGAAGATCTGAACCTGTAATAGGTAAATACAGAACTTCGAATGATTAAATTCAAACTAAGATTGCAAATAATAATTTGAAGATCTGAACTTGTAATAGTCAAATACAGAACTTCTAATTGTTAAATACAAATTATTAGTGAAAATTATTACTTGAAGATCTGAACTAGTAATTGTCAAATACAGCACTTAAAATTGATAGCTTCTAATTATTATTGCAAATTATAACTTGAAGATCTGAACTTGTAATTGTCAAATACAGAACTTAAAATTGATAGCTTCTAATTATTATTTCAAATTATAACTTGGAGATCTGAACTTGTAATTGTCAAATACAGAACTTCGAATTGTTAAAAACAAATTATTAGTGCAAATTATAACTTGAAGATCTGAACTTGTAATTGTCAAATACAGAACTTAAAATTGATAGCTTCTAATTATTATTGCAAATTATAACTTGAAGATCTGAACTTGTAATAGTGAATTACAAAACTTAGATTTGTTAAATTCAAATTATTATTTCAAATTATAACTTGAAGATCTGAACTAGTAATTGTCAAATACAGAATTTAAATTGATAGCTTATAATTATTATTGCAAATAATAACTTGCAGATCTGAACGTGTAATTGTCAAATACAGAACTTGTAATTGTTAAATACAAATTATTAGTGCAAATTATAACTTGAAGATCTGAACAAGTAATTGTCAAATACAGAACTTAAAATTGATAGCTTCTAATTAATATTTCAAATTATAACTTGAAGATCTGAACGTGTAATTGTCAAATACAGAACTTCTAATTGTTAAATACAAATTATTAGTGCAAATTATAACTTGAAGATCTGAACTAGTAATTGTCAAATGCAGAACTTAAAATTGATAGCTTCTAATTATTATTGCAAATAATAATTTGAAGATCTGTACTTGTAATTGTCAAATACAGAACTTAAAATTGATAGCTTATAATTATAATCCAAATTATAACTTGAAGATCTGAACTTGTAATAGTCAAATACAGAACTTCGAATTGTTAAATACAAATTATTAGTGGAAATCATAACTTGAAGATCTGAACTTGTAATAGGTAAATACAGAACTTCTAATTGTTAAATTCAAACTAAGATTGCAAATAATTATTTGAAGATCTGAACTTGTAATAGTCAAATACAGAACTTCTAATTGTTAAATACAAATTATTAGTGCAAATTATTACTTGAAGATCTGAACTTGTAATTGTCAAATACAGAACTTAAAATTGATAGCTTCTAATTATTATTGCAAATTATAACTTGAAGATCTGAACTTGTAATTATCAAATACAGAACTTAAAATTGATAGCTTCTAATTATTATTTCAAATTATAACTTGAAGATCTGAACTTGTAATTGTCAAATACAGAACTTAAAATTAATAGCTTCTAATTATTATTGCAAATAATAACTTGAAGATCTGAACTTGTAATTGTCAAATGCAGAACTTAAAATTGATAGCTTCTAATTATTATTGCAAATAATAGTTTGAAGATCTGTACTTGTAATTGTCAAATACAGAACTTAAAATTGATAGCTTATAATTATAATTCAAATTATAACTTGAAGATCTGAACTTGTAATTGTCAAATACAGAACTTAGAATTGTTAAATACAAAGTATTAGTGCAAATTATTACTTGAAGATCTGAACCTGTAATAGGTAAATACAGAACTTCGAATGATTAAATTCAAACTAAGATTGCAAATAATAATTTGAAGATCTGAACTTGTAATAGTCAAATACAGAACTTCTAATTGTTAAATACAAATTATTAGTGAAAATTATTACTTGAAGATCTGAACTAGTAATTGTCAAACACAGCACTTAAAATTGATAGCTTCTAATTATTATTGCAAATTATAACTTGAAGATCTGAACTTGTAATTGTCAAATACAGAACTTAAAATTGATAGCTTCTAATTATTATTTCAAATTATAACTTGGAGATCTGAACTTGTAATTGTCAAATACAGAACTTCGAATTGTTAAAAACAAATTATTAGTGCAAATTATAACTTGAAGATCTGAACTTGTAATTGTCAAATACAGAACTTAAAATTGATAGCTTCTAATTATTATTGCAAATTATAACTTGAAGATCTGAACTTGTAATAGTGAATTACAAAACTTAGATTTGTTAAATTCAAATTATTATTTCAAATTATAACTTGAAGATCTGAACTAGTAATTGTCAAATACAGAATTTAAATTGATAGCTTATAATTATTATTGCAAATAATAACTTGCAGATCTGAACGTGTAATTGTCAAATACAGAACTTGTAATTGTTAAATACAAATTATTAGTGCAAATTATAACTTGAAGATCTGAACAAGTAATTGTCAAATACAGAACTTAAAATTGATAGCTTCTAATTATTATTTCAAATTATAACTTGAAGATCTGAACGTGTAATTGTCAAATACAGAACTTCTAATTGTTAAATACAAATTATTAGTGCAAATTATAACTTGAAGATCTGAACTAGAATTGTCAAATGCAGAACTTAAAATTGATAGCTTCTAATTATTATTGCAAATAATAATTTGAAGATCTGTACTTGTAATTGTCAAATACAGAACTTAAAATTGATAGCTTATAATTATAATCCAAATTATAACTTGAAGATCTGAACTTGTAATAGTCAAACACAGAACTTCGAATTGTTAAATACAAATTATTAGTGGAAATCATAACTTGAAGATCTGAACTTGTAATAGGTAAATACAGAACTTCTAATTGTTAAATTCAAACTAAGATTGCAAATAATTATTTGAAGATCTGAACTTGTAATAGTCAAATACAGAACTTCTAATTGTTAAATACAAATTATTAGTGCAAATTAATACTTGAAGATCTGAACTAGTAATTGTCAAATACAGCACTTAAAATTGATAGCTTATAATTATTATTGCAAATTATAACTTGAAGATCTGAACTTGTAATTGTCAAATACAGAACTTAAAATTGATAGCTTCTAAATATTATTTCAAATTATAACTTGGAGATCTGAACTTGTAATTGTCAAATACAGAACTTAAAATTGATAGCTTCTATTTTTTATTGCAAATAATAACTTGAAGATCTGAACTTGTAATTGTCAAATACAGAACTTAAAATTGATAGCTTCTAATTATTATTGCAAATTATAATTTGAAGATCTGAACTTGTAATAGACAAATACGCAACTTGGCATTGTTAAATACAAATTGTGATTGCAAATTATAACTTGAAGATCTGAACCTGTAATAGTCAAATACAGAACTTCGAATTGTTAAAAACAAATTATTAGTGCAAATTATAACTTGAAGATCTGAACTTGTAATTGTCAAATACAGAACTTAAAATTGATAGCTTCTAATTATTATTGCAAATTATAACTTGAAGATCTGAACTTGTAATAGTCAAATACAGAACTTCGAATTGTTAAAAACAAATTATTAGTGCAAATTATAACTTGAAGATCTGAACTTGTAATTGTCAAATACAGAACTTAAAATTGATAGCTTCTAATTATTATTGCAAATTATAACTTGAAGATCTGAACCTGTAATAGTCAAATACAGAACTTCGAATTGTTAAAAACAAATTATTAGTGCAAATTATAACTTGAAGATCTGTACTTGTAATTGTCAAATACAGAACTTAAAATTGATAGCGTATAATTACAGTTCAAATTATAACTTGAAGATCTGAACTTGTAATAGTCAAATACAGAACTTCGAATTGTTAAAAACAAATTATTAGTGCAAATTATAACTTGAAGATCTGAACTTGTAATTGTCAAATACAGAACTTAAAATTGATAGCTTCTAATTATTATTGCAAATTATAACTTGAAGATCTGAACTTGTAATAGTGAATTACAAAACTTAGATTTGTTAAATTCAAATTATTATTTCAAATTATAACTTGAAGATCTGAACTAGTAATTGTCAAATACAGAATTTAAATTGATAGCTTATAATTATTATTGCAAATAATAATTTGAAGATCTGAACTTGTAATTGTCAAATACAGAACTTAAAATTGATAGCTTCTAATTATTATTTAAAATTATAACTTGGAGATCTGAACTTGTAATTGTCAAATACAGAACTTAAAATTGATAGCTTCTAATTATTATTGCAAATTATAACTTGAAGATCTGAACTTGTAATTGTCAAATACAGAACTTCAAATTGTTAAATACAAATTATTAGTGCAAATTATAACTTGAAGATCTGACCTTGTAATTGTCAAATACAGAACTTAAAATTGATAGCTTCTAATTATTATTGCAAATTATAACTTGAAGATCTGAACGTGTAATTGTCAAATACAGAACTTCTAATTGTTAAATACAAATTATTAGTGCAAATTATAACTTGAAGATCTGAACTTGTAATTATCAAATACAGAACTTAAAATTGATAGCTTCTAATTTGTATTTCAAATTATAACTTGAAGATCTGAACTTGTAATTGTCAAATACAGAACTTAAAATTAATAGCTTCTAATTATTATTGCAAATAATAACTTGAAGATCTGAACTTGTAATTGTCAAATGCAGAACTTAAAATTGATAGCTTCTAATTATTATTGCAAATAATAGTTTGAAGATCTGTACTTGTAATTGTCAAATACAGAACTTAAAATTGATAGCTTATAATTATAATTCAAATTATAACTTGAAGATCTGAACTTGTAATAGTCAAATACAGAACTTAGAATTGTTAAATACAAAGTATTAGTGCAAATTATTACTTGAAGATCTGAACCTGTAATAGGTAAATACAGAACTTCGAATGATTAAATTCAAACTAAGATTGCAAATAATAATTTGAAGATCTGAACTTGTAATAGTCAAATACAGAACTTCTAATTGTTAAATACAAATTATTAGTGAAAATTATTACTTGAAGATCTGAACTAGTAATTGTCAAATACAGCACTTAAAATTGATAGCTTATAATTATTATTGCAAATTATAACTTGAAGATCTGAACTTGTAATTTTCAATACAGAACTTAAAATTGATAGCTTCTAATTATTATTTCAAATTATAACTTGGAGATCTGAACTTGTAATTGTCAAATACAGAACTTAAAATTGATAGCTTCTAATTATTATTGCAAATAATAACTTGAAGATCTGTACTTGTAATTGTCAAATACAGAACTTAAAATTGATAGCGTATAATTATAGTTCAAATTATAACTTGAAGATCTGAACTTGTAATAGTCAAATACAGAACTTCGAATTGTTAAAAACAAATTATTAGTGCAAATTATAACTTGAAGATCTGAACTTGTAATTGTCAAATACAGAACTTAAAATTGTTAGCTTCTAATTATTATTGCAAATTATAACTTGAAGATCTGAACTTGTAATAGTGAATTACAAAACTTAGATTTGTTAAATTCAAATTATTATTTCAAATTATAACTTGAAGATCTGAACTAGTAATTGTCAAATACAGAATTTAAATTGATAGCTTATAATTATTATTGCAAATAATAATTTGAAGATCTGAACTTGTAATTGTCAAATACAGAACTTAAAATTGATAGCTTCTAATTATTATTTAAAATTATAACTTGGAGATCTGAACTTGTAATTGTCAAATACAGAACTTAAAATTGATAGCTTCTAATTATTATTGCAAATTATAACTTGAAGATCTGAACTTGTAATTGTCAAATACAGAACTTCAAATTGTTAAATACAAATTATTAGTGCAAATTATAACTTGAAGATCTGACCTTGTAATTGTCAAATACAGAACTTAAAATTGATAGCTTCTAATTATTATTGCAAATTATAACTTGAAGATCTGAACGTGTAATTGTCAAATACAGAACTTCTAATTGTTAAATACAAATTATTAGTGCAAATTATTGCTTATAATTATAATTCAAATTATAACTTGAAGATCTGAACTTGTAATAGTCAAATACAGAACTTCGAATTGTTAAATACAAATTATTAGTGCAAATTATTACTTGAAGATCTGAACCTGTAATAGGTATATACAGAACTTCGAATGGTTAAATTCAAACTAAGATTGCAAATAATAATTCGAAGATCTGAACTTGTAATAGTCAAATACAGAACTTCTAATTGTTAAATACAAATTATTAGTGCAAATTATTACTTGAAGATTTGAACTAGCGTAATTGTCAAATACAGCACTTAAAATTGATGGCTTCTAATTATTATTGCAAATTATAACTTGAAGATCTGAACTTGTAATTGTCAAATACAGAACTTAAAATTGATAGCTTCTAATTATTATTTCAAATTATAACTTGGAGATCTGAACTTGTAATTGTCAAATACAGAACTTAAAATTGATAGCTTCTAATTATTTTTGCAAATTATAACTTGAAGATCTGAACTTGTAATTGTCAAATACAGAACTTCTAATTGTTAAATACAAATTATTAGTGCAAATTATAACTTGAAGATCTGACCTTGTAATTGTCAAATACAGAACTTAAAATTGATAGCTTCTAATTATTATTGTAAATTATAACTTGAAGATCTGAACTTGTAATAGTAAATTACAGAACTTAGATTTGTTAAATTCAAATTATTATTTCAAATTATAACTTGAAGATCTGAACTAGTAATTGTCAAATACAGAACTTAGAATTGATAGCTTCTAATTATTATTGCAAATTATAACTTGAAGATCTGAACTTGTAATTGTCAAATACAGAACTTAAAATTGATAGCTTCTAGTTATTATTGTAAATTATAACTTGAAGATCTGAACTTGTAATTGTCAAATACAGAACTTAAAATTGATAGCTTCTAATTATTATTGCAAATAATAACTTGAAGATCTGAACTTGTAATTGTCAAATACAGAACTTAAAATTGATAGCTTCTAATTATTATTGCAAATTATAATTTGAAGATCTGAACTTGTAATAGAGAAATACGCAACTTATCATTGTTAAATACAAATTGTGATTGCAAATTATAACTTGAAGATCTGAACTAGTAATTGTCAAATACAGAACTTAAAATTGATAACTTCTTATTATTATTGCAAATTATAACTTGTAGATCTTACCTTGTAATTGTCAAATACAGAACTTAAAATTGATAGCTTCTAATTATTATTTCAAATTATAACTTGAAGATCTGAACTTGTAATTGTCAAATACAGAACTTAAAATTGATAGCTTCTAATTATTATTGCAAATTATAACTTGCAGATCTGAACGTGTAATTGTCAAATACAGAACTTGTAATTGTTAAATACAAATTATTAGTGCAAATTATAACTTGAAGATCTGAACAAGTAATTGTCAAATACAGAACTTAAAATTGATAGCTTCTAATTATTATTTCAAATTATAACTTGAAGATCTGAACGTGTAATTGTCAAATACAGAACTTCTAATTGTTAAATACAAATTATTAGTGCAAATTATAACTTGAAGATCTGAACTAGTAATTGTCAAATGCAGAACTTAAAATTGATAGCTTCTAATTATTATTGCAAATAATAATTTGAAGATCTGTACTTGTAATTGTCAAATACAGAACTTAAAATTGATAGCTTATAATTATAATCCAAATTATAACTTGAAGATCTGAACTTGTAATAGTCAAATACAGAACTTCGAATTGTTAAATACAAATTATTAGTGGAAATCATAACTTGAAGATCTGAACTTGTAATAGGTAAATACAGAACTTCTAATTGTTAAATTCAAACTAAGATTGCAAATAATTATTTGAAGATCTGAACTTGTAATAGTCAAATACAGAACTTCTAATTGTTAAATACAAATTATTAGTGCAAATTATTACTTGAAGATCTGAACTAGTAATTGTCAAATACAGCACTTAAAATTGATAGCTTATAATTATTATTGCAAATTATAACTTGAAGATCTGAACTTGTAATTGTCAAATACAGAACTTAAAATTGATAGCTTCTAAATATTATTTCAAATTATAACTTGGAGATCTGAACTCTCTAAGTTCTGTATTTGAAAGTTACAAGTTCAGATCTTCAAGTTATAACTTGAAATAATAATTAGTATTTAACAAATCTAAGTTCTGTAATTCACTATTACTAGTTCAGATCTTCAAGTTATAATTTGCAATAATAATTAGAAGCTATCAATTTTAAGTTCTGTATTTGACAATTACAAGTTCAGATCTTCAAGTTATAATTTGCACTAATAATTTGTATTTAACAATTCGAAGTTCTGTATTTGACTATTACAATTCCAGATCTTCAAATTATTATTTACAATCTTAGTTTGTATTTAACAATTCGAAGTTCTGTATTTACCTACTACAAGTTCAGATCTTTAAGTTATAATTTGCAGAAATAATTAGAAGCTATCAATTTTAAGTTCTGTAGTTGACAATTACAAGTTCATATCTTCAAGTTATAATTAGCAAATAATAATTTGTATTTAACAATTCGAAGTTCTGTATTTGACTATTACAAGTACAGATCTTCAATTTATTATATGCAAACTTAGTTTGAATTTAACAATGCGAAGTTCTGTATTTACCCTCTACAAGTACAGATCTTCAAGTTCTAATTTGCAATCACAATTTGAAGGTATCAATTCTAAGTTCTGTATTTCACAGTTACAAGTGCAGATCTTCAAGTTATAACTTGAAATAATAATTAGTATTTAACAAATCTAAGTTCTGTAATTCACTATTACTAGTTCAGATCTTCAAGTTATAATTTGCAATAATAATTAGAAGCTATCAATTTTAAGTTCTGTATTTGACAATTACAAGTTCAGATCTTCAAGTTATAATTTGCAATAATAATTTGTATTTAACAATTCGAAGTTCTGTATTTGACTAGTACAAGTTCAGATCTTCAAATTATTATTTGCTGTCTTAGTTTGTATTTAACAATTCGAAGTTCTGTATTTACCTACTACAAGTTCAGATCTTGAAGTTATAATTTGCAATTATAATTAGAAGCTATCAATTTTAAGTTCTGTATTTGACAATTACAAGTTCAGATCTTCAAGTTATAATTTGCAATAATAATTTGTATTTAAAAATTCGAAGTTCTGTATTTGACTATTACAAGTTCAGATCTTCAAATTATTATTTACAATCTTAGTTTGTATTTAACAATTCGAAGTTCTGTATTTACCTACTACAAGTTCAGATCTTCAAGTTATAATTTGCAATAATAATTAGAAGCTCTCAATTTTAAGCTCTGTATTTGACAATTACAAGTTCAGATCTTCAAGTTATAACTTGCAATAATAATTTGTATTTAACAATTCGAAGTTCTGTATTTGACTATTACAAGTTCAGATCTTCAAATTATTATTTGCAATCCTAGTTTGAATTTAACAATTCGAAGTTCTGTATTTACCTACTACAAGTTCAGATCTTCAAGCTATAATTTGCAATAATAATTAGAAGCTCTCAATTTTAAGTTCTGTATTTGACAATTACAAGTTCAGATCTTCAAGTTATAACTTGCAATAATAATTTGTATTTAACAATTCGAAGTTCTGTATTTGACTATTACAAGTTCAGATCTTCAAATTATTATTTGCAATCCTAGTTTGAATTTAACAATTCGAAGTTCTGTATTTACCTACTACAAGTTCAGATCTTCAAGTTATAATTTGAAATAATAATTTATACTTAACAAATCTAAGTTCTGTAATTCACTATTACAAGTTCAGATCTTCAAGTTATAATTTGCAATAATAATTAGAAGCTATCAATTTTAAGTTCTGTATTTGACAATTACAAGTTCAGATCTTCAAGTTATAATTTGCACTAATAATTTGTATTTAACAATTCGAAGTTCTGTATTTGACTATTACAAGTCCAGATCTTCAAATTATTATTTACAATCTTAGTTTGTATTTAACAATTCGAATTTCTGTATTTCCCTACTACAAGTTCAGATCTTTAAGTTATAATTTGCAATAATAATTAGAAGCTATCAATTTTAAGTTCTGTAGTTGACAATTACAAGTTCATATCTTCTAGTTATAATTAGCAAATAATAATTTGTATTTAACAATTCGAAGTTCTGTATTTGACTATTACAAGTACAGATCTTCAATTTATTATTTGCAAACTTAGTTTGAATTTAACAATGCGAAGTTCTGTATTTACCCACTACAAGTACAGATCTTCAAGTTCTAATTTGCAATCACAATTTGATGGTATCAATTCTAAGTTCTGTATTTCACAGTTACAAGTTCAGATCTTCAAGTTATAACTTGAAATAATAATTAGTATTTAACAAATCTAAGTTCTGTAATTCACTATTACTAGTTCAGATCTTCAAGTTATAATTTGCAATAATAATTAGAAGCTATCAATTTTAAGTTCTGTATTTGACAATTACAAGTTCAGATCTTCAAGTTATAATTTGCAATAATAATTTGTATTTAACAATTCGAAGTTCTGTATTTGACTAGTACAAGTTCAGATCTTCAAATTATTATTTGCTGTCTTAGTTTGTATTTAACAATTCGAAGTTCTGTATTTACCTACTACAAGTTCAGATCTTGAAGTTATAATTTGCAATTATAATTAGAAGCTATCAATTTTAAGTTCTGTATTTGACAATTACAAGTTCAGATCTTCAAGTTATAATTTGCAATAATAATTTGTATTTAAAAATTCGAAGTTCTGTATTTGACTATTACAAGTTCAGATCTTCAAATTATTATTTACAATCTTAGTTTGTATTTAACAATTCGAAGTTCTGTATTTACCTACTACAAGTTCAGATCTTCAAGTTATAATTTGCAATAATAATTAGAAGCTCTCAATTTTAAGCTCTGTATTTGACAATTACAAGTTCAGATCTTCAAGTTATAACTTGCAATAATAATTTGTATTTAACAATTCGAAGTTCTGTATTTGACTATTACAAGTTCAGATCTTCAAATTATTATTTGCAATCCTAGTTTGAATTTAACAATTCGAAGTTCTGTATTTACCTACTACAAGTTCAGATCTTCAAGCTATAATTTGCAATAATAATTAGAAGCTCTCAATTTTAAGTTCTGTATTTGACAATTACAAGTTCAGATCTTCAAGTTATAACTTGCAATAATAATTTGTATTTAACAATTCGAAGTTCTGTATTTGACTATTACAAGTTCAGATCTTCAAATTATTATTTGCAATCCTAGTTTGAATTTAACAATTCGAAGTTCTGTATTTACCTACTACAAGTTCAGATCTTCAAGTTATAATTTGAAATAATAATTTATACTTAACAAATCTAAGTTCTGTAATTCACTATTACAAGTTCAGATCTTCAAGTTATAATTTGCAATAATAATTAGAAGCTATCAATTTTAAGTTCTGTATTTGACAATTACAAGTTCAGATCTTCAAGTTATAATTTGCACTAATAATTTGTATTTAACAATTCGAAGTTCTGTATTTGACTATTACAAGTCCAGATCTTCAAATTATTATTTACAATCTTAGTTTGTATTTAACAATTCGAATTTCTGTATTTACCTACTACAAGTTCAGATCTTTAAGTTATAATTTGCAATAATAATTAGAAGCTATCAATTTTAAGTTCTGTAGTTGACAATTACAAGTTCATATCTTCTAGTTATAATTAGCAAATAATAATTTGTATTTAACAATTCGAAGTTCTGTATTTGACTATTACAAGTACAGATCTTCAATTTATTATTTGCAAACTTAGTTTGAATTTAACAATGCGAAGTTCTGTATTTACCCACTACAAGTACAGATCTTCAAGTTCTAATTTGCAATCACAATTTGAAGGTATCAATTCTAAGTTCTGTATTTCACAGTTACAAGTGCAGATCTTCAAGTTATAACTTGAAATAATAATTAGTATTTAACAAATCTAAGTTCTGTAATTCACTATTACTAGTTCAGATCTTCAAGTTATAATTTGCAATAATAATTAGAAGCTATCAATTTTAAGTTCTGTATTTGTAAATTACAAGTTCAGATCTTCAAGTTATAATTTGCAATAATAATTTGTATTTAACAATTCGAAGTTCTGTATTTGACTAGTACAAGTTCAGATCTTCAAATTATTATTTGCTGTCTTAGTTTGTATTTAACAATTCGAAGTTCTGTATTTACCTACTACAAGTTCAGATCTTGAAGTTATAATTTGCAATTATAATTAGAAGCTATCAATTTTAAGTTCTGTATTTGACAATTACAAGTTCAGATCTTCAAGTTATAATTTGCAATAATAATTTGTATTTAAAAATTCGAAGTTCTGTATTTGACTATTACAAGTTCAGATCTTCAAATTATTATTTACAATCTTAGTTTGTATTTAACAATTCGAAGTTCTGTATTTACCTACTACAAGTTCAGATCTTCAAGTTATAATTTGCAATAATAATTAGAAGCTCTCAATTTTAAGCTCTGTATTTGACAATTACAAGTTCAGATCTTCAAGTTATAACTTGCAATAATAATTTGTATTTAACAATTCGAAGTTCTGTATTTGACTATTACAAGTTCAGATCTTCAAATTATTATTTGCAATCCTAGTTTGAATTTAACAATTCGAAGTTCTGTATTTACCTACTACAAGTTCAGATCTTCAAGCTATAATTTGCAATAATAATTAGAAGCTCTCAATTTTAAGTTCTGTATTTGACAATTACAAGTTCAGATCTTCAAGTTATAACTTGCAATAATAATTTGTATTTAACAATTCGAAGTTCTGTATTTGACTATTACAAGTTCAGATCTTCAAATTATTATTTGCAATCCTAGTTTGAATTTAACAATTCGAAGTTCTGTATTTACCTACTACAAGTTCAGATCTTCAAGTTATAATTTGAAATAATAATTTATACTTAACAAATCTAAGTTCTGTAATTCACTATTACAAGTTCAGATCTTCAAGTTATAATTTGCAATAATAATTAGAAGCTATCAATTTTAAGTTCTGTATTTGACAATTACAAGTTCAGATCTTCAAGTTATAATTTGCACTAATAATTTGTATTTAACAATTCGAAGTTCTGTATTTGACTATTACAAGTCCAGATCTTCAAATTATTATTTACAATCTTAGTTTGTATTTAACAATTCGAATTTCTGTATTTACCTACTACAAGTTCAGATCTTTAAGTTATAATTTGCAATAATAATTAGAAGCTATCAATTTTAAGTTCTGTAGTTGACAATTACAAGTTCATATCTTCTAGTTATAATTAGCAAATAATAATTTGTATTTAACAATTCGAAGTTCTGTATTTGACTATTACAAGTACAGATCTTCAATTTATTATTTGCAAACTTAGTTTGAATTTAACAATGCGAAGTTCTGTATTTACCCACTACAAGTACAGATCTTCAAGTTCTAATTTGCAATCACAATTTGATGGTATCAATTCTAAGTTCTGTATTTCACAGTTACAAGTTCAGATCTTCAAGTTATAACTTGAAATAATAATTAGTATTTAACAAATCTAAGTTCTGTAATTCACTATTACTAGTTCAGATCTTCAAGTTATAATTTGCAATAATAATTAGAAGCTATCAATTTTAAGTTCTGTATTTGACAATTACAAGTTCAGATCTTCAAGTTATAATTTGCAATAATAATTTGTATTTAACAATTCGAAGTTCTGTATTTGACTAGTACAAGTTCAGATCTTCAAATTATTATTTGCTGTCTTAGTTTGAATTTAACAATTCGAAGTTCTGTATTTACCTACTACAAGTTCAGATCTTGAAGTTATAATTTGCAATTATAATTAGAAGCTATCAATTTTAAGTTCTGTATTTGACAATTACAAGTTCAGATCTTCAAGTTATAATTTGCAATAATAATTTGTATTTAAAAATTCGAAGTTCTGTATTTGACTATTACAAGTTCAGATCTTCAAATTATTATTTACAATCTTAGTTTGTATTTAACAATTCGAAGTTCTGTATTTACCTACTACAAGTTCAGATCTTCAAGTTATAATTTGCAATAATAATTAGAAGCTCTCAATTTTAAGCTCTGTATTTGACAATTACAAGTTCAGATCTTCAAGTTATAACTTGCAATAATAATTTGTATTTAACAATTCGAAGTTCTGTATTTGACTATTACAAGTTCAGATCTTCAAATTATTATTTGCAATCCTAGTTTGAATTTAACAATTCGAAGTTCTGTATTTACCTACTACAAGTTCAGATCTTCAAGCTATAATTTGCAATAATAATTAGAAGCTCTCAATTTTAAGTTCTGTATTTGACAATTACAAGTTCAGATCTTCAAGTTATAACTTGCAATAATAATTTGTATTTAACAATTCGAAGTTCTGTATTTGACTATTACAAGTTCAGATCTTCAAATTATTATTTGCAATCCTAGTTTGAATTTAACAATTCGAAGTTCTGTATTTACCTACTACAAGTTCAGATCTTCAAGTTATAATTTGAAATAATAATTTATACTTAACAAATCTAAGTTCTGTAATTCACTATTACAAGTTCAGATCTTCAAGTTATAATTTGCAATAATAATTAGAAGCTATCAATTTTAAGTTCTGTATTTGACAATTACAAGTTCAGATCTTCAAGTTATAATTTGCACTAATAATTTGTATTTAACAATTCGAAGTTCTGTATTTGACTATTACAAGTCCAGATCTTCAAATTATTATTTACAATCTTAGTTTGTATTTATCAATTCGAATTTCTGTATTTACCTACTACAAGTTCAGATCTTTAAGTTATAATTTGCAATAATAATTAGAAGCTATCAATTTTAAGTTCTGTAGTTGACAATTACAAGTTCATATCTTCTAGTTATAATTAGCAAATAATAATTTGTATTTAACAATTCGAAGTTCTGTATTTGACTATTACAAGTACAGATCTTCAATTTATTATTTGCAAACTTAGTTTGAATTTAACAATGCGAAGTTCTGTATTTACCCACTACAAGTACAGATCTTCAAGTTCTAATTTGCAATCACAATTTGAAGGTATCAATTATAAGTTCTGTATTTGAAAGTTACAAGTTCAGATCTTCAAGTTATAACTTGAAATAATAATTAGTATTTAACAAATCTAAGTTCTGTAATTCACTATTACTAGTTCAGATCTTCAAGTTATAATTTGCAATAATAATTAGAAGCTATCAATTTTAAGTTCTGTATTTGACAATTACAAGTTCAGATCTTCAAGTTATAATTTGCACTAATAATTTGTATTTAACAATTCGAAGTTCTGTATTTGACTATTACAATTCCAGATCTTCAAATTATTATTTACAATCTTAGTTTGTATTTAACAATTCGAAGTTCTGTATTTACCTACTACAAGTTCAGATCTTTAAGTTATAATTTGCAGAAATACTTAGAAGCTATCAATTTTAAGTTCTGTAGTTGACAATTACAAGTTCATATCTTCAAGTTATAATTAGCAAATAATAATTTGTATTTAACAATTCGAAGTTCTGTATTTGACTATTACAAGTACAGATCTTCAATTTATTATATGCAAACTTAGTTTGAATTTAACAATGCGAAGTTCTGTATTTACCCTCTACAAGTACAGATCTTCAAGTTCTAATTTGCAATCACAATTTGAAGGTATCAATTCTAAGTTCTGTATTTGAAAGTTACAAGTTCAGATCTTCAAGTTATAACTTGAAATAATAATTAGTATTTAACAAATCTAAGTTCTGTAATTCACTATTACTAGTTCAGATCTTCAAGTTATAATTTGCAATAATAATTAGAAGCTATCAATTTTAAGTTCTGTATTTGACAATTACAAGTTCAGATCTTCAAGTTATAATTTGCACTAATAATTTGTATTTAACAATTCGAAGTTCTGTATTTGACTATTACAATTCCAGATCTTCAAATTATTATTTACAATCTTAGTTTGTATTTAACAATTCGAAGTTCTGTATTTACCTACTACAAGTTCAGATCTTTAAGTTATAATTTGCAATAATAATTAGAAGCTATCAATTTTAAGTTCTGTAGTTGACAATTACAAGTTCATATCTTCAAGTTATAATTAGCAAATAATAATTTGTATTTAACAATTCGAAGTTCTGTATTTGACTATTACAAGTTCAGATCTTCAATTTATTATTTGCAAACTTAGTTTGAATTTAACAATGCGAAGTTCTGTATTTACCCACTACAAGTACAGATCTTCAAGTTCTAATTTGCAATCACAATTTGATGGTATCAATTCTAAGTTCTGTATTTCACAGTTACAAGTTCAGATCTTCAAGTTATAACTTGAAATAATAATTAGTATTTAACAAATCTAAGTTCTGTAATTCACTATTACTAGTTCAGATCTTCAAGTTATAATTTGCAATAATAATTAGAAGCTATCAATTTTAAGTTCTGTATTTGACAATTACAAGTTCAGATCTTCAAGTTATAATTTGCAATAATAATTTGTATTTAACAATTCGAAGTTCTGTATTTGACTAGTACAAGTTCAGATCTTCAAATTATTATTTGCTGTCTTAGTTTGTATTTAACAATTCGAAGTTCTGTATTTACCTACTACAAGTTCAGATCTTGAAGTTATAATTTGCAATTATAATTAGAAGCTATCAATTTTAAGTTCTGTATTTGACAATTACAAGTTCAGATCTTCAAGTTATAATTTGCAATAATAATTTGTATTTAAAAATTCGAAGTTCTGTATTTGACTATTACAAGTTCAGATCTTCAAATTATTATTTACAATCTTAGTTTGTATTTAACAATTCGAAGTTCTGTATTTACCTACTACAAGTTCAGATCTTCAAGTTATAATTTGCAATAATAATTAGAAGCTCTCAATTTTAAGCTCTGTATTTGACAATTACAAGTTCAGATCTTCAAGTTATAACTTGCAATAATAATTTGTATTTAACAATTCGAAGTTCTGTATTTGACTATTACAAGTTCAGATCTTCAAATTATTATTTGCAATCCTAGTTTGAATTTAACAATTCGAAGTTCTGTATTTACCTACTACAAGTTCAGATCTTCAAGCTATAATTTGCAATAATAATTAGAAGCTCTCAATTTTAAGTTCTGTATTTGACAATTACAAGTTCAGATCTTCAAGTTATAACTTGCAATAATAATTTGTATTTAACAATTCGAAGTTCTGTATTTGACTATTACAAGTTCAGATCTTCAAATTATTATTTGCAATCCTAGTTTGAATTTAACAATTCGAAGTTCTGTATTTACCTACTACAAGTTCAGATCTTCAAGTTATAATTTGAAATAATAATTTATACTTAACAAATCTAGGTTCTGTAATTCACTATTACAAGTTCAGATCTTCAAGTTATAATTTGCAATAATAATTAGAAGCTATCAATTTTAAGTTCTGTATTTGACAATTACAAGTTCAGATCTTCAAGTTATAATTTGCACTAATAATTTGTATTTAACAATTCGAAGTTCTGTATTTGACTATTACAAGTCCAGATCTTCAAATTATTATTTACAATCTTAGTTTGTATTTAACAATTCGAATTTCTGTATTTACCTACTACAAGTTCAGATCTTTAAGTTATAATTTGCAATAATAATTAGAAGCTATCAATTTTAAGTTCTGTAGTTGACAATTACAAGTTCATATCTTCTAGTTATAATTAGCAAATAATAATTTGTATTTAACAATTCGAAGTTCTGAATTTGACTATTACAAGTACAGATCTTCAATTTATTATTTGCAAACTTAGTTTGAATTTAACAATGCGAAGTTCTGTATTTACCCACTACAAGTACAGATCTTCAAGTACTAATTTGCAATCACAATTTGATGGTATCAATTCTAAGTTCTGTATTTCACAGTTACAAGTTCAGATCTTCAAGTTATAACTTGAAATAATAATTAGTATTTAACAAATCTAAGTTCTGTAATTCACTATTACTAGTTCAGATCTTCAAGTTATAATTTGCAATAATAATTAGAAGCTATCAATTTTAAGTTCTGTATTTGACAATTACAAGTTCAGATCTTCAAGTTATAATTTGCAATAATAATTTGTATTTAACAATTCGAAGTTCTGTATTTGACTAGTACAAGTTCAGATCTTCAAATTATTATTTGCTGTCTTAGTTTGTATTTAACAATTCGAAGTTCTGTATTTACCTACTACAAGTTCAGATCTTGAAGTTATAATTTGCAATTATAATTAGAAGCTATCAATTTTAAGTTCTGTATTTGACAATTACAAGTTCAGATCTTCAAGTTATAATTTGCAATAATAATTTGTATTTAAAAATTCGAAGTTCTGTATTTGACTATTACAAGTTCAGATCTTCAAATTATTATTTACAATCTTAGTTTGTATTTAACAATTCGAAGTTCTGTATTTACCTACTACAAGTTCAGATCTTCAAGTTATAATTTGCAATAATAATTAGAAGCTCTCAATTTTAAGCTCTGTATTTGACAATTACAAGTTCAGATCTTCAAGTTATAACTTGCAATAATAATTTGTATTTAACAATTCGAAGTTCTGTATTTGACTATTACAATTTCAGATCTTCAAATTATTATTTGCAATCCTAGTTTGAATTTAACAATTCGAAGTTCTGTATTTACCTACTACAAGTTCAGATCTTCAAGCTATAATTTGCAATAATAATTAGAAGCTCTCAATTTTAAGTTCTGTATTTGACAATTACAAGTTCAGATCTTCAAGTTATAACTTGCAATAATAATTTGTATTTAACAATTCGAAGTTCTGTATTTGACTATTACAAGTTCAGATCTTCAAATTATTATTTGCAATCCTAGTTTGAATTTAACAATTCGAAGTTCTGTATTTACCTACTACAAGTTCAGATCTTCAAGTTATAATTTGAAATAATAATTTATACTTAACAAATCTAAGTTCTGTAATTCACTATTACAAGTTCAGATCTTCAAGTTATAATTTGCAATAATAATTAGAAGCTATCAATTTTAAGTTCTGTATTTGACAATTACAAGTTCAGATCTTCAAGTTATAATTTGCACTAATAATTTGTATTTAACAATTCGAAGTTCTGTATTTGACTATTACAAGTCCAGATCTTCAAATTATTATTTACAATCTTAGTTTGTATTTAACAATTCGAATTTCTGTATTTACCTACTACAAGTTCAGATCTTTAAGTTATAATTTGCAATAATAATTAGAAGCTATCAATTTTAAGTTCTGTAGTTGACAATTACAAGTTCATATCTTCTAGTTATAATTAGCAAATAATAATTTGTATTTAACAATTCGAAGTTCTGTATTTGACTATTACAAGTACAGATCTTCAATTTATTATTTGCAAACTTAGTTTGAATTTAACAATGCGAAGTTCTGTATTTACCCTCTACAAGTACAGATCTTCAAGTTCTAATTTGCAATCACAATTTGAAGGTATCAATTCTAAGTTCTGTATTTGAAAGTTACAAGTTCAGATCTTCAAGTTATAACTTGAAATAATAATTAGTATTTAACAAATCTAAGTTCTGTAATTCACTATTACTAGTTCAGATCTTCAAGTTATAATTTGCAATAATAATTAGAAGCTATCAATTTTAAGTTCTGTATTTGACAATTACAAGTTCAGATCTTCAAGTTATAATTTGCACTAATAATTTGTATTTAACAACTCGAAGTTCTGTATTTGACTATTACAATTCCAGATCTTCAAATTATTATTTACAATCTTAGTTTGTATTTAACAATTCGAAGTTCTGTATTTACCTACTACAAGTTCAGATCTTTAAGTTATAATTTGCAATAATAATTAGAAGCTATCAATTTTAAGTTCTGTAGTTGACAATTACAAGTTCATATCTTCAAGTTATAATTAGCAAATAATAATTTGTATTTATCAATTCGAAGTTCTGTATTTGACTATTACAAGTTCAGATCTTCAATTTATTATTTGCAAACTTAGTTTGAATTTAACAATGCGAAGTTCTGTATTTACCCACTACAAGTACAGATCTTCAAGTTCTAATTTGCAATCACAATTTGATGGTATCAATTTTAAGCTCTGTATTTGACAATTACAAGTTCAGATCTTCAAGTTATAACTTGCAATAATAATTTGTATTTAACAATTCGAAGTTCTGTATTTGACTATTACAAGTTCAGATCTTCAAATTATTATTTGCTGTCTTAGTTTGTATTTAACAATTCGAAGTTCTGTATTTACCTACTACAAGTTCAGATCTTGAAGTTATAATTTGCAATTATAATTAGAAGCTATCAATTTTAAGTTCTGTATTTGACAATTACAAGTTCAGATCTTCAAGTTATAATTTGCAATAATAATTTGTATTTAAAAATTCGAAGTTCTGTATTTGACTATTACAAGTTCAGATCTTCAAATTATTATTTACAATCTTAGTTTGTATTTAACAATTCGAAGTTCTGTATTTACCTACTACAAGTTCAGATCTTCAAGTTATAATTTGCAATAATAATTAGAAGCTCTCAATTTTAAGCTCTGTATTTGACAATTACAAGTTCAGATCTTCAAGTTATAACTTGCAATAATAATTTGTATTTAACAATTCGAAGTTCTGTATTTGACTATTACAAGTTCAGATCTTCAAATTATTATTTGCAATCCTAGTTTGAATTTAACAATTCGAAGTTCTGTATTTACCTACTATAAGTTCATATCTTCAAGTTATAATTTGAAATAATAATTTATATTTAACAAATCTAAGTTCTGTAATTCACTATTACAAGTTCAGATCTTCAAGTTATAATTTGCAATAATAATTAGAAGCTATCAATTTTAAGTTCTGTATTTGACAATTACAAGTTCAGATCTTCAAGTTATAATTTGCACTAATAATTTGTATTTAACAATTCGAAGTTCTGTATTTGACTATTACAAGTCCAGATCTTCAAATTATTATTTACAATCTTAGTTTGTATTTAACAATTCGAATTTCTGTATTTACCTACTACAAGTTCAGATCTTTAAGTTATAATTTGCAATAATAATTAGAAGCTATCAATTTTAAGTTCTGTAGTTGACAATTACAAGTTCATATCTTCAAGTTATAATTAGCAAATAATAATTTGTATTTAACAATTCGAAGTTCTGTATTTGACTATTACAAGTACAGATCTTCAATTTATTATTTGCAAACTTAGTTTGAATTTAACAATGCGAAGTTCTGTATTTACCTATTACAGGTTCAGATCTTCAAGTTATAATTTGCAATCACAATTTGTATTTAACAATGCTAAGTTGCGTATTTGTCTATTACAAGTTCAGATCTTCAAATTATAATTTGCAATAATAATTAGAAGCTATCAATTTTAAGTTCTGTATTTTACAATTACAAGTTCAGATCTTCAAGTTATTATTTGCAATAATAATTAGAAGCTATCAATTTTAAGTTCTGTATTTGACAATTACAAGTTCAGATCTTCAAGTTATAATTTACAATAATAATTAGAAGCTATCAATTTTAAGTTCTGTAGTTGACAATTACAAGTTCATACCTTCAAGTTATAATTAGCAAAAAATAATTTGTATTTAACAATTCGAAGTTCTGTATTTGACTATTACAAGTCCAGATCTTCAAATTATTATTTACAATCTTAGTTTGTACTTAACAATTCGAAGTTCTGTATTTACCTACTACAAGTTAAGATCTTTAAGTTATAATTTGCAATAATAATTAGAAGCTATCAATTTTAAGTTCTGTAGTTGACAATTACAAGTTCATATCTTCAAGTTATAATTAGCAAAAAATAATTTGTTTTTAACAATTCGAAGTTCTGTATTTACCTAATACAAGTTAAGATCTTCAAGTTATAATTTGTACTAATAATTTGGATTTAACAATTCGAAGTTCTGTATTTGACTATTACAAGTTCAGATCTTCAAATTATTATTTGCAGTCTTAGTTTGTATTTATCAATTCGAAGTTTTGTATTTACCTACTACAAGTTCAGATCTTCAAGTTATAATTTGCAATAATAATTAGAAGCTATCAATTTTAAGTTCTGTATTTGACAATTACAAGTTCAGATCTTCAAGTTATAATTTGCAATAATAATTTGTATTTAACATTTCGAAGTTCTGTATTTGACTATTACAAGTTCAGATCTTCAAATTAATATTTGCAATCTTAGTTTGAATTTAACAATTTAAAGTTCTGTATTTACCAAATACAAGTTTAGATCTTCAAGTTATAATTTGTACTAATAATTTGGATTTAACAATTCGAAGTTCTGTATTTGACTATTAGAAGTTCAGATCTTCAAATTATTATTTGCAGTCTTAGTTTGTATTTAACAATTCGAAGTTCTGTATTTACCTACTACAAGTTCAGATCTTCAAGTTATAATTTGCAATAATAATTAGAAGCTCTCAATTTTAAGCTCTGTATTTGACAATTACAAGTTCAGATCTTCAAGTTATAACTTGCAATAATAATTTGTATTTAACAATTCGAAGTTCTGTATTTGACTATTACAAGTTCAGATCTTCAAATTATTATTTGCAATCCTAGTTTGAATTTAACAATTCGAAGTTCTGTATTTACCTACTATAAGTTCACATCTTCAAGTTATAATTTGAAATAATAATTTATATTTAACAAATCTAAGTTCTGTAATTCACTATTACAAGTTCAGATCTTCAAGTTATAATTTGCAATAATAATTAGAAGCTATCAATTTTAAGTTCTGTATTTGACAATTACAAGTTCAGATCTTCAAGTTATAATTTGCACTAATAATTTGTATTTAACAATTCGAAGTTCTGTATTTGACTATTACAAGTCCAGATCTTCAAATTATTATTTACAATCTTAGTTTGTATTTAACAATTCGAATTTCTGTATTTACCTACTACAAGTTCAGATCTTTAAGTTATATTTTGCAATAATAATTAGAAGCTATCAATTTTAAGTTCTGTAGTTGACAATTACAAGTTCATATCTTCAAGTTATAATTAGCAAATAATAATTTGTATTTAACAATTCGAAGTTCTGTATTTGACTATTACAAGTACAGATCTTCAATTTATTATTTGCAAACTTAGTTTGAATTTAACAATGCGAAGTTCTGTATTTACCTATTACAGGTTCAGATCTTCAAGTTATAATTTGCAATCACAATTTGTATTTAACAATGCTAAGTTGCGTATTTGTCTATTACAAGTTCAGATCTTCAAATTATAATTTGCAATAATAATTAGAAGCTATCAATTTTAAGTTCTGTATTTGACAATTACAAGTTCAGATCTTCAAGTTATTATTTGCAATAATAATTAGAAGCTATCAATTTTAAGTTCTGTATTTGACAATTACAAGTTCAGATCTTCAAGTTATAATTTACAATAATAATTAGAAGCTATCAATTTTAAGTTCTGTATTTGACAATTACAAGGTCAGATCTTAAAGTTATAATTTGCACTAATAATTTGTATTTAACAATTAGAAGTTCTGTATTTGACAATTACAAGTTCAGATCTTCAAGCTATAATTTGCAATAATAATTAGAAGCTATCAATTTTAAGTTCTGTATTTGACAATTACAAGTTCAGATCTCCAAGTTATAATTTGAAGTAATAATTAGAAGCTATCAATTTTAAGTTCTGTATTTGACAATTACAAGTTTAGATCTTCAAGTTATAATTTGCAATAATAATTAGAAGCTATCAATTTTAAGTGCTGTATTTGACAATTACTAGTTCAGATCTTCAAGTAATAATTTGCACTAATAATTTGTATTTAACAATTAGAAGTTCTGTATTTGACTATTACAAGTTCAGATCTTCAAATTATTATTTGCAATAATAATTAGAAGCTATCAATTATAAGTTCTGTATTTGACAATTACAAGTTCAGATCTCCAAGTTATAATTTGAAATAATAATTAGAATCTATCAATTTTAAGTTCTGTATTTGACAATTACAAGTTCAGATCTTCAAGTTATAATTTGCACTAATAATTTGTATTTAACAATTAGAAGTTCTGTATTTGACAATTACAAGTTCAGATCTTCAAGTTATAATTTGCAATAATTATTAGAAGCTATCAATTTTAAGTTCTGTATTTGACAATTACAAGTTAAGATCTTCAAGTTATAATTTGAAATAATAATTAGAAGCTATCAATTTTAAGTTCTGTATTTGACAATTACAAGTTCAGATCTTCAAGTTATAATTTGCAATAATTATTAGAAGCTATCAATTTTAAGTTCTGTATTTGACAATTACTAGTTCAGATCTTCAAGTTATAATTTGCACTAATAATTTGTATTTAACAATTAGAAGTTCTGTATTTGACTATTACAAGTTCAGATCTTCAAGTTATAATTTGCAATAATAATTAGAAGCTATCAATTTTAAGTTCTGTATTTGACAATTACAAGTTCAGATCTTCAAGTTATAATTTGAAATAATAATTAGAAGCTATCAATTTTAAGTTCTGTATTTGACAATTACAAGTTCAGATCTTCAAGTTATAATTTGCAATAATAATTAGAAGCTCTCAATTTTAAGTTCTGTATTTGACAATTACAAGTTCAGATCTTCAAGTTATAATTTACAATAATAATTAGAAGCTATCAATTTTAAGTTCTGTATTTGACAATTAAAAGTTCAGATCTTCAAGTTATAATTTGCAATAATAATTAGAAGCTATCAATTTTAAGTTCTGTATTTGACAATTACTAGTTCAGATCTTCAAGTTATAATTTGAAATAATAATTTGAATTTAACAAATCTAAGTTCTGTAATTCACTATTACAAGTTCAGATCTTCAAGTTATAATTTACAATAATAATTAGAAGCTATCAATTTTAAGTTCTGTATTTGACAATTACAAGGTCAGATCTTCAAGTTATAATTTGCACTAATAATTTGTATTTAACAATTAGAAGTTCTGTATTTGACAATTACAAGTTCAGATCTTCAAGTTATAATTTGCAATAATAATTAGAAGCTATCAATTTTAAGTTCTGTATTTGACAATTACAAGTTCAGATCTCCAAGTTATAATTTGAAATAATAATTTGAATTTAACAAATCTAAGTTCTGTAATTCACTAGTACAAGTTCAGATCTTCAAGTTATAATTTGCAATAATAATTAGAAGCTATCAATTTTAAGTTCTGTATTTGACAATTACTAGTTCAGATCTTCAAGTTATAATTTGAAATAATAATTTGAATTTAACAAATCTAAGTTCTGTAATTCACTATTACAAGTTCAGATCTTCAAGTTATAATTTACAATAATAATTAGAAGCTATCAATTTTAAGTTCTGTATTTGACAATTACAAGGTCAGATCGTCAAGTTATAATTTGCACTAATAATTTGTATTTAACAATTAGAAGTTCTGTATTTGACAATTACACGTTCAGATCTTCAAGTTATTATTTGCAGTCTTAGTTTGTATTTATCAATTCGAAGTTTTGTATTTACCTACTACAAGTTCAGATCTTCAAGTTATAATTTGCAATAATAATTAGAAGCTATCAATTTTAAGTTCTGTAGTTGACAATTACAAGTTCATATCTTCAAGTTATAATTAGCAAAAAATAATTTGTATTTAACAATTCGAAGTTCTGTATTTGACTATTACAAGTCCAGATCTTCAAATTATTATTTACATTCTTAGTTTGTACTTAACAATTCGAAGTTCTGTATTTACCTACTACAAGTTCAGATCTTTAAGTTATAATTTGCAATAATAATTAGAAGCTATCAATTTTAAGTTCTGTAGTTGACAATTACAAGTTCATATCTTCAAGTTATAATTAGCAATAAATAATTTGTTTTAACAATTCGAAGTTCTGTATTTACCTAATACAAGTTAAGATCTTCAAGTTATAATTTGTACTAATAATTTGGATTTAACAATTCGAAGTTCTGTATTTGACTATTACAAGTTCAGATCTTCAAATTATTATTTGCAGTCTTAGTTTGTATTTATCAATTCGAAGTTTTGTATTTACCTACTACAAGTTCAGATCTTCAAGTTATAATTTGCAATAATAATTAGAAGCTATCAATTTTAAGTTCTGTATTTGACAATTACAAGTTCAGATCTTCAAGTTATAATTTGCAATAATAATTTGTATTTAACATTTCGAAGTTCTGTATTTGACTATTACAAGTTCAGATCTTCAAATTAATATTTGCAATCTTAGTTTGAATTTAACAATTTAAAGTTCTGTATTTACCTAATACAAGTTTAGATCTTCAAGTTATAATTTGTACTAATAATTTGGATTTAACAATTCGAAGTTCTGTATTTGACAATTACAAGTTCAGATCTTCAAGTTATAATTTACAATAATAATTAGAAGCTATCAATTTTAAGTTCTGTATTTGACAATTACAAGGTCAGATCTTCAAGTTATAATTTGCACTAATAATTTGTATTTAACAATTAGAAGTTCTGTATTTGACAATTACAAGTTCAGATCTTCAAGTTATAATTTGCAATAATAATTAGAAGCTATAAATTTTAAGTTCTGTATTTGACAATTACAAGTTCAGATCTCCAAGTTATAATTTGAAATAATAATTAGAAGCTATCAATTTTAAGTTCTGTATTTGACAATTACAAGTTCAGATCTTCAAGTTATAATATGCAATAATAATTAGAAGCTATCAATTTTAAGTGCTGTATTTGACAATTACTAGTTCAGATCTTCAAGTATTAATTTGCACTAATAATTTGTATTTAACAATTAGAAGTTCTGTATTTGACTATTACAAGTTCAGATCTTCAAATTATTATTTGCAATAATAATTAGAAGCTATCAATTATAAGTTCTGTATTTGACAATTACAAGTTCAGATCTCCAAGTTATAATTTGAAATAATAATTAGAAGCTATCAATTTTAAGTTCTGTATTTGACAATTACAAGTTCAGATCTTCAAGTTATAATTTGGAATAATAATTAGAAGCTATCAATTTTAAGTGCTGTATTTGACAATTACTAGTTCAGATCTTCAAGTAATAATTTGCACTAATAATTTGTATTTAACAATTAGAAGTTCTGTATTTGACAATTACTAGTGCAGATCTTCTAGTTATAATTTGAAATAATAATTTGAATTTAACAAATCTAAGTTCTGTAATGCACTATTACAAGTTCAGATCTTCATGTTATAATTTACAATAATAAATAGAATCTATCAATTTTAAGTTCTGTATTTGACAATTACAAGTTCAGATCTTCAAGTTATAATTTGCACTAATAATTTGTATTTAACAATTAGAAGTTCTGTATTTGACAATTACAAGTTCAGATCTTCAAGTTATAATTTGCAATAATTATTAGAAGCTATCAATTTTAAGTTCTGTATTTGACAATTACAAGTTAAGATCTTCAAGTTATAATTTGAAATAATAATTAGAAGCTATCAATTTTAAGTTCTGTATTTGACAATTACAAGTTCAGATCTTCAAGTTATAATTTGCAATAATAATTAGAAGCTATCAATTTTAAGTTCTGTATTTGACAATTACTAGTTCAGATCTTCAAGTTATAATTTGCACTAATAATTTGTATTTAACAATTAGAAGTTCTGTATTTGACAATTACAAGTTCAGATCTTCAAGTTATAATTTGCAATAATAATTAGAAGCTATCAATTTTAAGTTCTGTATTTGACAATTACAAGTTCAGATCTACAAGTTATTATTTGCAATAATAATTAGAAGCTATTAATTTTAAGTTCTGTATTTGACAATTACAAGTTCAGATCTTCAAGTTATAATTTGAAATAATAATTAGAAGCTATCAATTTTAAGTTCTGTATTTGATAATTACAAGTTCAGATCTTCAAGTTATAATTTGCACTAATAATTTGTATTTAACAATTAGAAGTTCTGTATTTGACAATTACACGTTCAGATCTTCAAGTTATAATTTGCAATAATAATTAGAAGCTATCAATTTTAAGTTCTGTAGTTGACAATTACAAGTTCATATCTTCAAGTTATAATTAGCAAAAAATAATTTGTATTTAACAATTCGAAGTTCTGTATTTGACTATTACAAGTCCAGATCTTCAAATTATTATTTATAATCTTAGTTTGTACTTAACAATTCGAAGTTCTGTATTTACCTACTACAAGTTAAGATCTTTAAGTTATAATTTGCAATAATAATTAGAAGCTATCAATTTTAAGTTCTGTAGTTGACAATTACAAGTTCATATCTTCAAGTTATAATTAGCAAAAAATAATTTGTTTTTAACAATTCGAAGTTCTGTATTTACCTAATACAAGTTAAGATCTTCAAGTTATAATTTGTACTAATAATTTGGATTTAACAATTGGAAGTTCTGTATTTGACTATTACAAGTTCAGATCTTCAAATTATTATTTGCAGTCTTAGTTTGTATTTATCAATTCGAAGTTTTGTATTTACCTACTACAAGTTCAGATCTTCAAGTTATAATTTGCAATAATAATTAGAAGCTATCAATTTTAAGTTCTGTATTTGACAATTACAAGTTCAGATCTTCAAGTTATAATTTGCAATAATAATTTGTATTTAACATTTCGAAGTTCTGTATTTGACTATTACAAGTTCAGATCTTCAAATTAATATTTGCAATCTTAGTTTGAATTTAACAATTTAAAGTTCTGTATTTAGCTAATACAAGTTTAGATCTTCAAGTTATAATTTGTACTAATAATTTGGATTTAACAATTCGAAGTTCTGTATTTGACTATTAGAAGTTCAGATCTTCAAATTATTATTTGCAGTCTTAGTTTGTATTTAACAATTCGAAGTTCTGTATTTACCTACTACAAGTTCAGATCTTCAAGTTATAATTTGCAATAATAATTAGAAGCTCTCAATTTTAAGCTCTGTATTTGACAATTACAAGTTCAGATCTTCAAGTTATAACTTGCAATAATAATTTGTATTTAACAATTCGAAGTTCTGTATTTGACTATTACAAGTTCAGATCTTCAAATTATTATTTGCAATCCTAGTTTGAATTTAACAATTCGAAGTTCTGTATTTACCTACTATAAGTTCATATCTTCAAGTTATAATTTGAAATAATAGTTTATATTTAACAAATCTAAGTTCTGTAATTCACTATTACAAGTTCAGATCTTCAAGTTATAATTTGCAATAATAATTAGAAGCTATCAATTTTAAGTTCTGTATTTGACAATTACAAGTTCAGATCTTCAAGTTATAATTTGCACTAATAATTTGTATTTAACAATTCGAAGTTCTGTATTTGACTATTACAAGTCCAGATCTTCAAATTATTATTTACAATCTTAGTTTGTATTTAACAATTCGAATTTCTGTATTTACCTACTACAAGTTCAGATCTTTAAGTTATAATTTGCAATAATAATTAGAAGCTATCAATTTTAAGTTCTGTAGTTGACAATTACAAGTTCATATCTTCAAGTTATAATTAGCAAATAATAATTTGTATTTAACAATTCGAAGTTCTGTATTTGACTATTACAAGTACAGATCTTCAATTTATTATTTGCAAACTTAGTTTGAATTTAACAATGCGAAGTTCTGTATTTACCTATTACAGGTAATCAGGTATCAGATCTTCAAGTTATAATTTGCAATCACAATTTGTATTTAACAATGCTAAGTTGCGTATTTGTCTATTACAAGTTCAGATCTTCAAATTATAATTTGCAATAATAATTAGAAGCTATCAATTTTAAGTTCTGTATTTGACAATTACAAGTTCAGATCTTCAAGTTATTATTTGCAATAATAATTAGAAGCTATCAATTTTAAGTTCTGTATTTGACAATTACAAGTTCAGATCTTCAAGTTATAATTTACAATAATAATTAGAAGCTATCAATTTTAAGTTCTGTATTTGACAATTACAAGGTCAGATCTTCAAGTTATAATTTGCACTAATAATTTGTATTTAACAATTAGAAGTTCTGTATTTGACAATTACAAGTTCAGATCTTGAAGTTATAATTTGCAATAATAATTAGAAGCTATCAATTTTAAGTTCTGTATTTGACAATTACAAGTTCAGATCTCCAAGTTATAATTTGAAATAATAATTAGAAGCTATCAATTTTAAGTTCTGTATTTGACAATTACAAGTTCAGATCTTCAAGTTATAATTTGCAATAATAATTAGAAGCTATCAATTTTAAGTGCTGTATTTGACAATTACTAGTTCAGATCTTCAAGTAATAATTTGCACTAATAATTTGTATTTAACAATTAGAAGTTCTGTATTTGACTATTACAAGTTCAGATCTTCAAATTATTATTTGCAATAATAATTAGAAGCTATCAATTATAAGTTCTGTATTTGACAATTACAAGTTCAGATCTCCAAGTTATAATTTGAAATAATAATTAGAAGCTATCAATTTTAAGTTCTGTATTTGACAATTACAAGTTCAGATCTTCAAGTTATAATTTGCAATAATAATTAGAAGCTATCAATTTTAAGTGCTGTATTTGACAATTACTAGTTCAGATCTTCAAGTAATAATTTGCACTAATAATTTGTATTTAACAATTAGAAGTTCTGTATTTGACAATTACTAGTGCAGATCTTCTAGTTATAATTTGAAATAATAATTTGAATTTAACAAATCTAAGTTCTGTAATGTACTATTACAAGTTCAGATCTTCATGTTATAATTTACAATAATAAATAGAATCTATCAATTTTAAGTTCTGTATTTGACAATTACAAGTTCAGATCTTCAAGTTATAATTTGCACTAATAATTTGTATTTAACAATTAGAAGTTCTGTATTTGACAATTACAAGTTCAGATCTTCAAGTTATAATTTGCAATAATTATTAGAAGCTATCAATTTTAAGTTCTGTATTTGACAATTACAAGTTAAGATCTTCAAGTTATAATTTGAAATAATAATTAGAAGCTATCAATTTTAAGTTCTGTATTTGACAATTACAAGTTCAGATCTTCAAGTTATAATTTGCAATAATAATTAGAAGCTATCAATTTTAAGTTCTGTATTTGACAATTACTAGTTCAGATCTTCAAGTTATAATTTGCACTAATAATTTGTATTTAACAATTAGAAGTTCTGTATTTGACTATTACAAGTTCAGATCTTCAAGTTATAATTTGCAATAATAATTAGAAGCTATCAATTTTAAGTTCTGTATTTGACAATTACAAGTTCAGATCTTCAAGTTATAATTTGAAATAATAATTAGAAGCTATCAATTTTAAGTTCTGTATTTGACAATTACAAGTTCAGATCTTCAAGTTATAATTTGCAATAATAATTAGAAGCTCTCAATTTTAAGTTCTGTATTTGACAATTACAAGTTCAGATCTTCAAGTTATAATTTACAATAATAATTAGAAGCTATCAATTTTAAGTTCTGTATTTGACAATTAAAAGTTCAGATCTTCAAGTTATAATTTGCAATAATAAATAGAAGCTATCAATTTTAAGTTCTGTATTTGACAATTACTAGTTCAGATCTTCAAGTTATAATTTGAAATAATAATTTGAATTTAACAAATCTAAGTTCTGTAATTCACTATTACAAGTTCAGATCTTCAAGTTATAATTTACAATAATAATTAGAAGCTATCAATTTTAAGTTCTGTATTTGACAATTACAAGGTCAGATCTTCAAGTTATAATTTGCACTAATAATTTGTATTTAACAATTAGAAGTTCTGTATTTGACAATTACAAGTTCAGATCTTCAAGTTATAATTTGCAATAATAATTAGAAGCTATCAATTTTAAGTTCTGTATTTGACAATTACAAGTTCAGATCTCCAAGTTATAATTTGAAATAATAATTTGAATTTAACAAATCTAAGTTCTGTAATTCACTAGTACAAGTTCAGATCTTCAAGTTATAATTTGCAATAATAATTAGAAGCTATCAATTTTAAGTTCTGTATTTGACAATTACTAGTTCAGATCTTCAAGTTATAATTTGAAATAATAATTTGAATTTAACAAATCTAAGTTCTGTAATTCACTATTACAAGTTCAGATCTTCAAGTTATAATTTACAATAATAATTAGAAGCTATCAATTTTAAGTTCTGTATTTGACAATTACAAGGTCAGATCTTCAAGTTATAATTTGCACTAATAATTTGTATTTAACAATTAGAAGTTCTGTATTTGACAATTACACGTTCAGATCTTCAAGTTATTATTTGCAGTCTTAGTTTGTATTTATCAATTCGAAGTTTTGTATTTACCTACTACAAGTTCAGATCTTCAAGTTATAATTTGCAATAATAATTAGAAGCTATCAATTTTAAGTTCTGTAGTTGACAATTACAAGTTCATATCTTCAAGTTATAATTAGCAAAAAATAATTTGTATTTAACAATTCGAAGTTCTGTATTTGACTATTACAAGTCCAGATCTTCAAATTATTATTTACATTCTTAGTTTGTACTTAACAATTCGAAGTTCTGTATTTACCTACTACAAGTTCAGATCTTTAAGTTATAATTTGCAATAATAATTAGAAGCTATCAATTTTAAGTTCTGTAGTTGACAATTACAAGTTCATATCTTCAAGTTATAATTAGCAAAAAATAATTTGTTTTTAACAATTCGAAGTTCTGTATTTACCTAATACAAGTTAAGATCTTCAAGTTATAATTTGTACTAATAATTTGGATTTAACAATTCGAAGTTCTGTATTTGACTATTACAAGTTCAGATCTTCAAATTATTATTTGCAGTCTTAGTTTGTATTTATCAATTCGAAGTTTTGTATTTACCTACTACAAGTTCAGATCTTCAAGTTATAATTTGCAATAATAATTAGAAGCTATCAATTTTAAGTTCTGTATTTGACAATTACAAGTTCAGATCTTCAAGTTATAATTTGCAATAATAATTTGTATTTAACATTTCGAAGTTCTGTATTTGACTATTACAAGTTCAGATCTTCAAATTAATATTTGCAATCTTAGTTTGAATTTAACAATTTAAAGTTCTGTATTTACCTAATACAAGTTTAGATCTTCAAGTTATAATTTGTACTAATAATTTGGATTTAACAATTCGAAGTTCTGTATTTGACTATTAGAAGTTCAGATCTTCAAATTATTATTTGCAGTCTTAGTTTGTATTTAACAATTCGAAGTTCTGTATTTACCTACTACAAGTTCAGAACTTCAAGTTATAATTTGCAATAATAATTAGAAGCTATCAATTATAAGTTCTGTATTTGACAATTACAAGTTCAGATCTTCAAGTTATAATTTGCAATAATAATTTGTATTTAACAATTCGAAGTTCTGTATTTGACTATTACAAGTTCAGAGCTTCAAATTATTATTGGCAATCTTAGTTTGTATTTAACAATTCAAAGTTCTGTATTTACCTACTACAAGTTAAGATCTTCAAGTTATAATTTGCAATAATAATTAGAAGCTATCAATTTTAAGTTCTGTATTTGACAATTACAAGTTAAGATCTTCAAGTTATAATTTGCAATAATAATTTGTATTTAACAATTCGAAGTTCTGTATTTGACTATTACAAGTTCAGATCTTCAAATTATTATTTGCAGTCTTAGTTTGTATTTAACAATTCGAAGTTCTGTATTTACCTACTACAAGTTCAGATCTTCAAGTTATAATTTGCAATAATAATTAGAAGCTATCAATTTTAAGTTCTGTATTTGACAATTACAAGTTCAGATCTTCAAGTTATAATTTGCAATAATAATTTGTATTTAACAATTCGAAGTTCTGTATATGACTACTACAAGTTCAGATCTTCAAATTAATATTTGCAATCTTAGTTTGAATTTAACAATTCGAAGTTCTGTATTTACCTAATACAAGTTAAGATCTACAAGTTATAATTTGTACTAATAATTTGGATTTAACAATTCGAAGTTCTGTATTTGACTATTACAAGTTCAGATCTTCAAATTATTATTTGCAGTCTTAGTTTGTATTTAACAATTCGAAGTTCTGTATTTACCTACTACAAGTTCAGATCTTCAAGTTATAATTTGCAATAATAATTAGAAGCTATCAATTTTAAGTTCTGTATTTGACAATTACAAGTTCAGATCTTCAAGTTATAATTTGCAATAATAATTTGTATTTAACAATTCGAAGTTCTGTATATGACTACTACAAGTTCAGATCTTCAAATTATTATTTGCAATCTTAGTTTGAATTTAACAATTTGAAGTTCTGTATTTACCCAATACAAGTAAAGATCTACAAGTTATAAATTGTACTAATAATTTATATTTAACAAATCTAAGTTCTGTAATTCACTACTACAAGTTCAGATCTTCAAGTTATAATTTGCAATAATAATTAGAAGCTATCAATTTTAAGTTCTGTATTTGACAATTACAAGTTCAGATCTTCAAGTTATAATTTGCACTAATAACTTGTATTTAACAATTCGAAGTTCTGTATTTGACTATTACAAGTTCAGATCTTCAAATTATTATTTACAATCTTAGTTTGTATTTAACAATTCGAAGTTCTGTATTTACCTACTACAAGTTCAGATCTTCAAGTTATAATTTGCTATAATAATTAGAAGTTATCAATTTTAAGTTCTGTATTTGACAATTACAAGTTTCAGATCTACAAGTTATAATTTGCAATAATAATTTGTATTTAACAATTCGAAGTTCTGTATTTGACTATTACAAGTTCAGATCTTCAAATTATTATTTGCAATCTTAGTTTGAATTTAACAATTTGAAGTTCTGTATTTACCTAATACAAGTTAAGATCTTCAAGTTATAATTTGTACTAATAATTTGGATTTAACAATTCGAAGTTCTGTATTTGACTATTACAAGTTCAGATCTTCAAATTATTATTTGCAGTCTTAGTTTGTATTTATCAATTCGAAGTTCTGTATTTACCTCCTACAAGTTCAGATCTTCAAGTTATAATTTGCAATAATAATTAGAAGCTATCAATTTTAAGTTCTGTATTTGACAATTACAAGTTCAGATCTTCAAGTTATAATTTGCAATAATAATTTGTATTTAACATTTCGATGTTCTGTATTTGACTATTACAAGTTCAGATCTTCATATTATTATTTGCAATCTTAGTTTGAATTTAACAATTTGAAGTTCTGTATTTACCTAATACAAGTAAAGATCTTCAAGTTATAATTTGTACTAATAATTTATATTTAACAAATCTAAGTTCTGTAATTCACTATTACAAGTTCAGATCTTCAAGTTATAATTTGCAATAATAATTTGTATTTAACAATTCGAAGTTCTGTATATGACTACTACAAGTTCAGATCTTCAAATTATTATTTGCAATCTTAGTTTGAATTTAACAATTTGAAGTTCTGTATTTACCTAATACAAGTTCAGATCTTCAAGTTATAATTTGAAATAATAATTTATATTTAACAAATCTAATTTCTGTAATTCACTATTACAAGTTCAGATCTTCAAGTTATAATTTGCAATAATAATTAGAAGCTATCAATTTTAAGTTCTGTATTTGACAATTACAAGTTCAGATCTTCAAGTTATAATTTGCACTAATAATTTGTATTTAACATTTCGAAGTTCTGTATTTGACTATTACAAGTTCAGATCTTCAAATTATTATTTGCAATCTTAGTTTGTATTTAACAATTCGAAGTTCTGTATTTACCTACTACAAGTTCAGATCTTCAAGTTATAATTTGCTATAATAATTAGAAGCTATCAATTCGAAGTTCTGTATTTGACTATTACAAGTTCAGATCTTCAAATTATTATTTACAATCTTAGTTTGTATTTAACAATTCGAAGTTCTGTATTTACCTACTACAAGTTCAGATCTTCAAGTTATAATTTGCTATAATAATTAGAAGCTATCAATTTTAAGTTCTGTATTTGACAATTACAAGTTTCAGATCTACAAGTTATAATTTGCAATAATAATTTGTATTTAACAATTCGAAGTTCTGTATTTGACTATTACAAGTTCAGATCTTCAAATTATTATTTGCAATCTTAGTTTGAATTTAACAATTTGAAGTTCTGTATTTACCTAATACAAGTTAAGATCTTCAAGTTATAATTTGTACTAATAATTTGGATTTAACAATTCGAAGTTCTGTATTTGACTATTACAAGTTCAGATCTTCAAATTATTATTTGCAGGCTTAGTTTGTATTTATCAATTCGAAGTTCTGTATTTACCTCCTACAAGTTCAGATCTTCAAGTTATAATTTGCAATAATAATTAGAAGCTATCAATTTTAAGTTCTGTATTTGACAATTACAAGTTCAGATCTTCAAGTTATAATTTGCAATAATAATTTGTATTTAACATTTCGAAGTTCTGTATTTGACTATTACAAGTTCAGATCTTCAAATTATTATTTGCAATCTTAGTTTGAATTTAACAATTTGAAGTTCTGTATTTACCTAATACAAGTTAAGATCTTCAAGTTATAATGTGTACTAATAATTTGGATTTAACAATTCGAAGTTCTGTATTTGACTATTACAAGTTCAGATCTTCAAATTATTATTTGCAGTATTAGTTTGTGTTTAACAATTAGAAGTTCTGTATTTACCTACTACAAGTTCAGATCTTGAAGTTATAATTTGCAATTATAATTAGAAGCTATCAATTTTAAGTTCTGTATTTGACAATTACAAGTTCAGATCTTCAAGTTAGAATTTGCAATAATAATTTGAATTTAAAAATTCGAAGTTCTGTATTTGACTATTACAAGTTCAGATCTTCAAATTAATATTTGCAATCTTAGTTTGAATTTAACAATTCGAAGTTCTGTATTTACCTAATACAAGTTAAGATCTTCAAGTTATAATGTGTACTAATAATTTGGATTTAACAATTCGAAGTTCTGTATTTGACTATTACAAGTTCAGATCTTCAAATTATTATTTACAATCTTAGTTTGTATTTAACAATTCGAAGTTCTGTATTTACCTACTACAAGTTCAGATCTTCAAGTTATAATTTGCAATAATAATTAGAAGCTCTCAATTTTAAGCTCTGTATTTGACAATTACAAGTTCAGATCTTCAAGTTATAACTTGCAATAATAATTTGTATTTAACAATTCGAAGTTCTGTATTTGACTATTACAAGTTCAGATCTTCAAATTATTATTTGCAATCCTAGTTTGAATTTAACAATTCGAAGTTCTGTATTTACCTACTACAAGTTCAGATCTTCAAGCTATAATTTGCAATAATAATTAGAAGCTCTCAATTTTAAGTTCTGTATTTGACAATTACAAGTTCAGATCTTCAAGTTATAACTTGCAATAATAATTTGTATTTAACAATTCGAAGTTCTGTATTTGACTATTACAAGTTCAGATCTTCAAATTATTATTTGCAATCCTAGTTTGAATTTAACAATTCGAAGTTCTGTATTTACCTACTACAAGTTCAGATCTTCAAGTTATAATTTGAAATAATAATTTATACTTAACAAATCTAAGTTCTGTAATTCACTATTACAAGTTCAGATCTTCAAGTTATAATTTGCAATAATAATTAGAAGCTATCAATTTTAAGTTCTGTATTTGACAATTACAAGTTCAGATCTTCAAGTTATAATTTGCACTAATAATTTGTATTTAACAATTCGAAGTTCTGTATTTGACTATTACAAGTCCAGATCTTCAAATTATTATTTACAATCTTAGTTTGTATTTAACAATTCGAATTTCTGTATTTACCTACTACAAGTTCAGATCTTTAAGTTATAATTTGCAATAATAATTAGAAGCTATCAATTTTAAGTTCTGTAGTTGACAATTACAAATTCATATCTTCTAGTTATAATTAGCAAATAATAATTTGTATTTAACAATTCGAAGTTCTGTATTTGACTATTACAAGTACAGATCTTCAATTTATTATTTGCAAACTTAGTTTGAATTTAACAATGCGAAGTTCTGTATTTACCCTCTACAAGTACAGATCTTCAAGTTCTAATTTGCAATCACAATTTGAAGGTATCAATTCTAAGTTCTGTATTTGAAAGTTACAAGTTCAGATCTTCAAGTTATAACTTGAAATAATAATTAGTATTTAACAAATCTAAGTTCTGTAATTCACTATTACTAGTTCAGATCTTCAAGTTATAATTTGCAATAATAATTAGAAGCTATCAATTTTAAGTTCTGTATTTGACAATTACAAGTTCAGATCTTCAAGTTATAATTTGCACTAATAATTTGTATTTAACAATTCGAAGTTCTGTATTTGACTATTACAATTCCAGATCTTCAAATTATTATTTACAATCTTAGTTTGTATTTAACAATTCGAAGTTCTGTATTTACCTACTACAAGTTCAGATCTTTAAGTTATAATTTGCAATAATAATTAGAAGCTATCAATTTTAAGTTCTGTAGTTGACAATTACAAGTTCATATCTTCAAGTTATAATTAGCAAATAATAATTAGTATTTATCAATTCGAAGTTCTGTATTTGACTATTACAAGTTCAGATCTTCAATTTATTATTTGCAAACTTAGTTTGAATTTAACAATGCGAAGTTCTGTATTTACCCACTACAAGTACAGATCTTCAAGTTCTAATTTGCAATCACAATTTGATGGTATCAATTTTAAGCTCTGTATTTGACAATTACAAGTTCAGATCTTCAAGTTATAACTTGCAATAATAATTTGTATTTAACAATTCGAAGTTCTGTATTTGACTATTACAAGTTCAGATCTTCAAATTATTATTTGCTGTCTTAGTTTGTATTTAACAATTCGAAGTTCTGTATTTACCTACTACAAGTTCAGATCTTGAAGTTATAATTTGCAATTATAATTAGAAGCTATCAATTTTAAGTTCTGTATTTGACAATTACAAGTTCAGATCTTCAAGTTATAATTTGCAATAATAATTTGTATTTAAAAATTCGAAGTTCTGTATTTGACTATTACAAGTTCAGATCTTCAAATTATTATTTACAATCTTATTTTGTATTTAACAATTCGAAGTTCTGTATTTACCTACTACAAGTTCAGATCTTCAAGTTATAATTTGCAATAATAATTAGAAGCTCTCAATTTTAAGCTCTGTATTTGACAATTACAAGTTCAGATCTTCAAGTTATAACTTGCAATAATAATTTGTATTTAACAATTCGAAGTTCTGTATTTGACTATTACAAGTTCAGATCTTCAAATTATTATTTGCAATCCTAGTTTGAATTTAACAATTCGAAGTTCTGTATTTACCTACTATAAGTTCATATCTTCAAGTTATAATTTGAAATAATAATTTATATTTAACAAATCTAAGTTCTGTAATTCACTATTACAAGTTCAGATCTTCAAGTTATAATTTGCAATAATAATTAGAAGCTATCAATTTTAAGTTCTGTATTTGACAATTACAAGTTCAGATCTTCAAGTTATAATTTGCACTAATAATTTGTATTTAACAATTCGAAGTTCTGTATTTGACTATTACAAGTCCAGATCTTCAAATTATTATTTACAATCTTAGTTTGTATTTAACAATTCGAATTTCTGTATTTACCTACTACAAGTTCAGATCTTTAAGTTATAATTTGCAATAATAATTAGAAGCTATCAATTTTAAGTTCTGTAGTTGACAATTACAAGTTCATATCTTCAAGTTATAATTAGCAAATAATAATTTGTATTTAACAATTCGAAGTTCTGTATTTGACTATTACAAGTACAGATCTTCAATTTATTATTTGCAAACTTAGTTTGAATTTAACAATGCGAAGTTCTGTATTTACCTATTACAGGTTCAGATCTTCAAGTTATAATTTGCAATCACAATTTGTATTTAACAATGCTAAGTTGCGTATTTGTCTATTACAAGTTCAGATCTTCAAATTATAATTTGCAATAATAATTAGAAGCTATCAATTTTAAGTTCTGTATTTTACAATTACAAGTTCAGATCTTCAAGTTATTATTTGCAATAATAATTAGAAGCTATCAATTTTAAGTTCTGTATTTGACAATTACAAGTTCAGATCTTCAAGTTATAATTTACAATAATAATTAGAAGCTATCAATTTTAAGTTCTGTATTTGACAATTACAAGGTCAGATCGTCAAGTTATAATTTGCACTAATAATTTGTATTTAACAATTAGAAGTTCTGTATTTGACAATTACAAGTTCAGATCTTCAAGTTATAATTTGCAATAATAATTAGAAGCTATCAATTTTAAGTTCTGTATTTGACAATTACAAGTTCAGATCTCCAAGTTATAATTTGAAATAATAATTAGAAGCTATCAATTTTAAGTTCTGTATTTGACAATTACAAGTTCAGATCTTCAAGTTATAATTTGCAATAATAATTAGAAGCTATCAATTTTAAGTGCTGTATTTGACAATTACTAGTTCAGATCTTCAAGTAATAATTTGCACTAATAATTTGTATTTAACAATTAGAAGTTCTGTATTTGACTATTACAAGTTCAGATCTTCAAATTATTATTTGCAATAATAATTAGAAGCTATCAATTATAAGTTCTGTATTTGACAATTACAAGTGCAGATCTCCAAGTTATAATTTGAAATAATAATTAGAAGCTATCAATTTTAAGTTCTGTATTTGACAATTACAAGTTCAGATCTTCAAGTTATAATTTGCAATAAAGTTAGAAGCTATCAATTTTAAGTGCTGTATTTGACAATTACTAGTTCAGATCTTCAAGTAATAATTTGCACTAATAATTTGTATTTAACAATTAGAAGTTCTGTATTTGACAATTACTAGTGCAGATCTTCTAGTTATAATTTGAAATAATAATTTGAATTTAACAAATCTAAGTTCTGTAATGCACTATTACAAGTTCAGATCTTCATGTTATAATTTACAATAATAAATAGAATCTATCAATTTTAAGTTCTGTATTTGACAATTACAAGTTCAGATCTTCAAGTTATAATTTGCACTAATAATTTGTATTTAACAATTAGAAGTTCTGTATTTGACAATTACAAGTTCAGATCTTCAAGTTATAATTTGCAATAATTATTAGAAGCTATCAATTTTAAGTTCTGTATTTGACAATTACAAGTTAAGATCTTCAAGTTATAATTTGAAATAATAATTAGAAGCTATCAATTTTAAGTTCTGTATTTGACAATTACAAGTTCAGATCTTCAAGTTATAATTTGCAATAATAATTAGAAGCTATCAATTTTAAGTTCTGTATTTGACAATTACTAGTTCAGATCTTCAAGTTATAATTTGAAATAATAATTTGAATTTAACAAATCTAAGTTCTGTAATGCACTATTACAAGTTCAGATCTTCATGTTATAATTTACAATAATAAATAGAATCTATCAATTTTAAGTTCTGTATTTGACTATTACAAGTTCAGATCTTCAAATTATTATTTGCAATCCTAGTTTGAATTTAACAATTCGAAGTTCTGTATTTACCTACTATAAGTTCATATCTTCAAGTTATAATTTGAAATAATAATTTATATTTAACAAATCTAAGTTCTGTAATTCACTATTACAAGTTCAGATCTACAAGTTATAATTTGCAATAATAATTAGAAGCTATCAATTTTAAGTTCTGTATTTGACAATTACAAGTTCAGATCTTCAAGTTATAATTTGCACTAATAATTTGTATTTAACAATTCGAAGTTCTGTATTTGACTATTACAAGTCCAGATCTTCAAATTATTATTTACAATCTTAGTTTGTATTTAACAATTCGAATTTCTGTATTTACCTACTACAAGTTCAGATCTTTAAGTTATAATTTGCAATAATAATTAGAAGCTATCAATTTTAAGTTCTGTAGTTGACAATTACAAGTTCATATCTTCAAGTTATAATTAGCAAATAATAATTTGTATTTAACAATTCGAAGTTCTGTATTTGACTATTACAGGTTCAGATCTTCAAGTTATAATTTGCAATCACAATTTGTATTTAACAATGCTAAGTTGCGTATTTGTCTATTACAAGTTCAGATCTTCAAATTATAATTTGCAATAATAATTAGAAGCTATCAATTTTAAGTTCTGTATTTTACAATTACAAGTTCAGATCTTCAAGTTATTATTTGCAATAATAATTAGAAGCTATCAATTTTAAGTTCTGTATTTGACAATTACAAGTTCAGATCTTCAAGTTATAATTTACAATAATAATTAGAAGCTATCAATTTTAAGTTCTGTATTTGACAATTACAAGGTCAGATCTTCAAGTTATAATTTGCACTAATAATTTGTATTTAACAATTAGAAGTTCTGTATTTGACAATTACAAGTTCAGATCTTCAAGTTATAATTTGCAATAATAATTAGAAGCTATCAATTTTAAGTTCTGTATTTGACAATTACAAGTTCAGATCTCCAAGTTATAATTTGAAATAATAATTAGAAGCTATCAATTTTAAGTTCTGTATTTGACAATTACAAGTTCAGATCTTCAAGTTATAATTTGCAATAATAATTAGAAGCTATCAATTTTAAGTGCTGTATTTGACAATTACTAGTTCAGATCTTCAAGTAATAATTTGCACTAATAATTTGTATTTAACAATTAGAAGTTCTGTATTTGACAATTACTAGTGCAGATCTTCTAGTTATAATTTGAAATAATAATTTGAATTTAACAAATCTAAGTTCTGTAATGCACTATTACAAGTTCAGATCTTCATGTTATAATTTACAATAATAAATAGAATCTATCAATTTTAAGTTCTGTATTTGACAATTACAAGTTCAGATCTTCAAGTTATAATTTGCACTAATAATTTGTATTTAACAATTAGAAGTTCTGTATTTGACAATTACAAGTTCAGATCTTCAAGTTATAATTTGCAATAATTATTAGAAGCTATCAATTTTAAGTTCTGTATTTGACAATTACAAGTTAAGATCTTCAAGTTATAATTTGAAATAATAATTAGAAGCTATCAATTTTAAGTACTGTATTTGACAATTACAAGTTCAGATCTTCAAGTTATAATTTGCAATAATAATTAGAAGCTATCAATTTTAAGTTCTGTATTTGACAATTACTAGTTCAGATCTTCAAGTTATAATTTGCACTAATAATTTATATTTAACAATTAGAAGTTCTGTATTTGACTATTACAAGTTCAGATCTTCAAGTTATAATTTGCAATAATAATTAGAAGCTATCAATTTTAAGTTCTGTATTTGACAATTACAAGTTCAGATCTTCAAGTTATAATTTGAAATAATAATTAGAAGCTATCAATTTTAAGTTCTGTATTTGACAATTACAAGTTCAGATCTTCAAGTTATAATTTGCAATAATAATTAGAAGCTCTCAATTTTAAGTTCTGTATTTGACAATTACAAGTTCAGATCTTCAAGTTATAATTTACAATAATAATTAGAAGCTATCAATTTTAAGTTCTGTATTTGACAATTAAAAGTTCAGATCTTCAAGTTATAATTTGCAATAATAATTAGAAGCTATCAATTTTAAGTTCTGTATTTGACAATTACTAGTTCAGATCTTCAAGTTATAATTTGAAATAATAATTTGAATTTAACAAATCTAAGTTCTGTAATTCACTATTACAAGTTCAGATCTTCAAGTTATAATTTACAATAATAATTAGAAGCTATCAATTTTAAGTTCTGTATTTGACAATTACAAGGTCAGATCTTCAAGTTATAATTTGCACTAATAATTTGTATTTAACAATTAGAAGTTCTGTATTTGACAATTACAAGTTCATATCTTCAAGTTATAATTTGCAATAATAATTAGAAGCTATCAATTTTAAGTTCTGTATTTGACAATTACAAGTTCAGATCTCCAAGTTATAATTTGAAATAATAATTTGAATTTAACAAATCTAAGTTCTGTAATTCACTAGTACAACTTCAGATCTTCAAGTTATAATTTGCAATAATAATTAGAAGCTATCAATTTTAAGTTCTGTATTTGACAATTACTAGTTCAGATCTTCAAGTTATAATTTGAAATAATAATTTGAATTTAACAAATCTAAGTTCTGTAATTCACTATTACAAGTTCAGATCTTCAAGTTATAATTTACAATAATAATTAGAAGCTATCAATTTTAAGTTCTGTATTTGACAATTACAAGGTCAGATCTTCAAGTTACAATTTGCACTAATAATTTGTATTTAACAATTAGAAGTTCTGTATTTGACTATTACAAGTTCAGATCTTCAAGTTATAGTTTGAATTATAATTATAAGCTATCAATTTTAAGTTCTGTATTTGACAATTACAAGTACAGATCTTCAAACTATTATTTGCAATAATAATTAGAAGCTATCAATTTTAAGTTCTGCATTTGACAATTACTAGTTCAGATCTTCAAGTTATTATTTGCAATAATAATTAGAAGCTATTAATTTTAAGTTCTGTATTTGACAATTACAAGTTCAGATCTTCAAGTTATAATTTGAAATAATAATTAGAAGCTATCAATTTTAAGTTCTGTATTTGATAATTACAAGTTCAGATCTTCAAGTTATAATTTGCACTAATAATTTGTATTTAACAATTAGAAGTTCTGTATTTGACAATTACACGTTCAGATCTTCAAGTTATAATTTGCAATAATAATTAGAAGCTATCAATTTTAAGTTCTGTAGTTGACAATTACAAGTTCATATCTTCAAGTTATAATTAGCAAAAAATAATTTGTATTTAACAATTCGAAGTTCTGTATTTGACTATTACAAGTCCAGATCTTCAAATTATTATTTACAATCTTAGTTTGTACTTAACAATTCGAAGTTCTGTATTTACCTACTACAAGTTCAGATCTTTAAGTTATAATTTGCAATAATAATTAGAAGCCATCAATTTTAAGTTCTGTAGTTGACAATTACAAGTTCATATCTTCAAGTTATAATTTGCAATAATAATTTGTATTTAACAATTCGAAGTTCTGTATTTGACTATTACAAGTTCAGAGCTTCAAATTATTATTGGCAATCTTAGTTTGTATTTAACAATTCAAAGTTCTGTATTTACCTACTACAAGTTAAGATCTTCAAGTTATAATTTGCAATAATAATTAGAAGCTATCAATTTTAAGTTCTGTATTTGACAATTACAAGTTAAGATCTTCAAGTTATAATTTGCAATAATAATTTGTATTTAACAATTCGAAGTTCTGTATTTGACTATTACAAGTTCAGATCTTCAAATTAATATTTGCAATCTTAGTTTGAATTTAACAATTTAAAGTTCTGTATTTACCTAATACAAGTTTAGATCTTCAAGTTATAATTTGTACTAATAATTTGGATTTAACAATTCGAAGTTCTGTATTTGACTATTTGAAGTACAGATCTTCAAATTATTATTTGCAGTCTTAGTTTGTATTTAACAATTCGAAGTTCTGTATTTACCTACTACAAGTTCAGAACTTCAAGTTATAATTTGCAATAATAATTAGAAGCTATCAATTATAAGTTCTGTATTTGACAATTACAAGTTCAGATCTTCAAGTTATAATTTGCAATAATAATTTGTATTTAACAATTCGAAGTTCTGTATTTGACTATTACAAGTTCAGAGCTTCAAATTATTATTGGCAATCTTAGTTTGTATTTAACAATTCAAAGTTCTGTATTTACCTACTACAAGTTAAGATCTTCAAGTTATAATTTGCAATAATAATTAGAAGCTATCAATTTTAAGTTCTGTATTTGACAATTACAAGTTAAGATCTTCAAGTTATAATTTGCAATAATAATTTGTATTTAACAATTCGAAGTTCTGTATTTGACTATTACAAGTTCAGATCTTCAAATTAATATTTGCAATCTTAGTTTGAATTTAACAATTCGAAGTTCTGTATTTACCTAATACAAGTTAAGATCTACAAGTTATAATTTGTACTAATAATTTGGATTTAACAATTCGAAGTTCTGTATTTGACTATTACAAGTTCAGATCTTCAAATTATTATTTGCAGTCTTAGTTTGTATTTAACAATTCGAAGTTCTGTATTTACCTACTACAAGTTCAGATCTTCAAGTTATAATTTGCAATAATAATTAGAAGCTATCAATTTTAAGTTCTGTATTTGACAATTACAAGTTCAGATCTTCAAGTTATAATTTGCAATAATAATTTGTATTTAACAATTCGAAGTTCTGTATATGACTACTACAAGTTCAGATCTTCAAATTATTATTTGCAATCTTAGTTTGAATTTAACAATTTGAAGTTCTGTATTTACCTAATACAAGTAAAGATCTACAAGTTATAATTTGTACTAATAATTTATATTTAACAAATCTAAGTTCTGTAATTCACTATTACAAGTTCAGATCTTCAAGTTATAATTTGCAATAATAATTTGTATTTAACAATTCGAAGTTCTGTATATGACTACTACAAGTTCAGATCTTCAAATTATTATTTGCAATCTTAGTTTGAATTTAACAATTTGAAGTTCTGTATTTACCTAATACAAGTTCAGATCTTCAAGTTATAATTTGAAATAATAATTTATATTTAACAAATCTAAGTTCTGTAATTCACTATTACAAGTTCAGATCTTCAAGTTATAATTTGCAATAATAATTAGAAGCTATCAATTTTAAGTTCTGTATTTGACAATTACAAGTTCAGATCTTCAAGTTATAATTTGCACTAATAACTTGTATTTAACAATTCGAAGTTCTGTATTTGACTATTACAAGTTCAGATCTTCAAATTATTATTTACAATCTTAGTTTGTATTTAACAATTCGAAGTTCTGTATTTACCTACTACAAGTTCAGATCTTCAAGTTATAATTTGCTATAATAATTAGAAGCTATCAATTTTAAGTTCTGTATTTGACAATTACAAGTTTCAGATCTACAAGTTATAATTTGCAATAATAATTTGTATTTAACAATTCGAAGTTCTGTATTTGACTATTACAAGTTCAGATCTTCAAATTATTATTTGCAATCTTAGTTTGAATTTAACAATTTGAAGTTCTGTATTTACCTAATACAAGTTAAGATCTTCAAGTTATAATTTGTACTAATAATTTGGATTTAACAATTCGAAGTTCTGTATTTGACTATTACAAGTTCAGATCTTCAAATTATTATTTGCAGTCTTAGTTTGTATTTATCAATTCGAAGTTCTGTATTTACCTCCTACAAGTTCAGATCTTCAAGTTATAATTTGCAATAATAATTAGAAGCTATCAATTTTAAGTTCTGTATTTGACAATTACAAGTTCAGATCTTCAAGTTATAATTTGCAATAATAATTTGTATTTAACATTTCGAAGTTCTGTATTTGACTATTACAAGTTCAGATCTTCAAATTATTATTTGCAATCTTAGTTTGAATTTAACAATTTGAAGTTCTGTATTTACCTAATACAAGTTAAGATCTTCAAGTTATAATTTGTACTAATAATTAGAATTTAACAATTCGAAGTTCTGTATTTGACTATTACAAGTTCAGATCTTCAAATTATTATTTGCAGTATTAGTTTGTGTTTAACAATTAGAAGTTCTGTATTTACCTAATACAAGTTAAGATCTTCAAGTTATAATTTGTACTAATAATTTGTATTTAACAATTCGAAGTTCTGTATTTGACTATTACAAGTTCAGATCTTCAAATTATTATTTGCAATCTTAGTTTGAATTTAACAATTTGAAGTTCTGTATTTACCTAATACAAGTAAAGATCTTCAAGTTATAATTTGTACTAATAATTTATATTTAACAAATCTAAGTTCTGTAATTCACTATTACAAGTTCAGATCTTCAAGTTATAATTTGCAATAATAATTTGTATTTAACAATTCGAAGTTCTGTATATGACTACTACAAGTTCAGATCTTCAAATTATTATTTGCAATCTTAGTTTGAATTTAACAATTTGAAGTTCTGTATTTACCTAATACAAGTTCAGATCTTCAAGTTATAATTTGAAATAATAATTTATATTTAACAAATCTAATTTCTGTAATTCACTATTACAAGTTCAGATCTTCAAGTTATAATTTGCAATAATAATTAGAAGCTATCAATTTTAAGTTCTGTATTTGACAATTACAAGTTCAGATCTTCAAGTTATAATTTGCACTAATAATTTGTATTTAACATTTCGAAGTTCTGTATTTGACTATTACAAGTTCAGATCTTCAAATTATTATTTGCAATCTTAGTTTGTATTTAACAATTCGAAGTTCTGTATTTACCTACTACAAGTTCAGATCTTCAAGTTATAATTTGCTATAATAATTAGAAGCTATCAATTCGAAGTTCTGTATTTGACTATTACAAGTTCAGATCTTCAAATTATTATTTACAATCTTAGTTTGTATTTAACAATTCGAAGTTCTGTATTTACCTACTACAAGTTCAGATCTTCAAGTTATAATTTGCTATAATAATTAGAAGCTATCAATTTTAAGTTCTGTATTTGACAATTACAAGTTTCAGATCTACAAGTTATAATTTGCAATAATAATTTGTATTTAACAATTCGAAGTTCTGTATTTGACTATTACAAGTTCAGATCTTCAAATTATTATTTGCAATCTTAGTTTGAATTTAACAATTTGAAGTTCTGTATTTACCTAATACAAGTTAAGATCTTCAAGTTATAATTTGTACTAATAATTTGGATTTAACAATTCGAAGTTCTGTATTTGACTATTACAAGTTCAGATCTTCAAATTATTATTTGCAGTCTTAGTTTGTATTTATCAATTCGAAGTTCTGTATTTACCTCCTACAAGTTCAGATCTTCAAGTTATAATTTGCAATAATAATTAGAAGCTATCAATTTTAAGTTCTGTATTTGACAATTACAAGTTCAGATCTTCAAGTTATAATTTGCAATAATAATTTGTATTTATCATTTCGAAGTTCTGTATTTGACTATTACAAGTTCAGATCTTCAAATTATTATTTGCAATCTTAGTTTGAATTTAACAATTTGAAGTTCTGTATTTACCTAATACAAGTTAAGATCTTCAAGTTATAATGTGTACTAATAATTTGGATTTAACAATTCGAAGTTCTGTATTTGACTATTACAAGTTCAGATCTTCAAATTATTATTTGCTGTATTAGTTTGTGTTTAACAATTAGAAGTTCTGTATTTACCTACTACAAGTTCAGATCTTGAAGTTATAATTTGCAATTATAATTAGAAGCTATCAATTTTAAGTTCTGTATTTGACAATTACAAGTTCAGATCTTCAAGTTATAATTTGCAATAATAATTTGTATTTAAAAATTCGAAGTTCTGTATTTGACTATTACAAGTTCAGATCTTCAAATTAATATTTGCAATCTTAGTTTGAATTTAACAATTCGAAGTTCTGTATTTACCTAATACAAGTTAAGATCTTCAAGTTATAATGTGTACTAATAATTTGGATTTAACAATTCGAAGTTCTGTATTTGACTATTACAAGTTCAGATCTTCAAATTATTATTTGCAGTCTTAGTTTGTATTTAACAATTCAAAGTTCTGTATTTACCTACTACAAGTTCAGATCTTCAAGTTATAATTTGCAATAATAATTAGAAGCTATCAATTTTAAGTTCTGTATTTGACAATTACAAGTTCAGATCTTCAAGTTATAATTTGCAATAATAATTTGTATTTAACAATTCGAAGTTCTGTATTTGACTATAACAAGTTCAGATCTTCAAATTATTATTTGCAATCCTAGTTTGAATTTAACAATTCGAAGTTCTGTATTTACCTACTACTAGTTCAGATCTTCAAGTTATAATTTGAAATAATAATTTATATTTAACAGATCTAAGTTCTGTAATTCACTATTACAAGTTCAGATCTTCAAGTTATAATTTGCAATAATAATTAGAAGCTATCAATTTTAAGTTCTGTATTTGACAATTACAAGTTCAGATCTTCAAGTTATAATTTGCACTAATAATTTGTATTTAACAATTCGAAGTTCTGTATTTGACTATTTCAAGTCCAGATCTTCAAATTATTATTTACAATCTTAGTTTGTATTTAACAATTCGAAGTTCTGTATTTACCTACTACAAGTTCAGATCTTTAAGTTATAATTTGCAATAATAATTAGAAGCTATCAATTTTAAGTTCTGTATTTGACAATTACTAGTTCAGATCTTCAAGTTATAATTTGAAATAATAATTTGAATTTAACAAATCGAAGTTCTGTAATTCACTATTACAAGTTCAGATCTTCAAGTTATAATTTACAATAATAATTAGAAGCTATCAATTTTAAGTTCTGTATTTGACAATTACAAGGTCAGATCTTCAAGTTATAATTTGCACTAATAATTTGTATTTAACAATTAGAAGTTCTGTATTTGACAATTACAAGTTCAGATCTTCAAGTTATAATTTGCCATAATAATTAGAAGCTATCAATTTTAAGTTCTGTATTTGACAATTACAAGTTCAGATCTCCAAGTTATAATTTGAAATAATAATTTGAATTTAACAAATCTAAGTTCTGTAATTCACTAGTACAAGTTCAGATCTTCAAGTTATAATTTGCAATAATAATTAGAAGCTATCAATTTTAAGTTCTGTATTTGACAATTACTAGTTCAGATCTTCAAGTTATAATTTGAAATAATAATTTGAATTTAACAAATCTAAGTTCTGTAATTCACTATTACAAGTTCAGATCTTCAAGTTATAATTTACAATAATAATTAGAAGCTATCAATTTTAAGTTCTGTATTTGACAATTACAAGGTCAGATCTTCAAGTTACAATTTGCACTAATAATTTGTATTTAACAATTAGAAGTTCTGTATTTGACTATTACAAGTTCAGATCTTCAAATTATTATTTGCAATCTTAGTTTGAATTTAATCATTCGAAGTTCTGTATTTACCTATTACAGGTTCAGATCTTCAACTAATAATTTGCACTAATAATTTGTATTTAACTTAGAAGATAAAATAGGGAGGAAGGAGTGTATGAATATCAAGTCCGAGTCAACGTGGTATCCTATGGCGGCCGGTTAATATAATTGCCAGGGGCGCAGCATAGTCACTAAAGTGTTTTGAACACATGCATGACGATCGAGTTGGAGACCAATATTCCGGAATTTTGATATTTTTCAACTAAATAGCCTTTCTCATCTAAATTTTTGGAAATATAAATTATAAAAGCGGCGTTTAATGTAAATAATTATATAGGATTACTTCGTAATATGTACGCCAATGATTCAAGCAGATTATGGTCAGTAACCTCACAAATTAATGTTTTTGTTATAAAATTAGTTAAATAACTCTAAGTACTTACTTGTGCCAAGTTATACCACAATTAATAGTTTTTTTTAATCCTAGAGGTCCCACAAACACTGCAACTCACCATAATTCAACTTTAAAATTTAAAAATATAGGTCACCGATTACAAACGTGGTGCAATGGGCGGAGTTTCTACCCACGACTTTTGACTCGTACTCGATGCATGTGTTATAGTCCATTTGCTACTTCCTTCCTATTTTATATTCTAAGGTATTTAACAATTCGAAGTTCTGTATTTGACTATTACAAGTTCAGATCTTCAAGTTATAGTTTGAATTATAATTATAAGCTATCAATTTTAAGTTCTGTATTTGACAATTACAAGTACAGATCTTCAAACTATTATTTGCAATAATAATTAGAAGCTATCAATTTTAAGTTCTGCATTTGACAATTACTAGTTCAGATCTTCAAGTTATTATTTGCAATAATAATTAGAAGCTATTAATTTTAAGTTCTGTATTTGACAATTACAAGTTCAGATCTTCAAGTTATAATTTGAAATAATAATTAGAAGCTATCAATTTTAAGTTCTGTATTTGATAATTACAAGTTCAGATCTTCAAGTTATAATTTGCACTAATAATTTGTATTTAACAATTAGAAGTTCTGTATTTGACAATTACACGTTCAGATCTTCAAGTTATAATTTGCAATAATAATTAGAAGCTATCAATTTTAAGTTCTGTAGTTGACAATTACAAGTTCATATCTTCAAGTTATAATTAGCAAAAAATAATTTGTATTTAACAATTCGAAGTTCTGTATTTGACTATTACAAGTCCAGATCTTCAAATTATTATTTACAATCTTAGTTTGTACTTAACAATTCGAAGTTCTGTATTTACCTACTACAAGTTCAGATCTTTAAGTTATAATTTGCAATAATAATTAGAAGCTATCAATTTTAAGTTCTGTAGTTGACAATTACAAGTTCATATCTTCAAGTTATAATTAGCAAAAAATAATTTGTTTTTAACAATTCGAAGTTCTGTATTTACTTAATACAAGTTAAGATCTTCAAGTTATAATTTGTACTAATAATTTGGATTTAACAATTCGAAGTTCTGTATTTGACTATTACAAGTTCAGATCTTCAAATTATTATTTGCAGTCTTAGTTTGTATTTATCAATTCGAAGTTTTGTATTTACCTACTACAAGTTCAGATCTTCAAGTTATAATTTGCAATAATAATTAGAAGCTATCAATTTTAAGTTCTGTATTTGACAATTACAAGTTCAGATCTTCAAGTTATAATTTGCAATAATAATTTGTATTTAACATTTCGAAGTTCTGTATTTGACTATTACAAGTTCAGATCTTCAAATTAATATTTGCAATCTTAGTTTGAATTTAACAATTTAAAGTTCTGTATTTACCTAATACAAGTTTAGATCTTCAAGTTATAATTTGTACTAATAATTTGGATTTAACAATTCGAAGTTCTGTATTTGACTATTAGAAGTTCAGATCTCCAAATTAATATTTGCAATCTTAGTTTGTATTTAACAATTCGAAGTTCTGTATTTACCTACTACAAGTTCAGATCTTCAAGTTATAATTTGCAATAATAATTAGAAGCTCTCAATTTTAAGCTCTGTATTTGACAATTACAAGTTCAGATCTTCAAGTTATAACTTGCAATAATAATTTGTATTTAACAATTCGAAGTTCTGTATTTGACTATTACAAGTTCAGATCTTCAAATTATTATTTGCAATCCTAGTTTGAATTGAACAATTCGAAGTTCTGTATTTACCTACTATAAGTTCATATCTTCAAGTTATAATTTGAAATAATAATTTATATTTAACAAATCTAAGTTCTGTAATTCACTATTACAAGTTCAGATCTTCAAGTTATAATTTGCAATAATAATTAGAAGCTATCAATTTTAAGTTCTGTATTTGACAATTACAAGTTCAGATCTTCCAGTTATAATTTGCACTAATAATTTGTATTTAACAATTCGAAGTTCTGTATTTGACTATTACAAGTTCAGATCTTCAATTTATTATTTGCAAACTTAGTTTGAATTTAACAATTCGAAGTTCTGTATTTACCCACTACAAGTACAGATCTTCAAGTTAAATTTGCAATCACAATCTGAAGGTATCAATTCTAAGTTCTGTATTTGACAGTTACAAGTTCAGATCTTCAAGTTATAACTTGAAATAATAATTTGTATTTAACAAATCTAAGTTCTGTAATTCACTATTACTAGTTCAGATCTTCAAGTTATAATTTGCAATAATAATTAGAAGCTATCAATTTTAAGTTCTGTATTTGACAATTACAAGTTCAGATCTTCAAGTTATAATTTGCAATAATAATTTGTATTTAACAATTCGAAGTTCTGTATTTGACTATTACAAGTTCAGATCTCCAAGTTATAACTTGAAATAATAATTTGTATTTAACAATTCGAAGTTCTGTATTTACCTACTACACAAGTTCAGAACTTCAAGTTATAATATGCAATAATAATTAGAAGCTATCAATTATTAGTTCTGTATTTGACAATTACAAGTTCAGATCTTCAAGTTATAATACGAAATAATAATTTGTATTTAACAATTCGAAGTTCTGTATTTGACTATTACAAGTTCAGATCTTCAAATTATTATTTACAATCTTAGTTTGTATTTAACAATTCGAAGTTCTGTATTTACCTACTACAAGTTCAGATCTTCAAGTTATAATTTGCAATAATAATTAGAAGCTATCAATTTTAAGTTCTGTATTTGACAATTACAAGTTCAGATCTTCTAGTTATAATTTGCAATAATAATTTGTATTTAACAATTCGAAGTTCTGTATTTGACTATTACAAGTTCAGATCTCCAAGTTATAACTTGAAATAATAATTTGTATTTAACAATTCGAAGTTCTGTATTTACCTACTACACAAGTTCAGAACTTCAAGTTATAATATGCAATAATAATTAGAAGCTATCAATTATTAGTTCTGTATTTGACAATTACAAGTTCAGATCTTCAAGTTATAATACGAAATAATAATTTGTATTTAACAATTCGAAGTTCTGTATTTGACTATTACAAGTTCAGATCTTCAAATTATTATTTACAATCTTAGTTTGTATTTAACAATTCGAAGTTCTGTATTTACCTACTACAAGTTCAGATCTTCAAGTTATAATTTGCAATAATAATTAGAAGCTATCAATTTTAAGTTCTGTATTTGACAATTACAAGTTCAGATCTTCTAGTTATAATTTGCAATAATAATTTGTATTTAACAATTCGAAGTTCTGTATTTGACTATTACAAGTTCAGATCTTCAAATTATTATTTGCAAACTTAGTTTGAGTTTAACAATTTTAAGTTCTGTATTTACCCACTACAAGTACAGATCTTCAAGTTATAATTTGCAATCACAATCTGAAGGTATCAATTCTAAGTTCTGTATTTGACAGTTACAAGTTCAGATCTTCAAGTTATAACTTGAAATAATAATTTGTATTTAACAAATCTAAGTTCTGTAATTCACTATTACTAGTTCAGATCTTCAAGTTATAATTTGCAATAATAATTAGAAGCTATCAATTTTAAGTTCTGTATTTGACAATTACAAGTTCAGATCTTCAAGTTATAATTTGCAATAATAATTTGTATTTAACAATTCGAAGTTCTGTATTTGACTATTACAAGTTCAGATCTCCAAGTTATAACTTGAAATAATAATTTGTATTTAACAATTCGAAGTTCTGTATTTACCTACTACAAGTTCAGATCTTCAAGTTATAATTTGCAATAATAATTAGAAGCTATCAATTTTAAGTTCTGTATTTGACAATTACAAGTTCAGATCTTCTAGTTATAATTTGCAATAATAATTTGTATTTAACAATTCGAAGTTCTGTATTTGACTATTACAAGTTCAGATCTTCAAATTAATATTTGCAATCTTAGTTTGAATTTAACAATTCGAAGTTCTGTATTTACCTAATACAAGTTAAGATCTTCAAGTTATAATTTATACTAATAATTTGGATTTAACAATTCGAAGTTCTGTATTTGACTATTACAAGTTCAGATCTTCAAATTATTATTAGCAGTCTTAGTTTGTATTTAACCATTCGAAGTTCTGTATTTACCTACTACAAGTTCAGATCTTCAAGTTATAAATTGCAATAATAATTAGAAGCTATCAATTTTAAGTTCTGTATTTGACAATTACAAGTTCAGATCTTCTAGTTATAATTTGCAATAATAATTTGTATTTAACAATTCGAAGTTCTGTATTTGACTATTAGAAGTTCAGATCTTGAAATTATTATTTGCAATCTTAGTTTGAATTTAACAATTTGAAGTTCTGTATTTACCTAATACAAGTAAAGATCTTCAAGTTATAATTTGTACTAATAATTTGGATTTAACAATTCGAAGTTCTGTATTTGACTATTACAAGTTCAGATCTTCAAATTATTATTTGCAAACTTAGTTTGAGTTTAACAATTTTAAGTTCTGTATTTACCCACTACAAGTACAGATCTTCAAGTTATAATTTGCAATCACAATCTGAAGGTATCAATTCTAAGTTCTGTATTTGACAGTTACAAGTTCAGATCTTCAAGTTATAACTTGAAATAATAATTTGTATTTAACAAATCTAAGTTCTGTAATTCACTATTACTAGTTCAGATCTTCAAGTTATAATTTGCAATAATAATTAGAAGCTATCAATTTTAAGTTCTGTATTTGACAATTACAAGTTCAGATCTTCAAGTTATAATTTGCAATAATAATTTGTATTTAACAATTCGAAGTTCTGTATTTGACTATTACAAGTTCAGATCTCCAAGTTATAACTTGAAATAATAATTTGTATTTAACAATTCGAAGTTCTGTATTTACCTACTACAAGTTCAGATCTTCAAGTTATAATTTGCAATAATAATTAGAAGCTATCAATTTTAAGTTCTGTATTTGACAATTACAAGTTCAGATCTTCTAGTTATAATTTGCAATAATAATTTGTATTTAACAATTCGAAGTTCTGTATTTGACTATTACAAGTTCAGATCTTCAAATTAATATTTGCAATCTTAGTTTGAATTTAACAATTCGAAGTTCTGTATTTACCTAATACAAGTTAAGATCTTCAAGTTATAATTTATACTAATAATTTGGATTTAACAATTCGAAGTTCTGTATTTGACTATTACAAGTTCAGATCTTCAAATTATTATTAGCAGTCTTAGTTTGTATTTAACCATTCGAAGTTCTGTATTTACCTACTACAAGTTCAGATCTTCAAGTTATAAATTGCAATAATAATTACAAGCTATCAATTTTAAGTTCTGTATTTGACAATTACAAGTTCAGATCTTCTAGTTATAATTTGCAATAATAATTTGTATTTAACAATTCGAAGTTCTGTATTTGACTATTAGAAGTTCAGATCTTGAAATTATTATTTGCAATCTTAGTTTGAATTTAACAATTTGAAGTTCTGTATTTACCTAATACAAGTAAAGATCTTCAAGTTATAATTTGTACTAATAATTTGGATTTAACAATTCGAAGTTCTGTATTTGACAATTACAAGTTCAGATCTTCAAGTTATAATTTGAAATAATAATTAGAAGCTATCAATTTTAAGTTCTGTATTTGATAATTACAAGTTCAGATCTTCAAGTTATAATTTGCACTAATAATTTGTATTTAACAATTAGAAGTTCTGTATTTTACAATTACACGTTCAGATCTTCAAGTTATAATTTGCAATAATAATTAGAAGCTATCAATTTTAAGTTCTGTATTTGCCAATTACAAGGTCAGATCTTCAAGTTATAATTTGCACTAATAATTTGTATTTAACAATTAGTAGTTCTGTATTTGACAATTACAAGTTAGGATCTTCAAGTTATAATTTGCAATAATAATTAGAAGCTACCAATTTTAAGTTCTGTATTTGACAATTACAAGTTCAGATCTTCAAGTTATAATTTGAAATAATAATTAGAAGCTATCAATTTTAAGTTCTGTATTTGACATTTACAAGTTCAGATCTTCAAGTTATAATTTGCAATAATAATTAGAAGCTATCAATTTTAAGTGCTGTATTTGACAATTACTAGTTCAGATCTTCAAGTAATAATTTTCACTAATAATTTGTATTTAACAATTAGAAGTTCTGTATTTAACAATTACAAGTTCAGATCTTCAAGTTATAATTTGCAATAATAATTTGAAGCTATCAATTTTAAGTTCTGTATTTGACAATTACTAGTTCAGATCTTCAAGTTATAATTTGCACTAATAATTTGTATTTAACAATAAGAAGTTCTGTATTTGACTATTACAAGTTCAGATCTTCAAGTTATAATTTGCAATAATAATTAGAAGCTATCAATTTTAAGTTCTGTATTTGACAATTACAAGTTCAGATCTTCAAGTTATAATTTGAAATAATAATTAGAAGCTATCAATTTTAAGTTCTGTATTTGACAATTACAAGTTCAGATCTTCAAGTTATAATTTGCAATAATAATTTGTATTTAACAATTAGAAGTTCTGTATTTTACAATTACACGTTCAGATCTTCAAGTTATAATTTGCAATAATAATTAGAAGCTATCAATTTTAAGTTCTGTATTTGCCAATTACAAGGTCAGATCTTCAAGTTATAATTTGCACTAATAATTTGTATTTAACAATTAGAAGTTCTGTATTTTACAATTACACGTTCAGATCTTCAAGTTATAATTTGCAATAATAATTAGAAGCTATCAATTTTAAGTTCTGTATTTGCCAATTACAAGGTCAGATCTTCAAGTTATAATTTGCACTAATAATTTGTATTTAACAATTAGTAGTTCTGTATTTGACAATTACAAGTTAGGATCTTCAAGTTATAATTTGCAATAATAATTAGAAGCTACCAATTTTAAGTTCTGTATTTGACAATTACAAGTTCAGATCTTCAAGTTATAATTTGAAATAATAATTAGAAGCTATCAATTTTAAGTTCTGTATTTGACATTTACAAGTTCAGATCTTCAAGTTATAATTTGCAATAATAATTAGAAGCTATCAATTTTAAGTGCTGTATTTGACAATTACTAGTTCAGATCTTCAAGTAATAATTTTCACTAATAATTTGTATTTAACAATTAGAAGTTCTGTATTTAACAATTACAAGTTCAGATCTTCAAGTTATAATTTGCAATAATAATTTGAAGCTATCAATTTTAAGTTCTGTATTTGACAATTACTAGTTCAGATCTTCAAGTTATAATTTGCACTAATAATTTGTATTTAACAATAAGAAGTTCTGTATTTGACTATTACAAGTTCAGATCTTCAAGTTATAATTTGCAATAATAATTAGAAGCTATCAATTTTAAGTTCTGTATTTGACAATTACAAGTTCAGATCTTCAAGTTATAATTTGAAATAATAATTAGAAGCTATCAATTTTAAGTTCTGTATTTGACAATTACAAGTTCAGATCTTCAAGTTATAATTTGCAATAATAATTAGAAGCTCTCAATTTTAAGTTCTGTATTTGACAATTACAAGTTCAGATCTTCAAGTTATAATTTACAATAATAATTAGAAGCTATCAATTTTAAGTTCTGTATTTGACAATTAAAAGTTCAGATCTTCAAGTTATAATTTGCAATAATAATTAGAAGCTATCAATTTTAAGTTCTGTATTTGACAATTACTAGTTCAGATCTTCAAGTTATAATTTGAAATAATAATTTGAATTTAACAAATCTAAGTTCTGTAATTCACTATTACAAGTTCAGATCTTCAAGTTATAATTTACAATAATAATTAGAAGCTATCAATTTTAAGTTCTGTATTTGACAATTACAAGGTCAGATCTTCAAGTTATAATTTGCACTAATAATTTGTATTTAACAATTAGAAGTTCTGTATTTGACAATTACAAGTTCAGATCTTCAAGTTATAATTTGCAATAATAATTATAAGCTATCAATTTTAAGTTCTGTATTTGACAATTACAAGTACAGATCTTCAAACTATTATTTGCAATAATAATTAGAAGCTATCAATTTTAAGTTCTGCATTTGACAATTACAAGTTCAGATCTTCAAGTTATTATTTGCAATAATAATTAGAAGCTATTAATTTTAAGTTCTGTATTTGACAATTACAAGTTCAGATCCTCAAGTTATAATTTGAAATAATAATTAGAAGCTATCAATTTTAAGTTCTGTATTTGATAATTACAAGTTCAGATCTTCAAGTTATAATTTGCACTAATAATTTGTATTTAACAATTAGAAGTTCTGTATTTTACAATTACACGTTCAGATCTTCAAGTTATAATTTGCAATAATAATTAGAAGCTATCAATTTTAAGTTCTGTATTTGACAAATACAAGTTCAGATCTTCAAGTTATAATTTGAAATAATAATTAGAAGCTATCAATTTTAAGTTCTGTATTTGACAATTACAAGTTCAGATCTTCAAGTTATAATTTGCAATAATAATTAGAAGCTCTCAATTTTAAGTTCTGTATTTGACAATTACAGGTTCAGATCTTCAAGTTATAATTTACAATAATAATTAGAAGCTATCAATTTTAAGTTCTGTATTTGACAATTAAAAGTTCAGATCTTCAAGTTATAATTTGCAATAATAATTAGAAGCTATCAATTTTAAGTTCTGTATTTGACAATTACTAGTTCAGATCTTCAAGTTATAATTTGAAATAATAATTTGAATTTAACAAATCTAAGTTCTGTAATTCACTATTACAAGTTCAGATCTTCAAGTTATAATTTACAATAATAATTAGAAGCTATCAATTTTAAGTTCTGTATTTGACAATTACAAGGTCAGATCTTCAAGTTATAATTTGCACTAATAATTTGTATTTAACAATTAGAAGTTCTGTATTTGACAATTACAAGTTCAGATCTTCAAGTTATAATTTGCAATAATAATTAGAAGCTATCAATTTTCAGTTCTGTATTTGACAATTACAAGTTCAGATCTCCAAGTTATAATTTGAAATAATAATTTGAATTTAACAAATCTAAGTTCTGTAATTCACTAGTACAAGTTCAGATCTTCAAGTTATAATTTGCAATAATAATTAGAAGCTATCAATTTTAAGTTCTGTATTTGACAATTACTAGTTCAGATCTTCAAGTTATAATTTGAAATAATAATTTTAATTTAACAATTAGAAGTTCTGTATTTGACAATTACAAGTTCAGATCTTCAAATTATTATTTGCAATCCTAGTTTGAATTTAACAATTCGAAGTTCTGTATTTACCTACTATAAGTTCATATCTTCAAGTTATAATTTGAAATAATAATTTATATTTAACAAATCTAAGTTCTGTAATTCACTATTACAAGTTCAGATCTTCAAGTTATAATTTGCAATAATAATTAGAAGCTATCAATTTTAAGTTCTGTATTTGACAATTACAAGTTCAGATCTTCCAGTTATAATTTGCACTAATAATTTGTATTTAACAATTCGAAGTTCTGTATTTGACTATTAGAAGTTCAGATCTTCAATTTATTATTTGCAAACTTAGTTTGAATTTAACAATTCGAAGTTCTGTATTTACCCACTACAAGTACAGATCTTCAAGTTAAATTTGCAATCACAATCTGAAGGTATCAATTCTAAGTTCTGTATTTGACAGTTACAAGTTCAGATCTTCAAGTTATAACTTGAAATAATAATTTGTATTTAACAAATCTAAGTTCTGTAATTCACTATTACTAGTTCAGATCTTCAAGTTATAATTTGCAATAATAATTAGAAGCTATCAATTTTAAGTTCTGTATTTGACAATTACAAGTTCAGATCTTCAAGTTATAATTTGCAATAATAATTTGTATTTAACAATTCGAAGTTCTGTATTTGACTATTACAAGTTCAGATCTCCAAGTTATAACTTGAAATAATAATTTGTATTTAACAATTCGAAGTTCTGTATTTACCTACTACACAAGTTCAGAACTTCAAGTTATAATATGCAATAATAATTAGAAGCTATCAATTATTAGTTCTGTATTTGACAATTACAAGTTCAGATCTTCAAGTTATAATACGAAATAATAATTTGTATTTAACAATTCGAAGTTCTGTATTTGACTATTACAAGTTCAGATCTTCAAATTATTATTTACAATCTTAGTTTGTATTTAACAATTCGAAGTTCTGTATTTACCTACTACAAGTTCAGATCTTCAAGTTATAATTTGCAATAATAATTAGAAGCTATCAATTTTAAGTTCTGTATTTGACAATTACAAGTTCAGATCTTCTAGTTATAATTTGCAATAATAATTTGTATTTAACAATTCGAAGTTCTGTATTTGACTATTACAAGTTCAGATCTCCAAGTTATAACTTGAAATAATAATTTGTATTTAACAATTCGAAGTTCTGTATTTACCTACTACACAAGTTCAGAACTTCAAGTTATAATATGCAATAATAATTAGAAGCTATCAATTATTAGTTCTGTATTTGACAATTACAAGTTCAGATCTTCAAGTTATAATACGAAATAATAATTTGTATTTAACAATTCGAAGTTCTGTATTTGACTATTACAAGTTCAGATCTTCAAATTATTATTTACAATCTTAGTTTGTATTTAACAATTCGAAGTTCTGTATTTACCTACTACAAGTTCAGATCTTCAAGTTATAATTTGCAATAATAATTAGAAGCTATCAATTTTAAGTTCTGTATTTGACAATTACAAGTTCAGATCTTCTAGTTATAATTTGCAATAATAATTTGTATTTAACAATTCGAAGTTCTGTATTTGACTATTACAAGTTCAGATCTTCAAATTATTATTTGCAAACTTAGTTTGAGTTTAACAATTTTAAGTTCTGTATTTACCCACTACAAGTACAGATCTTCAAGTTATAATTTGCAATCACAATCTGAAGGTATCAATTCTAAGTTCTGTATTTGACAGTTACAAGTTCAGATCTTCAAGTTATAACTTGAAATAATAATTTGTATTTAACAAATCTAAGTTCTGTAATTCACTATTACTAGTTCAGATCTTCAAGTTATAATTTGCAATAATAATTAGAAGCTATCAATTTTAAGTTCTGTATTTGACAATTACAAGTTCAGATCTTCAAGTTATAATTTGCAATAATAATTTGTATTTAACAATTCGAAGTTCTGTATTTGACTATTACAAGTTCAGATCTCCAAGTTATAACTTGAAATAATAATTTGTATTTAACAATTCGAAGTTCTGTATTTACCTACTACAAGTTCAGATCTTCAAGTTATAATTTGCAATAATAATTAGAAGCTATCAATTTTAAGTTCTGTATTTGACAATTACAAGTTCAGATCTTCTAGTTATAATTTGCAATAATAATTTGTATTTAACAATTCGAAGTTCTGTATTTGACTATTACAAGTTCAGATCTTCAAATTAATATTTGCAATCTTAGTTTGAATTTAACAATTCGAAGTTCTGTATTTACCTAATACAAGTTAAGATCTTCAAGTTATAATTTATACTAATAATTTGGATTTAACAATTCGAAGTTCTGTATTTGACTATTACAAGTTCAGATCTTCAAATTATTATTAGCAGTCTTAGTTTGTATTTAACCATTCGAAGTTCTGTATTTACCTACTACAAGTTCAGATCTTCAAGTTATAAATTGCAATAATAATTAGAAGCTATCAATTTTAAGTTCTGTATTTGACAATTACAAGTTCAGATCTTCTAGTTATAATTTGCAATAATAATTTGTATTTAACAATTCGAAGTTCTGTATTTGACTATTAGAAGTTCAGATCTTGAAATTATTATTTGCAATCTTAGTTTGAATTTAACAATTTGAAGTTCTGTATTTACCTAATACAAGTAAAGATCTTCAAGTTATAATTTGTACTAATAATTTGGATTTAACAATTCGAAGTTCTGTATTTGACTATTACAAGTTCAGATCTTCAAATTATTATTTGCAAACTTAGTTTGAGTTTAACAATTTTAAGTTCTGTATTTACCCACTACAAGTACAGATCTTCAAGTTATAATTTGCAATCACAATCTGAAGGTATCAATTCTAAGTTCTGTATTTGACAGTTACAAGTTCAGATCTTCAAGTTATAACTTGAAATAATAATTTGTATTTAACAAATCTAAGTTCTGTAATTCACTATTACTAGTTCAGATCTTCAAGTTATAATTTGCAATAATAATTAGAAGCTATCAATTTTAAGTTCTGTATTTGACAATTACAAGTTCAGATCTTCAAGTTATAATTTGCAATAATAATTTGTATTTAACAATTCGAAGTTCTGTATTTGACTATTACAAGTTCAGATCTCCAAGTTATAACTTGAAATAATAATTTGTATTTAACAATTCGAAGTTCTGTATTTACCTACTACAAGTTCAGATCTTCAAGTTATAATTTGCAATAATAATTAGAAGCTATCAATTTTAAGTTCTGTATTTGACAATTACAAGTTCAGATCTTCTAGTTATAATTTGCAATAATAATTTGTATTTAACAATTCGAAGTTCTGTATTTGACTATTACAAGTTCAGATCTTCAAATTAATATTTGCAATCTTAGTTTGAATTTAACAATTCGAAGTTCTGTATTTACCTAATACAAGTTAAGATCTTCAAGTTATAATTTATACTAATAATTTGGATTTAACAATTCGAAGTTCTGTATTTGACTATTACAAGTTCAGATCTTCAAATTATTATTAGCAGTCTTAGTTTGTATTTAACCATTCGAAGTTCTGTATTTACCTACTACAAGTTCAGATCTTCAAGTTATAAATTGCAATAATAATTACAAGCTATCAATTTTAAGTTCTGTATTTGACAATTACAAGTTCAGATCTTCTAGTTATAATTTGCAATAATAATTTGTATTTAACAATTCGAAGTTCTGTATTTGACTATTAGAAGTTCAGATCTTGAAATTATTATTTGCAATCTTAGTTTGAATTTAACAATTTGAAGTTCTGTATTTACCTAATACAAGTAAAGATCTTCAAGTTATAATTTGTACTAATAATTTGGATTTAACAATTCGAAGTTCTGTATTTGACAATTACAAGTTCAGATCTTCAAGTTATAATTTGAAATAATAATTAGAAGCTATCAATTTTAAGTTCTGTATTTGATAATTACAAGTTCAGATCTTCAAGTTATAATTTGCACTAATAATTTGTATTTAACAATTAGAAGTTCTGTATTTTACAATTACACGTTCAGATCTTCAAGTTATAATTTGCAATAATAATTAGAAGCTATCAATTTTAAGTTCTGTATTTGCCAATTACAAGGTCAGATCTTCAAGTTATAATTTGCACTAATAATTTGTATTTAACAATTAGTAGTTCTGTATTTGACAATTACAAGTTAGGATCTTCAAGTTATAATTTGCAATAATAATTAGAAGCTACCAATTTTAAGTTCTGTATTTGACAATTACAAGTTCAGATCTTCAAGTTATAATTTGAAATAATAATTAGAAGCTATCAATTTTAAGTTCTGTATTTGACATTTACAAGTTCAGATCTTCAAGTTATAATTTGCAATAATAATTAGAAGCTATCAATTTTAAGTGCTGTATTTGACAATTACTAGTTCAGATCTTCAAGTAATAATTTTCACTAATAATTTGTATTTAACAATTAGAAGTTCTGTATTTAACAATTACAAGTTCAGATCTTCAAGTTATAATTTGCAATAATAATTTGAAGCTATCAATTTTAAGTTCTGTATTTGACAATTACTAGTTCAGATCTTCAAGTTATAATTTGCACTAATAATTTGTATTTAACAATAAGAAGTTCTGTATTTGACTATTACAAGTTCAGATCTTCAAGTTATAATTTGCAATAATAATTAGAAGCTATCAATTTTAAGTTCTGTATTTGACAATTACAAGTTCAGATCTTCAAGTTATAATTTGAAATAATAATTAGAAGCTATCAATTTTAAGTTCTGTATTTGACAATTACAAGTTCAGATCTTCAAGTTATAATTTGCAATAATAATTAGAAGCTCTCAATTTTAAGTTCTGTATTTGACAATTACAAGTTCAGATCTTCAAGTTATAATTTACAATAATAATTAGAAGCTATCAATTTTAAGTTCTGTATTTGACAATTAAAAGTTCAGATCTTCAAGTTATAATTTGCAATAATAATTAGAAGCTATCAATTTTAAGTTCTGTATTTGACAATTACTAGTTCAGATCTTCAAGTTATAATTTGAAATAATAATTTGAATTTAACAAATCTAAGTTCTGTAATTCACTATTACAAGTTCAGATCTTCAAGTTATAATTTACAATAATAATTAGAAGCTATCAATTTTAAGTTCTGTATTTGACAATTACAAGGTCAGATCTTCAAGTTATAATTTGCACTAATAATTTGTATTTAACAATTAGAAGTTCTGTATTTGACAATTACAAGTTCAGATCTTCAAGTTATAATTTGCAATAATAATTATAAGCTATCAATTTTAAGTTCTGTATTTGACAATTACAAGTACAGATCTTCAAACTATTATTTGCAATAATAATTAGAAGCTATCAATTTTAAGTTCTGCATTTGACAATTACAAGTTCAGATCTTCAAGTTATTATTTGCAATAATAATTAGAAGCTATTAATTTTAAGTTCTGTATTTGACAATTACAAGTTCAGATCCTCAAGTTATAATTTGAAATAATAATTAGAAGCTATCAATTTTAAGTTCTGTATTTGATAATTACAAGTTCAGATCTTCAAGTTATAATTTGCACTAATAATTTGTATTTAACAATTAGAAGTTCTGTATTTTACAATTACACGTTCAGATCTTCAAGTTATAATTTGCAATAATAATTAGAAGCTATCAATTTTAAGTTCTGTATTTGACAAATACAAGTTCAGATCTTCAAGTTATAATTTGAAATAATAATTAGAAGCTATCAATTTTAAGTTCTGTATTTGACAATTACAAGTTCAGATCTTCAAGTTATAATTTGCAATAATAATTAGAAGCTCTCAATTTTAAGTTCTGTATTTGACAATTACAGGTTCAGATCTTCAAGTTATAATTTACAATAATAATTAGAAGCTATCAATTTTAAGTTCTGTATTTGACAATTAAAAGTTCAGATCTTCAAGTTATAATTTGCAATAATAATTAGAAGCTATCAATTTTAAGTTCTGTATTTGACAATTACTAGTTCAGATCTTCAAGTTATAATTTGAAATAATAATTTGAATTTAACAAATCTAAGTTCTGTAATTCACTATTACAAGTTCAGATCTTCAAGTTATAATTTACAATAATAATTAGAAGCTATCAATTTTAAGTTCTGTATTTGACAATTACAAGGTCAGATCTTCAAGTTATAATTTGCACTAATAATTTGTATTTAACAATTAGAAGTTCTGTATTTGACAATTACAAGTTCAGATCTTCAAGTTATAATTTGCAATAATAATTAGAAGCTATCAATTTTCAGTTCTGTATTTGACAATTACAAGTTCAGATCTCCAAGTTATAATTTGAAATAATAATTTGAATTTAACAAATCTAAGTTCTGTAATTCACTAGTACAAGTTCAGATCTTCAAGTTATAATTTGCAATAATAATTAGAAGCTATCAATTTTAAGTTCTGTATTTGACAATTACTAGTTCAGATCTTCAAGTTATAATTTGAAATAATAATTTTAATTTAACAATTAGAAGTTCTGTATTTGACAATTACAAGTTCAGATCTTCAAGTTATTATTTGCAATAATAATTAGAAGCTATCAATTTTAAGTTCTGTATTTGACAATTACAAGTTCAGATCTTCAAGTTATAATTTGCAATAATAATTAGAAGCTATCAATTTTAAGTGCTGTATTTGACAATTACTAGTTCAGATCTTCAAGTAATAATTTGCACTAATAATTTGTATTTAACAATTAGAAGTTCTGTATTTGACTATTACAAGTTCAGATCTTCAAATTATTATTTGCAATAATAATTAGAAGCTATCAATTTTAAGTTCTGTATTTGACAATTACAGGTTCAGATCTCCAAGTTATAATTTGAAATAATAATTTGAATTTAACAAATCTAAGTTCTGTAATTCACTATTACAAGTTCAGATCTTCAAGTTATAATTTACAATAATAATTAGAAGCTATCAATTAGAAGTTCTGTATTTGACAATTACACGTTCAGATCTTCAAGTTATAATTTGCAATAATAATTAGAAGCTATCAATTTTAAGTTCTGTATTTGACAATTACAAGGTCAGATCTTCAAGTTATAATTTGCACTAATAATTTGTATTTAACAATTAGAAGTTCTGTATTTGACAATTACAAGTTAGGATCTTCAAGTTATAATTTGCAATAATAATTAGAAGCTACCAATTTTAAGTTCTGTATTTGACAATTACAAGTTCAGATCTCCAAGTTATAATTTGCAATAATAATTAGAAGCTATCAATTTTAAGTTCTGTATTTGCCAATTACAAGGTCAGATCTTCAAGTAATAATTTGCACTAATAATTTGTATTTAACAATTAGTAGTTCTGTATTTGACAATTACAAGTTAGGATCTTCAAGTTATAATTTGCAATAATAATTAGAAGCTACCAATTTTAAGTTCTGTATTTGACAATTACAAGTTCAGATCTCCAAGTTATAATTTGAAATAATAATTAGAAGCTATCAATTTTAAGTTCTGTATTTGACAATTACAAGTTCAGATCTTCAAGTTATAATTTGCAATAATAATTAGAAGCTATCAATTTTAAGTGCTGTATTTGACAATTACTAGTTCAGATCTTCAAGTAATAATTTTCACTAATAATTTGTATTTAACAATTAGAAGTTCTGTATTTGACAATTACAAGTTCAGATCTTCAAGTTATAATTTGCAATAATAATTAGAAGCTATCAATTTTAAGTTCTGTATTTGACAATTACTAGTTCAGATCTTCAAGTTATAATTTGCACTAATAATTTGTATTTAACAATAAGAAGTTCTGTATTTGACTATTACAAGTTCAGATCTTCAAGTTATAATTTGCAATAATAATTAGAAGCTATCAATTTTAAGTTCTGTATTTGACAATTACAAGTTCAGATCTTCAAGTTATAATTTGAAATAATAATTAGAAGCTATCAATTTTAAGTTCTGTATTTGACAATTACAAGTTCAGATCTTCAAGTTATAATTTGCAATAATAATTAGAAGCTCTCAATTTTAAGTTCTGTATTTGACAATTACAAGTTCAGATCTTCAAGTTATAATTTACAATAATAATTAGAAGCTATCAATTTTAAGTTCTGTATTTGACAATTAAAAGTTCAGATCTTCAAGTTATAATTTGCAATAATAATTAGAAGCTATCAATTTTAAGTTCTGTATTTGACAATTACTAGTTCAGATCTTCAAGTTATAATTTGAAATAATAATTTGAATTTAACAAATCTAAGTTCTGTAATTCACTATTACAAGTTCAGATCTTCAAGTTATAATTTACAATAATAATTAGAAGCTATCAATTTTAAGTTCTGTATTTGACAATTACAAGGTCAGATCTTCAAGTTATAATTTGCACTAATAATTTGTATTTAACAATTAGAAGTTCTGTATTTGACAATTACAAGTTCAGATCTTCAAGTTATAATTTGCAATAATAATTATAAGCTATCAATTTTAAGTTCTGTATTTGACAATTACAAGTACAGATCTTCAAACTATTATTTGCAATAATAATTAGAAGCTATCAATTTTAAGTTCTGCATTTGACAATTACAAGTTCAGATCTTCAAGTTATTATTTGCAATAATAATTAGAAGCTATTAATTTTAAGTTCTGTATTTGACAATTACAAGTTCAGATCCTCAAGTTATAATTTGAAATAATAATTAGAAGCTATCAATTTTAAGTTCTGTATTTGATAATTACAAGTTCAGATCTTCAAGTTATAATTTGCACTAATAATTTGTATTTAACAATTAGAAGTTCTGTATTTTACAATTACACGTTCAGATCTTCAAGTTATAATTTGCAATAATAATTAGAAGCTATCAATTTTAAGTTCTGTATTTGACAAATACAAGTTCAGATCTTCAAGTTATAATTTGAAATAATAATTAGAAGCTATCAATTTTAAGTTCTGTATTTGACAATTACAAGTTCAGATCTTCAAGTTATAATTTGCAATAATAATTAGAAGCTCTCAATTTTAAGTTCTGTATTTGACAATTACAGGTTCAGATCTTCAAGTTATAATTTACAATAATAATTAGAAGCTATCAATTTTAAGTTCTGTATTTGACAATTAAAAGTTCAGATCTTCAAGTTATAATTTGCAATAATAATTAGAAGCTATCAATTTTAAGTTCTGTATTTGACAATTACTAGTTCAGATCTTCAAGTTATAATTTGAAATAATAATTTGAATTTAACAAATCTAAGTTCTGTAATTCACTATTACAAGTTCAGATCTTCAAGTTATAATTTACAATAATAATTAGAAGCTATCAATTTTAAGTTCTGTATTTGACAATTACAAGGTCAGATCTTCAAGTTATAATTTGCACTAATAATTTGTATTTAACAATTAGAAGTTCTGTATTTGACAATTACAAGTTCAGATCTTCAAGTTATAATTTGCAATAATAATTAGAAGCTATCAATTTTCAGTTCTGTATTTGACAATTACAAGTTCAGATCTCCAAGTTATAATTTGAAATAATAATTTGAATTTAACAAATCTAAGTTCTGTAATTCACTAGTACAAGTTCAGATCTTCAAGTTATAATTTGCAATAATAATTAGAAGCTATCAATTTTAAGTTCTGTATTTGACAATTACTAGTTCAGATCTTCAAGTTATAATTTGAAATAATAATTTTAATTTAACAATTAGAAGTTCTGTATTTGACAATTACAAGTTCAGATCTTCAAGTTATTATTTGCAATAATAATTAGAAGCTATCAATTTTAAGTTCTGTATTTGACAATTACAAGTTCAGATCTTCAAGTTATAATTTGCAATAATAATTAGAAGCTATCAATTTTAAGTGCTGTATTTGACAATTACTAGTTCAGATCTTCAAGTAATAATTTGCACTAATAATTTGTATTTAACAATTAGAAGTTCTGTATTTGACTATTACAAGTTCAGATCTTCAAATTATTATTTGCAATAATAATTAGAAGCTATCAATTTTAAGTTCTGTATTTGACAATTACAAGTTCAGATCTCCAAGTTATAATTTGAAATAATAATTTGAATTTAACAAATCTAAGTTCTGTAATTCACTATTACAAGTTCAGATCTTCAAGTTATAATTTACAATAATAATTAGAAGCTATCAATTAGAAGTTCTGTATTTGACAATTACACGTTCAGATCTTCAAGTTATAATTTGCAATAATAATTAGAAGCTATCAATTTTAAGTTCTGTATTTGACAATTACAAGGTCAGATCTTCAAGTTATAATTTGCACTAATAATTTGTATTTAACAATTAGAAGTTCTGTATTTGACAATTACAAGTTAGGATCTTCAAGTTATAATTTGCAATAATAATTAGAAGCTACCAATTTTAAGTTCTGTATTTGACAATTACAAGTTCAGATCTCCAAGTTATAATTTGAAATAATAATTAGAAGCTATCAATTTTAAGTTCTGTATTTGACAATTACAAGTTCAGATCTCCAAGTTATAATTTGAAATAATAATTAGAAGCTATCAATTTTAAGTTCTGTATTTGACAATTACAAGTTCAGATCTCCAAGTTATAATTTGAAATAATAATTAGAAGCTATCAATTTTAAGTTCTGTATTTGACAATTACAAGTTCAGATCTTGAAGTTATTATTTGCAATAATAATTAGAAGCTATCAATTTTAAGTGCTGTATTTGACAATTACTAGTTCAGATCTTCAAGTAATAATTTTCACTAATAATTTGTATTTAACAATTAGAAGTTCTGTATTTGACAATTACAAGTTCAGATCTTCAAGTTATAATTTGCAATAATAATTAGAAGCTATCAATTTTAAGTTCTGTATTTGACAATTACTAGTTCAGATCTTCAAGTTATAATTTGCACTAATAATTTGTATTTAACAATAAGAAGTTCTGTATTTGACTATTACAAGTTCAGATCTTCAAGTTATAATTTGCAATAATAATTAGAAGCTATCAATTTTAAGTTCTGTATTTGACAATTACAAGTTCAGATCTTCAAGTTATAATTTGAAATAATAATTAGAAGCTATCAATTTTAAGTTCTGTATTTGACAATTACAAGTTCAGATCTTCAAGTTATAATTTGCAATAATAATTAGAAGCTCTCAATTTTAAGTTCTGTATTTGACAATTACAAGTTCAGATCTTCAAGTTATAATTTACAATAATAATTAGAAGCTATCAATTTTAAGTTCTGTATTTGACAATTAAAAGTTCAGATCTTCAAGTTATAATTTGCAAAAATAATTAGAACCTATCAATTTTAAGTTCTGTATTTGACAATTACTAGTTCAGATCTTCAAGTTATAATTTGAAATAATAATTTGAATTTAACAAATCTAAGTTCTGTAATTCACTATTACAAGTTCAGATCTTCAAGTTATAATTTACAATAATAATTAGAAGCTATCAATTTTAAGTTCTGTATTTGACAATTACAAGGTCAGATCTTCAAGTTATAATTTGCACTAATAATTTGTATTTAACAATTAGAAGTTCTGTATTTGACAATTACAAGTTCAGATCTTCAAGTTATAATTTGCAATAATAATTATAAGCTATCAATTTTAAGTTCTGTATTTGACAATTACAAGTACAGATCTTCAAAATATTATTTGCAATAATAATTAGAAGCTATCAATTTTAAGTTCTGCATTTGACAATTACAAGTTCAGATCTTCAAGTTATTATTTGCAATAATAATTAGAAGCTATTAATTTTAAGTTCTGTATTTGACAATTACAAGTTCAGATCCTCAAGTTATAATTTGAAATAATAATTAGAAGCTATCAATTTTAAGTTCTGTATTTGATAATTACAAGTTCAGATCTTCAAGTTATAATTTGCACTAATAATTTGTATTTAACAATTAGAAGTTCTGTATTTTACAATTACACGTTCAGATCTTCAAGTTATAATTTGCAATAATAATTAGAAGCTATCAATTTTAAGTTCTGTATTTGACAATTACAAGTTCAGATCTTCAAGTTATAATTTGAAATAATAATTAGAAGCTATCAATTTTAAGTTCTGTATTTGACAATTACAAGTTCAGATCTTCAAGTTATAATTTGCAATAATAATTAGAAGCTCTCAATTTTAAGTTCTGTATTTGACAATTACAAGTTCAGATCTTCAAGTTATAATTTACAATAATAATTAGAAGCTATCAATTTTAAGTTCTGTATTTGACAATTAAAAGTTCAGATCTTCAAGTTATAATTTGCAATAATAATTAGAAGCTATCAATTTTAAGTTCTGTATTTGACAATTACTAGTTCAGATCTTCAAGTTATAATTTGAAATAATAATTTGAATTTAACAAATCTAAGTTCTGTAATTCACTATTACAAGTTCAAATCTTCAAGTTATAATTTGCAATAATAATTAGAAGCTATCAATTTTAAGTTCTGTATTTGACAATTACAAGGTCAGATCTTCAAGTTATAATTTGCACTAATAATTTGTATTTAACAATTAGAAGTTCTGTATTTGACAATTACAAGTTCAGATCTTCAAGTTATAATTTGCAATAATAATTAGAAGCTATCAATTTTCAGTTCTGTATTTGACAATTACAAGTTCAGATCTCCAAGTTATAATTTGAAATAATAATTTGAATTTAACAAATCTAAGTTCTGTAATTCACTAGTACAAGTTCAGATCTTCAAGTTATAATTTGCAATAATAATTAGAAGCTATCAATTTTAAGTTCTGTATTTGACAATTACTAGTTCAGATCCTCAAGTTATAATTTGAAATAATAATTAGAAGCTATCAATTTTAAGTTCTGTATTTGATAATTACAAGTTCAGATCTTCAAGTTATAATTTGCACTAATAATTTGTATTTAACAATTAGAAGTTCTGTATTTTACAATTACACGTTCAGATCTTCAAGTTATAATTTGCAATAATAATTAGAAGCTATCAATTTTAAGTTCTGTATTTGACAATTACAAGTTCAGATCTTCAAGTTATAATTTGAAATAATAATTAGAAGCTATCAATTTTAAGTTCTGTATTTGACAATTACAAGTTCAGATCTTCAAGTTATAATTTGCAATAATAATTAGAAGCTCTCAATTTTAAGTTCTGTATTTGACAATTACAAGTTCAGATCTTCAAGTTATAATTTACAATAATAATTAGAAGCTATCAATTTTAAGTTCTGTATTTGACAATTAAAAGTTCAGATCTTCAAGTTATAATTTGCAATAATAATTAGAAGCTATCAATTTTAAGTTCTGTATTTGACAATTACTAGTTCAGATCTTCAAGTTATAATTTGAAATAATAATTTGAATTTAACAAATCTAAGTTCTGTAATTCACTATTACAAGTTCAAATCTTCAAGTTATAATTTGCAATAATAATTAGAAGCTATCAATTTTAAGTTCTGTATTTGACAATTACAAGGTCAGATCTTCAAGTTATAATTTGCACTAATAATTTGTATTTAACAATTAGAAGTTCTGTATTTGACAATTACAAGTTCAGATCTTCAAGTTATAATTTGCAATAATAATTAGAAGCTATCAATTTTCAGTTCTGTATTTGACAATTACAAGTTCAGATCTCCAAGTTATAATTTGAAATAATAATTTGAATTTAACAAATCTAAGTTCTGTAATTCACTAGTACAAGTTCAGATCTTCAAGTTATAATTTGCAATAATAATTAGAAGCTATCAATTTTAAGTTCTGTATTTGACAATTACTAGTTCAGATCTTCAAGTTATAATTTGAAATAATAATTTGAATTTAACAATTAGAAGTTCTGTATTTGACAATTACAAGTTCAGATCTTCAAGTTATTATTTGCAATAATAATTAGAAGCTATCAATTTTAAGTTCTGTATTTGACAATTACAAGTTCAGATCTTCAAGTTATAATTTGCAATAATAATTAGAAGCTATCAATTTTAAGTGCTGTATTTGACAATTACTAGTTCAGATCTTCAAGTAATAATTTGCACTAATAATTTGTATTTAACAATTAGAAGTTCTGTATTTGACTATTACAAGTTCAGATCTTCAAATTATTATTTGCAATAATAATTAGATGCTATCAATTTTAAGTTCTGTATTTGACAATTACAAGTTCAGATCTCCAAGTTATAATTTGAAATAATAATTTGAATTTAACAAATCTAAGTTCTGTAATTCACTATTACAAGTTCAGATCTTCAAGTTATAATTTACAATAATAATTAGAAGCTATCAATTAGAAGTTCTGTATTTGACAATTACACGTTCAGATCTTCAAGTTATAATTTGCAATAATAATTAGAAGCTATCAATTTTAAGTTCTGTATTTGACAATTACAAGGTCAGATCTTCAAGTTATAATTTGCACTAATAATTTGTATTTAACAATTAGAAGTTCTGTATTTGACAATTAAAAGTTAGGATCTTCAAGTTATAATTTGCAATAATAATTAGAAGCTACCAATTTTAAGTTCTGTATTTGACAATTACAAGTTCAGATCTCCAAGTTATAATTTGAAATAATAATTAGAAGCTATCAATTTTAAGTTCTGTATTTGACAATTACAAGTTCAGATCTTCAAGTTATAATTTGAAATAATAATTTGAATTTAACAAATCTAAGTTCTGTAATTCACTATTACAAGTTCAGATCTTCAAGTTATAATTTACAATAATAATTAGAAGCTATCAATTTTAAGTTCTGTATTTGACAATTACAAGGTCAGATCTTCAAGTTATAATTTGCACTAATAATTTGTATTTAACAATTAGAAGTTCTGTATTTGACAATTACAAGTTCAGATCTTCAAGTTATAATTTGCAATAATAATTATAAGCTATCAATTTTAAGTTCTGTATTTGACAATTACAAGTACAGATCTTCAAACTATTATTTGCAATAATAATTAGAAGCTATCAATTTTAAGTTCTGCATTTGACAATTACAAGTTCAGATCTTCAAGTTATTATTTGCAATAATAATTAGAAGCTATTAATTTTAAGTTCTGTATTTGACAATTACAAGTTCAGATCTTCAAGTTATAATTTGAAATAATAATTAGAAGCTATCAATTTTAAGTTCTGTATTTGATAATTACAAGTTCAGATCTTCAAGTTATAATTTGCACTAATAATTTGTATTTAACAATTAGAAGTTCTGTATTTTACAATTACACGTTCAGATCTTCAAGTTATAATTTGCAATAATAATTAGAAGCTATCAATTTTAAGTTCTGTATTTGCCAATTACAAGGTCAGATCTTCAAGTTATAATTTGCACTAATAATTTGTATTTAACAATTAGTAGTTCTGTATTTGACAATTACAAGTTAGGATCTTCAAGTTATAATTTGCAATAATAATTAGAAGCTACCAATTTTAAGTTCTGTATTTGACAATTACAAGTTCAGATCTCCAAGTTATAATTTGAAATAATAATTAGAAGCTATCAATTTTAAGTTCTGTATTTGACAATTACAAGTTCAGATCTTCAAGTTATAATTTGCAATAATAATTAGAAGCTATCAATTTTAAGTGCTGTATTTGACAATTACTAGTTCAGATCTTCAAGTAAAAATTTTCACTAATAATTTGTATTTAACAATTAGAAGTTCTGTATTTGACAATTACAAGTTCAGATCTTCAAGTTATAATTTGCAATAATAATTAGAAGCTATCAATTTTAAGTTCTGTATTTGACAATTACTAGTTCAGATCTTCAAGTTATAATTTGCACTAATAATTTGTATTTAACAATAAGAAGTTCTGTATTTGACTATTACAAGTTCAGATCTTCAAGTTATAATTTGAAATAATAATTAGAAGCTATCAATTTTAAGTTCTGTATTTGACAATTACAAGTTCAGATCTTCAAGTTATAATTTGCAATAATAATTAGAAGCTCTCAATTTTAAGTTCTGTATTTGACAATTACAAGTTCAGATCTTCAAGTTATAATTTACAATAATAATTAGAAGCTATCAATTTTAAGTTCTGTATTTGACAATTAAAAGTTCAGATCTTCAAGTTATAATTTGCAATAATAATTAGAAGCTATCAATTTTAAGTTCTGTATTTGACAATTACTAGTTCAGATCTTCAAGTTATAATTTGAAATAATAATTTGAATTTAACAAATCTAAGTTCTGTAATTCACTATTACAAGTTCAGATCTTCAAGTTATAATTTACAATAATAATTAGAAGCTATCAATTTTAAGTTCTGTATTTGACAATTACAAGGTCAGATCTTCAAGTTATAATTTGCACTAATAATTTGTATTTAACAATTAGAAGTTCTGTATTTGACAATTACAAGTTCAGATCTTCAAGTTATAATTTGCAATAATAATTAGAAGCTATCAATTTTCAGTTCTGTATTTGACAATTACAAGTTCAGATCTCCAAGTTATAATTTGAAATAATAATTTGAATTTAACAAATCTAAGTTCTGTAATTCACTAGTACAAGTTCAGATCTTCAAGTTATAATTTGCAATAATAATTAGAAGCTATCAATTTTAAGTTCTGTATTTGACAATTACTAGTTCAGATCTTCAAGTTATAATTTGAAATAATAATTTGAATTTAACAATTAGAAGTTCTGTATTTGACAATTACAAGTTCAGATCTTCAAGTTATTATTTGCAATAATAATTAGAAGCTATCAATTTTAAGTTCTGTATTTGACAATTACAAGTTCAGATCTTCAAGTTATAATTTGCAATAATAATTAGAAGCTATCAATTTTAAGTGCTGTATTTGACAATTTCTAGTTCAGATCTTCAAGTAATAATTTGCACTAATAATTTGTATTTAACAATTAGAAGTTCTGTATTTGACTATTACAAGTTCAGATCTTCAAATTATTATTTGCAATAATAATTAGAAGCTATCAATTTTAAGTTCTGTATTTGACAATTACAAGTTCAGATCTCCAAGTTATAATTTGAAATAATAATTTGAATTTAACAAATCTAAGTTCTGTAATTCACTATTACAAGTTCAGATCTTCAAGTTATAATTTACAATAATAATTAGAAGCTATCAATTAGAAGTTCTGTATTTGACAATTACACGTTCAGATCTTCAAGTTATAATTTGCAATAATAATTAGAAGCTATCAATTTTAAGTTCTGTATTTGACAATTACAAGGTCAGATCTTCAAGTTATAATTTGCACTAATAATTTGTATTTAACAATTAGAAGTTCTGTATTTGACAATTACAAGTTAGGATCTTCAAGTTATAATTTGAAATAATAATTAGAAGCTATCAATTTTAAGTTCTGTATTTGACAATTACAAGTTCAGATCTTCAAGTTATAATTTGCAATAATAATTAGAAGCTATCAATTTTAAGTGCTGTATTTGACAATTACTAGTTCAGATCTTCAAGTAATAATTTTCACTAATAATTTGTATTTAACAATTAGACGTTCTGTATTTGACAATTACAAGTTCAGATCTTCAAGTTATTATTTGCAATAATAATTAGAAGCTATCAATTTTAAGTTCTGTATTTGACAATTACAAGTTCAGATCTTCAAGTTATAATTTGCAATAATAATTAGAAGCTATCAATTTTAAGTGCTGTATTTGACAATTTCTAGTTCAGATCTTCAAGTAATAATTTGCACTAATAATTTGTATTTAACAATTAGAAGTTCTGTATTTGACAATTACAAGTACAGATCTTCAAATTATTATTTGCAATAATAATTAGAAGCTATCAATTTTAAGTTCTGCATTTGACAATTACAAGTTCAGATCTTCAAGTTATTATTTGCAATAATAATTAGAAGCTATTAATTTTAAGTTCTGTATTTGACAATTACAAGTTCAGATCTTCAAGTTATAATTTGAAATAATAATTAGAAGCTATCAATTTTAAGTTCTGTATTTGATAATTACAAGTTCAGATCTTCAAGTTATAATTTGCACTAATAATTTGTATTTAACAATTAGAAGTTCTGTATTTGACAATTACACGTTCTGATCTTCAAGTTATAATTTGCAATAATAATTAGAAGCTATCAATTTTAAGTTCTGTATTTGACAATTACAAGGTCAGATCTTCAAGTTATAATTTGCACTAATAATTTGTATTTAACAATTAGAAGTTCTGTATTTGACAATTACAAGTTAGGATCTTCAAGTTATAATTTGCAATAATAATTAGAAGCTACCAATTTTAAGTTCTGTATTTGACAATTACAAGTTCAGATCTCCAAGTTATAATTTGAAATAATAATTAGAAGCTATCAATTTTAAGTTCTGTATTTGACAATTACTAGTTCAGATCTTCAAGTTATAATTTGCAATAATAATTTGAATTTAACAAATCTAAGTTCTGTAATTCACTATTACAAGTTCAGATCTTCAAGTTATAATTTACAATAATAATTAGAAGCTATCAATTTTAAGTTCTGTATTTGACAATTACAAGGTCAGATCTTCAAGTTATAATTTGCACTAATAATTTGTATTTAACAATTAGAAGTTCTGTATTTGACAATTACAAGTTCAGATCTTCAAGTTATAATTTGCAATAATAATTAGAAGCTATCAATTTTAAGTTCTGTATTTGACAATTACAAGTTCAGATCTCCAAGTTATAATTTGAAATAATAATTTGAATTTAACAAATCTAAGTTCTGTAATTCACTAGTACAAGTTCAGATCTTCAAGTTATAATGTGCAATAATAATTAGAAGCTATCAATTTTAAGTTCTGTATTTGACAATTACTAGTTCAGATCTTCAAGTTATAATTTGAAATAATAATTTGAATTTAACAATTAGAAGTTCTGTATTTGACAATTACAAGTTCAGATCTTCAAGTTATTATTTGCAATAATAATTAGAAGCTATCAATTTTAAGTTCTGTATTTGACAATTACTAGTTCAGATCTTCAAGTAATAATTTGCACTAATAATTTGTATTTAACAATTAGAAGTTCTGTATTTGACTATTACATGTTCAGATCTTCAAATTATTATTTGCAATAATAATTAGAAGCTATCAATTTTAAGTTCTGTATTTGACAATTACAAGTTCAGATCTCCAAGTTATAATTTGAAATAATAATTTGAATTTAACAAATCTAAGTTCTGTAATTCACTATTACAAGTTCAGATCTTCAAGTTATAATTTACAATAATAATTAGAAGCTATCAATTAGAAGTTCTGTATTTGACAATTACACGTTCAGATCTTCAAGTTATAATTTGCAATAATAATTAGAAGCTATCAATTTTAAGTTCTGTATTTGACAATTACAAGTTCAGATCTCCAAGTTATAATTTGAAATAATAATTAGAATTTAACAAATCTAAGTTCTGTAATTCACTAGTACAAGTTCAGATCTTCAAGTTATAATTTGCAATAATAATTAGAAGCTATCAATTTTAAGTTCTGTATTTGACAATTACAAGGTCAGATCTTCAAGTTATAATTTGCACTAATAATTTGTATTTAACAATTAGTAGTTCTGTATTTGACAATTACAAGTTAGGATCTTCAAGTTATAATTTGCAATAATAATTAGAAGCTACCAATTTTAGGTTCTGTATTTGACAATTACAAGTTCAGATCTCCAAGTTATAATTTGAAATAATAATTAGAAGCTATCAATTTTAAGTTCTGTATTTGACAATTACAAGTTCAGATCTTCAAGTTATAATTTGCAATAATAATTAGAAGCTATCAATTTTAAGTGCTGTATTTGACAATTACTAGTTCAGATCTTCAAGTAATAATTTTCACTAATAATTTGTATTTAACAATTAGAAGTTCTGTATTTGACTATTACAAGTTCAGATCTTCAAATTATTATTTGCAATCTTAGTTTGAATTTAATCATTCGAAGTTCTGTATTTACCTATTTCAGGTTCAGATCTTCAAGTTATAATTTGCAATCACAATTTGTATTTAACAATGCTAAGTTGCGTATTTGTCTATTACAAGTTCAGATCTTCAAATTATAATTTGCAATAATAATTAGAAGCTATCAATTTTAAGTTCTGTATTTGACAATTACAAGTTCAGATCTTCAAGTTATTATTTGCAATAATAATTCGAAGCTATCAATTTTAAGTTCTGTATTTGACAATTACAAGTTCAGATCTTCAAGTTATAATTTGCAATAATAATTAGAAGCTATCAATTTTAAGTGCTGTATTTGACAATTACTAGTTCAGATCTTCAAGTAATAATTTGCACTAATAATTTGTATTTAACAATTAGAAGTTCTGTATTTGACTATTACAAGTTCAGATCTTCAAATTATTATTTGCAATAATAATTAGAAGCTATCAATTTTAAGTTCTGTATTTGACAATTACAAGTTCAGATCTCCAAGTTATAATTTGAAATAATAATTAGAAGCTATCAATTTTAAGTTCTGTATTTGACAATTACAAGTTCAGATCTTCAAGTTATAATTTGCAATAATAATTAGAAGCTATCAATTTTAAGTGCTGTATTTGACAATTACTAGTTCAGATCTTCAAGTAATAATTTGCACTAATAATTTGTATTTAACAATTAGAAGTTCTGTATTTGACTATTACAAGTTCAGATCTTCAAATTATTATTTGCAATAATAATTAGAAGCTATCAATTTTAAGTTCTGTATTTGACAATTACAAGTTCAGATCTCCAAGTTATAATTTGAAATAATAATTAGAAGCTATCAATTTTAAGCTCTGTATTTGACAATTACAAGTTCAGATCTTCAAGTTATAATTTGCAATAATAATTAGAAGCTATCAATTTTAAGTGCTGTATTTGACAATTACTAGTTCAGATCTTCAAGTTATAATTTGCAATAATAATTAGAAGCTATCAATTTTAAGTTCTGTATTTGACAATTACTAGTTCAGATCTTCAAGTTATAATTTGCACTAATAATTTGTATTTACCAATTAGAAGTTCTGTATTTGACTATTACAAGTTCAGATCTTCAAGTTATAATTTGCAATAATAATTAGAAGCTATCAATTTTAAGTTCTGTATTTGACAATTACAAGTTCAGATCTTCAAGTTATAATTTGAAATAATAATTAGAAGCTATCAATTTTAAGTTCTGTATTTGACAATTACAAGTTCAGATCTTCAAGTTATAATTTGCAATAATAATTAGAAGCTCTCAATTTTAAGTTCTGTATTTGAAAATTACAAGTTCAGATCTTCAAGTTATAATTTACAATAATAATTAGAAGCTATCAATTTTAAGTTCTGTATTTGACAATTACAAGTTCAGATCTCCAAGTTATAATTTGAAATAATAATTTGAATTTAACAAATCTAAGTTCTGTAATTCACTAGTACAAGTTCAGATCTTCAAGTTATAATTTGCAATAATAATTAGAAGCTATCAATTTTAAGTTCTGTATTTGACAATTACTAGTTCAGATCTTCAAGTTATAATTTGAAATAATAATTTGAATTTAACAAATCTAAGTTCTGTAATTCACTATTACAAGTTCAGATCTTCAAGTTATAATTTACAATAATAATTAGAAGCTATCAATTAGAAGTTCTGTATTTGACAATTACACGTTCAGATCTTCAAGTTATAATTTGCAATAATAATTAGAAGCTATCAATTTTAAGTTCTGTATTTGACAATTACAAGGTCAGATCTTCAAGTTATAATTTGCACCAATAATTTGTATTTAACAATTAGAAGTTCTGTATTTGACAATTACAAGTTAGGATCTTCAAGTTATAATTTGCAATAATAATTAGAAGCTACCAATTTTAAGTTCTGTATTTGACAATTACAAGTTCAGATCTCCAAGTTATAATTTGAAATAATAATTAGAAGCTATCAATTTTAAGTTCTGTATTTGACAATTACAAGTTCAGATCTTCACGTTATAATTTGCAATAATAATTAGAAGCTATCAATTTTAAGTGCTGTATTTGACAATTACTAGTTCAGATCTTCAAGTAATAATTTTCACTAATAATTTGTATTTAACAATTAGAAGTTCTGTATTTGACTATTACAAGTTCAGATCTTCAAATTATTATTTGCAATCTTAGTTTGAATTTAATCATTCGAAGTTCTGTATTTACCTATTACAGGTTCAGATCTTCAAGTTATAATTTGCAATAATAATTAGAAGCTATCAATTTTAAGTGCTGTATTTGACAATTACTAGTTCAGATCTTCAAGTAATAATTTGCACTAATAATTTGTATTTAACAATTAGAAGTTCTGTATTTGACTATTACAAGTTCAGATCTTCAAATTATTATTTGCAATAATAATTAGAAGCTATCAATTTTAAGTTCTGTATTTGACAATTACAAGTTCAGATCTCCAAGTTATAATTTGAAATAATAATTAGAAGCTATCAATTTTAAGTTCTGTATTTGACAATTACAAGTTCAGATCTTCAAGTTATAATTTGCAATAATAATTAGAAGCTATCAATTTTAAGTGCTGTATTTGACAATTACTAGTTCAGATCTTCAAGTAATAATTTGCACTAATAATTTGTATTTAACAATTAGAAGTTCTGTATTTGACTATTACAAGTTCAGATCTTCAAATTATTATTTGCAATAATAATTAGAAGCTATCAATTTTAAGTTCTGTATTTGACAATTACAAGTTCAGATCTCCAAGTTATAATTTGAAATAATAATTAGAAGCTATCAATTTTAAGCTCTGTATTTGACAATTACTAGTTCAGATCTTCAAGTTATAATTTGAAATAATAATTTGAATTTAACAAATCTAAGTTCTGTAATTCACTATTACAAGTTCAGATCTTCAAGTTATAATTTACAATAATAATTAGAAGCTATCAATTAGAAGTTCTGTATTTGACAATTACACGTTCAGATCTTCAAGTTATAATTTGCAATAATAATTAGAAGCTATCAATTTTAAGTTCTGTATTTGACAATTACAAGGTCAGATCTTCAAGTTATAATTTGCACCAATAATTTGTATTTAACAATTAGAAGTTCTGTATTTGACAATTACAAGTTAGGATCTTCAAGTTATAATTTGCAATAATAATTAGAAGCTACCAATTTTAAGTTCTGTATTTGACAATTACAAGTTCAGATCTCCAAGTTATAATTTGAAATAATAATTAGAAGCTATCAATTTTAAGTTCTGTATTTGACAATTACAAGTTCAGATCTTCACGTTATAATTTGCAATAATAATTAGAAGCTATCAATTTTAAGTTCTGTATTTGACAATTACTAGTTCAGATCTTCAAGTTATAATTTGCAATAATAATTTGAATTTAACAAATCTAAGTTCTGTAATTCACTATTACATGTTCAGATCTTCAAGTTATAATTTACAATAATAATTAGAAGCTATCAATTTTAAGTTCTGTATTTGACAATTACAAGGTCGGATCTTCAAGTTATAATTTGCACTAATAATTTGTATTTAACAATTAGAAGTTCTGTATTTGACAATTACAAGTTCAGATCTTCAAGTTATAATTTGCAATAATAATTAGAAGCTATCAATTTTAAGTTCTGTATTTGACAATTACAAGTTCAGATCTCCAAGTTATAATTTGAAATAATAATTTGAATTTAACAAATCTAAGTTCTGTAATTCACTAGTACAAGTTCAGATCTTCAAGTTATAATTTGCAATAATAATTAGAAGCTATCAATTTTAAGTTCTGTATTTGACAATTACTAGTTCAGATCTTCAAGTTATAATTTGAAATAATAATTTGAATTTAACAATTAGAAGTTCTGTATTTGACAATTACAAGTTCAGATCTTCAAGTTATTATTTGCAATAATAATTAGAAGCTATCAATTTTAAGTTCTGTATTTGACAATTACAAGTTCAGATCTTCAAGTAATAATTTGCACTAATAATTTGTATTTAACAATTAGAAGTTCTGTATTTGACTATTACATGTTCAGATCTTCAAATTATTATTTGCAATAATAATTAGAAGCTATCAATTTTAAGTTCTGTATTTGACAATTACAAGTTCAGATCTCCAAGTTATAATTTGAAATAATAATTTGAATTTAACAAATCTAAGTTCTGTAATTCACTATTTCAAGTTCAGATCTTCAAGTTATAATTTACAATAATAATTAGAAGCTATCAATTAGAAGTTCTGTATTTGACAATTACACGTTCAGATCTTCAAGTTATAATTTGCAATAATAATTAGAAGCTATCAATTTTAAGTTCTGTATTTGACAATTACAAGTTCAGATCTCCAAGTTATAATTTGAAATAATAATTTGAATTTAACAAATCTAAGTTCTGTAATTCACTAGTACAAGTTCAGATCTTCAAGTTATAATTTGCAATAATAATTAGAAGCTATCAATTTTAAGTTCTGTATTTGACAATTTACAAGGTCAGATCTTCAAGTTATAATTTGCACTAATAATTTGTATTTAACAATTAGAAGTTCTGTATTTGACAATTACAAGTTAGGATCTTCAAGTTATAATTTGCAATAATAATTAGAAGCTACCAATTTTAAGTTCTGTATTTGACAATTACAAGTTCAGATCTCCAAGTTATAATTTGAAATAATAATAAGAAGCTATCAATTTTAAGTTCTGTATTTGACAATTACAAGTTCAGATCTTCAAGTTATAATTTGCAATAATAATTAGAAGCTATCAATTTTAAGTGCTGTATTTGACAATTACTAGTTCAGATCTTCAAGTAATAATTTTCACTAATAATTTGTATTTAACAATTAGAAGTTCTGTATTTGACTATTACAAGTTCAGATCTTCAAATTATTATTTGCAATCTTAGTTTGAATTTAATCATTCGAAGTTCTGTATTTACCTATTACAGGTTCAGATCTTCAAGTTATAATTTGCAATCACAATTTGTATTTAACAATGCTAAGTTGCGTATTTGTCTATTACAAGTTCAGATCTTCAAATTATAATTTGCAATAATAATTATAAGCTATCAATTTTAAGTTCTGTATTTGACAATTACAAGTACAGATCTTCAAACTATTATTTGCAATAATAATTAGAAGCTATCAATTTTAAGTTCTGCATTTGACAATTACAAGTTCAGATCTTCAAGTTATTATTTGCAATAATAATTAGAAGCTATTAATTTTAAGTTCTGTATTTGACAATTACAAGTTCAGATCTTCAAGTTATAATTTGAAATAATAATTAGAAGCTATCAATTTTAAGTTCTGTATTTGATAATTACAAGTTCAGATCTTCAAGTTATAATTTGCACTAATAATTTGTATTTAACAATTAGAAGTTCTGTATTTGACAATTACACGTTCAGATCTTCAAGTTATAATTTGCAATAATAATTAGAAGCTATCAATTTTAAGTTCTGTATTTGACAATTACAAGGTCAGATCTTCAAGTTATAATTTGCACTAATAATTTGTATTTAACAATTAGTAGTTCTGTATTTGACAATTACAAGTTAGGATCTTCAAGTTATAATTTGCAATAATAATTAGAAGCTACCAATTTTAGGTTCTGTATTTGACAATTACAAGTTCAGATCTCCAAGTTATAATTTGAAATAATAATTAGAAGCTATCAATTTTAAGTTCTGTATTTGACAATTACAAGTTCAGATCTTCAAGTTATAATTTGCAATAATAATTAGAAGCTATCAATTTTAAGTGCTGTATTTGACAATTATTAGTTCAGATCTTCAAGTAATAATTTTCACTAATAATTTGTATTTAACAATTAGAAGTTCTGTATTTGACTATTACAAGTTCAGATCTTCAAATTATTATTTGCAATCTTAGCTTGAATTTAATCATTCGAAGTTCTGTATTTACCTATTACAGGTTCAGATCTTCAAGTTATAATTTGCAATAATAATTAGAAGCTATCAATTTTAAGTGCTGTATTTGACAATTACTAGTTCAGATCTTCAAGTAATAATTTGCACTAATAATTTGTATTTAACAATTAGAAGTTCTGTATTTGACTATTACAAGTTCAGATCTTCAAATTATTATTTGCAATAATAATTAGAAGCTATCAATTTTAAGTTCTGTATTTGACAATTACAAGTTCAGATCTCCAAGTTATAATTTGAAATAATAATTAGAAGCTATCAATTTTAAGTTCTGTATTTGACAATTACAAGTTCAGATCTTCAAGTTATAATTTGCAATAATAATTAGAAGCTATCAATTTTAAGTGCTGTATTTGACAATTACTAGTTCAGATCTTCAAGTAATAATTTGCACTAATAATTTGTATTTAACAATTAGAAGTTCTGTATTTGACTATTGCAAGTTCAGATCTTCAAATTATTATTTGCAATAATAATTAGAAGCTATCAATTTTAAGTTCTGTATTTGACAATTACAAGTTCAGATCTCCAAGTTATAATTTGAAATAATAATTAGAAGCTATCAATTTTAAGCTCTGTATTTGACAATTACAAGTTCAGATCTTCAAGTTATAATTTGCAATAATAATTAGAAGCTATCAATTTTAAGTGCTGTATTTGACAATTACTAGTTCAGATCTTCAAGTAATAATTTGCACTAATAATTTGTATTTAACAATTAGAAGTTCTGTATTTGACAATTACTAGTGCAGATCTTCAAGTTATAATGTGAAATAATAATTTGAATTTAACAAATCTAAGTTCTGTAATGCACTATTACAAGTTCAGATCTTCAAGTTATAATTTACAATAATAAATAGAATCTATCAATTTTAAGTTCTGTATTTGACAATTACAAGTTCAGATCTTCTAGTTATAATTTGCACTAATAATTTGTATTTAACAATTAGAAGTTCTGCATTTGACAATTACAAGTTCAGATCTTCAAGTTATAATTTGCAATAATAATTAGAAGCTATCAATTTTAAGTTCTGTATTTGACAATTACAAGTTAAGATCTTCAAGTTATAATTTGAAATAATAATTAGAAGCTATCAATTTTAAGTTCTGTATTTGACAATTACAAGTTCAGATCTTCAAGTTATAATTTGCAATAATAATTAGAAGCTATCAATTTTAAGTTCTGTATTTGACAATTACTAGTTCAGATCTTCAAGTTATAATTTGCACTAATAATTTGTATTTACCAATTAGAAGTTCTGTATTTGACTATTACTAGTTCAGATCTTCAAGTTATAATTTGCAATAATAATTAGAAGCTATCAATTTTAAGTTCTGTATTTGACAATTACAAGTTCAGATCTTCAAGTTATAATTTGAAATAATAATTAGAAGCTATCAATTTTAAGTTCTGTATTTGACAATTACAAGTTCAGATCTTCAAGTTATAATTTGCAATAATAATTAGAAGCTCTCAATTTTAAGTTCTGTATTTGAAAATTACAAGTTCAGATCTTCAAGTTATAATTTACAATAATAATTAGAAGCTATCAATTTTAAGTTCTGTATTTGACAATTACAAGTTCAGATCTCCAAGTTATAATTTGAAATAATAATTTGAATTTAACAAATCTAAGTTCTGTAATTCACTAGTACAAGTTCAGATCTTCAAGTTATAATTTGCAATAATAATTAGAAGCTATCAATTTTAAGTTCTGTATTTGACAATTACTAGTTCAGATCTTCAAGTTATAATTTGAAATAATAATTTGAATTTAACAAATCTAAGTTCTGTAATTCACTATTACAAGTTCAGATCTTCAAGTTATAATTTACAATAATAATTAGAAGCTATCAATTAGAAGTTCTGTATTTGACAATTACACGTTCAGATCTTCAAGTTATAATTTGCAATAATAATTAGAAGCTATCAATTTTAAGTTCTGTATTTGACAATTACAAGGTCAGATCTTCAAGTTATAATTTGCACCAATAATTTGTATTTAACAATTAGAAGTTCTGTATTTGACAATTACAAGTTAGGATCTTCAAGTTATAATTTGCAATAATAATTAGAAGCTACCAATTTTAAGTTCTGTATTTGACAATTACAAGTTCAGATCTCCAAGTTATAATTTGAAATAATAATTAGAAGCTATCAATTTTAAGTTCTGTATTTGACAATTACAAGTTCAGATCTTCACGTTATAATTTGCAATAATAATTAGAAGCTATCAATTTTAAGTGCTGTATTTGACAATTACTAGTTCAGATCTTCAAGTAATAATTTTCACTAATAATTTGTATTTAACAATTAGAAGTTCTGTATTTGACTATTACAAGTTCAGATCTTCAAATTATTATTTGCAATCTTAGTTTGAATTTAATCATTCGAAGTTCTGTATTTACCTATTACAGGTTCAGATCTTCAAGTAATAATTTGCACTAATACTTTGTATTTAACAATTCGAAGTTCTGTATTTGACTATTACAAGTTCAGATCTTCAAGTTATAATTTGAATTATAATTATAAGCTATCAATTTTAAGTGCTGTATTTGACAATTACTAGTTCAGATCTTCAAGTAAGAATTTGCACTAATAATTTGTATTTAACAATTAGAAGTTCTGTATTTGACTATTACAAGTTCAGATCTTCAAATTATTATTTGCAATAATAATTAGAAGCTATCAATTTTAAGTTCTGTATTTGACAATTACAAGTTCAGATCTCCAAGTTATAATTTGAAATAATAATTAGAAGCTATCAATTTTAAGTTCTGTATTTGACAATTACAAGTTCAGATCTTCAAGTTATAATTTGCAATAATAATTAGAAGCTATCAATTTTAAGTGCTGTATTTGACAATTACTAGTTCAGATCTTCAAGTAATAATTTGCACTAATAATTTGTATTTAACAATTAGAAGTTCTGTATTTGACTATTACAAGTTCAGATCTTCAAATTAATATTTGCAATAATAATTAGAAGCTATCAATTTTAAGTTCTGTATTTGACAATTACAAGTTCAGATCTCCAAGTTATAATTTGAAATAATAATTAGAAGCTATCAATTTTAAGCTCTGTATTTGACAATTACAAGTTCAGATCTTCAAGTTATAATTTGCAATAATAATTAGAAGCTATCAATTTTAAGTGCTGTATTTGACAATTACTAGTTCAGATCTTCAAGTAATAATTTGCACTAATAATTTGTATTTAACAATTAGAAGTTCTGTATTTGACAATTACTAGTGCAGATCTTCAAGTTATAATGTGAAATAATAATTTGAATTTAACAAATCTAAGTTCTGTAATGCACTATTACAAGTTCAGATCTTCAAGTTATAATTTACAATAATAAATAGAATCTATCAATTTTAAGTTCTGTATTTGACAATTACAAGTTCAGATCTTCTAGTTATAATTTGCACTAATAATTTGTATTTAACAATTAGAAGTTCTGTATTTGACAATTACAAGTTCAGATCTTCAAGTTATAATTTGCAATAATAATTAGAAGCTATCAATTTTAAGTTCTGTATTTGACAATTACAAGTTAAGATCTTCAAGTTATAATTTGAAATAATAATTAGAAGCTATCAATTTTAAGTTCTGTATTTGACAATTACAAGTTCAGATCTTCAAGTTATAATTTGCAATAATAATTAGAAGCTATCAATTTTAAGTTCTGTATTTGACAATTACTAGTTCAGATCTTCAAGTTATAATTTGCAATAATAATTAGAAGCTATCAATTTTAAGTTCTGTATTTGACAATTACAAGTTCAGATCTTCAAGTTATAATTTGAAATAATAATTAGAAGCTATCAATTTTAAGTTCTGTATTTGACAATTACAAGTTCAGATCTTCAAGTTATAATTTGCAATAATAATTAGAAGCTCTCAATTTTAAGTTCTGTATTTGACAATTACAAGTTCAGATCTTCAAGTTATAATTTACAATAATAATTAGAAGCTATCAATTTTAAGTTCTGTATTTGACAATTACAAGTTCAGATCTCCAAGTTATAATTTGAAATAATAATTTGAATTTAACAAATCTAAGTTCTGTAATTCACTAGTACAAGTTCAGATCTTCAAGTTATAATTTGCAATAATAATTAGAAGCTATCAATTTTAAGTTCTGTATTTGACAATTACTAGTTCAGATCTTCAAGTTATAATTTGAAATAATAATTTGAATTTAACAAATCTAAGTTCTGTAATTCACTATTACAAGTTCAGATCTTCAAGTTATAATTTACAATAATAATTAGAAGCTATCAATTAGAAGTTCTGTATTTGACAATTACACGTTCAGATCTTCAAGTTATAATTTGCAATAATAATTAGAAGCTATCAATTTTAAGTTCTGTATTTGACAATTACAAGGTCAGATCTTCAAGTTATAATTTGCACCAATAATTTGTATTTAACAATTAGAAGTTCTGTATTTGACAATTACAAGTTAGGATCTTCAAGTTATAATTTGCAATAATAATTAGAAGCTACCAATTTTAAGTTCTGTATTTGACAATTACAAGTTCAGATCTCCAAGTTATAATTTGAAATAATAATTAGAAGCTATCAATTTTAAGTTCTGTATTTGACAATTACAAGTTCAGATCTTCACGTTATAATTTGCAATAATAATTAGAAGCTATCAATTTTAAGTGCTGTATTTGACAATTACTAGTTCAGATCTTCAAGTAATAATTTTCACTAATAATTTGTATTTAACAATTAGAAGTTCTGTATTTGACTATTACAAGTTCAGATCTTCAAATTATTATTTGCAATCTTAGTTTGAATTTAATCATTCGAAGTTCTGTATTTACCTATTACAGGTTCAGATCTTCAAGTAATAATTTGCACTAATACTTTGTATTTAACAATTCGAAGTTCTGTATTTGACTATTACAAGTTCAGATCTTCAAGTTATAATTTGAATTATAATTATAAGCTATCAATTTTAAGTGCTGTATTTGACAATTACTAGTTCAGATCTTCAAGTAATAATTTGCACTAATAATTTGTATTTAACAATTAGAAGTTCTGTATTTGACTATTACAAGTTCAGATCTTCAAATTATTATTTGCAATAATAATTAGAAGCTATCAATTTTAAGTTCTGTATTTGACAATTACAAGTTCAGATCTTCAAGTTATAATTTGCAATAATAATTAGAAGCTCTCAATTTTAAGTTCTGTATTTGAAAATTACAAGTTCAGATCTTCAAGTTATAATTTACAATAATAATTAGAAGCTATCAATTTTAAGTTCTGTATTTGACAATTACAAGTTCAGATCTCCAAGTTATAATTTGAAATAATAATTTGAATTTAACAAATCTAAGTTCTGTAATTCACTAGTACAAGTTCAGATCTTCAAGTTATAATTTGCAATAATAATTAGAAGCTATCAATTTTAAGTTCTGTATTTGACAATTACTAGTTCAGATCTTCAAGTTATAATTTGAAATAATAATTTGAATTTAACAAATCTAAGTTCTGTAATTCACTATTACAAGTTCAGATCTTCAAGTTATAATTTACAATAATAATTAGAAGCTATCAATTAGAAGTTCTGTATTTGACAATTACACGTTCAGATCTTCAAGTTATAATTTGCAATAATAATTAGAAGCTATCAATTTTAAGTTCTGTATTTGACAATTACAAGGTCAGATCTTCAAGTTATAATTTGCACCAATAATTTGTATTTAACAATTAGAAGTTCTGTATTTGACAATTACAAGTTAGGATCTTCAAGTTATAATTTGCAATAATAATTAGAAGCTACCAATTTTAAGTTCTGTATTTGACAATTACAAGTTCAGATCTCCAAGTTATAATTTGAAATAATAATTAGAAGCTATCAATTTTAAGTTCTGTATTTGACAATTACAAGTTCAGATCTTCACGTTATAATTTGCAATAATAATTAGAAGCTATCAATTTTAAGTGCTGTATTTGACAATTACTAGTTCAGATCTTCAAGTAATAATTTTCACTAATAATTTGTATTTAACAATTAGAAGTTCTGTATTTGACTATTACAAGTTCAGATCTTCAAATTATTATTTGCAATCTTAGTTTGAATTTAATCATTCGAAGTTCTGTATTTACCTATTACAGGTTCAGATCTTCAAGTTATAATTTGCAATAATAATTAGAAGCTATCAATTTTAAGTGCTGTATTTGACAATTACTAGTTCAGATCTTCAAGTAATAATTTGCACTAATAATTTGTATTTAACAATTAGAAGTTCTGTATTTGACTATTACAAGTTCAGATCTTCAAATTATTATTTGCAATAATAATTAGAAGCTATCAATTTTAAGTTCTGTATTTGACAATTACAAGTTCAGATCTCCAAGTTATAATTTGAAATAATAATTAGAAGCTATCAATTTTAAGTTCTGTATTTGACAATTACAAGTTCAGATCTTCAAGTTATAATTTGCAATAATAATTAGAAGCTATCAATTTTAAGTGCTGTATTTGACAATTACTAGTTCAGATCTTCAAGTAATAATTTGCACTAATAATTTGTATTTAACAATTAGAAGTTCTGTATTTGACTACTACAAGTTCAGATCTTCAAATTATTATTTGCAATAATAATTAGAAGCTATCAATTTTAAGTTCTGTATTTGACAATTACAAGTTCAGATCTCCAAGTTATAATTTGAAATAATAATTAGAAGCTATCAATTTTAAGCTCTGTATTTGACAATTACTAGTTCAGATCTTCAAGTTATAATTTGAAATAATAATTTGAATTTAACAAATCTAAGTTCTGTAATTCACTATTACAAGTTCAGATCTTCAAGTTATAATTTACAATAATAATTAGAAGCTATCAATTAGAAGTTCTGTATTTGACAATTACACGTTCAGATCTTCAAGTTATAATTTGCAATAATAATTAGAAGCTATCAATTTTAAGTTCTGTATTTGACAATTTACAAGGTCAGATCTTCAAGTTATAATTTGCACTAATAATTTGTATTTAACAATTAGAAGTTCTGTATTTGACAATTACAAGTTAGGATCTTCAAGTTATAATTTGCAATAATAATTAGAAGCTACCAATTTTAAGTTCTGTATTTGACAATTACAAGTTCAGATCTCCAAGTTATAATTTGAAATAATAATAAGAAGCTATCAATTTTAAGTTCTGTATTTGACAATTACAAGTTCAGATCTTCAAGTTATAATTTGCAATAATAATTAGAAGCTATCAATTTTAAGTGCTGTATTTGACAATTACTAGTTCAGATCTTCAAGTAATAATTTTCACTAATAATTTGTATTTAACAATTAGAAGTTCTGTATTTGACTATTACAAGTTCAGATCTTCAAATTATTATTTGCAATCTTAGTTTGAATTTAATCATTCGAAGTTCTGTATTTACCTATTACAGGTTCAGATCTTCAAGTTATAATTTGCAATCACAATTTGTATTTAACAATGCTAAGTTGCGTATTTGTCTATTACAAGTTCAGATCTTCAAATTATAATTTGCAATAATAATTATAAGCTATCAATTTTAAGTTCTGTATTTGACAATTACAAGTACAGATCTTCAAACTATTATTTGCAATAATAATTAGAAGCTATCAATTTTAAGTTCTGCATTTGACAATTACAAGTTCAGATCTTCAAGTTATTATTTGCAATAATAATTAGAAGCTATTAATTTTAAGTTCTGTATTTGACAATTACAAGTTCAGATCTTCAAGTTATAATTTGAAATAATAATTAGAAGCTATCAATTTTAAGTTCTGTATTTGATAATTACAAGTTCAGATCTTCAAGTTATAATTTGCACTAATAATTTGTATTTAACAATTAGAAGTTCTGTATTTGACAATTACACGTTCAGATCTTCAAGTTATAATTTGAAATAATAATTAGAAGCTATCAATTTTAAGTTCTGTATTTGATAATTACAAGTTCAGATCTTCAAGTTATAATTTGCAATAATAATTAGAAGCTATCAATTTTAAGTGCTGTATTTGACAATTACTAGTTCAGATCTTCAAGTAATAATTTGCACTAATAATTTGTATTTAACAATTAGAAGTTCTGTATTTGACTATTACAAGTTCAGATCTTCAAATTATTATTTGCAATAATAATTAGAAGCTATCAATTTTAAGTTCTGTATTTGACAATTACAAGTTCAGATCTCCAAGTTATAATTTGAAATAATAATTAGAAGCTATCAATTTTAAGTTCTGTATTTGACAATTACAAGTTCAGATCTTCAAGTTATAATTTGCAATAATAATTAGAAGCTATCAATTTTAAGTGCTGTATTTGACAATTACTAGTTCAGATCTTCAAGTAATAATTTGCACTAATAATTTGTATTTAACAATTAGAAGTTCTGTATTTGACTACTACAAGTTCAGATCTTCAAATTATTATTTGCAATAATAATTAGAAGCTATCAATTTTAAGTTCTGTATTTGACAATTACAAGTTCAGATCTCCAAGTTATAATTTGAAATAATAATTAGAAGCTATCAATTTTAAGCTCTGTATTTGACAATTACTAGTTCAGATCTTCAAGTTATAATTTGAAATAATAATTTGAATTTAACAAATCTAAGTTCTGTAATTCACTATTACAAGTTCAGATCTTCAAGTTATAATTTACAATAATAATTAGAAGCTATCAATTAGAAGTTCTGTATTTGACAATTACACGTTCAGATCTTCAAGTTATAATTTGCAATAATAATTAGAAGCTATCAATTTTAAGTTCTGTATTTGACAATTACAAGGTCAGATCTTCAAGTTATAATTTGCACCAATAATTTGTATTTAACAATTAGAAGTTCTGTATTTGACAATTACAAGTTAGGATCTTCAAGTTATAATTTGCAATAATAATTAGAAGCTACCAATTTTAAGTTCTGTATTTGACAATTACAAGTTCAGATCTCCAAGTTATAATTTGAAATAATAATTAGAAGCTATCAATTTTAAGTTCTGTATTTGACAATTACAAGTTCAGATCTTCACGTTATAATTTGCAATAATAATTAGAAGCTATCAATTTTAAGTTCTGTATTTGACAATTACTAGTTCAGATCTTCAAGTTATAATTTGCAATAATAATTTGAATTTAACAAATCTAAGTTCTGTAATTCACTATTACATGTTCAGATCTTCAAGTTATAATTTACAATAATAATTAGAAGCTATCAATTTTAAGTTCTGTATTTGACAATTACAAGGTCGGATCTTCAAGTTATAATTTGCACTAATAATTTGTATTTAACAATTAGAAGTTCTGTATTTGACAATTACAAGTTCAGATCTTCAAGTTATAATTTGCAATAATAATTAGAAGCTATCAATTTTAAGTTCTGTATTTGACAATTACAAGTTCAGATCTCCAAGTTATAATTTGAAATAATAATTTGAATTTAACAAATCTAAGTTCTGTAATTCACTAGTACAAGTTCAGATCTTCAAGTTATAATTTGCAATAATAATTAGAAGCTATCAATTTTAAGTTCTGTATTTGACAATTACTAGTTCAGATCTTCAAGTTATAATTTGAAATAATAATTTGAATTTAACAATTAGAAGTTCTGTATTTGACAATTACAAGTTCAGATCTTCAAGTTATTATTTGCAATAATAATTAGAAGCTATCAATTTTAAGTTCTGTATTTGACAATTACTAGTTCAGATCTTCAAGTAATAATTTGCACTAATAATTTGTATTTAACAATTAGAAGTTCTGTATTTGACTATTACATGTTCAGATCTTCAAATTATTATTTGCAATAATAATTAGAAGCTATCAATTTTAAGTTCTGTATTTGACAATTACAAGTTCAGATCTCCAAGTTATAATTTGAAATAATAATTTGAATTTAACAAATCTAAGTTCTGTAATTCACTATTTCAAGTTCAGATCTTCAAGTTATAATTTACAATAATAATTAGAAGCTATCAATTAGAAGTTCTGTATTTGACAATTACACGTTCAGATCTTCAAGTTATAATTTGCAATAATAATTAGAAGCTATCAATTTTAAGTTCTGTATTTGACAATTACAAGTTCAGATCTCCAAGTTATAATTTGAAATAATAATTTGAATTTAACAAATCTAAGTTCTGTAATTCACTAGTACAAGTTCAGATCTTCAAGTTATAATTTGCAATAATAATTAGAAGCTATCAATTTTAAGATCTGTATTTGACAATTTACAAGGTCAGATCTTCAAGTTATAATTTGCACTAATAATTTGTATTTAACAATTAGAAGTTCTGTATTTGACAATTACAAGTTAGGATCTTCAAGTTATAATTTGCAATAATAATTAGAAGCTACCAATTTTAAGTTCTGTATTTGACAATTACAAGTTCAGATCTCCAAGTTATAATTTGAAATAATAATAAGAAGCTATCAATTTTAAGTTCTGTATTTGACAATTACAAGTTCAGATCTTCAAGTTATAATTTGCAATAATAATTAGAAGCTATCAATTTTAAGTGCTGTATTTGACAATTACTAGTTCAGATCTTCAAGTAATAATTTTCACTAATAATTTGTATTTAACAATTAGAAGTTCTGTATTTGACTATTACAAGTTCAGATCTTCAAATTATTATTTGCAATCTTAGTTTGAATTTAATCATTCGAAGTTCTGTATTTACCTATTACAGGTTCAGATCTTCAAGTAATAATTTGCACTAATACTTTGTATTTAACAATTCGAAGTTCTGTATTTGACTATTACAAGTTCAGATCTTCAAGTTATAATTTGAATTATAATTATAAGCTATCAATTTTAAGTGCTGTATTTGACAATTACTAGTTCAGATCTTCAAGTAAGAATTTGCACTAATAATTTGTATTTAACAATTAGAAGTTCTGTATTTGACTATTACAAGTTCAGATCTTCAAATTATTATTTGCAATAATAATTAGAAGCTATCAATTTTAAGTTCTGTATTTGACAATTACAAGTTCAGATCTCCAAGTTATAATTTGAAATAATAATTAGAAGCTATCAATTTTAAGTTCTGTATTTGACAATTACAAGTTCAGATCTTCAAGTTATAATTTGCAATAATAATTAGAAGCTATCAATTTTAAGTGCTGTATTTGACAATTACTAGTTCAGATCTTCAAGTAATAATTTGCACTAATAATTTGTATTTAACAATTAGAAGTTCTGTATTTGACTATTACAAGTTCAGATCTTCAAATTAATATTTGCAATAATAATTAGAAGCTATCAATTTTAAGTTCTGTATTTGACAATTACAAGTTCAGATCTCCAAGTTATAATTTGAAATAATAATTAGAAGCTATCAATTTTAAGCTCTGTATTTGACAATTACAAGTTCAGATCTTCAAGTTATAATTTGCAATAATAATTAGAAGCTATCAATTTTAAGTGCTGTATTTGACAATTACTAGTTCAGATCTTCAAGTAATAATTTGCACTAATAATTTGTATTTAACAATTAGAAGTTCTGTATTTGACAATTACTAGTGCAGATCTTCAAGTTATAATGTGAAATAATAATTTGAATTTAACAAATCTAAGTTCTGTAATGCACTATTACAAGTTCAGATCTTCAAGTTATAATTTACAATAATAAATAGAATCTATCAATTTTAAGTTCTGTATTTGACAATTACAAGTTCAGATCTTCTAGTTATAATTTGCACTAATAATTTGTATTTAACAATTAGAAGTTCTGTATTTGACAATTACAAGTTCAGATCTTCAAGTTATAATTTGCAATAATAATTAGAAGCTATCAATTTTAAGTTCTGTATTTGACAATTACAAGTTAAGATCTTCAAGTTATAATTTGAAATAATAATTAGAAGCTATCAATTTTAAGTTCTGTATTTGACAATTACAAGTTCAGATCTTCAAGTTATAATTTGCAATAATAATTAGAAGCTATCAATTTTAAGTTCTGTATTTGACAATTACTAGTTCAGATCTTCAAGTTATAATTTGCAATAATAATTAGAAGCTATCAATTTTAAGTTCTGTATTTGACAATTACAAGTTCAGATCTTCAAGTTATAATTTGAAATAATAATTAGAAGCTATCAATTTTAAGTTCTGTATTTGACAATTACAAGTTCAGATCTTCAAGTTATAATTTGCAATAATAATTAGAAGCTCTCAATTTTAAGTTCTGTATTTGACAATTACAAGTTCAGATCTTCAAGTTATAATTTACAATAATAATTAGAAGCTATCAATTTTAAGTTCTGTATTTGACAATTACAAGTTCAGATCTCCAAGTTATAATTTGAAATAATAATTTGAATTTAACAAATCTAAGTTCTGTAATTCACTAGTACAAGTTCAGATCTTCAAGTTATAATTTGCAATAATAATTAGAAGCTATCAATTTTAAGTTCTGTATTTGACAATTACTAGTTCAGATCTTCAAGTTATAATTTGAAATAATAATTTGAATTTAACAAATCTAAGTTCTGTAATTCACTATTACAAGTTCAGATCTTCAAGTTATAATTTACAATAATAATTAGAAGCTATCAATTAGAAGTTCTGTATTTGACAATTACACGTTCAGATCTTCAAGTTATAATTTGCAATAATAATTAGAAGCTATCAATTTTAAGTTCTGTATTTGACAATTACAAGGTCAGATCTTCAAGTTATAATTTGCACCAATAATTTGTATTTAACAATTAGAAGTTCTGTATTTGACAATTACAAGTTAGGATCTTCAAGTTATAATTTGCAATAATAATTAGAAGCTACCAATTTTAAGTTCTGTATTTGACAATTACAAGTTCAGATCTCCAAGTTATAATTTGAAATAATAATTAGAAGCTATCAATTTTAAGTTCTGTATTTGACAATTACAAGTTCAGATCTTCACGTTATAATTTGCAATAATAATTAGAAGCTATCAATTTTAAGTGCTGTATTTGACAATTACTAGTTCAGATCTTCAAGTAATAATTTTCACTAATAATTTGTATTTAACAATTAGAAGTTCTGTATTTGACTATTACAAGTTCAGATCTTCAAATTATTATTTGCAATCTTAGTTTGAATTTAATCATTCGAAGTTCTGTATTTACCTATTACAGGTTCAGATCTTCAAGTAATAATTTGCACTAATACTTTGTATTTAACAATTCGAAGTTCTGTATTTGACTATTACAAGTTCAGATCTTCAAGTTATAATTTGAATTATAATTATAAGCTATCAATTTTAAGTGCTGTATTTGACAATTACTAGTTCAGATCTTCAAGTAATAATTTGCACTAATAATTTGTATTTAACAATTAGAAGTTCTGTATTTGACTATTACAAGTTCAGATCTTCAAATTATTATTTGCAATAATAATTAGAAGCTATCAATTTTAAGTTCTGTATTTGACAATTACAAGTTCAGATCTTCAAGTTATAATTTGCAATAATAATTAGAAGCTCTCAATTTTAAGTTCTGTATTTGAAAATTACAAGTTCAGATCTTCAAGTTATAATTTACAATAATAATTAGAAGCTATCAATTTTAAGTTCTGTATTTGACAATTACAAGTTCAGATCTCCAAGTTATAATTTGAAATAATAATTTGAATTTAACAAATCTAAGTTCTGTAATTCACTAGTACAAGTTCAGATCTTCAAGTTATAATTTGCAATAATAATTAGAAGCTATCAATTTTAAGTTCTGTATTTGACAATTACTAGTTCAGATCTTCAAGTTATAATTTGAAATAATAATTTGAATTTAACAAATCTAAGTTCTGTAATTCACTATTACAAGTTCAGATCTTCAAGTTATAATTTACAATAATAATTAGAAGCTATCAATTAGAAGTTCTGTATTTGACAATTACACGTTCAGATCTTCAAGTTATAATTTGCAATAATAATTAGAAGCTATCAATTTTAAGTTCTGTATTTGACAATTACAAGGTCAGATCTTCAAGTTATAATTTGCACCAATAATTTGTATTTAACAATTAGAAGTTCTGTATTTGACAATTACAAGTTAGGATCTTCAAGTTATAATTTGCAATAATAATTAGAAGCTACCAATTTTAAGTTCTGTATTTGACAATTACAAGTTCAGATCTCCAAGTTATAATTTGAAATAATAATTAGAAGCTATCAATTTTAAGTTCTGTATTTGACAATTACAAGTTCAGATCTTCACGTTATAATTTGCAATAATAATTAGAAGCTATCAATTTTAAGTGCTGTATTTGACAATTACTAGTTCAGATCTTCAAGTAATAATTTTCACTAATAATTTGTATTTAACAATTAGAAGTTCTGTATTTGACTATTACAAGTTCAGATCTTCAAATTATTATTTGCAATCTTAGTTTGAATTTAATCATTCGAAGTTCTGTATTTACCTATTACAGGTTCAGATCTTCAAGTTATAATTTGCAATAATAATTAGAAGCTATCAATTTTAAGTGCTGTATTTGACAATTACTAGTTCAGATCTTCAAGTAATAATTTGCACTAATAATTTGTATTTAACAATTAGAAGTTCTGTATTTGACTATTACAAGTTCAGATCTTCAAATTATTATTTGCAATAATAATTAGAAGCTATCAATTTTAAGTTCTGTATTTGACAATTACAAGTTCAGATCTCCAAGTTATAATTTGAAATAATAATTAGAAGCTATCAATTTTAAGTTCTGTATTTGACAATTACAAGTTCAGATCTTCAAGTTATAATTTGCAATAATAATTAGAAGCTATCAATTTTAAGTGCTGTATTTGACAATTACTAGTTCAGATCTTCAAGTAATAATTTGCACTAATAATTTGTATTTAACAATTAGAAGTTCTGTATTTGACTACTACAAGTTCAGATCTTCAAATTATTATTTGCAATAATAATTAGAAGCTATCAATTTTAAGTTCTGTATTTGACAATTACAAGTTCAGATCTCCAAGTTATAATTTGAAATAATAATTAGAAGCTATCAATTTTAAGCTCTGTATTTGACAATTACTAGTTCAGATCTTCAAGTTATAATTTGAAATAATAATTTGAATTTAACAAATCTAAGTTCTGTAATTCACTATTACAAGTTCAGATCTTCAAGTTATAATTTACAATAATAATTAGAAGCTATCAATTAGAAGTTCTGTATTTGACAATTACACGTTCAGATCTTCAAGTTATAATTTGCAATAATAATTAGAAGCTATCAATTTTAAGTTCTGTATTTGACAATTTACAAGGTCAGATCTTCAAGTTATAATTTGCACTAATAATTTGTATTTAACAATTAGAAGTTCTGTATTTGACAATTACAAGTTAGGATCTTCAAGTTATAATTTGCAATAATAATTAGAAGCTACCAATTTTAAGTTCTGTATTTGACAATTACAAGTTCAGATCTCCAAGTTATAATTTGAAATAATAATAAGAAGCTATCAATTTTAAGTTCTGTATTTGACAATTACAAGTTCAGATCTTCAAGTTATAATTTGCAATAATAATTAGAAGCTATCAATTTTAAGTGCTGTATTTGACAATTACTAGTTCAGATCTTCAAGTAATAATTTTCACTAATAATTTGTATTTAACAATTAGAAGTTCTGTATTTGACTATTACAAGTTCAGATCTTCAAATTATTATTTGCAATCTTAGTTTGAATTTAATCATTCGAAGTTCTGTATTTACCTATTACAGGTTCAGATCTTCAAGTTATAATTTGCAATCACAATTTGTATTTAACAATGCTAAGTTGCGTATTTGTCTATTACAAGTTCAGATCTTCAAATTATAATTTGCAATAATAATTATAAGCTATCAATTTTAAGTTCTGTATTTGACAATTACAAGTACAGATCTTCAAACTATTATTTGCAATAATAATTAGAAGCTATCAATTTTAAGTTCTGCATTTGACAATTACAAGTTCAGATCTTCAAGTTATTATTTGCAATAATAATTAGAAGCTATTAATTTTAAGTTCTGTATTTGACAATTACAAGTTCAGATCTTCAAGTTATAATTTGAAATAATAATTAGAAGCTATCAATTTTAAGTTCTGTATTTGATAATTACAAGTTCAGATCTTCAAGTTATAATTTGCACTAATAATTTGTATTTAACAATTAGAAGTTCTGTATTTGACAATTACACGTTCAGATCTTCAAGTTATAATTTGAAATAATAATTAGAAGCTATCAATTTTAAGTTCTGTATTTGATAATTACAAGTTCAGATCTTCAAGTTATAATTTGCAATAATAATTAGAAGCTATCAATTTTAAGTGCTGTATTTGACAATTACTAGTTCAGATCTTCAAGTAATAATTTGCACTAATAATTTGTATTTAACAATTAGAAGTTCTGTATTTGACTATTACAAGTTCAGATCTTCAAATTATTATTTGCAATAATAATTAGAAGCTATCAATTTTAAGTTCTGTATTTGACAATTACAAGTTCAGATCTCCAAGTTATAATTTGAAATAATAATTAGAAGCTATCAATTTTAAGTTCTGTATTTGACAATTACAAGTTCAGATCTTCAAGTTATAATTTGCAATAATAATTAGAAGCTATCAATTTTAAGTGCTGTATTTGACAATTACTAGTTCAGATCTTCAAGTAATAATTTGCACTAATAATTTGTATTTAACAATTAGAAGTTCTGTATTTGACTACTACAAGTTCAGATCTTCAAATTATTATTTGCAATAATAATTAGAAGCTATCAATTTTAAGTTCTGTATTTGACAATTACAAGTTCAGATCTCCAAGTTATAATTTGAAATAATAATTAGAAGCTATCAATTTTAAGCTCTGTATTTGACAATTACTAGTTCAGATCTTCAAGTTATAATTTGAAATAATAATTTGAATTTAACAAATCTAAGTTCTGTAATTCACTATTACAAGTTCAGATCTTCAAGTTATAATTTACAATAATAATTAGAAGCTATCAATTAGAAGTTCTGTATTTGACAATTACACGTTCAGATCTTCAAGTTATAATTTGCAATAATAATTAGAAGCTATCAATTTTAAGTTCTGTATTTGACAATTACAAGGTCAGATCTTCAAGTTATAATTTGCACCAATAATTTGTATTTAACAATTAGAAGTTCTGTATTTGACAATTACAAGTTAGGATCTTCAAGTTATAATTTACAATAATAATTAGAAGCTACCAATTTTAAGTTCTGTATTTGACAATTACAAGTTCAGATCTCCAAGTTATAATTTGAAATAATAATTAGAAGCTATCAATTTTAAGTTCTGTATTTGACAATTACAAGTTCAGATCTTCACGTTATAATTTGCAATAATAATTAGAAGCTATCAATTTTAAGTTCTGTATTTGACAATTACTAGTTCAGATCTTCAAGTTATAATTTGCAATAATAATTTGAATTTAACAAATCTAAGTTCTGTAATTCACTATTACATGTTCAGATCTTCAAGTTATAATTTACAATAATAATTAGAAGCTATCAATTTTAAGTTCTGTATTTGACAATTACAAGGTCGGATCTTCAAGTTATAATTTGCACTAATAATTTGTATTTAACAATTAGAAGTTCTGTATTTGACAATTACAAGTTCAGATCTTCAAGTTATAATTTGCAATAATAATTAGAAGCTATCAATTTTAAGTTCTGTATTTGACAATTACAAGTTCAGATCTCCAAGTTATAATTTGAAATAATAATTTGAATTTAACAAATCTAAGTTCTGTAATTCACTAGTACAAGTTCAGATCTTCAAGTTATAATTTGCAATAATAATTAGAAGCTATCAATTTTAAGTTCTGTATTTGACAATTACTAGTTCAGATCTTCAAGTTATAATTTGAAATAATAATTTGAATTTAACAATTAGAAGTTCTGTATTTGACAATTACAAGTTCAGATCTTCAAGTTATTATTTGCAATAATAATTAGAAGCTATCAATTTTAAGTTCTGTATTTGACAATTACTAGTTCAGATCTTCAAGTAATAATTTGCACTAATAATTTGTATTTAACAATTAGAAGTTCTGTATTTGACTATTACATGTTCAGATCTTCAAATTATTATTTGCAATAATAATTAGAAGCTATCAATTTTAAGTTCTGTATTTGACAATTACAAGTTCAGATCTCCAAGTTATAATTTGAAATAATAATTTGAATTTAACAAATCTAAGTTCTGTAATTCACTATTTCAAGTTCAGATCTTCAAGTTATAATTTACAATAATAATTAGAAGCTATCAATTAGAAGTTCTGTATTTGACAATTACACGTTCAGATCTTCAAGTTATAATTTGCAATAATAATTAGAAGCTATCAATTTTAAGTTCTGTATTTGACAATTACAAGTTCAGATCTCCAAGTTATAATTTGAAATAATAATTTGAATTTAACAAATCTAAGTTCTGTAATTCACTAGTACAAGTTCAGATCTTCAAGTTATAATTTGCAATAATAATTAGAAGCTATCAATTTTAAGTTCTGTATTTGACAATTTACAAGGTCAGATCTTCAAGTTATAATTTGCACTAATAATTTGTATTTAACAATTAGAAGTTCTGTATTTGACAATTACAAGTTAGGATCTTCAAGTTATAATTTGCAATAATAATTAGAAGCTACCAATTTTAAGTTCTGTATTTGACAATTACAAGTTCAGATCTCCAAGTTATAATTTGAAATAATAATAAGAAGCTATCAATTTTAAGTTCTGTATTTGACAATTACAAGTTCAGATCTTCAAGTTATAATTTGCAATAATAATTAGAAGCTATCAATTTTAAGTGCTGTATTTGACAATTACTAGTTCAGATCTTCAAGTAATAATTTTCACTAATAATTTGTATTTAACAATTAGAAGTTCTGTATTTGACTATTACAAGTTCAGATCTTCAAATTATTATTTGCAATCTTAGTTTGAATTTAATCATTCGAAGTTCTGTATTTACCTATTACAGGTTCAGATCTTCAAGTTATAATTTGCAATCACAATTTGTATTTAACAATGCTAAGTTGCGTATTTGTCTATTACAAGTTCAGATCTTCAAATTATAATTTGCAATAATAATTATAAGCTATCAATTTTAAGTTCTGTATTTGACAATTACAAGTACAGATCTTCAAACTATTATTTGCAATAATAATTAGAAGCTATCAATTTTAAGTTCTGCATTTGACAATTACAAGTTCAGATCTTCAAGTTATTATTTGCAATAATAATTAGAAGCTATTAATTTTAAGTTCTGTATTTGACAATTACAAGTTCAGATCTTCAAGTTATAATTTGAAATAATAATTAGAAGCTATCAATTTTAAGTTCTGTATTTGATAATTACAAGTTCAGATCTTCAAGTTATAATTTGCACTAATAATTTGTATTTAACAATTAGAAGTTCTGTATTTGACAATTACACGTTCAGATCTTCAAGTTATAATTTGAAATAATAATTAGAAGCTATCAATTTTAAGTTCTGTATTTGATAATTACAAGTTCAGATCTTCAAGTTATAATTTGCAATAATAATTAGAAGCTATCAATTTTAAGTGCTGTATTTGACAATTACTAGTTCAGATCTTCAAGTAATAATTTGCACTAATAATTTGTATTTAACAATTAGAAGTTCTGTATTTGACTATTACAAGTTCAGATCTTCAAATTATTATTTGCAATAATAATTAGAAGCTATCAATTTTAAGTTCTGTATTTGACAATTACAAGTTCAGATCTCCAAGTTATAATTTGAAATAATAATTAGAAGCTATCAATTTTAAGTTCTGTATTTGACAATTACAAGTTCAGATCTTCAAGTTATAATTTGCAATAATAATTAGAAGCTATCAATTTTAAGTGCTGTATTTGACAATTACTAGTTCAGATCTTCAAGTAATAATTTGCACTAATAATTTGTATTTAACAATTAGAAGTTCTGTATTTGACTACTACAAGTTCAGATCTTCAAATTATTATTTGCAATAATAATTAGAAGCTATCAATTTTAAGTTCTGTATTTGACAATTACAAGTTCAGATCTCCAAGTTATAATTTGAAATAATAATTAGAAGCTATCAATTTTAAGCTCTGTATTTGACAATTACTAGTTCAGATCTTCAAGTTATAATTTGAAATAATAATTTGAATTTAACAAATCTAAGTTCTGTAATTCACTATTACAAGTTCAGATCTTCAAGTTATAATTTACAATAATAATTAGAAGCTATCAATTAGAAGTTCTGTATTTGACAATTACACGTTCAGATCTTCAAGTTATAATTTGCAATAATAATTAGAAGCTATCAATTTTAAGTTCTGTATTTGACAATTACAAGGTCAGATCTTCAAGTTATAATTTGCACCAATAATTTGTATTTAACAATTAGAAGTTCTGTATTTGACAATTACAAGTTAGGATCTTCAAGTTATAATTTGCAATAATAATTAGAAGCTACCAATTTTAAGTTCTGTATTTGACAATTACAAGTTCAGATCTCCAAGCTATAATTTGAAATAATAATTAGAAGCTATCAATTTTAAGTTCTGTATTTGACAATTACAAGTTCAGATCTTCACGTTATAATTTGCAATAATAATTAGAAGCTATCAATTTTAAGTTCTGTATTTGACAATTACTAGTTCAGATCTTCAAGTTATAATTTGCAATAATAATTTGAATTTAACAAATCTAAGTTCTGTAATTCACTATTACATGTTCAGATCTTCAAGTTATAATTTACAATAATAATTAGAAGCTATCAATTTTAAGTTCTGTATTTGACAATTACAAGGTCGGATCTTCAAGTTATAATTTGCACTAATAATTTGTATTTAACAATTAGAAGTTCTGTATTTGACAATTACAAGTTCAGATCTTCAAGTTATAATTTGCAATAATAATTAGAAGCTATCAATTTTAAGTTCTGTATTTGACAATTACAAGTTCAGATCTCCAAGTTATAATTTGAAATAATAATTTGAATTTAACAAATCTAAGTTCTGTAATTCACTAGTACAAGTTCAGATCTTCAAGTTATAATTTGCAATAATAATTAGAAGCTATCAATTTTAAGTTCTGTATTTGACAATTACTAGTTCAGATCTTCAAGTTATAATTTGAAATAATAATTTGAATTTAACAATTAGAAGTTCTGTATTTGACAATTACAAGTTCAGATCTTCAAGTTATTATTTGCAATAATAATTAGAAGCTATCAATTTTAAGTTCTGTATTTGACAATTACTAGTTCAGATCTTCAAGTAATAATTTGCACTAATAATTTGTATTTAACAATTAGAAGTTCTGTATTTGACTATTACATGTTCAGATCTTCAAATTATTATTTGCAATAATAATTAGAAGCTATCAATTTTAAGTTCTGTATTTGACAATTACAAGTTCAGATCTCCAAGTTATAATTTGAAATAATAATTTGAATTTAACAAATCTAAGTTCTGTAATTCACTATTTCAAGTTCAGATCTTCAAGTTATAATTTACAATAATAATTAGAAGCTATCAATTAGAAGTTCTGTATTTGACAATTACACGTTCAGATCTTCAAGTTATAATTTGCAATAATAATTAGAAGCTATCAATTTTAAGTTCTGTATTTGACAATTACAAGTTCAGATCTCCAAGTTATAATTTGAAATAATAATTTGAATTTAACAAATCTAAGTTCTGTAATTCACTAGTACAAGTTCAGATCTTCAAGTTATAATTTGCAATAATAATTAGAAGCTATCAATTTTAAGTTCTGTATTTGACAATTTACAAGGTCAGATCTTCAAGTTATAATTTGCACTAATAATTTGTATTTAACAATTAGAAGTTCTGTATTTGACAATTACAAGTTAGGATCTTCAAGTTATAATTTGCAATAATAATTAGAAGCTACCAATTTTAAGTTCTGTATTTGACAATTACAAGTTCAGATCTCCAAGTTATAATTTGAAATAATAATAAGAAGCTATCAATTTTAAGTTCTGTATTTGACAATTACAAGTTCAGATCTTCAAGTTATAATTTGCAATAATAATTAGAAGCTATCAATTTTAAGTGCTGTATTTGACAATTACTAGTTCAGATCTTCAAGTAATAATTTTCACTAATAATTTGTATTTAACAATTAGAAGTTCTGTATTTGACTATTACAAGTTCAGATCTTCAAATTATTATTTGCAATCTTAGTTTGAATTTAATCATTCGAAGTTCTGTATTTACCTATTACAGGTTCAGATCTTCAAGTTATAATTTGCAATCACAATTTGTATTTAACAATGCTAAGTTGCGTATTTGTCTATTACAAGTTCAGATCTTCAAATTATAATTTGCAATAATAATTATAAGCTATCAATTTTAAGTTCTGTATTTGACAATTACAAGTACAGATCTTCAAACTATTATTTGCAATAATAATTAGAAGCTATCAATTTTAAGTTCTGCATTTGACAATTACAAGTTCAGATCTTCAAGTTATTATTTGCAATAATAATTAGAAGCTATTAATTTTAAGTTCTGTATTTGACAATTACAAGTTCAGATCTTCAAGTTATAATTTGAAATAATAATTAGAAGCTATCAATTTTAAGTTCTGTATTTGATAATTACAAGTTCAGATCTTCAAGTTATAATTTGCACTAATAATTTGTATTTAACAATTAGAAGTTCTGTATTTGACAATTACACGTTCAGATCTTCAAGTTATAATTTGCAATAATAATTAGAAGCTATCAATTTTAAGTTCTGTATTTGACAATTACAAGGTCAGATCTTCAAGTTATAATTTGCACTAATAATTTGTATTTAACAATTAGTAGTTCTGTATTTGACAATTACAAGTTAGGATCTTCAAGTTATAATTTGCAATAATAATTAGAAGCTACCAATTTTAGGTTCTGTATTTGACAATTACAAGTTCAGATCTCCAAGTTATAATTTGAAATAATAATTAGAAGCTATCAATTTTAAGTTCTGTATTTGACAATTACAAGTTCAGATCTTCAAGTTATAATTTGCAATAATAATTAGAAGCTATCAATTTTAAGTGCTGTATTTGACAATTATTAGTTCAGATCTTCAAGTAATAATTTTCACTAATAATTTGTATTTAACAATTAGAAGTTCTGTATTTGACTATTACAAGTTCAGATCTTCAAATTATTATTTGCAATCTTAGTTTGAATTTAATCATTCGAAGTTCTGTATTTACCTATTACAGGTTCAGATCTTCAAGTTATAATTTGCAATAATAATTAGAAGCTATCAATTTTAAGTGCTGTATTTGACAATTACTAGTTCAGATCTTCAAGTAATAATTTGCACTAATAATTTGTATTTAACAATTAGAAGTTCTGTATTTGACTATTACAAGTTCAGATCTTCAAATTATTATTTGCAATAATAATTAGAAGCTATCAATTTTAAGTTCTGTATTTGACAATTACAAGTTCAGATCTCCAAGTTATAATTTGAAATAATAATTAGAAGCTATCAATTTTAAGTTCTGTATTTGACAATTACAAGTTCAGATCTTCAAGTTATAATTTGCAATAATAATTAGAAGCTATCAATTTTAAGTGCTGTATTTGACAATTACTAGTTCAGATCTTCAAGTAATAATTTGCACTAATAATTTGTATTTAACAATTAGAAGTTCTGTATTTGACTATTGCAAGTTCAGATCTTCAAATTATTATTTGCAATAATAATTAGAAGCTATCAATTTTAAGTTCTGTATTTGACAATTACAAGTTCAGATCTCCAAGTTATAATTTGAAATAATAATTAGAAGCTATCAATTTTAAGCTCTGTATTTGACAATTACAAGTTCAGATCTTCAAGTTATAATTTGCAATAATAATTAGAAGCTATCAATTTTAAGTGCTGTATTTGACAATTACTAGTTCAGATCTTCAAGTAATAATTTGCACTAATAATTTGTATTTAACAATTAGAAGTTCTGTATTTGACAATTACTAGTGCAGATCTTCAAGTTATAATGTGAAATAATAATTTGAATTTAACAAATCTAAGTTCTGTAATGCACTATTACAAGTTCAGATCTTCAAGTTATAATTTACAATAATAAATAGAATCTATCAATTTTAAGTTCTGTATTTGACAATTACAAGTTCAGATCTTCTAGTTATAATTTGCACTAATAATTTGTATTTAACAATTAGAAGTTCTGCATTTGACAATTACAAGTTCAGATCTTCAAGTTATAATTTGCAATAATAATTAGAAGCTATCAATTTTAAGTTCTGTATTTGACAATTACAAGTTAAGATCTTCAAGTTATAATTTGAAATAATAATTAGAAGCTATCAATTTTAAGTTCTGTATTTGACAATTACAAGTTCAGATCTTCAAGTTATAATTTGCAATAATAATTAGAAGCTATCAATTTTAAGTTCTGTATTTGACAATTACTAGTTCAGATCTTCAAGTTATAATTTGCACTAATAATTTGTATTTACCAATTAGAAGTTCTGTATTTGACTATTACAAGTTCAGATCTTCAAGTTATAATTTGCAATAATAATTAGAAGCTATCAATTTTAAGTTCTGTATTTGACAATTACAAGTTCAGATCTTCAAGTTATAATTTGAAATAATAATTAGAAGCTATCAATTTTAAGTTCTGTATTTGACAATTACAAGTTCAGATCTTCAAGTTATAATTTGCAATAATAATTAGAAGCTCTCAATTTTAAGTTCTGTATTTGAAAATTACAAGTTCAGATCTTCAAGTTATAATTTACAATAATAATTAGAAGCTATCAATTTTAAGTTCTGTATTTGACAATTACAAGTTCAGATCTCCAAGTTATAATTTGAAATAATAATTTGAATTTAACAAATCTAAGTTCTGTAATTCACTAGTACAAGTTCAGATCTTCAAGTTATAATTTGCAATAATAATTAGAAGCTATCAATTTTAAGTTCTGTATTTGACAATTACTAGTTCAGATCTTCAAGTTATAATTTGAAATAATAATTTGAATTTAACAAATCTAAGTTCTGTAATTCACTATTACAAGTTCAGATCTTCAAGTTATAATTTACAATAATAATTAGAAGCTATCAATTAGAAGTTCTGTATTTGACAATTACACGTTCAGATCTTCAAGTTATAATTTGCAATAATAATTAGAAGCTATCAATTTTAAGTTCTGTATTTGACAATTACAAGGTCAGATCTTCAAGTTATAATTTGCACCAATAATTTGTATTTAACAATTAGAAGTTCTGTATTTGACAATTACAAGTTAGGATCTTCAAGTTATAATTTGCAATAATAATTAGAAGCTACCAATTTTAAGTTCTGTATTTGACAATTACAAGTTCAGATCTCCAAGTTATAATTTGAAATAATAATTAGAAGCTATCAATTTTAAGTTCTGTATTTGACAATTACAAGTTCAGATCTTCACGTTATAATTTGCAATAATAATTAGAAGCTATCAATTTTAAGTGCTGTATTTGACAATTACTAGTTCAGATCTTCAAGTAATAATTTTCACTAATAATTTGTATTTAACAATTAGAAGTTCTGTATTTGACTATTACAAGTTCAGATCTTCAAATTATTATTTGCAATCTTAGTTTGAATTTAATCATTCGAAGTTCTGTATTTACCTATTACAGGTTCAGATCTTCAAGTAATAATTTGCACTAATACTTTGTATTTAACAATTCGAAGTTCTGTATTTGACTATTACAAGTTCAGATCTTCAAGTTATAATTTGAATTATAATTATAAGCTATCAATTTTAAGTGCTGTATTTGACAATTACTAGTTCAGATCTTCAAGTAAGAATTTGCACTAATAATTTGTATTTAACAATTAGAAGTTCTGTATTTGACTATTACAAGTTCAGATCTTCAAATTATTATTAGCAATAATAATTAGAAGCTATCAATTTTAAGTTCTGTATTTGACAATTACAAGTTCAGATCTCCAAGTTATAATTTGAAATAATAATTAGAAGCTATCAATTTTAAGTTCTGTATTTGACAATTACAAGTTCAGATCTTCAAGTTATAATTTGCAATAATAATTAGAAGCTATCAATTTTAAGTGCTGTATTTGACAATTACTAGTTCAGATCTTCAAGTAATAATTTGCACTAATAATTTGTATTTAACAATTAGAAGTTCTGTATTTGACTATTACAAGTTCAGATCTTCAAATTAATATTTGCAATAATAATTAGAAGCTATCAATTTTAAGTTCTGTATTTGACAATTACAAGTTCAGATCTCCAAGTTATAATTTGAAATAATAATTAGAAGCTATCAATTTTAAGCTCTGTATTTGACAATTACAAGTTCAGATCTTCAAGTTATAATTTGCAATAATAATTAGAAGCTATCAATTTTAAGTGCTGTATTTGACAATTACTAGTTCAGATCTTCAAGTAATAATTTGCACTAATAATTTGTATTTAACAATTAGAAGTTCTGTATTTGACAATTACTAGTGCAGATCTTCAAGTTATAATGTGAAATAATAATTTGAATTTAACAAATCTAAGTTCTGTAATGCACTATTACAAGTTCAGATCTTCAAGTTATAATTTACAATAATAAATAGAATCTATCAATTTTAAGTTCTGTATTTGACAATTACAAGTTCAGATCTTCTAGTTATAATTTGCACTAATAATTTGTATTTAACAATTAGAAGTTCTGTATTTGACAATTACAAGTTCAGATCTTCAAGTTATAATTTGCAATAATAATTAGAAGCTATCAATTTTAAGTTCTGTATTTGACAATTACAAGTTAAGATCTTCAAGTTATAATTTGAAATAATAATTAGAAGCTATCAATTTTAAGTTCTGTATTTGACAATTACAAGTTCAGATCTTCAAGTTATAATTTGCAATAATAATTAGAAGCTATCAATTTTAAGTTCTGTATTTGACAATTACTAGTTCAGATCTTCAAGTTATAATTTGCAATAATAATTAGAAGCTATCAATTTTAAGTTCTGTATTTGACAATTACAAGTTCAGATCTTCAAGTTATAATTTGAAATAATAATTAGAAGCTATCAATTTTAAGTTCTGTATTTGACAATTACAAGTTCAGATCTTCAAGTTATAATTTGCAATAATAATTAGAAGCTCTCAATTTTAAGTTCTGTATTTGACAATTACAAGTTCAGATCTTCAAGTTATAATTTACAATAATAATTAGAAGCTATCAATTTTAAGTTCTGTATTTGACAATTACAAGTTCAGATCTCCAAGTTATAATTTGAAATAATAATTTGAATTTAACAAATCTAAGTTCTGTAATTCACTAGTACAAGTTCAGATCTTCAAGTTATAATTTGCAATAATAATTAGAAGCTATCAATTTTAAGTTCTGTATTTGACAATTACTAGTTCAGATCTTCAAGTTATAATTTGAAATAATAATTTGAATTTAACAAATCTAAGTTCTGTAATTCACTATTACAAGTTCAGATCTTCAAGTTATAATTTACAATAATAATTAGAAGCTATCAATTAGAAGTTCTGTATTTGACAATTACACGTTCAGATCTTCAAGTTATAATTTGCAATAATAATTAGAAGCTATCAATTTTAAGTTCTGTATTTGACAATTACAAGGTCAGATCTTCAAGTTATAATTTGCACCAATAATTTGTATTTAACAATTAGAAGTTCTGTATTTGACAATTACAAGTTAGGATCTTCAAGTTATAATTTGCAATAATAATTAGAAGCTACCAATTTTAAGTTCTGTATTTGACAATTACAAGTTCAGATCTCCAAGTTATAATTTGAAATAATAATTAGAAGCTATCAATTTTAAGTTCTGTATTTGACAATTACAAGTTCAGATCTTCACGTTATAATTTGCAATAATAATTAGAAGCTATCAATTTTAAGTGCTGTATTTGACAATTACTAGTTCAGATCTTCAAGTAATAATTTTCACTAATAATTTGTATTTAACAATTAGAAGTTCTGTATTTGACTATTACAAGTTCAGATCTTCAAATTATTATTTGCAATCTTAGTTTGAATTTAATCATTCGAAGTTCTGTATTTACCTATTACAGGTTCAGATCTTCAAGTAATAATTTGCACTAATACTTTGTATTTAACAATTCGAAGTTCTGTATTTGACTATTACAAGTTCAGATCTTCAAGTTATAATTTGAATTATAATTATAAGCTATCAATTTTAAGTGCTGTATTTGACAATTACTAGTTCAGATCTTCAAGTAATAATTTGCACTAATAATTTGTATTTAACAATTAGAAGTTCTGTATTTGACTATTACAAGTTCAGATCTTCAAATTATTATTTGCAATAATAATTAGAAGCTATCAATTTTAAGTTCTGTATTTGACAATTACAAGTTCAGATCTCCAAGTTATAATTTGAAATAATAATTAGAAGCTATCAATTTTAAGTTCTGTATTTGACAATTACAAGTTCAGATCTTCAAGTTATAATTTGCAATAATAATTAGAAGCTATCAATTTTAAGTGCTGTATTTGACAATTACTAGTTCAGATCTTCAAGTAATAATTTGCACTAATAATTTGTATTTAACAATTAGAAGTTCTGTATTTGACTATTACAAGTTCAGATCTTCAAATTATTATTTGCAATAATAATTAGAAGCTATCAATTTTAAGTTCTGTATTTGACAATTACAAGTTCAGATCTCCAAGTTATAATTTGAAATAATAATTAGAAGCTATCAATTTTAAGTTCTGTATTTGACAATTACAAGTTCAGATCTTCAAGTTATAATTTGCAATAATAATTAGAAGCTATCAATTTTAAGTGCTGTATTTGACAATTACTAGTTCAGATCTTCAAGTAATAATTTGCACTAATAATTTGTATTTAACAATTAGAAGTTCTGTATTTGACTATTGCAAGTTCAGATCTTCAAATTATTATTTGCAATAATAATTAGAAGCTATCAATTTTAAGTTCTGTATTTGACAATTACAAGTTCAGATCTCCAAGTTATAATTTGAAATAATAATTAGAAGCTATCAATTTTAAGCTCTGTATTTGACAATTACAAGTTCAGATCTTCAAGTTATAATTTGCAATAATAATTAGAAGCTATCAATTTTAAGTGCTGTATTTGACAATTACTAGTTCAGATCTTCAAGTAATAATTTGCACTAATAATTTGTATTTAACAATTAGAAGTTCTGTATTTGACAATTACTAGTGCAGATCTTCAAGTTATAATGTGAAATAATAATTTGAATTTAACAAATCTAAGTTCTGTAATGCACTATTACAAGTTCAGATCTTCAAGTTATAATTTACAATAATAAATAGAATCTATCAATTTTAAGTTCTGTATTTGACAATTACAAGTTCAGATCTTCTAGTTATAATTTGCACTAATAATTTGTATTTAACAATTAGAAGTTCTGCATTTGACAATTACAAGTTCAGATCTTCAAGTTATAATTTGCAATAATAATTAGAAGCTATCAATTTTAAGTTCTGTATTTGACAATTACAAGTTAAGATCTTCAAGTTATAATTTGAAATAATAATTAGAAGCTATCAATTTTAAGTTCTGTATTTGACAATTACAAGTTCAGATCTTCAAGTTATAATTTGCAATAATAATTAGAAGCTATCAATTTTAAGTTCTGTATTTGACAATTACTAGTTCAGATCTTCAAGTTATAATTTGCACTAATAATTTGTATTTACCAATTAGAAGTTCTGTATTTGACTATTACAAGTTCAGATCTTCAAGTTATAATTTGCAATAATAATTAGAAGCTATCAATTTTAAGTTCTGTATTTGACAATTACAAGTTCAGATCTTCAAGTTATAATTTGAAATAATAATTAGAAGCTATCAATTTTAAGTTCTGTATTTGACAATTACAAGTTCAGATCTTCAAGTTATAATTTGCAATAATAATTAGAAGCTCTCAATTTTAAGTTCTGTATTTGAAAATTACAAGTTCAGATCTTCAAGTTATAATTTACAATAATAATTAGAAGCTATCAATTTTAAGTTCTGTATTTGACAATTACAAGTTCAGATCTCCAAGTTATAATTTGAAATAATAATTTGAATTTAACAAATCTAAGTTCTGTAATTCACTAGTACAAGTTCAGATCTTCAAGTTATAATTTGCAATAATAATTAGAAGCTATCAATTTTAAGTTCTGTATTTGACAATTACTAGTTCAGATCTTCAAGTTATAATTTGAAATAATAATTTGAATTTAACAAATCTAAGTTCTGTAATTCACTATTACAAGTTCAGATCTTCAAGTTATAATTTACAATAATAATTAGAAGCTATCAATTAGAAGTTCTGTATTTGACAATTACACGTTCAGATCTTCAAGTTATAATTTGCAATAATAATTAGAAGCTATCAATTTTAAGTTCTGTATTTGACAATTACAAGGTCAGATCTTCAAGTTATAATTTGCACCAATAATTTGTATTTAACAATTAGAAGTTCTGTATTTGACAATTACAAGTTAGGATCTTCAAGTTATAATTTGCAATAATAATTAGAAGCTACCAATTTTAAGTTCTGTATTTGACAATTACAAGTTCAGATCTCCAAGTTATAATTTGAAATAATAATTAGAAGCTATCAATTTTAAGTTCTGTATTTGACAATTACAAGTTCAGATCTTCACGTTATAATTTGCAATAATAATTAGAAGCTATCAATTTTAAGTGCTGTATTTGACAATTACTAGTTCAGATCTTCAAGTAATAATTTTCACTAATAATTTGTATTTAACAATTAGAAGTTCTGTATTTGACTATTACAAGTTCAGATCTTCAAATTATTATTTGCAATCTTAGTTTGAATTTAATCATTCGAAGTTCTGTATTTACCTATTACAGGTTCAGATCTTCAAGTAATAATTTGCACTAATACTTTGTATTTAACAATTCGAAGTTCTGTATTTGACTATTACAAGTTCAGATCTTCAAGTTATAATTTGAATTATAATTATAAGCTATCAATTTTAAGTGCTGTATTTGACAATTACTAGTTCAGATCTTCAAGTAAGAATTTGCACTAATAATTTGTATTTAACAATTAGAAGTTCTGTATTTGACTATTACAAGTTCAGATCTTCAAATTATTATTAGCAATAATAATTAGAAGCTATCAATTTTAAGTTCTGTATTTGACAATTACAAGTTCAGATCTCCAAGTTATAATTTGAAATAATAATTAGAAGCTATCAATTTTAAGTTCTGTATTTGACAATTACAAGTTCAGATCTTCAAGTTATAATTTGCAATAATAATTAGAAGCTATCAATTTTAAGTGCTGTATTTGACAATTACTAGTTCAGATCTTCAAGTAATAATTTGCACTAATAATTTGTATTTAACAATTAGAAGTTCTGTATTTGACTATTACAAGTTCAGATCTTCAAATTAATATTTGCAATAATAATTAGAAGCTATCAATTTTAAGTTCTGTATTTGACAATTACAAGTTCAGATCTCCAAGTTATAATTTGAAATAATAATTAGAAGCTATCAATTTTAAGCTCTGTATTTGACAATTACAAGTTCAGATCTTCAAGTTATAATTTGCAATAATAATTAGAAGCTATCAATTTTAAGTGCTGTATTTGACAATTACTAGTTCAGATCTTCAAGTAATAATTTGCACTAATAATTTGTATTTAACAATTAGAAGTTCTGTATTTGACAATTACTAGTGCAGATCTTCAAGTTATAATGTGAAATAATAATTTGAATTTAACAAATCTAAGTTCTGTAATGCACTATTACAAGTTCAGATCTTCAAGTTATAATTTACAATAATAAATAGAATCTATCAATTTTAAGTTCTGTATTTGACAATTACAAGTTCAGATCTTCTAGTTATAATTTGCACTAATAATTTGTATTTAACAATTAGAAGTTCTGTATTTGACAATTACAAGTTCAGATCTTCAAGTTATAATTTGCAATAATAATTAGAAGCTATCAATTTTAAGTTCTGTATTTGACAATTACAAGTTAAGATCTTCAAGTTATAATTTGAAATAATAATTAGAAGCTATCAATTTTAAGTTCTGTATTTGACAATTACAAGTTCAGATCTTCAAGTTATAATTTGCAATAATAATTAGAAGCTATCAATTTTAAGTTCTGTATTTGACAATTACTAGTTCAGATCTTCAAGTTATAATTTGCACTAATAATTTGTATTTACCAATTAGAAGTTCTGTATTTGACTATTACAAGTTCAGATCTTCAAGTTATAATTTGCAATAATAATTAGAAGCTATCAATTTTAAGTTCTGTATTTGACAATTACAAGTTCAGATCTTCAAGTTATAATTTGAAATAATAATTAGAAGCTATCAATTTTAAGTTCTGTATTTGACAATTACAAGTTCAGATCTTCAAGTTATAATTTGCAATAATAATTTGAAAGCTCTCAATTTTAAGTTCTGTATTTGACAATTACAAGTTCAGATCTTCAAGTTATAATTTACAATAATAATTAGAAGCTATCAATTTTAAGTTCTGTATTTGACAATTAAAAGTTCAGATCTTCAAGTTATAATTTGCAATAATAATTAGAAGCTATCAATTTTAAGTTCTGTATTTGACAATTACTAGTTCAGATCTTCAAGTTATAATTTGAAATAATAATTTGAATTTAACAAATCTAAGTTCTGTAATTCACTATTACAAGTTCAGATCTTCAAGTTATAATTTACAATAATAATTAGAAGCTATCAATTTTAAGTTCTGTATTTGACAATTACAAGGTCAGATCTTCAAGTTATAATTTGCACTAATAATTTTTATTTAACAATTGGATGTTCTGTATTTGACAATTACAAGTTCAGATCTTCAAGTTATAATTTGCAATAATAATTAGAAGCTATCAATTTTAAGTTCTGTATTTGACAATTACTAGTTCAGATCTTCAAGTTATAATTTGAAATAATAATTTGAATTTAACAAATCTAAGTTCTGTAATTCACTATTACAAGTTCAGATCTTCAAGTTATAATTTACAATAATAATTAGAAGCTATCAATTAGAAGTTCTGTATTTGACAATTACACGTTCAGATCTTCAAGTTATAATTTGCAATAATAATTAGAAGCTATCAATTTTAAGTTCTGTATTTGACAATTACAAGGTCAGATCTTCAAGTTATAATTTGCACTAATAATTTGTATTTAACAATTAGAAGTTCTGTATTTGACAATTACAAGTTAGGATCTTCAAGTTATAATTTGCAATAATAATTAGAAGCTACCAATTTTAAGTTCTGTATTTGACAATTACAAGTTCAGATCTCCAAGTTATAATTTGAAATAATAATTAGAAGCTATCAATTTTAAGTTCTGTATTTGACAATTACAAGTTCAGATCTTCACGTTATAATTTGCAAAAATAATTAGAAGCTATCAATTTTAAGTGCTGTATTTGACAATTACTAGTTCAGATCTTCAAGTAACAATTTTCACTAATAATTTGTATTTAACAATTAGAAGTTCTGTATTTGACTATTACAAGTTCAGATCTTCAAATTATTATTTGCAATCTTAGTTTGAATCTAATCATTCGAAGTTCTGTATTTACCTATTACAGGTTCAGATCTTCAAGTGATAATTTGCACTAATACTTTGTATTTAACAATTCGAAGTTCTGTATTTGACTATTACAAGTTCAGATCTTCAAGTTATAATTTGAATTATAATTATAAGCTATCAATTTTAAGTTCTGTATTTGACAATTACAAGTACAGATCTTCAAACTATTATTTGCAATAATAATTAGAAGCTATCAATTTTAAGTTCTGCATTTGACAATTACAAGTTCAGATCTTCAAGTTATAATTTGCAATAATAATTAGAAGCTATCAATTTTAAGTTCTGTATTTGATAATTACAAGTTCAGATCTACAAGTTATAATTTGCACTAATAATTTGTATTTAACAATTAGAAGTTCTGTATTTGACAATTACAAGTTAGGATCTTCAAGTTATAATTTGCAATAATAATTAGAAGCTACCAATTTTAAGTTCTGTATTTGACAATTACAAGTTCAGATCTCCAAGTTATAATTTGAAATAATAATTAGAAGCTATCAATTTTAAGTTCTGTATTTGACAATTACAAGTTCAGATCTTCAAGTTATAATTTGCAATAATAATTAGAAGCTATCAATTTTAAGTGCTGTATTTGACAATTACTAGTTCAGATCTTCAAGTAATAATTTTCACTAATAATTTGTATTTAACAATTAGACGTTCTGTATTTGACTATTACAAGTTCAGATCTTCAAATTATTATTTGCAATCTTAGTTTGAATTTAATCATTCGAAGTTCTGTATTTACCTATTACAGGTTCAGATCTTCAAGTTATAATTTGCAATCACAATTTGTATTTAACAATGCTAAGTTGCGTATTTGTCTATTACAAGTTCAGATCTTCAAATTATAATTTGCAATAATAATTATAAGCTATCAATTTTAAGTTCTGTATTTGACAATTAGAAGTACAGATCTTCAAACTATTATTTGCAATAATAATTAGAAGCTATCAATTTTAAGTTCTGCATTTGACAATTACAAGTTCAGATCTTCAAGTTATTATTTGCAATAATAATTAGAAGCTATTAATTTTAAGTTCTGTGTTTGACAATTACAAGTTCAGATCTTCAAGTTATAATTTGAAATAATAATTAGAAGCTATCAATTTTAAGTTCTGTATTTGATAATTACAAGTTCAGATCTTCAAGTTATAATTTGCACTAATAATTTGTATTTAACAATTAGAAGTTCTGTATTTGACAATTACACGTTCAGATCTTCAAGTTATAATTTGCAATAATAATTAGAAGCTATCAATTTTAAGTTCTGTATTTGACAATTACAAGGTCAGATCTTCAAGTTATAATTTGCACTAATAATTTGTATTTAACAATTAGTAGTTCTGTATTTGACAATTACAAGTTAGGATCTTCAAGTTATAATTTGCAATAATAATTAGAAGCTACCAATTTTAAGTTCTGTATTTGACAATTACAAGTTCAGATCTCCAAGTTATAATTTGAAATAATAATTAGAAGCTATCAATTTTAAGTTCTGTATTTGACAATTACAAGTTCAGATCTTCAAGTTATAATTTGCAATAATAATTAGAAGCTATCAATTTTAAGTGCTGTATTTGACAATTACTAGTTCAGATCTTCAAGTAATAATTTTCACTAATAATTTGTATTTAACAATTAGAAGTTCTGTATTTGACTATTACAAGTTCAGATCTTCAAATTATTATTTGCAATCTTAGTTTGAATTTAATCATTCGAAGTTCTGTATTTACCTATTACAGGTTCAGATCTTCAAGTTATAATTTGCAATCACAATTTGTATTTAACAATGCTAAGTTGCGTATTTGTCTATTACAAGTTCAGATCGTCAAATTATAATTTGCAATAATAATTAGAAGCTATCAATTTTAAGTTCTGTATTTGACAATTACAAGTTCAGATCTTCAAGTTATTATTTGCAATAATAATTAGAAGCTATCAATTTTAAGTTCTGTATTTGACAATTACAAGTTCAGATCTTCAAGTTATAATTTGCAATAATAATTAGAAGCTATCAATTTTAAGTGCTGTATTTGACAATTACTAGTTCAGATCTTCAAGTAATAATTTGCACTAATAATTTGTATTTAACAATTAGAAGTTCTGTATTTGACAATTACAAGTTTGGATCTTCAAGTTATAATTTGCAATAATAATTAGAAGCTACCAATTTTAAGTTCTGTATTTGACAATTACAAGTTCAGATCTCCAAGTTATAATTTGAAATAATAACTAGAAGCTATCAATTTTAAGTTCTGTATTTGACAATTACAAGTTCAGATCTTCACGTTATAATTTGCAATAATAATTAGAAGCTATCAATTTTAAGTGCTGTATTTGACAATTACTAGTTCAGATCTTCAAGTAACAATTTTCACTAATAATTTGTATTTAACAATTAGAAGTTCTGTATTTGACTATTACAAGTTCAGATCTTCAAATTATTATTTGCAATCTTAGTTTGAATTTAATCATTCGAAGTTCTGTATTTACCTATTACAGGTTCAGATCTTAGATCTTCAAGTTATAATTTGAATTATAATTATAAGCTATCAATTTTAAGTTCTGTATTTGACAATTACAAGTACAGATCTTCAAACTATTATTTGCAATAATAATTAGAAGCTATCAATTTTAAGTTCTGCATTTGACAATTACAAGTTCAGATCTTCAAGTTATAATTTGCAATAATAATTAGAAGCTATCAATTTTAAGTTCTGTATTTGATAATTACAAGTTCAGATCTACAAGTTATAATTTGCACTAATAATTTGTATTTAACAATTAGAAGTTCTGTATTTGACAATTACAAGTTAGGATCTTCAAGTTATAATTTGCAATAATAATTAGAAGCTACCAATTTTAAGTTCTGTATTTGACAATTACAAGTTCAGATCTCCAAGTTATAATTTGAAATAATAATTAGAAGCTATCAATTTTAAGTTCTGTATTTGACAATTACAAGGTCAGATCTTCAAGTTATAATTTGCACTAATAATTTGTATTTAACAATTAGTAGTTCTGTATTTGACAATTACAAGTTAGGATCTTCAAGTTATAATTTGCAATAATAATTAGAAGCTACCAATTTTAAGTTCTGTATTTGACAATTACAAGTTCAGATCTCCAAGTTATAATTTGAAATAATAATTAGAAGCTATCAATTTTAAGTTCTGTATTTGACAATTACAAGTTCAGATCTTCAAGTTATAATTTGCAATAATAATTAGAAGCTATCAATTTTAAGTGCTGTATTTGACAATTACTAGTTCAGATCTTCAAGTAATAATTTTCACTAATAATTTGTATTTAACAATTAGAAGTTCTGTATTTGACTATTACAAGTTCAGATCTTCAAATTATTATTTGCAATCTTAGTTTGAATTTAATCATTCGAAGTTCTGTATTTACCTATTACAGGTTCAGATCTTCAAGTTATAATTTGCAATCACAATTTGTATTTAACAATGCTAAGTTGCGTATTTGTCTATTACAAGTTCAGATCGTCAAATTATAATTTGCAATAATAATTAGAAGCTATCAATTTTAAGTTCTGTATTTGACAATTACAAGTTCAGATCTTCAAGTTATTATTTGCAATAATAATTAGAAGCTATCAATTTTAAGTTCTGTATTTGACAATTACAAGTTCAGATCTTCAAGTTATAATTTGCAATAATAATTAGAAGCTATCAATTTTAAGTGCTGTATTTGACAATTACTAGTTCAGATCTTCAAGTAATAATTTGCACTAATAATTTGTATTTAACAATTAGAAGTTCTGTATTTGACAATTACAAGTTTGGATCTTCAAGTTATAATTTGCAATAATAATTAGAAGCTACCAATTTTAAGTTCTGTATTTGACAATTACAAGTTCAGATCTCCAAGTTATAATTTGAAATAATAACTAGAAGCTATCAATTTTAAGTTCTGTATTTGACAATTACAAGTTCAGATCTTCACGTTATAATTTGCAATAATAATTAGAAGCTATCAATTTTAAGTGCTGTATTTGACAATTACTAGTTCAGATCTTCAAGTAACAATTTTCACTAATAATTTGTATTTAACAATTAGAAGTTCTGTATTTGACTATTACAAGTTCAGATCTTCAAATTATTATTTGCAATCTTAGTTTGAATTTAATCATTCGAAGTTCTGTATTTACCTATTACAGGTTCAGATCTTAGATCTTCAAGTTATAATTTGAATTATAATTATAAGCTATCAATTTTAAGTTCTGTATTTGACAATTACAAGTACAGATCTTCAAACTATTATTTGCAATAATAATTAGAAGCTATCAATTTTAAGTTCTGCATTTGACAATTACAAGTTCAGATCTTCAAGTTATAATTTGCAATAATAATTAGAAGCTATCAATTTTAAGTTCTGTATTTGATAATTACAAGTTCAGATCTACAAGTTATAATTTGCACTAATAATTTGTATTTAACAATTAGAAGTTCTGTATTTGACAATTACAAGTTAGGATCTTCAAGTTATAATTTGCAATAATAATTAGAAGCTACCAATTTTAAGTTCTGTATTTGACAATTACAAGTTCAGATCTCCAAGTTATAATTTGAAATAATAATTAGAAGCTATCAATTTTAAGTTCTGTATTTGACAATTACAAGGTCAGATCTTCAAGTTATAATTTGCACTAATAATTTGTATTTAACAATTAGTAGTTCTGTATTTGACAATTACAAGTTAGGATCTTCAAGTTATAATTTGCAATAATAATTAGAAGCTACCAATTTTAAGTTCTGTATTTGACAATTACAAGTTCAGATCTCCAAGTTATAATTTGAAATAATAATTAGAAGCTATCAATTTTAAGTTCTGTATTTGACAATTACAAGTTCAGATCTTCAAGTTATAATTTGCAATAATAATTAGAAGCTATCAATTTTAAGTGCTGTATTTGACAATTACTAGTTCAGATCTTCAAGTAATAATTTTCACTAATAATTTGTATTTAACAATTAGAAGTTCTGTATTTGACTATTACAAGTTCAGATCTTCAAATTATTATTTGCAATCTTAGTTTGAATTTAATCATTCGAAGTTCTGTATTTACCTATTACAGGTTCAGATCTTCAAGTTATAATTTGCAATCACAATTTGTATTTAACAATGCTAAGTTGCGTATTTGTCTATTACAAGTTCAGATCGTCAAATTATAATTTGCAATAATAATTAGAAGCTATCAATTTTAAGTTCTGTATTTGACAATTACAAGTTCAGATCTTCAAGTTATTATTTGCAATAATAATTAGAAGCTATCAATTTTAAGTTCTGTATTTGACAATTACAAGTTCAGATCTTCAAGTTATAATTTGCAATAATAATTAGAAGCTATCAATTTTAAGTGCTGTATTTGACAATTACTAGTTCAGATCTTCAAGTAATAATTTGCACTAATAATTTGTATTTAACAATTAGAAGTTCTGTATTTGACAATTACAAGTTAGGATCTTCAAGTTATAATTTGCAATAATAATTAGAAGCTACCAATTTTAAGTTCTGTATTTGACAATTACAAGTTCAGATCTCCAAGTTATAATTTGAAATAATAACTAGAAGCTATCAATTTTAAGTTCTGTATTTGACAATTACAAGTTCAGATCTTCACGTTATAATTTGCAATAATAATTAGAAGCTATCAATTTTAAGTGCTGTATTTGACAATTACTAGTTCAGATCTTCAAGTAACAATTTTCACTAATAATTTGTATTTAACAATTAGAAGTTCTGTATTTGACTATTACAAGTTCAGATCTTCAAATTATTATTTGCAATCTTAGTTTGAATTTAATCATTCGAAGTTCTGTATTTACCTATTACAGGTTCAGATCTTAGATCTTCAAGTTATAATTTGAATTATAATTATAAGCTATCAATTTTAAGTTCTGTATTTGACAATTACAAGTACAGATCTTCAAACTATTATTTGCAATAATAATTAGAAGCTATCAATTTTAAGTTCTGCATTTGACAATTACAAGTTCAGATCTTCAAGTTATAATTTGCAATAATAATTAGAAGCTATCAATTTTAAGTTCTGTATTTGATAATTACAAGTTCAGATCTACAAGTTATAATTTGCACTAATAATTTGTATTTAACAATTAGAAGTTCTGTATTTGACAATTACAAGTTAGGATCTTCAAGTTATAATTTGCAATAATAATTAGAAGCTACCAATTTTAAGTTCTGTATTTGACAATTACAAGTTCAGATCTCCAAGTTATAATTTGAAATAATAATTAGAAGCTATCAATTTTAAGTTCTGTATTTGACAATTACAAGTTCAGATCTTCAAGTTATAATTTTCAATAATAATTAGAAGCTATCAATTTTAAGTGCTGTATTTGACAATTACTAGTTCAGATCTTCAAGTAATAATTTTCACTAATAATTTGTATTTAACAATTAGAAGTTCTGTATTTGACTATTACAAGTTCAGATCTTCAAATTATTATTTGCAATCTTAGTTTGAATTTAATCATTCGAAGTTCTGTATTTACCTATTACAGGTTCAGATCTTCAAGTTATAATTTGCAATCACAATTTGTATTTAACAATGCTAAGTTGCGTATTTGTCTATTACAAGTTCAGATCTTCAAATTATAATTTGCAATAATAATTATAAGCTATCAATTTTAAGTTCTGTATTTGACAATTAGAAGTACAGATCTTCTAACTATTATTTGCAATAATAATTAGAAGCTATCAATTTTAAGTTCTGCATTTGACAATTACAAGTTCAGATCTTCAAGTTATTATTTGCAATAATAATTAGAAGCTATTAATTTTAAGTTCTGTGTTTGACAATTACAAGTTCAGATCTTCAAGTTATAATTTGAAATAATAATTAGAAGCTATCAATTTTAAGTTCTGTATTTGATAATTACAAGTTCAGATCTTCAAGTTATAATTTGCACTAATAATTTGTATTTAACAATTAGAAGTTCTGTATTTGACAATTACACGTTCAGATCTTCAAGTTATAATTTGCAATAATAATTAGAAGCTATCAATTTTAAGTTCTGTATTTGACAATTACAAGGTCAGATCTTCAAGTTATAATTTGCACTAATAATTTGTATTTAACAATTAGAAGTTCTGTATTTGACAATTACACGTTCAGATCTTCAAGTTATAATTTGCAATAATAATTAGAAGCTATCAATTTTAAGTTCTGTATTTGACAATTACAAGGTCAGATCTTCAAGTTATAATTTGCACTAATAATTTGTATTTAACAATTAGAAGTTCTGTATTTGACAATTACACGTTCAGATCTTCAAGTTATAATTTGCAATAATAATTAGAAGCTATCAATTTTAAGTTCTGTATTTGACAATTACAAGGTCAGATCTTCAAGTTATAATTTGCACTAATAATTTGTATTTAACAATTAGAAGTTCTGTATTTGTCAATTACAAGTTCAGATCTCCAAGTTATAATTTGAAATAATAATTAGAAGCTATCAATTTTAAGTTCTGTATTTGACAATTACAAGTTCAGATCTTCAAGTTATAATTTTCAATAATAATTAGAAGCTATCAATTTTAAGTGCTGTATTTGACAATTACTAGTTCAGATCTTCAAGTAATAATTTTCACTAATAATTTGTATTTAACAATTAGAAGTTCTGTATTTGACTATTACAAGTTCAGATCTTCAAATTATTATTTGCAATCTTAGTTTGAATTTAATCATTCGAAGTTCTGTATTTACCTATTACAGGTTCAGATCTTCAAGTTATAATTTGCAATCACAATTTGTATTTAACAATGCTAAGTTGCGTATTTGTCTATTACAAGTTCAGATCTTCAAATTATAATTTACAATAATAATTATAAGCTATCAATTTAAGTTCTGTATTTGACAATTACAAGTACAGATCTTCAAACTATTATTTGCAATAATAATTAGAAGCTATCAATTTTAAGTTCTGCATTTGACAATTACAAGTTCAGATCTTCAAGTTATTATTTGCAATAATAATTAGAAGCTATTAATTTTAAGTTCTGTGTTTGACAATTACAAGTTCAGATCTTTAAGTTATAATTTGAAATAATAATTAGAAGCTATCAATTTTAAGTTCTGTATTTGATAATTACAAGTTCAGATCTTCAAGTTATAATTTGCACTAATAATTTGTATTTAACAATTAGAAGTTCTGTATTTGACAATTACACGTTCAGATCTTCAAGTTATAATTTGCAATAATAATTAGAAGCTATCAATTTTAAGTTCTGTATTTGACAATTACAAGTTCAGATCTTCAAGTTATAATTTTCAATAATAATTAGAAGCTATCAATTTTAAGTGCTGTATTTGACAATTACTAGTTCAGATCTTCAAGTAATAATTTTCACTAATAATTTGTATTTAACAATTAGAAGTTCTGTATTTGACTATTACAAGTTCAGATCTTCAAATTATTATTTGCAATCTTAGTTTGAATTTAATCATTCGAAGTTCTGTATTTACCTATTACAGGTTCAGATCTTCAAGTTATAATTTGCAATCACAATTTGTATTTAACAATGCTAAGTTGCGTATTTGTCTATTACAAGTTCAGATCTTCAAATTATAATTTGCAATAATAATTATAAGCTATCAATTTTAAGTTCTGTATTTGACAATTACAAGTACAGATCTTCAAACTATTATTTGCAATTATAATTAGAAGCTATCAATTTTAAGTTCTGCATTTGACAATTACAAGTTCAGATCTTCAAGTTATTATTTCCAATAATAATTATAAGCTATCAATTTTAAGTTCTGTATTTGACAATTACAAGTACAGATCTTCAAACTATTATTTGCAATAATAATTAGAAGCTATCAATTTTAAGTTCTGTATTTGACAATTACAAGTTCAGATCTTCAAGTTATAATTTGCAATAATAATTAGAAGCTATCAATTTTAAGTGCTGTATTTGACAATTACTAGTTCAGATCTTCAAGTAATAATTTGCACTAATAATTTGTATTTAACAATTAGAAGTTCTGTATTTGACAATTACAAGTTAGGATCTTCAAGTTATAATTTGCAATAATAATTAGAAGCTACCAATTTTAAGTTCTGTATTTGACAATTACAAGTTCAGATCTCCAAGTTATAATTTGAAATAATAACTAGAAGCTATCAATTTTAAGTTCTGTATTTGACAATTACAAGTTCAGATCTTCACGTTATAATTTGCAATAATAATTAGAAGCTATCAATTTTAAGTGCTGTATTTGACAATTACTAGTTCAGATCTTCAAGTAATAATTTTCACTAATAATTTGTATTTAACAATTAAAAGTTCTGTATTTGACTATTACAAGTTCAGATCTTCAAATTATTATTTGCAATCTTAGTTTGAATTTAATCATTCGAAGTTCTGTATTTACCTATTACAGGTTCAGATCTTCGAGTAATAATTTGCACTAATACTTTGTATTTAACAATTCGAAGTTCTGTATTTGACTATTACAAGTTCAGATCTTCAAGTTATAATTTGAATTATAATTATAAGCTATCAATTTTAAGTTCTGTATTTGACAATTACAAGTACAGATCTTCAAACTATTATTTGCAATAATAATTAGAAGCTATCAATTTTAAATTCTGCATTTGACAATTTCAAGTTCAGATCTTCAAGTTATAATTTGCAATAATAATTAGAAGCTATCAATTTTAAGTTCTGTATTTGATAATTACAAGTTTAGATCTACAAGTTATAATTTGCACTAATAATTTGTATTTAACAATTAGAAGTTCTGTATTTGACAATTACAAGTTAGGATCTTCAAGTTATAATTTGCAATAATAATTAGAAGCTACCAATTTTAAGTTCTGTATTTGACAATTACAAGTTCAGATCTCCAAGTTATAATTTGAAATAATAATTAGAAGCTATCAATTTTAAGTTCTGTATTTGACAATTACAAGTTCAGATCTTCAAGTTATAATTTTCAATAATAATTAGAAGCTATCAATTTTAAGTGCTGTATTTGACAATTACTAGTTCAGATCTTCAAGTAATAATTTTCACTAATAATTTGTATTTAACAATTAGAAGTTCTGTATTTGACTATTACAAGTTCAGATCTTCAAATTATTATTTGCAATCTTAGTTTGAATTTAATCATTCGAAGTTCTGTATTTACCTATTACAGGTTCAGATCTTCAAGTTATAATTTGCAATCACAATTTGTATTTAACAATGCTAAGTTGCGTATTTGTCTATTACAAGTTCAGATCTTCAAATTATAATTTGCAATAATAATTATAAGCTATCAATTTTAAGTTCTGTATTTGACAATTACAAGTACAGATCTTCAAACTATTATTTGCAATAATAATTAGAAGCTATCAATTTTAAGTTCTGCATTTGACAATTACAAGTTCAGATCTTCAAGTTATTATTTGCAATAATAATTATAAGCTATCAATTTTAAGTTCTGTATTTGACAATTACAAGTACAGATCTTCAAACTATTATTTGCAATAATAATTAGAAGCTATCAATTTTAAGTTCTGCATTTGACAATTACAAGTTCAGATCTTCAAGTTATTATTTGCAATAATAATTAGAAGCTATTAATTTTAAGTTCTGTGTTTGACAATTACAAGTTCAGATCTTCAAGTTATAATTTGAAATAATAATTAGAAGCTATCAATTTTAAGTTCTGTATTTGATAATTACAAGTTCAGATCTTCAAGTTATAATTTGCACTAATAATTTGTATTTAACAATTAGAAGTTCTGTATTTGACAATTACACGTTCAGATCTTCAAGTTATAATTTGCAATAATAATTAGAAGCTATCAATTTTAAGTTCTGTATTTGACAATTACAAGGTCAGATCTTCAAGTTATAATTTGCACTAATAATTTGTATTTAACAATTAGTAGTTCTGTATTTGACAATTACAAGTTAGGATCTTCAAGTTATAATTTGCAATAATAATTAGAAGCTACCAATTTTAAGTTCTGTATTTGACAATTACAAGTTCAGATCTCCAAGTTATAATTTGAAATAATAATTAGAAGCTATCAATTTTAAGTTCTGTATTTGACAATTACAAGTTCAGATCTTCAAGTTATAATTTGCAATAATAATTAGAAGCTATCAATTTTAAGTGCTGTATTTGACAATTACTAGTTCAGATCTTCAAGTAATAATTTTCACTAATAATTTGTATTTAACAATTAGAAGTTCTGTATTTGACTATTACAAGTTCAGATCTTCAAATTATTATTTGCAATCTTAGTTTGAATTTAATCATTCGAAGTTCTGTATTTACCTATTACAGGTTCAGATCTTCAAGTTATAATTTGCAATCACAATTTGTATTTAACAATGCTAAGTTGCGTATTTGTCTATTACAAGTTCAGATCTTCAAATTATAATTTGCAATAATAATTAGAAGCTATCAATTTTAAGTTCTGTATTTGACAATTACAAGTTCAGATCTTCAAGTTATTATTTGCAATAATAATTAGAAGCTATCAATTTTAAGTTCTGTATTTGACAATTACAAGTTCAGATCTTCAAGTTATAATTTGCAATAATAATTAGAAGCTATCAATTTTAAGTGCTGTATTTGACAATTACTAGTTCAGATCTTCAAGTAATAATTTGCACTAATAATTTGTATTTAACAATTAGAAGTTCTGTATTTGACAATTACAAGTTAGGATCTTCAAGTTATAATTTGCAATAATAATTAGAAGCTACCAATTTTAAGTTCTGTATTTGACAATTACAAGTTCAGATCTCCAAGTTATAATTTGAAATAATAACTAGAAGCTATCAATTTTAAGTTCTGTATTTGACAATTACAAGTTCAGATCTTCACGTTATAATTTGCAATAATAATTAGAAGCTATCAATTTTAAGTGCTGTATTTGACAATTACTAGTTCAGATCTTCAAGTAATAATTTTCACTAATAATTAGTATTTAACAATTAAAAGTTCTGTATTTGACTATTACAAGTTCAGATCTTCAAATTATTATTTGCAATCTTAGTTTGAATTTAATCATTCGAAGTTCTGTATTTACCTATTACAGGTTCAGATCTTCGAGTAATAATTTGCACTAATACTTTGTATTTAACAATTCGAAGTTCTGTATTTGACTATTACAAGTTCAGATCTTCAAGTTATAATTTGAATTATAATTATAAGCTATCAATTTTAAGTTCTGTATTTGACAATTACAAGTACAGATCTTCAAACTATTATTTGCAATAATAATTAGAAGCTATCAATTTTAAGTTCTGCATTTGACAATTACAAGTTCAGATCTTCAAGTTATAATTTGCAATAATAATTAGAAGCTATCAATTTTAAGTTCTGTATTTGATAATTACAAGTTCAGATCTACAAGTTATAATTTGCACTAATAATTTGTATTTAACAATTAGAAGTTCTGTATTTGACAATTACAAGTTAGGATCTTCAAGTTATAATTTGCAATAATAATTAGAAGCTACCAATTTTAAGTTCTGTATTTGACAATTACAAGTTCAGATCTCCAAGTTATAATTTGAAATAATAATTAGAAGCTATCAATTTTAAGTTCTGTATTTGACAATTACAAGTTCAGATCTTCAAGTTATAATTTTCAATAATAATTAGAAGCTATCAATTTTAAGTGCTGTATTTGACAATTACTAGTTCAGATCTTCAAGTAATAATTTTCACTAATAATTTGTATTTAACAATTAGAAGTTCTGTATTTGACTATTACAAGTTCAGATCTTCAAATTATTATTTGCAATCTTAGTTTGAATTTAATCATTCGAAGTTCTGTATTTACCTATTACAGGTTCAGATCTTCAAGTTATAATTTGCAATCACAATTTGTATTTATCAATGCTAAGTTGCGTATTTGTCTATTACAAGTTCAGATCTTCAAATTATAATTTGCAATAATAATTAGAAGCTATCAATTTTAAGTTCTGTATTTGACAATTACAAGTTCAGATCTTCAAGTTATTATTTGCAATAATAATTAGAAGCTATCAATTTTAAGTTCTGTATTTGACAATTACAAGTTCAGATCTTCAAGTTATAATTTGCAATAATAATTAGAAGCTATCAATTTTAAGTGCTGTATTTGACAATTACTAGTTCAGATCTTCAAGTAATAATTTGCACTAATAATTTGTATTTAACAATTAGAAGTTCTGTATTTGACAATTACAAGTTAGGATCTTCAAGTTATATTTTTGCAATAATAATTAGAAGCTACCAATTTTAAGTTCTGTATTTGACAATTACAAGTTCAGATCTCCAAGTTATAATTTGAAATAATAACTAGAAGCTATCAATTTTAAGTTCTGTATTTGACAATTACAAGTTCAGATCTTCACGTTATAATTTGCAATAATAATTAGAAGCTATCAATTTTAAGTGCTGTATTTGACAATTACTAGTTCAGATCTTCAAGTAATAATTTTCACTAATAATTTGTATTTAACAATTAAAAGTTCTGTATTTGACTATTACAAGTTCAGATCTTCAAATTATTATTTGCAATCTTAGTTTGAATTTAATCATTCGAAGTTCTGTATTTACCTATTACAGGTTCAGATCTTCGAGTAATAATTTGCACTAATACTTTGTATTTAACAATTCGAAGTTCTGTATTTGACTATTACAAGTTCAGATCTTCAAGTTATAATTTGAATTATAATTATAAGCTATCAATTTTAAGTTCTGTATTTGACAATTACAAGTACAGATCTTCAAACTATTATTTGCAATAATAATTAGAAGCTATCAATTTTAAGTTCTGCATTTGACAATTACAAGTTCAGATCTTCAAGTTATAATTTGCAATAATAATTAGAAGCTATCAATTTTAAGTTCTGTATTTGATAATTACAAGTTCAGATCTACAAGTTATAATTTTCACTAATAATTTGTATTTAACAATTAGAAGTTCTGTATTTGTCAATTACAAGTTAGGATCTTCAAGTTATAATTTGCAATAATAATTAGAAGCTACCAATTTTAAGTTCTGTATTTGACAATTACAAGTTCAGATCTCCAAGTTATAATTTGAAATAATAATTAGAAGCTATCAATTTTAAGTTCTGTATTTGACAATTACAAGTTCAGATCTTCAAGTTATAATTTTCAATAATAATTAGAAGCTATCAATTTTAAGTGCTGTATTTGACAATTACTAGTTCAGATCTTCAAGTAATAATTTTCACTAATAATTTGTATTTAACAATTAGAAGTTCTGTATTTGACTATTACAAGTTCAGATCTTCAAATTATTATTTGCAATCTTAGTTTGAATTTAATCATTCGAAGTTCTGTATTTACCTATTACAGGTTCAGATCTTCAAGTTATAATTTGCAATCACAATTTGTATTTAACAATGCTAAGTTGCGTATTTGTCTATTACAAGTTCAGATCTTCAAATTATAATTTGCAATAATAATTATAAGCTATCAATTTTAAGTTCTGTATTTGACAATTACAAGTACAGATCTTCAAACTATTATTTGCAATAATAATTAGAAGCTATCAATTTTAAGTTCTGCATTTGACAATTACAAGTTCAGATCTTCAAGTTATTATTTGCAATAATAATTATAAGCTATCAATTTTAAGTTCTGTATTTGACAATTACAAGTACAGATCTTCAAACTATTATTTGCAATAATAATTAGAAGCTATCAATTTTAAGTTCTGCATTTGACAATTACAAGTTCAGATCTTCAAGTTATTATTTGCAATAATAATTAGAAGCTATTAATTTTAAGTTCTGTGTTTGACAATTACAAGTTCAGATCTTCAAGTTATAATTTGAAATAATAATTAGAAGCTATCAATTTTAAGTTCTGTATTTGATAATTACAAGTTCAGATCTTCAAGTTATAATTTGCACTAATAATTTGTATTTAACAATTAGAAGTTCTGTATTTGACAATTACACGTTCAGATCTTCAAGTTATAATTTGCAATAATAATTAGAAGCTATCAATTTTAAGTTCTGTATTTGACAATTACAAGGTCAGATCTTCAAGTTATAATTTGCACTAATAATTTGTATTTAACAATTAGTAGTTCTCTATTTGACAATTACAAGTTAGGATCTTCAAGTTATAATTTGCAATAATAATTAGAAGCTACCAATTTTAAGTTCTGTATTTGACAATTACAAGTTCAGATCTCCAAGTTATAATTTGAAATAATAATTAGAAGCTATCAATTTTAAGTTCTGTATTTGACAATTACAAGTTCAGATCTTCAAGTTATAATTTGCAATAATAATTAGAAGCTATCAATTTTAAGTGCTGTATTTGACAATTACTAGTTCAGATCTTCAAGTAATAATTTTCACTAATAATTTGTATTTAACAATTAGAAGTTCTGTATTTGACTATTACAAGTTCAGTTCTTCAAATTATTATTTGCAATCTTAGTTTGAATTTAATCATTCGAAGTTCTGTATTTACCTATTACAGGTTCAGATCTTCAAGTTATAATTTGCAATCACAATTTGTATTTAACAATGCTAAGTTGCGTATTTGTCTATTACAAGTTCAGATCTTCAAATTATAATTTGCAATAATAATTAGAAGCTATCAATTTTAAGTTCTGTATTTGACAATTACAAGTTCAGATCTTCAAGTTATTATTTGCAATAATAATTAGAAGCTATCAATTTTAAGTTCTGTATTTGACAATTACAGGTTCAGATCTTCAAGTTATAATTTGCAATAATAATTAGAAGCTATCAATTTTAAGTGCTGTATTTGACAATTACTAGTTCAGATCTTCAAGTAATAATTTGCACTAATAATTTGTATTTAACAATTAGAAGTTCTGTATTTGACAATTACAAGTTAGGATCTTCAAGTTATAATTTGCAATAATAATTAGAAGCTACCAATTTTAAGTTCTGTATTTGACAATTACAAGTTCAGATCTCCAAGTTATAATTTGAAATAATAACTAGAAGCTATCAATTTTAAGTTCTGTATTTGACAATTACAAGTTCAGATCTTCACGTTATAATTTGCAATAATAATTAGAAGCTATCAATTTTAAGTGCTGTATTTGACAATTACTAGTTCAGATCTTCAAGTAATAATTTTCACTAATAATTTGTATTTAACAATTAAAAGTTCTGTATTTGACTATTACAAGTTCAGATCTTCAAATTATTATTTGCAATCTTAGTTTGAATTTAATCATTCGAAGTTCTGTATTTACCTATTACAGGTTCAGATCTTCGAGTAATAATTTGCACTAATACTTTGTATTTAACAATTCGAAGTTCTGTATTTGACTATTACAAGTTCAGATCTTCAAGTTATAATTTGAATTATAATTATAAGCTATCAATTTTAAGTTCTGTATTTGACAATTACAAGTACAGATCTTCAAACTATTATTTGCAATAATAATTAGAAGCTATCAATTTTAAGTTCTGCATTTGACAATTACAAGTTCAGATCTTCAAGTTATAATTTGCAATAATAATTAGAAGCTATCAATTTTAAGTTCTGTATTTGATAATTACAAGTTCAGATCTACAAGTTATAATTTGCACTAATAATTTGTATTTAACAATTAGAAGTTCTGTATTTGACAATTACAAGTTAGGATCTTCAAGTTATAATTTGCAATAATAATTAGAAGCTACCAATTTTAAGTTCTGTATTTGACAATTACAAGTTCAGATCTCCAAGTTATAATTTGAAATAATAATTAGAAGCTATCAATTTTAAGTTCTGTATTTGACAATTACAAGTTCAGATCTTCAAGTTATAATTTTCAATAATAATTAGAAGCTATCAATTTTAAGTGCTGTATTTGACAATTACTAGTTCAGATCTTCAAGTAATAATTTTCACTAATAATTTGTATTTAACAATTAGAAGTTCTGTATTTGACTATTACAAGTTCAGATCTTCAAATTATTATTTGCAATCTTAGTTTGAATTTAATCATTCGAAGTTCTGTATTTACCTATTACAGGTTCAGATCTTCAAGTTATAATTTGCAATCACAATTTGTATTTATCAATGCTAAGTTGCGTATTTGTCTATTACAAGTTCAGATCTTCAAATTATAATTTGCAATAATAATTAGAAGCTATCAATTTTAAGTTCTGTATTTGACAATTACAAGTTCAGATCTTCAAGTTATTATTTGCAATAATAATTAGAAGCTATCAATTTTAAGTTCTGTATTTGACAATTACAAGTTCAGATCTTCAAGTTATAATTTGCAATAATAATTAGAAGCTATCAATTTTAAGTGCTGTATTTGACAATTACTAGTTCAGATCTTCAAGTAATAATTTGCACTAATAATTTGTATTTAACAATTAGAAGTTCTGTATTTGACAATTACAAGTTAGGATCTTCAAGTTATAATTTGCAATAATAATTAGAAGCTACCAATTTTAAGTTCTGTATTTGACAATTACAAGTTCAGATCTCCAAGTTATAATTTGAAATAATAACTAGAAGCTATCAATTTTAAGTTCTGTATTTGACAATTACAAGTTCAGATCTTCACGTTATAATTTGCAATAATAATTAGAAGCTATCAATTTTAAGTGCTGTATTTGACAATTACTAGTTCAGATCTTCAAGTAATAATTTTCACTAATAATTTGTATTTAACAATTAAAAGTTCTGTATTTGACTATTACAAGTTCAGATCTTCAAATTATTATTTGCAATCTTAGTTTGAATTTAATCATTCGAAGTTCTGTATTTACCTATTACAGGTTCAGATCTTCGAGTAATAATTTGCACTAATACTTTGTATTTAACAATTCGAAGTTCTGTATTTGACTATTACAAGTTCAGATCTTCAAGTTATAATTTGAATTATAATTATAAGCTATCAATTTTAAGTTCTGTATTTGACAATTACAAGTACAGATCTTCAAACTATTATTTGCAATAATAATTAGAAGCTATCAATTTTAAGTTCTGCATTTGACAATTACAAGTTCAGATCTTCAAGTTATAATTTGCAATAATAATTAGAAGCTATCAATTTTAAGTTCTGTATTTGATAATTACAAGTTCAGATCTACAAGTTATAATTTTCACTAATAATTTGTATTTAACAATTAGAAGTTCTGTATTTGTCAATTACAAGTTAGGATCTTCAAGTTATAATTTGCAATAATAATTAGAAGCTACCAATTTTAAGTTCTGTATTTGACAATTACAAGTTCAGATCTCCAAGTTATAATTTGAAATAATAATTAGAAGCTATCAATTTTAAGTTCTGTATTTGACAATTACAAGTTCAGATCTTCAAGTTATAATTTTCAATAATAATTAGAAGCTATCAATTTTAAGTGCTGTATTTGACAATTACTAGTTCAGATCTTCAAGTAATAATTTTCACTAATAATTTGTATTTAACAATTAGAAGTTCTGTATTTGACTATTACAAGTTCAGATCTTCAAATTATTATTTGCAATCTTAGTTTGAATTTAATCATTCGAAGTTCTGTATTTACCTATTACAGGTTCAGATCTTCAAGTTATAATTTGCAATCACAATTTGTATTTAACAATGCTAAGTTGCGTATTTGTCTATTACAAGTTCAGATCTTCAAATTATAATTTGCAATAATAATTATAAGCTATCAATTTTAAGTTCTGTATTTGACAATTACAAGTACAGATCTTCAAACTATTATTTGCAATAATAATTAGAAGCTATCAATTTTAAGTTCTGCATTTGACAATTACAAGTTCAGATCTTCAAGTTATTATTTGCAATAATAATTAGAAGCTATTAATTTTAAGTTCTGTGTTTGACAATTACAAGTTCAGATCTTCAAGTTATAATTTGAAATAATAATTAGAAGCTATCAATTTTAAGTTCTGTATTTGATAATTACAAGTTCAGATCTTCAAGTTATAATTTGCACTAATAATTTGTATTTAACAATTAGAAGTTCTGTATTTGACAATTACACGTTCAGATCTTCAAGTTATAATTTGCAATAATAATTAGAAGCTATCAATTTTAAGTTCTGTATTTGACAATTACAAGTTCAGATCTTCAAGTTATAATTTTCAATAATAATTAGAAGCTATCAATTTTAAGTGCTGTATTTGACAATTACTAGTTCAGATCTTCAAGTAATAATTTTCACTAATAATTTGTATTTAACAATTAGAAGTTCTGTATTTGACTATTACAAGTTCAGATCTTCAAATTATTATTTGCAATCTTAGTTTGAATTTAATCATTCGAAGTTCTGTATTTACCTATTACAGGTTCAGATCTTCAAGTTATAATTTGCAATCACAATTTGTATTTAACAATGCTAAGTTGCGTATTTGTCTATTACAAGTTCAGATCTTCAAATTATAATTTGCAATAATAATTATAAGCTATCAATTTTAAGTTCTGTATTTGACAATTACAAGTACAGATCTTCAAACTATTATTTGCAATAATAATTAGAAGCTATCAATTTTAAGTTCTGCATTTGACAATTACAAGTTCAGATCTTCAAGTTATTATTTGCAATAATAATTATAAGCTATCAATTTTAAGTTCTGTATTTGACAATTACAAGTACAGATCTTCAAACTATTATTTGCAATAATAATTAGAAGCTATCAACTTTAAGTTCTGCATTTGACAATTACAAGTTCAGATCTTCAAGTTATTATTTGCAATAATAATTAGAAGCTATTAATTTTAAGTTCTGTGTTTGACAATTACAAGTTCAGATCTTCAAGTTATAATTTGAAATAATAATTAGAAGCTATCAATTTTAAGTTCTGTATTTGATAATTACAAGTTCAGATCTTCAAGTTATAATTTGCACTAATAATTTGTATTTAACAATTAGAAGTTCTGTATTTGACAATTACACGTTCAGATCTTCAAGTTATAATTTGCAATAATAATTAGAAGCTATCAATTTTAAGTTCTGTATTTGACAATTACAAGGTCAGATCTTCAAGTTATAATTTGCACTAATAATTTGTATTTAACAATTAGTAGTTCTGTATTTGACAATTACAAGTTAGGATCTTCAAGTTATAATTTGCAATAATAATTAGAAGCTACCAATTTTAAGTTCTGTATTTGACAATTACAAGTTCAGATCTTCAAGTTATAATTTGCAATAATAATTAGAAGCTATCAATTTTAAGTGCTGTATTTGACAATTACTAGTTCAGATCTTCAAGTAATAATTTTCACTAATAATTTGTATTTAACAATTAGAAGTTCTGTATTTGACTATTACAAGTTCAGATCTTCAAATTATTATTTGCAATCTTAGTTTGAATTTAATCATTCGAAGTTCTGTATTTACCTATTACAGGTTCAGATCTTCAAGTTATAATTTGCAATCACAATTTGTATTTAACAATGCAAAGTTTCGTATTTGTCTATTACAAGTTCAGATCTTCAAATTATAATTTGCAATAATAATTAGAAGCTATCAATTTTAAGTTCTGTATTTGACAATTACAAGTTCAGATCTTCAAGTTATTATTTGCAATAATAATTAGAAGCTATCAATTTTAAGTTCTGTATTTGACAATTACAAGTTCAGATCTTCAAGTTATAATTTGCAATAATAATTAGAAGCTATCAATTTTAAGTGCTGTATTTGACAATTACTAGTTCAGATCTTCAAGTAATAATTTGCACTAATAATTTGTATTTAACAATTAGAAGTTCTGTATTTGACAATTACAAGTTAGGATCTTCAAGTTATAATTTGCAATAATAATTAGAAGCTACCAATTTTAAGTTCTGTATTTGACAATTACAAGTTCAGATCTCCAAGTTATAATTTGAAATAATAACTAGAAGCTATCAATTTTAAGTTCTGTATTTGACAATTACAAGTTCAGATCTTCACGTTATAATTTGCAATAATAATTAGAAGCCATCAATTTTAAGTGCTGTATTTGACAATTACTAGTTCAGATCTTCAAGTAATAATTTTCACTAATAATTTGTATTTAACAATTAAAAGTTCTGTATTTGACTATTACAAGTTCAGATCTTCAAATTATTATTTGCAATCTTAGTTTGAATTTAATCATTCGAAGTTCTGTATTTACCTATTACAGGTTCAGATCTTCGAGTAATAATTTGCACTAATACTTTGTATTTAACAATTCGAAGTTCTGTATTTGACTATTACAAGTTCAGATCTTCAAGTTATAATTTGAATTATAATTATAAGCTATCAATTTTAAGTTCTGTATTTGACAATTACAAGTACAGATCTTCAAACTATTATTTGCAATAATAATTAGAAGCTATTAATTTTAAGTTCTGTGTTTGACAATTACAAGTTCAGATCTTCAAGTTATAATTTGAAATAATAATTAGAAGCTATCAATTTTAAGTTCTGTATTTGATAATTACAAGTTCAGATCTTCAAGTTATAATTTGCACTAATAATTTGTATTTAACAATTAGAAGTTCTGTATTTGACAATTACACGTTCAGATCTTCAAGTTATAATTTGCAATAATAATTAGAAGCTATCAATTTTAAGTTCTGTATTTGACAATTACAAGGTCAGATCTTCAAGTTATAATTTGCACTAATAATTTGTATTTAACAATTAGTAGTTCTGTATTTGACAATTACAAGTTAGGATCTTCAAACTATTATTTGCAATAATAATTAGAAGCTATCAATTTTAAGTTCTGCATTTGACAATTACAAGTTCAGATCTTCAAGTTATTATTTGCAATAATAATTAGAAGCTATTAATTTTAAGTTCTGTGTTTGACAATTACAAGTTCAGATCTTCAAGTTATAATTTGAAATAATAATTAGAAGCTATCAATTTTAAGTTCTGTATTTGATAATTACAAGTTCAGATCTTCAAGTTATAATTTGCACTAATAATTTGTATTTAACAATTAGAAGTTCTGTATTTGACAATTACACGTTCAGATCTTCAAGTTATAATTTGCAATAATAATTAGAAGCTATCAATTTTAAGTTCTGTATTTGACAATTACAAGTTCAGATCTTCAAGTTATAATTTTCAATAATAATTAGAAGCTATCAATTTTAAGTGCTGTATTTGACAATTACTAGTTCAGATCTTCAAGTAATAATTTTCACTAATAATTTGTATTTAACAATTAGAAGTTCTGTATTTGACTATTACAAGTTCAGATCTTCAAATTATTATTTGCAATCTTAGTTTGAATTTAATCATTCGAAGTTCTGTATTTACCTATTACAGGTTCAGATCTTCAAGTTATAATTTGCAATCACAATTTGTATTTAACAATGCTAAGTTGCGTATTTGTCTATTACAAGTTCAGATCTTCAAATTATAATTTGCAATAATAATTATAAGCTATCAATTTTAAGTTCTGTATTTGACAATTACAAGTACAGATCTTCAAACTATTATTTGCAATAATAATTAGAAGCTATCAATTTTAAGTTCTGCATTTGACAATTACAAGTTCAGATCTTCAAGTTATTATTTGCAATAATAATTATAAGCTATCAATTTTAAGTTCTGTATTTGACAATTACAAGTACAGATCTTCAAACTATTATTTGCAATAATAATTAGAAGCTATCAACTTTAAGTTCTGCATTTGACAATTACAAGTTCAGATCTTCAAGTTATTATTTGCAATAATAATTAGAAGCTATTAATTTTAAGTTCTGTGTTTGACAATTACAAGTTCAGATCTTCAAGTTATAATTTGAAATAATAATTAGAAGCTATCAATTTTAAGTTCTGTATTTGATAATTACAAGTTCAGATCTTCAAGTTATAATTTGCACTAATAATTTGTATTTAACAATTAGAAGTTCTGTATTTGACAATTACACGTTCAGATCTTCAAGTTATAATTTGCAATAATAATTAGAAGCTATCAATTTTAAGTTCTGTATTTGACAATTACAAGGTCAGATCTTCAAGTTATAATTTGCACTAATAATTTGTATTTAACAATTAGTAGTTCTGTATTTGACAATTACAAGTTAGGATCTTCAAGTTATAATTTGCAATAATAATTAGAAGCTACCAATTTTAAGTTCTGTATTTGACAATTACAAGTTCAGATCTTCAAGTTATAATTTGCAATAATAATTAGAAGCTATCAATTTTAAGTGCTGTATTTGACAATTACTAGTTCAGATCTTCAAGTAATAATTTTCACTAATAATTTGTATTTAACAATTAGAAGTTCTGTATTTGACTATTACAAGTTCAGATCTTCAAATTATTATTTGCAATCTTAGTTTGAATTTAATCATTCGAAGTTCTGTATTTACCTATTACAGGTTCAGATCTTCAAGTTATAATTTGCAATCACAATTTGTATTTAACAATGCAAAGTTGCGTATTTGTCTATTACAAGTTCAGATCTTCAAATTATAATTTGCAATAATAATTAGAAGCTATCAATTTTAAGTTCTGTATTTGACAATTACAAGTTCAGATCTTCAAGTTATTATTTGCAATAATAATTAGAAGCTATCAATTTTAAGTTCTGTATTTGACAATTACAAGTTCAGATCTTCAAGTTATAATTTGCAATAATAATTAGAAGCTATCAATTTTAAGTGCTGTATTTGACAATTACTAGTTCAGATCTTCAAGTAATAATTTGCACTAATAATTTGTATTTAACAATTAGAAGTTCTGTATTTGACAATTACAAGTTAGGATCTTCAAGTTATAATTTGCAATAATAATTAGAAGCTACCAATTTTAAGTTCTGTATTTGACAATTACAAGTTCAGATCTCCAAGTTATAATTTGAAATAATAACTAGAAGCTATCAATTTTAAGTTCTGTATTTGACAATTACAAGTTCAGATCTTCACGTTATAATTTGCAATAATAATTAGAAGCCATCAATTTTAAGTGCTGTATTTGACAATTACTAGTTCAGATCTTCAAGTAATAATTTTCACTAATAATTTGTATTTAACAATTAAAAGTTCTGTATTTGACTATTACAAGTTCAGATCTTCAAATTATTATTTGCAATCTTAGTTTGAATTTAATCATTCGAAGTTCTGTATTTACCTATTACAGGTTCAGATCTTCGAGTAATAATTTGCACTAATACTTTGTATTTAACAATTCGAAGTTCTGTATTTGACTATTACAAGTTCAGATCTTCAAGTTATAATTTGAATTATAATTATAAGCTATCAATTTTAAGTTCTGTATTTGACAATTACAAGTACAGATCTTCAAACTATTATTTGCAATAATAATTAGAAGCTATTAATTTTAAGTTCTGTGTTTGACAATTACAAGTTCAGATCTTCAAGTTATAATTTGAAATAATAATTAGAAGCTATCAATTTTAAGTTCTGTATTTGATAATTACAAGTTCAGATCTTCAAGTTATAATTTGCACTAATAATTTGTATTTAACAATTAGAAGTTCTGTATTTGACAATTACACGTTCAGATCTTCAAGTTATAATTTGCAATAATAATTAGAAGCTATCAATTTTAAGTTCTGTATTTGACAATTACAAGGTCAGATCTTCAAGTTATAATTTGCACTAATAATTTGTATTTAACAATTAGTAGTTCTGTATTTGACAATTACAAGTTAGGATCTTCAAGTTATAATTTGCAATAATAATTAGAAGCTACCAATTTTAAGTTCTGTATTTGACAATTACAAGTTCAGATCTTCAAGTTATAATTTGCAATAATAATTAGAAGCTATCAATTTTAAGTGCTGTATTTGACAATTACTAGTTCAGATCTTCAAGTAATAATTTTCACTAATAATTTGTATTTAACAATTAGAAGTTCTGTATTTGACTATTACAAGTTCAGATCTTCAAATTATTATTTGCAATCTTAGTTTGAATTTAATCATTCGAAGTTCTGTATTTACCTATTACAGGTTCAGATCTTCAAGTTATAATTTGCAATCACAATTTGTATTTAACAATGCAAAGTTGCGTATTTGTCTATTACAAGTTCAGATCTTCAAATTATAATTTGCAATAATAATTAGAAGCTATCAATTTTAAGTTCTGTATTTGACAATTACAAGTTCAGATCTTCAAGTTATTATTTGCAATAATAATTAGAAGCTATCAATTTTAAGTTCTGTATTTGACAATTACAAGTTCAGATCTTCAAGTTATAATTTGCAATAATAATTAGAAGCTATCAATTTTAAGTGCTGTATTTGACAATTACTAGTTCAGATCTTCAAGTAATAATTTGCACTAATAATTTGTATTTAACAATTAGAAGTTCTGTATTTGACAATTACAAGTTAGGATCTTCAAGTTATAATTTGCAATAATAATTAGAAGCTACCAATTTTAAGTTCTGTATTTGACAATTACAAGTTCAGATCTCCAAGTTATAATTTGAAATAATAACTAGAAGCTATCAATTTTAAGTTCTGTATTTGACAATTACAAGTTCAGATCTTCACGTTATAATTTGCAATAATAATTAGAAGCCATCAATTTTAAGTGCTGTATTTGACAATTACTAGTTCAGATCTTCAAGTAATAATTTTCACTAATAATTTGTATTTAACAATTAAAAGTTCTGTATTTGACTATTACAAGTTCAGATCTTCAAATTATTATTTGCAATCTTAGTTTGAATTTAATCATTCGAAGTTCTGTATTTACCTATTACAGGTTCAGATCTTCGAGTAATAATTTGCACTAATACTTTGTATTTAACAATTCGAAGTTCTGTATTTGACTATTACAAGTTCAGATCTTCAAGTTATAATTTGAATTATAATTATAAGCTATCAATTTTAAGTTCTGTATTTGACAATTACAAGTACAGATCTTCAAACTATTATTTGCAATAATAATTAGAAGCTATCAATTTTAAGTTCTGCATTTGACAATTACAAGTTCAGATCTTCAAGTTATAATTTGCAATAATAATTAGAAGCTATCAATTTTAAGTTCTGTATTTGATAATTACAAGTTCAGATCTACAAGTTATAATTTGCACTAATAATTTGTATTTAACAATTAGAAGTTCTGTATTTGACAATTACAAGTTAGGATCTTCAAGTTATAATTTGCAATAATAATTAGAAGCTACCAATTTTAAGTTCTGTATTTGACAATTACAAGTTCAGATCTCCAAGTTATAATTTGAAATAATAATTAGAAGCTATCAATTTTAAGTTCTGTATTTGACAATTACAAGTTCAGATCTTCAAGTTATAATTTTCAATAATAATTAGAAGCTATCAATTTTAAGTGCTGTATTTGACAATTACTAGTTCAGATCTTCAAGTAATAATTTTCACTAATAATTTGTATTTAACAATTAGAAGTTCTGTATTTGACTATTACAAGTTCAGATCTTCAAATTATTATTTGCAATCTTAGTTTGAATTTAATCATTCGAAGTTCTGTATTTACCCCCAAGTAGCATTTCTAGCTACAAAACAGCTGCGAAGTTTTGTAGCTGGTTATTAGCTGACTACAAATTAGCTATTTATTGATATTTTACCAGCGGTATATTAGTATAAAAAATAGCTGTTGATTAGCTAGGTAATAGCTCTTAAATAACTGCTACCATTTGTAGCCGCTTATAATACCTGCTAATGACGCATGAATAATAGCTTAATAATAGCTTCTTGGTAGCAAATTTTAAAATCAGCTAATTCGGAGTTACATAGGTTTAAAAATTGCTGCTTTTGAACAACTCACCTTCGTTTGCATTCGGCTTGATGTCGAATATAAACGAGAAATTATAATAATACACCGTTAAGCTAACTAATTCCGTAGCTGATTTGTCGTTACAATAAAAATTTATTAATTTCCATACATAATTATTCCTTAAATGTAAACAGTGCTTAACTACAAATTTTAGTAAGAAAATGATCTATTTGATTAAATGATTCGACCGCGGTGGCATACGGTGACCCATAGGCGCCGGATAGGGGGGGCAAAGCAGGGCACTTGCCCCCCTTAGAAAATTAAATTTTTTGTTTTTACCTAGCTAGCGCTCGTAAAATATTAAGAATTTTCCTTTAAAGTCATAAAGCCTAACAAAAATTAATACTTTGCCCCCCTCTATATTTAACTCTTCCGGGGCCACTGGGTGCCCCGTATTAAAAGATAGTTTAATTCAGGGGCGCATTAAGGTACCTCAGTCCCGCTAGGAACACAAATGTAACCGTTTACAAAATTAACCAATGATTTCTATTGGCTTATTAATAATGATAAATATTTCCTATTGGTTAGTTAAATTTAACGGCTTCATAAAATTTTTATAAAACTTATATGGTAATCTGAATTAGTTTCATTGGCATCGACGTCGACATCGCCCAAATTTTGGCCATTGGTTTCAGCGTTATTACAGCCAGCATTGGCTTATTATTCCTTAAATTTAAACAGTGCTTAACTACAAATTTTAGTAAGAAAATGATTTATTTGATTAAATGATTCGACCGCGGTGGCATACGGTGCACCGTATTAAAAGATAGTTTAATTCAGGGGCGCATTAAGGTACCTCAGTCCCGCTAGGAACACAAATGTAACCGTTTACAAAATTAACCAATGATTTCTATTGGCTTATTAATAATGATAAATATTTCCTATTGGTTAGTTAAATTTAACGGCTTCATAAAATTTTTATAAAACTTATATGGTAATCCGAATTAGTTTCATTGGCATCGAAGTCGACATCGCCCAAATTTTGGCCATTGGTTTCAGCGTTATTACAGCCAACATTGTCGATTGCCTCCAAGTTGACATTACCACGTGTTGATTTTAGTTCCAATTTTTTATGTATGATTCTCGTATTAACGCGTCTTTTATACGTACCGCTTCTTTTGAATCTTCTCATCATATCGAGCAAATCAATATCATTCGTAAGATTATATTTACAGATACCAATACTTCTTATACGATAGTTCTCCATTGTTTTGCGAGTAATTTACAATTTAAATAATTGTTACATATTATATACCACACGTAAGTACCATATAATAATACCTGCATTTTAACATTATAAAAATATAGCAGTCATATAGCCTAGGGGGTTAAGTGGAAGCTTCGTAATGCGAGGGTACGGCGTTCGAATCCCAGTCCAGCCAGGTAAGTAAAAAAAAGAAGTTTACAAAATTGTATTTAATATTAAAAATTTACAGATTTACCATCTAGGAATTTCGAGTGTCATATAACCAGTAAAGAAGAATAAGTGAAAAAAATTTAATAATAATATAATAATTTGTAGATTATGAATTATAAATAAAAATCGAAACCACGGTATAATCAAGAATTTCAATTGTGAGAAATTATATATTTTTTTTAATTTTGTTGAAAATGAAATTATTATATCAATATATTATATAGGGTAGATAAAATAAACAATTTTTGATTTTTTTAAATAAAAAATTTTTTTTTAATTTTAAATAAATTACGGCTGCTATACAACTAGCAAAATTTAAGCAATTCTAGTCAGTCATTTACACGCTACCGTAGCTGACTTTTAGTAAGCTATTCCTGAGTGTCGCAGGCAGCTACCAAACAGCTGCATAGCGTGCTACTACCATTAAAAATTGCTGGCTTTCTGCTCAAAAATAGTGGGCCAATTTAGCAATATTGCAGCACCTTTGCTGCATTGTAGGCGCTAATCGGCTGGCTACTGTAGCTGCTGCAGCTGCACAACAGAGCATTTAGCTAGCAATTTGCTTTTTTGTAGCATCAAAATGCTACTTGGGCCTATTACAGGTTCAGATCTTCAAGTTATAATTTGCAATCACAATTTGTATTTAACAATGCTAAGTTGCGTATTTGTCTATTACAAGTTCAGATCTTCAAATTATAATTTGCAATAATAATTATAAGCTATCAATTTTAAGTTCTGTATTTGACAATTACAAGTACAGATCTTCAAACTATTATTTGCAATAATAATTAGAAGCTATCAATTTTAAGTTCTGCATTTGACAATTACAAGTTCAGATCTTCAAGTTATTATTTGCAATAATAATTAGAAGCTATTAATTTTAAGTTCTGTGTTTGACAATTACAAGTTCAGATCTTCAAGTTATAATTTGAAATAATAATTAGAAGCTATCAATTTTAAGTTCTGTATTTGATAATTACAAGTTCAGATCTTCAAGTTATAATTTGCACTAATAATTTGTATTTAACAATTAGAAGTTCTGTATTTGACAATTACACGTTCAGATCTTCAAGTTATAATTTGCAATAATAATTAGAAGCTATCAATTTTAAGTTCTGTATTTGACAATTACAAGTTCAGATCTTCAAGTTATAATTTTCAATAATAATTAGAAGCTATCAATTTTAAGTGCTGTATTTGACAATTACTAGTTCAGATCTTCAAGTAATAATTTTCACTAATAATTTGTATTTAACAATTAGAAGTTCTGTATTTGACTATTACAAGTTCAGATCTTCAAATTATTATTTGCAATCTTAGTTTGAATTTAATCATTCGAAGTTCTGTATTTACCTATTACAGGTTCAGATCTTCAAGTTATAATTTGCAATCACAATTTTTATTTAACAATGCTAAGTTGCGTATTTGTCTATTACAAGTTCAGATCTTCAAATTATAATTTGCAATAATAATTATAAGCTATCAATTTTAAGTTCTGTATTTGACAATTACAAGTTCAGATCTTCAAGTTATTATTTGCAATAATAATTAGAAGCTATCAATTTTAAGTTCTGTATTTGACAATTACAAGTTCAGATCTTCAAGTTATAATTTGCAATAATAATTAGAAGCTATCAATTTTAAGTGCTGTATTTGACAATTACTAGTTCAGATCTTCAAGTAATAATTTGCACTAATAATTTGTATTTAACAATTAGAAGTTCTGTATTTGACAATTACAAGTTAGGATCTTCAAGTTATAATTTGCAATAATAATTAGAAGCTACCAATTTTAAGTTCTGTATTTGACAATTACAAGTTCAGATCTCCAAGTTATAATTTGAAATAATAACTAGAAGCTATCAATTTTAAGTTCTGTATTTGACAATTACAAGTTCAGATCTTCACGTTATAATTTGCAATAATAATTAGAAGCCATCAATTTTAAGTGCTGTATTTGACAATTACTAGTTCAGATCTTCAAGTAATAATTTTCACTAATAATTTGTATTTAACAATTAAAAGTTCTGTATTTGACTATTACAAGTTCAGATCTTCAAATTATTATTTGCAATCTTAGTTTGAATTTAATCATTCGAAGTTCTGTATTTACCTATTACAGGTTCAGATCTTCGAGTAATAATTTGCACTAATACTTTGTATTTAACAATTCGAAGTTCTGTATTTGACTATTACAAGTTCAGATCTTCAAGTTATAATTTGAATTATAATTATAAGCTATCAATTTTAAGTTCTGTATTTGACAATTACAAGTACAGATCTTCAAACTATTATTTGCAATAATAATTAGAAGCTATTAATTTTAAGTTCTGTGTTTGACAATTACAAGTTCAGATCTTCAAGTTATAATTTGAAATAATAATTAGAAGCTATCAATTTTAAGTTCTGTATTTGATAATTACAAGTTCAGATCTTCAAGTTATAATTTGCACTAATAATTTGTATTTAACAATTAGAAGTTCTGTATTTGACAATTACACGTTCAGATCTTCAAGTTATAATTTGCAATAATAATTAGAAGCTATCAATTTTAAGTTCTGTATTTGACAATTACAAGGTCAGATCTTCAAGTTATAATTTGCACTAATAATTTGTATTTAACAATTAGTAGTTCTGTATTTGACAATTACAAGTTAGGATCTTCAAGTTATAATTTGCAATAATAATTAGAAGCTACCAATTTTAAGTTCTGTATTTGACAATTACAACCCAAACAACACAAACCGGTTTTCTGGATATCCACTGGATGTTTTGATAAGGTAAACCTCTATCCAGAGGATAGCATATGTTGGGCTGGTAAATACACTGGATAACTAGTGGACATCCAGGTGTCACAAACTTGTCTATCCATTGTATGTATTGTGTGGATATCTAATGGATGTACTTATTTACGTTCAATAGATATCCCAGACAACGCAAAGCCATCTCCTAGATATCCACTATCTAGAGGATCTATTCTATGGACATCTAATGGATGTGCTAACATAATGTCCAGAAGATGTGCAATTAAATATATCTAGTGGACGTCCAGGTGTCACAAACTTGGCTATCCAGTGGATGTACTTACATATGTCTAGAAGACATGCAATTAAAGGTATCTAGTGGACGTCCAGGTGTCACAAACTTGGCTATCCAGAGGATGTATTGTTTGGATATCCTATGGATCTACTTACATATGTCCAGAAGACATGTAATTAAAGGTATCTAGCGGACGTTAGTGATGTTAACATCAGTAAAAGTACTTTTTAACCGCCTTCAAAAAAAGAGGATTTTACGATTTATATAATATTTTAATTGTAAAGTAAATCAAATTCTTTATTAAAAAAAAATATATAAATAATAAAAATAAATTATTAATTATTAAAACAATTATTTTCCTTTAGTTTCTTTTGCCTCGTCCTCTCGGTCGCATTTTTAATGTAGATTTTTATCAACGTTTCACCAGCTTTTAGGTCTTGTATATTTTGAGATATGTTCAGTGCCCCTAAAAAATAATAAACAGTTATAGATATTTTCTAATTTGTTTACAAATTCGAAGATATAAAACATTAACAATTTAAAATATTATTCAAGAAAATAAATTATACATATTATTATTAAGTATGCTTTTGTGATAAAATGAATTCAACGCTGTTATCTTCCCAAAAGGAAACAATTATTGTTCAGCTTGCCATTTTATTAATTTTCTTCTTAATCGATTTTTTTTCAATACAAAATCACTGGTTTTCCCTTTTTGGGTTTAATGGTAAAATAACATTTCAACATTGTACCAACATTAAAATATACAAATGATATGATTGGTTGCAGTCGTAATTATTCCGTTGTATACAGAGTTGTCGAAAAGTTGATCGTGAATTCGTATCACTAAACCTTTAAAATAAAAAAATATTTATCTAGATTAAACCATTAAATTACGGAAAATACTTACCAACCATAATAAATAATATATTGATATATATTTTTAGAGATTCGAAAAACACAAATTTTAAAAACATAAATTAATAAAAAACGTGTGATCACTAACCTATTCCTTCTGTAACTGCTACTTGCTGTACGGTGTACAACCGTACTTATACCGTACTTATACCTGATATCGTAAATTGGTGATTGGTTTTAAAGACACCCTCTATATTAATTTTTTTACATAACGCCGAAAAAGTACTTTGTGAACACAAATTAGTTTAATCGACTAGTTCATCGTAAAATTTAAGATAAACCCTGCATTTATATGCATTTTGTAGTAATTTTTTTTCGTTGAATATCTAGTAACAACAGCAATTACCAAACAATCAAATAAAACTTTTTTTTATGACACTCTCACTCGATGGTTGGATCACATACTAAATTTGTAACTATTCACTCCGGTTCTTAAGAAAAACTTGCTACCAATATAAAAAAAATTTGACTAATTTTAATTCGACCAATTGGAATCGCAATTTTGAAAAATTTGAGTGTCCCACATCTGGAGCCGTCCCATATCTGGTACATCTCCCTTATATAAAGACATACTCAAGTATGTCTCGCGGATATCCAGACAAAGCCCGGTGGTGCCTTACAAAAAATAGATGTCTACTAAATGTCCTCTACATACATTCACTAGATATTGTTTAATGTATATCTAATAGATATGCAGATATGGTCTAGGATATACGTACAAGCTTTAGCCATCTATTGGATGCCCACTATCTACGTCTATTGGATGTTGTGCAAAGTTTATCTTGTGGATATACTGTCCGATTTCCACAATATATTTTTCTATTACATCTATTAGATATTGTTCCAAGTATTTCTTGTGGATATCCAGACAAAGCCCGGTGGTGACATTCAAAAAATAGATGTCTACTAAATGTTTTCTCCATACATTCCCTAGATGTTGTCCAACGTATATCTAGTAGATATCCAGAGAAAGTCCTGGATATACATACATTATCTGGACTGGAACTGGATATCCAGTAGATATTGAGTGTTATCTGGGAAGTTCAGATCTTCAAGTTATAATTTGCAATAATAATTAGAAGCTATCAATTTTAAGTGCTGTATTTGACAATTACTAGTTCAGATCTTCAAGTAATAATTTTCACTAATAATTTGTATTTAACAATTAGAAGTTCTGTATTTGACTATTACAAGTTCAGATCTTCAAATTATTATTTGCAATCTTAGTTTGAATTTAATCATTCGAAGTTCTGTATTTACCTATTACAGGTTCAGATCTTCAAGTTATAATTTGCAATCACAATTTGTATTTAACAATGCAAAGTTGCGTATTTGTCTATTACAAGTTCAGATCTTCAAATTATAATTTGCAATAATAATTAGAAGCTATCAATTTTAAGTTCTGTATTTGACAATTACAAGTTCAGATCTTCAAGTTATTATTTGCAATAATAATTAGAAGCTATCAATTTTAAGTTCTGTATTTGACAATTACAAGTTCAGATCTTCAAGTTATAATTTGCAATAATAATTAGAAGCTATCAATTTTAAGTGCTGTATTTGACAATTACTAGTTCAGATCTTCAAGTAATAATTTGCACTAATAATTTGTATTTAACAATTAGAAGTTCTGTATTTGACAATTACAAGTTAGGATCTTCAAGTTATAATTTGCAATAATAATTAGAAGCTACCAATTTTAAGTTCTGTATTTGACAATTACAAGTTCAGGTCTCCAAGTTATAATTTGAAATAATAACTAGAAGCTATCAATTTTAAGTTCTGTATTTGACAATTACAAGTTCAGATCTTCACGTTATAATTTGCAATAATAATTAGTAGCCATCAATTTTAAGTGCTGTATTTGACAATTACTAGTTCAGATCTTCAAGTAATAATTTTCACTAATAATTTGTATTTAACAATTAAAAGTTCTGTATTTGACTATTACAAGTTCAGATCTTCAAATTATTATTTGCAATCTTAGTTTGAATTTAATCATTCGAAGATCTGTATTTACCTATTACAGGTTCAGATCTTCGAGTAATAATTTGCACTAATACTTTGTATTTAACAATTCGAAGTTCTGTATTTGACTATTACAAGTTCAGATCTTCAAGTTATAATTTGAATTATAATTATAAGCTATCAATTTTAAGTTCTGTATTTGACAATTACAAGTACAGATCTTCAAACTATTATTTGCAATAATAATTAGAAGCTATCAATTTTAAGTTCTGCATTTGACAATTACAAGTTCAGATCTTCAAGTTATAATTTGCAATAATAATTAGAAGCTATCAATTTTAAGTTCTGTATTTGATAATTACAAGTTCAGATCTACAAGTTATAATTTGCACTAATAATTTGTATTTAACAATTAGAAGTTCTGTATTTGACAATTACAAGTTAGGATCTTCAAGTTATAATTTGCAATAATAATTAGAAGCTACCAATTTTAAGTTCTGTATTTGACAATTACAAGTTCAGATCTCCAAGTTATAATTTGAAATAATAATTAGAAGCTATCAATTTTAAGTTCTGTATTTGACAATTACAAGTTCAGATCTTCAAGTTATAATTTTCAATAATAATTAGAAGCTATCAATTTTAAGTGCTGTATTTGACAATTACTAGTTCAGATCTTCAAGTAATAATTTTCACTAATAATTTGTATTTAACAATTAGAAGTTCTGTATTTGACTATTACAAGTTCAGATCTTCAAATTATTATTTGCAATCTTAGTTTGAATTTAATCATTCGAAGTTCTGTATTTACCTATTACAGGTTCAGATCTTCAAGTTATAATTTGCAATCACAATTTGTATTTAACAATGCTAAGTTGCGTATTTGTCTATTACAAGTTCAGATCTTCAAATTATAATTTGCAATAATAATTATAAGCTATCAATTTTAAGTTCTGTATTTGACAATTACAAGTACAGATCTTCAAACTATTATTTGCAATAATAATTAGAAGCTATCAATTTTAAGTTCTGCATTTGACAATTACAAGTTCAGATCTTCAAGTTATTATTTGCAATAATAATTAGAAGCTATTAATTTTAAGTTCTGTGTTTGACAATTACAAGTTCAGATCTTCAAGTTATAATTTGAAATAATAATTAGAAGCTATCAATTTTAAGTTCTGTATTTGATAATTACAAGTTCAGATCTTCAAGTTATAATTTGCACTAATAATTTGTATTTAACAATTAGAAGTTCTGTATTTGACAATTACACGTTCAGATCTTCAAGTTATAATTTGCAATAATAATTAGAAGCTATCAATTTTAAGTTATGTATTTGACAATTACAAGTTCAGATCTTCAAGTTATAATTTTCAATAATAATTAGAAGCTATCAATTTTAAGTGCTGTATTTGACAATTACTAGTTCAGATCTTCAAGTAATAATTTTCACTAATAATTTGTATTTAACAATTAGAAGTTCTGTATTTGACTATTACAAGTTCAGATCTTCAAATTATTATTTGCAATCTTAGTTTGAATTTAATCATTCGAAGTTCTGTATTTACCTATTACAGGTTCAGATCTTCAAGTTATAATTTGCAATCACAATTTTTATTTAACAATGCTAAGTTGCGTATTTGTCTATTACAAGTTCAGATCTTCAAATTATAATTTGCAATAATAATTATAAGCTATCAATTTTAAGTTCTGTATTTGACAATTACAAGTTCAGATCTCCAAGTTATAATTTGAAATAATAACTAGAAGCTATCAATTTTAAGTTCTGTATTTGACAATTACAAGTTCAGATCTTCACGTTATAATTTGCAATAATAATTAGAAGCTATCAATTTTAAGTGCTGTATTTGACAATTACTAGTTCAGATCTTCAAGTAATAATTTTCACTAATAATTTGTATTTAACAATTAAAAGTTCTGTATTTGACTATTACAAGTTCAGATCTTCAAATTATTATTTGCAATCTTAGTTTGAATTTAATCATTCGAAGTTCTGTATTTACCTATTACAGGTTCAGATCTTCGAGTAATAATTTGCACGAATACTTTGTATTTAACAATTCGAAGTTCTGTATTTGACTATTACAAGTTCAGATCTTCAAGTTATAATTTGAAATAATAATTAGAAGCTATCAATTTTAAGTTCTGTATTTGACAATTACAAGTACAGATCTTCAAACTATTATTTGCAATAATAATTAGAAGCTATCAATTTTAAATTCTGCATTTGACAATTACAAGTTCAGATCTTCAAGTTATAATTTGCAATAATAATTAGAAGCTATCAATTTTAAGTTCTGTATTTGATAATTACAAGTTCAGATCTACAAGTTATAATTTGCACTAATAATTTGTATTTAACAATTAGAAGTTCTGTATTTGACAATTACAAGTTAGGATCTTCAAGTTATAATTTGCAATAATAATTAGAAGCTACCAATTTTAAGTTCTGTATTTGACAATTACAAGTTCAGATCTCCAAGTTATAATTTGAAATAATAATTAGAAGCTATCAATTTTAAGTTCTGTATTTGACAATCACAAGTTCAGATCTTCAAGTTATAATTTTCAATAATAATTAGAAGCTATCAATTTTAAGTGCTGTATTTGACAGTTACTAGTTCAGATCTTCAAGTAATAATTTTCACTAATAATTTGTATTTAACAATTAGAAGTTCTGTATTTGACTATTACAAGTTCAGATCTTCAAATTATTATTTGCAATCTTAGTTTGAATTTAATCATTCGAAGTTCTGTATTTACCTATTACAGGTTCAGATCTTCAAGTTATAATTTGCAATCACAATTTGTATTTAACAATGCTAAGTTGCGTATTTGTCTATTACAAGTTCAGATCTTCAAATTATAATTTGCAATAATAATTATAAGCTATCAATTTTAAGTTCTGTATTTGACAATTACAAGTACAGATCTTCAAACTATTATTTGCAATAATAATTAGAAGCTATCAATTTTAAGTTCTGCATTTGACAATTACAAGTTCAGATCTTCAAGTTATTATTTGCAATAATAATTATAAGCTATCAATTTTAAGTTCTGTATTTGACAATTACAAGTACAGATCTTCAAACTATTATTTGCAATAATAATTAGAAGCTATCAATTTTAAGTTCTGCATTTGACAATTACAAGTTCAGATCTTCAAGTTATTATTTGCAATAATAATTAGAAGCTATTAATTTTAAGTTCTGTGTTTGACAATTACAAGTTCAGATCTTCAAGTTATAATTTGAAATAATAATTAGAAGCTATCAATTTTAAGTTCTGTATTTGATAATTACAAGTTCAGATCTTCAAGTTATAATTTGCACTAATAATTTGTATTTAACAATTAGAAGTTCTGTATTTGACAATTACACGTTCAGATCTTCAAGTTATAATTTGCAATAATAATTAGAAGCTATCAATTTTAAGTTCTGTATTTGACAATTACAAGGTCAGATCTTCAAGTTATAATTTGCACTAATAATTTGTATTTAACAATTAGTAGTTCTGTATTTGACAATTACAAGTTAGGATCTTCAAGTTATAATTTGCAATAATAATTAGAAGCTACCAATTTTAAGTTCTGTATTTGACAATTACAAGTTCAGATCTTCAAGTTATAATTTGAAATAATAATTAGAAGCTATCAATTTTAAGTTCTGTATTTGATAATTACAAGTTCAGATCTTCAAGTTATAATTTGCACTAATAATTTGTATTTAACAATTAGAAGTTCTGTATTTGACAATTACACGTTCAGATCTTCAAGTTATAATTTGCAATAATAATTAGAAGCTATCAATTTTAAGTTCTGTATTTGACAATTACAAGTTCAGATCTTCAAGTTATAATTTTCAATAATAATTAGAAGCTATCAATTTTAAGTGCTGTATTTGACAATTACTAGTTCAGATCTTCAAGTAATAATTTTCACTAATAATTTGTATTTAACAATTTGAAGTTCTGTATTTGACTATTACAAGTTCAGATCTTCAAATTATTATTTGCAATCTTAGTTTGAATTTAATCATTCGAAGTTCTGTATTTACCTATTACAGGTTCAGATCTTCAAGTTATAATTTGCAATCACAATTTGTATTTAACAATGCTAAGTTGCGTATTTGTCTCTTACAAGTTCAGATCTTCAAATTATAATTTGCAATAATAATTATAAGCTATCAATTTTAAGTTCTGTATTTGACAATTACAAGTTCAGATCTCCAAGTTATAATTTGAAATAATAACTAGAAGCTATCAATTTTAAGTTCTGTATTTGACAATTACAAGTTCAGATCTTCACGTTATAATTTGCAATAATAATTAGAAGCTATCAATTTTAAGTGCTGTATTTGACAATTACTAGTTCAGATCTTCAAGTAATAATTTTCACTAATAATTTGTATTTAACAATTAAAAGTTCTGTATTTGACTATTACAAGTTCAGATCTTCAAATTATTATTTGCAATCTTAGTTTGAATTTAATCATTCGAAGTTCTGTATTTACCTATTACAGGTTCAGATCTTCGAGTAATAATTTGCACTAATACTTTGTATTTAACAATTCGAAGTTCTGTATTTGACTATTACAAGTTCAGATCTTCAAGTTATAATTTGAATTATAATTATAAGCTATCAATTTTAAGTTCTGTATTTGACAATTACAAGTACAGATCTTCAAACTATTATTTGCAATAATAATTGGAAGCTATCAATTTTAAATTCTGCATTTGACAATTACAAGTTCAGATCTTCAAGTTATAATTTGCAATAATAATTAGAAGCTATCAATTTTAAGTTCTGTATTTGATAATTACAAGTTCAGATCTACAAGTTATAATTTGCACTAATAATTTGTATTTAACAATTAGAAGTTCTGTATTTGACAATTACAAGTTAGGATCTTCAAGTTATAATTTGCAATAATAATTAGAAGCTACCAATTTTAAGTTCTGTATTTGACAATTACAAGTTCAGATCTCCAAGTTATAATTTGAAATAATAATTAGAAGCTATCAATTTTAAGTTCTGTATTTGACAATTACAAGTTCAGATCTTCAAGTTATAATTTTCAATAATAATTAGAAGCTATCAATTTTAAGTGCTGTATTTGACAATTACTAGTTCAGATCTTCAAGTAATAATTTTCACTAATAATTTGTATTTAACAATTAGAAGTTCTGTATTTGACTATTACAAGTTCAGATCTTCAAATTATTATTTGCAATCTTAGTTTGAATTTAATCATTCGAAGTTCTGTATTTACCTATTACAGGTTCAGATCTTCAAGTTATAATTTGCAATCACAATTTGTATTTAACAATGCTAAGTTGCGTATTTGTCTATTACAAGTTCAGATCTTCAAATTATAATTTGCAATAATAATTATAAGCTATCAATTTTAAGTTCTGTATTTGACAATTACAAGTACAGATCTTCAAACTATTATTTGCAATAATAATTAGAAGCTATCAATTTTAAGTTCTGCATTTGACAATTACAAGTTCAGATCTTCAAGTTATTATTTGCAATAATAATTATAAGCTATCAATTTTAAGTTCTGTATTTGACAATTACAAGTACAGATCTTCAAACTATTATTTGCAATAATAATTAGAAGCTATCAATTTTAAGTTCTGCATTTGACAATTACAAGTTCAGATCTTCAAGTTATTATTTGCAATAATAATTAGAAGCTATTAATTTTAAGTTCTGTGTTTGACAATTACAAGTTCAGATCTTCAAGTTATAATTTGAAATAATAATTAGAAGCTATCAATTTTAAGTTCTGTATTTGATAATTACAAGTTCAGATCTTCAAGTTATAATTTGCACTAATAATTTGTATTTAACAATTAGAAGTTCTGTATTTGACAATTACACGTTCAGATCTTCAAGTTATAATTTGCAATAATAATTAGAAGCTATCAATTTTAAGTTCTGTATTTGACAATTACAAGGTCAGATCTTCAAGTTATAATTTGCACTAATAATTTGTATTTAACAATTAGTAGTTCTGTATTTGACAATTACAAGTTAGGATCTTCAAGTTATAATTTGCAATAATAATTAGAAGCTACCAATTTTAAGTTCTGTATTTGACAATTACAAGTTCAGATCTCCAAGTTATAATTTGAAATAATAATTAGAAGCTATCAATTTTAAGTTCTGTATTTGACAATTACAAGTTCAGATCTTCAAGTTATAATTTGCAATAATAATTAGAAGCTATCAATTTTAAGTGCTGTATTTGACAATTACTAGTTCAGATCTTCAAGTAATAATTTTCACTAATAATTTGTATTTAACAATTAGAAGTTCTGTATTTGACTATTACAAGTTCAGATCTTCAAATTATTATTTGCAATCTTAGTTTGAATTTAATCATTCGAAGTTCTGTATTTACCTATTACAGGTTCAGATCTTCAAGTTATAATTTGCAATCACAATTTGTATTTAACAATGCTAAGTTGCGTATTTGTCTATTACAAGTTCAGATCTTCAAATTATAATTTGCAATAATAATTAGAAGCTATCAATTATAAGTTCTGTATTTGACAATTACAAGTTCAGATCTTCAAGTTATTATTTGCAATAATAATTAGAAGCTATCAATTTTAAGTTCTGTATTTGACAATTACAAGTTCAGATCTTCAAGTTATAATTTGCAATAATAATTAGAAGCTATCAATTTTAAGTGCTGTATTTGACAATTACTAGTTCAGATCTTCAAGTAATAATTTGCACTAATAATTTGTATTTAACAATTAGAAGTTCTGTATTTGACAATTACAAGTTAGGATCTTCAAGTTATAATTTGCAATAATAATTAGAAGCTACCAATTTTAAGTTCTGTATTTGACAATTACAAGTTCAGATCTCCAAGTTATAATTTGAAATAATAACTAGAAGCTATCAATTTTAAGTTCTGTATTTGACAATTACAAGTTCAGATCTTCACGTTATAATTTGCAATAATAATTAGAAGCTATCAATTTTAAGTGCTGTATTTGACAATTACTAGTTCAGATCTTCAAGTAATAATTTTCACTAATAATTTGTATTTAACAATTAAAAGTTCTGTATTTGACTATTACAAGTTCAGATCTTCAAATTATTATTTGCAATCTTAGTTTGAATTTAATCATTCGAAGTTCTGTATTTACCTATTACAGGTTCAGATCTTCGAGTAATAATTTGCACTAATACTTTGTATTTAACAATTCGAAGTTCTGTATTTGACTATTACAAGTTCAGATCTTCAAGTTATAATTTGAATTATAATTATAAGCTATCAATTTTAAGTTCTGTATTTGACAATTACAAGTACAGATCTTCAAACTATTATTTGCAATAATAATTAGAAGCTATCAATTTTAAGTTCTGCATTTGACAATTACAAGTTCAGATCTTCAAGTTATAATTTGCAATAATAATTAGAAGCTATCAATTTTAAGTTCTGTATTTGATAATTACAAGTTCAGATCTACAAGTTATAATTTGCACTAATAATTTGTATTTAACAATTAGAAGTTCTGTATTTGACAATTACAAGTTAGGATCTTCAAGTTATAATTTGCAATAATAATTAGAAGCTACCAATTTTAAGTTCTGTATTTGACAATTACAAGTTCAGATCTCCAAGTTATAATTTGAAATAATAATTAGAAGCTATCAATTTTAAGTTCTGTATTTGACAATTACAAGTTCAGATCTTCAAGTTATAATTTTCAATAATAATTAGAAGCTATCAATTTTAAGTGCTGTATTTGACAATTACTAGTTCAGATCTTCAAGTAATAATTTTCACTAATAATTTGTATTTAACAATTAGAAGTTCTGTATTTGACTATTACAAGTTCAGATCTTCAAATTATTATTTGCAATCTTAGTTTGAATTTAATCATTCGAAGTTCTGTATTTACCTATTACAGGTTCAGATCTTCAAGTTATAATTTGCAATAACAATTTGTATTTAACAATGCTAAGTTGCGTATTTGTCTATTACAAGTTCAGATCTTCAAATTATAATTTGCAATAATAATTATAAGCTATCAATTTTAAGTTCTGTATTTGACAATTACAAGTACAGATCTTCAAACTATTATTTGCAATAATAATTAGAAGCTATCAATTTTAAGTTCTGCATTTGACAATTACAAGTTCAGATCTTCAAGTTATTATTTGCAATAATAATTATAAGCTATCAATTTTAAGTTCTGTATTTGACAATTACAAGTACAGATCTTCAAACTATTATTTGCAATAATAATTAGAAGCTATCAATTTTAAGTTCTGCATTTGACAATTACAAGTTCAGATCTTCAAGTTATTATTTGCAATAATAATTAGAAGCTATTAATTTTAAGTTCTGTGTTTGACAATTACAAGTTCAGATCTTCAAGTTATAATTTGAAATAATAATTAGAAGCTATCAATTTTAAGTTCTGTATTTGATAATTACAAGTTCAGATCTTCAAGTTATAATTTGCACTAATAATTTGTATTTAACAATTAGAAGTTCTGTATTTGACAATTACACGTTCAGATCTTCAAGTTATAATTTGCAATAATAATTAGAAGCTATCAATTTTAAGTTCTGTATTTGACAATTACAAGGTCAGATCTTCAAGTTATAATTTGCACTAATAATTTGTATTTAACAATTAGTAGTTCTGTATTTGACAATTACAAGTTAGGATCTTCAAGTTATAATTTGCAATAATAATTAGAAGCTACCAATTTTAAGTTCTGTATTTGACAATTACAAGTTCAGATCTCCAAGTTATAATTTGAAATAATAATTAGAAGCTATCAATTTTAAGTTCTGTATTTGACAATTACAAGTTCAGATCTTCAAGTTATAATTTGCAATAATAATTAGAAGCTATCAATTTTAAGTGCTGTATTTGACAATTACTAGTTCAGATCTTCAAGTAATAATTTTCACTAATAATTTGTATTTAACAATTAGAAGTTCTGTATTTGACTATTACAAGTTCAGATCTTCAAATTATTATTTGCAATCTTAGTTTGAATTTAATCATTCGAAGTTCTGTATTTACCTATTACAGGTTCAGATCTTCAAGTTATAATTTGCAACCACAATTTGTATTTAACAATGCTAAGTTGCGTATTTGTCTATTACAAGTTCAGATCTTCAAATTATAATTTGCAATAATAATTAGAAGCTATCAATTTTAAGTTCTGTATTTGACAATTACAAGTTCAGATCTTCAAGTTATTATTTGCAATAATAATTAGAAGCTATCAATTTTAAGTTCTGTATTTGACAATTACAAGTTCAGATCTTCAAGTTATAATTTGCAATAATAATTAGAAGCTATCAATTTTAAGTGCTGTATTTGACAATTACTAGTTCAGATCTTCAAGTAATAATTTGCACTAATAATTTGTATTTAACAATTAGAAGTTCTGTATTTGACAATTACAAGTTAGGATCTTCAAGTTATAATTTGCAATAATAATTAGAAGCTACCAATTTTAAGTTCTGTATTTGACAATTACAAGTTCAGATCTCCAAGTTATAATTTGAAATAATAACTAGAAGCTATCAATTTTAAGTTCTGTATTTGACAATTACAAGTTCAGATCTTCACGTTATAATTTGCAATAATAATTAGAAGCTATCAATTTTAAGTGCTGTATTTGACAATTACTAGTTCAGATCTTCAAGTAATAATTTTCACTAATAATTTGTATTTAACAATTAAAAGTTCTGTATTTGACTATTACAAGTTCAGATCTTCAAATTATTATTTGCAATCTTAGTTTGAATTTAATCATTCGAAGTTCTGTATTTACCTATTACAGGTTCAGATCTTCGAGTAATAATTTGCACTAATACTTTGTATTTAACAATTCGAAGTTCTGTATTTGACTATTACAAGTTCAGATCTTCAAGTTATAATTTGAATTATAATTATAAGCTATCAATTTTAAGTTCTGTATTTGACAATTACAAGTACAGATCTTCAAACTATTATTTGCAATAATAATTAGAAGCTATCAATTTTAAGTTCTGCATTTGACAATTACAAGTTCAGATCTTCAAGTTATAATTTGCAATAATAATTAGAAGCTATCAATTTTAAGTTCTGTATTTGATAATTACAAGTTCAGATCTACAAGTTATAATTTGCACTAATAATTTGTATTTAACAATTAGAAGTTCTGTATTTGACAATTACAAGTTAGGATCTTCAAGTTATAATTTGCAATAATAATTAGAAGCTACCAATTTTAAGTTCTGTATTTGACAATTACAAGTTCAGATCTCCAAGTTATAATTTGAAATAATAATTAGAAGCTATCAATTTTAAGTTCTGTATTTGACAATTACAAGTTCAGATCTTCAAGTTATAATTTTCAATAATAATTAGAAGCTATCAATTTTAAGTGCTGTATTTGACAATTACTAGTTCAGATCTTTAAGTAATAATTTTCACTAATAATTTGTATTTAACAATTAGAAGTTCTGTATTTGACTATTACAAGTTCAGATCTTCAAATTATTATTTGCAATCTTAGTTTGAATTTAATCATTCGAAGTTCTGTATTTACCTATTACAGGTTCAGATCTTCAAGTTATAATTTGCAATCACAATTTGTATTTAACAATGCTAAGTTGCGTATTTGTCTATTACAAGTTCAGATCTTCAAATTATAATTTGCAATAATAATTAGAAGCTATCAATTTTAAGTTCTGTATTTGACAATTACAAGTTCAGATCTTCAAGTTATTATTTGCAATAATAATTAGAAGCTATCAATTTTAAGTTCTGTATTTGACAATTACAAGTTCAGATCTTCAAGTTATAATTTGCAATAATAATTAGAAGCTATCAATTTTAAGTGCTGTATTTGACAATTACTAGTTCAGATCTTCAAGTAATAATTTGCACTAATAATTTGTATTTAACAATTAGAAGTTCTGTATTTGACAATTACAAGTTAGGATCTTCAAGTTATAATTTGCAATAATAATTAGAAGCTACCAATTTTAAGTTCTGTATTTGACAATTACAAGTTCAGATCTCCAAGTTATACTTTGAAATAATAACTAGAAGCTATCAATTTTAAGTTCTGTATTTGACAATTACAAGTTCAGATCTTCACGTTATAATTTGCAATAATAATTAGAAGCTATCAATTTTAAGTGCTGTATTTGACAATTACTAGTTCAGATCTTCAAGTAATAATTTTCACTAATAATTTGTATTTAACAATTAAAAGTTCTGTATTTGACTATTACAAGTTCAGATCTTCAAATTATTATTTGCAATCTTAGTTTGAATTTAATCATTCGAAGTTCTGTATTTACCTATTACAGGTTCAGATCTTCGAGTAATAATTTGCACTAATACTTTGTATTTAACAATTCGAAGTTCTGTATTTGACTATTACAAGTTCAGATCTTCAAGTTATAATTTGAATTATAATTATAAGCTATCAATTTTAAGTTCTGTATTTGACAATTACAAGTACAGATCTTCAAACTATTATTTGCAATAATAATTAGAAGCTATCAATTTTAAGTTCTGCATTTGACAATTACAAGTTCAGATCTTCAAGTTATAATTTGCAATAATAATTAGAAGCTATCAATTTTAAGTTCTGTATTTGATAATTACAAGTTCAGATCTACAAGTTATAATTTGCACTAATAATTTGTATTTAACAATTAGAAGTTCTGTATTTGACAATTACAAGTTAGGATCTTCAAGTTATAATTTGCAATAATAATTAGAAGCTACCAATTTTAAGTTCTGTATTTGACAATTACAAGTTCAGATCTCCAAGTTATAATTTGAAATAATAATTAGAAGCTATCAATTTTAAGTTCTGTATTTGACAATTACAAGTTCAGATCTTCAAGTTATAATTTGCAATAATAATTAGAAGCTATCAATTTTAAGTGCTATATTTGACAATTACTAGTTCAGATCTTCAAGTAATAATTTTCACTAATAATTTGTATTTAACAATTAGAAGTTCTGTATTTGACTATTACAAGTTCAGATCTTCAAATTATTATTTGCAATCTTAGTTTGAATTTAATCATTCGAAGTTCTGTATTTACCTATTTCAGGTTCAGATCTTCAAGTTATAATTTGCAATCACAATTTGTATTTAACATTGCTAAGTTGCGTATTTGTCTATTACAAGTTCAGATCTTCAAATTATAATTTGCAATAATAATTAGAAGCTATCAATTTTAAGTTCTGTATTTGACAATTACTAGTTCAGATCTTCAAGTAATAATTTGCACTAATAATTTGTATTTAACAATTCAATTCAATCAGATCTTCGAGTAATAATTTGCACTAATACTTTGTATTTAACAATTCGAAGTTCTGTATTTGACTATTACAAGTTCAGATCTTCTAGTTATAATTTGAATTATAATTATAAGCTATCAATTTTAAGTTCTGTATTTGACAATTACAAGTACAGATCTTCAAACTATTATTTGCAATAATAATTAGAAGCTATCAATTTTAAGTTCTGCATTTGACAATTACAAGTTCAGATCTTCAAGTTATAATTTGCAATAATAATTAGAAGCTATCAATTTTAAGTTCTGTATTTGATAATTACAAGTTCAGATCTACAAGTTATAATTTGCACTAATAATTTGTATTTAACAATTAGAAGTTCTGTATTTGACAATTACAAGTTAGGATCTTCAAGTTATAATTTGCAATAATAATTAGAAGCTACCAATTTTAAGTTCTGTATTTGACAATTACAAGTTCAGATCTCCAAGTTATAATTTGAAATAATAATTAGAAGCTATCAATTTTAAGTTCTGTATTTGACAATTACAAGTTCAGATCTTCAAGTTATAATATTCAATAATAATTAGAAGCTATCAATTTTAAGTGCTGTATTTGACAATTACTAGTTCAGATCTTCAAGTAATAATTTTCACTAATAATTTGTATTTAACAATTAGAAGTTCTGTATTTGACTATTACAAGTTCAGATCTTCAAATTATTATTTGCAATCTTAGTTTGAATTTAATCATTCGAAGTTCTGTATTTACCTATTACAGGTTCAGATCTTCAAGTTATAATTTGCAATCACAATTTGTATTTAACAATGCTAAGTTGCGTATTTGTCTATTACAAGTTCAGATCTTCAAATTATAATTTGCAATAATAATTAGAAGCTATCAATTTTAAGTTCTGTATTTGACAATTACAAGTTCAGATCTTCAAGTTATTATTTGCAATAATAATTAGAAGCTATCAATTTTAAGTTCTGTATTTGACAATTACAAGTTCAGATCTTCAAGTTATAATTTGCAATAATAATTAGAAGCTATCAATTTTAAGTGCTGTATTTGACAATTACTAGTTCAGATCTTCAAGTAATAATTTGCACTAATAATTTGTATTTAACAATTAGAAGTTCTGTATTTGACAATTACAAGTTAGGATCTTCAAGTTATAATTTGCAATAATAATTAGAAGCTACCAATTTTAAGTTCTGTATTTGACAATTACAAGTTCAGATCTCCAAGTTATAATTTGAAATAATAACTAGAAGCTATCAATTTTAAGTTCTGTATTTGACAATTACAAGTTCAGATCTTCACGTTATAATTTGCAATAATAATTAGAAGCTATCAATTTTAAGTGCTGTATTTGACAATTACTAGTTCAGATCTTCAAGTAATAATTTTCACTAATAATTTGTATTTAACAATTAAAAGTTCTGTATTTGACTATTACAAGTTCAGATCTTCAAATTATTATTTGCAATCTTAGTTTGAATTTAATCATTCGAAGTTCTGTATTTACCTATTACAGGTTCAGATCTTCGAGTAATAATTTGCACTAATACTTTGTATTTAACAATTCGAAGTTCTGTATTTGACTATTACAAGTTCAGATCTTCAAGTTATAATTTGAATTATAATTATAAGCTATCAATTTTAAGTTCTGTATTTGACAATTACAAGTACAGATCTTCAAACTATTATTTGCAATAATAATTAGAAGCTATCAATTTTAAGTTCTGCATTTGACAATTACAAGTTCAGATCTTCAAGTTATAATTTGCAATAATAATTAGAAGCTATCAATTTTAAGTTCTGTATTTGATAATTACAAGTTCAGATCTACAAGTTATAATTTGCACTAATAATTTGTATTTAACAATTAGAAGTTCTGTATTTGACAATTACAAGTTAGGATCTTCAAGTTATAATTTGCAATAATAATTAGAAGCTACCAATTTTAAGTTCTGTATTTGACAATTACAAGTTCAGATCTCCAAGTTATAATTTGAAATAATAATTAGAAGCTATCAATTTTAAGTTCTGTATTTGACAATTACAAGTTCAGATCTTCAAGTTATAATTTTCAATAATAATTAGAAGCTATCAATTTTAAGTGCTGTATTTGACAATTACTAGTTCAGATCTTCAAGTAATAATTTTCACTAATAATTTGTATTTAACAATTAGAAGTTCTGTATTTGACTATTACTAGTTCAGATCTTCAAATTATTATTTGCAATCTTAGTTTGAATTTAATCATTCGAAGTTCTGTATTTACCTATTACAGGTTCAGATCTTCAAGTTATAATTTGCAATCACAATTTGTATTTAACAATGCTAAGTTGCGTATTTGTCTATTACAAGTTCAGATCTTCAAATTATAATTTGCAATAATAATTAGAAGCTATCAATTTTAAGTTCTGTATTTGACAATTACAAGTTCAGATCTTCAAGTTATTATTTGCAATAATAATTAGAAGCTATCAATTTTAAGTTCTGTATTTGACAATTACAAGTTCAGATCTTCAAGTTATAATTTGCAATAATAATTAGAAGCTATCAATTTTAAGTGCTGTATTTGACAATTACTAGTTCAGATCTTCAAGTAATAATTTGCACTAATAATTTGTATTTAACAATTAGAAGTTCTGTATTTGACAATTACAAGTTAGGATCTTCAAGTTATAATTTGCAATAATAATTAGAAGCTACCAATTTTAAGTTCTGTATTTGACAATTACAAGTTCAGATCTCCAAGTTATAATTTGAAATAATAATTAGAAGCTATCAATTTTAAGTTCTGTATTTGACAATTACAAGTTCAGATCTTCAAGTTATAATTTTCAATAATAATTAGAAGCTATCAATTTTATGTGCTGTATTTGACAATTACTAGTTCAGATCTTCAAGTAATAATTTTCACTAATAATTTGTATTTAACAATTAAAAGTTCTGTATTTGACTATTACAAGTTCAGATCTTCAAATTATTATTTGCAATCTTAGTTTGAATTTAATCATTCGAAGTTCTGTATTTACCTATTACAGGTTCAGATCTTCGAGTAATAATTTGCACTAATACTTTGTATTTAACAATTCGAAGTTCTGTATTTGACTATTACAAGTTCAGATCTTCAAGTTATAATTTGAATTATAATTATAAGCTATCAATTTTAAGTTCTGTATTTGACAATTACAAGTACAGATCTTCAAACTATTATTTGCAATAATAATTAGAAGCTATCAATTTTAAGTTCTGCATTTGACAATTACAAGTTCAGATCTTCAAGTTATAATTTGCAATAATAATTAGAAGCTATCAATTTTAAGTTCTGTATTTGATAATTACAAGTTCAGATCTACAAGTTATAATTTGCACTAATAATTTGTATTTAACAATTAGAAGTTCTGTATTTGACAATTACAAGTTAGGATCTTCAAGTTATAATTTGCAATAATAATTAGAAGCTACCAATTTTAAGTTCTGTATTTGACAATTACAAGTTCAGATCTCCAAGTTATAATTTGAAATAATAATTAGAAGCTATCAATTTTAAGTTCTGTATTTGACAATTACAAGTTCAGATCTTCAAGTTATAATTTTCAATAATAATTAGAAGCTATCAATTTTAAGTGCTGTATTTGACAATTACTAGTTCAGATCTTCAAGTAATAATTTTCACTAATAATTTGTATTTAACAATTAGAAGTTCTGTATTTGACTATTACAAGTTCAGATCTTCAAATTATTATTTGCAATCTTAGTTTGAATTTAATCATTCGAAGTTCTGTATTTACCTATTACAGGTTCAGATCTTCAAGTTATAATTTGCAATCACAATTTGTATTTAACAATGCTAAGTTGCGTATTTGTCTATTACAAGTTCAGATCTTCAAATTATAATTTGCAATAATAATTAGAAGCTATCAATTTTAAGTTCTGTATTTGACAATTACAAGTTCAGATCTTCAAGTTATTATTTGCAATAATAATTAGAAGCTATCAATTTTAAGTTCTGTATTTGACAATTACAAGTTCAGATCTCCAAGTTATAATTTGAAATAATAATTAGAAGCTATCAATTTTAAGTGCTGTATTTGACAATTACTAGTTCAGATCTTCAAGTAATAATTTGCACTAATAATTTGTATTTAACAATTAGAAGTTCTGTATTTGACAATTACAAGTTAGGATCTTCAAGTTATAATTTGCAATAATAATTAGAAGCTACCAATTTTAAGTTCTGTATTTGACAATTACAAGTTCAGATCTCCAAGTTATAATTTGAAATAATAACTAGAAGCTATCAATTTTAAGTTCTGTATTTGACAATTACAAGTTCAGATCTTCACGTTATAATTTGCAATAATAATTAGAAGCTATCAATTTTAAGTGCTGTATTTGACAATTACTAGTTCAGATCTTCAAGTAATAATTTTCACTAATAATTTGTATTTAACAATTAAAAGTTCTGTATTTGACTATTACAAGTTCAGATCTTCAAATTATTATTTGCAATCTTAGTTTGAATTTAATCATTCGAAGTTCTGTATTTACCTATTACAGGTTCAGATCTTCGAGTAATAATTTGCACTAATACTTTGTATTTAACAATTCGAAGTTCTGTATTTGACTATTACAAGTTCAGATCTTCAAGTTATAATTTGAATTATAATTATAAGCTATCAATTTTAAGTTCTGTATTTGACAATTACAAGTACAGATCTTCAAACTATTATTTGCAATAATAATTAGAAGCTATCAATTTTAAGTTCTGCATTTGACAATTACAAGTTCAGATCTTCAAGTTATAATTTGCAATAATAATTAGAAGCTATCAATTTTAAGTTCTGTATTTGATAATTACAAGTTCAGATCTACAAGTTATAATTTGCACTAATAATTTGTATTTAACAATTAGAAGTTCTGTATTTGACAATTACAAGTTAGGATCTTCAAGTTATAATTTGCAATAATAATTAGAAGCTACCAATTTTAAGTTCTGTATTTGACAATTACAAGTTCAGATCTCCAAGTTATAATTTGAAATAATAATTAGAAGCTATCAATTTTAAGTTCTGTATTTGACAATTACAAGTTCAGATCTTCAAGTTATAATTTTCAATAATAATTAGAAGCTATCAATTTTAAGTGCTGTATTTGACAATTACTAGTTCAGATCTTCAAGTAATAATTTTCACTAATAATTTGTATTTAACAATTAGAAGTTCTGTATTTGACTATTACAAGTTCAGATCTTCAAATTATTATTTGCAATCTTAGTTTGAATTTAATCATTCGAAGTTCTGTATTTACCTATTACAGGTTCAGATCTTCAAGTTATAATTTGCAATCACAATTTGTATTTAACAATGCTAAGTTGCGTATTTGTCTATTACAAGTTCAGATCTTCAAATTATAATTTGCAATAATAATTAGAAGCTATCAATTTTAAGTTCTGTATTTGACAATTACAAGTTCAGATCTTCAAGTTATTATTTGCAATAATAATTAGAAGCTATCAATTTTAAGTTCTGTATTTGACAATTACAAGTTCAGATCTTCAAGTTATAATTTGCAATAATAATTAGAAGCTATCAATTTTAAGTGCTGTATTTGACAATTACTAGTTCAGATCTTCAAGTAATAATTTGCACTAATAATTTGTATTTAACAATTAGAAGTTCTGTATTTGACAATTACAAGTTAGGATCTTCAAGTTATAATTTGCAATAATAATTAGAAGCTACCAATTTTAAGTTCTGTATTTGACAATTACAAGTTCAGATCTCCAAGTTATAATTTGAAATAATAACTAGAAGCTATCAATTTTAAGTTCTGTATTTGACAATTACAAGTTCAGATCTTCACGTTATAATTTGCAATAATAATTAGAAGCTATCAATTTTAAGTGCTGTATTTGACAATTACTAGTTCAGATCTTCAAGTAATAATTTTCACTAATAATTTGTATTTAACAATTAAAAGTTCTGTATTTGACTATTACAAGTTCAGATCTTCAAATTATTATTTGCAATCTTAGTTTGAATTTAATCATTCGAAGTTCTGTATTTACCTATTACAGGTTCAGATCTTCGAGTAATAATTTGCACTAATACTTTGTATTTAACAATTCGAAGTTCTGTATTTGACTATTACAAGTTCAGATCTTCAAGTTATAATTTGAATTATAATTATAAGCTATCAATTTTAAGTTCTGTATTTGACAATTACAAGTACAGATCTTCAAACTATTATTTGCAATAATAATTAGAAGCTATCAATTTTAAGTTCTGCATTTGACAATTACAAGTTCAGATCTTCAAGTTATAATTTGCAATAATAATTAGAAGCTATCAATTTTAAGTTCTGTATTTGATAATTACAAGTTCAGATCTACAAGTTATAATTTGCACTAATAATTTGTATTTAACAATTAGAAGTTCTGTATTTGACAATTACAAGTTAGGATCTTCAAGTTATAATTTGCAATAATAATTAGAAGCTACCAATTTTAAGTTCTGTATTTGACAATTACAAGTTCAGATCTCCAAGTTATAATTTGAAATAATAATTAGAAGCTATCAATTTTAAGTTCTGTATTTGACAATTACAAGTTCAGATCTTCAAGTTATAATTTTCAATAATAATTAGAAGCTATCAATTTTAAGTGCTGTATTTGACAATTACTAGTTCAGATCTTCAAGTAATAATTTTCACTAATAATTTGTATTTAACAATTAGAAGTTCTGTATTTGACTATTACAAGTTCAGATCTTCAAATTATTATTTGCAATCTTAGTTTGAATTTAATCATTCGAAGTTCTGTATTTACCTATTACAGGTTCAGATCTTCAAGTTATAATTTGCAATCACAATTTGTATTTAACAATGCTAAGTTGCGTATTTGTCTATTACAAGTTCAGATCTTCAAATTATAATTTGCAATAATAATTATAAGCTATCAATTTTAAGTTCTGTATTTGACAATTACAAGTACAGATCTTCAAACTATTATTTGCAATAATAATTAGAAGCTATCAATTTTAAGTTCTGCATTTGACAATTACAAGTTCAGATCTTCAAGTTATTATTTGCAATAATAATTAGAAGCTATTAATTTTAAGTTCTGTGTTTGACAATTACAAGTTCAGATCTTCAAGTTATAATTTGAAATAATAATTAGAAGCTATCAATTTTAAGTTCTGTATTTGATAATTACAAGTTCAGATCTTCAAGTTATAATTTGCACTAATAATTTGTATTTAACAATTAGAAGTTCTGTATTTGACAATTACACGTTCAGATCTTCAAGTTATAATTTGCAATAATAATTAGAAGCTATCAATTTTAAGTTCTGTATTTGACAATTACAAGTTCAGATCTTCAAGTTATAATTTTCAATAATAATTAGAAGCTATCAATTTTAAGTGCTGTATTTGACAATTACTAGTTCAGATCTTCAAGTAATAATTTTCACTAATAATTTGTATTTAACAATTAGAAGTTCTGTATTTGACTATTACAAGTTCAGATCTTCAAATTATTATTTGCAATCTTAGTTTGAATTTAATCATTCGAAGTTCTGTATTTACCTATTACAGGTTCAGATCTTCAAGTTATAATTTGCAATCACAATTTGTATTTAACAATGCTAAGTTGCGTATTTGTCTATTACAAGTTCAGATCTTCAAATTATAATTTGCAATAATAATTATAAGCTATCAATTTTAAGTTCTGTATTTGACAATTACAAGTACAGATCTTCAAACTATTATTTGCAATAATAATTAGAAGCTATCAATTTTAAGTTCTGCATTTGACAATTACAAGTTCAGATCTTCAAGTTATTATTTGCAATAATAATTATAAGCTATCAATTTTAAGTTCTGTATTTGACAATTACAAGTACAGATCTTCAAACTATTATTTGCAATAATAATTAGAAGCTATCAATTTTAAGTTCTGCATTTGACAATTACAAGTTCAGATCTTCAAGTTATTATTTGCAATAATAATTAGAAGCTATCAATTTTAAGTTCTGTATTTGACAATTACAAGTTCAGATCTTCAAGTTATTATTTGCAATAATAATTAGAAGCTATCAATTTTAAGTTCTGTATTTGACAATTACAAGTTCAGATCTTCAAGTTATAATTTGCAATAATAATTAGAAGCTATCAATTTTAAGTGCTGTATTTGACAATTACTAGTTCAGATCTTCAAGTAATAATTTGCACTAATAATTTGTATTTAACAATTAGAAGTTCTGTATTTGACAATTACAAGTTAGGATCTTCAAGTTATAATTTGCAATAATAATTAGAAGCTACCAATTTTAAGTTCTGTATTTGACAATTACAAGTTCAGATCTCCAAGTTATACTTTGAAATAATAACTAGAAGCTATCAATTTTAAGTTCTGTATTTGACAATTACAAGTTCAGATCTTCACGTTATAATTTGCAATAATAATTAGAAGCTATCAATTTTAAGTGCTGTATTTGACAATTACTAGTTCAGATCTTCAAGTAATAATTTTCACTAATAATTTGTATTTAACAATTAAAAGTTCTGTATTTGACTATTACAAGTTCAGATCTTCAAATTATTATTTGCAATCTTAGTTTGAATTTAATCATTCGAAGTTCTGTATTTACCTATTACAGGTTCAGATCTTCGAGTAATAATTTGCACTAATACTTTGTATTTAACAATTCGAAGTTCTGTATTTGACTATTACAAGTTCAGATCTTCAAGTTATAATTTGAATTATAATTATAAGCTATCAATTTTAAGTTCTGTATTTGACAATTACAAGTACAGATCTTCAAACTATTATTTGCAATAATAATTAGAAGCTATCAATTTTAAGTTCTGCATTTGACAATTACAAGTTCAGATCTTCAAGTTATAATTTGCAATAATAATTAGAAGCTATCAATTTTAAGTTCTGTATTTGATAATTACAAGTTCAGATCTACAAGTTATAATTTGCACTAATAATTTGTATTTAACAATTAGAAGTTCTGTATTTGACAATTACAAGTTAGGATCTTCAAGTTATAATTTGCAATAATAATTAGAAGCTACCAATTTTAAGTTCTGTATTTGACAATTACAAGTTCAGATCTCCAAGTTATAATTTGAAATAATAATTAGAAGCTATCAATTTTAAGTGCTGTATTTGACAATTACTAGTTCAGATCTTCAAGTAATAATTTTCACTAATAATTTGTATTTAACAATTAGAAGTTCTGTATTTGACTATTACAAGTTCAGATCTTCAAATTATTATTTGCAATCTTAGTTTGAATTTAATCATTCGAAGTTCTGTATTTACCTATTACAGGTTCAGATCTTCAAGTTATAATTTGCAATCACAATTTGTATTTAACAATGCTAAGTTGCGTATTTGTCTATTACAAGTTCAGATCTTCAAATTATAATTTGCAATAATAATTATAAGCTATCAATTTTAAGTTCTGTATTTGACAATTACAAGTACAGATCTTCAAACTATTATTTGCAATAATAATTAGAAGCTATCAATTTTAAGTTCTGCATTTGACAATTACAAGTTCAGATCTTCAAGTTATTATTTGCAATAATAATTATAAGCTATCAATTTTAAGTTCTGTATTTGACAATTACAAGTACAGATCTTCAAACTATTATTTGCAATAATAATTAGAAGCTATCAATTTTAAGTTCTGCATTTGACAATTACAAGTTCAGATCTTCAAGTTATTATTTGCAATAATAATTAGAAGCTATCAATTTTAAGTTCTGTATTTGACAATTACAAGTTCAGATCTTCAAGTTATTATTTGCAATAATAATTAGAAGCTATCAATTTTAAGTTCTGTATTTGACAATTACAAGTTCAGATCTTCAAGTTATAATTTGCAATAATAATTAGAAGCTATCAATTTTAAGTGCTGTATTTGACAATTACTAGTTCAGATCTTCAAGTAATAATTTGCACTAATAATTTGTATTTAACAATTAGAAGTTCTGTATTTGACAATTACAAGTTAGGATCTTCAAGTTATAATTTGCAATAATAATTAGAAGCTACCAATTTTAAGTTCTGTATTTGACAATTACAAGTTCAGATCTCCAAGTTATACTTTGAAATAATAACTAGAAGCTATCAATTTTAAGTTCTGTATTTGACAATTACAAGTTCAGATCTTCACGTTATAATTTGCAATAATAATTAGAAGCTATCAATTTTAAGTGCTGTATTTGACAATTACTAGTTCAGATCTTCAAGTAATAATTTTCACTAATAATTTGTATTTAACAATTAAAAGTTCTGTATTTGACTATTACAAGTTCAGATCTTCAAATTATTATTTGCAATCTTAGTTTGAATTTAATCATTCGAAGTTCTGTATTTACCTATTACAGGTTCAGATCTTCGAGTAATAATTTGCACTAATACTTTGTATTTAACAATTCGAAGTTCTGTATTTGACTATTACAAGTTCAGATCTTCAAGTTATAATTTGAATTATAATTAGAAGCTATCAATTTTAAGTTCTGTATTTGATAATTACAAGTTCAGATCTACAAGTTATAATTTGCACTAATAATTTGTATTTAACAATTAGAAGTTCTGTATTTGACAATTACAAGTTAGGATCTTCAAGTTATAATTTGCAATAATAATTAGAAGCTACCAATTTTAAGTTCTGTATTTGACAATTACAAGTTCAGATCTCCAAGTTATAATTTGAAATAATAATTAGAAGCTATCAATTTTAAGTTCTGTATTTGACAATTACAAGTTCAGATCTTCAAGTTATAATTTGCAATAATAATTAGAAGCTATCAATTTTAAGTGCTATATTTGACAATTACTAGTTCAGATCTTCAAGTAATAATTTTCACTAATAATTTGTATTTAACAATTAGATGTTCTGTATTTGACTATTACAAGTTCAGATCTTCAAATTATTATTTGCAATCTTAGTTTGAATTTAATCATTCGAAGTTCTGTATTTACCTATTACAGGTTCAGATCTTCAAGTTATAATTTGCAATCACAATTTGTATTTAACAATGCTAAGTTGCGTATTTGTCTATTACAAGTTCAGATCTTCAAATTATAATTTGCAATAATAATTAGAAGCTATCAATTTTAAGTTCTGTATTTGACAATTACAAGTTCAGATCTTCAAGTTATTATTTGCAATAATAATTAGAAGCTATCAATTTTAAGTTCTGTATTTGACAATTACAAGTTCAGATCTTCAAGTTATAATTTGCAATAATAATTAGAAGCTATCAATTTTAAGTGCTGTATTTGACAATTACTAGTTCAGATCTTCAAGTAATAATTTGCACTAATAATTTGTATTTAACAATTAGAAGTTCTGTATTTGACAATTACAAGTTAGGATCTTCAAGTTATAATTTGCAATAATAATTAGAAGCTACCAATTTTAAGTTCTGTATTTGACAATTACAAGTTCAGATCTCCAAGTTATAATTTGAAATAATAACTAGAAGCTATCAATTTTAAGTTCTGTATTTGACAATTACAAGTTCAGATCTTCACGTTATAATTTGCAATAATAATTAGAAGCTATCAATTTTAAGTGCTGTATTTGACAATTACTAGTTCAGATCTTCAAGTAATAATTTTCACTAATAATTTGTATTTAACAATTAAAAGTTCTGTATTTGACAATTACAAGTTCAGATCTTCAAGTTATTATTTGCAATAATAATTATAAGCTATCAATTTTAAGTTCTGTATTTGACAATTACAAGTACAGATCTTCAAACTATTATTTGCAATAATAATTAGAAGCTATCAATTTTAAGTTCTGCATTTGACAATTACAAGTTCAGATCTTCAAGTTATTATTTGCAATAATAATTAGAAGCTATCAATTTTAAGTTCTGTATTTGACAATTACAAGTTCAGATCTTCAAGTTATTATTTGCAATAATAATTAGAAGCTATCAATTTTAAGTTCTGTATTTGACAATTACAAGTTCAGATCTTCAAGTTATAATTTGCAATAATAATTAGAAGCTATCAATTTTAAGTGCTGTATTTGACAATTACTAGTTCAGATCTTCAAGTAATAATTTGCACTAATAATTTGTATTTAACAATTAGAAGTTCTGTATTTGACAATTACAAGTTAGGATCTTCAAGTTATAATTTGCAATAATAATTAGAAGCTACCAATTTTAAGTTCTGTATTTGACAATTACAAGTTCAGATCTCCAAGTTATACTTTGAAATAATAACTAGAAGCTATCAATTTTAAGTTCTGTATTTGACAATTACAAGTTCAGATCTTCACGTTATAATTTGCAATAATAATTAGAAGCTATCAATTTTAAGTGCTGTATTTGACAATTACTAGTTCAGATCTTCAAGTAATAATTTTCACTAATAATTTGTATTTAACAATTAAAAGTTCTGTATTTGACTATTACAAGTTCAGATCTTCAAATTATTATTTGCAATCTTAGTTTGAATTTAATCATTCGAAGTTCTGTATTTACCTATTACAGGTTCAGATCTTCGAGTAATAATTTGCACTAATACTTTGTATTTAACAATTCGAAGTTCTGTATTTGACTATTACAAGTTCAGATCTTCAAGTTATAATTTGAATTATAATTATAAGCTATCAATTTTAAGTTCTGTATTTGACAATTACAAGTACAGATCTTCAAACTATTATTTGCAATAATAATTAGAAGCTATCAATTTTAAGTTCTGCATTTGACAATTACAAGTTCAGATCTTCAAGTTATAATTTGCAATAATAATTAGAAGCTATCAATTTTAAGTTCTGTATTTGATAATTACAAGTTCAGATCTACAAGTTATAATTTGCACTTAAAATTTGTATTTAACAATTAGAAGTTCTGTATTTGACAATTACAAGTTAGGATCTTCAAGTTATAATTTGCAATAATAATTAGAAGCTACCAATTTTAAGTTCTGTATTTGACAATTACAAGTTCAGATCTCCAAGTTATAATTTGAAATAATAATTAGAAGCTATCAATTTTAAGTTCTGTATTTGACAATTACAAGTTCAGATCTTCAAGTTATGATTTGCAATAATAATTAGAAGCTATCAATTTTAAGTGCTATATTTGACAATTACTAGTTCAGATCTTCAAGTAATAATTTTCACTAATAATTTGTATTTAACAATTAGAAGTTCTGTATTTGACTATTACAAGTTCAGATCTTCAAATTATTATTTGCAATCTTAGTTTGAATTTAATCATTCGAAGTTCTGTATTTACCTATTACAGGTTCAGATCTTCAAGTTATAATTTGCAATCACAATTTGTATTTAACAATGCTAAGTTGCGTATTTGTCTATTACAAGTTCAGATCTTCAAATTATAATTTGCAATAATAATTAGAAGCTATCAATTTTAAGTTCTGTATTTGACAATTACAAGTTCAGATCTTCAAGTTATTATTTGCAATAATAATTAGAAGCTATCAATTTTAAGTTCTGTATTTGACAATTACAAGTTCAGATCTTCAAGTTATAATTTGCAATAATAATTAGAAGCTATCAATTTTAAGTGCTGTATTTGACAATTACTAGTTCAGATCTTCAAGTAATAATTTGCACTAATAATTTGTATTTAACAATTAGAAGTTCTGTATTTGACAATTACAAGTTAGGATCTTCAAGTTATAATTTGCAATAATAATTAGAAGCTACCAATTTTAAGTTCTGTATTTGACAATTACAAGTTCAGATCTCCAAGTTATAATTTGAAATAATAACTAGAAGCTATCAATTTTAAGTTCTGTATTTGACAATTACAAGTTCAGATCTTCACGTTATAATTTGCAATAATAATTAGAAGCTATCAATTTTAAGTGCTGTATTTGACAATTACTAGTTCAGATCTTCAAGTAATAATTTTCACTAATAATTTGTATTTAACAATTAAAAGTTCTGTATTTGACTATTACAAGTTCAGATCTTCAAATTATTATTTGCAATCTTAGTTTGAATTTAATCATTCGAAGTTCTGTATTTACCTATTACAGGTTCAGATCTTCAAGTTATAATTTGCAATCACAATTTGTATTTAACAATGCTAAGTTGCGTATTTGTCTATTACAAGTTCAGATCTTCAAATTATAATTTGCAATAATAATTAGAAGCTATCAATTTTAAGTTCTGTATTTGACAATTACAAGTTCAGATCTTCAAGTTATTATTTGCAATAATAATTAGAAGCTATCAATTTTAAGTTCTGTATTTGACAATTACAAGTTCAGATCTTCAAGTTATAATTTGCAATAATAATTAGAAGCTATCAATTTTAAGTGCTGTATTTGACAATTACTAGTTCAGATCTTCAAGTAATAATTTGCACTAATAATTTGTATTTAACAATTAGAAGTTCTGTATTTGACAATTACAAGTTAGGATCTTCAAGTTATAATTTGCAATAATAATTAGAAGCTACCAATTTTAAGTTCTGTATTTGACAAATACAAGTTCAGATCTCCAAGTTATAATTTGAAATAATAACTAGAAGCTATCAATTTTAAGTTCTGTATTTGACAATTACAAGTTCAGATCTTCACGTTATAATTTGCAATAATAATTAGAAGCTATCAATTTTAAGTGCTGTATTTGACAATTACTAGTTCAGATCTTCAAGTAATAATTTTCACTAATAATTTGTATTTAACAATTAAAAGTTCTGTATTTGACAATTACAAGTTCAGATCTTCAAGTTATTATTTGCAATAATAATTATAAGCTATCAATTTTAAGTTCTGTATTTGACAATTACAAGTACAGATCTTCAAACTATTATTTGCAATAATAATTAGAAGCTATCAATTTTAAGTTCTGCATTTGACAATTACAAGTTCAGATCTTCAAGTTATTATTTGCAATAATAATTAGAAGCTATCAATTTTAAGTTCTGTATTTGACAATTACAAGTTCAGATCTTCAAGTTATTATTTGCAATAATAATTAGAAGCTATCAATTTTAAGTTCTGTATTTGACAATTACAAGTTCAGATCTTCAAGTTATAATTTGCAATAATAATTAGAAGCTATCAATTTTAAGTGCTGTATTTGACAATTACTAGTTCAGATCTTCAAGTAATAATTTGCACTAATAATTTGTATTTAACAATTAGAAGTTCTGTATTTGACAATTACAAGTTAGGATCTTCAAGTTATAATTTGCAATAATAATTAGAAGCTACCAATTTTAAGTTCTGTATTTGACAATTACAAGTTCAGATCTCCAAGTTATACTTTGAAATAATAACTAGAAGCTATCAATTTTAAGTTCTGTATTTGACAATTACAAGTTCAGATCTTCACGTTATAATTTGCAATAATAATTAGAAGCTATCAATTTTAAGTGCTGTATTTGACAATTACTAGTTCAGATCTTCAAGTAATAATTTTCACTAATAATTTGTATTTAACAATTAAAAGTTCTGTATTTGACTATTACAAGTTCAGATCTTCAAATTATTATTTGCAATCTTAGTTTGAATTTAATCATTCGAAGTTCTGTATTTACCTATTACAGGTTCAGATCTTCGAGTAATAATTTGCACTAATACTTTGTATTTAACAATTCGAAGTTCTGTATTTGACTATTACAAGTTCAGATCTTCAAGTTATAATTTGAATTATAATTATAAGCTATCAATTTTAAGTTCTGTATTTGACAATTACAAGTACAGATCTTCAAACTATTATTTGCAATAATAATTAGAAGCTATCAATTTTAAGTTCTGCATTTGACAATTACAAGTTCAGATCTTCAAGTTATAATTTGCAATAATAATTAGAAGCTATCAATTTTAAGTTCTGTATTTGATAATTACAAGTTCAGATCTACAAGTTATAATTTGCACTAATAATTTGTATTTAACAATTAGAAGTTCTGTATTTGACAATTACAAGTTAGGATCTTCAAGTTATAATTTGCAATAATAATTAGAAGCTACCAATTTTAAGTTCTGTATTTGACAATTACAAGTTCAGATCTCCAAGTTATAATTTGAAATAATAATTAGAAGCTATCAATTTTAAGTTCTGTATTTGACAATTACAAGTTCAGATCTTCAAGTTATAATTTGCAATAATAATTAGAAGCTATCAATTTTAAGTGCTATATTTGACAATTACTAGTTCAGATCTTCAAGTAATAATTTTCACTAATAATTTGTATTTAACAATTAGAAGTTCTGTATTTGACTATTACAAGTTCAGATCTTCAAATTATTATTTGCAATCTTAGTTTGAATTTAATCATTCGAAGTTCTGTATTTACCTATTACAGGTTCAGATCTTCAAGTTATAATTTGCAATCACAATTTGTATTTAACAATGCTAAGTTGCGTATTTGTCTATTACAAGTTCAGATCTTCAAATTATAATTTGCAATAATAATTAGAAGCTATCAATTTTAAGTTCTGTATTTGACAATTACAAGTTCAGATCTTCAAGTTATTATTTGCAATAATAATTAGAAGCTATCAATTTTAAGTTCTGTATTTGACAATTACAAGTTCAGATCTTCAAGTTATAATTTGCAATAATAATTAGAAGCTATCAATTTTAAGTGCTGTATTTGACAATTACTAGTTCAGATCTTCAAGTAATAATTTGCACTAATAATTTGTATTTAACAATTAGAAGTTCTGTATTTGACAATTACAAGTTAGGATCTTCAAGTTATAATTTGCAATAATAATTAGAAGCTACCAATTTTAAGTTCTGTATTTGACAATTACAAGTTCAGATCTCCAAGTTATAATTTGAAATAATAACTAGAAGCTATCAATTTTAAGTTCTGTATTTGACAATTACAAGTTCAGATCTTCACGTTATAATTTGCAATAATAATTAGAAGCTATCAATTTTAAGTGCTGTATTTGACAATTACTAGTTCAGATCTTCAAGTAATAATTTTCACTAATAATTTGTATTTAACAATTAAAAGTTCTGTATTTGACTATTACAAGTTCAGATCTTCAAATTATTATTTGCAATCTTAGTTTGAATTTAATCATTCGAAGTTCTGTATTTACCTATTACAGGTTCAGATCTTCGAGTAATAATTTGCACTAATACTTTGTATTTAACAATTCGAAGTTCTGTATTTGACTATTACAAGTTCAGATCTTCAAGTTATAATTTGAATTATAATTATAAGCTATCAATTTTAAGTTCTGTATTTGACAATTACAAGTACAGATCTTCAAACTATTATTTGCAATAATAATTAGAAGCTATCAATTTTAAGTTCTGCATTTGACAATTACAAGTTCAGATCTTCAAGTTATAATTTGCAATAATAATTAGAAGCTATCAATTTTAAGTTCTGTATTTGATAATTACAAGTTCAGATCTACAAGTTATAATTTGCACTAATAATTTGTATTTAACAATTAGAAGTTCTGTATTTGACAATTACAAGTTAGGATCTTCAAGTTATAATTTGCAATAATAATTAGAAGCTACCAATTTTAAGTTCTGTATTTGACAATTACAAGTTCAGATCTCCAAGTTATAATTTGAAATAATAATTAGAAGCTATCAATTTTAAGTTCTGTATTTGACAATTACAAGTTCAGATCTTCAAGTTATAATTTTCAATAATAATTAGAAGCTATCCATTTTAAGTGCTGTATTTGACAATTACTAGTTCAGATCTTCAAGTAATAATTTTCACTAATAATTTGTATTTAACAATTAGAAGTTCTGTATTTGACTATTACAAGTTCAGATCTTCAAATTATTATTTGCAATCTTAGTTTGAATTTAATCATTCGAAGTTCTGTATTTACCTATTACAGGTTCAGATCTTCAAGTTATAATTTGCAATCACAATTTGTATTTAACAATGCTAAGTTGCGTATTTGTCTATTACAAGTTCAGATCTTCAAATTATAATTTGCAATAATAATTAGAAGCTATCAATTTTAAGTTCTGTATTTGACAATTACAAGTTCAGATCTTCAAGTTATTATTTGCAATAATAATTAGAAGCTATCAATTTTAAGTTCTGTATTTGACAATTACAAGTTCAGATCTTCAAGTTATAATTTGCAATAATAATTAGAAGCTATCAATTTTAAGTGCTGTATTTGACAATTACTAGTTCAGATCTTCAAGTAATAATTTGCACTAATAATTTGTATTTAACAATTAGAAGTTCTGTATTTGACAATTACAAGTTAGGATCTTCAAGTTATAATTTGCAATAATAATTAGAAGCTACCAATTTTATGTTCTGTATTTGACAATTACAAGTTCAGATCTCCAAGTTATAATTTGAAATAATAATTAGAAGCTATCAATTTTAAGTTCTGTATTTGACAATTACAAGTTCAGATCTTCAAGTTATAATTTTCAATAATAATTAGAAGCTATCAATTTTAAGTGCTGTATTTGACAATTACTAGTTTAGATCTTCAAGTAATAATTTTCACTAATAATTTGTATTTAACAATTAAAAGTTCTGTATTTGACTATTGCAAGTTCAGATCTTCAAATTATTATTTGCAATCTTAGTTTGAATTTAATCATTCGAAGTTCTGTATTTACCTATTACAGGTTCAGATCTTCGAGTAATAATTTGCACTAATACTTTGTATTTAACAATTCGAAGTTCTGTATTTGACTATTACAAGTTCAGATCTTCAAGTTATAATTTGAATTATAATTATAAGCTATCAATTTTAAGTTCTGTATTTGACAATTACAAGTACAGATCTTCAAACTATTATTTGCAATAATAATTAGAAGCTATCAATTTTAAGTTCTGCATTTGACAATTACAAGTTCAGATCTTCAAGTTATAATTTGCAATAATAATTAGAAGCTATCAATTTTAAGTTCTGTATTTGATAATTACAAGTTCAGATCTACAAGTTATAATTTGCACTAATAATTTGTATTTAACAATTAGAAGTTCTGTATTTGACAATTACAAGTTAGGATCTTCAAGTTATAATTTGCAATAATAATTAGAAGCTACCAATTTTAAGTTCTGTATTTGACAATTACAAGTTCAGATCTCCAAGTTATAATTTGAAATAATAATTAGAAGCTATCAATTTTAAGTTCTGTATTTGACAATTACAAGTTCAGATCTTCAAGTTATAATTTTCAATAATAATTAGAAGCTATCAATTTTAAGTGCTGTATTTGACAATTACTAGTTCAGATCTTCAAGTAATAATTTTCACTAATAATTTGTATTTAACAATTAGAAGTTCTGTATTTGACTATTACAAGTTCAGATCTTCAAATTATTATTTGCAATCTTAGTTTGAATTTAATCATTCGAAGTTCTGTATTTACCTATTACAGGTTCAGATCTTCAAGTTATAATTTGCAATCACAATTTGTATTTAACAATGCTAAGTTGCGTATTTGTCTATTACAAGTTCAGATCTTCAAATTATAATTTGCAATAATAATTAGAAGCTATCAATTTTAAGTTCTGTATTTGACAATTACAAGTTCAGATCTTCAAGTTATTATTTGCAATAATAATTAGAAGCTATCAATTTTAAGTTCTGTATTTGACAATTACAAGTTCAGATCTTCAAGTTATAATTTGCAATAATAATTAGAAGCTATCAATTTTAAGTGCTGTATTTGACAATTACTAGTTCAGATCTTCAAGTAATAATTTGCACTAATAATTTGTATTTAACAATTAGAAGTTCTGTATTTGACAATTACAAGTTAGGATCTTCAAGTTATAATTTGCAATAATAATTAGAAGCTACCAATTTTAAGTTCTGTATTTGACAATTACAAGTTCAGATCTCCAAGTTATAATTTGAAATAATAACTAGAAGCTATCAATTTTAAGTTCTGTATTTGACAATTACAAGTTCAGATCTTCACGTTATAATTTGCAATAATAATTAGAAGCTATCAATTTTAAGTGCTGTATTTGACAATTACTAGTTCAGATCTTCAAGTAATAATTTTCACTAATAATTTGTATTTAACAATTAAAAGTTCTGTATTTGACTATTACAAGTTCAGATCTTCAAATTATTATTTGCAATCTTAGTTTGAATTTAATCATTCGAAGTTCTGTATTTACCTATTACAGGTTCAGATCTTCGAGTAATAATTTGCACTAATACTTTGTATTTAACAATTCGAAGTTCTGTATTTGACTATTACAAGTTCAGATCTTCAAGTTATAATTTGAATTATAATTATAAGCTATCAATTTTAAGTTCTGTATTTGACAATTACAAGTACAGATCTTCAAACTATTATTTGCAATAATAATTAGAAGCTATCAATTTTAAGTTCTGCATTTGACAATTACAAGTTCAGATCTTCAAGTTATAATTTGCAATAATAATTAGAAGCTATCAATTTTAAGTTCTGTATTTGATAATTACAAGTTCAGATCTACAAGTTATAATTTGCACTAATAATTTGTATTTAACAATTAGAAGTTCTGTATTTGACAATTACAAGTTAGGATCTTCAAGTTATAATTTGCAATAATAATTAGAAGCTACCAATTTTAAGTTCTGTATTTGACAATTACAAGTTCAGATCTCCAAGTTATAATTTGAAATAATAATTAGAAGCTATCAATTTTAAGTTCTGTATTTGACAATTACAAGTTCAGATCTTCAAGTTATAATTTTCAATAATAATTAGAAGCTATCAATTTTAAGTGCTGTATTTGACAATTACTAGTTCAGATCTTCAAGTAATAATTTTCACTAATAATTTGTATTTAACAATTAGAAGTTCTGTATTTGACTATTACAAGTTCAGATCTTCAAATTATTATTTGCAATCTTAGTTTGAATTTAATCATTCGAAGTTCTGTATTTACCTATTACAGGTTCAGATCTTCAAGTTATAATTTGCAATCACAATTTGTATTTAACAATGCTAAGTTGCGTATTTGTCTATTACAAGTTCAGATCTTCAAATTATAATTTGCAATAATAATTATAAGCTATCAATTTTAAGTTCTGTATTTGACAATTACAAGTACAGATCTTCAAACTATTATTTGCAATAATAATTAGAAGCTATCAATTTTAAGTTCTGCATTTGACAATTACAAGTTCAGATCTTCAAGTTATTATTTGCAATAATAATTAGAAGCTATTAATTTTAAGTTCTGTGTGTGACAATTACAAGTTCAGATCTTCAAGTTATAATTTGAAATAATAATTAGAAGCTATCAATTTTAAGTTCTGTATTTGATAATTACAAGTTCAGATCTTCAAGTTATAATTTGCACTAATAATTTGTATTTAACAATTAGAAGTTCTGTATTTGACAATTACACGTTCAGATCTTCAAGTTATAATTTGCAATAATAATTAGAAGCTATCAATTTTAAGTTCTGTATTTGACAATTACAAGTTCAGATCTTCAAGTTATAATTTTCAATAATAATTAGAAGCTATCAATTTTAAGTGCAGTATTTGACAATTACTAGTTCAGATCTTCAAGTAATAATTTTCACTAATAATTTGTATTTAACAATTAGAAGTTCTGTATTTGACTATTACAAGTTCAGATCTTCAAATTATTATTTGCAATCTTAGTTTGAATTTAATCATTCGAAGTTCTGTATTTACCTATTACAGGTTCAGATCTTCAAGTTATAATTTGCAATCACAATTTGTATTTAACAATGCTAAGTTGCGTATTTGTCTATTACAAGTTCAGATCTTCAAATTATAATTTGCAATAATAATTATAAGCTATCAATTTTAAGTTCTGTATTTGACAATTACAAGTACAGATCTTCAAACTATTATTTGCAATAATAATTAGAAGCTATCAATTTTAAGTTCTGCATTTGACAATTACAAGTTCAGATCTTCAAGTTATTATTTGCAATAATAATTATAAGCTATCAATTTTAAGTTCTGTATTTGACAATTACAAGTACAGATCTTCAAACTATTATTTGCAATAATAATTAGAAGCTATCAATTTTAAGTTCTGCATTTGACAATTACAAGTTCAGATCTTCAAGTTATTATTTGCAATAATAATTAGAAGCTATTAATTTTAAGTTCTGTGTTTGACAATTACAAGTTCAGATCTTCAAGTTATAATTTGAAATAATAATTAGAAGCTATCAATTTTAAGTTCTGTATTTGATAATTACAAGTTCAGATCTTCAAGTTATAATTTGCACTAATAATTTGTATTTAACAATTAGAAGTTCTGTATTTGACAATTACACGTTCAGATCTTCAAGTTATAATTTGCAATAATAATTAGAAGCTATCAATTTTAAGTTCTGTATTTGACAATTACAAGGTCAGATCTTCAAGTTATAATTTGCACTAATAATTTGTATTTGACAATTAGTAGTTCTGTATTTGACAATTACAAGTTAGGATCTTCAAGTTATAATTTGCAATAATAATTAGAAGCTACCAATTTTAAGTTCTGTATTTGACAATTACAAGTTCAGATCTCCAAGTTATAATTTGAAATAATAATTAGAAGCTATCAATTTTAAGTTCTGTATTTGACAATTACAAGTTCAGATCTTCAAGTTATAATTTGCAATAATAATTAGAAGCTATCAATTTTAAGTGCTGTATTTGACAATTACTAGTTCAGATCTTCAAGTAATAATTTTCACTAATAATTTGTATTTAACAATTAGAAGTTCTGTATTTGACTATTACAAGTTCAGATCTTCAAATTATTATTTGCAATCTTAGTTTGAATTTAATCATTCGAAGTTCTGTATTTACCTATTACAGGTTCAGATCTTCAAGTTATAATTTGCAATCACAATTTGTATTTAACAATGCTAAGTTGCGTATTTGTCTATTACAAGTTCAGATCTTCAAATTATAATTTGCAATAATAATTAGAAGCTATCAATTTTAAGTTCTGTATTTGACAATTACAAGTACAGATCTTCAAACTATTATTTGCAATAATAATTAGAAGCTATCAATTTTAAGTTCTGCATTTGACAATTACAAGTTCAGATCTTCAAGTTATTATTTGCAATAATAATTAGAAGCTATTAATTTTAAGTTCTGTGTTTGACAATTACAAGTTCAGATCTTCAAGTTATAATTTGAAATAATAATTAGAAGCTATCAATTTTAAGTTCTGTATTTGATAATTACAAGTTCAGATCTTCAAGTTATAATTTGCACTAATAATTTGTATTTAACAATTAGAAGTTCTGTATTTGACAATTACACGTTCAGATCTTCAAGTTATAATTTGCAATAATAATTAGAAGCTATCAATTTTAAGTTCTGTATTTGACAATTACAAGGTCAGATCTTCAAGTTATAATTTGCACTAATAATTTGTATTTGACAATTAGTAGTTCTGTATTTGACAATTACAAGTTAGGATCTTCAAGTTATAATTTGCAATAATAATTAGAAGCTACCAATTTTAAGTTCTGTATTTGACAATTACAAGTTCAGATCTCCAAGTTATAATTTGAAATAATAATTAGAAGCTATCAATTTTAAGTTCTGTATTTGACAATTACAAGTTCAGATCTTCAAGTTATAATTTGCAATAATAATTAGAAGCTATCAATTTTAAGTGCTGTATTTGACAATTACTAGTTCAGATCTTCAAGTAATAATTTTCACTAATAATTTGTATTTAACAATTAGAAGTTCTGTATTTGACTATTACAAGTTCAGATCTTCAAATTATTATTTGCAATCTTAGTTTGAATTTAATCATTCGAAGTTCTGTATTTACTTATTACAGGTTCAGATCTTCAAGTTATAATTTGCAATCACAATTTGTATTTAACAATGCTAAGTTGCGTATTTGTCTATTACAAGTTCAGATCTTCAAATTATAATTTGCAATAATAATTAGAAGCTATCAATTTTAAGTTCTGTATTTGACAATTACAAGTTCAGATCTTCAAGTTATTATTTGCAATAATAATTAGAAGCTATCAATTTTAAGTTCTGTATTTGACAATTACAAGTTCAGATCTTCAAGTTATAATTTGCAATAATAATTAGAAGCTATCAATTTTAAGTGCTGTATTTGACAATTACTAGTTCAGATCTTCAAGTAATAATTTGCACTAATAATTTGTATTTAACAATTAGAAGTTCTGTATTTGACAATTACAAGTTAGGATCTTCTAGTTATAATTTGCAATAATAATTAGAAGCTACCAATTTTAAGTTCTGTATTTGACAATTACAAGTTCAGATCTCCAAGTTATAATTTGAAATAATAATTAGAAGCTATCAATTTTAAGTTCTGTATTTGACAATTACAAGTTCAGATCTTCAAGTTATAATTTTCAATAATAATTAGAAGCTATCAATTTTAAGTTCTGTATTTGACAATTACAAGTTCAGATCTTCACGTTATAATTTGCAATAATAATTAGAAGCTATCAATTTTAAGTGCTGTATTTGACAATTACTAGTTCAGATCTTCAAGTAATAATTTTCACTAATAATTTGTATTTAACAATTAAAAGTTCTGTATTTGACTATTACAAGTTCAGATCTTCAAATTATTATTTGCAATCTTAGTTTGAATTTAATCATTCGAAGTTCTGTATTTACCTATTACAGGTTCAGATCTTCGAGTAATAATTTGCACTAATACTTTGTATTTAACAATTCGAAGTTCTGTATTTGACTATTACAAGTTCAGATCTTCAAGTTATAATTTGAATTATAATTATAAGCTATCAATTTTAAGTTCTGTATTTGACAATTACAAGTACAGATCTTCAAACTATTATTTGCAATAATAATTAGAAGCTATCAATTTTAAGTTCTGCATTTGACAATTACAAGTTCAGATCTTCAAGTTATAATTTGCAATAATAATTAGAAGCTATCAATTTTAAGTTCTGTATTTGATAATTACAAGTTCAGATCTACAAGTTATAATTTGCACTAATAATTTGTATTTAACAATTAGAAGTTCTGTATTTGACAATTACAAGTTAGGATCTTCAAGTTATAATTTGCAATAATAATTAGAAGCTACCAATTTTAAGTTCTGTATTTGACAATTACAAGTTCAGATCTCCAAGTTATAATTTGAAATAATAATTAGAAGCTATCAATTTTAAGTTCTGTATTTGACAATTACAAGTTCAGATCTTCAAGTTATAATTTTCAATAATAATTAGAAGCTATCAATTTTAAGTGCTGTATTTGACAATTACTAGTTCAGATCTTCAAGTAATAATTTTCACTAATAATTTGTATTTAACAATTAGAAGTTCTGTATTTGACTATTACAAGTTCAGATCTTCAAATTATTATTTGCAATCTTAGTTTGAATTTAATCATTCGAAGTTCTGTATTTACCTATTACAGGTTCAGATCTTCAAGTTATAATTTGCAATCACAATTTGTATTTAACAATGCTAAGTTGCGTATTTGTCTATTACAAGTTCAGATCTTCAAATTATAATTTGCAATAATAATTATAAGCTATCAATTTTAAGTTCTGTATTTGACAATTACAAGTTCAGATCTTCAAGTTATTATTTGCAATAATAATTAGAAGCTATCAATTTTAAGTTCTGTATTTGACAATTACAAGTTCAGATCTTCAAGTTATAATTTGCAATAATAATTAGAAGCTATCAATTTTAAGTGCTGTATTTGACAATTACTAGTTCAGATCTTCAAGTAATAATTTGCACTAATAATTTGTATTTAACAATTAGAAGTTCTGTATTTGACAATTACAAGTTAGGATCTTCAAGTTATAATTTGCAATAATAATTAGAAGCTACCAATTTTAAGTTCTGTATTTGACAATTACAAGTTCAGATCTCCAAGTTATAATTTGAAATAATAATTAGAAGCTATCAATTTTAAGTTCTGTATTTGACAATTACAAGTTCAGATCTTCAAGTTATAATTTTCAATAATAATTAGAAGCTATCAATTTTAAGTTCTGTATTTGACAATTACAAGTTCAGATCTTCACGTTATAATTTGCAATAATAATTAGAAGCTATCAATTTTAAGTGCTGTATTTGACAATTACTAGTTCAGATCTTCAAGTAATAATTTTCACTAATAATTTGTATTTAACAATTAAAAGTTCTGTATTTGACTATTACAAGTTCAGATCTTCAAATTATTATTTGCAATCTTAGTTTGAATTTAATCATTCGAAGTTCTGTATTTACCTATTACAGGTTCAGATCTTCGAGTAATAATTTGCACTAATACTTTGTATTTAACAATTCGAAGTTCTGTATTTGACTATTACAAGTTCAGATCTTCAAGTTATAATTTGAATTATAATTATAAGCTATCAATTTTAAGTTCTGTATTTGACAATTACAAGTACAGATCTTCAAACTATTATTTGCAATAATAATTAGAAGCTATCAATTTTAAGTTCTGCATTTGACAATTACAAGTTCAGATCTTCAAGTTATAATTTGCAATAATAATTAGAAGCTATCAATTTTAAGTTCTGTATTTGATAATTACAAGTTCAGATCTACAAGTTATAATTTGCACTAATAATTTGTATTTAACAATTAGAAGTTCTGTATTTGACAATTACAAGTTAGGATCTTCAAGTTATAATTTGCAATAATAATTAGAAGCTACCAATTTTAAGTTCTGTATTTGACAATTACAAGTTCAGATCTCCAAGTTATAATTTGAAATAATAATTAGAAGCTATCAATTTTAAGTTCTGTATTTGACAATTACAAGTTCAGATCTTCAAGTTATAATTTTCAATAATAATTAGAAGCTATCAATTTTAAGTGCTGTATTTGACAATTACTAGTTCAGATCTTCAAGTAATAATTTTCACTAATAATTTGTATTTAACAATTAGAAGTTCTGTATTTGACTATTACAAGTTCAGATCTTCAAATTATTATTTGCAATCTTAGTTTGAATTTAATCATTCGAAGTTCTGTATTTACCTATTACAGGTTCAGATCTTCAAGTTATAATTTGCAATCACAATTTGTATTTAACAATGCTAAGTTGCGTATTTGTCTATTACAAGTTCAGATCTTCAAATTATAATTTGCAATAATAATTATAAGCTATCAATTTTAAGTTCTGTATTTGACAATTACAAGTACAGATCTTCAAACTATTATTTGCAATAATAATTAGAAGCTATCAATTTTAAGTTCTGCATTTGACAATTACAAGTTCAGATCTTCAAGTTATTATTTGCAATAATAATTAGAAGCTATTAATTTTAAGTTCTGTGTTTGACAATTACAAGTTCAGATCTTCAAGTTATAATTTGAAATAATAATTAGAAGCTATCAATTTTAAGTTCTGTATTTGATAATTACAAGTTCAGATCTTCAAGTTATAATTTGCACTAATAATTTGTATTTAACAATTAGAAGTTCTGTATTTGACAATTACACGTTCAGATCTTCAAGTTATAATTTGCAATAATAATTAGAAGCTATCAATTTTAAGTTCTGTATTTGACAATTACAAGTTCAGATCTTCAAGTTATAATTTTCAATAATAATTAGAAGCTATCAATTTTAAGTGCAGTATTTGACAATTACTAGTTCAGATCTTCAAGTAATAATTTTCACTAATAATTTGTATTTAACAATTAGAAGTTCTGTATTTGACTATTACAAGTTCAGATCTTCAAATTATTATTTGCAATCTTAGTTTGAATTTAATCATTCGAAGTTCTGTATTTACCTATTACAGGTTCAGATCTTCAAGTTATAATTTGCAATCACAATTTGTATTTAACAATGCTAAGTTGCGTATTTGTCTATTACAAGTTCAGATCTTCAAATTATAATTTGCAATAATAATTATAAGCTATCAATTTTAAGTTCTGTATTTGACAATTACAAGTACAGATCTTCAAACTATTATTTGCAATAATAATTAGAAGCTATCAATTTTAAGTTCTGCATTTGACAATTACAAGTTCAGATCTTCAAGTTATTATTTGCAATAATAATTATAAGCTATCAATTTTAAGTTCTGTATTTGACAATTACAAGTACAGATCTTCAAACTATTATTTGCAATAATAATTAGAAGCTATCAATTTTAAGTTCTGCATTTGACAATTACAAGTTCAGATCTTCAAGTTATTATTTGCAATAATAATTAGAAGCTATTAATTTTAAGTTCTGTGTTTGACAATTACAAGTTCAGATCTTCAAGTTATAATTTGAAATAATAATTAGAAGCTATCAATTTTAAGTTCTGTATTTGATAATTACAAGTTCAGATCTTCAAGTTATAATTTGCACTAATAATTTGTATTTAACAATTAGAAGTTCTGTATTTGACAATTACACGTTCAGATCTTCAAGTTATAATTTGCAATAATAATTAGAAGCTATCAATTTTAAGTTCTGTATTTGACAATTACAAGGTCAGATCTTCAAGTTATAATTTGCACTAATAATTTGTATTTGACAATTAGTAGTTCTGTATTTGACAATTACAAGTTAGGATCTTCAAGTTATAATTTGCAATAATAATTAGAAGCTACCAATTTTAAGTTCTGTATTTGACAATTACAAGTTCAGATCTCCAAGTTATAATTTGAAATAATAATTAGAAGCTATCAATTTTAAGTTCTGTATTTGACAATTACAAGTTCAGATCTTCAAGTTATAATTTGCAATAATAATTAGAAGCTATCAATTTTAAGTGCTGTATTTGACAATTACTAGTTCAGATCTTCAAGTAATAATTTTCACTAATAATTTGTATTTAACAATTAGAAGTTCTGTATTTGACTATTACAAGTTCAGATCTTCAAATTATTATTTGCAATCTTAGTTTGAATTTAATCATTCGAAGTTCTGTATTTACCTATTACAGGTTCAGATCTTCAAGTTATAATTTGCAATCACAATTTGTATTTAACAATGCTAAGTTGCGTATTTGTCTATTACAAGTTCAGATCTTCAAATTATAATTTGCAATAATAATTAGAAGCTATCAATTTTAAGTTCTGTATTTGACAATTACAAGTACAGATCTTCAAACTATTATTTGCAATAATAATTAGAAGCTATCAATTTTAAGTTCTGCATTTGACAATTACAAGTTCAGATCTTCAAGTTATTATTTGCAATAATAATTAGAAGCTATTAATTTTAAGTTCTGTGTTTGACAATTACAAGTTCAGATCTTCAAGTTATAATTTGAAATAATAATTAGAAGCTATCAATTTTAAGTTCTGTATTTGATAATTACAAGTTCAGATCTTCAAGTTATAATTTGCACTAATAATTTGTATTTAACAATTAGAAGTTCTGTATTTGACAATTACACGTTCAGATCTTCAAGTTATAATTTGCAATAATAATTAGAAGCTATCAATTTTAAGTTCTGTATTTGACAATTACAAGGTCAGATCTTCAAGTTATAATTTGCACTAATAATTTGTATTTGACAATTAGTAGTTCTGTATTTGACAATTACAAGTTAGGATCTTCAAGTTATAATTTGCAATAATAATTAGAAGCTACCAATTTTAAGTTCTGTATTTGACAATTACAAGTTCAGATCTCCAAGTTATAATTTGAAATAATAATTAGAAGCTATCAATTTTAAGTTCTGTATTTGACAATTACAAGTTCAGATCTTCAAGTTATAATTTGCAATAATAATTAGAAGCTATCAATTTTAAGTGCTGTATTTGACAATTACTAGTTCAGATCTTCAAGTAATAATTTTCACTAATAATTTGTATTTAACAATTAGAAGTTCTGTATTTGACTATTACAAGTTCAGATCTTCAAATTATTATTTGCAATCTTAGTTTGAATTTAATCATTCGAAGTTCTGTATTTACTTATTACAGGTTCAGATCTTCAAGTTATAATTTGCAATCACAATTTGTATTTAACAATGCTAAGTTGCGTATTTGTCTATTACAAGTTCAGATCTTCAAATTATAATTTGCAATAATAATTAGAAGCTATCAATTTTAAGTTCTGTATTTGACAATTACAAGTTCAGATCTTCAAGTTATTATTTGCAATAATAATTAGAAGCTATCAATTTTAAGTTCTGTATTTGACAATTACAAGTTCAGATCTTCAAGTTATAATTTGCAATAATAATTAGAAGCTATCAATTTTAAGTGCTGTATTTGACAATTACTAGTTCAGATCTTCAAGTAATAATTTGCACTAATAATTTGTATTTAACAATTAGAAGTTCTGTATTTGACAATTACAAGTTAGGATCTTCTAGTTATAATTTGCAATAATAATTAGAAGCTACCAATTTTAAGTTCTGTATTTGACAATTACAAGTTCAGATCTCCAAGTTATAATTTGAAATAATAATTAGAAGCTATCAATTTTAAGTTCTGTATTTGACAATTACAAGTTCAGATCTTCAAGTTATAATTTTCAATAATAATTAGAAGCTATCAATTTTAAGTTCTGTATTTGACAATTACAAGTTCAGATCTTCACGTTATAATTTGCAATAATAATTAGAAGCTATCAATTTTAAGTGCTGTATTTGACAATTACTAGTTCAGATCTTCAAGTAATAATTTTCACTAATAATTTGTATTTAACAATTAAAAGTTCTGTATTTGACTATTACAAGTTCAGATCTTCAAATTATTATTTGCAATCTTAGTTTGAATTTAATCATTCGAAGTTCTGTATTTACCTATTACAGGTTCAGATCTTCGAGTAATAATTTGCACTAATACTTTGTATTTAACAATTCGAAGTTCTGTATTTGACTATTACAAGTTCAGATCTTCAAGTTATAATTTGAATTATAATTATAAGCTATCAATTTTAAGTTCTGTATTTGACAATTACAAGTACAGATCTTCAAACTATTATTTGCAATAATAATTAGAAGCTATCAATTTTAAGTTCTGCATTTGACAATTACAAGTTCAGATCTTCAAGTTATAATTTGCAATAATAATTAGAAGCTATCAATTTTAAGTTCTGTATTTGATAATTACAAGTTCAGATCTACAAGTTATAATTTGCACTAATAATTTGTATTTAACAATTAGAAGTTCTGTATTTGACAATTACAAGTTAGGATCTTCAAGTTATAATTTGCAATAATAATTAGAAGCTACCAATTTTAAGTTCTGTATTTGACAATTACAAGTTCAGATCTCCAAGTTATAATTTGAAATAATAATTAGAAGCTATCAATTTTAAGTTCTGTATTTGACAATTACAAGTTCAGATCTTCAAGTTATAATTTTCAATAATAATTAGAAGCTATCAATTTTAAGTGCTGTATTTGACAATTACTAGTTCAGATCTTCAAGTAATAATTTTCACTAATAATTTGTATTTAACAATTAGAAGTTCTGTATTTGACTATTACAAGTTCAGATCTTCAAATTATTATTTGCAATCTTAGTTTGAATTTAATCATTCGAAGTTCTGTATTTACCTATTACAGGTTCAGATCTTCAAGTTATAATTTGCAATCACAATTTGTATTTAACAATGCTAAGTTGCGTATTTGTCTATTACAAGTTCAGATCTTCAAATTATAATTTGCAATAATAATTATAAGCTATCAATTTTAAGTTCTGTATTTGACAATTACAAGTTCAGATCTTCAAGTTATTATTTGCAATAATAATTAGAAGCTATCAATTTTAAGTTCTGTATTTGACAATTACAAGTTCAGATCTTCAAGTTATAATTTGCAATAATAATTAGAAGCTATCAATTTTAAGTGCTGTATTTGACAATTACTAGTTCAGATCTTCAAGTAATAATTTGCACTAATAATTTGTATTTAACAATTAGAAGTTCTGTATTTGACAATTACAAGTTAGGATCTTCAAGTTATAATTTGCAATAATAATTAGAAGCTACCAATTTTAAGTTCTGTATTTGACAATTACAAGTTCAGATCTCCAAGTTATAATTTGAAATAATAATTAGAAGCTATCAATTTTAAGTTCTGTATTTGACAATTACAAGTTCAGATCTTCAAGTTATAATTTTCAATAATAATTAGAAGCTATCAATTTTAAGTTCTGTATTTGACAATTACAAGTTCAGATCTTCACGTTATAATTTGCAATAATAATTAGAAGCTATCAATTTTAAGTGCTGTATTTGACAATTACTAGTTCAGATCTTCAAGTAATAATTTTCACTAATAATTTGTATTTAACAATTAAAAGTTCTGTATTTGACTATTACAAGTTCAGATCTTCAAATTATTATTTGCAATCTTAGTTTGAATTTAATCATTCGAAGTTCTGTATTTACCTATTACAGGTTCAGATCTTCGAGTAATAATTTGCACTAATACTTTGTATTTAACAATTCGAAGTTCTGTATTTGACTATTACAAGTTCAGATCTTCAAGTTATAATTTGAATTATAATTATAAGCTATCAATTTTAAGTTCTGTATTTGACAATTACAAGTACAGATCTTCAAACTATTATTTGCAATAATAATTAGAAGCTATCAATTTTAAGTTCTGCATTTGACAATTACAAGTTCAGATCTTCAAGTTATAATTTGCAATAATAATTAGAAGCTATCAATTTTAAGTTCTGTATTTGATAATTACAAGTTCAGATCTACAAGTTATAATTTGCACTAATAATTTGTATTTAACAATTAGAAGTTCTGTATTTGACAATTACAAGTTAGGATCTTCAAGTTATAATTTGCAATAATAATTAGAAGCTACCAATTTTAAGTTCTGTATTTGACAATTACAAGTTCAGATCTCCAAGTTATAATTTGAAATAATAATTAGAAGCTATCAATTTTAAGTTCTGTATTTGACAATTACAAGTTCAGATCTTCAAGTTATAATTTTCAATAATAATTAGAAGCTATCAATTTTAAGTGCTGTATTTGACAATTACTAGTTCAGATCTTCAAGTAATAATTTTCACTAATAATTTGTATTTAACAATTAGAAGTTCTGTATTTGACTATTACAAGTTCAGATCTTCAAATTATTATTTGCAATCTTAGTTTGAATTTAATCATTCGAAGTTCTGTATTTACCTATTACAGGTTCAGATCTTCAAGTTATAATTTGCAATCACAATTTGTATTTAACAATGCTAAGTTGCGTATTTGTCTATTACAAGTTCAGATCTTCAAATTATAATTTGCAATAATAATTATAAGCTATCAATTTTAAGTTCTGTATTTGACAATTACAAGTACAGATCTTCAAACTATTATTTGCAATAATAATTAGAAGCTATCAATTTTAAGTTCTGCATTTGACAATTACAAGTTCAGATCTTCAAGTTATTATTTGCAATAATAATTAGAAGCTATTAATTTTAAGTTCTGTGTTTGACAATTACAAGTTCAGATCTTCAAGTTATAATTTGAAATAATAATTAGAAGCTATCAATTTTAAGTTCTGTATTTGATAATTACAAGTTCAGATCTTCAAGTTATAATTTGCACTAATAATTTGTATTTAACAATTAGAAGTTCTGTATTTGACAATTACACGTTCAGATCTTCAAGTTATAATTTGCAATAATAATTAGAAGCTATCAATTTTAAGTTCTGTATTTGACAATTACAAGTTCAGATCTTCAAGTTATAATTTTCAATAATAATTAGAAGCTATCAATTTTAAGTGCTGTATTTGACAATTACTAGTTCAGATCTTCAAGTAATAATTTTCACTAATAATTTGTATTTAACAATTAGAAGTTCTGTATTTGACTATTACAAGTTCAGATCTTCAAATTATTATTTGCAATCTTAGTTTGAATTTAATTATTCGAAGTTCTGTATTTACCTATTACAGGTTCAGATCTTCAAGTTATAATTTGCAATCACAATTTGTATTTAACAATGCTAAGTTGCGTATTTGTCTATTACAAGTTCAGATCTTCAAATTATAATTTGCAATAACAATTATAAGCTATCAATTTTAAGTTCTGTATTTGACAATTACAAGTACAGATCTTCAAACTATTATTTGCAATAATAATTAGAAGCTATCAATTTTAAGTTCTGCATTTGACAATTACAAGTTCAGATCTTCAAGTTATTATTTGCAATAATAATTATAAGCTATCAATTTTAAGTTCTGTATTTGACAATTACAAGTACAGATCTTCAAACTATTATTTGCAATAATAATTAGAAGCTATCAATTTTAAGTTCTGCATTTGACAATTACAAGTTCAGATCTTCAAGTTATTATTTGCAATAATAATTAGAAGCTATTAATTTTAAGTTCTGTGTTTGACAATTACAAGTTCAGATCTTCAAGTTATAATTTGAAATAATAATTAGAAGCTATCAATTTTAAGTTCTGTATTTGATAATTACAAGTTCAGATCTTCAAGTTATAATTTGCACTAATAATTTGTATTTAACAATTAGAAGTTCTGTATTTGACAATTACACGTTCAGATCTTCAAGTTATAATTTGCAATAATAATTAGAAGCTATCAATTTTAAGTTCTGTATTTGACAATTACAAGGTCAGATCTTCAAGTTATAATTTGCACTAATAATTTGTATTTGACAATTAGTAGTTCTGTATTTGACAATTACAAGTTAGGATCTTCAAGTTATAATTTGCAATAATAATTAGAAGCTACCAATTTTAAGTTCTGTATTTGACAATTACAAGTTCAGATCTCCAAGTTATAATTTGAAATAATAATTAGAAGCTATCAATTTTAAGTTCTGTATTTGACAATTACAAGTTCAGATCTTCAAGTTATAATTTGCAATAATAATTAGAAGCTATCAATTTTAAGTGCTGTATTTGACAATTACTAGTTCAGATCTTCAAGTAATAATTTTCACTAATAATTTGTATTTAACAATTATAAGTTCTGTATTTGACTATTACAAGTTCAGATCTTCAAATTATTATTTGCAATCTTAGTTTGAATTTAATCATTCGAAGTTCTGTATTTACCTATTACAGGTTCAGATCTTCAAGTTATAATTTGCAATCACAATTTGTATTTAACAATGCTAAGTTGCGTATTTGTCTATTACAAGTTCAGATCTTCAAATTATAATTTGCAATAATAATTAGAAGCTATCAATTTTAAGTTCTGTATTTGACAATTACAAGTTCAGATCTTCAAGTTATTATTTGCAATAATAATTAGAAGCTATCAATTTTAAGTTCTGTATTTGACAATTACAAGTTCAGATCTTCAAGTTATAATTTGCAATAATAATTAGAAGCTATCAATTTTAAGTGCTGTATTTGACAATTACTAGTTCAGATCTTCAAGTAATAATTTGCACTAATAATTTGTATTTAACAATTAGAAGTTCTGTATTTGACAATTACAAGTTAGGATCTTCAAGTTATAATTTGCAATAATAATTAGAAGCTACCAATTTTAAGTTCTGTATTTAACAATTACAAGTTCAGATCTCCAAGTTATAATTTGAAATAATAATTAGAAGCTATCAATTTTAAGTTCTGTATTTGACAATTACAAGTTCAGATCTTCAAGTTATAATTTTCAATAATAATTAGAAGCTATCAATTTTAAGTGCTGTATTTGACAATTACTAGTTCAGATCTTCAAGTAATAATTTTCACTAATAATTTGTATTTAACAATTAGAAGTTCTGTATTTGACTATTACAAGTTCAGATCTTCAAATTATTATTTGCAATCTTAGTTTGAATTTAATCATTCGAAGTTCTGTATTTACCTATTACAGGTTCAGATCTTCAAGTTATAATTTGCAATCACAATTTCTATTTAACAATGCTAAGTTGCGTATTTGTCTATTACAAGTTCAGATCTTCAAATTATAATTTGCAATAATAATTATAAGCTATCAATTTTAAGTTCTGTATTTGACAATTACAAGTACAGATCTTCAAACTATTATTTGCAATAATAATTAGAAGCTATCAATTTTAAGTTCTGCATTTGACAATTACAAGTTCAGATCTTCAAGTTATTATTTGCAATAATAATTATAAGCTATCAATTTTAAGTTCTGTATTTGACAATTACAAGTACAGATCTTCAAACTATTATTTGCAATAATAATTAGAAGCTATCAATTTTAAGTTCTGCATTTGACAATTACAAGTTCAGATCTTCAAGTTATTATTTGCAATAATAATTAGAAGCTATTAATTTTAAGTTCTGTGTTTGACAATTACAAGTTCAGATCTTCAAGTTATAATTTGAAATAATAATTAGAAGCTATCAATTTTAAGTTCTGTATTTGATAATTACAAGTTCAGATCTTCAAGTTATAATTTGCACTAATAATTTGTATTTAACAATTAGAAGTTCTGTATTTGACAATTACACGTTCAGATCTTCAAGTTATAATTTGCAATAATAATTAGAAGCTATCAATTTTAAGTTCTGTATTTGACAATTACAAGGTCAGATCTTCAAGTTATAATTTGCACTAATAATTTGTATTTGACAATTAGTAGTTCTGTATTTGACAATTACAAGTTAGGATCTTCAAGTTATAATTTGCAATAATAATTAGAAGCTACCAATTTTAAGTTCTGTATTTGACAATTACAAGTTCAGATCTCCAAGTTATAATTTGAAATAATAATTAGAAGCTATCAATTTTAAGTTCTGTATTTGACAATTACAAGTTCAGATCTTCAAGTTATAATTTGCAATAATAATTAGAAGCTATCAATTTTAAGTGCTGTATTTGACAATTACTAGTTCAGATCTTCAAGTAATAATTTTCACTAATAATTTGTATTTAACAATTAGAAGTTCTGTATTTGACTATTACAAGTTCAGATCTTCAAATTATTATTTGCAATCTTAGTTTGAATTTAATCATTCGAAGTTCTGTATTTACCTATTACAGGTTCAGATCTTCAAGTTATAATTTGCAATCACAATTTGTATTTAACAATGCTAAGTTGCGTATTTGTCTATTACAAGTTCAGATCTTCAAATTATAATTTGCAATAATAATTAGAAGCTATCAATTTTAAGTTCTGTATTTGACAATTACAAGTTCAGATCTTCAAGTTATTATTTGCAATAATAATTAGAAGCTATCAATTTTAAGTTCTGTATTTGACAATTACAAGTTCAGATCTTCAAGTTATAATTTGCAATAATAATTAGAAGCTATCAATTTTAAGTGCTGTATTTGACAATTACTAGTTCAGATCTTCAAGTAATAATTTGCACTAATAATTTGTATTTAACAATTAGAAGTTCTGTATTTGACAATTACAAGTTAGGATCTTCAAGTTATAATTTGCAATAATAATTAGAAGCTACCAATTTTAAGTTCTGTATTTGACAATTACAAGTTCAGATCTCCAAGTTATAATTTGAAATAATAATTAGAAGCTATCAATTTTAAGTTCTGTATTTGACAATTACAAGTTCAGATCTTCAAGTTATAATTTTCAATAATAATTAGAAGCTATCAATTTTAAGTGCTGTATTTGACAATTACTAGTTCAGATCTTCAAGTAATAATTTTCACTAATAATTTGTATTTAACAATTAAAAGTTCTGTATTTGACTATTACAAGTTCAGATCTTCAAATTATTATTTGCAATCTTAGTTTGAATTTAATCATTCGAAGTTCTGTATTTACCTATTACAGGTTCAGATCTTCGAGTAATAATTTGCACTAATACTTTGTATTTAACAATTCGAAGTTCTGTATTTGACTATTACAAGTTCAGATCTTCAAGTTATAATTTGAATTATAATTATAAGCTATCAATTTTAAGTTCTGTATTTGACAATTACAAGTACAGATCTTCAAACTATTATTTGCAATAATAATTAGAAGCTATCAATTTTAAGTTCTGCATTTGACAATTACAAGTTCAGATCTTCAAGTTATAATTTGCAATAATAATTAGAAGCTATCAATTTTAAGTTCTGTATTTGATAATTACAAGTTCAGATCTACAAGTTATAATTTGCACTAATAATTTGTATTTAACAATTAGAAGTTCTGTATTTGACAATTACAAGTTAGGATCTTCAAGTTATAATTTGCAATAATAATTAGAAGCTACCAATTTTAAGTTCTGTATTTGACAATTACAAGTTCAGATCTCCAAGTTATAATTTGAAATAATAATTAGAAGCTATCAATTTTAAGTTCTGTATTTGACAATTACAAGTTCAGATCTTCAAGTTATAATTTTCAATAATAATTAGAAGCTATCAATTTTAAGTGCTGTATTTGACAATTACTAGTTCAGATCTTCAAGTAATAATTTTCACTAATAATTTGTATTTAACAATTAGAAGTTCTGTATTTGACTATTACAAGTTCAGATCTTCAAATTATTATTTGCAATCTTAGTTTGAATTTAATCATTCGAAGTTCTGTATTTACCTATTACAGGTTCAGATCTTCAAGTTATAATTTGCAATCACAATTTGTATTTAACAATGCTAAGTTGCGTATTTGTCTATTACAAGTTCAGATCTTCAAATTATAATTTGCAATAATAATTAGAAGCTATCAATTTTAAGTTCTGTATTTGACAATTACAAGTTCAGATCTTCAAGTTATTATTTGCAATAATAATTAGAAGCTATCAATTTTAAGTTCTGTATTTGACAATTACAAGTTCAGATCTTCAAGTTATAATTTGCAATAATAATTAGAAGCTATCAATTTTAAGTGCTGTATTTGACAATTACTAGTTCAGATCTTCAAGTAATAATTTGCACTAATAATTTGTGTTTAACAATTAGAAGTTCTGTATTTGACAATTACAAGTTAGGATCTTCAAGTTATAATTTGCAATAATAATTAGAAGCTACCAATTTTAAGTTCTGTATTTGACAATTACAAGTTCAGATCTCCAAGTTATAATTTGAAATAATAACTAGAAGCTATCAATTTTAAGTTCTGTATTTGACAATTACAAGTTCAGATCTTCACGTTATAATTTGCAATAATAATTAGAAGCTATCAATTTTAAGTGCTGTATTTGACAATTACTAGTTCAGATCTTCAAGTAATAATTTTCACTAATAATTTGTATTTAACAATTAAAAGTTCTGTATTTGACTATTACAAGTTCAGATCTTCAAATTATTATTTGCAATCTTAGTTTGAATTTAATCATTCGAAGTTCTGTATTTACCTATTACAGGTTCAGATCTTCGAGTAATAATTTGCACTAATACTTTGTATTTAACAATTCGAAGTTCTGTATTTGACTATTACAAGTTCAGATCTTCAAGTTATAATTTGAATTATAATTATAAGCTATCAATTTTAAGTTCTGTATTTGACAATTACAAGTACAGATCTTCAAACTATTATTTGCAATAATAATTAGAAGCTATCAATTTTAAGTTCTGCATTTGACAATTACAAGTTCAGATCTTCAAGTTATAATTTGCAATAATAATTAGAAGCTCTCAATTTTAAGTTCTGTATTTGATAATTACAAGTTCAGATCTACAAGTTATAATTTGCACTAATAATTTGTATTTAACAATTAGAAGTTCTGTATTTGACAATTACAAGTTAGGATCTTCAAGTTATAATTTGCAATAATAATTAGAAGCTACCAATTTTAAGTTCTGTATTTGACAATTACAAGTTCAGATCTCCAAGTTATAATTTGAAATAATAATTAGAAGCTATCAATTTTAAGTTCTGTATTTGACAATTACAAGTTCAGATCTTCAAGTTATAATTTTCAATAATAATTAGAAGCTATCAATTTTAAGTGCTGTATTTGACAATTACTAGTTCAGATCTTCAAGTAATAATTTTCACTAATAATTTGTATTTAACAATTAGAAGTTCTGTATTTGACTATTACAAGTTCAGATCTTCAAATTATTATTTGCAATCTTAGTTTGAATTTAATCATTCGAAGTTCTGTATTTACCTATTACAGGTTCAGATCTTCAAGTTATAATTTGCAATCACAATTTGTATTTAACAATGCTAAGTTGCGTATTTGTCTATTACAAGTTCAGATCTTCAAATTATAATTTGCAATAATAATTATAAGCTATCAATTTTAAGTTCTGTATTTGACAATTACAAGTACAGATCTTCAAACTATTATTTGCAATAATAATTAGAAGCTATCAATTTTAAGTTCTGCATTTGACAATTACAAGTTCAGATCTTCAAGTTATTATTTGCAATAATAATTAGAAGCTATTAATTTTAAGTTCTGTGTTTGACAATTACAAGTTCAGATCTTCAAGTTATAATTTGAAATAATAATTAGAAGCTATCAATTTTAAGTTCTGTATTTGATAATTACAAGTTCAGATCTTCAAGTTATAATTTGCACTAATAATTTGTATTTAACAATTAGAAGTTCTGTATTTGACAATTACACGTTCAGATCTTCAAGTTATAATTTGCAATAATAATTAGAAGCTATCAATTTTAAGTTCTGTATTTGACAATTACAAGTTCAGATCTTCAAGTTATAATTTTCAATAATAATTAGAAGCTATCAATTTTAAGTGCTGTATTTGACAATTACTAGTTCAGATCTTCAAGTAATAATTTTCACTAATAATTTGTATTTAACAATTAGAAGTTCTGTATTTGACTATTACAAGTTCAGATCTTCAAATTATTATTTGCAATCTTAGTTTGAATTTAATCATTCGAAGTTCTGTATTTACCTATTACAGGTTCAGATCTTCAAGTTATAATTTGCAATCACAATTTGTATTTAACAATGCTAAGTTGCGTATTTGTCTATTACAAGTTCAGATCTTCAAATTATAATTTGCAATAATAATTATAAGCTATCAATTTTAAGTTCTGTATTTGACAATTACAAGTACAGATCTTCAAACTATTATTTGCAATAATAATTAGAAGCTATCAATTTTAAGTTCTGCATTTGACAATTACAAGTTCAGATCTTCAAGTTATTATTTGCAATAATAATTATAAGCTATCAATTTTAAGTTCTGTATTTGACAATTACAAGTACAGATCTTCAAACTATTATTTGCAATAATAATTAGAAGCTATCAATTTTAAGTTCTGCATTTGACAATTACAAGTTCAGATCTTCAAGTTATTATTTGCAATAATAATTAGAAGCTATTAATTTTAAGTTCTGTGTTTGACAATTACAAGTTCAGATCTTCAAGTTATAATTTGAAATAATAATTAGAAGCTATCAATTTTAAGTTCTGTATTTGATAATTACAAGTTCAGATCTTCAAGTTATAATTTGCACTAATAATTTGTATTTAACAATTAGAAGTTCTGTATTTGACAATTACACGTTCAGATCTTCAAGTTATAATTTGCAATAATAATTAGAAGCTATCAATTTTAAGTTCTGTATTTGACAATTACAAGGTCAGATCTTCAAGTTATAATTTGCACTAATAATTTGTATTTGACAATTAGTAGTTCTGTATTTGACAATTACAAGTTAGGATCTTCAAGTTATAATTTGCAATAATAATTAGAAGCTACCAATTTTAAGTTCTGTATTTGACAATTACAAGTTCAGATCTCCAAGTTATAATTTGAAATAATAATTAGAAGCTATCAATTTTAAGTTCTGTATTTGACAATTACAAGTTCAGATCTTCAAGTTATAATTTGCAATAATAATTAGAAGCTATCAATTTTAAGTGCTGTATTTGACAATTACTAGTTCAGATCTTCAAGTAATAATTTTCACTAATAATTTGTATTTAACAATTAGAAGTTCTGTATTTGACTATTACAAGTTCAGATCTTCAAATTATTATTTGCAATCTTAGTTTGAATTTAATCATTCGAAGTTCTGTATTTACCTATTACAGGTTCAGATCTTCAAGTTATAATTTGCAATCACAATTTGTATTTAACAATGCTAAGTTGCGTATTTGTCTATTACAAGTTCAGATCTTCAAATTATAATTTGCAATAATAATTAGAAGCTATCAATTTTAAGTTCTGTATTTGACAATTACAAGTTCAGATCTTCAAGTTATTATTTGCAATAATAATTAGAAGCTATCAATTTTAAGTTCTGTATTTGACAATTACAAGTTCAGATCTTCAAGTTATAATTTGCAATAATAATTAGAAGCTATCAATTTTAAGTGCTGTATTTGACAATTACTAGTTCAGATCTTCAAGTAATAATTTGCACTAATAATTTGTATTTAACAATTAGAAGTTCTGTATTTGACAATTACAAGTTAGGATCTTCAAGTTATAATTTGCAATAATAATTAGAAGCTACCAATTTTAAGTTCTGTATTTGACAATTACAAGTTCAGATCTCCAAGTTATAATTTGAAATAATAACTAGAAGCTATCAATTTTAAGTTCTGTATTTGACAATTACAAGTTCAGATCTTCACGTTATAATTTGCAATAATAATTAGAAGCTATCAATTTTAAGTGCTGTATTTGACAATTACTAGTTCAGATCTTCAAGTAATAATTTTCACTAATAATTTGTATTTAACAATTAAAAGTTCTGTATTTGACTATTACAAGTTCAGATCTTCAAATTATTATTTGCAATCTTAGTTTGAATTTAATCATTCGAAGTTCTGTATTTACCTATTACAGGTTCAGATCTTCGAGTAATAATTTGCACTAATACTTTGTATTTAACAATTCGAAGTTCTGTATTTGACTATTACAAGTTCAGATCTTCAAGTTATAATTTGAGTAGTAGAGGTAGGCCGGTTCTACGATACGAAAATTTTTTCTAAGTCCAACAACACTATGAACTGCGCATGCGCCAATTCCGCGCAATCAAGTTTCATATATTTTAATTATGAGGGTTATTAATTATCCACTAATTATATAAAATACATAATATTATATTTTAATTGAGATGATTATTAATTTATAATTATTTAATTACATTACGTATTATCCGTCTTATATAAAATATACTGATTTTAAAATTAAAATTTCATTGTAATTATTTTGATCGCCTACGGGTGTAGACATTAGTCGCATTCCATTATTGTTAAATTGCAGTCAAAATCAATTAGTAATGTTTCTACTTTCTATTATATTGATCATAAGGTAAACCTCACTATGTAAATACCATTTCTAAAATTGTTTTTAATCGGCGATCAAGATTTTTTTTTAAATTTTCAAAGTCATGGAATGTGATAAATTTTTCTAAGTATGGTAATTAGAGCTGGAATGCGTTTCTATGGTAATTAGAGCTGGGATGCGTTTCTATTCTAATGACTACCTAAGTAATATAATAATACGTAGACTATTAAAATCAAAATTAAGCATATTATGACAATAAGTGAGAAAAAATATAATAACCAACTTTTTACCCTTAATGATACAGGTTATAAGGTATATATATCCTATAAATTTAGATATTTCTCATCAGATAGTTTAAGTTCACTTGACATCAGCGTACTCAAAAATGGATACGAAAGCGGATGTTAAAACTTTAAAGAGATCTGCAGAAACTATTCAAACGAGTAAGTTATATTTAAAATTAATAGTAACTAAAATCACTGTAAGGGTTAGGTGAGTGTTCTAAGATACTAGTCTTGGGATACACACCTAACCCTTACAGTTTAATTTTTTTCATATTATATTTTTATTTATATTACCATATTAATTTTTTTTTTTTTTCAGCAAATACTCCGAATAAATCATCTAAAATAATGCATACGCCAAAGTTAATCAGCGAAAGGAAATTCCCATTAAATAAATCCAAAACCAAATTTATATCTATAGGTATTGATGTTGAAAACTGGGTTCCGATGATGCTAATCAGCGGATCAAACGGTATTAGTGTTCCACTAAGCTATGAAGATTGGAATATTTTAACCAGTGATGGTAATATCAATCAAATTAAGAATTTTTTTAAAACTGGTACTTTGAATCCAATGGAAAATGTTAGCAGTGGTTTTAAAATCACTGGACAGCTATTCAACAAGAGCAATATAATACAATGTAAAAAAGATAATTTTTATATTTGTTTAGCTGAAATTACGATGATGATATTGATAGAAATTATACCATTAATAAATATGCATATAAGAGAAATTGAAGGACTCCAGATAAAGGATTTTTATACTGATATACTTTTAGGATGTATTCAAATAGGGGGAGATGCTTTCTTCAATTTCGATTCAGTTGCAAAATCTCTATCATATCATCAAGGAATAAGTTTGTTATGTGTAACAGAATTATTATATATGTATCCTGAAATAATTAAGCAAAATTTGTATGATTTAATGAAAGATTAAAAAACCTATGTATACTTTTTATTTATTCTTTAATACCCATATATTAGTAGGTTCATGCCTACTTTATCATTACTATTTTGAAGAGCAACTGATGCATATATATCAAAAATGAATTCGACTATAATCATTCCCTCATTAGTTCTAATTTTAAATAATACTTTATACGTACCATCTTCTACAAGCATGGAAAATATTGAGATGAATAGTTTGGATAATCTTAATGGAACACTATGCTTAAAGTGGCCCCCGATGGAATATATAAAAAATATAAATGAGTCAACCTTCTTATACCGCTTAATTGAAACGCGAATATTTTTATTTTGCATGTTACGATTTATTGACAGCAACTCAACCGGAGAATCGATATATAAATTAATACTGGCATGGCAAATGAAAATTTATTTTCTGAAGAGTTTTTACACAACGATAAGTGGACGTCTACAAGCATGGCTCAAGTTTTACCACCGTCTATTTTATCATTATTGATAATTATATATTACTTGCATTATTATTATTATTATTATTATAGAAAAAATAAAACTGGAAATAATCGTCATGACAATGAAATTATCAGTATCTTGGAAGAGCTAGTAGAGACAAAAATTATAATATAAATATAAAGTTTTCTAGTTTTAGTACCCAGTTTAAAAATGAATATTGATGTATTCGGTCGCAGTAAACTACATCCAAAAGAGGGTCCCAAGGGTGAAAAGGGTATCGGATTTAAACTTACTAAAAATCGTGACTATGATATGCAAAGTAAAAGAATAACAAATTTAGCAAGCGGGGTTGAAGAATTCGATGCTGTTAATAAACAATACGTGGATACAATAGTACTGTATATTGAGTCTCTAAAACAACGTGTTGATACTATTAAGAGAAAATCTGAAAATACTTCTGAGGATGTAAAAAAAATTGATCAATGGGTGTTGGAGCATAATACTACCGAGGCTGCAAGAGAAGATGTTTTTGATAAATATCAACAGTCTATTGAGAAAGATTTAAAAGAATTTAAAAATGCTTGTAATACTAGACTGAATGGTTTTAAGAAAACAATTGATCAAACAATTGGTTTTAGGAATATAGTTGATAGTTATATCGGCAATAACGCATGAAATACATAACATTCCTCTAAATAATGTCGAAACGTGCAATTGTAGACGAAATTCATAGAAGTGCTAGAAAAAACTTTTCCCGTAGAAGTGTAATAATTAGAGGTTTTGACGATCTCTGGCAGGCAGATTTAGCCGAATTTATACCTTATTCCAAATATAATAGTGGTTATAAATATATTCTATTAGTTATCGATTGTTATTCTAAATTTTTATGGACATACCCCCTAAAATCAAAAACTGGTATAGAAGTCACGAATGCAATGACTTCAATTCTTACGAATGGAAGAAAACCCAAAAATTTACAAACCGATGAAGGAAAAGAGTTTTATAATAAAAATTTTGCCGAGGTTATGAAAAGTAATAAGATAAATCATTACTCCACATTTAGTATTAAAAAAGCTTCAATTGTTGAGCGCGTCATACGAACATTAAAAAATATGTTATACAAAGAGTTTAGTTATCGAGCTGAATATAAATGGGTTGATATATTAGCTTCTGTTACTGCTGATTATAATCATCGTAAGCACAGAACAATTAAGATGCGTCCTTGTGATGTGAAATCCTCCACGAAGTTAGAGGTCTACAATATAAATAAAAAAATTGGAAAAAATAAAATTTAATAATGGTGATTATGTACGAATTTCAAAGTATAAATCTCTCTTCGATAAAGGTTACAACGCAAATTGGACTGCAGAATTGTTTAAAATTGTTCGGGTTAATCTAGGAAGTCCTACTACTTACAACATTGAAGATCTTAACGGAAATCCTATTAAAGGCATGTTTTATACGGAAGAGCTTCAAACTACAGCTTACCCTGATACTTTCTTAATTGAAAAAGTGTTACGTAAACAGGGTGACCAACTATATGTTAAATGGATGGGGTATGAAAAACCTACATGGATATCTAAATACTCAATTCAAAAATAATTATTATACTTAGTGTATTAATATATATAGATATAAAATTTTGAATAAAAAACTTTTAATTATTTATATATTTATTTATTTATTAATTTATAATGCCCCCATGCTAATGTGTCGGATGTGTGAGGCATCAAGAATCGTTTATCATCATCGGCACTTAAGGCAATTTTTGTTTGAGAGATACTATGAACATTATGATTTACAGATCTTATACTATTTTGTTTCCTTAAAATAACCTTATTGTTAATTAAACAATCTAAATAATCATTAAAACAAATTTGGTTCTTAACAATATAGTTTTTAACCCCCTTAGCCTTTTTAATTAAGTCTTCACCCTCCACACGTATGCTGTACATTTTAGATCTAAGACCTACAAACTCAGTCATAATTCTACCATTGTTCTCGTCTTTCATTAATCCCGGTACTTTTTTATTTACAAGTGGAATACCGAATTGGTTATTTGCATCATAATCACTAGTATCAAACCGTGAAATGTCTTTTTTAATGCTGTCGTATACATCAGGGCATCGAATTTCATATATTAGAGAGTCGGTATCGCAGTAAAGCACTTTGGATTGGAAGTTTTTCTGCATGTACTCGTAATGAAACTCATATAGCTTAGTTTTTGATAAATCTAAAACACTCATGCCTACATAGATAGGTTTGCTCATTACAATCTCAGTTTTATTTAACTCGATTATAATTAAATTTTCATTCAAAATAGTTCTACTATGAAAATTGGGTTTGGCAATCATCACTTTGGCACTAAAGCGTCCATTCCACTTTGATATCAACTTTACAACTTTTCTTTTATTTTTCCATAGTTTTACCGAATGCTGCGTTATTCATTAATTTGTAAAAAGTTTTCTCAAATTCATTTTTCGCGTTCGTTCTCATTAAAGTATTTAATGGTTTTAACCAGGCGGATTGTTTAAATTCTAACACTCGGTAAATGTTTGTAATTTTCATACCATGTTTTAGAGCTTGCTTAAGTGCACGGTAATGAATAACGTAGCGTTCTTTATTATGAAGAGTTGTGAGTAGCTTCTTCTGTTTAGAGTTAGGTGGCGCTCGATGCTCGGGGCATAGGGGCAGATCGTTGTGAACATCATGTAACGTGTTTGGATACTCTAAATCTACCTCCAAAATAAAGCCAAGACTGTTATCATCAGGAATTTGACTAACATCTATATTGGTATTATTATGCCATGAAAATTTTCCACTCGGTAAAAATTCGCTCATGGCCCAACCATATACTAAAAAAAGGAAAGATACATAAACATTAAAAAGTTATTTCGGTTGAAAATCAACTTACAATTATTGACGTCGTAGTATTGAAGATAAACGTCCTGCTGTGTCTGATCGTAGTTGGACATATATTTATTATTAGCCTTAGCATATCGACTACTACATTGGGAGATGCCTCCTCGAATTCCACGCTCGATGAACATCAGCATATCAATATCATGAATCAAATCTAATTCAACTTTAGTTAACTTTAACAAACTGTCCCACGTAAGGCCTGGGGCTGACACATAGTGTGCAGGATCTAAACCATATGTGTTAAAGCAGGTTTCACGAAAATTTTCAAAGATGTCTGCCAATAACAATACATCAGTTTTCAAATATAAATCCGAATACTCTCCTAAATTTTGAATATTAAATGTCTTCCACACATTTTGAGCATGAGAGTATTCTTCATTAGATATTGCACTTTCGGTAAGTTGATTATAAAAATATGCTTGTTCGGGTATCCTCCTCTCATCAAGATTGGTGGCAGACTTTATATGATCATATGGAAATATTCCTTTACGAGTTAACAAATTATATTGTTCATTAATAGGGAATTCATTTTACATCCGCTTTCGTATCCATTTTTGAGTACGTTGATGTCAAGTGAACTTAAACTATCTGATGAGTAATATCTAAATTTATAGGAAATATATACCTTATAACCTGTATCATTAAGGGTAGAAAGTTGGTTATTATATTTTTTCTCTCTTATTGTCATAATATGCTTAATTTTGATTTTAATAGTCTACGTATTATTATATTACTTAGGTAGTCATTAGAATAGAAACGCATCCCAGCTCTAATTACCATAGAAACGCATTCCAGCTCTAATTACCATACTTAGAAAAATTTATCACATTCCATGACTTAGAAAATTTAAAAAAAATCTTGATCGCCGATTAAAAACAATTTTAGAAATGGTATTTACATAGTGAGGTTTATCTTATGATCAATATAATAGAAAGTAGAAACATTACTAATTGATTTTGACTGCAATTTAACAATAATGGAATGCGACTAATGTCTACACCCGTAGGCGATCAAAATAATTACAATGAAATTTTAATTTTAAAATCAGTATATTTTATATAAGACGGATAATACGTAATGTAATTAAATAATTATAAATTAATAATCATCTCAATTAAAATATAATATTATGTATTTTATATAATTAGTGGATAATTAATAACCCTCATAATTAAAATATATGAAACTTGATTGCGCGGAATTGGCGCATGCGCAGTTCATAGTGTTGTTGGACTTAGAAAAAATTTTCGTATCGTAGAACCGGCCTACCTCTACTACTAATTTGAATTATAATTATAAGCTATCAATTTTAAGTTCTGTATTTGACAATTACAAGTACAGATCTTCAAACTATTATTTGCAATAATAATTAGAAGCTATCAATTTTAAGTTCTGCATTTGACAATTACAAGTTCAGATCTTCAAGTTATAATTTGCAATAATAATTAGAAGCTATCAATTTTAAGTTCTGTATTTGATAATTACAAGTTCAGATCTACAAGTTATAATTTGCACTAATAATTTGTATTTAACAATTAGAAGTTCTGTATTTGACAATTACAAGTTAGGATCTTCAAGTTATAATTTGCAATAATAATTAGAAGCTACCAATTTTAAGTTCTGTATTTGACAATTACAAGTTCAGATCTCCAAGTTATAATTTGAAATAATAATTAGAAGCTATCAATTTTAAGTTCTGTATTTGACAATTACAAGTTCAGATCTTCAAGTTATAATTTTCAATAATAATTAGAAGCTATCAATTTTAAGTGCTGTATTTTACAATTACTAGTTCAGATCTTCAAGTAATAATTTTCACTAATAATTTGTATTTAACAATTAGAAGTTCTGTATTTGACTATTACAAGTTCAGATCTTCAAATTATTATTTGCAATCTAAGTTTGAATTTAATCATTCGAAGTTCTGTATTTACCTATTACAGGTTCAGATCTTCAAGTTATAATTTGCAATCACAATTTGTATTTAACAATGCTAAGTTGCGTATTTGTCTATTACAAGTTCAGATCTTCAAATTATAATTTGCAATAATAATTATAAGCTATCAATTTTAAGTTCTGTATTTGACAATTACAAGTACAGATCTTCAAACTATTATTTGCAATAATAATTAGAAGCTATCAATTATAAGTTCTGCATTTGACAATTACAAGTTCAGATCTTCAAGTTATTATTTGCAATAATAATTAGAAGCTATTAATTTTAAGTTCTGTGTTTGACAATTACAAGTTCAGATCTTCAAGTTATAATTTGAAATAATAATTAGAAGCTATCAATTTTAAGTTCTGTATTTGATAATTACAAGTTCAGATCTTCAAGTTATAATTTGCACTAATAATTTGTATTTAACAATTAGAAGTTCTGTATTTGACAATTACACGTTCAGATCTTCAAGTTATAATTTGCAATAATAATTAGAAGCTATCAATTTTAAGTTCTGTATTTGACAATTACAAGTTCAGATCTTCAAGTTATAATTTTCAATAATAATTAGAAGCTATCAATTTTAAGTGCTGTATTTGACAATTACTAGTTCAGATCTTCAAGTAATAATTTTCACTAATAATTTGTATTTAACAATTAGAAGTTCTGTATTTGACTATTACAAGTTCAGATCTTCAAATTATTATTTGCAATCTTAGTTTGAATTTAATCATTCGAAGTTCTGTATTTACCTATTACAGGTTCAGATCTTCAAGTTATAATTTGCAATCACAATTTGTATTTAACAATGCTAAGTTGCGTATTTGTCTATTACAAGTTCAGATCTTCAAATTATAATTTGCAATAATAATTATAAGCTATCAATTTTAAGTTCTGTATTTGACAATTACAAGTACAGATCTTCAAACTATTATTTGCAATAATAATTAGAAGCTATCAATTTTAAGTTCTGCATTTGACAATTACAAGTTCAGATCTTCTAGTTATTATTTGCAATAATAATTATAAGCTATCAATTTTAAGTTCTGTATTTGACAATTACAAGTACAGATCTTCAAACTATTATTTGCAATAATAATTAGAAGCTATCAATTTTAAGTTCTGCATTTGACAATTACAAGTTCAGATCTTCAAGTTATTATTTGCAATAATAATTAGAAGCTATTAATTTTAAGTTCTGTGTTTGACAATTACTAGTTCAGATCTGCAAGTAATAATTTGCACTAATAATTTGTATTTAACAATTAGAAGTTCTGTATTTGACAATTACAAGTTCAGATCTTCTAGTTATAATTTGCACTAATAATTTGTATTTAACAATTAGAAGTTCTGTATTTGACAATTACAAGTTCAGATCTTCAAGTTATAATTTGCAATAATAATTAGAAGCTATCAATTTTAAGTTCTGTATTTGACAATTACAAGTTAAGATCTTCAAGTTATAATTTGAAATAATAATTAGAAGCTATCAATTTTAAGTTCTGTATTTGACAAATACAAGTTCAGATCTTCAAGTTATAATTTGCAATAATAATTAGAAGCTATCAATTTTAAGTTCTGTATTTGACAATTACTAGTTCAGATCTTCAAGTTATAATTTGCACTAATAATTTGTATTTACCAATTAGAAGTTCTGTATTTGACTATTACAAGTTCAGATCTTCAAGTTATAATTTGCAATAATAATTAGAAGCTATCAATTTTAAGTTCTGTATTTGACAATTACAAGTTCAGATCTTCAAGTTATAATTTGAAATAATAATTAGAAGCTATCAATTTTAAGTTCTGTATTTGACAATTACAAGTTCAGATCTTCAAGTTATAATTTGCAATAATAATTTGAAAGCTCTCAATTTTAAGTTCTGTATTTGACAATTACAAGTTCAGATCTTCAAGTTATAATTTACAATAATAATTAGAAGCTATCAATTTTAAGTTCTGTATTTGACAATTAAAAGTTCAGATCTTCAAGTTATAATTTGCAATAATAATTAGAAGCTATCAATTTTAAGTTCTGTATTTGACAATTACTAGTTCAGATCTTCAAGTTATAATTTGAAATAATAATTTGAATTTAACAAATCTAAGTTCTGTAATTCACTATTACAAGTTCAGATCTTCAAGTTATAATTTACAATAATAATTAGAAGCTATCAATTTTAAGTTCTGTATTTGACAATTACAAGGTCAGATCTTCAAGTTATTATTTGCAATAATAATTAGAAGCTATTAATTTTAAGTTCTGTGTTTGACAATTACAAGTTCAGATCTTCAAGTTATAATTTGAAATAATAATTAGAAGCTATCAATTTTAAGTTCTGTATTTGATAATTACAAGTTCAGATCTTCAAGTTATAATTTGCACTAATAATTTGTATTTAACAATTAGAAGTTCTGTATTTGACAATTACACGTTCAGATCTTCAAGTTATAATTTGCAATAATAATTAGAAGCTATCAATTTTAAGTTCTGTATTTGACAATTACAAGTTCAGATCTTCAAGTTATAATTTTCAATAATAATTAGAAGCTATCAATTTTAAGTGCTGTATTTGACAATTACTAGTTCAGATCTTCAAGTAATAATTTTCACTAATAATTTGTATTTAACAATTAGAAGTTCTGTATTTGACTATTACAAGTTCAGATCTTCAAATTATTATTTGCAATCTTAGTTTGAATTTAATCATTCGAAGTTCTGTATTTACCTATTACAGGTTCAGATCTTCAAGTTATAATTTGCAATCACAATTTGTATTTAACAATGCTAAGTTGCGTATTTGTCAATTACAAGTTCAGATCTTCAAATTATAATTTGCAATAATAATTATAAGCTATCAATTTTAAGTTCTGTATTTGACAATTACAAGTACAGATCTTCAAACTATTATTTGCAATAATAATTAGAAGCTATCAATTTTAAGTTCTGCATTTGACAATTACAAGTTCAGATCTTCAAGTTATTATTTGCAATAATAATTATAAGCTATCAATTTTAAGTTCTAAATTTGACAATTACAAGTACAGATCTTCAAACTATTATTTGCAATAATAATTAGAAGCTATCAATTTTAAGTTCTGCATTTGACAATTACAAGTTCAGATCTTCAAGTTATTATTTGCAATAATAATTAGAAGCTATTAATTTTAAGTTCTGTGTTTGACAATTACAAGTTCAGATCTTCAAGTTATAATTTGAAATAATAATTAGAAGCTATCAATATTAAGTTCTGTATTTGATAATTACAAGTTCAGATCTTCAAGTTATAATTTGCACTAATAATTTGTATTTAACAATTAGAAGTTCTGTATTTGACAATTACACGTTCAGATCTTCAAGTTATAATTTGCAATAATAATTAGAAGCTATCAATTTTAAGTTCTGTATTTGACAATTACAAGTTCAGATCTTCAAGTTATAATTTTCAATAATAATTAGAAGCTATCAATTTTAAGTGCTGTATTTGACAATTACTAGTTCAGATCTTCAAGTAATAATTTTCACTAATAATTTGTATTTAACAATTAGAAGTTCTGTATTTGACTATTACAAGTTCAGATCTTCAAATTATTATTTGCAATCTTAGTTTGAATTTAATCATTCGAAGTTCTGTATTTACCTATTACAGGTTCAGATCTTCAAGTTATAATTTGCAATCACAATTTGTATTTAACAATGCTAAGTTGCGTATTTGTCTATTACAAGTTCAGATCTTCAAATTATAATTTGCAATAATAATTATAAGCTATCAATTTTAAGTTCTGTATTTGACAATTACAAGTACAGATCTTCAAACTATTATTTGCAATAATAATTAGAAGCTATCAATTTTAAGTTCTGCATTTGACAATTACAAGTTCAGATCTTCAAGTTATTATTTGCAATAATAATTAGAAGCTATTAATTTTAAGTTCTGTGTTTGACAATTACTAGTTCAGATCTTCAAGTAATAATTTGCACTAATAATTTGTATTTAACAATTAGAAGTTCTGTATTTGACAATTACTAGTGCAGATCTTCAAGTTATAATGTGAAATAATAATTTGAATTTAACAAATCTAAGTTCTGTAATGCACTATTACAAGTTCAGATCTTCAAGTTATAATTTACAATAATAAATAGAATCTATCAATTTTAAGTTCTGTATTTGACAATTACAAGTTCAGATCTTCTAGTTATAATTTGCACTAATAATTTGTATTTAACAATTAGAAGTTCTGTATTTGACAATTACAAGTTCAGATCTTCAAGTTATAATTTGCAATAATAATTAGAAGCTATCAATTTTAAGTTCTGTATTTGACAATTACAAGTTAAGATCTTCAAGTTATAATTTGAAATAATAATTAGAAGCTATCAATTTTAAGTTCTGTATTTGACAATTACAAGTTCAGATCTTCAAGTTATAATTTGAAATAATAATTAGAAGCTATCAATTTTAAGTTCTGTATTTGACAATTACAAGTTCAGATCTTCAAGTTATAATTTGCAATAATAATTTGAAAGCTCTCAATTTTAAGTTCTGTATTTGACAATTACAAGTTCAGATCTTCTAGTTATAATTTGCACTAATAATTTGTATTTAACAATTAGAAGTTCTGTATTTGACAATTACAAGTTCAGATCTTCAAGTTATAATTTGCAATAATAATTAGAAGCTATCAATTTTAAGTTCTGTATTTGACAATTACTAGTTCAGATCTTCAAGTTATAATTTGCACTAATAATTTGTATTTACCAATTAGAAGTTCTGTATTTGACTATTACAAGTTCAGATCTTCAAGTTATAATTTGCAATAATAATTAGAAGCTATCAATTTTAAGTTCTGTATTTGACAATTACAAGTTCAGATCTTCAAGTTATAATTTGAAATAATAATTAGAAGCTATCAATTTTAAGTTCTGTATTTGACAATTACAAGTTCAGATCTTCAAGTTATAATTTGCAATAATAATTTGAAAGCTCTCAATTTTAAGTTCTGTATTTGACAATTACAAGTTCAGATCTTCAAGTTATAATTTACAATAATAATTAGAAGCTATCAATTTTAAGTTCTGTATTTGACAATTAAAAGTTCAGATCTTCAAGTTATAATTTGCAATAATAATTAGAAGCTATCAATTTTAAGTTCTGTATTTGACAATTACTAGTTCAGATCTTCAAGTTATAATTTGAAATAATAATTTGAATTTAACAAATCTAAGTTCTGTAATTCACTATTACAAGTTCAGATCTTCAAGTTATAATTTACAATAATAATTAGAAGCTATCAATTTTAAGTTCTGTATTTGACAATTACAAGGTCAGATCTTCAAGTTATTATTTGCAATAATAATTAGAAGCTATTAATTTTAAGTTCTGTGTTTGACAATTACAAGTTCAGATCTTCAAGTTATAATTTGAAATAATAATTAGAAGCTATCAATTTTAAGTTCTGTATTTGATAATTACAAGTTCAGATCTTCAAGTTATAATTTGCACTAATAATTTGTATTTAACAATTAGAAGTTCTGTATTTGACAATTACACGTTCAGATCTTCAAGTTATAATTTGCAATAATAATTAGAAGCTATCAATTTTAAGTTCTGTATTTGACAATTACAAGTTCAGATCTTCAAGTTATAATTTTCAATAATAATTAGAAGCTATCAATTTTAAGTGCTGTATTTGACAATTACTAGTTCAGATCTTCAAGTAATAATTTTCACTAATAATTTGTATTTAACAATTAGAAGTTCTGTATTTGACTATTACAAGTTCAGATCTTCAAATTATTATTTGCAATCTTAGTTTGAATTTAATAATTCGAAGTTCTGTATTTACCTATTACAGGTTCAGATCTTCAAGTTATAATTTGCAATCACAATTTGTATTTAACAATGCTAAGTTGCGTATTTGTCTATTACAAGTTCAGATCTTCAAATTATAATTTGCAATAATAATTATAAGCTATCAATTTTAAGTTCTGTATTTGACAATTACAAGTACAGATCTTCAAACTATTATTTGCAATAATAATTAGAAGCTATCAATTTTAAGTTCTGCATTTGACAATTACAAGTTCAGATCTTCAAGTTATTATTTGCAATAATAATTATAAGCTATCAATTTTAAGTTCTGTATTTGACAATTACAAGTACAGATCTTCAAACTATTATTTGCAATAATAATTAGAAGCTATCAATTTTAAGTTCTGCATTTGACAATTACAAGTTCAGATCTTCAAGTTATAATTTGAAATAATAATTAGAAGCTATCAATTTTAAGTTCTGTATTTGATAATTACAAGTTCAGATCTTCAAGTTATAATTTGCACTAATAATTTGTATTTAACAATTAGAAGTTCTGTATTTGACAATTACACGTTCAGATCTTCAAGTTATAATTTGCAATAATAATTAGAAGCTATCAATTTTAAGTTCTGTATTTGACAATTACAAGGTCAGATCTTCAAGTTATAATTTGCACTAATAATTTGTATTTAACAATTAGTAGTTCTGTATTTGACAATTACAAGTTAGGATCTTCAAGTTATAATTTGCAATAATAATTAGAAGCTACCAATTTTAAGGTCTGTATTTGACAATTACAAGTTCAGATCTTCAAGTTATAATTTGCAATAATAATTAGAAGCTATCAATTTTAAGTGCTGTATTTGACAATTACTAGTTCAGATCTTCAAGTAATAATTTTCACTAATAATTTGTATTTAACAATTAGAAGTTCTGTATTTGACTATTACAAGTTCAGATCTTCAAATTATTATTTGCAATCTTAGTTTGAATTTAATCATTCGAAGTTCTGTATTTACCTATTACAGGTTCAGATCTTCAAGTTATAATTTGCAATCACAATTTGTATTTAACAATGCTAAGTTGCGTATTTGTCTATTACAAGTTCAGATCTTCAAATTATAATTTGCAATAATAATTAGAAGCTATCAATTTTAAGTTCTGTATTTGACAATTACAAGTTCAGATCTTCAAGTTATTATTTGCAATAATAATTAGAAGCTATCAATTTTAAGTTCTGTATTTGACAATTACAAGTTCAGATCTTCAAGTTATAATTTGCAATAATAATTAGAAGCTATCAATTTTAAGTGCTGTATTTGACAATTACTAGTTCAGATCTTCAAGTAATAATTTTCACTAATAATTTGTATTTAACAATTAGAAGTTCTGTATTTGACTATTACAAGTTCAGATCTTCAAATTATTATTTGCAATCTTAGTTTGAATTTAATCATTCGAAGTTCTGTATTTACCTATTACAGGTTCAGATCTTCAAGTTATAATTTGCAATCACAATTTGTATTTAACAATGCTAAGTTGCGTATTTGTCTATTACAAGTTCAGATCTTCAAATTATAATTTGCAATAATAATTAGAAGCTATCAATTTTAAGTTCTGTATTTGACAATTACAAGTTCAGATCTTCAAGTTATTATTTGCAATAATAATTAGAAGCTATCAATTTTAAGTTCTGTATTTGACAATTACAAGTTCAGATCTTCAAGTTATTATTTGCAATAATAATTAGAAGCTATCAATTTTAAGTTCTGTATTTGACAATTACAAGTTCAGATCTCCAAGTTATAATTTGAAATAATAACTAGAAGCTATCAATTTTAAGTTCTGTATTTGACAATTACAAGTTCAGATCTTCACGTTATAATTTGCAATAATAATTAGAAGCTATCAATTTTAAGTGCTGTATTTGACAATTACTAGTTCAGATCTTCAAGTAATAATTTTCACTAATAATTTGTATTTAACAATTAAAAGTTCTGTATTTGACTATTACAAGTTCAGATCTTCAAATTATTATTTGCAATCTTAGTTTGAATTTAATCATTCGAAGTTCTGTATTTACCTATTACAGGTTCAGATCTTCGAGTAATAATTTGCACTAATACTTTGTATTTAACAATTCGAAGTTCTGTATTTGACTATTACAAGTTCAGATCTTCAAGTTATAATTTGAATTATAATTATAAGCTATCAATTTTAAGTTCTGTATTTGACAATTACAAGTACAGATCTTCAAACTATTATTTGCAATAATAATTAGAAGCTATCAATTTTAAGTTCTGCATTTGACAATTACAAGTTCAGATCTTCAAGTTATAATTTGCAATAATAATTAGAAGCTATCAATTTTAAGTTCTGTATTTGATAATTACAAGTTCAGATCTTCAAGTTATAATTTGAAATAATAATTAGAAGCTATCAATTTTAAGTTCTGTATTTGACAATTACTAGTTCAGATCTTCAAGTTATAATTTGCACTAATAATTTGTATTTACCAATTAGAAGTTCTGTATTTGACTATTACAAGTTCAGATCTTCAAGTTATAATTTGCAATAATAATTAGAAGCTATCAATTTTAAGTTCTGTATTTGACAATTACAAGTTCAGATCTTCAAGTTATAATTTGAAATAATAATTAGAAGCTATCAATTTTAAGTTCTGTATTTGACAATTACAAGTTCAGATCTTCAAGTTATAATTTGCAATAATAATTTGAAAGCTCTCAATTTTAAGTTCTGTATTTGACAATTACAAGTTCAGATCTTCAAGTTATAATTTACAATAATAATTAGAAGCTATCAATTTTAAGTTCTGTATTTGACAATTAAAAGTTCAGATCTTCAAGTTATAATTTGCAATAATAATTAGAAGCTATCAATTTTAAGTTCTGTATTTGACAATTACTAGTTCAGATCTTCAAGTTATAATTTGAAATAATAATTTGAATTTAACAAATCTAAGTTCTGTAATTCACTATTACAAGTTCAGATCTTCAAGTTATAATTTACAATAATAATTAGAAGCTATCAATTTTAAGTTCTGTATTTGACAATTACAAGGTCAGATCTTCAAGTTATTATTTGCAATAATAATTAGAAGCTATTAATTTTAAGTTCTGTGTTTGACAATTACAAGTTCAGATCTTCAAGTTATAATTTGAAATAATAATTAGAAGCTATCAATTTTAAGTTCTGTATTTGATAATTACAAGTTCAGATCTTCAAGTTATAATTTGCACTAATAATTTGTATTTAACAATTAGAAGTTCTGTATTTGACAATTACACGTTCAGATCTTCAAGTTATAATTTGCAATAATAATTAGAAGCTATCAATTTTAAGTTCTGTATTTGATAATTACAAGTTCAGATCTTCAAGTTATAATTTGCACTAATAATTTGTATTTAACAATTAGAAGTTCTGTATTTGACAATTACACGTTCAGATCTTCAAGTTATAATTTGCAATAATAATCAGAAGCTATCAATTTTAAGTTCTGTATTTGACAATTACAAGTTCAGATCTTCAAGTTATAATTTGCAATAATAATTAGAAGCTATCAATTTTAAGTGCTGTATTTGACAATTACTAGTTCAGATCTTCAAGTAATAATTTTCACTAATAATTTGTATTTAACAATTAGAAGTTCTGTATTTGACTATTACAAGTTCAGATCTTCAAATTATTATTTGCAATCTTAGTTTGAATTTAATCATTCGAAGTTCTGTATTTACCTATTACAGGTTCAGATCTTCAAGTTATAATTTGCAATCACAATTTGTATTTAACAATGCTAAGTTGCGTATTTGTCTATTACAAGTTCAGATCTTCAAATTATAATTTGCAATAATAATTAGAAGCTATCAATTTTAAGTTCTGTATTTGACAATTACAAGTTCAGATCTTCAAGTTATTATTTGCAATAATAATTAGAAGCTATCAATTTTAAGTTCTGTATTTGACAATTACAAGTTCAGATCTTCAAGTTATTATTTGCAATAATAATTAGAAGCTATCAATTTTAAGTTCTGTATTTGACAATTACAAGTTCAGATCTCCAAGTTATAATTTGAAATAATAACTAGAAGCTATCAATTTTAAGTTCTGTATTTGACAATTACAAGTTCAGATCTTCACGTTATAATTTGCAATAATAATTAGAAGCTATCAATTTTAAGTGCTGTATTTGACAATTACTAGTTCAGATCTTCAAGTAATAATTTTCACTAATAATTTGTATTTAACAATTAAAAGTTCTGTATTTGACTATTACAAGTTCAGATCTTCAAATTATTATTTGCAATCTTAGTTTGAATTTAATCATTCGAAGTTCTGTATTTACCTATTACAGGTTCAGATCTTCGAGTAATAATTTGCACTAATACTTTGTATTTAACAATTCGAAGTTCTGTATTTGACTATTACAAGTTCAGATCTTCAAGTTATAATTTGAATTATAATTATAAGCTATCAATTTTAAGTTCTGTATTTGACAATTACAAGTACAGATCTTCAAACTATTATTTGCAATAATAATTAGAAGCTATCAATTTTAAGTTCTGCATTTGACAATTACAAGTTCAGATCTTCAAGTTATAATTTGCAATAATAATTAGAAGCTATCAATTTTAAGTTCTGTATTTGATAATTACAAGTTCAGATCTTCAAGTTATTATTTGCAATAATAATTAGAAGCTATCAATTTTAAGTTCTGTATTTGACAATTACAAGTTCAGATCTTCAAGTTATAATTTGCAATAATAATTAGAAGCTATCAATTTTAAGTGCTGTATTTGACAATTACTAGTTCAGATCTTCAAGTAATAATTTTCACTAATAATTTGTATTTAACAATTAGAAGTTCTGTATTTGACTATTACAAGTTCAGATCTTCAAATTATTATTTGCAATCTTAGTTTGAATTTAATCATTCGAAGTTCTGTATTTACCTATTACAGGTTCAGATCTTCAAGTTATAATTTGCAATCACAATTTGTATTTAACAATGCTAAGTTGCGTATTTGTCTATTACAAGTTCAGATCTTCAAATTATAATTTGCAATAATAATTAGAAGCTATCAATTTTAAGTTCTGTATTTGACAATTACAAGTTCAGATCTTCAAGTTATTATTTGCAATAATAATTAGAAGCTATCAATTTTAAGTTCTGTATTTGACAATTACAAGTTCAGATCTTCAAGTTATTATTTGCAATAATAATTAGAAGCTATCAATTTTAAGTTCTGTATTTGACAATTACAAGTTCAGATCTCCAAGTTATAATTTGAAATAATAACTAGAAGCTATCAATTTTAAGTTCTGTATTTGACAATTACAAGTTCAGATCTTCACGTTATAATTTGCAATAATAATTAGAAGCTATCAATTTTAAGTGCTGTATTTGACAATTACTAGTTCAGATCTTCAAGTAATAATTTTCACTAATAATTTGTATTTAACAATTAAAAGTTCTGTATTTGACTATTACAAGTTCAGATCTTCAAATTATTATTTGCAATCTTAGTTTGAATTTAATCATTCGAAGTTCTGTATTTACCTATTACAGGTTCAGATCTTCGAGTAATAATTTGCACTAATACTTTGTATTTAACAATTCGAAGTTCTGTATTTGACTATTACAAGTTCAGATCTTCAAGTTATAATTTGAATTATAATTATAAGCTATCAATTTTAAGTTCTGTATTTGACAATTACAAGTACAGATCTTCAAACTATTATTTGCAATAATAATTAGAAGCTATCAATTTTAAGTTCTGCATTTGACAATTACAAGTTCAGATCTTCAAGTTATAATTTGCAATAATAATTAGAAGCTATCAATTTTAAGTTCTGTATTTGATAATTACAAGTTCAGATCTTCAAGTTATAATTTGAAATAATAATTAGAAGCTATCAATTTTAAGTTCTGTATTTGACAATTACTAGTTCAGATCTTCAAGTTATAATTTGCACTAATAATTTGTATTTACCAATTAGAAGTTCTGTATTTGACTATTACAAGTTCAGATCTTCAAGTTATAATTTGCAATAATAATTAGAAGCTATCAATTTTAAGTTCTGTATTTGACAATTACAAGTTCAGATCTTCAAGTTATAATTTGAAATAATAATTAGAAGCTATCAATTTTAAGTTCTGTATTTGACAATTACAAGTTCAGATCTTCAAGTTATAATTTGCAATAATAATTTGAAAGCTCTCAATTTTAAGTTCTGTATTTGACAATTACAAGTTCAGATCTTCAAGTTATAATTTACAATAATAATTAGAAGCTATCAATTTTAAGTTCTGTATTTGACAATTAAAAGTTCAGATCTTCAAGTTATAATTTGCAATAATAATTAGAAGCTATCAATTTTAAGTTCTGTATTTGACAATTACTAGTTCAGATCTTCAAGTTATAATTTGAAATAATAATTTGAATTTAACAAATCTAAGTTCTGTAATTCACTATTACAAGTTCAGATCTTCAAGTTATAATTTACAATAATAATTAGAAGCTATCAATTTTAAGTTCTGTATTTGACAATTACAAGGTCAGATCTTCAAGTTATTATTTGCAATAATAATTAGAAGCTATTAATTTTAAGTTCTGTGTTTGACAATTACAAGTTCAGATCTTCAAGTTATAATTTGAAATAATAATTAGAAGCTATCAATTTTAAGTTCTGTATTTGATAATTACAAGTTCAGATCTTCAAGTTATAATTTGCACTAATAATTTGTATTTAACAATTAGAAGTTCTGTATTTGACAATTACACGTTCAGATCTTCAAGTTATAATTTGCAATAATAATTAGAAGCTATCAATTTTAAGTTCTGTATTTGATAATTACAAGTTCAGATCTTCAAGTTATAATTTGCACTAATAATTTGTATTTAACAATTAGAAGTTCTGTATTTGACAATTACACGTTCAGATCTTCAAGTTATAATTTGCAATAATAATTAGAAGCTATCAATTTTAAGTTCTGTATTTGACAATTACAAGTTCAGATCTTCAAGTTATAATTTGCAATAATAATTAGAAGCTATCAATTTTAAGTGCTGTATTTGACAATTACTAGTTCAGATCTTCAAGTAATAATTTTCACTAATAATTTGTATTTAACAATTAGAAGTTCTGTATTTGACTATTACAAGTTCAGATCTTCAAATTATTATTTGCAATCTTAGTTTGAATTTAATCATTCGAAGTTCTGTATTTACCTATTACAGGTTCAGATCTTCAAGTTATAATTTGCAATCACAATTTGTATTTAACAATGCTAAGTTGCGTATTTGTCTATTACAAGTTCAGATCTTCAAATTATAATTTGCAATAATAATTAGAAGCTATCAATTTTAAGTTCTGTATTTGACAATTACAAGTTCAGATCTTCAAGTTATTATTTGCAATAATAATTAGAAGCTATCAATTTTAAGTTCTGTATTTGACAATTACAAGTTCAGATCTTCAAGTTATTATTTGCAATAATAATTAGAAGCTATCAATTTTAAGTTCTGTATTTGACAATTACAAGTTCAGATCTCCAAGTTATAATTTGAAATAATAACTAGAAGCTATCAATTTTAAGTTCTGTATTTGACAATTACAAGTTCAGATCTTCACGTTATAATTTGCAATAATAATTAGAAGCTATCAATTTTAAGTGCTGTATTTGACAATTACTAGTTCAGATCTTCAAGTAATAATTTTCACTAATAATTTGTATTTAACAATTAAAAGTTCTGTATTTGACTATTACAAGTTCAGATCTTCAAATTATTATTTGCAATCTTAGTTTGAATTTAATCATTCGAAGTTCTGTATTTACCTATTACAGGTTCAGATCTTCGAGTAATAATTTGCACTAATACTTTGTATTTAACAATTCGAAGTTCTGTATTTGACTATTACAAGTTCAGATCTTCAAGTTATAATTTGAATTATAATTATAAGCTATCAATTTTAAGTTCTGTATTTGACAATTACAAGTACAGATCTTCAAACTATTATTTGCAATAATAATTAGAAGCTATCAATTTTAAGTTCTGCATTTGACAATTACAAGTTCAGATCTTCAAGTTATAATTTGCAATAATAATTAGAAGCTATCAATTTTAAGTTCTGTATTTGATAATTACAAGTTCAGATCTTCAAGTTATAATTTGAAATAATAATTAGAAGCTATCAATTTTAAGTTCTGTATTTGACAATTACTAGTTCAGATCTTCAAGTTATAATTTGCACTAATAATTTGTATTTACCAATTAGAAGTTCTGTATTTGACTATTACAAGTTCAGATCTTCAAGTTATAATTTGCAATAATAATTAGAAGCTATCAATTTTAAGTTCTGTATTTGACAATTACAAGTTCAGATCTTCAAGTTATAATTTGAAATAATAATTAGAAGCTATCAATTTTAAGTTCTGTATTTGACAATTACAAGTTCAGATCTTCAAGTTATAATTTGCAATAATAATTTGAAAGCTCTCAATTTTAAGTTCTGTATTTGACAATTACAAGTTCAGATCTTCAAGTTATAATTTACAATAATAATTAGAAGCTATCAATTTTAAGTTCTGTATTTGACAATTAAAAGTTCAGATCTTCAAGTTATAATTTGCAATAATAATTAGAAGCTATCAATTTTAAGTTCTGTATTTGACAATTACTAGTTCAGATCTTCAAGTTATAATTTGAAATAATAATTTGAATTTAACAAATCTAAGTTCTGTAATTCACTATTACAAGTTCAGATCTTCAAGTTATAATTTACAATAATAATTAGAAGCTATCAATTTTAAGTTCTGTATTTGACAATTACAAGGTCAGATCTTCAAGTTATTATTTGCAATAATAATTAGAAGCTATTAATTTTAAGTTCTGTGTTTGACAATTACAAGTTCAGATCTTCAAGTTATAATTTGAAATAATAATTAGAAGCTATCAATTTTAAGTTCTGTATTTGATAATTACAAGTTCAGATCTTCAAGTTATAATTTGCACTAATAATTTGTATTTAACAATTAGAAGTTCTGTATTTGACAATTACACGTTCAGATCTTCAAGTTATAATTTGCAATAATAATTAGAAGCTATCAATTTTAAGTTCTGTATTTGACAATTACAAGTTCAGATCTTCAAGTTATAATTTTCAATAATAATTAGAAGCTATCAATTTTAAGTGCTGTATTTGACAATTACTAGTTCAGATCTTCAAGTAATAATTTTCACTAATAATTTGTATTTAACAATTAGAAGTTCTGTATTTGACTATTACAAGTTCAGATCTTCAAATTATTATTTGCAATCTTAGTTTGAATTTAATAATTCGAAGTTCTGTATTTACCTATTACAGGTTCAGATCTTCAAGTTATAATTTGCAATCACAATTTGTATTTAACAATGCTAAGTTGCGTATTTGTCTATTACAAGTTCAGATCTTCAAATTATAATTTGCAATAATAATTATAAGCTATCAATTTTAAGTTCTGTATTTGACAATTACAAGTACAGATCTTCAAACTATTATTTGCAATAATAATTAGAAGCTATCAATTTTAAGTTCTGCATTTGACAATTACAAGTTCAGATCTTCAAGTTATTATTTGCAATAATAATTATAAGCTATCAATTTTAAGTTCTGTATTTGACAATTACAAGTACAGATCTTCAAACTATTATTTGCAATAATAATTAGAAGCTATCAAATTTAAGTTCTGCATTTGACAATTACAAGTTCAGATCTTCAAGTTATTATTTGCAATAATAATTAGAAGCTATTAATTTTAAGTTCTGTGTTTGACAATTACAAGTTCAGATCTTCAAGTTATAATTTGAAATAATAATTAGAAGCTATCAATTTTAAGTTCTGTATTTGATAATTACAAGTTCAGATCTTCAAGTTATAATTTGCACTAATAATTTGTATTTAACAATTAGAAGTTCTGTATTTGACAATTACACGTTCAGATCTTCAAGTTATAATTTGCAATAATAATTAGAAGCTATCAATTTTGAGTTCTGTATTTGACAATTACAAGGTCAGATCTTCAAGTTATAATTTGCACTAATAATTTGTATTTAACAATTAGTAGTTCTGTATTTGACAATTACAAGTTAGGATCTTCAAGTTATAATTTGCAATAATAATTAGAAGCTACCAATTTTAAGTTCTGTATTTGACAATTACAAGTTCAGATCTTCAAGTTATAATTTGCAATAATAATTAGAAGCTATCAATTTTAAGTGCTGTATTTGACAATTACTAGTTCAGATCTTCAAGTAATAATTTTCACTAATAATTTGTATTTAACAATTAGAAGTTCTGTATTTGACTATTACAAGTTCAGATCTTCAAATTATTATTTGCAATCTTAGTTTGAATTTAATCATTCGAAGTTCTGTATTTACCTATTACAGGTTCAGATCTTCGAGTAATAATTTGCACTAATACTTTGTATTTAACAATTCGAAGTTCTGTATTTGACTATTACAAGTTCAGATCTTCAAGTTATAATTTGAATTATAATTATAAGCTATCAATTTTAAGTTCTGTATTTGACAATTACAAGTACAGATCTTCAAACTATTATTTGCAATAATAATTAGAAGCTATCAATTTTAAGTTCTGCATTTGACAATTACAAGTTCAGATCTTCAAGTTATAATTTGCAATAATAATTAGAAGCTATCAATTTTAAGTTCTGTATTTGATAATTACAAGTTCAGATCTTCAAGTTATAATTTGAAATAATAATTAGAAGCTATCAATTTTAAGTTCTGTATTTGACAATTACTAGTTCAGATCTTCAAGTTATAATTTGCACTAATAATTTGTATTTACCAATTAGAAGTTCTGTATTTGACTATTACAAGTTCAGATCTTCAAGTTATAATTTGCAATAATAATTAGAAGCTATCAATTTTAAGTTCTGTATTTGACAATTACAAGTTCAGATCTTCAAGTTATAATTTGAAATAATAATTAGAAGCTATCAATTTTAAGTTCTGTATTTGACAATTACAAGTTCAGATCTTCAAGTTATAATTTGCAATAATAATTTGAAAGCTCTCAATTTTAAGTTCTGTATTTGACAATTACAAGTTCAGATCTTCAAGTTATAATTTACAATAATAATTAGAAGCTATCAATTTTAAGTTCTGTATTTGACAATTAAAAGTTCAGATCTTCAAGTTATAATTTGCAATAATAATTAGAAGCTATCAATTTTAAGTTCTGTATTTGACAATTACTAGTTCAGATCTTCAAGTTATAATTTGAAATAATAATTTGAATTTAACAAATCTAAGTTCTGTAATTCACTATTACAAGTTCAGATCTTCAAGTTATAATTTACAATAATAATTAGAAGCTATCAATTTTAAGTTCTGTATTTGACAATTACAAGGTCAGATCTTCAAGTTATTATTTGCAATAATAATTAGAAGCTATTAATTTTAAGTTCTGTGTTTGACAATTACAAGTTCAGATCTTCAAGTTATAATTTGAAATAATAATTAGAAGCTATCAATTTTAAGTTCTGTATTTGATAATTACAAGTTCAGATCTTCAAGTTATAATTTGCACTAATAATTTGTATTTAACAATTAGAAGTTCTGTATTTGACAATTACACGTTCAGATCTTCAAGTTATAATTTGCAATAATAATTAGAAGCTATCAATTTTAAGTTCTGTATTTGACAATTACAAGTTCAGATCTTCAAGTTATAATTTTCAATAATAATTAGAAGCTATCAATTTTAAGTGCTGTATTTGACAATTACTAGTTCAGATCTTCAAGTAATAATTTTCACTAATAATTTGTATTTAACAATTAGAAGTTCTGTATTTGACTATTACAAGTTCAGATCTTCAAATTATTATTTGCAATCTTAGTTTGAATTTAATAATTCGAAGTTCTGTATTTACCTATTACAGGTTCAGATCTTCAAGTTATAATTTGCAATCACAATTTGTATTTAACAATGCTAAGTTGCGTATTTGTCTATTACAAGTTCAGATCTTCAAATTATAATTTGCAATAATAATTATAAGCTATCAATTTTAAGTTCTGTATTTGACAATTACAAGTACAGATCTTCAAACTATTATTTGCAATAATAATTAGAAGCTATCAATTTTAAGTTCTGCATTTGACAATTACAAGTTCAGATCTTCAAGTTATTATTTGCAATAATAATTATAAGCTATCAATTTTAAGTTCTGTATTTGACAATTACAAGTACAGATCTTCAAACTATTATTTGCAATAATAATTAGAAGCTATCAAATTTAAGTTCTGCATTTGACAATTACAAGTTCAGATCTTCAAGTTATTATTTGCAATAATAATTAGAAGCTATTAATTTTAAGTTCTGTGTTTGACAATTACAAGTTCAGATCTTCAAGTTATAATTTGAAATAATAATTAGAAGCTATCAATTTTAAGTTCTGTATTTGATAATTACAAGTTCAGATCTTCAAGTTATAATTTGCACTAATAATTTGTATTTAACAATTAGAAGTTCTGTATTTGACAATTACACGTTCAGATCTTCAAGTTATAATTTGCAATAATAATTAGAAGCTATCAATTTTGAGTTCTGTATTTGACAATTACAAGGTCAGATCTTCTAGTTATAATTTGCACTAATAATTTGTATTTAACAATTAGTAGTTCTGTATTTGACAATTACAAGTTAGGATCTTCAAGTTATAATTTGCAATAATAATTAGAAGCTACCAATTTTAAGTTCTGTATTTGACAATTACAAGTTCAGATCTTCAAGTTATAATTTGCAATAATAATTAGAAGCTATCAATTTTAAGTGCTGTATTTGACAATTACTAGTTCAGATCTTCAAGTAATAATTTTCACTAATAATTTGTATTTAACAATTAGAAGTTCTGTATTTGACTATTACAAGTTCAGATCTTCAAATTATTATTTGCAATCTTAGTTTGAATTTAATCATTCGAAGTTCTGTATTTACCTATTACAGGTTCAGATCTTCAAGTTATAATTTGCAATCACAATTTGTATTTAACAATGCTAAGTTGCGTATTTGTCTATTACAAGTTCAGATCTTCAAATTATAATTTGCAATAATAATTAGAAGCTATCAATTTTAAGTTCTGTATTTGACAATTACAAGTTCAGATCTTCAAGTTATTATTTGCAATAATAATTAGAAGCTATCAATTTTAAGTTCTGTATTTGACAATTACAAGTTCAGATCTTCAAGTTATAATTTGCAATAATAATTAGAAGCTATCAATTTTAAGTGCTGTATTTGACAATTACTAGTTCAGATCTTCAAGTAATAATTTGCACTAATAATTTGTATTTAACAATTAGAAGTTCTGTATTTGACAATTACAAGTTAGGATCTTCAAGTTATAATTTGCAATAATAATTAGAAGCTACCAATTTTAAGTTCTGTATTTGACAATTACAAGTTCAGATCTCCAAGTTATAATTTGAAATAATAACTAGAAGCTATCAATTTTAAGTTCTGTATTTGACAATTACAAGTTCAGATCTTCACGTTATAATTTGCAATAATAATTAGAAGCTATCAATTTTAAGTGCTGTATTTGACAATTACTAGTTCAGATCTTCAAGTAATAATTTTCACTAATAATTTGTATTTAACAATTAAAAGTTCTTTATTTGACTATTACAAGTTCAGATCTTCAAATTATTATTTGCAATCTTAGTTTGAATTTAATCATTCGAAGTTCTGTATTTACCTATTACAGGTTCAGATCTTCGAGTAATAATTTGCACTAATACTTTGTATTTAACAATTCGAAGTTCTGTATTTGACTATTACAAGTTCAGATCTTCAAGTTATAATTTGAATTATAATTATAAGCTATCAATTCTAAGTTCTGTATTTGACAATTACAAGTACAGATCTTCAAACTATTATTTGCAATAATAATTAGAAGCTATCAATTTTAAGTTCTGCATTTGACAATTACAAGTTCAGATCTTCAAGTTATAATTTGCAATAATAATTAGAAGCTATCAATTTTAAGTTCTGTATTTGATAATTACAAGTTCAGATCTACAAGTTATAATTTGCACTAATAATTTGTATTTAACAATTAGAAGTTCTGTATTTGACAATTACAAGTTAGGATCTTCAAGTTATAATTTGCAATAATAATTAGAAGCTACCAATTTTAAGTTCTGTATTTGACAATTACAAGTTCAGATCTCCAAGTTATAATTTGAAATAATAATTAGAAGCTATCAATTTTAAGTTCTGTATTTGACAATTACAAGTTCAGATCTTCAAGTTATAATTTTCAATAATAATTAGAAGCTATCAATTTTAAGTGCTGTATTTGACAATTACTAGTTCAGATCTTCAAGTAATAATTTTCACTAATAATTTGTATTTAACAATTAGAAGTTCTGTATTTGACTATTACAAGTTCAGATCTTCAAATTATTATTTGCAATCTTAGTTTGAATTTAATCATTCGAAGTTCTGTATTTACCTATTACAGGTTCAGATCTTCAAGTTATAATTTGCAATCACAATTTGTATTTAACAATGCTAAGTTGCGTATTTGTCTATTACAAGTTCAGATCTTCAAATTATAATTTGCAATAATAATTATAAGCTATCAATTTTAAGTTCTGTATTTGACAATTACAAGTACAGATCTTCAAACTATTATTTGCAATAATAATTAGAAGCTATCAATTTTAAGTTCTGCATTTGACAATTACAAGTTCAGATCTTCAAGTTATTATTTGCAATAATAATTAGAAGCTATTAATTTTAAGTTCTGTGTTTGACAATTACAAGTTCAGATCTTCAAGTTATAATTTGAAATAATAATTAGAAGCTATCAATTTTAAGTTCTGTATTTGATAATTACAAGTTCAGATCTTCAAGTTATAATTTGCACTAATAATTTGTATTTAACAATTAGAAGTTCTGTATTTGACAATTACACGTTCAGATCTTCAAGTTATAATTTGCAATAATAATTAGAAGCTATCAATTTTAAGTTCTGTATTTGACAATTACAAGTTCAGATCTTCAAGTTATAATTTTCAATAATAATTAGAAGCTATCAATTTTAAGTGCTGTATTTGACAATTACTAGTTCAGATCTTCAAGTAATAATTTTCACTAATAATTTGTATTTAACAATTAGAAGTTCTGTATTTGACTATTACAAGTTCAGATCTTCAAATTATTATTTGCAATCTTAGTTTGAATTTAATCATTCGAAGTTCTGTATTTACCTATTACAGGTTCAGATCTTCAAGTTATAATTTGCAATCACAATTTGTATTTAACAATGCTAAGTTGCGTATTTGTCTATTACAAGTTCAGATCTTCAAATTATAATTTGCAATAATAATTATAAGCTATCAATTTTAAGTTCTGTATTTGACAATTACAAGTACAGATCTTCAAACTATTATTTGCAATAATAATTAGAAGCTATCAATTTTAAGTTCTGCATTTGACAATTACAAGTTCAGATCTTCAAGTTATTATTTGCAATAATAATTATAAGCTATCAATTTTAAGTTCTGTATTTGACAATTACAAGTACAGATCTTCAAACTATTATTTGCAATAATAATTAGAAGCTATCAATTTTAAGTTCTGCATTTGACAATTACAAGTTCAGATCTTCAAGTTATTATTTGCAATAATAATTAGAAGCTATTAATTTTAAGTTCTGTGTTTGACAATTACAAGTTCAGATCTTCAAGTTATAATTTGAAATAATAATTAGAAGCTATCAATTTTAAGTTCTGTATTTGATAATTACAAGTTCAGATCTTCAAGTTATAATTTGCACTAATAATTTGTATTTAACAATTAGAAGTTCTGTATTTGACAATTACACGTTCAGATCTTCAAGTTATAATTTGCAATAATAATTAGAAGCTATCAATTTTAAGTTCTGTATTTGACAATTACAAGGTCAGATCTTCAAGTTATAATTTGCACTAATAATTTGTATTTAACAATTAGTAGTTCTGTATTTGACAATTACAAGTTAGGATCTTCAAGTTATAATTTGCAATAATAATTAGAAGCTACCAATTTTAAGTTCTGTATTTGACAATTACAAGTTCAGATCTCCAAGTTATAATTTGAAATAATAATTAGAAGCTATCAATTTTAAGTTCTGTATTTGACAATTACAAGTTCAGATCTTCAAGTTATAATTTGCAATAATAATTAGAAGCTATCAATTTTAAGTGCTGTATTTGACAATTACTAGTTCAGATCTTCAAGTAATAATTTTCACTAATAATTTGTATTTAACAATTAGAAGTTCTGTATTTGACTATTACAAGTTCAGATCTTCAAATTATTATTTGCAATCTTAGTTTGAATTTAATCATTCGAAGTTCTGTATTTACCTATTACAGGTTCAGATCTTCAAGTTATAATTTGCAATCACAATTTGTATTTAACAATGCTAAGTTGCGTATTTGTCTATTACAAGTTCAGATCTTCAAATTATAATTTGCAATAATAATTAGAAGCTATCAATTTTAAGTTCTGTATTTGACAATTACAAGTTCAGATCTTCAAGTTATTATTTGCAATAATAATTAGAAGCTATCAATTTTAAGTTCTGTATTTGACAATTACAAGTTCAGATCTTCAAGTTATAATTTGCAATAATAATTAGAAGCTATCAATTTTAAGTGCTGTATTTGACAATTACTAGTTCAGATCTTCAAGTAATAATTTGCACTAATAATTTGTATTTAACAATTAGAAGTTCTGTATTTGACAATTACAAGTTAGGATCTTCAAGTTATAATTTGCAATAATAATTAGAAGCTACCAATTTTAAGTTCTGTATTTGACAATTACAAGTTCAGATCTCCAAGTTATAATTTGAAATAATAACTAGAAGCTATCAATTTTAAGTTCTGTATTTGACAATTACAAGTTCAGATCTTCACGTTATAATTTGCAATAATAATTAGAAGCTATCAATTTTAAGTGCTGTATTTGACAATTACTAGTTCAGATCTTCAAGTAATAATTTTCACTAATAATTTGTATTTAACAATTAAAAGTTCTGTATTTGACTATTACAAGTTCAGATCTTCAAATTATTATTTGCAATCTTAGTTTGAATTTAATCATTCGAAGTTCTGTATTTACTTATTACAGGTTCAGATCTTCGAGTAATAATTTGCACTAATACTTTGTATTTAACAATTCGAAGTTCTGTATTTGACTATTACAAGTTCAGATCTTCAAGTTATTATTTGCAATAATAATTAGAAGCTATTAATTTTAAGTTCTGTGTTTGACAATTACAAGTTCAGATCTTCAAGTTATAATTTGAAATAATAATTAGAAGCTATCAATTTTAAGTTCTGTATTTGATAATTACAAGTTCAGATCTTCAAGTTATAATTTGCACTAATAATTTGTATTTAACAATTAGAAGTTCTGTATTTGACAATTACACGTTCACATCTTCAAGTTATAATTTGCAATAATAATTAGAAGCTATCAATTTTAAGTTCTGTATTTGACAATTACAAGTTCAGATCTTCAAGTTATAATTTTCAATAATAATTAGAAGCTATCAATTTTAAGTGCTGTATTTGACAATTACTAGCTCAGATCTTCAAGTAATAATTTTCACTAATAATTTGTATTTAACAATTAGAAGTTCTGTATTTGACTATTACAAGTTCAGATCTTCAAATTATTATTTGCAATCTTAGTTTGAATTTAATCATTCGAAGTTCTGTATTTACCTATTACAGGTTCAGATCTTCAAGTTATAATTTGCAATCACAATTTGTATTTAACAATGCTAAGTTGCGTATTTGTCTATTACAAGTTCAGATCTTCAAATTATAATTTGCAATAATAATTATAAGCTATCAATTTTAAGTTCTGTATTTGACAATTACAAGTACAGATCTTCAAACTATTATTTGCAATAATAATTAGAAGCTATCAATTTTAAGTTCTGCATTTGACAATTACAAGTTCAGATCTTCAAGTTATTATTTGCAATAATAATTAGAAGCTATTAATTTTAAGTTCTGTGTTTGACAATTACAAGTTCAGATCTTCAAGTTATAATTTGAAATAATAATTAGAAGCTATCAATTTTAAGTTCTGTATTTGATAATTACAAGTTCAGTTCTTCAAGTTATAATTTGCACTAATAATTTGTATTTAACAATTAGAAGTTCTGTATTTGACAATTACACGTTCACATCTTCAAGTTATAATTTGCAATAATAATTAGAAGCTATCAATTTTAAGTTCTGTATTTGACAATTACAAGTTCAGATCTTCAAGTTATAATTTTCAATAATAATTAGAAGCTATCAATTTTAAGTGCTGTATTTGACAATTACTAGTTCAGATCTTCAAGTAATAATTTTCACTAATAATTTGTATTTAACAATTAGAAGTTCTGTATTTGACTATTACAAGTTCAGATCTTCAAATTATTATTTGCAATCTTAGTTTGAATTTAATCATTCGAAGTTCTGTATTTACCTATTACAGGTTCAGATCTTCAAGTTATAATTTGCAATCACAATTTGTATTTAACAATGCTAAGTTGCGTATTTGTCTATTACAAGTTCAGATCTTCAAATTATAATTTGCAATAATAATTATAAGCTATCAATTTTAAGTTCTGTATTTGACAATTACAAGTACAGATCTTCAAACTATTATTTGCAATAATAATTAGAAGCTATCAATTTTAAGTTCTGCATTTGACAATTACAAGTTCAGATCTTCAAGTTATTATTTGCAATAATAATTATAAGCTATCAATTTTAAGTTCTGTATTTGACAATTACAAGTACAGATCTTCAAACTATTATTTGCAATAATAATTAGAAGCTATCAATTTTAAGTTCTGCATTTGACAATTACAAGTTCAGATCTTCAAGTTATTATTTGCAATAATAATTAGAAGCTATTAATTTTAAGTTCTGTGTTTGACAATTACAAGTTCAGATCTTCAAGTTATAATTTGAAATAATAATTAGAAGCTATCAATTTTAAGTTCTGTATTTGATAATTACAAGTTCAGATCTTCAAGTTATAATTTGCACTAATAATTTGTATTTAACAATTAGAAGTTCTGTATTTGACAATTACACGTTCAGATCTTCAAGTTATAATTTGCAATAATAATTAGAAGCTATCAATTTTAAGTTCTGTATTTGACAATTACAAGGTCAGATCTTCAAGTTATAATTTGCACTAATAATTTGTATTTAACAATTAGTAGTTCTGTATTTGACAATTACAAGTTAGGATCTTCAAGTTATAATTTGCAATAATAATTAGAAGCTACCAATTTTAAGTTCTGTATTTGACAATTACAAGTTCAGATCTCCAAGTTATAATTTGAAATAATAATTAGAAGCTATCAATTTAAAGTTCTGTATTTGACAATTACAAGTTCAGATCTTCAAGTTATAATTTGCAATAATAATTAGAAGCTATCAATTTTAAGTGCTGTATTTGACAATTACTAGTTCAGATCTTCAAGTAATAATTTTCACTAATAATTTGTATTTAACAATTAGAAGTTCTGTATTTGACTATTACAAGTTCAGATCTTCAAATTATTATTTGCAATCTTAGTTTGAATTTAATCATTCGAAGTTCTGTATTTACCTATTACAGGTTCAGATCTTCAAGTAACAATTTTCACTAATAATTTGTATTTAACAATTAGAAGTTCTGTATTTGACTATTACAAGTTCAGATCTTCAAATTATTATTTGCAATCTTAGTTTGAATTTAATCATTCGAAGTTCTGTATTTACCTATTACAGGTTCAGATCTTCAAGTAATAATTTGCACTAATACTTTGTATTTAACAATTCGAAGTTCTGTATTTGACTATTACAAGTTCAGATCTTCAAGTTATAATTTGAATTATAATTATAAGCTATCAATTTTAAGTTCTGTATTTGACAATTACAAGTACAGATCTTCAAACTATTATTTGCAATAATAATTAGAAGCTATCAATTTTAAGTTCTGCATTTGACAATTACAAGTTCAGATCTCCAAGTTATAATTTGAAATAATAACTAGAAGCTATCAATTTTAAGTTCTGTATTTGACAATTACAAGTTCAGATCTTCACGTTATAATTTGCAATAATAATTAGAAGCTATCAATTTTAAGTGCTGTATTTGACAATTACTAGTTCAGATCTTCAAGTAATAATTTTCACTAATAATTTGTATTTAACAATTAAAAGTTCTGTATTTGACTATTACAAGTTCAGATCTTCAAATTATTATTTGCAATCTTAGTTTGAATTTAATCATTCGAAGTTCTGTATTTACCTATTACAGGTTCAGATCTTCGAGTAATAATTTGCACTAATACTTTGTATTTAACAATTCGAAGTTCTGTATTTGACTATTACAAGTTCAGATCTTCAAGTTATAATTTGAATTATAATTATAAGCTATCAATTTTAAGTTCTGTATTTGACAATTACAAGTACAGATCTTCAAATTATTATTTGCAATCTTAGTTTGAATTTAATCATTCGAAGTTCTGTATTTACCTATTACAGGTTCAGATCTTCAAGTTATAATTTGCAATCACAATTTGTATTTAACAATGCTAAGTTGCGTATTTGTCTATTACAAGTTCAGATCTTCAAATTATAATTTGCAATAATAATTATAAGCTATCAATTTTAAGTTCTGTATTTGACAATTACAAGTACAGATCTTCAAACTATTATTTGCAATAATAATTAGAAGCTATCAATTTTAAGTTCTGCATTTGACAATTACAAGTTCAGATCTCCAAGTTATAATTTGAAATAATAATTAGAAGCTATCAATTTTAAGTTCTGTATTTGACAATTACAAGTTCAGATCTTCAAGTTATAATTTTCAATAATAATTAGAAGCTATCAATTTTAAGTGCTGTATTTGACAATTACTAGTTCAGATCTTCAAGTAATAATTTTCACTAATAATTTGTATTTAACAATTAGAAGTTCTGTATTTGACTATTACAAGTTCAGATCTTCAAATTATTATTTGCAATCTTAGTTTGAATTTAATCATTCGAAGTTCTGTATTTACCTATTACAGGTTCAGATCTTCAAGTTATAATTTGCAATCACAATTTGTATTTAACAATGCTAAGTTGCGTATTTGTCTATTACAAGTTCAGATCTTCAAATTATAATTTGCAATAATAATTATAAGCTATCAATTTTAAGTTCTGTATTTGACAATTACAAGTACAGATCTTCAAACTATTATTTGCAATAATAATTAGAAGCTATCAATTTTAAGTTCTGCATTTGACAATTACAAGTTCAGATCTTCAAGTTATTATTTGCAATAATAATTATAAGCTATCAATTTTAAGTTCTGTATTTGACAATTACAAGTACAGATCTTCAAACTATTATTTGCAATAATAATTAGAAGCTATCAATTTTAAGTTCTGCATTTGACAATTACAAGTTCAGATCTTCAAGTTATTATTTGCAATAATAATTAGAAGCTATTAATTTTAAGTTCTGTGTTTGACAATTACTAGTTCAGATCTTCAAGTAATAATTTGCACTAAAAATTTGTATTTAACAATTAGAAGTTCTGTATTTGACAATTACTAGTGCAGATCTTCAAGTTATAATGTGAAATAATAATTTGAATTTAACAAATCTAAGTTCTGTAATGCACTATTACAAGTTCAGATCTTCAAGTTATAATTTACAATAATAAATAGAATCTATCAATTTTAAGTTCTGTATTTGACAATTACAAGTTCAGATCTTCTAGTTATAATTTGCACTAATAATTTGTATTTAACAATTAGAAGTTCTGTATTTGACAATTACAAGTTCAGATCTTCAAGTTATAATTTGCAATAATAATTAGAAGCTATCAATTTTAAGTTCTGTATTTGACAATTACAAGTTAAGATCTTCAAGTTATAATTTGAAATAATAATTAGAAGCTATCAATTTTAAGTTCTGTATTTGACAATTACAAGTTCAGATCTTCAAGTTATAATTTGCAATAATAATTAGAAGCTATCAATTTTAAGTTCTGTATTTGACAATTACTAGTTCAGATCTTCAAGTTATAATTTGCACTAATAATTTGTATTTACCAATTAGAAGTTCTGTATTTGACTATTACAAGTTCAGATCTTCAAGTTATAATTTGCAATAATAATTAGAAGCTATCAATTTTAAGTTCTGTATTTGACAATTACAAGTTCAGATCTTCAAGTTATAATTTGAAATAATAATTAGAAGCTATCAATTTTAAGTTCTGTATTTGACAATTACAAGTTCAGATCTTCAAGTTATAATTTGCAATAATAATTTGAAAGCTCTCAATTTTAAGTTCTGTATTTGACAATTACAAGTTCAGATCTTCAAGTTATAATTTACAATAATAATTAGAAGCTATCAATTTTAAGTTCTGTATTTGACAATTAAAAGTTCAGATCTTCAAGTTATAATTTGCAATAATAATTAGAAGCTATCAATTTTAAGTTCTGTATTTGACAATTACTAGTTCAGATCTTCAAGTTATAATTTGAAATAATAATTTGAATTTAACAAATCTAAGTTCTGTAATTCACTATTACAAGTTCAGATCTTCAAGTTATAATTTACAATAATAATTAGAAGCTATCAATTAGAAGTTCTGTATTTGACAATTACACGTTCAGATCTTCAAGTTATAATTTGCAATAATAATTAGAAGCTATCAATTTTAAGTTCTGTATTTGACAATTACAAGGTCAGATCTTCAAGTTATAATTTGCACTAATAATTTGTATTTAACAATTAGAAGTTCTGTATTTGACAATTACAAGTTAGGATCTTCAAGTTATAATTTGCAATAATAATTAGAAGCTACCAATTTTAAGTTCTGTATTTGACAATTACAAGTTCAGATCTCCAAGTTATAATTTGAAATAATAATTAGAAGCTATCAATTTTAAGTTCTGTATTTGACAATTACAAGTTCAGATCTTCACGTTATAATTTGCAATAATAATTAGAAGCTATCAATTTTAAGTGCTGTATTTGACAATTACTAGTTCAGATCTTCAAGTAACAATTTTCACTAATAATTTGTATTTAACAATTAGAAGTTCTGTATTTGACTATTACAAGTTCAGATCTTCAAATTATTATTTGCAATCTTAGTTTGAATTTAATCATTCGAAGTTCTGTATTTACCTATTACAGGTTCAGATCTTCAAGTAATAATTTGCACTAATACTTTGTATTTAACAATTCGAAGTTCTGTATTTGACTATTACAAGTTCAGATCTTCAAGTTATAATTTGAATTATAATTATAAGCTATCAATTTTAAGTTCTGTATTTGACAATTACAAGTACAGATCTTCAAACTATTATTTGCAATAATAATTAGAAGCTATCAATTTTAAGTTCTGCATTTGACAATTACAAGTTCAGATCTTCAAGTTATAATTTGCAATAATAATTAGAAGCTATCAATTTTAAGTTCTGTATTTGATAATTACAAGTTCAGATCTACAAGTTATAATTTGCACTAATAATTTGTATTTAACAATTAGAAGTTCTGTATTTGACAATTACAAGTTAGGATCTTCAAGTTATAATTTGCAATAATAATTAGAAGCTACCAATTTTAAGTTCTGTATTTGACAATTACAAGTTCAGATCTCCAAGTTATAATTTGAAATAATAATTAGAAGCTATCAATTTTAAGTTCTGTATTTGACAATTACAAGTTCAGATCTTCAAGTTATAATTTTCAATAATAATTAGAAGCTATCAATTTTAAGTGCTGTATTTGACAATTACTAGTTCAGATCTTCAAGTAATAATTTTCACTAATAATTTGTATTTAACAATTAGAAGTTCTGTATTTGACTATTACAAGTTCAGATCTTCAAATTATTATTTGCAATCTTAGTTTGAATTTAATCATTCGAAGTTCTGTATTTACCTATTACAGGTTCAGATCTTCAAGTTATAATTTGCAATCACAATTTGTATTTAACAATGCTAAGTTGCGTATTTGTCTATTACAAGTTCAGATCTTCAAATAATAATTTGCAATAATAATTATAAGCTATCAATTTTAAGTTCTGTATTTGACAATTACAAGTTAGGATCTTCAAGTTATAATTTGCAATAATAATTAGAAGCTACCAATTTTAAGTTCTGTATTTGACAATTACAAGTTCAGATCTCCAAGTTATAATTTGAAATAATAATTAGAAGCTATCAATTTTAAGTTCTGTATTTGACAATTACAAGTTCAGATCTTCAAGTTATAATTTGCAATAATAATTAGAAGCTATCAATTTTAAGTGCTGTATTTGACAATTACTAGTTCAGATCTTCAAGTAATAATTTTCACTAATAATTTGTATTTAACAATTAGAAGTTCTGTATTTGACTATTACAAGTTCAGATCTTCAAATTATTATTTGCAATCTTAGTTTGAATTTAATCATTCGAAGTTCTGTATTTACCTATTACAGGTTCAGATCTTCAAGTTATAATTTGCAATCACAATTTGTATTTAACAATGCTAAGTGGCGTATTTGTCTATTACAAGTTCAGATCTTCAAATTATCAATCAAAATCAAAAACCCCATTTATACCCGTAGGTGTTGAGGTGTTCCATATCTCTTCTCATGTAGTGGTGTTTCCATTTATGAATTTCCGCCATTCTCCTCTGCTTAGTGCCATTTGCTTTGCTTCGCTCCATGTTTTACCCATCTCCTTCAGTATCTGTCCTATATTGTCGTCCCATGTTTTTGCTGGTCTACCTCTCGTTCTCTTTCCCGTTGTTTTTGCCTGCCATATCTTTCTCACTGGCATATCGCTCTTCATCCGGTTTATATGTCCAAACCATCTCAACTGGTTGTTTTTTACTTTCTCCATTGCTGGCTCTACTGTAAGTCTATTTCTAATTTCTTCGTTCCTTACTCTATCCAGCTTCGTTACTCCCTCCACTCTTCTCAGATATTTCATTTCCGTTGCTTGTATTTTGCTCGTCATTCTCTGAGTCAGATTCCAGGATTCACTTCCAAAGGTTAGTATCGGTAGATAAATAGTCTTATATACTGTCATTTTTGTTTTCTTAGAGATTTCTTTTTTGTTTATTATCGCTTTACCCAGTGAATGATATATATTTGCTGCTGAACTAACTCTATTATTTATTTCGGTCTCGCAGCTTCCTTTTTCATCTATAATTATGCCCAAGTATTTAAACTGTTTCACTTGTTCTATCTGTCTTCCTCCGATGTTAATTTTCATTTTCTCTTCTAGTTTTCCTACTTTCATTATCTTCGTCTTTGCTATATTTATTTTCATACTGTTGTGTTCTAGGGCCAGATTCCATATGTCAACGTTCTTTTGTAGGTTCTGTTCACTGTTCGCAAGCAACACCAGATCGTCCGCAAATGCGCATTCTGCTATCTCTACTGGTTGCATGTTTCTATACCCTATTTCTAATTTCTTGGTTTTCGTCTTAGTTTCCTTTATCGCATTATCCATTAGAACTATAAATAATATGGGGCTCAGCCCTCCGCCTTGTCTTACCCCGTCCACCGTATCAAAATTTTCCGATTTCATATTGCCCGTTCTTACATAGTTAGTTGTCTTCTTATAAATGCTTTGTATCGCCTGTTTTAATCTATTTCCAACACCTCTCTCTTCCAGTATCTTCCAAATTAACTCTCTGGGTGCTCTATCGAATGCCTTTTCTAGATCTATAAAGCACATATATGTGCACTTGTCATGTCTTTTCTGCTTTTCTATTATCTGCCTTATTGTGAATATGTGGTCCTGTATGCTGAAGCCCTTTCTGAATCCACTTTGTGATTTATCCAGTGTTGGTTCGATTATTTTCCTTAATCTGGCTTCTAGGATCCCCTCGTATATCTTTTCTGCCACACACAGCAGCGAAATGCCTCTATAATTTTCACACACTCTGTTGTCGCCTTTTTTAAATATCGGTAGTATTATGGCGATTTCCCAATCTTTCGGTATTTTTCCGTCTTTCCATGCCAAATTGTAGATATTGTTTAGCTCCTTCAGTCCGTTTTCTCCTATGTATTTTAGCATTTCAGGTTTAATTCCGTCATGTCCCGCTGCTTTTCCTAGTTTCATTTTTCTTATTGCCATCATTGTTTCTTCCAATGTAATTTCGTCCGCCAGCTCTTGCTTCTGTTGTTCTTGAGTGTTATTTTCTTCTTTTTGCTCGTTGGTTTCTGTGCATAGTAACCCTTCAAAATATTCTTTCCATCTACACATTATTGCACTTTCGTCCTGTATTATTTCGCCTTTACTATCCTTGATCTGTTTAAGTGCAGACTGTTTATTTCCCCTCAAGTTTTTTAATATTTTGTAGAATAGTTTTTGGTTTTCGTTTTTATTTTTTTCCATCTGTTTTCCAAATTCTTCCCATGATTTCGTTCTTGCATCATTCACCATTTGTTTAGTTTTGGTTCGTTGTTTTTTATATTCATTGTACGATGTTTCAGTCTTTTGTGCCAAGTAGCATTTCCATTTAAGTTTTTTCTTCCTTACTTCATCTTTAATCTCTTCGCTCCACCATGCTGTTTGTTTCCTGTTATTCTGTGTTTTACTAGTACCACACGCTTTCTTTGCTGCCATCAGTACTGTTTCCTTAAATCTCTCCCATCTATATTCTAGCCCTGTGTCCTCCTCCTCGTTGCCTCTCTCTAATCCTTCCTCCACGAGCTTACTATATTTAGCTCTTATTTCCGTGTCTCTCAACTTGTAGTCTTTAACCACCTCTCTTGTTTCTACCTTTGGTACCCTTTTCTCTTTTGTTTCACTCGCTATTTTGTTTTTTATTTTTGCCATCACTAGGTAATGATCGCTACCAATTTCGAAACTTCTGCATACTTTGATGTCCATTATGTTTTTCCTGTTTTCCTTTTCCGTTATTATGTAATCTATTATGGATTTTTCTTTTTTGCTCGGTTCTTCTCTTGTAAATTTGTGCACATCCTTATGTTGGTATAGCGAATTTCCTATTATTAAATCGTTAACTAGGCAGAAATCTATCAACATCTCTCCGTTCTTATTTAGACTATTTTCACCATATTTCCCCATTGCCATGTTCATCTGGTTCCCTATACGAGCATTGAAGTCTCCTGCTACATATATCGTGCCTATTGCATTTTCTACCGTCAATTGCAACACTTCCCAGAAGCTTTCCTTTTCTGCTTTTTGTGCATCTTCGTTCGGTCCATACACCACCACTATTGTTATTAGTTGTTCTTTCCGCAGTGTTACCGTTAATATTCTTTCCGATACAAAATTCCAGCTCTTTATCGATTTCTTCCATTCTTTCCCAATTATACATCCCACTCCAGCTGCAGCTCTTTCGTTTTCTCCAACTCCGCTGTATATCATTATCAGTCCTTCCCCTATTTCTACCACCCCACCACCTTTCTTTTTGGTTTCAGTTATTGCTAGTATTTCCAATTTGCCCTTCGTGAATTCGTCCGCTAATTCCTTTTCTTTACCGTTTATGCTCCTAATATTCCATGTTCCAATCCTCCATGTGTTTGTTCCGTTTTCGTTTGTCCTTTTATTTGCCATATTTTCTTTTCCTGATTCCGTATTGTTGCTTCTCCATATTCCTTTTCCTCGCATTTTTGTCATGTAACTTTTCCGTCCGGTATCCTTCAATATTAGTTTTTTGGCGTTAAGGGTTTGTCGCTTTTCACTATTTCTTCTTTTTGTTGATCCCAATCCCAACGTTCACGGTTTATGTAGACTCTCCCATATCCCACTTTTACTTCTTTTCCCATTCCTCTTTCTTTCTTGGCATATTCTCTCAATCCAGCTTGCATCTTCTGCTCCTGTTGTGTTAAATCGTCATCGATGAAACTATTAGTACCTCTCAGCTTGTTTTTTGCTCTCATAATGGATATCTTGTCTTGCCATGTATTCATTTTTACTTTTACAAATGCCTGTGAGGACTTGGGTTTTATTATTTCTGCAGTATCAATCGTTGCATTTACCTCCAGTTTGTTTCTAAAAAAGGTCTCCAGTTCCATCTTGACGTCCTTTCCATCCAAATTTATCCCTTTCAAAATTATGTTGTTTTTTCTATCCTTTTTTTCTATAAGGTTTACCCTGTCCTCGAGTGCAACTACTTTTTCCCTTAGTGTTTTATTTTCCTCTTTCAGGGTTTTAATCTCGGTTTCATAAATTTGCTGTCCCTTCTTAATCTCTTTTATTTCTGTTAACATTTGTTTCATCATTTTATGAAGCTCCTCCATTTCGTCTCCAGCTCCCGTCTTCTTTACTGGCGATCTAGCTATCCTTTTGCTTCTACTAAAAATCTCAAAGGCAGCTTGCCGTTTTTTGTAGCCCTCCTCCGTGTCTTCACTATCGTATTTCCTATCTTCAACGTTCATACCGGCTATGCAGCGCGTATAGACCCGCTACTCGAGTCGACCTCTCGGAAGTAACAAATCTATTGGTGTTTCGGCGCCTAACACTATGCAACCCAACGTTCGTTCTTTTCTTATCGTTCTTTTCTGACCTCCGATAGCTTCGCAATTAGCCAAACAAAACAAAATTTTACCTTGCTTCTCTTCCAACACCACTTGATGTGTTCAGGTTTCTTTTCCCCACTCTTTTCTGCTTCAAATCACCACTATTCTGATTATAATCGCTCTTTTAATCACTATAAAATCACTATTTAACTGTATTAGCGTAACGCAGCCGTGTTCACGGTATTGACATCGACGCTCTCCCGTCTCAAATCATCTTCAAATTATAATTTGCAATAATAATTAGAAGCTATCAATTTTAAGTTCTGTATTTGACAATTACAAGTTCAGATCTTCAAGTTATAATTTGCAATAATAATTAGAAGCTATCAATTTTAAGTTCTGTATTTGACAATTACAAGTTCAGATCTTCAAGTTATAATTTGCAATAATAATTAGAAGCTATCAATTTTAAGTGCTGTATTTGACAATTACTAGTTCAGATCTTCAAGTAATAATTTGCACTAATAATTTGTATTTAACAATTAGAAGTTCTGTATTTGACAATTACAAGTTAGGATCTTCAAGTTATAATTTGCAATAATAATTAGAAGCTACCAATTTTAAGTTCTGTATTTGACAATTACAAGTTCAGATCTCCAAGTTATAATTTGAAATAATAACTAGAAGCTATCAATTTTAAGTTCTGTATTTGACAATTACAAGTTCAGATCTTCACGTTATAATTTGCAATAATAATTAGAAGCTATCAATTTTAAGTGCTGTATTTGACAATTACTAGTTCAGATCTTCAAGTAATAATTTTCACTAATAATTTGTATTTAACAATTAAAAGTTCTGTATTTGACTATTACAAGTTCAGATCTTCAAATTATTATTTGCAATCTTAGTTTGAATTTAATCATTCGAAGTTCTGTATTTACCTATTACAGGTTCAGATCTTCGAGTAATAATTTGCACTAATACTTTGTATTTAACAATTCGAAGTTCTGTATTTGACTATTACAAGTTCAGATCTTCAAGTTATAATTTGAATTATAATTATAAGCTATCAATTTTAAGTTCTGTATTTGACAATTACAAGTACAGATCTTCAAACTATTATTTGCAATAATAATTAGAAGCTATCAATTTTAAGTTCTGCATTTGACAATTACAAGTTCAGATCTTCAAGTTATAATTTGCAATAATAATTAGAAGCTATCAATTTTAAGTTCTGTATTTGATAATTACAAGTTCAGATCTACAAGTTATAATTTGCACTAATAATTTGTATTTAACAATTAGAAGTTCTGTATTTGACAATTACAAGTTAGGATCTTCAAGTTATAATTTGCAATAATAATTAGAAGCTACCAATTTTAAGTTCTGTATTTGACAATTACAAGTTCAGATCTCCAAGTTATAATTTGAAATAATAATTAGAAGCTATCAATTTTAAGTTCTGTATTTGACAATTACAAGTTCAGATCTTCAAGTTATAATTTGCAATAATAATTAGAAGCTATCAATTTTAAGTGCTGTATTTGACAATTACTAGTTCAGATCTTCAAGTAATAATTTTCACTAATAATTTGTATTTAACAATTAGAAGTTCTGTATTTGACTATTACAAGTTCAGATCTTCAAATTATTATTTGCAATCTTAGTTTGAATTTAATCATTCGAAGTTCTGTATTTACCTATTACAGGTTCAGATCTTCAAGTTATAATTTGCAATCACAATTTGTATTTAACAATGCTAAGTGGCGTATTTGTCTATTACAAGTTCAGATCTTCAAATTATAATTTGCAATAATAATTAGAAGCTATCAATTTTAAGTTCTGTATTTGACAATTACAAGTTCAGATCTTCAAGTTATTATTTGCAATAATAATTAGAAGCTATCAATTTTAAGTTCTGTATTTGACAATTACAAGTTCAGATCTTCAAGTTATAATTTGCAATAATAATTAGAAGCTATCAATTTTAAGTGCTGTATTTGACAATTACTAGTTCAGATCTTCAAGTAATAATTTGCACTAATAATTTGTATTTAACAATTAGAAGTTCTGTATTTGACAATTACAAGTTAGGATCTTCAAGTTATAATTTGCAATAATAATTAGAAGCCACCAATTTTAAGTTCTGTATTTGACAATTACAAGTTCAGATCTCCAAGTTATAATTTGAAATAATAACTAGAAGCTATCAATTTTAAGTTCTGTATTTGACAATTACAAGTTCAGATCTTCACGTTATAATTTGCAATAATAATTAGAAGCTATCAATTTTAAGTGCTGTATTTGACAATTACTAGTTCAGATCTTCAAGTAATAATTTTCACTAATAATTTGTATTTAACAATTAAAAGTTCTGTATTTGACTATTACAAGTTCAGATCTTCAAATTATTATTTGCAATCTTCGTTTGAATTTAATCATTCGAAGTTCTGTATTTACCTATTACAGGTTCAGATCTTCAAGTTATAATTTGCAATCACAATTTGTATTTAACAATGCTAAGTTGCGTATTTGTCTATTACAAGTTCAGATCTTCAAATTATAATTTGCAATAATAATTATAAGCTATCAATTTTAAGTTCTGTATTTGACAATTACAAGTACAGATCTTCAAACTATTATTTGCAATAATAATTAGAAGCTATCAATTTTAAGTTCTGCATTTGACAATTACAAGTTCAGATCTTCAAGTTATTATTTGCAATAATAATTATAAGCTATCAATTTTAAGTTCTGTATTTGACAATTACAAGTACAGATCTTCAAACTATTATTTGCAATAATAATTAGAAGCTATCAATTTTAAGTTCTGCATTTGACAATTACAAGTTCAGATCTTCAAGTTATTATTTGCAATAATAATTAGAAGCTATTAATTTTAAGTTCTGTGTTTGACAATTACAAGTTCAGATCTTCAAGTTATAATTTGAAATAATAATTAGAAGCTATCAATTTTAAGTTCTGTATTTGATAATTACAAGTTCAGATCTTCAAGTTATAATTTGCACTAATAATTTGTATTTAACAATTAGAAGTTCTGTATTTGACAATTACACGTTCAGATCTTCAAGTTATAATTTGCAATAATAATTAGAAGCTATCAATTTTAAGTTCTGTATTTGACAATTACAAGGTCAGATCTTCAAGTTATAATTTGCACTAATAATTTGTATTTAACAATTAGTAGTTCTGTATTTGACAATTACAAGTTAGGATCTTCAAGTTATAATTTGCAATAATAATTAGAAGCTACCAATTTTAAGTTCTGTATTTGACAATTACAAGTTCAGATCTCCAAGTTATAATTTGAAATAATAATTAGAAGCTATCAATTTTAAGTTCTGTATTTGACAATTACAAGTTCAGATCTTCAAGTTATAATTTGCAATAATAATTAGAAGCTATCAATTTTAAGTGCTGTATTTGACAATTACTAGTTCAGATCTTCAAGTAATAATTTTCACTAATAATTTGTATTTAACAATTAGAAGTTCTGTATTTGACTATTACAAGTTCAGATCTTCAAATTATTATTTGCAATCTTAGTTTGAATTTAATCATTCGAAGTTCTGTATTTACCTATTACAGGTTCAGATCTTCAAGTTATAATTTGCAATCACAATTTGTATTTAACAATGCTAAGTTGCGTATTTGTCTATTACAAGTTCAGATCTTCAAATTATAATTTGCAATAATAATTAGAAGCTATCAATTTTAAGTTCTGTATTTGACAATTACAAGTTCAGATCTTCAAGTTATTATTTGCAATAATAATTAGAAGCTATCAATTTTAAGTTCTGTATTTGACAATTACAAGTTCAGATCTTCAAGTTATAATTTGCAATAATAATTAGAAGCTATCAATTTTAAGTGCTGTATTTGACAATTACTAGTTCAGATCTTCAAGTAATAATTTGCACTAATAATTTGTATTTAACAATTAGAAGTTCTGTATTTGACAATTACAAGTTAGGATCTTCAAGTTATAATTTGCAATAATAATTAGAAGCTACCAATTTTAAGTTCTGTATTTGACAATTACAAGTTCAGATCTCCAAGTTATAATTTGAAATAATAATTAGAAGCTATCAATTTTAAGTTCTGTATTTGACAATTACAAGTTCCGATCTTCAAGTTATAATTTTCAATAATAATTAGAAGCTATCAATTTTAAGTGCTGTATTTGACAATTACTAGTTCAGATCTTCAAGTAATAATTTTCACTAATAATTTGTATTTAACAATTAGAAGTTCTGTATTTGACTATTACAAGTTCAGATCTTCAAATTATTATTTGCAATCTTAGTTTGAATTTAATCATTCGAAGTTCTGTATTTACCTATTACAGGTTCAGATCTTCAAGTTATAATTTGCAATCACAATTTGTATTTAACAATGCTAAGTTGCGTATTTGTCTATTACAAGTTCAGATCTTCAAATTATAATTTGCAATCATAATTATAAGCTATCAATTTTAAGTTCTGTATTTGACAATTACAAGTACAGATCTTCAAACTATTATTTGCAATAATAATTAGAAGCTATCAATTTTAAGTTCTGCATTTGACAATTACAAGTTCAGATCTTCAAGTTATTATTTGCAATAATAATTATAAGCTATCAATTTTAAGTTCTGTATTTGACAATTACAAGTACAGATCTTCAAACTATTATTTGCAATAATAATTAGAAGCTATCAATTTTAAGTTCTGCATTTGACAATTACAAGTTCAGATCTTCAAGTTATTATTTGCAATAATAATTAGAAGCTATTAATTTTAAGTTCTGTGTTTGACAATTACAAGTTCAGATCTTCAAGTTATAATTTGAAATAATAATTAGAAGCTATCAATTTTAAGTTCTGTATTTGATAATTACAAGTTCAGATCTTCAAGTTATAATTTGCACTAATAATTTGTATTTAACAATTAGAAGTTCTGTATTTGACAATTACACGTTCAGATCTTCAAGTTATAATTTGCAATAATAATTAGAAGCTATCAATTTTAAGTTCTGTATTTGACAATTACAAGGTCAGATCTTCAAGTTATAATTTGCACTAATAATTTGTATTTAACAATTAGTAGTTCTGTATTTGACAATTACAAGTTAGGATCTTCAAGTTATAATTTGCAATAATAATTAGAAGCTACCAATTTTAAGTTCTGTATTTGACAATTACAAGTTCAGATCTCCAAGTTATAATTTGAAATAATAATTAGAAGCTATCAATTTTAAGTTCTGTATTTGACAATTACAAGTTCAGATCTTCAAGTTATAATTTGCAATAATAATTAGAAGCTATCAATTTTAAGTGCTGTATTTGACAATTACTAGTTCAGATCTTCAAGTAATAATTTTCACTAATAATTTGTATTTAACAATTAGAAGTTCTGTATTTGACTATTACAAGTTCAGATCTTCAAATTATTATTTGCAATCTTAGTTTGAATTTAATCATTCGAAGTTCTGTATTTACCTATTACAGGTTCAGATCTTCAAGTTATAATTTGCAATCACAATTTGTATTTAACAATGCTAAGTTGCGTATTTGTCTATTACAAGTTCAGATCTTCAAATTATAATTTGCAATAATAATTAGAAGCTATCAATTTTAAGTTCTGTATTTGACAATTACAAGTTCAGATCTTCAAGTTATTATTTGCAATAATAACTTAATTATTACAAGTTCAGATCTCCAAGTTATAATTTGAAATAATAATTAGAAGCTATCAATTTTAAGTTCTGTATTTGACAATTACAAGTTCAGATCTTCACGTTATAATTTGCAATAATAATTAGAAGCTATCAATTTTAAGTGCTGTATTTGACAATTACTAGTTCAGATCTTCAAGTAACAATTTTCACTAATAATTTGTATTTAACAATTAGAAGTTCTGTATTTGACTATTACAAGTTCAGATCTTCAAATTATTATTTGCAATCTTAGTTTGAATTTAATCATTCGAAGTTCTGTATTTACCTATTACAGGTTCAGATCTTCAAGTTATAATTTGCAATCACAATTTGTATTTAACAATGCTAAGTTGCGTATTTGTCTATTACAAGTTCAGATCTTCAAATTATAATTTGCAATCATAATTATAAGCTATCAATTTTAAGTTCTGTATTTGACAATTACAAGTACAGATCTTCAAACTATTATTTGCAATAATAATTAGAAGCTATCAATTTTAAGTTCTGCATTTGACAATTACAAGTTCAGATCTTCAAGTTATTATTTGCAATAATAATTATAAGCTATCAATTTTAAGTTCTGTATTTGACAATTACAAGTACAGATCTTCAAACTATTATTTGCAATAATAATTAGAAGCTATCAATTTTAAGTTCTGCATTTGACAATTACAAGTTCAGATCTTCAAGTTATTATTTGCAATAATAATTAGAAGCTATTAATTTTAAGTTCTGTGTTTGACAATTACAAGTTCAGATCTTCAAGTTATAATTTGAAATAATAATTAGAAGCTATCAATTTTAAGTTCTGTATTTGATAATTACAAGTTCAGATCTTCAAGTTATAATTTGCACTAATAATTTGTATTTAACAATTAGAAGTTCTGTATTTGACAATTACACGTTCAGATCTTCAAGTTATAATTTGCAATAATAATTAGAAGCTATCAATTTTAAGTTCTGTATTTGACAATTACAAGGTCAGATCTTCAAGTTATAATTTGCACTAATAATTTGTATTTAACAATTAGTAGTTCTGTATTTGACAATTACAAGTTAGGATCTTCAAGTTATAATTTGCAATAATAATTAGAAGCTACCAATTTTAAGTTCTGTATTTGACAATTACAAGTTCAGATCTCCAAGTTATAAATTGAAATAATAATTAGAAGCTATCAATTTTAAGTTCTGTATTTGACAATTACAAGTTCAGATCTTCAAGTTATAATTTGCAATAATAATTAGAAGCTATCAATTTTAAGTGCTGTATTTGACAATTACTAGTTCAGATCTTCAAGTAATAATTTTCACTAATAATTTGTATTTAACAATTAGAAGTTCTGTATTTGACTATTACAAGTTCAGATCTTCAAATTATTATTTGCAATCTTAGTTTGAATTTAATCATTCGAAGTTCTGTATTTACCTATTACAGGTTCAGATCTTCAAGTTATAATTTGCAATCACAATTTGTATTTAACAATGCTAAGTTGCGTATTTGTCTATTACAAGTTCAGATCTTCAAATTATAATTTGCAATAATAATTAGAAGCTATCAATTTTAAGTTCTGTATTTGACAATTACAAGTTCAGATCTTCAAGTTATTATTTGCAATAATAACTTAATTATTACAAGTTCAGATCTCCAAGTTATAATTTGAAATAATAATTAGAAGCTATCAATTTTAAGTTCTGTATTTGACAATTACAAGTTCAGATCTTCACGTTATAATTTGCAATAATAATTAGAAGCTATCAATTTTAAGTGCTGTATTTGACAATTACTAGTTCAGATCTTCAAGTAACAATTTTCACTAATAATTTGTATTTAACAATTAGAAGTTCTGTATTTGACTATTACAAGTTCAGATCTTCAAATTATTATTTGCAATCTTAGTTTGAATTTAATCATTCGAAGTTCTGTATTTACCTATTACAGGTTCAGATCTTCAAGTAATAATTTGCACTAATACTTTGTATTTAACAATTCGAAGTTCTGTATTTGACTATTACAAGTTCAGATCTTCAAGTTATAATTTGAATTATAATTATAAGCTATCAATTTTAAGTTCTGTATTTGACAATTACAAGTACAGATCTTCAAACTATTATTTGCAATAATAATTAGAAGCTATCAATTTTAAGTTCTGCATTTGACAATTACAAGTTCAGATCTTCAAGTTATAATTTGCAATAATAATTAGAAGCTATCAATTTTAAGTTCTGTATTTGATAATTACAAGTTCAGATCTACAAGTTATAATTTGCACTAATAATTTGTATTTAACAATTAGAAGTTCTGTATTTGACAATTACAAGTTAGGATCTTCAAGTTATAATTTGCAATAATAATTAGAAGCTACCAATTTTAAGTTCTGTATTTGACAATTACAAGTTCAGATCTCCAAGTTATAATTTGAAATAATAATTAGAAGCTATCAATTTTAAGTTCTGTATTTGACAATTACAAGTTCAGATCTTCAAGTTATAATTTTCAATAATAATTAGAAGCTATCAATTTTAAGTGCTGTATTTGACAATTACTAGTTCAGATCTTCAAGTAATAATTTTCACTAATAATTTGTATTTAACAATTAGAAGTTCTGTATTTGACTATTACAAGTTCAGATCTTCAAATTATTATTTGCAATCTTAGTTTGAATTTAATCATTCGAAGTTCTGTATTTACCTATTACAGGTTCAGATCTTCAAGTTATAATTTGCAATCACAATTTGTATTTAACAATGCCAAGTTGCGTATTTGTCTATTACAAGTTCAGATCTTCAAATTATAATTTGCAATAATAATTATAAGCTATCAATTTTAAGTTCTGTATTTGACAATTACAAGTACAGATCTTCAAACTATTATTTGCAATAATAATTAGAAGCTATCAATTTTAAGTTCTGCATTTGACAATTACAAGTTCAGATCTTCAAGTTATTATTTGCAATAATAATTAGAAGCTATTAATTTTAAGTTCTGTGTTTGACAATTACAAGTTCAGATCTTCAAGTTATAATTTGAAATAATAATTAGAAGCTATCAATTTTAAGTTCTGTATTTGATAATTACAAGTTCAGATCTTCAAGTTATAATTTGCACTAATAATTTGTATTTAACAATTAGAAGTTCTGTATTTGACAATTACACGTTCAGATCTTCAAGTTATAATTTGCAATAATAATTAGAAGCTATCAATTTTAAGTTCTGTATTTGACAATTACAAGGTCAGATCTTCAAGTTATAATTTGCACTAATAATTTGTATTTAACAATTAGTAGTTCTGTATTTGACAATTACAAGTTAGGATCTTCAAGTTATAATTTGCAATAATAATTAGAAGCTACCAATTTTAAGTTCTGTATTTGACAATTACAAGTTCAGATCTCCAAGTTATAATTTGAAATAATAATTAGAAGCTATCAATTTTAAGTTCTGTATTTGACAATTACAAGTTCAGATCTTCAAGTTATAATTTGCAATAATAATTAGAAGCTATCAATTTTAAGTGCTGTATTTGACAATTACTAGTTCAGATCTTCAAGTAATAACTTTCACTAATAATTTGTATTTAACAATTAGAAGTTCTGTATTTGACTATTACAAGTTCAGATCTTCAAATTATTATTTGCAATCTTAGTTTGAATTTAATCATTCGAAGTTCTGTATTTACCTATTACAGGTTCAGATCTTCAAGTTATAATTTGCAATCACAATTTGTATTTAACAATGCTAAGTTGCGTATTTGTCTATTACAAGTTCAGATCTTCAAATTATAATTTGCAATAATAATTAGAAGCTATCAATTTTAAGTTCTGTATTTGACAATTACAAGTTCAGATCTTCAAGTTATTATTTGCAATAATAATTAGAAGCTATCAATTTTAAGTTCTGTATTTGACAATTACAAGTTCAGATCTTCAAGTTATAATTTGCAATAATAATTAGAAGCTATCAATTTTAAGTGCTGTATTTGACAATTACTAGTTCAGATCTTCAAGTAATAATTTGCACTAATAATTTGTATTTAACAATTAGAAGTTCTGTATTTGACAATTACAAGTTAGGATCTTCAAGTTATAATTTGCAATAATAATTAGAAGCTACCAATTTTAAGTTCTGTATTTGACAATTACAAGTTCAGATCTCCAAGTTATAATTTGAAATAATAACTAGAAGCTATCAATTTTAAGTTCTGTATTTGACAATTACAAGTTCAGATCTTCACGTTATAATTTGCAATAATAATTAGAAGCTATCAATTTTAAGTGCTGTATTTGACAATTACTAGTTCAGATCTTCAAGTAATAATTTTCACTAATAATTTGTATTTAACAATTAAAAGTTCTGTATTTGACTATTACAAGTTCAGATCTTCAAATTATTATTTGCAATCTTAGTTTGAATTTAATCATTCGAAGTTCTGTATTTACCTATTACAGGTTCAGATCTTCGAGTAATAATTTGCACTAATACTTTGTATTTAACAATTCGAAGTTCTGTATTTGACTATTACAAGTTCAGATCTTCAAGTTATAATTTGAATTATAATTATAAGCTATCAATTTTAAGTTCTGTATTTGACAATTACAAGTACAGATCTTCAAACTATTATTTGCAATAATAATTAGAAGCTATCAATTTTAAGTTCTGCATTTGACAATTACAAGTTCAGATCTTCAAGTTATAATTTGCAATAATAATTAGAAGCTATCAATTTTAAGTTCTGTATTTGATAATTACAAGTTCAGATCTACAAGTTATAATTTGCACTAATAATTTGTATTTAACAATTAGAAGTTCTGTATTTGACAATTACAAGTTAGGATCTTCAAGTTATAATTTGCAATAATAATTAGAAGCTACCAATTTTAAGTTCTGTATTTGACAATTACAAGTTCAGATCTCCAAGTTATAATTTGAAATAATAATTAGAAGCTATCAATTTTAAGTTCTGTATTTGACAATTACAAGTTCAGATCTTCAAGTTATAATTTTCAATAATAATTAGAAGCTATCAATTTTAAGTGCTGTATTTGACAATTACTAGTTCAGATCTTCAAGTAATAATTTTCACTAATAATTTGTATTTAACAATTAGAAGTTCTGTATTTGACTATTACAAGTTCAGATCTTCAAATTATTCTTTGCAATCTTAGTTTGAATTTAATCATTCGAAGTTCTGTATTTACCTATTACAGGTTCAGATCTTCAAGTTATAATTTGCAATCACAATTTGTATTTAACAATGCTAAGTTGCGTATTTGTCTATTACAAGTTCAGATCTTCAAATTATAATTTGCAATAATAATTATAAGCTATCAATTTTAAGTTCTGTATTTGACAATTACAAGTACAGATCTTCAAACTATTATTTGCAATAATAATTAGAAGCTATCAATTTTAAGTTCTGCATTTGACAATTACAAGTTCAGATCTTCAAGTTATTATTTGCAATAATAATTAGAAGCTATTAATTTTAAGTTCTGTGTTTGACAATTACAAGTTCAGATCTTCAAGTTATAATTTGAAATAATAATTAGAAGCTATCAATTTTAAGTTCTGTATTTGATAATTACAAGTTCAGATCTTCAAGTTATAATTTGCACTAATAATTTGTATTTAACAATTAGAAGTTCTGTATTTGACAATTACACGTTCAGATCTTCAAGTTATAATTTGCAATAATAATTAGAAGCTATCAATTTTAAGTTCTGTATTTGACAATTACAAGTTCAGATCTTCAAGTTATAATTTGCAATAATAATTAGAAGCTATCAATTTTAAGTGCTGTATTTGACAATTACTAGTTCAGATCTTCAAGTAATAATTTTCACTAATAATTTGTATTTAACAATTAGAAGTTCTGTATTTGACTATTACAAGTTCAGATCTTCAAATTATTATTTGCAATCTTAGTTTGAATTTAATCATTCGAAGTTCTGTATTTACCTATTACAGGTTCAGATCTTCAAGTTATAATTTGCAATCACAATTTGTATTTAACAATGCTAAGTTGCGTATTTGTCTATTACAAGTTCAGATCTTCAAATTATAATTTGCAATAATAATTATAAGCTATCAATTTTAAGTTCTGTATTTGACAATTACAAGTACAGATCTTCAAACTATTATTTGCAATAATAATTAGAAGCTATCAATTTTAAGTTCTGCATTTGACAATTACAAGTTCAGATCTTCAAGTTATTATTTGCAATAATAATTATAAGCTATCAATTTTAAGTTCTGTATTTGACAATTACAAGTACAGATCTTCAAACTATTATTTGCAATAATAATTAGAAGCTATCAATTTTAAGTTCTGCATTTGACAATTACAAGTTCAGATCTTCAAGTTATTATTTGCAATAATAATTAGAAGCTATTAATTTTAAGTTCTGTGTTTGACAATTACTAGTTCAGATCTTCAAGTAATAATTTGCACTAAAAATTTGTATTTAACAATTAGAAGTTCTGTATTTGACAATTACTAGTGCAGATCTTCAAGTTATAATGTGAAATAATAATTTGAATTTAACAAATCTAAGTTCTGTAATGCACTATTACAAGTTCAGATCTTCAAGTTATAATTTACAATAATAAATAGAATCTATCAATTTTAAGTTCTGTATTTGACAATTACAAGTTCAGATCTTCTAGTTATAATTTGCACTAATAATTTGTATTTAACAATTAGAAGTTCTGTATTTGACAATTACAAGTTCAGATCTTCAAGTTATAATTTGCAATAATAATTAGAAGCTATCAATTTTAAGTTCTGTATTTGACAATTACAAGTTAAGATCTTCTAGTTATAATTTGAAATAATAATTAGAAGCTATCAATTTTAAGTTCTGTATTTGACAATTACAAGTTCAGATCTTCAAGTTATAATTTGCAATAATAATTAGAAGCTATCAATTTTAAGTTCTGTATTTGACAATTACTAGTTCAGATCTTCAAGTTATAATTTGCACTAATAATTTGTATTTACCAATTAGAAGTTCTGTATTTGACTATTACAAGTTCAGATCTTCAAGTTATAATTTGCAATAATAATTAGAAGCTATCAATTTTAAGTTCTGTATTTGACAATTACAAGTTCAGATCTTCAAGTTATAATTTGAAATAATAATTAGAAGCTATCAATTTTAAGTTCTGTATTTGACAATTACAAGTTCAGATCTTCAAGTTATAATTTGCAATAATAATTTGAAAGCTCTCAATTTTAAGTTCTGTATTTGACAATTACAAGTTCAGATCTTCAAGTTATAATTTACAATAATAATTAGAAGCTATCAATTTTAAGTTCTGTATTTGACAATTAAAAGTTCAGATCTTCAAGTTATAATTTGCAATAATAATTAGAAGCTATCAATTTTAAGTTCTGTATTTGACAATTACTAGTTCAGATCTTCAAGTTATAATTTGAAATAATAATTTGAATTTAACAAATCTAAGTTCTGTAATTCACTATTACAAGTTCAGATCTTCAAGTTATAATTTACAATAATAATTAGAAGCTATCAATTAGAAGTTCTGTATTTGACAATTACAAGGTCAGATCTTCAAGTTATAATTTGCACTAATAATTTGTATTTAACAATTAGAAGTTCTGTATTTGACAATTACAAGTTAGGATCTTCAAGTTATAATTTGCAATAATAATTAGAAGCTACCAATTTTAAGTTCTGTATTTGACAATTACAAGTTCAGATCTCCAAGTTATAATTTGAAATAATAATTAGAAGCTATCAATTTTAAGTTCTGTATTTGACAATTACAAGTTCAGATCTTCACGTTATAATTTGCAATAATAATTAGAAGCTATCAATTTTAAGTGCTGTATTTGACAATTACTAGTTCAGATCTTCAAGTAACAATTTTCACTAATAATTTGTATTTAACAATTAGAAGTTCTGTATTTGACTATTACAAGTTCAGATCTTCAAATTATTATTTGCAATCTTAGTTTGAATTTAATCATTCGAAGTTCTGTATTTACCTATTACAGGTTCAGATCTTCAAGTAATAATTTGCACTAATACTTTGTATTTAACAATTCGAAGTTCTGTATTTGACTATTACAAGTTCAGATCTTCAAGTTATAATTTGAATTATAATTATAAGCTATCAATTTTAAGTTCTGTATTTGACAATTACAAGTACAGATCTTCAAACTATTATTTGCAATAATAATTAGAAGCTATCAATTTTAAGTTCTGCATTTGACAATTACAAGTTCAGATCTTCAAGTTATAATTTGCAATAATAATTAGAAGCTATCAATTTTAAGTTCTGTATTTGATAATTACAAGTTCAGATCTACAAGTTATAATTTGCACTAATAATTTGTATTTAACAATTAGAAGTTCTGTATTTGACAATTACAAGTTAGGATCTTCAAGTTATAATTTGCAATAATAATTAGAAGCTACCAATTTTAAGTTCTGTATTTGACAATTACAAGTTCAGATCTCCAAGTTATAATTTGAAATAATAATTAGAAGCTATCAATTTTAAGTTCTGTATTTGACAATTACAAGTTCAGATCTTCAAGTTATAATTTTCAATAATAATTAGAAGCTATCAATTTTAAGTGCTGTATTTGACAATTACTAGTTCAGATCTTCAAGTAATAATTTTCACTAATAATTTGTATTTAACAATTAGAAGTTCTGTATTTGACTATTACAAGTTCAGATCTTCAAATTATTATTTGCAATCTTAGTTTGAATTTAATCATTCGAAGTTCTGTATTTACCTATTACAGGTTCAGATCTTCAAGTTATAATTTGCAATCACAATTTGTATTTAACAATGCTAAGTTGCGTATTTGTCTATTACAAGTTCAGATCTTCAAATTATAATTTGCAATAATAATTATAAGCTATCAATTTTAAGTTCTGTATTTGACAATTACAAGTACAGATCTTCAAACTATTATTTGCAATAATAATTAGAAGCTATCAATTTTAAGTTCTGCATTTGACAATTACAAGTTCAGATCTTCAAGTTATTATTTGCAATAATAATTAGAAGCTATTAATTTTAAGTTCTGTGTTTGACAATTACAAGTTCAGATCTTCAAGTTATAATTTGAAATAATAATTAGAAGCTATCAATTTTAAGTTCTGTATTTGATAATTACAAGTTCAGATCTTCAAGTTATAATTTGCACTAATAATTTGTATTTAACAATTAGAAGTTCTGTATTTGACAATTACACGTTCAGATCTTCAAGTTATAATTTGCAATAATAATTAGAAGCTATCAATTTTAAGTTCTGTATTTGACAATTACAAGGTCAGATCTTCAAGTTATAATTTGCACTAATAATTTGTATTTAACAATTAGTAGTTCTGTATTTGACAATTACAAGTTAGGATCTTCAAGTTATAATTTGCAATAATAATTAGAAGCTACCAATTTTAAGTTCTGTATTTGACAATTACAAGTTCAGATCTCCAAGTTATAATTTGAAATAATAATTAGAAGCTATCAATTTTAAGTTCTGTATTTGACAATTACAAGTTCAGATCTTCAAGTTATAATTTGCAATAATAATTAGAAGCTATCAATTTTAAGTGCTGTATTTGACAATTACTAGTTCAGATCTTCAAGTAATAATTTTCACTAATAATTTGTATTTAACAATTAGAAGTTCTGTATTTGACTATTACAAGTTCAGATCTTCAAATTATTATTTGCAATCTTAGTTTGAATTTAATCATTCGAAGTTCTGTATTTACCTATTACAGGTTCAGATCTTCAAGTTATAATTTGCAATCACAATTTGTATTTAACAATGCTAAGTGGCGTATTTGTCTATTACAAGTTCAGATCTTCAAATTATCAATCAAAATCAAAAACCCCATTTATACCCGTAGGTGTTGAGGTGTTCCATATCTCTTCTCATGTAGTGGTGTTTCCATTTATGAATTTCCGCCATTCTCCTCTGCTTAGTGCCATTTGCTTTGCTTCGCTCCATGTTTTACCCATCTCCTTCAGTATCTGTCCTATATTGTCGTCCCATGTTTTTGCTGGTCTACCTCTCGTTCTCTTTCCCGTTGTTTTTGCCTGCCATATCTTTCTCACTGGCATATCGCTCTTCATCCGGTTTATATGTCCAAACCATCTCAACTGGTTGTTTTTTACTTTCTCCATTGCTGGCTCTACTGTAAGTCTATTTCTAATTTCTTCGTTCCTTACTCTATCCAGCTTCGTTACTCCCTCCACTCTTCTCAGATATTTCATTTCCGTTGCTTGTATTTTGCTCGTCATTCTCTGAGTCAGATTCCAGGATTCACTTCCAAAGGTTAGTATCGGTAGATAAATAGTCTTATATACTGTCATTTTTGTTTTCTTAGAGATTTCTTTTTTGTTTATTATCGCTTTACCCAGTGAATGATATATATTTGCTGCTGAACTAACTCTATTATTTATTTCGGTCTCGCAGCTTCCTTTTTCATCTATAATTATGCCCAAGTATTTAAACTGTTTCACTTGTTCTATCTGTCTTCCTCCGATGTTAATTTTCATTTTCTCTTCTAGTTTTCCTACTTTCATTATCTTCGTCTTTGCTATATTTATTTTCATACTGTTGTGTTCTAGGGCCAGATTCCATATGTCAACGTTCTTTTGTAGGTTCTGTTCACTGTTCGCAAGCAACACCAGATCGTCCGCAAATGCGCATTCTGCTATCTCTACTGGTTGCATGTTTCTATACCCTATTTCTAATTTCTTGGTTTTCGTCTTAGTTTCCTTTATCGCATTATCCATTAGAACTATAAATAATATGGGGCTCAGCCCTCCGCCTTGTCTTACCCCGTCCACCGTATCAAAATTTTCCGATTTCATATTGCCCGTTCTTACATAGTTAGTTGTCTTCTTATAAATGCTTTGTATCGCCTGTTTTAATCTATTTCCAACACCTCTCTCTTCCAGTATCTTCCAAATTAACTCTCTGGGTGCTCTATCGAATGCCTTTTCTAGATCTATAAAGCACATATATGTGCACTTGTCATGTCTTTTCTGCTTTTCTATTATCTGCCTTATTGTGAATATGTGGTCCTGTATGCTGAAGCCCTTTCTGAATCCACTTTGTGATTTATCCAGTGTTGGTTCGATTATTTTCCTTAATCTGGCTTCTAGGATCCCCTCGTATATCTTTTCTGCCACACACAGCAGCGAAATGCCTCTATAATTTTCACACACTCTGTTGTCGCCTTTTTTAAATATCGGTAGTATTATGGCGATTTCCCAATCTTTCGGTATTTTTCCGTCTTTCCATGCCAAATTGTAGATATTGTTTAGCTCCTTCAGTCCGTTTTCTCCTATGTATTTTAGCATTTCAGGTTTAATTCCGTCATGTCCCGCTGCTTTTCCTAGTTTCATTTTTCTTATTGCCATCATTGTTTCTTCCAATGTAATTTCGTCCGCCAGCTCTTGCTTCTGTTGTTCTTGAGTGTTATTTTCTTCTTTTTGCTCGTTGGTTTCTGTGCATAGTAACCCTTCAAAATATTCTTTCCATCTACACATTATTGCACTTTCGTCCTGTATTATTTCGCCTTTACTATCCTTGATCTGTTTAAGTGCAGACTGTTTATTTCCCCTCAAGTTTTTTAATATTTTGTAGAATAGTTTTTGGTTTTCGTTTTTATTTTTTTCCATCTGTTTTCCAAATTCTTCCCATGATTTCGTTCTTGCATCATTCACCATTTGTTTAGTTTTGGTTCGTTGTTTTTTATATTCATTGTACGATGTTTCAGTCTTTTGTGCCAAGTAGCATTTCCATTTAAGTTTTTTCTTCCTTACTTCATCTTTAATCTCTTCGCTCCACCATGCTGTTTGTTTCCTGTTATTCTGTGTTTTACTAGTACCACACGCTTTCTTTGCTGCCATCAGTACTGTTTCCTTAAATCTCTCCCATCTATATTCTAGCCCTGTGTCCTCCTCCTCGTTGCCTCTCTCTAATCCTTCCTCCACGAGCTTACTATATTTAGCTCTTATTTCCGTGTCTCTCAACTTGTAGTCTTTAACCACCTCTCTTGTTTCTACCTTTGGTACCCTTTTCTCTTTTGTTTCACTCGCTATTTTGTTTTTTATTTTTGCCATCACTAGGTAATGATCGCTACCAATTTCGAAACTTCTGCATACTTTGATGTCCATTATGTTTTTCCTGTTTTCCTTTTCCGTTATTATGTAATCTATTATGGATTTTTCTTTTTTGCTCGGTTCTTCTCTTGTAAATTTGTGCACATCCTTATGTTGGTATAGCGAATTTCCTATTATTAAATCGTTAACTAGGCAGAAATCTATCAACATCTCTCCGTTCTTATTTAGACTATTTTCACCATATTTCCCCATTGCCATGTTCATCTGGTTCCCTATACGAGCATTGAAGTCTCCTGCTACATATATCGTGCCTATTGCATTTTCTACCGTCAATTGCAACACTTCCCAGAAGCTTTCCTTTTCTGCTTTTTGTGCATCTTCGTTCGGTCCATACACCACCACTATTGTTATTAGTTGTTCTTTCCGCAGTGTTACCGTTAATATTCTTTCCGATACAAAATTCCAGCTCTTTATCGATTTCTTCCATTCTTTCCCAATTATACATCCCACTCCAGCTGCAGCTCTTTCGTTTTCTCCAACTCCGCTGTATATCATTATCAGTCCTTCCCCTATTTCTACCACCCCACCACCTTTCTTTTTGGTTTCAGTTATTGCTAGTATTTCCAATTTGCCCTTCGTGAATTCGTCCGCTAATTCCTTTTCTTTACCGTTTATGCTCCTAATATTCCATGTTCCAATCCTCCATGTGTTTGTTCCGTTTTCGTTTGTCCTTTTATTTGCCATATTTTCTTTTCCTGATTCCGTATTGTTGCTTCTCCATATTCCTTTTCCTCGCATTTTTGTCATGTAACTTTTCCGTCCGGTATCCTTCAATATTAGTTTTTTGGCGTTAAGGGTTTGTCGCTTTTCACTATTTCTTCTTTTTGTTGATCCCAATCCCAACGTTCACGGTTTATGTAGACTCTCCCATATCCCACTTTTACTTCTTTTCCCATTCCTCTTTCTTTCTTGGCATATTCTCTCAATCCAGCTTGCATCTTCTGCTCCTGTTGTGTTAAATCGTCATCGATGAAACTATTAGTACCTCTCAGCTTGTTTTTTGCTCTCATAATGGATATCTTGTCTTGCCATGTATTCATTTTTACTTTTACAAATGCCTGTGAGGACTTGGGTTTTATTATTTCTGCAGTATCAATCGTTGCATTTACCTCCAGTTTGTTTCTAAAAAAGGTCTCCAGTTCCATCTTGACGTCCTTTCCATCCAAATTTATCCCTTTCAAAATTATGTTGTTTTTTCTATCCTTTTTTTCTATAAGGTTTACCCTGTCCTCGAGTGCAACTACTTTTTCCCTTAGTGTTTTATTTTCCTCTTTCAGGGTTTTAATCTCGGTTTCATAAATTTGCTGTCCCTTCTTAATCTCTTTTATTTCTGTTAACATTTGTTTCATCATTTTATGAAGCTCCTCCATTTCGTCTCCAGCTCCCGTCTTCTTTACTGGCGATCTAGCTATCCTTTTGCTTCTACTAAAAATCTCAAAGGCAGCTTGCCGTTTTTTGTAGCCCTCCTCCGTGTCTTCACTATCGTATTTCCTATCTTCAACGTTCATACCGGCTATGCAGCGCGTATAGACCCGCTACTCGAGTCGACCTCTCGGAAGTAACAAATCTATTGGTGTTTCGGCGCCTAACACTATGCAACCCAACGTTCGTTCTTTTCTTATCGTTCTTTTCTGACCTCCGATAGCTTCGCAATTAGCCAAACAAAACAAAATTTTACCTTGCTTCTCTTCCAACACCACTTGATGTGTTCAGGTTTCTTTTCCCCACTCTTTTCTGCTTCAAATCACCACTATTCTGATTATAATCGCTCTTTTAATCACTATAAAATCACTATTTAACTGTATTAGCGTAACGCAGCCGTGTTCACGGTATTGACATCGACGCTCTCCCGTCTCAAATCATCTTCAAATTATAATTTGCAATAATAATTAGAAGCTATCAATTTTAAGTTCTGTATTTGACAATTACAAGTTCAGATCTTCAAGTTATAATTTGCAATAATAATTAGAAGCTATCAATTTTAAGTGCTGTATTTGACAATTACTAGTTCAGATCTTCAAGTAATAATTTGCACTAATAATTTGTATTTAACAATTAGAAGTTCTGTATTTGACAATTACAAGTTAGGATCTTCAAGTTATAATTTGCAATAATAATTAGAAGCTACCAATTTTAAGTTCTGTATTTGACAATTACAAGTTCAGATCTCCAAGTTATAATTTGAAATAATAACTAGAAGCTATCAATTTTAAGTTCTGTATTTGACAATTACAAGTTCAGATCTTCACGTTATAATTTGCAATAATAATTAGAAGCTATCAATTTTAAGTGCTGTATTTGACAATTACTAGTTCAGATCTTCAAGTAATAATTTTCACTAATAATTTGTATTTAACAATTAAAAGTTCTGTATTTGACTATTACAAGTTCAGATCTTCAAATTATTATTTGCAATCTTAGTTTGAATTTAATCATTCGAAGTTCTGTATTTACCTATTACAGGTTCAGATCTTCGAGTAATAATTTGCACTAATACTTTGTATTTAACAATTCGAAGTTCTGTATTTGACTATTACAAGTTCAGATCTTCAAGTTATAATTTGAATTATAATTATAAGCTATCAATTTTAAGTTCTGTATTTGACAATTACAAGTACAGATCTTCAAACTATTATTTGCAATAATAATTAGAAGCTATCAATTTTAAGTTCTGCATTTGACAATTACAAGTTCAGATCTTCAAGTTATAATTTGCAATAATAATTAGAAGCTATCAATTTTAAGTTCTGTATTTGATAATTACAAGTTCAGATCTACAAGTTATAATTTGCACTAATAATTTGTATTTAACAATTAGAAGTTCTGTATTTGACAATTACAAGTTAGGATCTTCAAGTTATAATTTGCAATAATAATTAGAAGCTACCAATTTTAAGTTCTGTATTTGACAATTACAAGTTCAGATCTCCAAGTTATAATTTGAAATAATAATTAGAAGCTATCAATTTTAAGTTCTGTATTTGACAATTACAAGTTCAGATCTTCAAGTTATAATTTGCAATAATAATTAGAAGCTATCAATTTTAAGTGCTGTATTTGACAATTACTAGTTCAGATCTTCAAGTAATAATTTTCACTAATAATTTGTATTTAACAATTAGAAGTTCTGTAGTTGACTATTACAAGTTCAGATCTTCAAATTATTATTTGCAATCTTAGTTTGAATTTAATCATTCGAAGTTCTGTATTTACCTATTACAGGTTCAGATCTTCAAGTTATAATTTGCAATCACAATTTGTATTTAACAATGCTAAGTGGCGTATTTGTCTATTACAAGTTCAGATCTTCAAATTATAATTTGCAATAATAATTAGAAGCTATCAATTTTAAGTTCTGTATTTGACAATTACAAGTTCAGATCTTCAAGTTATTATTTGCAATAATAATTAGAAGCTATCAATTTTAAGTTCTGTATTTGACAATTACAAGTTCAGATCTTCAAGTTATAATTTGCAATAATAATTAGAAGCTATCAATTTTAAGTGCTGTATTTGACAATTACTAGTTCAGATCTTCAAGTAATAATTTGCACTAATAATTTGTATTTAACAATTAGAAGTTCTGTATTTGACAATTACAAGTTAGGATCTTCAAGTTATAATTTGCAATAATAATTAGAAGCTACCAATTTTAAGTTCTGTATTTGACAATTACAAGTTCAGATCTCCAAGTTATAATTTGAAATAATAACTAGAAGCTATCAATTTTAAGTTCTGTATTTGACAATTACAAGTTCAGATCTTCACGTTATAATTTGCAATAATAATTAGAAGCTATCAATTTTAAGTGCTGTATTTGACAATTACTAGTTCAGATCTTCAAGTAATAATTTTCACTAATAATTTGTATTTAACAATTAAAAGTTCTGTATTTGACTATTACAAGTTCAGATCTTCAAATTATTATTTGCAATCTTCGTTTGAATTTAATCATTCGAAGTTCTGTATTTACCTATCACAGGTTCAGATCTTCGAGTAATAATTTGCACTAATACTTTGTATTTAACAATTCGAAGTTCTGTATTTGACTATTACAAGTTCAGATCTTCAAGTTATAATTTGAATTATAATTATAAGCTATCAATTTTAAGTTCTGTATTTGACAATTACAAGTACAGATCTTCAAACTATTATTTGCAATAATAATTAGAAGCTATCAATTTTAAGTTCTGCATTTGACAATTACAAGTTCAGATCTTCAAGTTATAATTTGCAATAATAATTAGAAGCTATCAATTTTAAGATCTGTATTTGATAATTACAAGTTCAAATCTACAAGTTATAATTTGCACTAATAATTTGTATTTAACAATTAGCAGTTCTGTATTTGACAATTACAAGTTAGGATCTTCAAGTTATAATTTGCAATAATAATTAGAAGCTACCAATTTTAAGTTCTGTATTTGACAATTACAAGTTCAGATCTCCAAGTTATAATTTGAAATAATAATTAGAAGCTATCAATTTTAAGTTCTGCATTTGACAATTACAAGTTCAGATCTTCAAGTTATAATTTTCAATAATAATTAGAAGCTATCAATTTTAAGTGCTGTATTTGACAATTACTAGTTCAGATCTTCAAGTAATAATTTTCACTAATAATTTGTATTTAACAATTAGAAGTTCTGTATTTGACTATTACAAGTTCAGATCTTCAAATTATTATTTGCAATCTTAGTTTGAATTTAATCATTCGCAGTTCTGTATTTACCTATTACAGGTTCAGATCTTCAAGTTATAATTTGCAATCACAATTTGTATTTAACAATGCTAAGTTGCGTATTTGTCTATTACAAGTTCAGATCTTCAAATTATAATTTGCAATAATAATTATAAGCTATCAATTTTAAGTTCTGTATTTGACAATTACAAGTACAGATCTTCAAACTATTATTTGCAATAATAATTAGAAGCTATCAATTTTAAGTTCTGCATTTGACAATTACAAGTTCAGATCTTCAAGTTATAATTTGCAATAATAATTAGAAGCTATCAATTTTAAGTTCTGTATTTGATAATTACAAGTTCAGATCTACAAGTTATAATTTGCACTAATAATTTGTATTTAACAATTAGAAGTTCTGTATTTGACAATTACAAGTTAGGATCTTCAAGTTATAATTTGCAATAATAATTAGAAGCTACCAATTTTAAGTTCTGTATTTGACAATTACAAGTTCAGATCTCCAAGTTATAATTTGAAATAATAATTAGAAGCTATCAATTTTAAGTTCTGTATTTGACAATTACAAGTTCAGATCTTCATGTTATAATTTGCAATAATAATTAGAAGCTATCAATTTTAAGTGCTGTATTTGACAATTACTAGTTCAGATCTTCAAGTAATAATTTTCACTAATAATTTGTATTTAACAATTAGAAGTTCTGTATTTGACTATTACAAGTTCAGATCTTCAAATTATTATTTGCAATCTTAGTTTGAATTTAATCATTCGAAGTTCTGTATTTACCTATTACAGGTTCAGATCTTCAAGTTATAATTTGCAATCACAATTTGTATTTAACAATGCTAAGTGGCGTATTTGTCTATTACAAGTTCAGATCTTCAAATTATAATTTGCAATAATAATTAGAAGCTATCAATTTTAAGTTCTGTATTTGACAATTACAAGTTCAGATCTTCAAGTTATTATTTGCAATAATAATTAGAAGCTATCAATTTTAAGTTCTGTATTTGACAATTACAAGTTCAGATCTTCAAGTTATAATTTGCAATAATAATTAGAAGCTATCAATTTTAAGTGCTGTATTTGACAATTACTAGTTCAGATCTTCAAGTAATAATTTGCACTAATAATTTGTATTTAACAATTAGAAGTTCTGTATTTGACAATTACAAGTTAGGATCTTCAAGTTATAATTTGCAATAATAATTAGAAGCTACCAATTTTAAGTTCTGTATTTGACAATTACAAGTTCAGATCTCCAAGTTATAATTTGAAATAATAACTAGAAGCTATCAATTTTAAGTTCTGTATTTGACAATTACAAGTTCAGATCTTCACGTTATAATTTGCAATAATAATTAGAAGCTATCAATTTTAAGTGCTGTATTTGACAATTACTAGTTCAGATCTTCAAGTAATAATTTTCACTAATAATTTGTATTTAACAATTAAAAGTTCTGTATTTGACTATTACAAGTTCAGATCTTCAAATTATTATTTGCAATCTTCGTTTGAATTTAATCATTCGAAGTTCTGTATTTACCTATTACAGGTTCAGATCTTCGAGTAATAATTTGCACTAATACTTTGTATTTAACAATTCGAAGTTCTGTATTTGACTATTACAAGTTCAGATCTTCAAGTTATAATTTGAATTATAATTATAAGCTATCAATTTTAAGTTCTGTATTTGACAATTACAAGTACAGATCTTCAAACTATTATTTGCAATAATAATTAGAAGCTATCAATTTTAAGTTCTGCATTTGACAATTACAAGTTCAGATCTTCAAGTTATAATTTGCAATAATAATTAGAAGCTATCAATTTTAAGTTCTGTATTTGATAATTACAAGTTCAGATCTACAAGTTATAATTTGCACTAATAATTTGTATTTAACAATTAGAAGTTCTGTATTTGACAATTACAAGTTAGGATCTTCAAGTTATAATTTGCAATAATAATTAGAAGCTACCAATTTTAAGTTCTGTATTTGACAATTACAAGTTCAGATCTCCAAGTTATAATTTGAAATAATAATTAGAAGCTATCAATTTTAAGTTCTGTATTTGACAATTACAAGTTCAGATCTTCAAGTTATAATTTTCAATAATAATTAGAAGCTATCAATTTTAAGTGCTGTATTTGACAATTACTAGTTCAGATCTTCAAGTAATAATTTTCACTAATAATTTGTATTTAACAATTAGAAGTTCTGTATTTGACTATTACAAGTTCAGATCTTCAAATTATTATTTGCAATCTTAGTTTGAATTTAATCATTCGAAGTTCTGTATTTACCTATTACAGGTTCAGATCTTCGAGTAATAATTTGCACTAATACTTTGTATTTAACAATTCGAAGTTCTGTATTTGACTATTACAAGTTCAGATCTTCAAGTTATAATTTGAATTATAATTATAAGCTATCAATTTTAAGTTCTGTATTTGACAATTACAAGTACAGATCTTCAAACTATTATTTGCAATAATAATTAGAAGCTATCAATTTTAAGTTCTGCATTTGACAATTACAAGTTCAGATCTTCAAGTTATAATTTGCAATAATAATTAGAAGCTATCAATTTTAAGTTCTGTATTTGATAATTACAAGTTCAGATCTACAAGTTATAATTTGCACTAATAATTTGTATTTAACAATTAGAAGTTCTGTATTTGACAATTACAAGTTAGGATCTTCAAGTTATAATTTGCAATAATAATTAGAAGCTACCAATTTTAAGTTCTGTATTTGACAATTACAAGTTCAGATCTCCAAGTTATAATTTGAAATAATAATTAGAAGCTATCAATTTTAAGTTCTGTATTTGACAATTACAAGTTCAGATCTTCAAGTTATAATTTGCAATAATAATTAGAAGCTATCAATTTTAAGTGCTGTATTTGACAATTACTAGTTCAGATCTTCAAGTAATAATTTTCACTAATAATTTGTATTTAACAATTAGAAGTTCTGTATTTGACTATTACAAGTTCAGATCTTCAAATTATTATTTGCAATCTTAGTTTGAATTTAATCATTCGAAGTTCTGTATTTACCTATTACAGGTTCAGATCTTCAAGTTATAATTTGCAATCACAATTTGTATTTAACAATGCTAAGTTGCGTATTTGTCTATTACAAGTTCAGATCTTCAAATTATAATTTGCAATAATAATTAGAAGCTATCAATTTTAAGTTCTGTATTTGACAATTACAAGTTCAGATCTTCAAGTTATTATTTGCAATAATAATTAGAAGCTATCAATTTTAAGTTCTGTATTTGACAATTACAAGTTCAGATCTTCAAGTTATAATTTGCAATAATAATTAGAAGCTATCAATTATAAGTGCTGTATTTGACAATTACTAGTTCAGATCTTCAAGTAATAATTTGCACTAATAATTTGTATTTAACAATTAGAAGTTCTGTATTTGACTATTACAAGTTCAGATCTTCAAATTATTATTTGCAATAATAATTAGAAGCTATCAATTTTAAGTTCTGTATTTGACAATTACAAGTTCAGATCTCCAAGTTATAATTTGAAATAATAATTAGAAGCTATCAATTTTAAGTTCTGTATTTGACAATTACAAGTTCAGATCTTCAAGTTATAATTTGCAATAATAATTAGAAGCTATCAATTTTAAGTGCTGTATTTGACAATTACTAGTTCAGATCTTCAAGTAATAATTTGCACTAATAATTTGTATTTAACAATTAGAAGTTCTGTATTTGACTATTACAAGTTCAGATCTTCAAATTATTATTTGCAATAATAATTAGAAGCTATCAATTTTAAGTTCTGTATTTCACAATTACAAGTTCAGATCTCCAAGTTATAATTTGAAATAATAATTAGAAGCTATCAATTTTAAGTTCTGTATTTGACAATTACAAGTTCAGATCTTCAAGTTATAATTTGCAATAATAATTAGAAGCTATCAATTTTAAGTGCTGTATTTGACAATTACTAGTTCAGATCTTCAAGTAATAATTTGCACTAATAATTTGTATTTAACAATTAGAAGTTCTGTATTTGACAATTACTAGTGCAGATCTTCAAGTTATAATTTGAAATAATAATTTGAATTTAACAAATCTAAGTTCTGTAATGCACTATTACAAGTTCAGATCTTCAAGTTATAATTTACAATAATAAATAGAATCTATCAATTTTAAGTTCTGTATTTGACAATTACAAGTTCAGATCTTCTAGTTATAATTTGCACTAATAATTTGTATTTAACAATTAGAAGTTCTGTATTTGACAATTACAAGTTCAGATCTTCAAGTTATAATTTGCAATAATAATTAGAAGCTATCAATTTTAAGTTCTGTATTTGACAATTACAAGTTAAGATCTTCAAGTTATAATTTGAAATAATAATTAGAAGCTATCAATTTTAAGTTCTGTATTTGACAATTACAAGTTCAGATCTTCAAGTTATAATTTGCAATAATAATTAGAAGCTATCAATTTTAAGTTCTGTATTTGACAATTACTAGTTCAGATCTTCAAGTTATAATTTGCACTAATAATTTGTATTTACCTATTAGAAGTTCTGTATTTGACTATTACAAGTTCAGATCTTCAAGTTATAATTTGCAATAATAATTAGAAGCTATCAATTTTAAGTTCTGTATTTGACAATTACAAGTTCAGATCTTCAAGTTATAATTTGAAATAATAATTAGAAGCTATCAATTTTAAGTTCTGTATTTGACAATTACTAGTTCAGATCATCAAGTAATAATTTGCAATAATAATTAGAAGCTATCAATTTTAAGTGCTGTATTTGACAATTACTAGTTCAGATCATCAAGTAATAATTTGCACTAATAATTTGTATTTAACAATTAGAAGTTCTGTATTTGACAATTACTAGTGCAGATCTTCAAGTTATAATTTGAAATAATAATTTGAATTTAACAAATCTAAGTTCTGTAATGCACTATTACAAGTTCAGATCTTCATGTTATAATTTACAATAATAAATAGAATCTATCAATTTTAAGTTCTGTATTTGACAATTACAAGTTCAGATCTTCAAGTTATAATTTGCACTAATAATTTGTATTTAACAATTAGAAGTTCTGTATTTGACAATTACAAGTTCAGATCTTCAAGTTATAATTTGCAATAATAATTAGAAGCTATCAATTTTAAGTTCTGTATTTGACAATTACAAGTTAAGATCTTCAAGTTATAATTTGATATAATAATTAGAAGCTATCAATTTTAAGTTCTGTATTTGACAATTACAAGTTCAGATCTTCAAGTTATAATTTGCAATAATAATTAGAAGCTATCAATTTTAAGTTCTGTATTTGACAATTACTAGTTCAGATCTTCAAGTTATAATTTGCACTAATAATTTGTATTTAACAATTAGAAGTTCTGTATTTGACTATTACAAGTTCAGATCTTCAAGTTATAATTTGCAATAATAATTAGAAGCTATCAATTTTAAGTTCTGTATTTGACAATTACAAGTTCAGATCTTCAAGTTATAATTTGAAATAATAATTAGAAGCTATCAATTTTAAGTTCTGTATTTGACAATTACAAGTTCAGATCTTCAAGTTATAATTTGCAATAATAATTAGAAGCTCTCAATTTTAAGTTCTGTATTTGACAATTACAAGTTCAGATCTTCAAGTTATAATTTACAATAATAATTAAAGCTATCAATTTTAAGTTCTGTATTTGACAATTAAAAGTTCAGATCTTCAAGTTATAATTTGCAATAATAATTAGAAGCTATCAATTTTAAGTTCTGTATTTGACAATTACTAGTTCAGATCTTCAAGTTATAATTTGAAATAATAATTTGAATTTAACAAATCTAAGTTCTGTAATTCACTATTACAAGTTCAGATCTTCAAGTTATAATTTACAATAATAATTAGAAGCTATCAATTTTAAGTTCTGTATTTGACAATTACAAGGTCAGATCTTCAAGTTATAATTTGCACTAATAATTTGTATTTAACAATTAGAAGTTCTGTATTTGACAATTACAAGTTCAGATCTTCAAGTTATAATTTGCAATAATAATTAGAAGCTATCAATTTTAAGTTCTGTATTTGACAATTACAAGTTCAGATCTCCAAGTTATAATTTGAAATAATAATTTGAATTTAACAAATCTAAGTTCTGTAATTCACTAGTACAAGTTCAGATCTTCAAGTTATAATTTGCAATAATAATTAGAAGCTATCAATTTTAAGTTCTGTATTTGACAATTACTAGTTCAGATCTTCAAGTTACAATTTGAAATAATAATTTGAATTTAACAAATCTAAGTTCTGTAATTCACTATTACAAGTTCAGATCTTCAAGTTATAATTTACAATAATAATTAGAAGCTATCAATTTTAAGTTCTGTATTTGACAATTACAAGGTCAGATCTTCAAGTTATAATTTGCACTAATAATTGGTATTTAACAATTAGAAGTTCTGTATTTGACAATTACAAGTTCAGATGTTCAAGTTATAATTTGCAATAATAATTAGAAGCTATCAATTTTAAGTTCTGTATTTGACAATTACAAGTTCAGATCTCCAAGTTATAATTTGAAATAATAATTAGAAGCTATCAATTTTAAGTTCTGTATTTGACAATTACAAGGTCAGATCTTCAAGTTATAATTTTACACTAATAATTTGTATTTAACAATTAGAAGTTCTGTATTTGACTATTACAAGTTCAGATCTTCAAATTATTATTTGCAATCTTAGTTTGAATTTAATCATTCGAAGTTCTGTATTTACCTATTACAGGTTCAGATCTTCAAGTAATAATTTGCACTAATACTTTGTATTTAACAATTCGAAGTTCTGTATTTGACTATTACAAGTTCAGATCTTCAAGTTATAGTTTGAATTATAATTATAAGCTATCAATTTTAAGTTCTGTATTTGACAATTACAAGTACAGATCTTCAAACTATTATTTGCAATAATAATTAGAAGCTATCAATTTTAAGTTCTACATTTGACAATTACTACTTCTGATCTTCAAGTTATTATTTGCAATAATAATTAGAAGCTATTAATTTTAAGTTCTGTATTTGACAATTACAAGTTCAGATCTTCAAGTTATAATTTGAAATAATAATTAGAAGCTATCAATTTTAAGTTCTGTATTTGATAATTACAAGTTCAGATCTTCAAGTTATAATTTGCACTAATAATTTGTATTTAACAATTAGAAGTTCTGTATTTGACAATTACACGTTCAGATCTTCAAGTTATAATTTGCAATAATAATTTGTATTTAACAATTAGAAGTTCTGTATTTGACAATTACAAGTTAGGATCTTCAAGTTATAATTTGCAATAATAATTAGAAGCTACCAATTTTAAGTTCTGTATTTGACAATTACAAGTTCAGATCTCCAAGTTATAATTTGAAATAATAATTAGAAGCTATTAATTTTAAGTTCTGTATTTGACAATTACAAGTTCAGATCTTCAAGTTATAATTTGAAATAATAATTAGAAGCTATCAATTTTAAGTGCTGTATTTGACAATTACAAGGTCAGATCTTCAAGTTATAATTTGCACTAATAATTTGTATTTAACAATTAGTAGTTCTGTATTTGACAATTACAAGTTCAGATCTCCAAGTTATAATTTGAAATAATAATTAGAAGCTATCAATTTTAAGTTCTGTATTTGACAATTACAAGTTCAGATCTTCAAGTTATAATTTGCAATAATAATTAGAAGCTATCAATTTTAAGTTCTGTATTTGACAATTACAAGGTCAGATCTTCAAGTTATAATTTGCACTAATAATTTGTATTTAACAATTAGTAGTTCTGTATTTGACAATTACAAGTTAGGATCTTCAAGTTATAATTTGCAATAATAATTAGAAGCTACCAATTTTAGGTTCTGTATTTGACAATTACAAGTTCAGATCTCCAAGTTATAATTTGAAATAATAATTAGAAGCTATCAATTTTAAGTTCTGTATTTGACAATTACAAGTTCAGATCTTCAAGTTATAATTTGCATTAATAATTAGAAGCTATCAATTTTAAGTGCTGTATTTGACAATTACTAGTTCAGATCTTCAAGTAATAATTTTCACTAATAATTTGTATTTAACAATTAGAAGTTCTGTATTTGACTATTACAAGTTCAGATCTTCAAATTATTATTTGCAATCTTAGTTTGAATTTAATCATTCGAAGTTCTGTATTTACCTATTACAGGTTCAGATCTTCAAGTTATAATTTGCAATCACAATTTGTATTTAACAATGCTAAGTTGCGTATTTGTCTATTACAAGTTCAGATCTTCAAATTATAATTTGCAATAATAATTAGAAGCTATCAATTTTAAGTTCTGTATTTGACAATTACAAGTTCAGATCTTCAAGTTATTATTTGCAATAATAATTAGAAGCTATCAATTTTAAGTTCTGTATTTGACAATTACAAGTTCAGATCTTCAAGTTATAATTTGCAATAATAATTAGAAGCTATCAATTATAAGTGCTGTATTTGACAATTACTAGTTCAGATCTTCAAGTAATAATTTGCACTAATAATTTGTATTTAACAATTAGAAGTTCTGTATTTGACTATTACAAGTTCAGATCTTCAAATTATTATTTGCAATAATAATTAGAAGCTATCAATTTTAAGTTCTGTATTTGACAATTACAAGTTCAGATCTCCAAGTTATAATTTGAAATAATAATTAGAAGCTATCAATTTTAAGTTCTGTATTTGACAATTACAAGTTCAGATCTTCAAGTTATAATTTGCAATAATAATTAGAAGCTATCAATTTTAAGTGCTGTATTTGACAATTACTAGTTCAGATCTTCAAGTAATAATTTGCACTAATAATTTGTATTTAACAATTAGAAGTTCTGTATTTGACTATTACAAGTTCAGATCTTCAAATTATTATTTGCAATAATAATTAGAAGCTATCAATTTTAAGTTCTGTATTTCACAATTACAAGTTCAGATCTCCAAGTTATAATTTGAAATAATAATTAGAAGCTATCAATTTTAAGTTCTGTATTTGACAATTACAAGTTCAGATCTTCAAGTTATAATTTGCAATAATAATTAGAAGCTATCAATTTTAAGTGCTGTATTTGACAATTACTAGTTCAGATCTTCAAGTAATAATTTGCACTAATAATTTGTATTTAACAATTAGAAGTTCTGTATTTGACAATTACTAGTGCAGATCTTCAAGTTATAATTTGAAATAATAATTTGAATTTAACAAATCTAAGTTCTGTAATGCACTATTACAAGTTCAGATCTTCAAGTTATAATTTACAATAATAAATAGAATCTATCAATTTTAAGTTCTGTATTTGACAATTACAAGTTCAGATCTTCTAGTTATAATTTGCACTAATAATTTGTATTTAACAATTAGAAGTTCTGTATTTGACAATTACAAGTTCAGATCTTCAAGTTATAATTTGCAATAATAATTAGAAGCTATCAATTTTAAGTTCTGTATTTGACAATTACAAGTTAAGATCTTCAAGTTATAATTTGAAATAATAATTAGAAGCTATCAATTTTAAGTTCTGTATTTGACAATTACAAGTTCAGATCTTCAAGTTATAATTTGCAATAATAATTAGAAGCTATCAATTTTAAGTTCTGTATTTGACAATTACTAGTTCAGATCTTCAAGTTATAATTTGCACTAATAATTTGTATTTACCTATTAGAAGTTCTGTATTTGACTATTACAAGTTCAGATCTTCAAGTTATAATTTGCAATAATAATTAGAAGCTATCAATTTTAAGTTCTGTATTTGACAATTACAAGTTCAGATCTTCAAGTTATAATTTGAAATAATAATTAGAAGCTATCAATTTTAAGTTCTGTATTTGACAATTACTAGTTCAGATCATCAAGTAATAATTTGCAATAATAATTAGAAGCTATCAATTTTAAGTGCTGTATTTGACAATTACTAGTTCAGATCATCAAGTAATAATTTGCACTAATAATTTGTATTTAACAATTAGAAGTTCTGTATTTGACAATTACTAGTGCAGATCTTCAAGTTATAATTTGAAATAATAATTTGAATTTAACAAATCTAAGTTCTGTAATGCACTATTACAAGTTCAGATCTTCATGTTATAATTTACAATAATAAATAGAATCTATCAATTTTTAGTTCTGTATTTGACAATTACAAGTTCAGATCTTCAAGTTATAATTTGCACTAATAATTTGTATTTAACAATTAGAAGTTCTGTATTTGACAATTACAAGTTCAGATCTTCAAGTTATAATTTGCAATAATAATTAGCAGCTATCAATTTTAAGTTCTGTATTTGACAATTACAAGTTAAGATCTTCAAGTTATAATTTGATATAATAATTAGAAGCTATCAATTTTAAGTTCTGTATTTGACAATTACAAGTTCAGATCTTCAAGTTATAATTTGCAATAATAATTAGAAGCTATCAATTTTAAGTTCTGTATTTGACAATTACTAGTTCAGATCTTCAAGTTATAATTTGCACTAATAATTTGTATTTAACAATTAGAAGTTCTGTATTTGACTATTACAAGTTCAGATCTTCAAGTTATAATTTGCAATAATAATTAGAAGCTATCAATTTTAAGTTCTGTATTTGACAATTACAAGTTCAGATCTTCAAGTTATAATTTGAAATAATAATTAGAAGCTATCAATTTTAAGTTCTGTATTTGACAATTACAAGTTCAGATCTTCAAGTTATAATTTGCAATTATAATTAGAAGCTCTCAATTTTAAGTTCTGTATTTGACAATTACAAGTTCAGATCTTCAAGTTATAATTTACAATAATAATTAAAGCTATCAATTTTAAGTTCTGTATTTGACAATTAAAAGTTCAGATCTTCAAGTTATAATTTGCAATAATAATTAGAAGCTATCAATTTTAAGTTCTGTATTTGACAATTACTAGTTCAGATCTTCAAGTTATAATTTGAAATAATAATTTGAATTTAACAAATCTAAGTTCTGTAATTCACTATTACAAGTTCAGATCTTCAAGTTATAATTTACAATAATAATTAGAAGCTATCAATTTTAAGTTCTGTATTTGACAATTACAAGGTCAGATCTTCAAGTTATAATTTGCACTAATAATTTGTATTTAACAATTAGAAGTTCTGTATTTGACAATTACAAGTTCAGATCTTCAAGTTATAATTTGCAATAATAATTAGAAGCTATCAATTTTAAGTTCTGTATTTGACAATTACAAGTTCAGATCTCCAAGTTATAATTTGAAATAATAATTTGAATTTAACAAATCTAAGTTCTGTAATTCACTAGTACAAGTTCAGATCTTCAAGTTATAATTTGCAATAATAATTAGAAGCTATCAATTTTAAGTTCTGTATTTGACAATTACTAGTTCAGATCTTCAAGTTATAATTTGAAATAATAATTTGAATTTAACAAATCTAAGTTCTGTAATTCACTATTACAAGTTCAGATCTTCAAGTTATAATTTACAATAATAATTAGAAGCTATCAATTTTAAGTTCTGTATTTGACAATTACAAGGTCAGATCTTCAAGTTATAATTTGCACTAATAATTGGTATTTAACAATTAGAAGTTCTGTATTTGACAATTACAAGTTCAGATGTTCAAGTTATAATTTGCAATAATAATTAGAAGCTATCAATTTTAAGTTCTGTATTTGACAATTACAAGTTCAGATCTCCAAGTTATAATTTGAAATAATAATTAGAAGCTATCAATTTTAAGTTCTGTATTTGACAATTACAAGTTCAGATCTTCAAGTTATAATTTGCAATAATAATTAGAAGCTATCAATTTTAAGTGCTGTATTTGACAATTACTAGTTCTGATCTTCAAGTAATAATTTTACACTAATAATTTGTATTTAACAATTAGAAGTTCTGTATTTGACTATTACAAGTTCAGATCTTCAAATTATTATTTGCAATCTTAGTTTGAATTTAATCATTCGAAGTTCTGTATTTACCTATTACAGGTTCAGATCTTCAAGTAATAATTTGCACTAATACTTGGTATTTAACAATTCGAAGTTCTGTATTTGACTATTACAAGTTCAGATCTTCAAGTTATAGTTTGAATTATAATTATAAGCTATCAATTTTAAGTTCTGTATTTGACAATTACAAGTACAGATCTTCAAACTATTATTTGCAATAATAATTAGAAGCTATCAATTTTAAGTTCTACATTTGACAATTACTACTTCTGATCTTCAAGTTATTATTTGCAATAATAATTAGAAGCTATTAATTTTAAGTTCTGTATTTGACAATTACAAGTTCAGATCTTCAAGTTATAATTTGAAATAATAATTAGAAGCTATCAATTTTAAGTTCTGTATTTGATAATTACAAGTTCAGATCTTCAAGTTATAATTTGCACTAATAATTTGTATTTAACAATTAGAAGTTCTGTATTTGACAATTACACGTTCAGATCTTCAAGTTATAATTTGCAATAATAATTTGTATTTAACAATTAGAAGTTCTGTATTTGACAATTACAAGTTAGGATCTTCAAGTTATAATTTGCAATAATAATTAGAAGCTACCAATTTTAAGTTCTGTATTTGACAATTACAAGTTCAGATCTCCAAGTTATAATTTGAAATAATAATTAGAAGCTATCAATTTTAAGTTCTGTATTTGACAATTACAAGTTCAGATCTTCAAGTTATAATTTTCAATAATAATTAGAAGCTATCAATTTTAAGTGCTGTATTTGACAATTACTAGTTCAGATCTTCAAGTAATAATTTTCACTAATAATTTGTATTTAACAATTAGAAGTTCTGTATTTGACTATTACAAGTTCAGATCTTCAAATTATTATTTGCAATCTCAGTTTGAATTTAATCATTCGAAGTTCTGTATTTACCTATTACAGGTTCAGATCTTCAAGTTATAATTTGCAATCACAATTTGTATTTAACAATGCTAAGTTGCGTATTTGTCTATTACAAGTTCAGATCTTCAAATTATAATTTGCAATAATAATTATAAGCTATCAATTTTAAGTTCTGTATTTGACAATTACAAGTACAGATCTTCAAACTATTATTTGCAATAATAATTAGAAGCTATCAATTTTAAGTTCTGCATTTGACAATTACAAGTTCAGATCTTCAAGTTATTATTTGCAATAATAATTAGAAGCTATTAATTTTAAGTTCTGTGTTTGACAATTACAAGTTCAGATCTTCAAGTTATAATTTGAAATAATAATTAGAAGCTATCAATTTTAAGTTCTGTATTTGATAATTACAAGTTCAGATCTTCTAGTTATAATTTGCACTAATAATTTGTATTTAACAATTAGAAGTTCTGTATTTGACAATTACACGTTCACATCTTCAAGTTATAATTTGCAATAATAATTAGAAGCTATCAATTTTAAGTTCTGTATTTGACAATTACAAGTTCAGATCTTCAAGTTATAATTTTCAATAATAATTAGAAGCTATCAATTTTAAGTGCTGTATTTGACAATTACTAGTTCAGATCTTCAAGTAATAATTTTCACTAATAATTTGTATTTAACAATTAGAAGTTCTGTATTTGACTATTACAAGTTCAGATCTTCAAATTATTATTTGCAATCTTAGTTTGAATTTAATCATTCGAAGTTCTGTATTTACCTATTACAGGTTCAGATCTTCAAGTTATAATTTGCAATCACAATTTGTATTTAACAATGCTAAGTTGCGTATTCGTCTATTACAAGTTCAGATCTTCAAATTATAATTTGCAATAATAATTATAAGCTATCAATTTTAAGTTCTGTATTTGACAATTACAAGTACAGATCTTCAAACTATTATTTGCAATAATAATTAGAAGCTATCAATTTTAAGTTCTGCATTTGACAATTACAAGTTCAGATCTTCAAGTTATTATTTGCAATAATAATTATAAGCTATCAATTTTAAGTTCTGTATTTGACAATTACAAGTACAGATCTTCAAACTATTATTTGCAATAATAATTAGAAGCTATCAATTTTAAGTTCTGCATTTGACAATTACAAGTTCAGATCTTCAAGTTATTATTTGCAATAATAATTAGAAGCTATTAATTTTAAGTTCTGTGTTTGACAATTACAAGTTCAGATCTTCAAGTTATAATTTGAAATAATAATTAGAAGCTATCAATTTTAAGTTCTGTATTTGATAATTACAAGTTCAGATCTTCAAGTTATAATTTGCACTAATAATTTGTATTTAACAATTAGAAGTTCTGTATTTGACAATTACACGTTCAGATCTTCAAGTTATAATTTGCAATAATAATTAGAAGCTATCAATTTTAAGTTCTGTATTTGACAATTACAAGGTCAGATCTTCAAGTTATAATTTGCACTAATAATTTGTATTTAACAATTAGTAGTTCTGTATTTGACAATTACAAGTTAGGATCTTCAAGTTATAATTTGCAATAATAATTAGAAGCTACCAATTTTAAGTTCTGTATTTGACAATTACAAGTTCAGATCTCCAAGTTATAATTTGAAATAATAATTAGAAGCTATCAATTTTAAGTTCTGTATTTGACAATTACAAGTTCAGATCTTCAAGTTATAATTTGCAATAATAATTAGAAGCTATCAATTTTAAGTGCTGTATTTGACAATTACTAGTTCAGATCTTCAAGTAATAATTTTCACTAATAATTTGTATTTAACAATTAGAAGTTCTGTATTTGACTATTACAAGTTCAGATCTTCAAATTATTATTTGCAATCTTAGTTTGAATTTAATCATTCGAAGTTCTGTATTTACCTATTACAGGTTCAGATCTTCAAGTTATAATTTGCAATCACAATTTGTATTTAACAATGCTAAGTTGCGTATTTGTCTATTACAAGTTCAGATCTTCAAATTATAATTTGCAATAATAATTAGAAGCTATCAATTTTAAGTTCTGTATTTGACAATTACAAGTTCAGATCTTCAAGTTATTATTTGCAATAATAATTAGAAGCTATCAATTTTAAGTTCTGTATTTGACAATTACAAGTTCAGATCTTCAAGTTATAATTTGCAATAATAATTAGAAGCTATCAATTTTAAGTGCTGTATTTGACAATTACTAGTTCAGATCTTCAAGTAATAATTTGCACTAATAATTTGTATTTAACAATTAGAAGTTCTGTATTTGACAATTACAAGTTAGGATCTTCAAGTTATAATTTGCAATAATAATTAGAAGCTACCAATTTTAAGTTCTGTATTTGACAATTACAAGTTCAGATCTCCAAGTTATAATTTGAAATAATAACTAGAAGCTATCAATTTTAAGTTCTGTATTTGACAATTACAAGTTCAGATCTTCACGTTATAATTTGCAATAATAATTAGAAGCTATCAATTTTAAGTGCTGTATTTGACAATTACTAGTTCAGATCTTCAAGTAATAATTTTCACTAATAATTTGTATTTAACAATTAAAAGTTCTGTATTTGACTATTACAAGTTCAGATCTTCAAATTATTATTTGCAATCTTAGTTTGAATTTAATCATTCGAAGTTCTGTATTTACCTATTACAGGTTCAGATCTTCGAGTAATAATTTGCACTAATACTTTGTATTTAACAATTCGAAGTTCTGTATTTGACTATTACAAGTTCAGGTCTTCAAGTTATAATTTGCAATCACAATTTGTATTTAACAATGCTAAGTTGCGTATTTGTCTATTACAAGTTCAGATCTTCAAATTATAATTTGCAATAATAATTATAAGCTATCAATTTTAAGTTCTGTATTTGACAATTACAAGTACAGATCTTCAAACTATTATTTGCAATAATAATTAGAAGCTATCAATTTTAAGTTCTGCATTTGACAATTACAAGTTCAGATCTTCAAGTTATTATTTGCAATAATAATTAGAAGCTATTAATTTTAAGTTCTGTGTTTGACAATTACAAGTTCAGATCTTCAAGTTATAATTTGAAATAATAATTAGAAGCTATCAATTTTAAGTTCTGTATTTGATAATTACAAGTTCAGATCTTCAAGTTATAATTTGCACTAATAATTTGTATTTAACAATTAGAAGTTCTGTATTTGACAATTACACGTTCAGATCTTCAAGTTATAATTTGCAATAATAATTAGAAGCTATCAATTTTAAGTTCTGTATTTGACAATTACAAGTTCAGATCTTCAAGTTATAATTTTCAATAATAATTAGAAGCTATCAATTTTAAGTGCTGTATTTGACAATTACTAGTTCAGATCTTCAAGTAATAATTTTCACTAATAATTTGTATTTAACAATTAGAAGTTCTGTATTTGACTATTACAAGTTCAGATCTTCAAATTATTATTTGCAATCTTAGTTTGAATTTAATCATTCGAAGTTCTGTATTTACCTATTACAGGTTCAGATCTTCAAGTTATAATTTGCAATCACAATTTGTATTTAACAATGCTAAGTTGCGTATTTGTCTATTACAAGTTCAGATCTTCAAATTATAATTTGCAATAATAATTATAAGCTATCAATTTTAAGTTCTGTATTTGACAATTACAAGTACAGATCTTCAAACTATTATTTGCAATAATAATTAGAAGCTATCAATTTTAAGTTCTGCATTTGACAATTACAAGTTCAGATCTTCAAGTTATTATTTGCAATAATAATTATAAGCTATCAATTTTAAGTTCTGTATTTGACAATTACAAGTACAGATCTTCAAACTATTATTTGCAATAATAATTAGAAGCTATCAATTTTAAGTTCTGCATTTGACAATTACAAGTTCAGATCTTCAAGTTATTATTTGCAATAATAATTAGAAGCTATTAATTTTAAGTTCTGTGTTTGACAATTACTAGTTCAGATCTTCAAGTAATAATTTGCACTAATAATTTGTATTTAACAATTAGAAGTTCTGTATTTGACAATTACTAGTGCAGATCTTCAAGTTATAATGTGAAATAATAATTTGAATTTAACAAATCTAAGTTCTGTAATGCACTATTACAAGTTCAGATCTTCAAGTTATAATTTACAATAATAAATAGAATCTATCAATTTTAAGTTCTGTATTTGACAATTACAAGTTCAGATCTTCTAGTTATAATTTGCACTAATAATTTGTATTTAACAATTAGAAGTTCTGTATTTGACAATTACAAGTTCAGATCTTCAAGTTATAATTTGCAATAATAATTAGAAGCTATCAATTTTAAGTTCTGTATTTGACAATTACAAGTTAAGATCTTCAAGTTATAATTTGAAATAATAATTAGAAGCTATCAATTTTAAGTTCTGTATTTGACAATTACAAGTTCAGATCTTCAAGTTATAATTTGCAATAATAATTAGAAGCTATCAATTTGAAGTTCTGTATTTGACAATTACTAGTTCAGATCTTCAAGTTATAATTTGCACTAATAATTTGTATTTACCAATTAGAAGTTCTGTATTTGACTATTACAAGTTCAGATCTTCAAGTTATAATTTGCAATAATAATTAGAAGCTATCAATTTTAAGTTCTGTATTTGACAATTACAAGTTCAGATCTTCAAGTTATTATTTGCAATAATAATTATAAGCTATCAATTTTAAGTTCTGTATTTGACAATTACAAGTACAGATCTTCAAACTATTATTTGCAATAATAATTAGAAGCTATCAATTTTAAGTTCTGCATTTGACAATTACAAGTTCAGATCTTCAAGTTATTATTTGCAATAATAATTAGAAGCTATCAATTTTAAGTTCTGTATTTGACAATTACAAGTTAGGATCTTCAAGTTATAATTTGCAATAATAATTAGAAGCTACCAATTTTAAGTTCTGTATTTGACAATTACAAGTTCAGATCTTCAAGTTATTATTTGCAATAATAATTATAAGCTATCAATTTTAAGTTCTGTATTTGACAATTACAAGTACAGATCTTCAAACTATTATTTGCAATAATAATTAGAAGCTATCAATTTTAAGTTCTGCATTTGACAATTACAAGTTCAGATCTTCAAGTTATTATTTGCAATAATAATTAGAAGCTATTAATTTTAAGTTCTGTGTTTGACAATTACTAGTTCAGATCTTCAAGTAATAATTTGCACTAATAATTTGTATTTAACAATTAGAAGTTCTGTATTTGACAATTACTAGTGCAGATCTTCAAGTTATAATGTGAAATAATAATTTGAATTTAACAAATCTAAGTTCTGTAATGCACTATTACAAGTTCAGATCTTCAAGTTATAATTTACAATAATAAATAGAATCTATCAATTTTAAGTTCTGTATTTGACAATTACAAGTTCAGATCTTCTAGTTATAATTTGCACTAATAATTTGTATTTAACAATTAGAAGTTCTGTATTTGACAATTACAAGTTCAGATCTTCAAGTTATAATTTGCAATAATAATTAGAAGCTATCAATTTTAAGTTCTGTATTTGACAATTACAAGTTAAGATCTTCAAGTTATAATTTGAAATAATAATTAGAAGCTATCAATTTTAAGTTCTGTATTTGACAATTACAAGTTCAGATCTTCAAGTTATAATTTGCAATAATAATTAGAAGCTATCAATTTGAAGTTCTGTATTTGACAATTACTAGTTCAGATCTTCAAGTTATAATTTGCACTAATAATTTGTATTTACCAATTAGAAGTTCTGTATTTGACTATTACAAGTTCAGATCTTCAAGTTATAATTTGCAATAATAATTAGAAGCTATCAATTTTAAGTTCTGTATTTGACAATTACAAGTTCAGATCTTCAAGTTATAATTTGAAATAATAATTAGAAGCTATCAATTTTAAGTTCTGTATTTGACAATTACAAGTTCAGATCTTCAAGTTATAATTTGCAATAATAATTTGAAAGCTCTCAATTTTAAGTTCTGTATTTGACAATTACAAGTTCAGATCTTCAAGTTATAATTTACAATAATAATTAGAAGCTATCAATTTTAAGTTCTGTATTTGACAATTAAAAGTTCAGATCTTCAAGTTATAATTTGCAATAATAATTAGAAGCTATCAATTTTAAGTTCTGTATTTGACAATTACTAGTTCAGATCTTCAAGTTATAATTTGAAATAATAATTTGAATTTAACAAATCTAAGTTCTGTAATTCACTATTACAAGTTCAGATCTTCAAGTTATAATTTACAATAATAATTAGAAGCTATCAATTAGAAGTTCTGTATTTGACAATTACACGTTCAGATCTTCAAGTTATAATTTGCAATAATAATTAGAAGCTATCAATTTTAAGTTCTGTATTTGACAATTACAAGGTCAGATCTTCAAGTTATAATTTGCACTAATAATTTGTATTTAACAATTAGAAGTTCTGTATTTGACAATTACAAGTTAGGATCTTCAAGTTATAATTTGCAATAATAATTAGAAGCTACCAATTTTAAGTTCTGTATTTGACAATTACAAGTTCAGATCTCCAAGTTATAATTTGAAATAATAATTAGAAGCTATCAATTTTAAGTTCTGTATTTGACAATTACAAGTTCAGATCTTCACGTTATAATTTGCAATAATAATTAGAAGCTATCAATTTTAAGTGCTGTATTTGACAATTACTAGTTCAGATCTTCAAGTAACAATTTTCACTAATAATTTGTATTTAACAATTAGAAGTTCTGTATTTGACTATTACAAGTTCAGATCTTCAAATTATTATTTGCAATCTTAGTTTGAATTTAATCATTCGAAGTTCTGTATTTACCTATTACAGGTTCAGATCTTCAAGTAATAATTTGCACTAATACTTTGTATTTAACAATTCGAAGTTCTGTATTTGACTATTACAAGTTCAGATCTTCAAGTTATAATTTGAATTATAATTATAAGCTATCAATTTTAAGTTCTGTATTTGACAATTACAAGTACAGATCTTCAAACTATTATTTGCAATAATAATTAGAAGCTATCAATTTTAAGTTCTGCATTTGACAATTACAAGTTCAGATCTTCAAGTTATAATTTGCAATAATAATTAGAAGCTATCAATTTTAAGTTCTGTATTTGATAATTACAAGTTCAGATCTACAAGTTATAATTTGCACTAATAATTTGTATTTAACAATTAGAAGTTCTGTATTTGACAATTACAAGTTAGGATCTTCAAGTTATAATTTGCAATAATAATTAGAAGCTACCAATTTTAAGTTCTGTATTTGACAATTACAAGTTCAGATCTCCAAGTTATAATTTGAAATAATAATTAGAAGCTATCAATTTTAAGTTCTGTATTTGACAATTACAAGTTCAGATCTTCAAGTTATAATTTTCAATAATAATTAGAAGCTATCAATTTTAAGTGCTGTATTTGACAATTACTAGTTCAGATCTTCAAGTAATAATTTTCACTAATAATTTGTATTTAACAATTAGAAGTTCTGTATTTGACTATTACAAGTTCAGATCTTCAAATTATTATTTGCAATCTTAGTTTGAATTTAATCATTCGAAGTTCTGTATTTACCTATTACAGGTTCAGATCTTCAAGTTATAATTTGCAATCACAATTTGTATTTAACAATGCTAAGTTGCGTATTTGTCTATTACAAGTTCAGATCTTCAAATTATAATTTGCAATAATAATTATAAGCTATCAATTTTAAGTTCTGTATTTGACAATTACAAGTACAGATCTTCAAACTATTATTTGCAATAATAATTAGAAGCTATCAATTTTAAGTTCTGCATTTGACAATTACAAGTTCAGATCTTCAAGTTATTATTTGCAATAATAATTAGAAGCTATTAATTTTAAGTTCTGTGTTTGACAATTACAAGTTCAGATCTTCAAGTTATAATTTGAAATAATAATTAGAAGCTATCAATTTTAAGTTCTGTATTTGATAATTACAAGTTCAGATCTTCAAGTTATAATTTGCACTAATAATTTGTATTTAACAATTAGAAGTTCTGTATTTGACAATTACACGTTCAGATCTTCAAGTTATAATTTGCAATAATAATTAGAAGCTATCAATTTTAAGTTCTGTATTTGACAATTACAAGGTCAGATCTTCAAGTTATAATTTGCACTAATAATTTGTATTTAACAATTAGTAGTTCTGTATTTGACAATTACAAGTTAGGATCTTCAAGTTATAATTTGCAATAATAATTAGAAGCTACCAATTTTAAGTTCTGTATTTGACAATTACAAGTTCAGATCTCCAAGTTATAATTTGAAATAATAATTAGAAGCTATCAATTTTAAGTTCTGTATTTGACAATTACAAGTTCAGATCTTCAAGTTATAATTTGCAATAATAATTAGAAGCTATCAATTTTAAGTGCTGTATTTGACAATTACTAGTTCAGATCTTCAAGTAATAATTTTCACTAATAATTTGTATTTAACAATTAGAAGTTCTGTATTTGACTATTACAAGTTCAGATCTTCAAATTATTATTTGCAATCTTAGTTTGAATTTAATCATTCGAAGTTCTGTATTTACCTATTACAGGTTCAGATCTTCAAGTTATAATTTGCAATCACAATTTGTATTTAACAATGCTAAGTGGCGTATTTGTCTATTACAAGTTCAGATCTTCAAATTATCAATCAAAATCAAAAACCCCATTTATACCCGTAGGTGTTGAGGTGTTCCATATCTCTTCTCATGTAGTGGTGTTTCCATTTATGAATTTCCGCCATTCTCCTCTGCTTAGTGCCATTTGCTTTGCTTCGCTCCATGTTTTACCCATCTCCTTCAGTATCTGTCCTATATTGTCGTCCCATGTTTTTGCTGGTCTACCTCTCGTTCTCTTTCCCGTTGTTTTTGCCTGCCATATCTTTCTCACTGGCATATCGCTCTTCATCCGGTTTATATGTCCAAACCATCTCAACTGGTTGTTTTTTACTTTCTCCATTGCTGGCTCTACTGTAAGTCTATTTCTAATTTCTTCGTTCCTTACTCTATCCAGCTTCGTTACTCCCTCCACTCTTCTCAGATATTTCATTTCCGTTGCTTGTATTTTGCTCGTCATTCTCTGAGTCAGATTCCAGGATTCACTTCCAAAGGTTAGTATCGGTAGATAAATAGTCTTATATACTGTCATTTTTGTTTTCTTAGAGATTTCTTTTTTGTTTATTATCGCTTTACCCAGTGAATGATATATATTTGCTGCTGAACTAACTCTATTATTTATTTCGGTCTCGCAGCTTCCTTTTTCATCTATAATTATGCCCAAGTATTTGAACTGTTTCACTTGTTCTATCTGTCTTCCTCCGATGTTAATTTTCATTTTCTCTTCTAGTTTTCCTACTTTCATTATCTTCGTCTTTGCTATATTTATTTTCATACTGTTGTGTTCTAGGGCCAGATTCCATATGTCAACGTTCTTTTGTAGGTTCTGTTCACTGTTCGCAAGCAACACCAGATCGTCCGCAAATGCGCATTCTGCTATCTCTACTGGTTGCATGTTTCTATACCCTATTTCTAATTTCTTGGTTTTCGTCTTAGTTTCCTTTATCGCATTATCCATTAGAACTATAAATAATATGGGGCTCAGCCCTCCGCCTTGTCTTACCCCGTCCACCGTATCAAAATTTTCCGATTTCATATTGCCCGTTCTTACATAGTTAGTTGTCTTCTTATAAATGCTTTGTATCGCCTGTTTTAATCTATTTCCAACACCTCTCTCTTCCAGTATCTTCCAAATTAACTCTCTGGGTGCTCTATCGAATGCCTTTTCTAGATCTATAAAGCACATATATGTGCACTTGTCATGTCTTTTCTGCTTTTCTATTATCTGCCTTATTGTGAATATGTGGTCCTGTATGCTGAAGCCCTTTCTGAATCCACTTTGTGATTTATCCAGTGTTGGTTCGATTATTTTCCTTAATCTGGCTTCTAGGATCCCCTCGTATATCTTTTCTGCCACACACAGCAGCGAAATGCCTCTATAATTTTCACACACTCTGTTGTCGCCTTTTTTAAATATCGGTAGTATTATGGCGATTTCCCAATCTTTCGGTATTTTTCCGTCTTTCCATGCCAAATTGTAGATATTGTTTAGCTCCTTCAGTCCGTTTTCTCCTATGTATTTTAGCATTTCAGGTTTAATTCCGTCATGTCCCGCTGCTTTTCCTAGTTTCATTTTTCTTATTGCCATCATTGTTTCTTCCAATGTAATTTCGTCCGCCAGCTCTTGCTTCTGTTGTTCTTGAGTGTTATTTTCTTCTTTTTGCTCGTTGGTTTCTGTGCATAGTAACCCTTCAAAATATTCTTTCCATCTACACATTATTGCACTTTCGTCCTGTATTATTTCGCCTTTACTATCCTTGATCTGTTTAAGTGCAGACTGTTTATTTCCCCTCAAGTTTTTTAATATTTTGTAGAATAGTTTTTGGTTTTCGTTTTTATTTTTTTCCATCTGTTTTCCAAATTCTTCCCATGATTTCGTTCTTGCATCATTCACCATTTGTTTAGTTTTGGTTCGTTGTTTTTTATATTCATTGTACGATGTTTCAGTCTTTTGTGCCAAGTAGCATTTCCATTTAAGTTTTTTCTTCCTTACTTCATCTTTAATCTCTTCGCTCCACCATGCTGTTTGTTTCCTGTTATTCTGTGTTTTACTAGTACCACACGCTTTCTTTGCTGCCATCAGTACTGTTTCCTTAAATCTCTCCCATCTATATTCTAGCCCTGTGTCCTCCTCCTCGTTGCCTCTCTCTAATCCTTCCTCCACGAGCTTACTATATTTAGCTCTTATTTCCGTGTCTCTCAACTTGTAGTCTTTAACCACCTCTCTTGTTTCTACCTTTGGTACCCTTTTCTCTTTTGTTTCACTCGCTATTTTGTTTTTTATTTTTGCCATCACTAGGTAATGATCGCTACCAATTTCGAAACTTCTGCATACTTTGATGTCCATTATGTTTTTCCTGTTTTCCTTTTCCGTTATTATGTAATCTATTATGGATTTTTCTTTTTTGCTCGGTTCTTCTCTTGTAAATTTGTGCACATCCTTATGTTGGTATAGCGAATTTCCTATTATTAAATCGTTAACTAGGCAGAAATCTATCAACATCTCTCCGTTCTTATTTAGACTATTTTCACCATATTTCCCCATTGCCATGTTCATCTGGTTCCCTATACGAGCATTGAAGTCTCCTGCTACATATATCGTGCCTATTGCATTTTCTACCGTCAATTGCAACACTTCCCAGAAGCTTTCCTTTTCTGCTTTTTGTGCATCTTCGTTCGGTCCATACACCACCACTATTGTTATTAGTTGTTCTTTCCGCAGTGTTACCGTTAATATTCTTTCCGATACAAAATTCCAGCTCTTTATCGATTTCTTCCATTCTTTCCCAATTATACATCCCACTCCAGCTGCAGCTCTTTCGTTTTCTCCAACTCCGCTGTATATCATTATCAGTCCTTCCCCTATTTCTACCACCCCACCACCTTTCTTTTTGGTTTCAGTTATTGCTAGTATTTCCAATTTGCCCTTCGTGAATTCGTCCGCTAATTCCTTTTCTTTACCGTTTATGCTCCTAATATTCCATGTTCCAATCCTCCATGTGTTTGTTCCGTTTTCGTTTGTCCTTTTATTTGCCATATTTTCTTTTCCTGATTCCGTATTGTTGCTTCTCCATATTCCTTTTCCTCGCATTTTTGTCATGTAACTTTTCCGTCCGGTATCCTTCAATATTAGTTTTTTGGCGTTAAGGGTTTGTCGCTTTTCACTATTTCTTCTTTTTGTTGATCCCAATCCCAACGTTCACGGTTTATGTAGACTCTCCCATATCCCACTTTTACTTCTTTTCCCATTCCTCTTTCTTTCTTGGCATATTCTCTCAATCCAGCTTGCATCTTCTGCTCCTGTTGTGTTAAATCGTCATCGATGAAACTATTAGTACCTCTCAGCTTGTTTTTTGCTCTCATAATGGATATCTTGTCTTGCCATGTATTCATTTTTACTTTTACAAATGCCTGTGAGGACTTGGGTTTTATTATTTCTGCAGTATCAATCGTTGCATTTACCTCCAGTTTGTTTCTAAAAAAGGTCTCCAGTTCCATCTTGACGTCCTTTCCATCCAAATTTATCCCTTTCAAAATTATGTTGTTTTTTCTATCCTTTTTTTCTATAAGGTTTACCCTGTCCTCGAGTGCAACTACTTTTTCCCTTAGTGTTTTATTTTCCTCTTTCAGGGTTTTAATCTCGGTTTCATAAATTTGCTGTCCCTTCTTAATCTCTTTTATTTCTGTTAACATTTGTTTCATCATTTTATGAAGCTCCTCCATTTCGTCTCCAGCTCCCGTCTTCTTTACTGGCGATCTAGCTATCCTTTTGCTTCTACTAAAAATCTCAAAGGCAGCTTGCCGTTTTTTGTAGCCCTCCTCCGTGTCTTCACTATCGTATTTCCTATCTTCAACGTTCATACCGGCTATGCAGCGCGTATAGACCCGCTACTCGAGTCGACCTCTCGGAAGTAACAAATCTATTGGTGTTTCGGCGCTTAACACTATGCAACCCAACGTTCGTTCTTTTCTTATCGTTCTTTTCTGACCTCCGATAGCTTCGCAATTAGCCAAACAAAACAAAATTTTACCTTGCTTCTCTTCCAACACCACTTGATGTGTTCAGGTTTCTTTTCCCCACTCTTTTCTGCTTCAAATCACCACTATTCTGATTATAATCGCTCTTTTAATCACTATAAAATCACTATTTAACTGTATTAGCGTAACGCAGCCGTGTTCACGGTATTGACATCGACGCTCTCCCGTCTCAAATCATCTTCAAATTATAATTTGCAATAATAATTAGAAGCTATCAATTTTAAGTTCTGTATTTGATAATTACAAGTTCAGATCTTCAAGTTATAATTTGCACTAATAATTTGTATTTAACAATTAGAAGTTCTGTATTTGACAATTACACGTTCAGATCTTCAAGTTATAATTTGCAATAATAATTAGAAGCTATCAATTTTAAGTTCTGTATTTGACAATTACAAGGTCAGATCTTCAAGTTATAATTTGCACTAATAATTTGTATTTAACAATTAGTAGTTCTGTATTTGACAATTACAAGTTAGGATCTTCAAGTTATAATTTGCAATAATAATTAGAAGCTACCAATTTTAAGTTCTGTATTTGACAATTACAAGTTCAGATCTCCAAGTTATAATTTGAAATAATAATTAGAAGCTATCAATTTTAAGTTCTGTATTTGACAATTACAAGTTCAGATCTTCAAGTTATAATTTGCAATAATAATTAGAAGCTATCAATTTTAAGTGCTGTATTTGACAATTACTAGTTCAGATCTTCAAGTAATAATTTTCACTAATAATTTGTATTTAACAATTAGAAGTTCTGTATTTGACTATTACAAGTTCAGATCTTCAAATTATTATTTGCAATCTTAGTTTGAATTTAATCATTCGAAGTTCTGTATTTACCTATTACAGGTTCAGATCTTCAAGTTATAATTTGCAATCACAATTTGTATTTAACAATGCTAAGTGGCGTATTTGTCTATTACAAGTTCAGATCTTCAAATTATCAATCAAAATCAAAAACCCCATTTATACCCGTAGGTGTTGAGGTGTTCCATATCTCTTCTCATGTAGTGGTGTTTCCATTTATGAATTTCCGCCATTCTCCTCTGCTTAGTGCCATTTGCTTTGCTTCGCTCCATGTTTTACCCATCTCCTTCAGTATCTGTCCTATATTGTCGTCCCATGTTTTTGCTGGTCTACCTCTCGTTCTCTTTCCCGTTGTTTTTGCCTGCCATATCTTTCTCACTGGCATATCGCTCTTCATCCGGTTTATATGTCCAAACCATCTCAACTGGTTGTTTTTTACTTTCTCCATTGCTGGCTCTACTGTAAGTCTATTTCTAATTTCTTCGTTCCTTACTCTATCCAGCTTCGTTACTCCCTCCACTCTTCTCAGATATTTCATTTCCGTTGCTTGTATTTTGCTCGTCATTCTCTGAGTCAGATTCCAGGATTCACTTCCAAAGGTTAGTATCGGTAGATAAATAGTCTTATATACTGTCATTTTTGTTTTCTTAGAGATTTCTTTTTTGTTTATTATCGCTTTACCCAGTGAATGATATATATTTGCTGCTGAACTAACTCTATTATTTATTTCGGTCTCGCAGCTTCCTTTTTCATCTATAATTATGCCCAAGTATTTGAACTGTTTCACTTGTTCTATCTGTCTTCCTCCGATGTTAATTTTCATTTTCTCTTCTAGTTTTCCTACTTTCATTATCTTCGTCTTTGCTATATTTATTTTCATACTGTTGTGTTCTAGGGCCAGATTCCATATGTCAACGTTCTTTTGTAGGTTCTGTTCACTGTTCGCAAGCAACACCAGATCGTCCGCAAATGCGCATTCTGCTATCTCTACTGGTTGCATGTTTCTATACCCTATTTCTAATTTCTTGGTTTTCGTCTTAGTTTCCTTTATCGCATTATCCATTAGAACTATAAATAATATGGGGCTCAGCCCTCCGCCTTGTCTTACCCCGTCCACCGTATCAAAATTTTCCGATTTCATATTGCCCGTTCTTACATAGTTAGTTGTCTTCTTATAAATGCTTTGTATCGCCTGTTTTAATCTATTTCCAACACCTCTCTCTTCCAGTATCTTCCAAATTAACTCTCTGGGTGCTCTATCGAATGCCTTTTCTAGATCTATAAAGCACATATATGTGCACTTGTCATGTCTTTTCTGCTTTTCTATTATCTGCCTTATTGTGAATATGTGGTCCTGTATGCTGAAGCCCTTTCTGAATCCACTTTGTGATTTATCCAGTGTTGGTTCGATTATTTTCCTTAATCTGGCTTCTAGGATCCCCTCGTATATCTTTTCTGCCACACACAGCAGCGAAATGCCTCTATAATTTTCACACACTCTGTTGTCGCCTTTTTTAAATATCGGTAGTATTATGGCGATTTCCCAATCTTTCGGTATTTTTCCGTCTTTCCATGCCAAATTGTAGATATTGTTTAGCTCCTTCAGTCCGTTTTCTCCTATGTATTTTAGCATTTCAGGTTTAATTCCGTCATGTCCCGCTGCTTTTCCTAGTTTCATTTTTCTTATTGCCATCATTGTTTCTTCCAATGTAATTTCGTCCGCCAGCTCTTGCTTCTGTTGTTCTTGAGTGTTATTTTCTTCTTTTTGCTCGTTGGTTTCTGTGCATAGTAACCCTTCAAAATATTCTTTCCATCTACACATTATTGCACTTTCGTCCTGTATTATTTCGCCTTTACTATCCTTGATCTGTTTAAGTGCAGACTGTTTATTTCCCCTCAAGTTTTTTAATATTTTGTAGAATAGTTTTTGGTTTTCGTTTTTATTTTTTTCCATCTGTTTTCCAAATTCTTCCCATGATTTCGTTCTTGCATCATTCACCATTTGTTTAGTTTTGGTTCGTTGTTTTTTATATTCATTGTACGATGTTTCAGTCTTTTGTGCCAAGTAGCATTTCCATTTAAGTTTTTTCTTCCTTACTTCATCTTTAATCTCTTCGCTCCACCATGCTGTTTGTTTCCTGTTATTCTGTGTTTTACTAGTACCACACGCTTTCTTTGCTGCCATCAGTACTGTTTCCTTAAATCTCTCCCATCTATATTCTAGCCCTGTGTCCTCCTCCTCGTTGCCTCTCTCTAATCCTTCCTCCACGAGCTTACTATATTTAGCTCTTATTTCCGTGTCTCTCAACTTGTAGTCTTTAACCACCTCTCTTGTTTCTACCTTTGGTACCCTTTTCTCTTTTGTTTCACTCGCTATTTTGTTTTTTATTTTTGCCATCACTAGGTAATGATCGCTACCAATTTCGAAACTTCTGCATACTTTGATGTCCATTATGTTTTTCCTGTTTTCCTTTTCCGTTATTATGTAATCTATTATGGATTTTTCTTTTTTGCTCGGTTCTTCTCTTGTAAATTTGTGCACATCCTTATGTTGGTATAGCGAATTTCCTATTATTAAATCGTTAACTAGGCAGAAATCTATCAACATCTCTCCGTTCTTATTTAGACTATTTTCACCATATTTCCCCATTGCCATGTTCATCTGGTTCCCTATACGAGCATTGAAGTCTCCTGCTACATATATCGTGCCTATTGCATTTTCTACCGTCAATTGCAACACTTCCCAGAAGCTTTCCTTTTCTGCTTTTTGTGCATCTTCGTTCGGTCCATACACCACCACTATTGTTATTAGTTGTTCTTTCCGCAGTGTTACCGTTAATATTCTTTCCGATACAAAATTCCAGCTCTTTATCGATTTCTTCCATTCTTTCCCAATTATACATCCCACTCCAGCTGCAGCTCTTTCGTTTTCTCCAACTCCGCTGTATATCATTATCAGTCCTTCCCCTATTTCTACCACCCCACCACCTTTCTTTTTGGTTTCAGTTATTGCTAGTATTTCCAATTTGCCCTTCGTGAATTCGTCCGCTAATTCCTTTTCTTTACCGTTTATGCTCCTAATATTCCATGTTCCAATCCTCCATGTGTTTGTTCCGTTTTCGTTTGTCCTTTTATTTGCCATATTTTCTTTTCCTGATTCCGTATTGTTGCTTCTCCATATTCCTTTTCCTCGCATTTTTGTCATGTAACTTTTCCGTCCGGTATCCTTCAATATTAGTTTTTTGGCGTTAAGGGTTTGTCGCTTTTCACTATTTCTTCTTTTTGTTGATCCCAATCCCAACGTTCACGGTTTATGTAGACTCTCCCATATCCCACTTTTACTTCTTTTCCCATTCCTCTTTCTTTCTTGGCATATTCTCTCAATCCAGCTTGCATCTTCTGCTCCTGTTGTGTTAAATCGTCATCGATGAAACTATTAGTACCTCTCAGCTTGTTTTTTGCTCTCATAATGGATATCTTGTCTTGCCATGTATTCATTTTTACTTTTACAAATGCCTGTGAGGACTTGGGTTTTATTATTTCTGCAGTATCAATCGTTGCATTTACCTCCAGTTTGTTTCTAAAAAAGGTCTCCAGTTCCATCTTGACGTCCTTTCCATCCAAATTTATCCCTTTCAAAATTATGTTGTTTTTTCTATCCTTTTTTTCTATAAGGTTTACCCTGTCCTCGAGTGCAACTACTTTTTCCCTTAGTGTTTTATTTTCCTCTTTCAGGGTTTTAATCTCGGTTTCATAAATTTGCTGTCCCTTCTTAATCTCTTTTATTTCTGTTAACATTTGTTTCATCATTTTATGAAGCTCCTCCATTTCGTCTCCAGCTCCCGTCTTCTTTACTGGCGATCTAGCTATCCTTTTGCTTCTACTAAAAATCTCAAAGGCAGCTTGCCGTTTTTTGTAGCCCTCCTCCGTGTCTTCACTATCGTATTTCCTATCTTCAACGTTCATACCGGCTATGCAGCGCGTATAGACCCGCTACTCGAGTCGACCTCTCGGAAGTAACAAATCTATTGGTGTTTCGGCGCCTAACACTATGCAACCCAACGTTCGTTCTTTTCTTATCGTTCTTTTCTGACCTCCGATAGCTTCGCAATTAGCCAAACAAAACAAAATTTTACCTTGCTTCTCTTCCAACACCACTTGATGTGTTCAGGTTTCTTTTCCCCACTCTTTTCTGCTTCAAATCACCACTATTCTGATTATAATCGCTCTTTTAATCACTATAAAATCACTATTTAACTGTATTAGCGTAACGCAGCCGTGTTCACGGTATTGACATCGACGCTCTCCCGTCTCAAATCATCTTCAAATTATAATTTGCAATAATAATTAGAAGCTATCAATTTTAAGTTCTGTATTTGACAATTACAAGTTCAGATCTTCAAGTTATAATTTGCAATAATAATTAGAAGCTATCAATTTTAAGTTCTGTATTTGACAATTACAAGTTCAGATCTTCAAGTTATAATTTGCAATAATAATTAGAAGCTATCAATTTTAAGTGCTGTATTTGACAATTACTAGTTCAGATCTTCAAGTAATAATTTGCACTAATAATTTGTATTTAACAATTAGAAGTTCTGTATTTGACAATTACAAGTTAGGATCTTCAAGTTATAATTTGCAATAATAATTAGAAGCTACCAATTTTAAGTTCTGTATTTGACAATTACAAGTTCAGATCTCCAAGTTATAATTTGAAATAATAACTAGAAGCTATCAATTTTAAGTTCTGTATTTGACAATTACAAGTTCAGATCTTCACGTTATAATTTGCAATAATAATTAGAAGCTATCAATTTTAAGTGCTGTATTTGACAATTACTAGTTCAGATCTTCAAGTAATAATTTTCACTAATAATTTGTATTTAACAATTAAAAGTTCTGTATTTGACTATTACAAGTTCAGATCTTCAAATTATTATTTGCAATCTTAGTTTGAATTTAATCATTCGAAGTTCTGTATTTACCTATTACAGGTTCAGATCTTCGAGTAATAATTTGCACTAATACTTTGTATTTAACAATTCGAAGTTCTGTATTTGACTATTACAAGTTCAGATCTTCAAGTTATAATTTGAATTATAATTATAAGCTATCAATTTTAAGTTCTGTATTTGACAATTACAAGTACAGATCTTCAAGTTATTATTTGCAATAATAATTAGAAGCTATCAATTTTAAGTTCTGTATTTGACAATTACAAGTTCAGATCTTCAAGTTATAATTTGCAATAATAATTAGAAGCTATCAATTTTAAGTGCTGTATTTGACAATTACTAGTTCAGATCTTCAAGTAATAATTTGCACTAATAATTTGTATTTAACAATTAGAAGTTCTGTATTTGACAATTACAAGTTAGGATCTTCAAGTTATAATTTGCAATAATAATTAGAAGCTACCAATTTTAAGTGCTGTATTTGACAATTACAAGATCAGATCTCCAAGTTATAATTTGAAATAATAACTAGAAGCTATCAATTTTAAGTTCTGTATTTGACAATTACAAGTTCAGATCTTCACGTTATAATTTGCAATAATAATTAGAAGCTATCAATTTTAAGTGCTGTATTTGACAATTACTAGTTCAGATCTTCAAGTAATAATTTTCACTAATAATTTGTATTTAACAATTAAAAGTTCTGTATTTGACTATTACAAGTTCAGATCTTCAAATTATTATTTGCAATCTTAGTTTGAATTTAATCATTCGAAGTTCTGTATTTACCTATTACAGGTTCAGATCTTCAAGTTATAATTTGCAATCACAATTTGTACTTAACAATGCTAAGTGGCGTATTTGTCTATTACAAGTTCAGATCTTCAAATTATAATTTGCAATAATAATTAGAAGCTATCAATTTTAAGTTCTGTATTTGACAATTACAAGTTCAGATCTTCAAGTTATTATTTGCAATAATAATTAGAAGCTATCAATTTTAAGTTCTGTATTTGACAATTACAAGTTCAGATCTTCAAGTTATAATTTGCAATAATAATTAGAAGCTATCAATTTTAAGTGCTGTATTTGACAATTACTAGTTCAGATCTTCAAGTAATAATTTGCACTAATAATTTGTATTTAACAATTAGAAGTTCTGTATTTGACAATTACAAGTTAGGATCTTCAAGTTATAATTTGCAATAATAATTAGAAGCTACCAATTTTAAGTTCTGTATTTGACAATTACAAGTTCAGATCTCCAAGTTATAATTTGAAATAATAACTAGAAGCTATCAATTTTAAGTTCTGTATTTGACAATTACAAGTTCAGATCTTCACGTTATAATTTGCAATAATAATTAGAAGCTATCAATTTTAAGTGCTGTATTTGACAATTACTAGTTCAGATCTTCAAGTAATAATTTTCACTAATAATTTGTATTTAACAATTAAAAGTTCTGTATTTGACTATTACAAGTTCAGATCTTCAAATTATTATTTGCAATCTTCGTTTGAATTTAATCATTCGAAGTTCTGTATTTACCTATTACAGGTTCAGATCTTCGAGTAATAATTTGCACTAATACTTTGTATTTAACAATTCGAAGTTCTGTATTTGACTATTACAAGTACAGATCTTCAAACTATTATTTGCAATAATAATTAGAAGCTATCAATTTTAAGTTCTGCATTTGACAATTACAAGTTCAGATCTTCAAGTTATAATTTGCAATAATAATTAGAAGCTATCAATTTTAAGTTCTGTATTTGATAATTACAAGTTCAAATCTACAAGTTATAATTTGCACTAATAATTTGTATTTAACAATTAGCAGTTCTGTATTTGACAATTACAAGTTAGGATCTTCAAATTATAATTTGCAATAATAATTAGAAGCTACCAATTTTAAGTTCTGTATTTGACAATTACAAGTTCAGATCTCCAAGTTATAATTTGAAATAATAATTAGAAGCTATCAATTTTAAGTTCTGTATTTGACAATTACAAGTTCAGATCTTCAAGTTATAATTTTCAATAATAATTAGAAGCTATCAATTTTAAGTGCTGTATTTGACAATTACTAGTTCAGATCTTCAAGTAATAATTTTCACTAATAATTTGTATTTAACAATTAGAAGTTCTGTATTTGACTATTACAAGTTCAGATCTTCAAATTATTATTTGCAATCTTAGTTTGAATTTAATCATTCGCAGTTCTGTATTTACCTATTACAGGTTCAGATCTTCAAGTTATAATTTGCAATCACAATTTGTATTTAACAATGCTAAGTTGCGTATTTGTCTATTACAAGTTCAGATCTTCAAATTATAATTTGCAATAATAATTATAAGCTATCAATTTTAAGTTCTGTATTTGACAATTACAAGTACAGATCTTCAAACTATTATTTGCAATAATAATTAGAAGCTATCAATTTTAAGTTCTGCATTTGACAATTACAAGTTCAGATCTTCAAGTTATTATTTGCAATAATAATTAGAAGCTATTAATTTTAAGTTCTGTGTTTGACAATTACAAGTTCAGATCTTCAAGTTATAATTTGAAATAATAATTAGAAGCTATCAATTTTAAGTTCTGTATTTGATAATTACAAGTTCAGATCTTCAAGTTATAATTTGCACTAATAATTTGTATTTAACAATTAGAAGTTCTGTATTTGACAATTACACGTTCAGATCTTCAAGTTATAATTTGCAATAATAATTAGAAGCTACCAATTTTAAGTTCTGTATTTGACAATTACAAGTTCAGATCTCCAAGTTATAATTTGAAATAATAACTAGAAGCTATCAATTTTAAGTTCTGTATTTGACAATTACAAGTTCAGATCTTCACGTTATAATTTGCAATAATAATTAGAAGCTATCAATTTTAAGTGCTGTATTTGACAATTACTAGTTCAGATCTTCAAGTAATAATTTTCACTAATAATTTGTATTTAACAATTAAAAGTTCTGTATTTGACTATTACAAGTTCAGATCTTCAAATTATTATTTGCAATCTTCGTTTGAATTTAATCATTCGAAGTTCTGTATTTACCTATTACAGGTTCAGATCTTCGAGTAATAATTTGCACTAATACTTTGTATTTAACAATTCGAAGTTCTGTATTTGACTATTACAAGTTCAGATCTTCAAGTTATAATTTGAATTATAATTATAAGCTATCAATTTTAAGTTCTGTATTTGACAATTACAAGTACAGATCTTCAAACTATTATTTGCAATAATAATTAGAAGCTATCAATTTTAAGTTCTGCATTTGACAATTACAAGTTCAGATCTTCAAGTTATAATTTGCAATAATAATTAGAAGCTATCAATTTTAAGTTCTGTATTTGATAATTACAAGTTCAGATCTACAAGTTATAATTTGCACTAATAATTTGTATTTAACAATTAGAAGTTCTGTATTTGACAATTACAAGTTAGGATCTTCAAGTTATAATTTGCAATAATAATTAGAAGCTACCAATTTTAAGTTCTGTATTTGACAATTACAAGTTCAGATCTCCAAGTTATAATTTGAAATAATAATTAGAAGCTATCAATTTTAAGTTCTGTATTTGACAATTACAAGTTCAGATCTTCAAGTTATAATTTTCAATAATAATTAGAAGCTATCAATTTTAAGTGCTGTATTTGACAATTACTAGTTCAGATCTTCAAGTAATAATTTTCACTAATAATTTGTATTTAACAATTAGAAGTTCTGTATTTGACTATTACAAGTTCAGATCTTCAAATTATTATTTGCAATCTTAGTTTGAATTTAATCATTCGAAGTTCTGTATTTACCTATTACAGGTTCAGATCTTCGAGTAATAATTTGCACTAATACTTTGTATTTAACAATTCGAAGTTCTGTATTTGACTATTACAAGTTCAGATCTTCAAGTTATAATTTGAATTATAATTATAAGCTATCAATTTTAAGTTCTGTATTTGACAATTACAAGTACAGATCTTCAAACTATTATTTGCAATAATAATTAGAAGCTATCAATTTTAAGTTCTGCATTTGACAATTACAAGTTCAGATCTTCAAGTTATAATTTGCAATAATAATTAGAAGCTATCAATTTTAAGTTCTGTATTTGATAATTACAAGTTCAGATCTACAAGTTATAATTTGCACTAATAATTTGTATTTAACAATTAGAAGTTCTGTATTTGACAATTACAAGTTAGGATCTTCAAGTTATAATTTGCAATAATAATTAGAAGCTACCAATTTTAAGTTCTGTATTTGACAATTACAAGTTCAGATCTCCAAGTTATAATTTGAAATAATAATTAGAAGCTATCAATTTTAAGTTCTGTATTTGACAATTACAAGTTCAGATCTTCAAGTTATAATTTGAAATAATAATTAGAAGCTATCAATTTTAAGTGCTGTATTTGACAATTACTAGTTCAGTTCTTCAAGTAATAATTTTCACTAATAATTTGTATTTAACAATTAGAAGTTCTGTATTTGACTATTACAAGTTCAGATCTTCAAATTATTATTTGCAATCTTAGTTTGAATTTAATCATTCGAAGTTCTGTATTTACCTATTACAGGTTCAGATCTTCAAGTTATAATTTGCAATCACAATTTGTATTTAACAATGCTAAGTGGCGTATTTGTCTATTACAAGTTCAGATCTTCAAATTATAATTTGCAATAATAATTAGAAGCTATCAATTTTAAGTTCTGTATTTGACAATTACAAGTTCAGATCTTCAAGTTATTATTTGCAATAATAATTAGAAGCTATCAATTTTAAGTTCTGTATTTGACAATTACAAGTTCAGATCTTCAAGTTATAATTTGCAATAATAATTAGAAGCTATCAATTTTAAGTGCTGTATTTGACAATTACTAGTTCAGATCTTCAAGTAATAATTTGCACTAATAATTTGTATTTAACAATTAGAAGTTCTGTATTTGACAATTACAAGTTAGGATCTTCAAGTTATAATTTGCAATAATAATTAGAAGCTACCAATTTTAAGTTCTGTATTTGACAATTACAAGTTCAGATCTCCAAGTTATAATTTGAAATAATAACTAGAAGCTATCAATTTTAAGTTCTGTATTTGACAATTACAAGTTCAGATCTTCACGTTATAATTTGCAATAATAATTAGAAGCTATCAATTTTAAGTGCTGTATTTGACAATTACTAGTTCAGATCTTCAAGTAATAATTTTCACTAATAATTTGTATTTAACAATTAAAAGTTCTGTATTTGACTATTACAAGTTCAGATCTTCAAATTATTATTTGCAATCTTCGTTTGAATTTAATCATTCGAAGTTCTGTATTTACCTATTACAGGTTCAGATCTTCGAGTAATAATTTGCACTAATACTTTGTATTTAACAATTCGAAGTTCTGTATTTGACTATTACAAGTTCAGATCTTCAAGTTATAATTTGAATTATAATTATAAGCTATCAATTTTAAGTTCTGTATTTGACAATTACAAGTACAGATCTTCAAACTATTATTTGCAATAATAATTAGAAGCTATCAATTTTAAGTTCTGCATTTGACAATTACAAGTTCAGATCTTCAAGTTATAATTTGCAATAATAATTAGAAGCTATCAATTTTAAGTTCTGTATTTGATAATTACAAGTTCAGATCTACAAGTTATAATTTGCACTAATAATTTGTATTTAACAATTAGAAGTTCTGTATTTGACAATTACAAGTTAGGATCTTCAAGTTATAATTTGCAATAATAATTAGAAGCTACCAATTTTAAGTTCTGTATTTGACAATTACAAGTTCAGATCTCCAAGTTATAATTTGAAATAATAATTAGAAGCTATCAATTTTAAGTTCTGTATTTGACAATTACAAGTTCAGATCTTCAAGTTATAATTTTCAATAATAATTAGAAGCTATCAATTTTAAGTGCTGTATTTGACAATTACTAGTTCAGATCTTCAAGTAATAATTTTCACTAATAATTTGTATTTAACAATTAGAAGTTCTGTATTTGACTATTACAAGTTCAGATCTTCAAATTATTATTTGCAATCTTAGTTTGAATTTAATCATTCGAAGTTCTGTATTTACCTATTACAGGTTCAGATCTTCAAGTTATAATTTGCAATCACAATTTGTATTTAACAATGCTAAGTGGCGTATTTGTCTATTACAAGTTCAGATCTTCAAATTATAATTTGCAATAATAATTAGAAGCTATCAATTTTAAGTTCTGTATTTGACAATTACAAGTTCAGATCTTCAAGTTATTATTTGCAATAATAATTAGAAGCTATCAATTTTAAGTTCTGTATTTGACAATTACAAGTTCAGATCTTCAAGTTATAATTTGCAATAATAATTAGAAGCTATCAATTTTAAGTGCTGTATTTGACAATTACTAGTTCAGATCTTCAAGTAATAATTTGCACTAATAATTTGTATTTAACAATTAGAAGTTCTGTATTTGACAATTACAAGTTAGGATCTTCAAGTTATAATTTGCAATAATAATTAGAAGCTACCAATTTTAAGTTCTGTATTTGACAATTACAAGTTCAGAACTCCAAGTTATAATTTGAAATAATAACTAGAAGCTATCAATTTTAAGTTCTGTATTTGACAATTACAAGTTCAGATCTTCACGTTATAATTTGCAATAATAATTAGAAGCTATCAATTTTAAGTGCTGTATTTGACAATTACTAGTTCAGATCTTCAAGTAATAATTTTCACTAATAATTTGTATTTAACAATTAAAAGTTCTGTATTTGACTATTACAAGTTCAGATCTTCAAATTATTATTTGCAATCTTCGTTTGAATTTAATCATTCGAAGTTCTGTATTTACCTATTACAGGTTCAGATCTTCGAGTAATAATTTGCACTAATACTTTGTATTTAACAATTCGAAGTTCTGTATTTGACTATTACAAGTTCAGATCTTCAAGTTATAATTTGAATTATAATTATAAGCTATCAATTTTAAGTTCTGTATTTGACAATTACAAGTACAGATCTTCAAACTATTATTTGCAATAATAATTAGAAGCTATCAATTTTAAGTTCTGCATTTGACAATTACAAGTTCAGATCTTCAAGTTATAATTTGCAATAATAATTAGAAGCTATCAATTTTAAGTTCTGTATTTGATAATTACAAGTTCAGATCTACAAGTTATAATTTGCACTAATAATTTGTATTTAACAATTAGAAGTTCTGTATTTGACAATTACAAGTTAGGATCTTCAAGTTATAATTTGCAATAATAATTAGAAGCTACCAATTTTAAGTTCTGTATTTGACAATTACAAGTTCAGATCTCCAAGTTATAATTTGAAATAATAATTAGAAGCTATCAATTTTAAGTTCTGTATTTGACAATTACAAGTTCAGATCTTCAAGTTATAATTTTCAATAATAATTAGAAGCTATCAATTTTAAGTGCTGTATTTGACAATTACTAGTTCAGATCTTCAAGTAATAATTTTCACTAATAATTTGTATTTAACAATTAGAAGTTCTGTATTTGACTATTACAAGTTCAGATCTTCAAATTATAATTTGCAATAATAATTAGAAGCTATCAATTTTAAGTTCTGTATTTGACAATTACAAGTTCAGATCTTCAAGTTATTATTTGCAATAATAATTAGAAGCTATCAATTTTAAGTTCTGTATTTGACAATTACAAGTTCAGATCTTCAAGTTATAATTTGCAATAATAATTAGAAGCTATCAATTTTAAGTGCTGTATTTGACAATTACTAGTTCAGATCTTCAAGTAATAATTTGCACTAATAATTTGTATTTAACAATTAGAAGTTCTGTATTTGACAATTACAAGTTAGGATCTTCAAGTTATAATTTGCAATAATAATTAGAAGCTACCAATTTTAAGTTCTGTATTTGACAATTACAAGTTCAGATCTCCAAGTTATAATTTGAAATAATAACTAGAAGCTATCAATTTTAAGTTCTGTATTTGACAATTACAAGTTCAGATCTTCACGTTATAATTTGCAATAATAATTAGAAGCTATCAATTTTAAGTGCTGTATTTGACAATTACTAGTTCAGATCTTCAAGTAATAATTTTCACTAATAATTTGTATTTAACAATTAAAAGTTCTGTATTTGACTATTACAAGTTCAGATCTTCAAATTATTATTTGCAATCTTCGTTTGAATTTAATCATTCGAAGTTCTGTATTTACCTATTACAGGTTCAGATCTTCGAGTAATAATTTGCACTAATACTTTGTATTTAACAATTCGAAGTTCTGTATTTGACTATTACAAGTACAGATCTTCAAACTATTATTTGCAATAATAATTAGAAGCTATCAATTTTAAGTTCTGCATTTGACAATTACAAGTTCAGATCTTCAAGTTATAATTTGCAATAATAATTAGAAGCTATCAATTTTAAGTTCTGTATTTGATAATTACAAGTTCAAATCTACAAGTTATAATTTGCACTAATAATTTGTATTTAACAATTAGCAGTTCTGTATTTGACAATTACAAGTTAGGATCTTCAAGTTATAATTTGCAATAATAATTAGAAGCTACCAATTTTAAGTTCTGTATTTGACAATTACAAGTTCAGATCTCCAAGTTATAATTTGAAATAATAATTAGAAGCTATCAATTTTAAGTTCTGTATTTGACAATTACAAGTTCAGATCTTCAAGTTATAATTTTCAATAATAATTAGAAGCTATCAATTTTAAGTGCTGTATTTGACAATTACTAGTTCAGATCTTCAAGTAATAATTTTCACTAATAATTTGTATTTAACAATTAGAAGTTCTGTATTTGACTATTACAAGTTCAGATCTTCAAATTATTATTTGCAATCTTAGTTTGAATTTAATCATTCGCAGTTCTGTATTTACCTATTACAGGTTCAGATCTTCAAGTTATAATTTGCAATCACAATTTGTATTTAACAATGCTAAGTTGCGTATTTGTCTATTACAAGTTCAGATCTTCAAATTATAATTTGCAATAATAATTATAAGCTATCAATTTTAAGTTCTGTATTTGACAATTACAAGTACAGATCTTCAAACTATTATTTGCAATAATAATTAGAAGCTATCAATTTTAAGTTCTGCATTTGACAATTACAAGTTCAGATCTTCAAGTTATTATTTGCAATAATAATTAGAAGCTATTAATTTTAAGTTCTGTGTTTGACAATTACAAGTTCAGATCTTCAAGTTATAATTTGAAATAATAATTAGAAGCTATCAATTTTAAGTTCTGTATTTGATAATTACAAGTTCAGATCTTCAAGTTATAATTTGCACTAATAATTTGTATTTAACAATTAGAAGTTCTGTATTTGACAATTACACGTTCAGATCTTCAAGTTATAATTTGCAATAATAATTAGAAGCTACCAATTTTAAGTTCTGTATTTGACAATTACAAGTTCAGATCTCCAAGTTATAATTTGAAATAATAACTAGAAGCTATCAATTTTAAGTTCTGTATTTGACAATTACAAGTTCAGATCTTCACGTTATAATTTGCAATAATAATTAGAAGCTATCAATTTTAAGTGCTGTATTTGACAATTACTAGTTCAGATCTTCAAGTAATAATTTTCACTAATAATTTGTATTTAACAATTAAAAGTTCTGTATTTGACTATTACAAGTTCAGATCTTCAAATTATTATTTGCAATCTTCGTTTGAATTTAATCATTCGAAGTTCTGTATTTACCTATTACAGGTTCAGATCTTCGAGTAATAATTTGCACTAATACTTTGTATTTAACAATTCGAAGTTCTGTATTTGACTATTACAAGTTCAGATCTTCAAGTTATAATTTGAATTATAATTATAAGCTATCAATTTTAAGTTCTGTATTTGACAATTACAAGTACAGATCTTCAAACTATTATTTGCAATAATAATTAGAAGCTATCAATTTTAAGTTCTGCATTTGACAATTACAAGTTCAGATCTTCAAGTTATAATTTGCAATAATAATTAGAAGCTATCAATTTTAAGTTCTGTATTTGATAATTACAAGTTCAGATCTACAAGTTATAATTTGCACTAATAATTTGTATTTAACAATTAGAAGTTCTGTATTTGACAATTACAAGTTAGGATCTTCAAGTTATAATTTGCAATAATAATTAGAAGCTACCAATTTTAAGTTCTGTATTTGACAATTACAAGTTCAGATCTCCAAGTTATAATTTGAAATAATAATTAGAAGCTATCAATTTTAAGTTCTGTATTTGACAATTACAAGTTCAGATCTTCAAGTTATAATTTTCAATAATAATTAGAAGCTATCAATTTTAAGTGCTGTATTTGACAATTACTAGTTCAGATCTTCAAGTAATAATTTTCACTAATAATTTGTATTTAACAATTAGAAGTTCTGTATTTGACTATTACAAGTTCAGATCTTCAAATTATTATTTGCAATCTTAGTTTGAATTTAATCATTCGAAGTTCTGTATTTACCTATTACAGGTTCAGATCTTCGAGTAATAATTTGCACTAATACTTTGTATTTAACAATTCGAAGTTCTGTATTTGACTATTACAAGTTCAGATCTTCAAGTTATAATTTGAATTATAATTATAAGCTATCAATTTTAAGTTCTGTATTTGACAATTACAAGTACAGATCTTCAAACTATTATTTGCAATAATAATTAGAAGCTATCAATTTTAAGTTCTGCATTTGACAATTACAAGTTCAGATCTTCAAGTTATAATTTGCAATAATAATTAGAAGCTATCAATTTTAAGTTCTGTATTTGATAATTACAAGTTCAGATCTACAAGTTATAATTTGCACTAATAATTTGTATTTAACAATTAGAAGTTCTGTATTTGACAATTACAAGTTAGGATCTTCAAGTTATAATTTGCAATAATAATTAGAAGCTACCAATTTTAAGTTCTGTATTTGACAATTACAAGTTCAGATCTCCAAGTTATAATTTGAAATAATAATTAGAAGCTATCAATTTTAAGTTCTGTATTTGACAATTACAAGTTCAGATCTTCAAGTTATAATTTGCAATAATAATTAGAAGCTATCAATTTTAAGTGCTGTATTTGACAATTACTAGTTCAGTTCTTCAAGTAATAATTTTCACTAATAATTTGTATTTAACAATTAGAAGTTCTGTATTTGACTATTACAAGTTCAGATCTTCAAATTATTATTTGCAATCTTAGTTTGAATTTAATCATTCGAAGTTCTGTATTTACCTATTACAGGTTCAGATCTTCAAGTTATAATTTGCAATCACAATTTGTATTTAACAATGCTAAGTGGCGTATTTGTCTATTACAAGTTCAGATCTTCAAATTATAATTTGCAATAATAATTAGAAGCTATCAATTTTAAGTTCTGTATTTGACAATTACAAGTTCAGATCTTCAAGTTATTATTTGCAATAATAATTAGAAGCTATCAATTTTAAGTTCTGTATTTGACAATTACAAGTTCAGATCTTCAAGTTATAATTTGCAATAATAATTAGAAGCTATCAATTTTAAGTGCTGTATTTGACAATTACTAGTTCAGATCTTCAAGTAATAATTTGCACTAATAATTTGTATTTAACAATTAGAAGTTCTGTATTTGACAATTACAAGTTAGGATCTTCAAGTTATAATTTGCAATAATAATTAGAAGCTACCAATTTTAAGTTCTGTATTTGACAATTACAAGTTCAGATCTCCAAGTTATAATTTGAAATAATAACTAGAAGCTATCAATTTTAAGTTCTGTATTTGACAATTACAAGTTCAGATCTTCACGTTATAATTTGCAATAATAATTAGAAGCTATCAATTTTAAGTGCTGTATTTGACAATTACTAGTTCAGATCTTCAAGTAATAATTTTCACTAATAATTTGTATTTAACAATTAAAAGTTCTGTATTTGACTATTACAAGTTCAGATCTTCAAATTATTATTTGCAATCTTCGTTTGAATTTAATCATTCGAAGTTCTGTATTTACCTATTACAGGTTCAGATCTTCGAGTAATAATTTGCACTAATACTTTGTATTTAACAATTCGAAGTTCTGTATTTGACTATTACAAGTTCAGATCTTCAAGTTATAATTTGAATTATAATTATAAGCTATCAATTTTAAGTTCTGTATTTGACAATTACAAGTACAGATCTTCAAACTATTATTTGCAATAATAATTAGAAGCTATCAATTTTAAGTTCTGCATTTGACAATTACAAGTTCAGATCTTCAAGTTATAATTTGCAATAATAATTAGAAGCTATCAATTTTAAGTTCTGTATTTGATAATTACAAGTTCAGATCTACAAGTTATAATTTGCACTAATAATTTGTATTTAACAATTAGAAGTTCTGTATTTGACAATTACAAGTTAGGATCTTCAAGTTATAATTTGCAATAATAATTAGAAGCTACCAATTTTAAGTTCTGTATTTGACAATTACAAGTTCAGATCTCCAAGTTATAATTTGAAATAATAATTAGAAGCTATCAATTTTAAGTTCTGTATTTGACAATTACAAGTTCAGATCTTCAAGTTATAATTTTCAATAATAATTAGAAGCTATCAATTTTAAGTGCTGTATTTGACAATTACTAGTTCAGATCTTCAAGTAATAATTTTCACTAATAATTTGTATTTAACAATTAGAAGTTCTGTATTTGACTATTACAAGTTCAGATCTTCAAATTATTATTTGCAATCTTAGTTTGAATTTAATCATTCGAAGTTCTGTATTTACCTATTACAGGTTCAGATCTTCAAGTTATAATTTGCAATCACAATTTGTATTTAACAATGCTAAGTGGCGTATTTGTCTATTACAAGTTCAGATCTTCAAATTATAATTTGCAATAATAATTAGAAGCTATCAATTTTAAGTTCTGTATTTGACAATTACAAGTTCAGATCTTCAAGTTATTATTTGCAATAATAATTAGAAGCTATCAATTTTAAGTTCTGTATTTGACAATTACAAGTTCAGATCTTCAAGTTATAATTTGCAATAATAATTAGAAGCTATCAATTTTAAGTGCTGTATTTGACAATTACTAGTTCAGATCTTCAAGTAATAATTTGCACTAATAATTTGTATTTAACAATTAGAAGTTCTGTATTTGACAATTACAAGTTAGGATCTTCAAGTTATAATTTGCAATAATAATTAGAAGCTACCAATTTTAAGTTCTGTATTTGACAATTACAAGTTCAGATCTCCAAGTTATAATTTGAAATAATAACTAGAAGCTATCAATTTTAAGTTCTGTATTTGACAATTACAAGTTCAGATCTTCACGTTATAATTTGCAATAATAATTAGAAGCTATCAATTTTAAGTGCTGTATTTGACAATTACTAGTTCAGATCTTCAAGTAATAATTTTCACTAATAATTTGTATTTAACTATTAAAAGTTCTGTATTTGACTATTACAAGTTCAGATCTTCAAATTATTATTTGCAATCTTCGTTTGAATTTAATCATTCGAAGTTCTGTATTTACCTATTACAGGTTCAGATCTTCGAGTAATAATTTGCACTAATACTTTGTATTTAACAATTCGAAGTTCTGTATTTGACTATTACAAGTTCAGATCTTCAAGTTATAATTTGAATTATAATTATAAGCTATCAATTTTAAGTTCTGTATTTGACAATTACAAGTACAGATCTTCAAACTATTATTTGCAATAATAATTAGAAGCTATCAATTTTAAGTTCTGCATTTGACAATTACAAGTTCAGATCTTCAAGTTATAATTTGCAATAATAATTAGAAGCTATCAATTTTAAGTTCTGTATTTGATAATTACAAGTTCAGATCTACAAGTTATAATTTGCACTAATAATTTGTATTTAACAATTAGAAGTTCTGTATTTGACAATTACAAGTTAGGATCTTCAAGTTATAATTTGCAATAATAATTAGAAGCTACCAATTTTAAGTTCTGTATTTGACAATTACAAGTTCAGATCTCCAAGTTATAATTTGAAATAATAATTAGAAGCTATCAATTTTAAGTTCTGTATTTGACAATTACAAGTTCAGATCTTCAAGTTATAATTTTCAATAATAATTAGAAGCTATCAATTTTAAGTGCTGTATTTGACAATTACTAGTTCAGATCTTCAAGTAATAATTTTCACTAATAATTTGTATTTAACAATTAGAAGTTCTGTATTTGACTATTACAAGTTCAGATCTTCAAATTATTATTTGCAATCTTAGTTTGAATTTAATCATTCGAAGTTCTGTATTTACCTATTACAGGTTCAGATCTTCGAGTAATAATTTGCACTAATACTTTGTATTTAACAATTCGAAGTTCTGTATTTGACTATTACAAGTTCAGATCTTCAAGTTATAATTTGAATTATAATTATAAGCTATCAATTTTAAGTTCTGTATTTGACAATTACAAGTACAGATCTTCAAACTATTATTTGCAATAATAATTAGAAGCTATCAATTTTAAGTTCTGCATTTGACAATTACAAGTTCAGATCTTCAAGTTATAATTTGCAATAATAATTAGAAGCTATCAATTTTAAGTTCTGTATTTGATAATTACAAGTTCAGATCTACAAGTTATAATTTGCACTAATAATTTGTATTTAACAATTAGAAGTTCTGTATTTGACAATTACAAGTTAGGATCTTCAAGTTATAATTTGCAATAATAATTAGAAGCTACCAATTTTAAGTTCTGTATTTGACAATTACATGTTCAGATCTCCAAGTTATAATTTGAAATAATAATTAGAAGCTATCAATTTTAAGTTCTGTATTTGACAATTACAAGTTCAGATCTTCAAGTTATAATTTTCAATAATAATTAGAAGCTATCAATTTTAAGTGCTGTATTTGACAATTACTAGTTCAGATCTTCAAGTAATAATTTTCACTAATAATTTGTATTTAACAATTAGAAGTTCTGTATTTGACTATTACAAGTTCAGATCTTCAAATTATTATTTGCAATCTTAGTTTGAATTTAATCATTCGAAGTTCTGTATTTACCTATTACAGGTTTAGATCTTCGAGTAATAATTTGCACTAATACTTTGTATTTAACAATTCGAAGTTCTGTATTTGACTATTACAAGTTCAGATCTTCAAGTTATAATTTGAATTATAATTATAAGCTATCAATTTTAAGTTCTGTATTTGACAATTACAAGTACAGATCTTCAAACTATTATTTGCAATAATAATTAGAAGCTATCAATTTTAAGTTCTGCATTTGACAATTACAAGTTCAGATCTTCAAGTTATAATTTGCAATAATAATTAGAAGCTATCAATTTTAAGTTCTGTATTTGATAATTACAAGTTCAGATCTACAAGTTATAATTTGCACTAATAATTTGTATTTAACAATTAGAAGTTCTGTATTTGACAATTACAAGTTAGGATCTTCAAGTTATAATTTGCAATAATAATTAGAAGCTACCAATTTTAAGTTCTGTATTTGACAATTACAAGTTCAGATCTCCAAGTTATAATTTGAAATAATAATTAGAAGCTATCAATTTTAAGTTCTGTATTTGACAATTACAAGTTCAGATCTTCAAGTTATAATTTTCAATAATAATTAGAAGCTATCAATTTTAAGTGCTGTATTTGACAATTACTAGTTCAGATCTTCAAGTAATAATTTTCACTAATAATTTGTATTTAACAATTAGAAGTTCTGTATTTGACTATTACAAGTTCAGATCTTCAAATTATTATTTGCAATCTTAGTTTGAATTTAATCATTCGAAGTTCTGTATTTACCTATTACAGGTTTAGATCTTCGAGTAATAATTTGCACTAATACTTTGTATTTAACAATTCGAAGTTCTGTATTTGACTATTACAAGTTCAGATCTTCAAGTTATAATTTGAATTATAATTATAAGCTATCAATTTTAAGTTCTGTATTTGACAATTACAAGTACAGATCTTCAAACTATTATTTGCAATAATAATTAGAAGCTATCAATTTTAAGTTCTGCATTTGACAATTACAAGTTCAGATCTTCAAGTTATAATTTGCAATAATAATTAGAAGCTATCAATTTTAAGTTCTGTATTTGATAATTACAAGTTCAGATCTACAAGTTATAATTTGCACTAATAATTTGTATTTAACAATTAGAAGTTCTGTATTTGACAATTACAAGTTAGGATCTTCAAGTTATAATTTGCAATAATAATTAGAAGCTACCAATTTTAAGTTCTGTATTTGACAATTACAAGTTCAGATCTCCAAGTTATAATTTGAAATAATAATTAGAAGCTATCAATTTTAAGTTCTGTATTTGACAATTACAAGTTCAGATCTTCAAGTTATAATTTTCAATAATAATTAGAAGCTATCAATTTTAAGTGCTGTATTTGACAATTACTAGTTCAGATCTTCAAGTAATAATTTTCACTAATAATTTGTATTTAACAATTAGAAGTTCTGTATTTGACTATTACAAGTTCAGATCTTCAAATTATTATTTGCAATCTTAGTTTGAATTTAATCATTCGAAGTTCTGTATTTACCTATTACAGGTTCAGATCTTCGAGTAATAATTTGCACTAATACTTTGTATTTAACAATTCGAAGTTCTGTATTTGACTATTACAAGTTCAGATCTTCAAGTTATAATTTGAATTATAATTATAAGCTATCAATTTTAAGTTCTGTATTTGACAATTACAAGTACAGATCTTCAAACTATTATTTGCAATAATAATTAGAAGCTATCAATTTTAAGTTCTGCATTTGACAATTACAAGTTCAGATCTTCAAGTTATAATTTGCAATAATAATTAGAAGCTATCAATTTTAAGTTCTGTATTTGATAATTACAAGTTCAGATCTACAAGTTATAATTTGCACTAATAATTTGTATTTAACAATTAGAAGTTCTGTATTTGACAATTACAAGTTAGGATCTTCAAGTTATAATTTGCAATAATAATTAGAAGCTACCAATTTTAAGTTCTGTATTTGACAATTACAAGTTCAGATCTCCAAGTTATAATTTGAAATAATAATTAGAAGCTATCAATTTTAAGTTCTGTATTTGACAATTACAAGTTCAGATCTTCAAGTTATAATTTGCAATAATAATTAGAAGCTATCAATTTTAAGTGCTGTATTTGACAATTACTAGTTCAGATCTTCAAGTAATAATTTTCACTAATAATTTGTATTTAACAATTAGAAGTTCTGTATTTGACTATTACAAGTTCAGATCTTCAAATTATTATTTGCAATCTTAGTTTGAATTTAATCATTCGAAGTTCTGTATTTACCTATTACAGGTTCAGATCTTCAAGTTATAATATGCAATCACAATTTGTATTTAACAATGCTAAGTGGCGTATTTGTCTATTACAAGTTCAGATCTTCAAATTATAATTTGCAATAATAATTAGAAGCTATCAATTTTAAGTTCTGTATTTGACAATTACAAGTTCAGATCTTCAAGTTATTATTGGCAATAATAATTAGAAGCTATCAATTTTAAGTTCTGTATTTGACAATTACAAGTTCAGATCTTCAAGTTATAATTTGCAATAATAATTAGAAGCTATCAATTTTAAGTGCTGTATTTGACAATTACTAGTTCAGATCTTCAAGTAATAATTTGCACTAATAATTTGTATTTAACAATTAGAAGTTCTGTATTTGACAATTACAAGTTAGGATCTTCAAGTTATAATTTGCAATAATAATTAGAAGCTACCAATTTTAAGTTCTGTATTTGACAATTACAAGTTCAGATCTCCAAGTTATAATTTGAAATAATAACTAGAAGCTATCAATTTTAAGTTCTGTATTTGACAATTACAAGTTCAGATCTTCACGTTATAATTTGCAATAATAATTAGAAGCTATCAATTTTAAGTGCTGTATTTGACAATTACTAGTTCAGATCGTCAAGTAATAATTTTCACTAATAATTTGTATTTAACAATTAAAAGTTCTGTATTTGACTATTACAAGTTCAGATCTTCAAATTATTATTTGCAATCTTCGTTTGAATTTAATCATTCGAAGTTCTGTATTTACCTATTACAGGTTCAGATCTTCGAGTAATAATTTGCACTAATACTTTGTATTTAACAATTCGAAGTTCTGTATTTGACTATTACAAGTTCAGATCTTCAAGTTATAATTTGAATTATAATTATAAGCTATCAATTTTAAGTTCTGTATTTGACAATTACAAGTACAGATCTTCAAACTATTATTTGCAATAATAATTAGAAGCTATCAATTTTAAGTTCTGCATTTGACAATTACAAGTTCAGATCTTCAAGTTATAATTTGCAATAATAATTAGAAGCTATCAATTTTAAGTTCTGTATTTGATAATTACAAGTTCAGATCTACAAGTTATAATTTGCACTAATAATTTGTATTTAACAATTAGAAGTTCTGTATTTGACAATTACAAGTTAGGATCTTCAAGTTATAATTTGCAATAATAATTAGAAGCTACCAATTTTAAGTTCTGTATTTGACAATTACAAGTTCAGATCTCCAAGTTATAATTTGAAATAATAATTAGAAGCTATCAATTTTAAGTTCTGTATTTGACAATTACAAGTTCAGATCTTCAAGTTATAATTTTCAATAATAATTAGAAGCTATCAATTTTAAGTGCTGTATTTGACAATTACTAGTTCAGATCTTCAAGTAATAATTTTCACTAATAATTTGTATTTAACAATTAGAAGTTCTGTATTTGACTATTACAAGTTCAGATCTTCAAATTATTATTTGCAATCTTAGTTTGAATTTAATCATTCGAAGTTCTGTATTTACCTATTACAGGTTCAGATCTTCGAGTAATAATTTGCACTAATACTTTGTATTTAACAATTCGAAGTTCTGTATTTGACTATTACAAGTTCAGATCTTCAAGTTATAATTTGAATTATAATTATAAGCTATCAATTTTAAGTTCTGTATTTGACAATTACAAGTACAGATCTTCAAACTATTATTTGCAATAATAATTAGAAGCTATCAATTTTAAGTTCTGCATTTGACAATTACAAGTTCAGATCTTCAAGTTATAATTTGCAATAATAATTAGAAGCTATCAATTTTAAGTTCTGTATTTGATAATTACAAGTTCAGATCTACAAGTTATAATTTGCACTAATAATTTGTATTTAACAATTAGAAGTTCTGTATTTGACAATTACAAGTTAGGATCTTCAAGTTATAATTTGCAATAATAATTAGAAGCTACCAATTTTAAGTTCTGTATTTGACAATTACAAGTTCAGATCTCCAAGTTATAATTTGAAATAATAATTAGAAGCTATCAATTTTAAGTTCTGTATTTGACAATTACAAGTTCAGATCTTCAAGTTATAATTTGCAATAATAATTAGAAGCTATCAATTTTAAGTGCTGTATTTGACAATTACTAGTTCAGATCTTCAAGTAATAATTTTCACTAATAATTTGTATTTAACAATTAGAAGTTCTGTATTTGACTATTACAAGTTCAGATCTTCAAATTATTATTTGCAATCTTAGTTTGAATTTAATCATTCGAAGTTCTGTATTTACCTATTACAGGTTCAGATCTTCAAGTTATAATTTGCAATCACAATTTGTATTTAACAATGCTAAGTGGCGTATTTGTCTATTACAAGTTCAGATCTTCAAATTATAATTTGCAATAATAATTAGAAGCTATCAATTTTAAGTTCTGTATTTGACAATTACAAGTTCAGATCTTCAAGTTATTATTTGCAATAATAATTAGAAGCTATCAATTTTAAGTTCTGTATTTGACAATTACAAGTTCAGATCTTCAAGTTATAATTTGCAATAATAATTAGAAGCTATCAATTTTAAGTGCTGTATTTGACAATTACTAGTTCAGATCTTCAAGTAATAATTTGCACTAATAATTTGTATTTAACAATTAGAAGTTCTGTATTTGACAATTACAAGTTAGGATCTTCAAGTTATAATTTGCAATAATAATTAGAAGCTACCAATTTTAAGTTCTGTATTTGACAATTACAAGTTCAGATCTCCAAGTTATAATTTGAAATAATAACTAGAAGCTATCAATTTTAAGTTCTGTATTTGACAATTACAAGTTCAGATCTTCACGTTATAATTTGCAATAATAATTAGAAGCTATCAATTTTAAGTGCTGTATTTGACAATTACTAGTTCAGATCTTCAAGTAATAATTTTCACTAATAATTTGTATTTAACAATTAAAAGTTCTGTATTTGACTATTACAAGTTCAGATCTTCAAATTATTATTTGCAATCTTCGTTTGAATTTAATCATTCGAAGTTCTGTATTTACCTATTACAGGTTCAGATCTTCGAGTAATAATTTGCACTAATACTTTGTATTTAACAATTCGAAGTTCTGTATTTGACTATTACAAGTTCAGATCTTCAAGTTATAATTTGAATTATAATTATAAGCTATCAATTTTAAGTTCTGTATTTGACAATTACAAGTACAGATCTTCAAACTATTATTTGCAATAATAATTAGAAGCTATCAATTTTAAGTTCTGCATTTGACAATTACAAGTTCAGATCTTCAAGTTATAATTTGCAATAATAATTAGAAGCTATCAATTTTAAGTTCTGTATTTGATAATTACAAGTTCAAATCTACAAGTTATAATTTGCACTAATAATTTGTATTTAACAATTAGCAGTTCTGTATTTGACAATTACAAGTTAGGATCTTCAAGTTATAATTTGCAATAATAATTAGAAGCTACCAATTTTAAGTTCTGTATTTGACAATTACAAGTTCAGATCTCCAAGTTATAATTTGAAATAATAATTAGAAGCTATCAATTTTAAGTTCTGTATTTGACAATTACAAGTTCAGATCTTCAAGTTATAATTTTCAATAATAATTAGAAGCTATCAATTTTAAGTGCTGTATTTGACAATTACTAGTTCAGATCTTCAAGTAATAATTTTCACTAATAATTTGTATTTAACAATTAGAAGTTCTGTATTTGACTATTACAAGTTCAGATCTTCAAATTATTATTTGCAATCTTAGTTTGAATTTAATCATTCGCAGTTCTGTATTTACCTATTACAGGTTCAGATCTTCAAGTTATAATTTGCAATCACAATTTGTATTTAACAATGCTAAGTTGCGTATTTGTCTATTACAAGTTCAGATCTTCAAATTATAATTTGCAATAATAATTATAAGCTATCAATTTTAAGTTCTGTATTTGACAATTACAAGTACAGATCTTCAAACTATTATTTGCAATAATAATTAGAAGCTATCAATTTTAAGTTCTGCATTTGACAATTACAAGTTCAGATCTTCAAGTTATTATTTGCAATAATAATTAGAAGCTATTAATTTTAAGTTCTGTGTTTGACAATTACAAGTTCAGATCTTCAAGTTATAATTTGAAATAATAATTAGAAGCTATCAATTTTAAGTTCTGTATTTGATAATTACAAGTTCAGATCTTCAAGTTATAATTTGCACTAATAATTTGTATTTAACAATTAGAAGTTCTGTATTTGACAATTACACGTTCAGATCTTCAAGTTATAATTTGCAATAATAATTAGAAGCTACCAATTTTAAGTTCTGTATTTGACAATTACAAGTTCAGATCTCCAAGTTATAATTTGAAATAATAACTAGAAGCTATCAATTTTAAGTTCTGTATTTGACAATTACAAGTTCAGATCTTCACGTTATAATTTGCAATAATAATTAGAAGCTATCAATTTTAAGTGCTGTATTTGACAATTACTAGTTCAGATCTTCAAGTAATAATTTTCACTAATAATTTGTATTTAACAATTAAAAGTTCTGTATTTGACTATTACAAGTTCAGATCTTCAAATTATTATTTGCAATCTTCGTTTGAATTTAATCATTCGAAGTTCTGTATTTACCTATTACAGGTTCAGATCTTCGAGTAATAATTTGCACTAATACTTTGTATTTAACAATTCGAAGTTCTGTATTTGACTATTACAAGTTCAGATCTTCAAGTTATAATTTGAATTATAATTATAAGCTATCAATTTTAAGTTCTGTATTTGACAATTACAAGTACAGATCTTCAAACTATTATTTGCAATAATAATTAGAAGCTATCAATTTTAAGTTCTGCATTTGACAATTACAAGTTCAGATCTTCAAGTTATAATTTGCAATAATAATTAGAAGCTATCAATTTTAAGTTCTGTATTTGATAATTACAAGTTCAGATCTACAAGTTATAATTTGCACTAATAATTTGTATTTAACAATTAGAAGTTCTGTATTTGACAATTACAAGTTAGGATCTTCAAGTTATAATTTGCAATAATAATTAGAAGCTACCAATTTTAAGTTCTGTATTTGACAATTACAAGTTCAGATCTCCAAGTTATAATTTGAAATAATAATTAGAAGCTATCAATTTTAAGTTCTGTATTTGACAATTACAAGTTCAGATCTACAAGTTATAATTTTCAATAATAATTAGAAGCTATCAATTTTAAGTGCTGTATTTGACAATTACTAGTTCAGATCTTCAAGTAATAATTTTCACTAATAATTTGTATTTAACAATTAGAAGTTCTGTATTTGACTATTACAAGTTCAGATCTTCAAATTATTATTTGCAATCTTTGTTTGAATTTAATCATTCGCAGTTCTGTATTTACCTATTACAGGTTCAGATCTTCAAGTTATAATTTGCAATCACAATTTGTATTTAACAATGCTAAGTTGCGTATTTGTCTATTACAAGTTCAGATCTTCAAATTATAATTTGCAATAATAATTATAAGCTATCAATTTTAAGTTCTGTATTTGACAATTACAAGTACAGATCTTCAAACTATTATTTGCAATAATAATTAGAAGCTATCAATTTTAAGTTCTGCATTTGACAATTACAAGTTCAGATCTTCAAGTTATTATTTGCAATAATAATTAGAAGCTATTAATTTTAAGTTCTGTGTTTGACAATTACAAGTTCAGATCTTCAAGTTATAATTTGAAATAATAATTAGAAGCTATCAATTTTAAGTTCTGTATTTGATAATTACAAGTTCAGATCTTCAAGTTATAATTTGCACTAATAATTTGTATTTAACAATTAGAAGTTCTGTATTTGACAATTACACGTTCAGATCTTCAAGTTATAATTTGCAATAATAATTAGAAGCTATCAATTTTAAGTTCTGTATTTGACAATTACAAGTTCAGATCTTCAAGTTATAATTTTCAATAATAATTAGAAGCTATCAATTTTAAGTGCTGTATTTGACAATTACTAGTTCAGATCTTCAAGTAATAATTTTCACTAATAATTTGTATTTAACAATTAGAAGTTCTGTATTTGACTATTACAAGTTCAGATCTTCAAATTATTATTTGCAATCTTAGTTTGAATTTAATCATTCGAAGTTCTGTATTTACCTATTACAGGTTCAGATCTTCGAGTAATAATTTGCACTAATACTTTGTATTTAACAATTCGAAGTTCTGTATTTGACTATTACAAGTTCAGATCTTCAAGTTATAATTTGAATTATAATTATAAGCTATCAATTTTAAGTTCTGTATTTGACAATTACAAGTACAGATCTTCAAACTATTATTTGCAATAATAATTAGAAGCTATCAAATTTAAGTTCTGCATTTGACAATTACAAGTTCAGATCTTCAAGTTATAATTTGCAATAATAATTAGAAGCTATCAATTTTAAGTTCTGTATTTGACAATTACAAGTTCAGATCTCCAAGTTATAATTTGAAATAATAATTAGAAGCTATCAATTTTAAGTTCTGTATTTGACAATTACAAGTTCAGATCTCCAAGTTATAATTTGAAATAATAATTAGAAGCTATCAATTTTAAGTTCTGTATTTGACAATTACAAGTTCAGATCTACAAGTTATAATTTGCACTAATAATTTGTATTTAACAATTAGCAGTTCTGTATTTGACAATTACAAGTTAGGATCTTCAAGTTATAATTTGCAATAATAATTAGAAGCTACCAATTTTAAGTTCTGTATTTGACAATTACAAGTTCAGATCTCCAAGTTATAATTTGAAATAATAATTAGAAGCTATCAATTTTAAGTTCTGTATTTGACAATTACAAGTTCAGATCTTCAAGTTATAATTTTCAATAATAATTAGAAGCTATCAATTTTAAGTGCTGTATTTGACAATTACTAGTTCAGATCTTCAAGTAATAATTTTCACTAATAATTTGTATTTAACAATTAGAAGTTCTGTATTTGACTATTACAAGTTCAGATCTTCAAATTATTATTTGCAATCTTTGTTTGAATTTAATCATTCGCAGTTCTGTATTTACCTATTACAGGTTCAGATCTTCAAGTTATAATTTGCAATCACAATTTGTATTTAACAATGCTAAGTTGCGTATTTGTCTATTACAAGTTCAGATCTTCAAATTATAATTTGCAATAATAATTATAAGCTATCAATTTTAAGTTCTGTATTTGACAATTACAAGTACAGATCTTCAACTATTATTTGCAATAATAATTAGAAGCTATCAATTTTAAGTTCTGCATTTGACAATTACAAGTTCAGATCTTCAAGTTATTATTTGCAATAATAATTAGAAGCTATTAATTTTAAGTTCTGTGTTTGACAATTACAAGTTCAGATCTTCAAGTTATAATTTGAAATAATAATTAGAAGCTATCAATTTTAAGTTCTGTATTTGATAATTACAAGTTCAGATCTTCAAGTTATAATTTGCACTAATAATTTGTATTTAACAATTAGAAGTTCTGTATTTGACAATTACACGTTCAGATCTTCAAGTTATAATTTGCAATAATAATTAGAAGCTATCAATTTTAAGTTCTGTATTTGACAATTACAAGTTCAGATCTTCAAGTTATAATTTTCAATAATAATTAGAAGCTATCAATTTTAAGTGCTGTATTTGACAATTACTAGTTCAGATCTTCAAGTAATAATTTTCACTAATAATTTGTATTTAACAATTAGAAGTTCTGTATTTGACTATTACAAGTTCAGATCTTCAAATTATTATTTGCAATCTTAGTTTGAATTTAATCATTCGAAGTTCTGTATTTACCTATTACAGGTTCAGATCTTCGAGTAATAATTTGCACTAATACTTTGTATTTAACAATTCGAAGTTCTGTATTTGACTATTACAAGTTCAGATCTTCAAGTTATAATTTGAATTATAATTATAAGCTATCAATTTTAAGTTCTGTATTTGACAATTACAAGTACAGATCTTCAAACTATTATTTGCAATAATAATTAGAAGCTATCAATTTTAAGTTCTGCATTTGACAATTACAAGTTCAGATCTTCAAGTTATAATTTGCAATAATAATTAGAAGCTATCAATTTTAAGTTCTGTATTTGATAATTACAAGTTCAGATCTACAAGTTATAATTTGCACTAATAATTTGTATTTAACAATTAGCAGTTCTGTATTTGACAATTACAAGTTAGGATCTTCAAGTTATAATTTGCAATAATAATTAGAAGCTACCAATTTTAAGTTCTGTATTTGACAATTACAAGTTCAGATCTCCAAGTTATAATTTGAAATAATAATTAGAAGCTATCAATTTTAAGTTCTGTATTTGACAATTACAAGTTCAGATCTTCAAGTTATAATTTTCAATAATAATTAGAAGCTATCAATTTTAAGTGCTGTATTTGACAATTACTAGTTCAGATCTTCAAGTAATAATTTTCACTAATAATTTGTATTTAACAATTAGAAGTTCTGTATTTGACTATTACAAGTTCAGATCTTCAAATTATTATTTGCAATCTTAGTTTGAATTTAATCATTCGCAGTTCTGTATTTACCTATTACAGGTTCAGATCTTCAAGTTATAATTTGCAATCACAATTTGTATTTAACAATGCTAAGTTGCGTATTTGTCTATTACAAGTTCAGATCTTCAAATTATAATTTGCAATAATAATTATAAGCTATCAATTTTAAGTTCTGTATTTGACAATTACAAGTACAGATCTTCAAACTATTATTTGCAATAATAATTAGAAGCTATCAATTTTAAGTTCTGCATTTGACAATTACAAGTTCAGATCTTCAAGTTATTATTTGCAATAATAATTAGAAGCTATTAATTTTAAGTTCTGTGTTTGACAATTACAAGTTCAGATCTTCAAGTTATAATTTGAAATAATAATTAGAAGCTATCAATTTTAAGTTCTGTATTTGATAATTACAAGTTCAGATCTTCAAGTTATAATTTGCACTAATAATTTGTATTTAACAATTAGAAGTTCTGTATTTGACAATTACACGTTCAGATCTTCAAGTTATAATTTGCAATAATAATTAGAAGCTACCAATTTTAAGTTCTGTATTTGACAATTACAAGTTCAGATCTCCAAGTTATAATTTGAAATAATAACTAGAAGCTATCAATTTTAAGTTCTGTATTTGACAATTACAAGTTCAGATCTTCACGTTATAATTTGCAATAATAATTAGAAGCTATCAATTTTAAGTGCTGTATTTGACAATTACTAGTTCAGATCTTCAAGTAATAATTTTCACTAATAATTTGTATTTAACAATTAAAAGTTCTGTATTTGACTATTACAAGTTCAGATCTTCAAATTATTATTTGCAATCTTCGTTTGAATTTAATCATTCGAAGTTCTGTATTTACCTATTACAGGTTCAGATCTTCGAGTAATAATTTGCACTAATACTTTGTATTTAACAATTCGAAGTTCTGTATTTGACTATTACAAGTTCAGATCTTCAAGTTATAATTTGAATTATAATTATAAGCTATCAATTTTAAGTTCTGTATTTGACAATTACAAGTACAGATCTTCAAACTATTATTTGCAATAATAATTAGAAGCTATCAATTTTAAGTTCTGCATTTGACAATTACAAGTTCAGATCTTCAAGTTATAATTTGCAATAATAATTAGAAGCTATCAATTTTAAGTTCTGTATTTGATAATTACAAGTTCAGATCTACAAGTTATAATTTGCACTAATAATTTGTATTTAACAATTAGAAGTTCTGTATTTGACAATTACAAGTTAGGATCTTCAAGTTATAATTTGCAATAATAATTAGAAGCTACCAATTTTAAGTTCTGTATTTGACAATTACAAGTTCAGATCTCCAAGTTATAATTTGAAATAATAATTAGAAGCTATCAATTTTAAGTTCTGTATTTGACAATTACAAGTTCAGATCTTCAAGTTATAATTTTCAATAATAATTAGAAGCTATCAATTTTAAGTGCTGTATTTGACAATTACTAGTTCAGATCTTCAAGTAATAATTTTCACTAATAATTTGTATTTAACAATTAGAAGTTCTGTATTTGACTATTACAAGTTCAGATCTTCAAATTATTATTTGCAATCTTAGTTTGAATTTAATCATTCGCAGTTCTGTATTTACCTATTACAGGTTCAGATCTTCAAGTTATAATTTGCAATCACAATTTGTATTTAACAATGCTAAGTTGCGTATTTGTCTATTACAAGTTCAGATCTTCAAATTATAATTTGCAATAATAATTATAAGCTATCAATTTTAAGTTCTGTATTTGACAATTACAAGTACAGATCTTCAAACTATTATTTGCAATAATAATTAGAAGCTATCAATTTTAAGTTCTGCATTTGACAATTACAAGTTCAGATCTTCAAGTTATTATTTGCAATAATAATTAGAAGCTATTAATTTTAAGTTCTGTGTTTGACAATTACAAGTTCAGATCTTCAAGTTATAATTTGAAATAATAATTAGAAGCTATCAATTTTAAGTTCTGTATTTGATAATTACAAGTTCAGATCTTCAAGTTATAATTTGCACTAATAATTTGTATTTAACAATTAGAAGTTCTGTATTTGACAATTACACGTTCAGATCTTCAAGTTATAATTTGCAATAATAATTAGAAGCTATCAATTTTAAGTTCTGTATTTGACAATTACAAGTTCAGATCTTCAAGTTATAATTTTCAATAATAATTAGAAGCTATCAATTTTAAGTGCTGTATTTGACAATTACTAGTTAAGATCTTCAAGTAATAATTTTCACTAATAATTTGTATTTAACAATTAGAAGTTCTGTATTTGACTATTACAAGTTCAGATCTTCAAATTATTATTTGCAATCTTAGTTTGAATTTAATCATTCGAAGTTCTGTATTTACCTATTACAGGTTCAGATCTTCGAGTAATAATTTGCACTAATACTTTGTATTTAACAATTCGAAGTTCTGTATTTGACTATTACAAGTTCAGATCTTCAAGTTATAATTTGAATTATAATTATAAGCTATCAATTTTAAGTTCTGTATTTGACAATTACAAGTACAGATCTTCAAACTATTATTTGCAATAATAATTAGAAGCTATCAATTTTAAGTTCTGCATTTGACAATTACAAGTTCAGATCTTCAAGTTATAATTTGCAATAATAATTAGAAGCTATCAATTTTAAGTTCTGTATTTGATAATTACAAGTTCAGATCTACAAGTTATAATTTGCACTAATAATTTGTATTTAACAATTAGCAGTTCTGTATTTGACAATTACAAGTTAGGATCTTCAAGTTATAATTTGCAATAATAATTAGAAGCTACCAATTTTAAGTTCTGTATTTGACAATTACAAGTTCAGATCTCCAAGTTATAATTTGAAATAATAATTAGAAGCTATCAATTTTAAGTTCTGTATTTGACAATTACAAGTTCAGATCTTCAAGTTATAATTTTCAATAATAATTAGAAGCTATCAATTTTAAGTGCTGTATTTGACAATTACTAGTTCAGATCTTCAAGTAATAATTTTCACTAATAATTTGTATTTAACAATTAGAAGTTCTGTATTTGACTATTACAAGTTCAGATCTTCAAATTATTATTTGCAATCTTAGTTTGAATTTAATCATTCGAAGTTCTGTATTTACCTATTACAGGTTCAGATCTTCGAGTAATAATTTGCACTAATACTTTGTATTTAACAATTCGAAGTTCTGTATTTGACTATTACAAGTTCAGATCTTCAAGTTATAATTTGAATTATAATTATAAGCTATCAATTTTAAGTTCTGTATTTGACAATTACAAGTACAGATCTTCAAACTATTATTTGCAATAATAATTAGAAGCTATCAATTTTAAGTTCTGCATTTGACAATTACAAGTTCAGATCTTCAAGTTATAATTTGCAATAATAATTAGAAGCTATCAATTTTAAGTTCTGTATTTGATAATTACAAGTTCAGATCTACAAGTTATAATTTGCACTAATAATTTGTATTTAACAATTAGAAGTTCTGTATTTGACAATTACAAGTTAGGATCTTCAAGTTATAATTTGCAATAATAATTAGAAGCTACCAATTTTAAGTTCTGTATTTGACAATTACAAGTTCAGATCTCCAAGTTATAATTTGAAATAATAATTAGAAGCTATCAATTTTAAGTTCTGTATTTGACAATTACAAGTTCAGATCTTCAAGTTATAATTTGCAATAATAATTAGAAGCTATCAATTTTAAGTGCTGTATTTGACAATTACTAGTTCAGATCTTCAAGTAATAATTTTCACTAATAATTTGTATTTAACAATTAGAAGTTCTGTATTTGACTATTACAAGTTCAGATCTTCAAATTATTATTTGCAATCTTAGTTTGAATTTAATCATTCGAAGTTCTGTATTTACCTATTACAGGTTCAGATCTTCAAGTTATAATTTGCAATCACAATTTGTATTTAACAATGCTAAGTGGCGTATTTGTCTATTACAAGTTCAGATCTTCAAATTATAATTTGCAATAATAATTAGAAGCTATCAATTTTAAGTTCTGTATTTGACAATTACAAGTTCAGATCTTCAAGTTATTATTTGCAATAATAATTAGAAGCTATCAATTTTAAGTTCTGTATTTGACAATTACAAGTTCAGATCTTCAAGTTATAATTTGCAATAATAATTAGAAGCTATCAATTTTAAGTGCTGTATTTGACAATTACTAGTTCAGATCTTCAAGTAATAATTTGCACTAATAATTTGTATTTAACAATTAGAAGTTCTGTATTTGACAATTACAAGTTAGGATCTTCAAGTTATAATTTGCAATAATAATTAGAAGCTACCAATTTTAAGTTCTGTATTTGACAATTACAAGTTCAGATCTCCAAGTTATAATTTGAAATAATAACTAGAAGCTATCAATTTTAAGTTCTGTATTTGACAATTACAAGTTCAGATCTTCACGTTATAATTTGCAATAATAATTAGAAGCTATCAATTTTAAGTGCTGTATTTGACAATTACTAGTTCAGATCGTCAAGTAATAATTTTCACTAATAATTTGTATTTAACAATTAAAAGTTCTGTATTTGACTATTACAAGTTCAGATCTTCAAATTATTATTTGCAATCTTCGTTTGAATTTAATCATTCGAAGTTCTGTATTTACCTATTACAGGTTCAGATCTTCGAGTAATAATTTGCACTAATACTTTGTATTTAACAATTCGAAGTTCTGTATTTGACTATTACAAGTTCAGATCTTCAAGTTATAATTTGAATTATAATTATAAGCTATCAATTTTAAGTTCTGTATTTGACAATTACAAGTACAGATCTTCAAACTATTATTTGCAATAATAATTAGAAGCTATCAATTTTAAGTTCTGCATTTGACAATTACAAGTTCAGATCTTCAAGTTATAATTTGCAATAATAATTAGAAGCTATCAATTTTAAGTTCTGTATTTGATAATTACAAGTTCAGATCTACAAGTTATAATTTGCACTAATAATTTGTATTTAACAATTAGAAGTTCTGTATTTGACAATTACAAGTTAGGATCTTCAAGTTATAATTTGCAATAATAATTAGAAGCTACCAATTTTAAGTTCTGTATTTGACAATTACAAGTTCAGATCTCCAAGTTATAATTTGAAATAATAATTAGAAGCTATCAATTTTAAGTTCTGTATTTGACAATTACAAGTTCAGATCTTCAAGTTATAATTTTCAATAATAATTAGAAGCTATCAATTTTAAGTGCTGTATTTGACAATTACTAGTTCAGATCTTCAAGTAATAATTTTCACTAATAATTTGTATTTAACAATTAGAAGTTCTGTATTTGACTATTACAAGTTCAGATCTTCAAATTATTATTTGCAATCTTAGTTTGAATTTAATCATTCGAAGTTCTGTATTTACCTATTACAGGTTCAGATCTTCGAGTAATAATTTGCACTAATACTTTGTATTTAACAATTCGAAGTTCTGTATTTGACTATTACAAGTTCAGATCTTCAAGTTATAATTTGAATTATAATTATAAGCTATCAATTTTAAGTTCTGTATTTGACAATTACAAGTACAGATCTTCAAACTATTATTTGCAATAATAATTAGAAGCTATCAATTTTAAGTTCTGCATTTGACAATTACAAGTTCAGATCTTCAAGTTATAATTTGCAATAATAATTAGAAGCTATCAATTTTAAGTTCTGTATTTGATAATTACAAGTTCAGATCTACAAGTTATAATTTGCACTAATAATTTGTATTTAACAATTAGAAGTTCTGTATTTGACAATTACAAGTTAGGATCTTCAAGTTATAATTTGCAATAATAATTAGAAGCTACCAATTTTAAGTTCTGTATTTGACAATTACAAGTTCAGATCTCCAAGTTATAATTTGAAATAATAATTAGAAGCTATCAATTTTAAGTTCTGTATTTGACAATTACAAGTTCAGATCTTCAAGTTATAATTTGCAATAATAATTAGAAGCTATCAATTTTAAGTGCTGTATTTGACAATTACTAGTTCAGATCTTCAAGTAATAATTTTCACTAATAATTTGTATTTAACAATTAGAAGTTCTGTATTTGACTATTACAAGTTCAGATCTTCAAATTATTATTTGCAATCTTAGTTTGAATTTAATCATTCGAAGTTCTGTATTTACCTATTACAGGTTCAGATCTTCAAGTTATAATTTGCAATCACAATTTGTATTTAACAATGCTAAGTGGCGTATTTGTCTATTACAAGTTCAGATCTTCAAATTATAATTTGCAATAATAATTAGAAGCTATCAATTTTAAGTTCTGTATTTGACAATTACAAGTTCAGATCTTCAAGTTATTATTTGCAATAATAATTAGAAGCTATCAATTTTAAGTTCTGTATTTGACAATTACAAGTTCAGATCTTCAAGTTATAATTTGCAATAATAATTAGAAGCTATCAATTTTAAGTGCTGTATTTGACAATTACTAGTTCAGATCTTCAAGTAATAATTTGCACTAATAATTTGTATTTAACAATTAGAAGTTCTGTATTTGACAATTACAAGTTAGGATCTTCAAGTTATAATTTGCAATAATAATTAGAAGCTACCAATTTTAAGTTCTGTATTTGACAATTACAAGTTCAGATCTCCAAGTTATAATTTGAAATAATAACTAGAAGCTATCAATTTTAAGTTCTGTATTTGACAATTACAAGTTCAGATCTTCACGTTATAATTTGCAATAATAATTAGAAGCTATCAATTTTAAGTGCTGTATTTGACAATTACTAGTTCAGATCTTCAAGTAATAATTTTCACTAATAATTTGTATTTAACAATTAAAAGTTCTGTATTTGACTATTACAAGTTCAGATCTTCAAATTATTATTTGCAATCTTCGTTTGAATTTAATCATTCGAAGTTCTGTATTTACCTATTACAGGTTCAGATCTTCGAGTAATAATTTGCACTAATACTTTGTATTTAACAATTCGAAGTTCTGTATTTGACTATTACAAGTTCAGATCTTCAAGTTATAATTTGAATTATAATTATAAGCTATCAATTTTAAGTTCTGTATTTGACAATTACAAGTACAGATCTTCAAACTATTATTTGCAATAATAATTAGAAGCTATCAATTTTAAGTTCTGCATTTGACAATTACAAGTTCAGATCTTCAAGTTATAATTTGCAATAATAATTAGAAGCTATCAATTTTAAGTTCTGTATTTGATAATTACAAGTTCAAATCTACAAGTTATAATTTGCACTAATAATTTGTATTTAACAATTAGCAGTTCTGTATTTGACAATTACAAGTTAGGATCTTCAAGTTATAATTTGCAATAATAATTAGAAGCTACCAATTTTAAGTTCTGTATTTGACAATTACAAGTTCAGATCTCCAAGTTATAATTTGAAATAATAATTAGAAGCTATCAATTTTAAGTTCTGTATTTGACTATTACAAGTTCAGATCTTCAAGTTATAATTTTCAATAATAATTAGAAGCTATCAATTTTAAGTGCTGTATTTGACAATTACTAGTTCAGATCTTCAAGTAATAATTTTCACTAATAATTTGTATTTAACAATTAGAAGTTCTGTATTTGACTATTACAAGTTCAGATCTTCAAATTATTATTTGCAATCTTAGTTTGAATTTAATCATTCGCAGTTCTGTATTTACCTATTACAGGTTCAGATCTTCAAGTTATAATTTGCAATCACAATTTGTATTTAACAATGCTAAGTTGCGTATTTGTCTATTACAAGTTCAGATCTTCAAATTATAATTTGCAATAATAATTATAAGCTATCAATTTTAAGTTCTGTATTTGACAATTACAAGTACAGATCTTCAAACTATTATTTGCAATAATAATTAGAAGCTATCAATTTTAAGTTCTGCATTTGACAATTACAAGTTCAGATCTTCAAGTTATTATTTGCAATAATAATTAGAAGCTATTAATTTTAAGTTCTGTGTTTGACAATTACAAGTTCAGATCTTCAAGTTATAATTTGAAATAATAATTAGAAGCTATCAATTTTAAGTTCTGTATTTGATAATTACAAGTTCAGATCTTCAAGTTATAATTTGCACTAATAATTTGTATTTAACAATTAGAAGTTCTGTATTTGACAATTACACGTTCAGATCTTCAAGTTATAATTTGCAATAATAATTAGAAGCTACCAATTTTAAGTTCTGTATTTGACAATTACAAGTTCAGATCTCCAAGTTATAATTTGAAATAATAACTAGAAGCTATCAATTTTAAGTTCTGTATTTGACAATTACAAGTTCAGATCTTCACGTTATAATTTGCAATAATAATTAGAAGCTATCAATTTTAAGTGCTGTATTTGACAATTACTAGTTCAGATCTTCAAGTAATAATTTTCACTAATAATTTGTATTTAACAATTAAAAGTTCTGTATTTGACTATTGCAAGTTCAGATCTTCAAATTATTATTTGCAATCTTCGTTTGAATTTAATCATTCGAAGTTCTGTATTTACCTATTACAGGTTCAGATCTTCGAGTAATAATTTGCACTAATACTTTGTATTTAACAATTCGAAGTTCTGTATTTGACTATTACAAGTTCAGATCTTCAAGTTATAATTTGAATTATAATTATAAGCTATCAATTTTAAGTTCTGTATTTGACAATTACAAGTACAGATCTTCAAACTATTATTTGCAATAATAATTAGAAGCTATCAATTTTAAGTTCTGCATTTGACAATTACAAGTTCAGATCTTCAAGTTATAATTTGCAATAATAATTAGAAGCTATCAATTTTAAGTTCTGTATTTGATAATTACAAGTTCAGATCTACAAGTTATAATTTGCACTAATAATTTGTATTTAACAATTAGAAGTTCTGTATTTGACAATTACAAGTTAGGATCTTCAAGTTATAATTTGCAATAATAATTAGAAGCTACCAATTTTAAGTTCTGTATTTGACAATTACAAGTTCAGATCTCCAAGTTATAATTTGAAATAATAATTAGAAGCTATCAATTTTAAGTTCTGTATTTGACAATTACAAGTTCAGATCTACAAGTTATAATTTTCAATAATAATTAGAAGCTATCAATTTTAAGTGCTGTATTTGACAATTACTAGTTCAGATCTTCAAGTAATAATTTTCACTAATAATTTGTATTTAACAATTAGAAGTTCTGTATTTGACTATTACAAGTTCAGATCTTCAAATTATTATTTGCAATCTTTGTTTGAATTTAATCATTCGCAGTTCTGTATTTACCTATTACAGGTTCAGATCTTCAAGTTATAATTTGCAATCACAATTTGTATTTAACAATGCTAAGTTGCGTATTTGTCTATTACAAGTTCAGATCTTCAAATTATAATTTGCAATAATAATTATAAGCTATCAATTTTAAGTTCTGTATTTGACAATTACAAGTACAGATCTTCAAACTATTATTTGCAATAATAATTAGAAGCTATCAATTTTAAGTTCTGCATTTGACAATTACAAGTTCAGATCTTCAAGTTATTATTTGCAATAATAATTAGAAGCTATTAATTTTAAGTTCTGTGTTTGACAATTACAAGTTCAGATCTTCAAGTTATAATTTGAAATAATAATTAGAAGCTATCAATTTTAAGTTCTGTATTTGATAATTACAAGTTCAGATCTTCAAGTTATAATTTGCACTAATAATTTGTATTTAACAATTAGAAGTTCTGTATTTGACAATTACACGTTCAGATCTTCAAGTTATAATTTGCAATAATAATTAGAAGCTATCAATTTTAAGTTCTGTATTTGACAATTACAAGTTCAGATCTTCAAGTTATAATTTTCAATAATAATTAGAAGCTATCAATTTTAAGTGCTGTATTTGACAATTACTAGTTCAGATCTTCAAGTAATAATTTTCACTAATAATTTGTATTTAACAATTAGAAGTTCTGTATTTGACTATTACAAGTTCAGATCTTCAAATTATTATTTGCAATCTTAGTTTGAATTTAATCATTCGAAGTTCTGTATTTACCTATTACAGGTTCAGATCTTCGAGTAATAATTTGCACTAATACTTTGTATTTAACAATTCGAAGTTCTGTATTTGACTATTACAAGTTCAGATCTTCAAGTTATAATTTGAATTATAATTATAAGCTATCAATTTTAAGTTCTGTATTTGACAATTACAAGTACAGATCTTCAAACTATTATTTGCAATAATAATTAGAAGCTATCAAATTTAAGTTCTGCATTTGACAATTACAAGTTCAGATCTTCAAGTTATAATTTGCAATAATAATTAGAAGCTATCAATTTTAAGTTCTGTATTTGATAATTACAAGTTCAGATCTACAAGTTATAATTTGCACTAATAATTTGTATTTAACAATTAGCAGTTCTGTATTTGACAATTACAAGTTAGGATCTTCAAGTTATAATTTGCAATAATAATTAGAAGCTACCAATTTTAAGTTCTGTATTTGACAATTACAAGTTCAGATCTCCAAGTTATAATTTGAAATAATAATTAGAAGCTATCAATTTTAAGTTCTGTATTTGACAATTACAAGTTCAGATCTTCAAGTTATAATTTTCAATAATAATTAGAAGCTATCAATTTTAAGTGCTGTATTTGACAATTACTAGTTCAGATCTTCAAGTAATAATTTTCACTAATAATTTGTATTTAACAATTAGAAGTTCTGTATTTGACTATTACAAGTTCAGATCTTCAAATTATTATTTGCAATCTTTGTTTGAATTTAATCATTCGCAGTTCTGTATTTACCTATTACAGGTTCAGATCTTCAAGTTATAATTTGCAATCACAATTTGTATTTAACAATGCTAAGTTGCGTATTTGTCTATTACAAGTTCAGATCTTCAAATTATAATTTGCAATAATAATTATAAGCTATCAATTTTAAGTTCTGTATTTGACAATTACAAGTACAGATCTTCAACTATTATTTGCAATAATAATTAGAAGCTATCAATTTTAAGTTCTGCATTTGACAATTACAAGTTCAGATCTTCAAGTTATTATTTGCAATAATAATTAGAAGCTATTAATTTTAAGTTCTGTGTTTGACAATTACAAGTTCAGATCTTCAAGTTATAATTTGAAATAATAATTAGAAGCTATCAATTTTAAGTTCTGTATTTGATAATTACAAGTTCAGATCTTCAAGTTATAATTTGCACTAATAATTTGTATTTAACAATTAGAAGTTCTGTATTTGACAATTACACGTTCAGATCTTCAAGTTATAATTTGCAATAATAATTAGAAGCTATCAATTTTAAGTTCTGTATTTGACAATTACAAGTTCAGATCTTCAAGTTATAATTTTCAATAATAATTAGAAGCTATCAATTTTAAGTGCTGTATTTGACAATTACTAGTTCAGATCTTCAAGTAATAATTTTCACTAATAATTTGTATTTAACAATTAGAAGTTCTGTATTTGACTATTACAAGTTCAGATCTTCAAATTATTATTTGCAATCTTAGTTTGAATTTAATCATTCGAAGTTCTGTATTTACCTATTACAGGTTCAGATCTTCGAGTAATAATTTGCACTAATACTTTGTATTTAACAATTCGAAGTTCTGTATTTGACTATTACAAGTTCAGATCTTCAAGTTATAATTTGAATTATAATTATAAGCTATCAATTTTAAGTTCTGTATTTGACAATTACAAGTACAGATCTTCAAACTATTATTTGCAATAATAATTAGAAGCTATCAATTTTAAGTTCTGCATTTGACAATTACAAGTTCAGATCTTCAAGTTATAATTTGCAATAATAATTAGAAGCTATCAATTTTAAGTTCTGTATTTGATAATTACAAGTTCAGATCTACAAGTTATAATTTGCACTAATAATTTGTATTTAACAATTAGCAGTTCTGTATTTGACAATTACAAGTTAGGATCTTCAAGTTATAATTTGCAATAATAATTAGAAGCTACCAATTTTAAGTTCTGTATTTGACAATTACAAGTTCAGATCTCCAAGTTATAATTTGAAATAATAATTAGAAGCTATCAATTTTAAGTTCTGTATTTGACAATTACAAGTTCAGATCTTCAAGTTATAATTTTCAATAATAATTAGAAGCTATCAATTTTAAGTGCTGTATTTGACAATTACTAGTTCAGATCTTCAAGTAATAATTTTCACTAATAATTTGTATTTAACAATTAGAAGTTCTGTATTTGACTATTACAAGTTCAGATCTTCAAATTATTATTTGCAATCTTAGTTTGAATTTAATCATTCGCAGTTCTGTATTTACCTATTACAGGTTCAGATCTTCAAGTTATAATTTGCAATCACAATTTGTATTTAACAATGCTAAGTTGCGTATTTGTCTATTACAAGTTCAGATCTTCAAATTATAATTTGCAATAATAATTATAAGCTATCAATTTTAAGTTCTGTATTTGACAATTACAAGTACAGATCTTCAAACTATTATTTGCAATAATAATTAGAAGCTATCAATTTTAAGTTCTGCATTTGACAATTACAAGTTCAGATCTTCAAGTTATTATTTGCAATAATAATTAGAAGCTATTAATTTTAAGTTCTGTGTTTGACAATTACAAGTTCAGATCTTCAAGTTATAATTTGAAATAATAATTAGAAGCTATCAATTTTAAGTTCTGTATTTGATAATTACAAGTTCAGATCTTCAAGTTATAATTTGCACTAATAATTTGTATTTAACAATTAGAAGTTCTGTATTTGACAATTACACGTTCAGATCTTCAAGTTATAATTTGCAATAATAATTAGAAGCTACCAATTTTAAGTTCTGTATTTGACAATTACAAGTTCAGATCTCCAAGTTATAATTTGAAATAATAACTAGAAGCTATCAATTTTAAGTTCTGTATTTGACAATTACAAGTTCAGATCTTCACGTTATAATTTGCAATAATAATTAGAAGCTATCAATTTTAAGTGCTGTATTTGACAATTACTAGTTCAGATCTTCAAGTAATAATTTTCACTAATAATTTGTATTTAACAATTAAAAGTTCTGTATTTGACTATTACAAGTTCAGATCTTCAAATTATTATTTGCAATCTTCGTTTGAATTTAATCATTCGAAGTTCTGTATTTACCTATTACAGGTTCAGATCTTCGAGTAATAATTTGCACTAATACTTTGTATTTAACAATTCGAAGTTCTGTATTTGACTATTACAAGTTCAGATCTTCAAGTTATAATTTGAATTATAATTATAAGCTATCAATTTTAAGTTCTGTATTTGACAATTACAAGTACAGATCTTCAAACTATTATTTGCAATAATAATTAGAAGCTATCAATTTTAAGTTCTGCATTTGACAATTACAAGTTCAGATCTTCAAGTTATAATTTGCAATAATAATTAGAAGCTATCAATTTTAAGTTCTGTATTTGATAATTACAAGTTCAGATCTACAAGTTATAATTTGCACTAATAATTTGTATTTAACAATTAGAAGTTCTGTATTTGACAATTACAAGTTAGGATCTTCAAGTTATAATTTGCAATAATAATTAGAAGCTACCAATTTTAAGTTCTGTATTTGACAATTACAAGTTCAGATCTCCAAGTTATAATTTGAAATAATAATTAGAAGCTATCAATTTTAAGTTCTGTATTTGACAATTACAAGTTCAGATCTTCAAGTTATAATTTTCAATAATAATTAGAAGCTATCAATTTTAAGTGCTGTATTTGACAATTACTAGTTCAGATCTTCAAGTAATAATTTTCACTAATAATTTGTATTTAACAATTAGAAGTTCTGTATTTGACTATTACAAGTTCAGATCTTCAAATTATTATTTGCAATCTTAGTTTGAATTTAATCATTCGCAGTTCTGTATTTACCTATTACAGGTTCAGATCTTCAAGTTATAATTTGCTATCACAATTTGTATTTAACAATGCTAAGTTGCGTATTTGTCTATTACAAGTTCAGATCTTCAAATTATAATTTGCAATAATAATTATAAGCTATCAATTTTAAGTTCTGTATTTGACAATTACAAGTACAGATCTTCAAACTATTATTTGCAATAATAATTAGAAGCTATCAATTTTAAGTTCTGCATTTGACAATTACAAGTTCAGATCTTCAAGTTAATATTTGCAATAATAATTAGAAGCTATTAATTTTAAGTTCTGTGTTTGACAATTACAAGTTCAGATCTTCAAGTTATAATTTGAAATAATAATTAGAAGCTATCAATTTTAAGTTCTGTATTTGATAATTACAAGTTCAGATCTTCAAGTTATAATTTGCACTAATAATTTGTATTTAACAATTAGAAGTTCTGTATTTGACAATTACACGTTCAGATCTTCAAGTTATAATTTGCAATAATAATTAGAAGCTATCAATTTTAAGTTCTGTATTTGACAATTACAAGTTCAGATCTTCAAGTTATAATTTTCAATAATAATTAGAAGCTATCAATTTTAAGTGCTGTATTTGACAATTACTAGTTAAGATCTTCAAGTAATAATTTTCACTAATAATTTGTATTTAACAATTAGAAGTTCTGTATTTGACTATTACAAGTTCAGATCTTCAAATTATTATTTGCAATCTTAGTTTGAATTTAATCATTCGAAGTTCTGTATTTACCTATTACAGGTTCAGATCTTCGAGTAATAATTTGCACTAATACTTTGTATTTAACAATTCGAAGTTCTGTATTTGACTATTACAAGTTCAGATCTTCAAGTTATAATTTGAATTATAATTATAAGCTATCAATTTTAAGTTCTGTATTTGACAATTACAAGTACAGATCTTCAAACTATTATTTGCAATAATAATTAGAAGCTATCAATTTTAAGTTCTGCATTTGACAATTACAAGTTCAGATCTTCAAGTTATAATTTGCAATAATAATTAGAAGCTATCAATTTTAAGTTCTGTATTTGATAATTACAAGTTCAGATCTACAAGTTATAATTTGCACTAATAATTTGTATTTAACAATTAGCAGTTCTGTATTTGACAATTACAAGTTAGGATCTTCAAGTTATAATTTGCAATAATAATTAGAAGCTACCAATTTTAAGTTCTGTATTTGACAATTACAAGTTCAGATCTCCAAGTTATAATTTGAAATAATAATTAGAAGCTATCAATTTTAAGTTCTGTATTTGACAATTACAAGTTCAGATCTTCAAGTTATAATTTTCAATAATAATTAGAAGCTATCAATTTTAAGTGCTGTATTTGACAATTACTAGTTCAGATCTTCAAGTAATAATTTTCACTAATAATTTGTATTTAACAATTAGAAGTTCTGTATTTGACTATTACAAGTTCAGATCTTCAAATTATTATTTGCAATCTTAGTTTGAATTTAATCATTCGCAGTTCTGTATTTACCTATTACAGGTTCAGATCTTCAAGTTATAATTTGCAATCACAATTTGTATTTAACAATGCTAAGTTGCGTATTTGTCTATTACAAGTTCAGATCTTCAAATTATAATTTGCAATAATAATTATAAGCTATCAATTTTAAGTTCTGTATTTGACAATTACAAGTACAGATCTTCAAACTATTATTTGCAATAATAATTAGAAGCTATCAATTTTAAGTTCTGCATTTGACAATTACAAGTTCAGATCTTCAAGTTATTATTTGCAATAATAATTAGAAGCTATTAATTTTAAGTTCTGTGTTTGACAATTACAAGTTCAGATCTTCAAGTTATAATTTGAAATAATAATTAGAAGCTATCAATTTTAAGTTCTGTATTTGATAATTACAAGTTCAGATCTTCAAGTTATAATTTGCACTAATAATTTGTATTTAACAATTAGAAGTTCTGTATTTGACAATTACACGTTCAGATCTTCAAGTTATAATTTGCAATAATAATTAGAAGCTACCAATTTTAAGTTCTGTATTTGACAATTACAAGTTCAGATCTCCAAGTTATAATTTGAAATAATAACTAGAAGCTATCAATTTTAAGTTCTGTATTTGACAATTACAAGTTCAGATCTTCACGTTATAATTTGCAATAATAATTAGAAGCTATCAATTTTAAGTGCTGTATTTGACAATTACTAGTTCAGATCTTCAAGTAATAATTTTCACTAATAATTTGTATTTAACAATTAAAAGTTCTGTATTTGACTATTACAAGTTCAGATCTTCAAATTATTATTTGCAATCTTCGTTTGAATTTAATCATTCGAAGTTCTGTATTTACCTATTACAGGTTCAGATCTTCGAGTAATAATTTGCACTAATACTTTGTATTTAACAATTCGAAGTTCTGTATTTGACTATTACAAGTTCAGATCTTCAAGTTATAATTTGAATTATAATTATAAGCTATCAATTTTAAGTTCTGTATTTGACAATTACAAGTACAGATCTTCAAACTATTATTTGCAATAATAATTAGAAGCTATCAATTTTAAGTTCTGCATTTGACAATTACAAGTTCAGATCTTCAAGTTATAATTTGCAATAATAATTAGAAGCTATCAATTTTAAGTTCTGTATTTGATAATTACAAGTTCAGATCTACAAGTTATAATTTGCACTAATAATTTGTATTTAACAATTAGAAGTTCTGTATTTGACAATTACAAGTTAGGATCTTCAAGTTATAATTTGCAATAATAATTAGAAGCTACCAATTTTAAGTTCTGTATTTGACAATTACAAGTTCAGATCTCCAAGTTATAATTTGAAATAATAATTAGAAGCTATCAATTTTAAGTTCTGTATTTGACAATTACAAGTTCAGATCTTCAAGTTATAATTTTCAATAATAATTAGAAGCTATCAATTTTAAGTGCTGTATTTGACAATTACTAGTTCAGATCTTCAAGTAATAATTTTCACTAATAATTTGTAATTAACAATTAGAAGTTCTGTATTTGACTATTACAAGTTCAGATCTTCAAATTATTATTTGCAATCTTAGTTTGAATTTAATCATTCGAAGTTCTGTATTTACCTATTACAGGTTCAGATCTTCGAGTAATAATTTGCACTAATACTTTGTATTTAACAATTCGAAGTTCTGTATTTGACTATTACAAGTTCAGATCTTCAAGTTATAATTTGAATTATAATTATAAGCTATCAATTTTAAGTTCTGTATTTGACAATTACAAGTACAGATCTTCAAACTATTATTTGCAATAATAATTAGAAGCTATCAATTTTAAGTTCTGCATTTGACAATTACAAGTTCAGATCTTCAAGTTATAATTTGCAATAATAATTAGAAGCTATCAATTTTAAGTTCTGTATTTGATAATTACAAGTTCAGATCTACAAGTTATAATTTGCACTAATAATTTGTATTTAACAATTAGAAGTTCTGTATTTGACAATTACAAGTTAGGATCTTCAAGTTATAATTTGCAATAATAATTAGAAGCTACCAATTTTAAGTTCTGTATTTGACAATTACAAGTTCAGATCTCCAAGTTATAATTTGAAATAATAATTAGAAGCTATCAATTTTAAGTTCTGTATTTGACAATTACAAGTTCAGATCTTCAAGTTATAATTTTCAATAATAATTAGAAGCTATCAATTTTAAGTGCTGTATTTGACAATTACTAGTTCAGATCTTCAAGTAATAATTTTCACTAATAATTTGTATTTAACAATTAGAAGTTCTGTATTTGACTATTACAAGTTCAGATCTTCAAATTATTATTTGCAATCTTAGTTTGAATTTAATCATTCGCAGTTCTGTATTTACCTATTACAGGTTCAGATCTTCAAGTTATAATTTGCAATCACAATTTGTATTTAACAATGCTAAGTTGCGTATTTGTCTATTACAAGTTCAGATCTTCAAATTATAATTTGCAATAATAATTATAAGCTATCAATTTTAAGTTCTGTATTTGACAATTACAAGTACAGATCTTCAAACTATTATTTGCAATAATAATTAGAAGCTATCAATTTTAAGTTCTGCATTTGACAATTACAAGTTCAGATCTTCAAGTTATTATTTGCAATAATAATTAGAAGCTATTAATTTTAAGTTCTGTGTTTGACAATTACAAGTTCAGATCTTCAAGTTATAATTTGAAATAATAATTAGAAGCTATCAATTTTAAGTTCTGTATTTGATAATTACAAGTTCAGATCTTCAAGTTATAATTTGCACTAATAATTTGTATTTAACAATTAGAAGTTCTGTATTTGACAATTACACGTTCAGATCTTCAAGTTATAATTTGCAATAATAATTAGAAGCTATCAATTTTAAGTTCTGTATTTGACAATTACAAGTTCAGATCTTCAAGTTATAATTTTCAATAATAATTAGAAGCTATCAATTTTAAGTGCTGTATTTGACAATTACTAGTTAAGATCTTCAAGTAATAATTTTCACTAATAATTTGTATTTAACAATTAGAAGTTCTGTATTTGACTATTACAAGTTCAGATCTTCAAATTATTATTTGCAATCTTAGTTTGAATTTAATCATTCGAAGTTCTGTATTTACCTATTACAGGTTCAGATCTTCGAGTAATAATTTGCACTAATACTTTGTATTTAACAATTCGAAGTTCTGTATTTGACTATTACAAGTTCAGATCTTCAAGTTATAATTTGAATTATAATTATAAGCTATCAATTTTAAGTTCTGTATTTGACAATTACAAGTACAGATCTTCAAACTATTATTTGCAATAATAATTAGAAGCTATCAATTTTAAGTTCTGCATTTGACAATTACAAGTTCAGATCTTCAAGTTATAATTTGCAATAATAATTAGAAGCTATCAATTTTAAGTTCTGTATTTGATAATTACAAGTTCAGATCTACAAGTTATAATTTGCACTAATAATTTGTATTTAACAATTAGCAGTTCTGTATTTGACAATTACAAGTTAGGATCTTCAAGTTATAATTTGCAATAATAATTAGAAGCTACCAATTTTAAGTTCTGTATTTGACAATTACAAGTTCAGATCTCCAAGTTATAATTTGAAATAATAATTAGAAGCTATCAATTTTAAGTTCTGTATTTGACAATTACAAGTTCAGATCTTCAAGTTATAATTTTCAATAATAATTAGAAGCTATCAATTTTAAGTGCTGTATTTGACAATTACTAGTTCAGATCTTCAAGTAATAATTTTCACTAATAATTTGTATTTAACAATTAGAAGTTCTGTATTTGACTATTACAAGTTCAGATCTTCAAATTATTATTTGCAATCTTAGTTTGAATTTAATCATTCGCAGTTCTGTATTTACCTATTACAGGTTCAGATCTTCAAGTTATAATTTGCAATCACAATTTGTATTTAACAATGCTAAGTTGCGTATTTGTCTATTACAAGTTCAGATCTTCAAATTATAATTTGCAATAATAATTATAAGCTATCAATTTTAAGTTCTGTATTTGACAATTACAAGTACAGATCTTCAAACTATTATTTGCAATAATAATTAGAAGCTATCAATTTTAAGTTCTGCATTTGACAATTACAAGTTCAGATCTTCAAGTTATTATTTGCAATAATAATTAGAAGCTATTAATTTTAAGTTCTGTGTTTGACAATTACAAGTTCAGATCTTCAAGTTATAATTTGAAATAATAATTAGAAGCTATCAATTTTAAGTTCTGTATTTGATAATTACAAGTTCAGATCTTCAAGTTATAATTTGCACTAATAATTTGTATTTAACAATTAGAAGTTCTGTATTTGACAATTACACGTTCAGATCTTCAAGTTATAATTTGCAATAATAATTAGAAGCTACCAATTTTAAGTTCTGTATTTGACAATTACAAGTTCAGATCTCCAAGTTATAATTTGAAATAATAACTAGAAGCTATCAATTTTAAGTTCTGTATTTGACAATTACAAGTTCAGATCTTCACGTTATAATTTGCAATAATAATTAGAAGCTATCAATTTTAAGTGCTGTATTTGACAATTACTAGTTCAGATCTTCAAGTAATAATTTTCACTAATAATTTGTATTTAACAATTAAAAGTTCTGTATTTGACTATTACAAGTTCAGATCTTCAAATTATTATTTGCAATCTTCGTTTGAATTTAATCATTCGAAGTTCTGTATTTACCTATTACAGGTTCAGATCTTCGAGTAATAATTTGCACTAATACTTTGTATTTAACAATTCGAAGTTCTGTATTTGACTATTACAAGTTCAGATCTTCAAGTTATAATTTGAATTATAATTATAAGCTATCAATTTTAAGTTCTGTATTTGACAATTACAAGTACAGATCTTCAAACTATTATTTGCAATAATAATTAGAAGCTATCAATTTTAAGTTCTGCATTTGACAATTACAAGTTCAGATCTTCAAGTTATAATTTGCAATAATAATTAGAAGCTATCAATTTTAAGTTCTGTATTTGATAATTACAAGTTCAGATCTACAAGTTATAATTTGCACTAATAATTTGTATTTAACAATTAGAAGTTCTGTATTTGACAATTACAAGTTAGGATCTTCAAGTTATAATTTGCAATAATAATTAGAAGCTACCAATTTTAAGTTCTGTATTTGACAATTACAAGTTCAGATCTCCAAGTTATAATTTGAAATAATAATTAGAAGCTATCAATTTTAAGTTCTGTATTTGACAATTACAAGTTCAGATCTTCAAGTTATAATTTTCAATAATAATTAGAAGCTATCAATTTTAAGTGCTGTATTTGACAATTACTAGTTCAGATCTTCAAGTAATAATTTTCACTAATAATTTGTATTTAACAATTAGAAGTTCTGTATTTGACTATTACAAGTTCAGATCTTCAAATTATTATTTGCAATCTTAGTTTGAATTTAATCATTCGCAGTTCTGTATTTACCTATTACAGGTTCAGATCTTCAAGTTATAATTTGCAATCACAATTTGTATTTAACAATGCTAAGTTGCGTATTTGTCTATTACAAGTTCAGATCTTCAAATTATAATTTGCAATAATAATTATAAGCTATCAATTTTAAGTTCTGTATTTGACAATTACAAGTACAGATCTTCAAACTATTATTTGCAATAATAATTAGAAGCTATCAATTTTAAGTTCTGCATTTGACAATTACAAGTTCAGATCTTCAAGTTATTATTTGCAATAATAATTAGAAGCTATTAATTTTAAGTTCTGTGTTTGACAATTACAAGTTCAGATCTTCAAGTTATAATTTGAAATAATAATTAGAAGCTATCAATTTTAAGTTCTGTATTTGATAATTACAAGTTCAGATCTTCAAGTTATAATTTGCACTAATAATTTGTATTTAACAATTAGAAGTTCTGTATTTGACAATTACACGTTCAGATCTTCAAGTTATAATTTGCAATAATAATTAGAAGCTATCAATTTTAAGTTCTGTATTTGACAATTACAAGTTCAGATCTTCAAGTTATAATTTTCAATAATAATTAGAAGCTATCAATTTTAAGTGCTGTATTTGACAATTACTAGTTCAGATCTTCAAGTAATAATTTTCACTAATAATTTGTATTTAACAATTAGAAGTTCTGTATTTGACTATTACAAGTTCAGATCTTCAAATTATTATTTGCAATCTTAGTTTGAATTTAATCATTCGAAGTTCTGTATTTACCTATTACAGGTTCAGATCTTCAAGTTATAATTTGCAATCACAATTTGTATTTAACAATGCTAAGTTGCGTATTTGTCTATTACAAGTTCAGATCTTCAAATTATAATTTGCAATAATAATTATAAGCTATCAATTTTAAGTTCTGTATTTGACAATTACAAGTACAGATCTTCAAACTATTATTTGCAATAATAATTAGAAGCTATCAATTTTAAGTTCTGCATTTGACAATTACAAGTTCAGATCTTCAAGTTATTATTTGCAATAATAATTAGAAGCTATTAATTTTAAGTTCTGTGTTTGACAATTACAAGTTCAGATCTTCAAGTTATAATTTGAAATAATAATTAGAAGCTATCAATTTTAAGTTCTGTATTTGATAATTACAAGTTCAGATCTTCAAGTTATAATTTGCACTAATAATTTGTATTTAACAATTAGAAGTTCTGTATTTGACAATTACACGTTCAGATCTTCAAGTTATAATTTGCAATAATAATTAGAAGCTATCAATTTTAAGTTCTGTATTTGACAATTACAAGGTCAGATCTTCAAGTTATAATTTGCACTAATAATTTGTATTTAACAATTAGTAGTTCTGTATTTGACAATTACAAGTTAGGATCTTCAAGTTATAATTTGCAATAATAATTAGAAGCTACCAATTTTAAGTTCTGTATTTGACAATTACAAGTTCAGATCTCCAAGTTATAATTTGAAATAATAATTAGAAGCTATCAATTTTAAGTTCTGTATTTGACAATTACAAGTTCAGATCTTCAAGTTATAATTTGCAATAATAATTAGAAGCTATCAATTTTAAGTGCTGTATTTGACAATTACTAGTTCAGATCTTCAAGTAATAATTTTCACTAATAATTTGTATTTAACAATTAGAAGTTCTGTATTTGACTATTACAAGTTCAGATCTTCAAATTATTATTTGCAATCTTAGTTTGAATTTAATCATTCGAAGTTCTGTATTTACCTATTACAGGTTCAGATCTTCAAGTTATAATTTGCAATCACAATTTGTATTTAACAATGCTAAGTTGCGTATTTGTCTATTACAAGTTCAGATCTTCAAATTATAATTTGCAATAATAATTAGAAGCTATCAATTTTAAGTTCTGTATTTGACAATTACAAGTTCAGATCTTCAAGTTATTATTTGCAATAATAATTAGAAGCTATCAATTTTAAGTTCTGTATTTGACAATTACAAGTTCAGATCTTCAAGTTATAATTTGCAATAATAATTAGAAGCTATCAATTTTAAGTGCTGTATTTGACAATTACTAGTTCAGATCTTCAAGTAATAATTTGCACTAATAATTTGTATTTAACAATTAGAAGTTCTGTATTTGACAATTACAAGTTAGGATCTTCAAGTTATAATTTGCAATAATAATTAGAAGCTACCAATTTTAAGTTCTGTATTTGACAATTACAAGTTCAGATCTCCAAGTTATAATTTGAAATAATAACTAGAAGCTATCAATTTTAAGTTCTGTATTTGACAATTACAAGTTCAGATCTTCACGTTATAATTTGCAATAATAATTAGAAGCTATCAATTTTAAGTGCTGTATTTGACAATTACTAGTTCAGATCTTCAAGTAATAATTTTCACTAATAATTTGTATTTAACAATTAAAAGTTCTGTATTTGACTATTACAAGTTCAGATCTTCAAATTATTATTTGCAATCTTAGTTTGAATTTAATCATTCGAAGTTCTGTATTTACCTATTACAGGTTCAGATCTTCGAGTAATAATTTGCACTAATACTTTGTATTTAACAATTCGAAGTTCTGTATTTGACTATTACAAGTTCAGATCTTCAAGTTATAATTTGAATTATAATTATAAGCTATCAATTTTAAGTTCTGTATTTGACAATTACAAGTACAGATCTTCAAACTATTATTTGCAATAATAATTAGAAGCTATCAATTTTAAGTTCTGCATTTGACAATTACAAGTTCAGATCTTCAAGTTATAATTTGCAATAATAATTAGAAGCTATCAATTTTAAGTTCTGTATTTGACAATTACAAGTTCAGATCTACAAGTTATAATTCGCACTAATAATTTGTATTTAACAATTAGAAGTTCTGTATTTGACAATTACAAGTTAGGATCTTCAAGTTATAATTTGCAATAATAATTAGAAGCTACCAATTTTAAGTTCTGTATTTGACAATTACAAGTTCAGATCTCCAAGTTATAATTTGAAATAATAATTAGAAGCTATCAATTTTAAGTTCTGTATTTGACAATTACAAGTTCAGATCTTCAAGTTATAATTTTCAATAATAATTAGAAGCTATCAATTTTAAGTGCTGTATTTGACAATTACTAGTTCAGATCTTCAAGTAATAATTTTCACTAATAATTTGTATTTAACAATTAGAAGTTCTGTATTTGACTATTACAAGTTCAGATCTTCAAATTATTATTTGCAATCTTAGTTTGAATTTAATCATTCGAAGTTCTGTATTTACCTATTACAGGTTCAGATCTTCAAGTTATAATTTGCAATCACAATTTGTATTTAACAATGCTAAGTTGCGTATTTGTCTATTACAAGTTCAGATCTTCAAATTATAATTTGCAATAATAATTATAAGCTATCAATTTTAAGTTCTGTATTTGACAATTACAAGTACAGATCTTCAAACTATTATTTGCAATAATAATTAGAAGCTATCAATTTTAAGTTCTGCATTTGACAATTACAAGTTCAGATCTTCAAGTTATTATTTGCAATAATAATTAGAAGCTATTAATTTTAAGTTCTGTGTTTGACAATTACAAGTTCAGATCTTCAAGTTATAATTTGAAATAATAATTAGAAGCTATCAATTTTAAGTTCTGTATTTGATAATTACAAGTTCAGATCTTCAAGTTATAATTTGCACTAATAATTTGTATTTAACAATTAGAAGTTCTGTATTTGACAATTACACGTTCAGATCTTCAAGTTATAATTTGCAATAATAATTAGAAGCTATCAATTTTAAGTTCTGTATTTGACAATTACAAGGTCAGATCTTCAAGTTATAATTTGCACTAATAATTTGTATTTAACAATTAGTAGTTCTGTATTTGACAATTACAAGTTAGGATCTTCAAGTTATAATTTGCAATAATAATTAGAAGCTACCAATTTTAAGTTCTGTATTTGACAATTACAAGTTCAGATCTCCAAGTTATAATTTGAAATAATAATTAGAAGCTATCAATTTTAAGTTCTGTATTTGACAATTACAAGTTCAGATCTACAAGTTATAATTTGCAATAATAATTAGAAGCTATCAATTTTAAGTGCTGTATTTGACAATTACAAGGTCAGATCTTCAAGTTATAATTTGCACTAATAATTTGTATTTAACAATTAGTAGTTCTGTATTTGACAATTACAAGTTCAGATCTCCAAGTTATAATTTGAAATAATAATTAGAAGCTATCAATTTTAAGTTCTGTATTTGACAATTACAAGTTCAGATCTTCAAGTTATAATTTGCAATAATAATTAGAAGCTATCAATTTTAAGTTCTGCATTTGACAATTACAAGTTCAGATCTTCAAGTTATTATTTGCAATAATAATTAGAAGCTATTAATTTTAAGTTCTGTGTTTGACAATTACAAGTTCAGATCTTCAAGTTATAATTTGAAATAATAATTAGAAGCTATCAATTTTAAGTTCTGTATTTGATAATTACAAGTTCAGATCTTCAAGTTATAATTTGCACTAATAATTTGTATTTAACAATTAGAAGTTCTGTATTTGACAATTACACGTTCAGATCTTCAAGTTATAATTTGCAATAATAATTAGAAGCTATCAATTTTAAGTTCTGTATTTGACAATTACAAGGTCAGATCTTCAAGTTATAATTTGCACTAATAATTTGTATTTAACAATTAGTAGTTCTGTATTTGACAATTACAAGTTAGGATCTTCAAGTTATAATTTGCAATAATAATTAGAAGCTACCAATTTTAAGTTCTGTATTTGACAATTACAAGTTCAGATCTCCAAGTTATAATTTGAAATAATAATTAGAAGCTATCAATTTTAAGTTCTGTATTTGACAATTACAAGTTCAGATCTTCAAGTTATTATTTGCAATAATAATTAGAAGCTATCAATTTTAAGTTCTGTATTTGACAATTACAAGTTCAGATCTTCAAGTTATAATTTGCAATAATAATTAGAAGCTATCAATTTTAAGTGCTGTATTTGACAATTACTAGTTCAGATCTTCAAGTAATAATTTGCACTAATAATTTGTATTTAACAATTAGAAGTTCTGTATTTGACAATTACAAGTTAGGATCTTCAAGTTATAATTTGCAATAATAATTAGAAGCTACCAATTTTAAGTTCTGTATTTGACAATTACAAGTTCAGATCTCCAAGTTATAATTTGAAATAATAACTAGAAGCTATCAATTTTAAGTTCTGTATTTGACAATTACAAGTTCAGATCTTCACGTTATAATTTGCAATAATAATTAGAAGCTATCAATTTTAAGTGCTGTATTTGACAATTACTAGTTCAGATCTTCAAGTAATAATTTTCACTAATAATTTGTATTTAACAATTAAAAGTTCTGTATTTGACTATTACAAGTTCAGATCTTCAAATTATTATTTGCAATAATAATTAGAAGCTATCAATTTTAAGTTCTGTATTTGACAATTACAAGTTCAGATCTTCAAGTTATTATTTGCAATAATAATTAGAAGCTATCAATTTTAAGTTCTGTATTTGACAATTACAAGTTCAGATCTTCAAGTTATAATTTGCAATAATAGTTAGAAGCTATCAATTTTAAGTGCTGTATTTGACAATTACTAGTTCAGATCTTCAAGTAATAATTTGCACTAATAATTTGTATTTAACAATTAGAAGTTCTGTATTTGACAATTACAAGTTAGGATCTTCAAGTTATAATTTGCAATAATAATTAGAAGCTACCAATTTTAAGTTCTGTATTTGACAATTACAAGTTCAGATCTCCAAGTTATAATTTGAAATAATAACTAGAAGCTATCAATTTTAAGTTCTGTATTTGACAATTACAAGTTCAGATCTTCACGTTATAATTTGCAAAAATAATTAGAAGCTATCAATTTTAAGTGCTGTATTTGACAATTACTAGTTCAGATCTTCAAGTAATAATTTTCACTAATAATTTGTATTTAACAATTAAAAGTTCTGTATTTGACTATTACAAGTTCAGATCTTCAAATTATTATTTGCAATCTTAGTTTGAATTTAATCATTCGAAGTTCTGTATTTACCTATTACAGGTTCAGATCTTCGAGTAATAATTTGCACTAATACTTTGTATTTAACAATTCGAAGTTCTGTATTTGACTATTACAAGTTCAGATCTTCAAGTTATAATTTGAATTATAATTATAAGCTATCAATTTTAAGTTCTGTATTTGACAATTACAAGTACAGATCTTCAAACTATTATTTGCAATAATAATTAGAAGCTATCAATTTTAAGTTCTGCATTTGACAATTACAAGTTCAGATCTTCAAGTTATAATTTGCAATAATAATTAGAAGCTATCAATTTTAAGTTCTGTATTTGACAATTACAAGTTCAGATCTCCAAGTTATAATTTGAAATAATAATTAGAAGCTATCAATCTTAAGTTCTGTATTTGACAATTACAAGTTCAGATCTTCAAGTTATAATTTGCAATAATAATTAGAAGCTATCAATTTTAAGTGCTGTATTTGACAATTACAAGGTCAGATCTTCAAGTTATAATTTGCACTAATAATTTGAATTTAACAATTAGTAGTTCTGTATTTGACAATTACAAGTTCAGATCTCCAAGTTATAATTTGAAATAATAATTAGAAGCTATCAATTTTAAGTTCTGTATTTGACAATTACAAGTTCAGATCTTCAAGTTATAATTTGCAATAATAATTAGAAGCTATCAATTTTAAGTTCTGTATTTGACAATTACAAGGTCAGATCTTCAAGTTATAATTTGCACTAATAATTTGTATTTAACAATTAGTAGTTCTGTATTTGACAATTACAAGTTAGGATCTTCAAGTTATAATTTGCAATAATAATTAGAAGCTACCAATTTTAGGTTCTGTATTTGACAATTACAAGTTCAGATCTCCAAGTTATAATTTGAAGTAATAATTAGAAGCTATCAATTTTAAGTTCTGTATTTGACAATTACAAGTTCAGATCTTCAAGTTATAATTTGCAATAATAATTAGAAGCTATCAATTTTAAGTGCTGTATTTGACAATTACTAGTTCAGATCTTCAAGTAATAATTTTCACTAATAATTTGTATTTAACAATTAGAAGTTCTGTATTTGACTATTACAAGTTCAGATCTTCAAATTATTATTTGCAATCTTAGTTTGAATTTAATCATTCGAAGTTCTGTATTTACCTATTACAGGTTCAGATCTTCAAGTTATAATTTGCAATCACAATTTGTATTTAACAATGCTAAGTTGCGTATTTGTCTATTACAAGTTCAGATCTTCAAATTATAATTTGCAATAATAATTAGAAGCTATCAATTTTAAGTTCTGTATTTGACAATTACAAGTTCAGATCTCCAAGTTATAATTTGAAATAATAACTAGAAGCTATCAATTTTAAGTTCTGTATTTGACAATTACAAGTTCAGATCTTCACGTTATAATTTGCAATAATAATTAGAAGCTATCAATTTTAAGTGCTGTATTTGACAATTACTAGTTCAGATCTTCAAGTAATAATTTTCACTAATAATTTGTATTTAACAATTAAAAGTTCTGTATTTGACTATTACAAGTTCAGATCTTCAAATTATTATTTGCAATAATAATTAGAAGCTATCAATTTTAAGTTCTGTATTTGACAATTACAAGTTCAGATCTTCAAGTTATTATTTGCAATAATAATTAGAAGCTATCAATTTTAAGTTCTGTATTTGACAATTACAAGTTCAGATCTTCAAGTTATAATTTGCAATAATAGTTAGAAGCTATCAATTTTAAGTGCTGTATTTGACAATTACTAGTTCAGATCTTCAAGTAATAATTTGCACTAATAATTTGTATTTAACAATTAGAAGTTCTGTATTTGACAATTACAAGTTAGGATCTTCAAGTTATAATTTGCAATAATAATTAGAAGCTACCAATTTTAAGTTCTGTATTTGACAATTACAAGTTCAGATCTCCAAGTTATAATTTGAAATAATAACTAGAAGCTATCAATTTTAAGTTCTGTATTTGACAATTACAAGTTCAGATCTTCACGTTATAATTTGCAAAAATAATTAGAAGCTATCAATTTTAAGTGCTGTATTTGACAATTACTAGTTCAGATCTTCAAGTAATAATTTTCACTAATAATTTGTATTTAACAATTAAAAGTTCTGTATTTGACTATTACAAGTTCAGATCTTCAAATTATTATTTGCAATCTTAGTTTGAATTTAATCATTCGAAGTTCTGTATTTACCTATTACAGGTTCAGATCTTCGAGTAATAATTTGCACTAATACTTTGTATTTAACAATTCGAAGTTCTGTATTTGACTATTACAAGTTCAGATCTTCAAGTTATAATTTGAATTATAATTATAAGCTATCAATTTTAAGTTCTGTATTTGACAATTACAAGTACAGATCTTCAAACTATTATTTGCAATAATAATTAGAAGCTATCAATTTTAAGTTCTGCATTTGACAATTACAAGTTCAGATCTTCAAGTTATAATTTGCAATAATAATTAGAAGCTATCAATTTTAAGTTCTGTATTTGACAATTACAAGTTCAGATCTCCAAGTTATAATTTGAAATAATAATTAGAAGCTATCAATCTTAAGTTCTGTATTTGACAATTACAAGTTCAGATCTTCAAGTTATAATTTGCAATAATAATTAGAAGCTATCAATTTTAAGTGCTGTATTTGACAATTACAAGGTCAGATCTTCAAGTTATAATTTGCACTAATAATTTGAATTTAACAATTAGTAGTTCTGTATTTGACAATTACAAGTTCAGATCTCCAAGTTATAATTTGAAATAATAATTAGAAGCTATCAATTTTAAGTTCTGTATTTGACAATTACAAGTTCAGATCTTCAAGTTATAATTTGCAATAATAATTAGAAGCTATCAATTTTAAGTTCTGTATTTGACAATTACAAGGTCAGATCTTCAAGTTATAATTTGCACTAATAATTTGTATTTAACAATTAGTAGTTCTGTATTTGACAATTACAAGTTAGGATCTTCAAGTTATAATTTGCAATAATAATTAGAAGCTACCAATTTTAGGTTCTGTATTTGACAATTACAAGTTCAGATCTCCAAGTTATAATTTGAAGTAATAATTAGAAGCTATCAATTTTAAGTTCTGTATTTGACAATTACAAGTTCAGATCTTCAAGTTATAATTTGCAATAATAATTAGAAGCTATCAATTTTAAGTGCTGTATTTGACAATTACTAGTTCAGATCTTCAAGTAATAATTTTCACTAATAATTTGTATTTAACAATTAGAAGTTCTGTATTTGACTATTACAAGTTCAGATCTTCAAATTATTATTTGCAATCTTAGTTTGAATTTAATCATTCGAAGTTCTGTATTTACCTATTACAGGTTCAGATCTTCAAGTTATAATTTGCAATCACAATTTGTATTTAACAATGCTAAGTTGCGTATTTGTCTATTACAAGTTCAGATCTTCAAATTATAATTTGCAATAATAATTAGAAGCTATCAATTTTAAGTTCTGTATTTGACAATTACAAGTTCAGATCTTCAAGTTATTATTTGCAATAATAATTAGAAGCTATCAATTTTAAGTTCTGTATTTGACAATTACAAGTTCAGATCTTCAAGTTATAATTTGCAATAATAATTAGAAGCTATCAATTATAAGTGCTGTATTTGACAATTACTAGTTCAGATCTTCAAGTAATAATTTGCACTAATAATTTGTATTTAACAATTAGAAGTTCTGTATTTGACTATTACAAGTTCAGATCTTCAAATTATTATTTGCAATAATAATTAGAAGCTATCAATTTTAAGTTCTGTATTTGACAATTACAAGTTCAGATCTCCAAGTTATAATTTGAAATAATAATTAGAAGCTATCAATTTTAAGTTCTGTATTTGACAATTACAAGTTCAGATCTTCAAGTTATAATTTGCAATAATAATTAGAAGCTATCAATTTTAAGTGCTGTATTTGACAATTACTAGTTCAGATCTTCAAGTAATAATTTGCACTAATAATTTGTATTTAACAATTAGAAGTTCTGTATTTGACTATTACAAGTTCAGATCTTCAAATTATTATTTGCAATAATAATTAGAAGCTATCAATTTTAAGTTCTGTATTTGACAATTACAAGTTCAGATCTCCAAGTTATAATTTGAAATAATAATTAGAAGCTATCAATTTTAAGTTCTGTATTTGACAATTACAAGTTCAGATCTTCAAGTTATAATTTGCAATAATAATTAGAAGCTATCAATTTTAAGTGCTGTATTTGACAATTACTAGTTCAGATCTTCAAGTAATAATTTGCACTAATAATTTGTATTTAACAATTAGAAGTTCTGTATTTGACAATTACTAGTGCAGATCTTCAAGTTATAATTTGAAATAATAATTTGAATTTAACAAATCTAAGTTCTGTAATGCACTATTACAAGTTCAGATCTTCAAGTTATAATTTACAATAATAAATAGAATCTATCAATTTTAAGTTCTGTATTTGACAATTACAAGTTCAGATCTTCTAGTTATAATTTGCACTAATAATTTGTATTTAACAATTAGAAGTTCTGTATTTGACAATTACAAGTTCAGATCTTCAAGTTATAATTTGCAATAATAATTAGAAGCTATCAATTTTAAGTTCTGTATTTGACAATTACAAGTTAAGATCTTCAAGTTATAATTTGAAATAATAATTAGAAGCTATCAATTTTAAGTTCTGTATTTGACAATTACAAGTTCAGATCTTCAAGTTATAATTTGCAATAATAATTAGAAGCTATCAATTTTAAGTTCTGTATTTGACAATTACTAGTTCAGATCTTCAAGTTATAATTTGCACTAATAATTTGTATTTACCTATTAGAAGTTCTGTATTTGACTATTACAAGTTCAGATCTTCAAGTTATAATTTGCAATAATAATTAGAAGCTATCAATTTTAAGTTCTGTATTTGACAATTACAAGTTCAGATCTTCAAGTTATAATTTGAAATAATAATTAGAAGCTATCAATTTTAAGTTCTGTATTTGACAATTACTAGTTCAGATCATCAAGTAATAATTTGCAATAATAATTAGAAGCTATCAATTTTAAGTGCTGTATTTGACAATTACTAGTTCAGATCATCAAGTAATAATTTGCACTAATAATTTGTATTTAACAATTAGAAGTTCTGTATTTGACAATTACTAGTGCAGATCTTCAAGTTATAATTTGAAATAATAATTTGAATTTAACAAATCTAAGTTCTGTAATGCACTATTACAAGTTCAGATCTTCATGTTATAATTTACAATAATAAATAGAATCTATCAATTTTAAGTTCTGTATTTGACAATTACAAGTTCAGATCTTCAAGTTATAATTTGCACTAATAATTTGTATTTAACAATTAGAAGTTCTGTATTTGACAATTACAAGTTCAGATCTTCAAGTTATAATTTGCAATAATAATTAGAAGCTATCAATTTTAAGTTCTGTATTTGACAATTACAAGTTAAGATCTTCAAGTTATAATTTGATATAATAATTAGAAGCTATCAATTTTAAGTTCTGTATTTGACAATTACAAGTTCAGATCTTCAAGTTATAATTTGCAATAATAATTAGAAGCTATCAATTTTAAGTTCTGTATTTGACAATTACTTGTTCAGATCTTCAAGTTATAATTTGCACTAATAATTTGTATTTAACAATTAGAAGTTCTGTATTTGACTATTACAAGTTCAGATCTTCAAGTTATAATTTGCAATAATAATTAGAAGCTATCAATTTTAAGTTCTGTATTTGACAATTACAAGTTCAGATCTTCAAGTTATAATTTGAAATAATAATTAGAAGCTATCAATTTTAAGTTCTGTATTTGACAATTACAAGTTCAGATCTTCAAGTTATAATTTGCAATAATAATTAGAAGCTCTCAATTTTAAGTTCTGTATTTGACAATTACAAGTTCAGATCTTCAAGTTATAATTTACAATAATAATTAAAGCTATCAATTTTAAGTTCTGTATTTGACAATTAAAAGTTCAGATCTTCAAGTTATAATTTGCAATAATAATTAGAAGCTATCAATTTTAAGTTCTGTATTTGACAATTACTAGTTCAGATCTTCAAGTTATAATTTGAAATAATAATTTGAATTTAACAAATCTAAGTTCTGTAATTCACTATTACAAGTTCAGATCTTCAAGTTATAATTTACAATAATAATTAGAAGCTATCAATTTTAAGTTCTGTATTTGACAATTACAAGGTCAGATCTTCAAGTTATAATTTGCACTAATAATTTGTATTTAACAATTAGAAGTTCTGTATTTGACAATTACAAGTTCAGATCTTCAAGTTATAATTTGCAATAATAATTAGAAGCTATCAATTTTAAGTTCTGTATTTGACAATTACAAGTTCAGATCTCCAAGTTATAATTTGAAATAATAATTTGAATTTAACAAATCTAAGTTCTGTAATTCACTAGTACAAGTTCAGATCTTCAAGTTATAATTTGCAATAATAATTAGAAGCTATCAATTTTAAGTTCTGTATTTGACAATTACTAGTTCAGATCTTCAAGTTATAATTTGAAATAATAATTTGAATTTAACAAATCTAAGTTCTGTAATTCACTATTACAAGTTCAGATCTTCAAGTTATAATTTACAATAATAATTAGAAGCTATCAATTTTAAGTTCTGTATTTGACAATTACAAGGTCAGATCTTCAAGTTATAATTTGCACTAATAATTGGTATTTAACAATTAGAAGTTCTGTATTTGACAATTACAAGTTCAGATGTTCAAGTTATAATTTGCAATAATAATTAGAAGCTATCAATTTTAAGTTCTGTATTTGACAATTACAAGTTCAGATCTCCAAGTTATAATTTGAAATAATAATTAGAAGCTATCAATTTTAAGTTCTGTATTTGACAATTACAAGTTCAGATCTTCAAGTTATAATTTGCAATAATAATTAGAAGCTATCAATTTTAAGTGCTGTATTTGACAATTACTAGTTCTGATCTTCAAGTAATAATTTTACACTAATAATTTGTATTTAACAATTAGAAGTTCTGTATTTGACTATTACAAGTTCAGATCTTCAAATTATTATTTGCAATCTTAGTTTGAATTTAATCATTCGAAGTTCTGTATTTACCTATTACAGGTTCAGATCTTCGAGTAATAATTTGCACTAATACTTTGTATTTAACAATTCGAAGTTCTGTATTTGACTATTACAAGTTCAGATCTTCAAGTTATAATTTGAATTATAATTATAAGCTATCAATTTTAAGTTCTGTATTTGACAATTACAAGTACAGATCTTCAAACTATTATTTGCAATAATAATTAGAAGCTATCAATTTTAAGTTCTGCATTTGACAATTACAAGTTCAGATCTTCAAGTTATAATTTGCAATAATAATTAGAAGCTATCAATTTTAAGTTCTGTATTTGATAATTACAAGTTCAGATCTACAAGTTATAATTTGCACTAATAATTTGTATTTAACAATTAGAAGTTCTGTATTTGACAATTACAAGTTAGGATCTTCAAGTTATAATTTGCAATAATAATTAGAAGCTACCAATTTTAAGTTCTGTATTTGACAATTACAAGTTCAGATCTCCAAGTTATAATTTGAAATAATAATTAGAAGCTATCAATTTTAAGTTCTGTATTTGACAATTACAAGTTCAGATCTTCAAGTTATAATTTTCAATAATAATTAGAAGCTATCAATTTTAAGTGCTGTATTTGACAATTACTAGTTCAGATCTTCAAGTAATAATTTTCACTAATAATTTGTATTTAACAATTAGAAGTTCTGTATTTGACTATTACAAGTTCAGATCTTCAAATTATTATTTGCAATCTTAGTTTGAATTTAATCATTCGAAGTTCTGTATTTACCTATTACAGGTTCAGATCTTCAAGTTATAATTTGCAATCACAATTTGTATTTAACAATGCTAAGTTGCGTATTTGTCTATTACAAGTTCAGATCTTCAAATTATAATTTGCAATAATAATTAGAAGCTATCAATTTTAAGTTCTGTATTTGACAATTACAAGTTCAGATCTTCAAGTTATTATTTGCAATAATAATTAGAAGCTATCAATTTTAAGTTCTGTATTTGACAATTACAAGTTCAGATCTTCAAGTTATAATTTGCAATAATAATTAGAAGCTATCAATTTTAAGTGCTGTATTTGACAATTACTAGTTCAGATCTTCAAGTAATAATTTGCACTAATAATTTGTATTTAACAATTAGAAGTTCTGTATTTGACAATTACAAGTTAGGATCTTCAAGTTATAATTTGCAATAATAATTAGAAGCTACCAATTTTAAGTTCTGTATTTGACAATTACAAGTTCAGATCTCCAAGTTATAATTTGAAATAATAACTAGAAGCTATCAATTTTAAGTTCTGTATTTGACAATTACAAGTTCAGATCTTCACGTTATAATTTGCAATAATAATTAGAAGCTATCAATTTTAAGTGCTGTATTTGACAATTACTAGTTCAGATCTTCAAGTAATAATTTTCACTAATAATTTGTATTTAACAATTAAAAGTTCTGTATTTGACTATTACAAGTTCAGATCTTCAAATTATTATTTGCAATCTTAGTTTGAATTTAATCATTCGAAGTTCTGTATTTACCTATTACAGGTTCAGATCTTCGAGTAATAATTTGCACTAATACTTTGTATTTAACAATTCGAAGTTCTGTATTTGACTATTACAAGTTCAGATCTTCAAGTTATAATTTGAATTATAATTATAAGCTATCAATTTTAAGTTCTGTATTTGACAATTACAAGTACAGATCTTCAAACTATTATTTGCAATAATAATTAGAAGCTATCAATTTTAAGTTCTGCATTTGACAATTACAAGTTCAGATCTTCAAGTTATAATTTGCAATAATAATTAGAAGCTATCAATTTTAAGTTCTGTATTTGATAATTACAAGTTCAGATCTACAAGTTATAATTTGCACTAATAATTTGTATTTAACAATTAGAAGTTCTGTATTTGACAATTACAAGTTAGGATCTTCAAGTTATAATTTGCAATAATAATTAGAAGCTACCAATTTTAAGTTCTGTATTTGACAATTACAAGTTCAGATCTCCAAGTTATAATTTGAAATAATAATTAGAAGCTATCAATTTTAAGTTCTGTATTTGACAATTACAAGTTCAGATCTTCAAGTTATAATTTTCAATAATAATTAGAAGCTATCAATTTTAAGTGCTGTATTTGACAATTACTAGTTCAGATCTTCAAGTAATAATTTTCACTAATAATTTGTATTTAACAATTAGAAGTTCTGTATTTGACTATTACAAGTTCAGATCTTCAAATTATTATTTGCAATCTTAGTTTGAATTTAATCATTCGAAGTTCTGTATTTACCTATTACAGGTTCAGATCTTCAAGTTATAATTTGCAATCACAATTTGTATTTAACAATGCTAAGTTGCGTATTTGTCTATTACAAGTTCAGATCTTCAAATTATAATTTGCAATAATAATTAGAAGCTATCAATTTTAAGTTCTGTATTTGACAATTACAAGTTCAGATCTTCAAGTTATTATTTGCAATAATAATTAGAAGCTATCAATTTTAAGTTCTGTATTTGACAATTACAAGTTCAGATCTTCAAGTTATAATTTGCAATAATAATTAGAAGCTATCAATTTTAAGTGCTGTATTTGACAATTACTAGTTCAGATCTTCAAGTAATAATTTGCACTAATAATTTGTATTTAACAATTAGAAGTTCTGTATTTGACAATTACAAGTTAGGATCTTCAAGTTATAATTTGCAATAATAATTAGAAGCTACCAATTTTAAGTTCTGTATTTGACAATTACAAGTTCAGATCTCCAAGTTATAATTTGAAATAATAACTAGAAGCTATCAATTTTAAGTTCTGTATTTGACAATTACAAGTTCAGATCTTCACGTTATAATTTGCAATAATAATTAGAAGCTATCAATTTTAAGTGCTGTATTTGACAATTACTAGTTCAGATCTTCAAGTAATAATTTTCACTAATAATTTGTATTTAACAATTAAAAGTTCTGTATTTGACTATTACAAGTTCAGATCTTCAAATTATTATTTGCAATCTTAGTTTGAATTTAATCATTCGAAGTTCTGTATTTACCTATTACAGGTTCAGATCTTCGAGTAATAATTTGCACTAATACTTTGTATTTAACAATTCGAAGTTCTGTATTTGACTATTACAAGTTCAGATCTTCAAGTTATAATTTGAATTATAATTATAAGCTATCAATTTTAAGTTCTGTATTTGACAATTACAAGTACAGACCTTCAAACTATTATTTGCAATAATAATTAGAAGCTATCAATTTTAAGTTCTGCATTTGACAATTACAAGTTCAGATCTTCAAGTTATAATTTGCAATAATAATTAGAAGCTATCAATTTTAAGTTCTGTATTTGATAATTACAAGTTCAGATCTACAAGTTATAATTTGCACTAATAATTTGTATTTAACAATTAGAAGTTCTGTATTTGACAATTACAAGTTAGGATCTTCAAGTTATAATTTGCAATAATAATTAGAAGCTACCAATTTTAAGTTCTGTATTTGACAATTACAAGTTCAGATCTCCAAGTTATAATTTGAAATAATAATTAGAAGCTATCAATTTTAAGTTCTGTATTTGACAATTACAAGTTCAGATCTTCAAGTTATAATTTTCAATAATAATTAGAAGCTATCAATTTTAAGTGCTGTATTTGACAATTACTAGTTCAGATCTTCAAGTAATAATTTTCACTAATAATTTGTATTTAACAATTAGAAGTTCTGTATTTGACTATTACAAGTTCAGATCTTCAAATTATTATTTGCAATCTTAGTTTGAATTTAATCATTCGAAGTTCTGTATTTACCTATTACAGGTTCAGATCTTCAAGTTATAATTTGCAATCACAATTTGTATTTAACAATGCTAAGTTGCGTATTTGTCTATTACAAGTTCAGATCTTCAAATTATAATTTGCAATAATAATTATAAGCTATCAATTTTAAGTTCTGTATTTGACAATTACAAGTACAGATCTTCAAACTATTATTTGCAATAATAATTAGAAGCTATCAATTTTAAGTTCTGCATTTGACAATTACAAGTTCAGATCTTCAAGTTATTATTTGCAATAATAATTAGAAGCTATTAATTTTAAGTTCTGTGTTTGACAATTACAAGTTCAGATCTTCAAGTTATAATTTGAAATAATAATTAGAAGCTATCAATTTTAAGTTCTGTATTTGATAATTACAAGTTCAGATCTTCAAGTTATAATTTGCACTAATAATTTGTATTTAACAATTAGAAGTTCTGTATTTGACAATTACACGTTCAGATCTTCAAGTTATAATTTGCAATAATAATTAGAAGCTATCAATTTTAAGTTCTGTATTTGACAATTACAAGTTCAGATCTTCAAGTTATAATTTTCAATAATAATTAGAAGCTATCAATTTTAAGTGCTGTATTTGACAATTACTAGTTCAGATCTTCAAGTAATAATTTTCACTAATAATTTGTATTTAACAATTAGAAGTTCTGTATTTGACTATTACAAGTTCAGATCTTCAAATTATTATTTGCAATCTTAGTTTGAATTTAATCATTCGAAGTTCTGTATTTACCTATTACAGGTTCAGATCTTCAAGTTATAATTTGCAATCACAATTTGTATTTAACAATGCTAAGTTGCGTATTTGTCTATTACAAGTTCAGATCTTCAAATTATAATTTGCAATAATAATTATAAGCTATCAATTTTAAGTTCTGTATTTGACAATTACAAGTACAGATCTTCAAACTATTATTTGCAATAATAATTAGAAGCTATCAATTTTAAGTTCTGCATTTGACAATTACAAGTTCAGATCTTCAAGTTATTATTTGCAATAATAATTATAAGCTATCAATTTTAAGTTCTGTATTTGACAATTACAAGTACAGATCTTCAAACTATTATTTGCAATAATAATTAGAAGCTATCAATTTTAAGTTCTGCATTTGACAATTACAAGTTCAGATCTTCAAGTTATTATTTGCAATAATAATTAGAAGCTATCAATTTTAAGTTCTGTATTTGACAATTACAAGTTCAGATCTTCAAGTTATTATTTGCAATAATAATTAGAAGCTATCAATTTTAAGTTCTGTATTTGACAATTACAAGTTCAGATCTTCAAGTTATAATTTGCAATAATAATTAGAAGCTATCAATTTTAAGTGCTGTATTTGACAATTACTAGTTCAGATCTTCAAGTAATAATTTGCACTAATAATTTGTATTTAACAATTAGAAGTTCTGTATTTGACAATTACAAGTTAGGATCTTCAAGTTATAATTTGCAATAATAATTAGAAGCTACCAATTTTAAGTTCTGTATTTGACAATTACAAGTTCAGATCTCCAAGTTATACTTTGAAATAATAACTAGAAGCTATCAATTTTAAGTTCTGTATTTGACAATTACAAGTTCAGATCTTCACGTTATAATTTGCAATAATAATTAGAAGCTATCAATTTTAAGTGCTGTATTTGACAATTACTAGTTCAGATCTTCAAGTAATAATTTTCACTAATAATTTGTATTTAACAATTAAAAGTTCTGTATTTGACTATTACAAGTTCAGATCTTCAAATTATTATTTGCAATCTTAGTTTGAATTTAATCATTCGAAGTTCTGTATTTACCTATTACAGGTTCAGATCTTCGAGTAATAATTTGCACTAATACTTTGTATTTAACAATTCGAAGTTCTGTATTTGACTATTACAAGTTCAGATCTTCAAGTTATAATTTGAATTATAATTATAAGCTATCAATTTTAAGTTCTGTATTTGACAATTACAAGTACAGATCTTCAAACTATTATTTGCAATAATAATTAGAAGCTATCAATTTTAAGTTCTGCATTTGACAATTACAAGTTCAGATCTTCAAGTTATAATTTGCAATAATAATTAGAAGCTATCAATTTTAAGTTCTGTATTTGATAATTACAAGTTCAGATCTACAAGTTATAATTTGCACTAATAATTTGTATTTAACAATTAGAAGTTCTGTATTTGACAATTACAAGTTAGGATCTTCAAGTTATAATTTGCAATAATAATTAGAAGCTACCAATTTTAAGTTCTGTATTTGACAATTACAAGTTCAGATCTCCAAGTTATAATTTGAAATAATAATTAGAAGCTATCAATTTTAAGTGCTGTATTTGACAATTACTAGTTCAGATCTTCAAGTAATAATTTTCACTAATAATTTGTATTTAACAATTAGAAGTTCTGTATTTGACTATTACAAGTTCAGATCTTCAAATTATTATTTGCAATCTTAGTTTGAATTTAATCATTCGAAGTTCTGTATTTACCTATTACAGGTTCAGATCTTCAAGTTATAATTTGCAATCACAATTTGTATTTAACAATGCTAAGTTGCGTATTTGTCTATTACAAGTTCAGATCTTCAAATTATAATTTGCAATAATAATTATAAGCTATCAATTTTAAGTTCTGTATTTGACAATTACAAGTACAGATCTTCAAACTATTATTTGCAATAATAATTAGAAGCTATCAATTTTAAGTTCTGCATTTGACAATTACAAGTTCAGATCTTCAAGTTATTATTTGCAATAATAATTATAAGCTATCAATTTTAAGTTCTGTATTTGACAATTACAAGTACAGATCTTCAAACTATTATTTGCAATAATAATTAGAAGCTATCAATTTTAAGTTCTGCATTTGACAATTACAAGTTCAGATCTTCAAGTTATTATTTGCAATAATAATTAGAAGCTATCAATTTTAAGTTCTGTATTTGACAATTACAAGTTCAGATCTTCAAGTTATTATTTGCAATAATAATTAGAAGCTATCAATTTTAAGTTCTGTATTTGACAATTACAAGTTCAGATCTTCAAGTTATAATTTGCAATAATAATTAGAAGCTATCAATTTTAAGTGCTGTATTTGACAATTACTAGTTCAGATCTTCAAGAAATAATTTGCACTAATAATTTGTATTTAACAATTAGAAGTTCTGTATTTGACAATTACAAGTTAGGATCTTCAAGTTATAATTTGCAATAATAATTAGAAGCTACCAATTTTAAGTTCTGTATTTGACAATTACAAGTTCAGATCTCCAAGTTATACTTTGAAATAATAACTAGAAGCTATCAATTTTAAGTTCTGTATTTGACAATTACAAGTTCAGATCTTCACGTTATAATTTGCAATAATAATTAGAAGCTATCAATTTTAAGTGCTGTATTTGACAATTACTAGTTCAGATCTTCAAGTAATAATTTTCACTAATAATTTGTATTTAACAATTAAAAGTTCTGTATTTGACTATTACAAGTTCAGATCTTCAAATTATTATTTGCAATCTTAGTTTGAATTTAATCATTCGAAGTTCTGTATTTACCTATTACAGGTTCAGATCTTCGAGTAATAATTTGCACTAATACTTTGTATTTAACAATTCGAAGTTCTGTATTTGACTATTACAAGTTCAGATCTTCAAGTTATAATTTGAATTATAATTATAAGCTATCAATTTTAAGTTCTGTATTTGACAATTACAAGTACAGATCTTCAAACTATTATTTGCAATAATAATTAGAAGCTATCAATTTTAAGTTCTGCATTTGACAATTACAAGTTCAGATCTTCAAGTTATAATTTGCAATAATAATTAGAAGCTATCAATTTTAAGTTCTGTATTTGATAATTACAAGTTCAGATCTACAAGTTATAATTTGCACTAATAATTTGTATTTAACAATTAGAAGTTCTGTATTTGACAATTACAAGTTAGGATCTTCAAGTTATAATTTGCAATAATAATTAGAAGCTACCAATTTTAAGTTCTGTATTTGACAATTACAAGTTCAGATCTCCAAGTTATAATTTGAAATAATAATTAGAAGCTATCAATTTTAAGTTCTGTATTTGACAATTACAAGTTCAGATCTTCAAGTTATAATTTGCAATAATAATTAGAAGCTATCAATTTTAAGTGCTATATTTGACAATTACTAGTTCAGATCTTCAAGTAATAATTTTCACTAATAATTTGTATTTAACAATTAGAAGTTCTGTATTTGACTATTACAAGTTCAGATCTTCAAATTATTATTTGCAATCTTAGTTTGAATTTAATCATTCGAAGTTCTGTATTTACCTATTACAGGTTCAGATCTTCAAGTTATAATTTGCAATCACAATTTGTATTTAACAATGCTAAGTTGCGTATTTGTCTATTACAAGTTCAGATCTTCAAATTATAATTTGCAATAATAATTAGAAGCTATCAATTTTAAGTTCTGTATTTGACAATTACAAGTTCAGATCTTCAAGTTATTATTTGCAATAATAATTAGAAGCTATCAATTTTAAGTTCTGTATTTGACAATTACAAGTTCAGATCTTCAAGTTATAATTTGCAATAATAATTAGAAGCTATCAATTTTAAGTGCTGTATTTGACAATTACTAGTTCAGATCTTCAAGTAATAATTTGCACTAATAATTTGTATTTAACAATTAGAAGTTCTGTATTTGACAATTACAAGTTAGGATCTTCAAGTTATAATTTGCAATAATAATTAGAAGCTACCAATTTTAAGTTCTGTATTTGACAATTACAAGTTCAGATCTCCAAGTTATAATTTGAAATAATAACTAGAAGCTATCAATTTTAAGTTCTGTATTTGACAATTACAAGTTCAGATCTTCACGTTATAATTTGCAATAATAATTAGAAGCTATCAATTTTAAGTGCTGTATTTGACAATTACTAGTTCAGATCTTCAAGTAATAATTTTCACTAATAATTTGTATTTAACAATTAAAAGTTCTGTATTTGACAATTACAAGTTCAGATCTTCAAGTTATTATTTGCAATAATAATTATAAGCTATCAATTTTAAGTTCTGTATTTGACAATTACAAGTACAGATCTTCAAACTATTATTTGCAATAATAATTAGAAGCTATCAATTTTAAGTTCTGCATTTGACAATTACAAGTTCAGATCTTCAAGTTATTATTTGCAATAATAATTAGAAGCTATCAATTTTAAGTTCTGTATTTGACAATTACAAGTTCAGATCTTCAAGTTATTATTTGCAATAATAATTAGAAGCTATCAATTTTAAGTTCTGTATTTGACAATTACAAGTTCAGATCTTCAAGTTATAATTTGCAATAATAATTAGAAGCTATCAATTTTAAGTGCTGTATTTGACAATTACTAGTTCAGATCTTCAAGTAATAATTTGCACTAATAATTTGTATTTAACAATTAGAAGTTCTGTATTTGACAATTACAAGTTAGGATCTTCAAGTTATAATTTGCAATAATAATTAGAAGCTACCAATTTTAAGTTCTGTATTTGACAATTACAAGTTCAGATCTCCAAGTTATACTTTGAAATAATAACTAGAAGCTATCAATTTTAAGTTCTGTATTTGACAATTACAAGTTCAGATCTTCACGTTATAATTTGCAATAATAATTAGAAGCTATCAATTTTAAGTGCTGTATTTGACAATTACTAGTTCAGATCTTCAAGTAATAATTTTCACTAATAATTTGTATTTAACAATTAAAAGTTCTGTATTTGACTATTACAAGTTCAGATCTTCAAATTATTATTTGCAATCTTAGTTTGAATTTAATCATTCGAAGTTCTGTATTTACCTATTACAGGTTCAGATCTTCGAGTAATAATTTGCACTAATACTTTGTATTTAACAATTCGAAGTTCTGTATTTGACTATTACAAGTTCAGATCTTCAAGTTATAATTTGAATTATAATTATAAGCTATCAATTTTAAGTTCTGTATTTGACAATTACAAGTACAGATCTTCAAACTATTATTTGCAATAATAATTAGAAGCTATCAATTTTAAGTTCTGCATTTGACAATTACAAGTTCAGATCTTCAAGTTATAATTTGCAATAATAATTAGAAGCTATCAATTTTAAGTTCTGTATTTGATAATTACAAGTTCAGATCTACAAGTTATAATTTGCACTAATAATTTGTATTTAACAATTAGAAGTTCTGTATTTGACAATTACAAGTTAGGATCTTCAAGTTATAATTTGCAATAATAATTAGAAGCTACCAATTTTAAGTTCTGTATTTGACAATTACAAGTTCAGATCTCCAAGTTATAATTTGAAATAATAATTAGAAGCTATCAATTTTAAGTTCTGTATTTGACAATTACAAGTTCAGATCTTCAAGTTATGATTTGCAATAATAATTAGAAGCTATCAATTTTAAGTGCTATATTTGACAATTACTAGTTCAGATCTTCAAGTAATAATTTTCACTAATAATTTGTATTTAACAATTAGAAGTTCTGTATTTGACTATTACAAGTTCAGATCTTCAAATTATTATTTGCAATCTTAGTTTGAATTTAATCATTCGAAGTTCTGTATTTACCTATTACAGGTTCAGATCTTCAAGTTATAATTTGCAATCACAATTTGTATTTAACAATGCTAAGTTGCGTATTTGTCTATTACAAGTTCAGATCTTCAAATTATAATTTGCAATAATAATTAGAAGCTATCAATTTTAAGTTCTGTATTTGACAATTACAAGTTCAGATCTTCAAGTTATTATTTGCAATAATAATTAGAAGCTATCAATTTTAAGTTCTGTATTTGACAATTACAAGTTCAGATCTTCAAGTTATAATTTGCAATAATAATTAGAAGCTATCAATTTTAAGTGCTGTATTTGACAATTACTACTTCAGATCTTCAAGTAATAATTTGCACTAATAATTTGTATTTAACAATTAGAAGTTCTGTATTTGACAATTACAAGTTAGGATCTTCAAGTTATAATTTGCAATAATAATTAGAAGCTACCAATTTTAAGTTCTGTATTTGACAATTACAAGTTCAGATCTCCAAGTTATAATTTGAAATAATAACTAGAAGCTATCAATTTTAAGTTCTGTATTTGACAATTACAAGTTCAGATCTTCACGTTATAATTTGCAATAATAATTAGAAGCTATCAATTTTAAGTGCTGTATTTGACAATTACTAGTTCAGATCTTCAAGTAATAATTTTCACTAATAATTTGTATTTAACAATTAAAAGTTCTGTATTTGACTATTACAAGTTCAGATCTTCAAATTATTATTTGCAATCTTAGTTTGAATTTAATCATTCGAAGTTCTGTATTTACCTATTACAGGTTCAGATCTTCAAGTTATAATTTGCAATCACAATTTGTATTTAACAATGCTAAGTTGCGTATTTGTCTATTACAAGTTCAGATCTTCAAATTATAATTTGCAATAATAATTAGAAGCTATCAATTTTAAGTTCTGTATTTGACAATTACAAGTTCAGATCTTCAAGTTATTATTTGCAATAATAATTAGAAGCTATCAATTTTAAGTTCTGTATTTGACAATTACAAGTTCAGATCTTCAAGTTATAATTTGCAATAATAATTAGAAGCTATCAATTTTAAGTGCTGTATTTGACAATTACTAGTTCAGATCTTCAAGTAATAATTTGCACTAATAATTTGTATTTAACAATTAGAAGTTCTGTATTTGACAATTACAAGTTAGGATCTTCAAGTTATAATTTGCAATAATAATTAGAAGCTACCAATTTTAAGTTCTGTATTTGACAATTACAAGTTCAGATCTCCAAGTTATAATTTGAAATAATAACTAGAAGCTATCAATTTTAAGTTCTGTATTTGACAATTACAAGTTCAGATCTTCACGTTATAATTTGCAATAATAATTAGAAGCTATCAATTTTAAGTGCTGTATTTGACAATTACTAGTTCAGATCTTCAAGTAATAATTTTCACTAATAATTTGTATTTAACAATTAAAAGTTCTGTATTTGACAATTACAAGTTCAGATCTTCAAGTTATTATTTGCAATAATAATTATAAGCTATCAATTTTAAGTTCTGTATTTGACAATTACAAGTACAGATCTTCAAACTATTATTTGCAATAATAATTAGAAGCTATCAATTTTAAGTTCTGCATTTGACAATTACAAGTTCAGATCTTCAAGTTATTATTTGCAATAATAATTAGAAGCTATCAATTTTAAGTTCTGTATTTGACAATTACAAGTTCAGATCTTCAAGTTATTATTTGCAATAATAATTAGAAGCTATCAATTTTAAGTTCTGTATTTGACAATTACAAGTTCAGATCTTCAAGTTATAATTTGCAATAATAATTAGAAGCTATCAATTTTAAGTGCTGTATTTGACAATTACTAGTTCAGATCTTCAAGTAATAATTTGCACTAATAATTTGTATTTAACAATTAGAAGTTCTGTATTTGACAATTACAAGTTAGGATTTTCAAGTTATAATTTGCAATAATAATTAGAAGCTACCAATTTTAAGTTCTGTATTTGACAATTACAAGTTCAGATCTCCAAGTTATACTTTGAAATAATAACTAGAAGCTATCAATTTTAAGTTCTGTATTTGACAATTACAAGTTCAGATCTTCACGTTATAATTTGCAATAATAATTAGAAGCTATCAATTTTAAGTGCTGTATTTGACAATTACTAGTTCAGATCTTCAAGTAATAATTTTCACTAATAATTTGTATTTAACAATTAAAAGTTCTGTATTTGACTATTACAAGTTCAGATCTTCAAATTATTATTTGCAATCTTAGTTTGAATTTAATCATTCGAAGTTCTGTATTTACCTATTACAGGTTCAGATCTTCGAGTAATAATTTGCACTAATACTTTGTATTTAACAATTCGAAGTTCTGTATTTGACTATTACAAGTTCAGATCTTCAAGTTATAATTTGAATTATAATTATAAGCTATCAATTTTAAGTTCTGTATTTGACAATTACAAGTACAGATCTTCAAACTATTATTTGCAATAATAATTAGAAGCTATCAATTTTAAGTTCTGCATTTGACAATTACAAGTTCAGATCTTCAAGTTATAATTTGCAATAATAATTAGAAGCTATCAATTTTAAGTTCTGTATTTGATAATTACAAGTTCAGATCTACAAGTTATAATTTGCACTAATAATTTGTATTTAACAATTAGAAGTTCTGTATTTGACAATTACAAGTTAGGATCTTCAAGTTATAATTTGCAATAATAATTAGAAGCTACCAATTTTAAGTTCTGTATTTGACAATTACAAGTTCAGATCTCCAAGTTATAATTTGAAATAATAATTAGAAGCTATCAATTTTAAGTTCTGTATTTGACAATTACAAGTTCAGATCTTCAAGTTATAATTTGCAATAATAATTAGAAGCTATCAATTTTAAGTGCTATATTTGACAATTACTAGTTCAGATCTTCAAGTAATAATTTTCACTAATAATTTGTATTTAACAATTAGAAGTTCTGTATTTGACTATTACAAGTTCAGATCTTCAAATTATTATTTGCAATCTTAGTTTGAATTTAATCATTCGAAGTTCTGTATTTACCTATTACAGGTTCAGATCTTCAAGTTATAATTTGCAATCACAATTTGTATTTAACAATGCTAAGTTGCGTATTTGTCTATTACAAGTTCAGATCTTCAAATTATAATTTGCAATAATAATTAGAAGCTATCAATTTTAAGTTCTGTATTTGACAATTACAAGTTCAGATCTTCAAGTTATTATTTGCAATAATAATTAGAAGCTATCAATTTTAAGTTCTGTATTTGACAATTACAAGTTCAGATCTTCAAGTTATAATTTGCAATAATAATTAGAAGCTATCAATTTTAAGTGCTGTATTTGACAATTACTAGTTCAGATCTTCAAGTAATAATTTGCACTAATAATTTGTATTTAACAATTAGAAGTTCTGTATTTGACAATTACAAGTTAGGATCTTCAAGTTATAATTTGCAATAATAATTAGAAGCTACCAATTTTAAGTTCTGTATTTGACAATTACAAGTTCAGATCTCCAAGTTATAATTTGAAATAATAACTAGAAGCTATCAATTTTAAGTTCTGTATTTGACAATTACAAGTTCAGATCTTCACGTTATAATTTGCAATAATAATTAGAAGCTATCAATTTTAAGTGCTGTATTTGACAATTACTAGTTCAGATCTTCAAGTAATAATTTTCACTAATAATTTGTATTTAACAATTAAAAGTTCTGTATTTGACTATTACAAGTTCAGATCTTCAAATTATTATTTGCAATCTTAGTTTGAATTTAATCATTCGAAGTTCTGTATTTACCTATTACAGGTTCAGATCTTCGAGTAATAATTTGCACTAATACTTTGTATTTAACAATTCGAAGTTCTGTATTTGACTATTACAAGTTCAGATCTTCAAGTTATAATTTGAATTATAATTATAAGCTATCAATTTTAAGTTCTGTATTTGACAATTACAAGTACAGATCTTCAAACTATTATTTGCAATAATAATTAGAAGCTATCAATTTTAAGTTCTGCATTTGACAATTACAAGTTCAGATCTTCAAGTTATAATTTGCAATAATAATTAGAAGCTATCAATTTTAAGTTCTGTATTTGATAATTACAAGTTCAGATCTACAAGTTGTAATTTGCACTAATAATTTGTATTTAACAATTAGAAGTTCTGTATTTGACAATTACAAGTTAGGATCTTCAAGTTATAATTTGCAATAATAATTAGAAGCTACCAATTTTAAGTTCTGTATTTGACAATTACAAGTTCAGATCTCCAAGTTATAATTTGAAATAATAATTAGAAGCTATCAATTTTAAGTTCTGTATTTGACAATTACAAGTTCAGATCTTCAAGTTATAATTTTCAATAATAATTAGAAGCTATCAATTTTAAGTGCTGTATTTGACAATTACTAGTTCAGATCTTCAAGTAATAATTTTCACTAATAATTTGTATTTAACAATTAGAAGTTCTGTATTTGACTATTACAAGTTCAGATCTTCAAATTATTATTTGCAATCTTAGTTTGAATTTAATCATTCGAAGTTCTGTATTTACCTATTACAGGTTCAGATCTTCAAGTTATAATTTGCAATCACAATTTGTATTTAACAATGCTAAGTTGCGTATTTGTCTATTACAAGTTCAGATCTTCAAATTATAATTTGCAATAATAATTAGAAGCTATCAATTTTAAGTTCTGTATTTGACAATTACAAGTTCAGATCTTCAAGTTATTATTTGCAATAATAATTAGAAGCTATCAATTTTAAGTTCTGTATTTGACAATTACAAGTTCAGATCTTCAAGTTATAATTTGCAATAATAATTAGAAGCTATCAATTTTAAGTGCTGTATTTGACAATTACTAGTTCAGATCTTCAAGTAATAATTTGCACTAATAATTTGTATTTAACAATTAGAAGTTCTGTATTTGACAATTACAAGTTAGGATCTTCAAGTTATAATTTGCAATAATAATTAGAAGCTACCAATTTTAAGTTCTGTATTTGACAATTACAAGTTCAGATCTCCAAGTTATAATTTGAAATAATAATTAGAAGCTATCAATTTTAAGTTCTGTATTTGACAATTACAAGTTCAGATCTTCAAGTTATAATTTTCAATAATAATTAGAAGCTATCAATTTTAAGTGCTGTATTTGACAATTACTAGTTCAGATCTTCAAGTAATAATTTTCACTAATAATTTGTATTTAACAATTAAAAGTTCTGTATTTGACTATTACAAGTTCAGATCTTCAAATTATTATTTGCAATCTTAGTTTGAATTTAATCATTCGAAGTTCTGTATTTACCTATTACAGGTTCAGATCTTCGAGTAATAATTTGCACTAATACTTTGTATTTAACAATTCGAAGTTCTGTATTTGACTATTACAAGTTCAGATCTTCAAGTTATAATTTGAATTATAATTATAAGCTATCAATTTTAAGTTCTGTATTTGACAATTACAAGTACAGATCTTCAAACTATTATTTGCAATAATAATTAGAAGCTATCAATTTTAAGTTCTGCATTTGACAATTACAAGTTCAGATCTTCAAGTTATAATTTGCAATAATAATTAGAAGCTATCAATTTTAAGTTCTGTATTTGATAATTACAAGTTCAGATCTACAAGTTATAATTTGCACTAATAATTTGTATTTAACAATTAGAAGTTCTGTATTTGACAATTACAAGTTAGGATCTTCAAGTTATAATTTGCAATAATAATTAGAAGCTACCAATTTTAAGTTCTGTATTTGACAATTACAAGTTCAGATCTCCAAGTTATAATTTGAAATAATAATTAGAAGCTATCAATTTTAAGTTCTGTATTTGACAATTACAAGTTCAGATCTTCAAGTTATAATTTTCAATAATAATTAGAAGCTATCAATTTTAAGTGCTGTATTTGACAATTACTAGTTCAGATCTTCAAGTAATAATTTTCACTAATAATTTGTATTTAACAATTAGAAGTTCTGTATTTGACTATTACAAGTTCAGATCTTCAAATTATTATTTGCAATCTTAGTTTGAATTTAATCATTCGAAGTTCTGTATTTACCTATTACAGGTTCAGATCTTCAAGTTATAATTTGCAATCACAATTTGTATTTAACAATGCTAAGTTGCGTATTTGTCTATTACAAGTTCAGATCTTCAAATTATAATTTGCAATAATAATTAGAAGCTATCAATTTTAAGTTCTGTATTTGACAATTACAAGTTCAGATCTTCAAGTTATTATTTGCAATAATAATTAGAAGCTATCAATTTTAAGTTCTGTATTTGACAATTACAAGTTCAGATCTTCAAGTTATAATTTGCAATAATAATTAGAAGCTATCAATTTTAAGTGCTGTATTTGACAATTACTAGTTCAGATCTTCAAGTAATAATTTGCACTAATAATTTGTATTTAACAATTAGAAGTTCTGTATTTGACAATTACAAGTTAGGATCTTCAAGTTATAATTTGCAATAATAATTAGAAGCTACCAATTTTAAGTTCTGTATTTGACAATTACAAGTTCAGATCTCCAAGTTATAATTTGAAATAATAACTAGAAGCTATCAATTTTAAGTTCTGTATTTGACAATTACAAGTTCAGATCTTCACGTTATAATTTGCAATAATAATTAGAAGCTATCAATTTTAAGTGCTGTATTTGACAATTACTAGTTCAGATCTTCAAGTAATAATTTTCACTAATAATTTGTATTTAACAATTAAAAGTTCTGTATTTGACTATTACAAGTTCAGATCTTCAAATTATTATTTGCAATCTTAGTTTGAATTTAATCATTCGAAGTTCTGTATTTACCTATTACAGGTTCAGATCTTCAAGTTATAATTTGCAATCACAATTTGTATTTAACAATGCTAAGTTGCGTATTTGTCTATTACAAGTTCAGATCTTCAAATTATAATTTGCAATAATAATTAGAAGCTATCAATTTTAAGTTCTGTATTTGACAATTACAAGTTCAGATCTTCAAGTTATTATTTGCAATAATAATTAGAAGCTATCAATTTTAAGTTCTGTATTTGACAATTACAAGTTCAGATCTTCAAGTTATAATTTGCAATAATAATTAGAAGCTATCAATTTTAAGTGCTGTATTTGACAATTACTAGTTCAGATCTTCAAGTAATAATTTGCACTAATAATTTGTATTTAACAATTAGAAGTTCTGTATTTGACAATTACAAGTTAGGATCTTCAAGTTATAATTTGCAATAATAATTAGAAGCTACCAATTTTAAGTTCTGTATTTGACAATTACAAGTTCAGATCTCCAAGTTATAATTTGAAATAATAACTAGAAGCTATCAATTTTAAGTTCTGTATTTGACAATTACAAGTTCAGATCTTCACGTTATAATTTGCAATAATAATTAGAAGCTATCAATTTTAAGTGCTGTATTTGACAATTACTAGTTCAGATCTTCAAGTAATAATTTTCACTAATAATTTGTATTTAACAATTAAAAGTTCTGTATTTGACAATTACAAGTTCAGATCTTCAAGTTATTATTTGCAATAATAATTATAAGCTATCAATTTTAAGTTCTGTATTTGACAATTACAAGTACAGATCTTCAAACTATTATTTGCAATAATAATTAGAAGCTATCAATTTTAAGTTCTGCATTTGACAATTACAAGTTCAGATCTTCAAGTTATTATTTGCAATAATAATTAGAAGCTATCAATTTTAAGTTCTGTATTTGACAATTACAAGTTCAGATCTTCAAGTTATTATTTGCAATAATAATTAGAAGCTATCAATTTTAAGTTCTGTATTTGACAATTACAAGTTCAGATCTTCAAGTTATAATTTGCAATAATAATTAGAAGCTATCAATTTTAAGTGCTGTATTTGACAATTACTAGTTCAGATCTTCAAGTAATAATTTGCACTAATAATTTGTATTTAACAATTAGAAGTTCTGTATTTGACAATTACAAGTTAGGATTTTCAAGTTATAATTTGCAATAATAATTAGAAGCTACCAATTTTAAGTTCTGTATTTGACAATTACAAGTTCAGATCTCCAAGTTATACTTTGAAATAATAACTAGAAGCTATCAATTTTAAGTTCTGTATTTGACAATTACAAGTTCAGATCTTCACGTTATAATTTGCAATAATAATTAGAAGCTATCAATTTTAAGTGCTGTATTTGACAATTACTAGTTCAGATCTTCAAGTAATAATTTTCACTAATAATTTGTATTTAACAATTAAAAGTTCTGTATTTGACTATTACAAGTTCAGATCTTCAAATTATTATTTGCAATCTTAGTTTGAATTTAATCATTCGAAGTTCTGTATTTACCTATTACAGGTTCAGATCTTCGAGTAATAATTTGCACTAATACTTTGTATTTAACAATTCGAAGTTCTGTATTTGACTATTACAAGTTCAGATCTTCAAGTTATAATTTGAATTATAATTATAAGCTATCAATTTTAAGTTCTGTATTTGACAATTACAAGTACAGATCTTCAAACTATTATTTGCAATAATAATTAGAAGCTATCAATTTTAAGTTCTGCATTTGACAATTACAAGTTCAGATCTTCAAGTTATAATTTGCAATAATAATTAGAAGCTATCAATTTTAAGTTCTGTATTTGATAATTACAAGTTCAGATCTACAAGTTATAATTTGCACTAATAATTTGTATTTAACAATTAGAAGTTCTGTATTTGACAATTACAAGTTAGGATCTTCAAGTTATAATTTGCAATAATAATTAGAAGCTACCAATTTTAAGTTCTGTATTTGACAATTACAAGTTCAGATCTCCAAGTTATAATTTGAAATAATAATTAGAAGCTATCAATTTTAAGTTCTGTATTTGACAATTACAAGTTCAGATCTTCAAGTTATAATTTGCAATAATAATTAGAAGCTATCAATTTTAAGTGCTATATTTGACAATTACTAGTTCAGATCTTCAAGTAATAATTTTCACTAATAATTTGTATTTAACAATTAGAAGTTCTGTATTTGACTATTACAAGTTCAGATCTTCAAATTATTATTTGCAATCTTAGTTTGAATTTAATCATTCGAAGTTCTGTATTTACCTATTACAGGTTCAGATCTTCAAGTTATAATTTGCAATCACAATTTGTATTTAACAATGCTAAGTTGCGTATTTGTCTATTACAAGTTCAGATCTTCAAATTATAATTTGCAATAATAATTAGAAGCTATCAATTTTAAGTTCTGTATTTGACAATTACAAGTTCAGATCTTCAAGTTATTATTTGCAATAATAATTAGAAGCTATCAATTTTAAGTTCTGTATTTGACAATTACAAGTTCAGATCTTCAAGTTATAATTTGCAATAATAATTAGAAGCTATCAATTTTAAGTGCTGTATTTGACAATTACTAGTTCAGATCTTCAAGTAATAATTTGCACTAATAATTTGTATTTAACAATTAGAAGTTCTGTATTTGACAATTACAAGTTAGGATCTTCAAGTTATAATTTGCAATAATAATTAGAAGCTACCAATTTTAAGTTCTGTATTTGACAATTACAAGTTCAGATCTCCAAGTTATAATTTGAAATAATAACTAGAAGCTATCAATTTTAAGTTCTGTATTTGACAATTACAAGTTCAGATCTTCACGTTATAATTTGCAATAATAATTAGAAGCTATCAATTTTAAGTGCTGTATTTGACAATTACTAGTTCAGATCTTCAAGTAATAATTTTCACTAATAATTTGTATTTAACAATTAAAAGTTCTGTATTTGACTATTACAAGTTCAGATCTTCAAATTATTATTTGCAATCTTAGTTTGAATTTAATCATTCGAAGTTCTGTATTTACCTATTACAGGTTCAGATCTTCGAGTAATAATTTGCACTAATACTTTGTATTTAACAATTCGAAGTTCTGTATTTGACTATTACAAGTTCAGATCTTCAAGTTATAATTTGAATTATAATTATAAGCTATCAATTTTAAGTTCTGTATTTGACAATTACAAGTACAGATCTTCAAACTATTATTTGCAATAATAATTAGAAGCTATCAATTTTAAGTTCTGCATTTGACAACTACAAGTTCAGATCTTCAAGTTATAATTTGCAATAATAATTAGAAGCTATCAATTTTAAGTTCTGTATTTGATAATTACAAGTTCAGATCTACAAGTTGTAATTTGCACTAATAATTTGTATTTAACAATTAGAAGTTCTGTATTTGACAATTACAAGTTAGGATCTTCAAGTTATAATTTGCAATAATAATTAGAAGCTACCAATTTTAAGTTCTGTATTTGACAATTACAAGTTCAGATCTCCAAGTTATAATTTGAAATAATAATTAGAAGCTATCAATTTTAAGTTCTGTATTTGACAATTACAAGTTCAGATCTTCAAGTTATAATTTTCAATAATAATTAGAAGCTATCAATTTTAAGTGCTGTATTTGACAATTACTAGTTCAGATCTTCAAGTAATAATTTTCACTAATAATTTGTATTTAACAATTAGAAGTTCTGTATTTGACTATTACAAGTTCAGATCTTCAAATTATTATTTGCAATCTTAGTTTGAATTTAATCATTCGAAGTTCTGTATTTACCTATTACAGGTTCAGATCTTCAAGTTATAATTTGCAATCACAATTTGTATTTAACAATGCTAAGTTGCGTATTTGTCTATTACAAGTTCAGATCTTCAAATTATAATTTGCAATAATAATTAGAAGCTATCAATTTTAAGTTCTGTATTTGACAATTACAAGTTCAGATCTTCAAGTTATTATTTGCAATAATAATTAGAAGCTATCAATTTTAAGTTCTGTATTTGACAATTACAAGTTCAGATCTTCAAGTTATAATTTGCAATAATAATTAGAAGCTATCAATTTTAAGTGCTGTATTTGACAATTACTAGTTCAGATCTTCAAGTAATAATTTGCACTAATAATTTGTATTTAACAATTAGAAGTTCTGTATTTGACAATTACAAGTTAGGATCTTCAAGTTATAATTTGCAATAATAATTAGAAGCTACCAATTTTAAGTTCTGTATTTGACAATTACAAGTTCAGATCTCCAAGTTATAATTTGAAATAATAATTAGAAGCTATCAATTTTAAGTTCTGTATTTGACAATTACAAGTTCAGATCTTCAAGTTATAATTTTCAATAATAATTAGAAGCTATCAATTTTAAGTGCTGTATTTGACAATTACTAGTTCAGATCTTCAAGTAATAATTTTCACTAATAATTTGTATTTAACAATTAAAAGTTCTGTATTTGACTATTACAAGTTCAGATCTTCAAATTATTATTTGCAATCTTAGTTTGAATTTAATCATTCGAAGTTCTGTATTTACCTATTACAGGTTCAGATCTTCGAGTAATAATTTGCACTAATACTTTGTATTTAACAATTCGAAGTTCTGTATTTGACTATTACAAGTTCAGATCTTCAAGTTATAATTTGAATTATAATTATAAGCTATCAATTTTAAGTTCTGTATTTGACAATTACAAGTACAGATCTTCAAACTATTATTTGCAATAATAATTAGAAGCTATCAATTTTAAGTTCTGCATTTGACAATTACAAGTTCAGATCTTCAAGTTATAATTTGCAATAATAATTAGAAGCTATCAATTTTAAGTTCTGTATTTGATAATTACAAGTTCAGATCTACAAGTTATAATTTGCACTAATAATTTGTATTTAACAATTAGAAGTTCTGTATTTGACAATTACAAGTTAGGATCTTCAAGTTATAATTTGCAATAATAATTAGAAGCTACCAATTTTAAGTTCTGTATTTGACAATTACAAGTTCAGATCTCCAAGTTATAATTTGAAATAATAATTAGAAGCTATCAATTTTAAGTTCTGTATTTGACAATTACAAGTTCAGATCTTCAAGTTATAATTTTCAATAATAATTAGAAGCTATCAATTTTAAGTGCTGTATTTGACAATTACTAGTTCAGATCTTCAAGTAATAATTTTCACTAATAATTTGTATTTAACAATTAGAAGTTCTGTATTTGACTATTACAAGTTCAGATCTTCAAATTATTATTTGCAATCTTAGTTTGAATTTAATCATTCGAAGTTCTGTATTTACCTATTACAGGTTCAGATCTTCAAGTTATAATTTGCAATCACAATTTGTATTTAACAATGCTAAGTTGCGTATTTGTCTATTACAAGTTCAGATCTTCAAATTATAATTTGCAATAATAATTAGAAGCTATCAATTTTAAGTTCTGTATTTGACAATTACAAGTTCAGATCTTCAAGTTATTATTTGCAATAATAATTAGAAGCTATCAATTTTAAGTTCTGTATTTGACAATTACAAGTTCAGATCTTCAAGTTATAATTTGCAATAATAATTAGAAGCTATCAATTTTAAGTGCTGTATTTGACAATTACTAGTTCAGATCTTCAAGTAATAATTTGCACTAATAATTTGTATTTAACAATTAGAAGTTCTGTATTTGACAATTACAAGTTAGGATCTTCAAGTTATAATTTGCAATAATAATTAGAAGCTACCAATTTTAAGTTCTGTATTTGACAATTACAAGTTCAGATCTCCAAGTTATAATTTGAAATAATAACTAGAAGCTATCAATTTTAAGTTCTGTATTTGACAATTACAAGTTCAGATCTTCACGTTATAATTTGCAATAATAATTAGAAGCTATCAATTTTAAGTGCTGTATTTGACAATTACTAGTTCAGATCTTCAAGTAATAATTTTCACTAATAATTTGTATTTAACAATTAAAAGTTCTGTATTTGACTATTACAAGTTCAGATCTTCAAATTATTATTTGCAATCTTAGTTTGAATTTAATCATTCGAAGTTCTGTATTTACCTATTACAGGTTCAGATCTTCGAGTAATAATTTGCACTAATACTTTGTATTTAACAATTCGAAGTTCTGTATTTGACTATTACAAGTTCAGATCTTCAAGTTATAATTTGAATTATAATTATAAGCTATCAATTTTAAGTTCTGTATTTGACAATTACAAGTACAGATCTTCAAACTATTATTTGCAATAATAATTAGAAGCTATCAATTTTAAGTTCTGCATTTGACAATTACAAGTTCAGATCTTCAAGTTATAATTTGCAATAATAATTAGAAGCTATCAATTTTAAGTTCTGTATTTGATAATTACAAGTTCAGATCTACAAGTTATAATTTGCACTAATAATTTGTATTTAACAATTAGAAGTTCTGTATTTGACAATTACAAGTTAGGATCTTCAAGTTATAATTTGCAATAATAATTAGAAGCTACCAATTTTAAGTTCTGTATTTGACAATTACAAGTTCAGATCTCCAAGTTATAATTTGAAATAATAATTAGAAGCTATCAATTTTAAGTTCTGTATTTGACAATTACAAGTTCAGATCTTCAAGTTATAATTTTCAATAATAATTAGAAGCTATCAATTTTAAGTGCTGTATTTGACAATTACTAGTTCAGATCTTCAAGTAATAATTTTCACTAATAATTTGTATTTAACAATTAGAAGTTCTGTATTTGACTATTACAAGTTCAGATCTTCAAATTATTATTTGCAATCTTAGTTTGAATTTAATCATTCGAAGTTCTGTATTTACCTATTACAGGTTCAGATCTTCAAGTTATAATTTGCAATCACAATTTGTATTTAACAATGCTAAGTTGCGTATTTGTCTATTACAAGTTCAGATCTTCAAATTATAATTTGCAATAATAATTATAAGCTATCAATTTTAAGTTCTGTATTTGACAATTACAAGTACAGATCTTCAAACTATTATTTGCAATAATAATTAGAAGCTATCAATTTTAAGTTCTGCATTTGACAATTACAAGTTCAGATCTTCAAGTTATTATTTGCAATAATAATTAGAAGCTATTAATTTTAAGTTCTGTGTTTGACAATTACAAGTTCAGATCTTCAAGTTATAATTTGAAATAATAATTAGAAGCTATCAATTTTAAGTTCTGTATTTGATAATTACAAGTTCAGATCTTCAAGTTATAATTTGCACTAATAATTTGTATTTAACAATTAGAAGTTCTGTATTTGACAATTACACGTTCAGATCTTCAAGTTATAATTTGCAATAATAATTAGAAGCTATCAATTTTAAGTTCTGTATTTGACAATTACAAGTTCAGATCTTCAAGTTATAATTTTCAATAATAATTAGAAGCTATCAATTTTAAGTGCTGTATTTGACAATTACTAGTTCAGATCTTCAAGTAATAATTTTCACTAATAATTTGTATTTAACAATTAGAAGTTCTGTATTTGACTATTACAAGTTCAGATCTTCAAATTATTATTTGCAATCTTAGTTTGAATTTAATCATTCGAAGTTCTGTATTTACCTATTACAGGTTCAGATCTTCAAGTTATAATTTGCAATCACAATTTGTATTTAACAATGCTAAGTTGCGTATTTGTCTATTACAAGTTCAGATCTTCAAATTATAATTTGCAATAATAATTATAAGCTATCAATTTTAAGTTCTGTATTTGACAATTACAAGTACAGATCTTCAAACTATTATTTGCAATAATAATTAGAAGCTATCAATTTTAAGTTCTGCATTTGACAATTACAAGTTCAGATCTTCAAGTTATTATTTGCAATAATAATTATAAGCTATCAATTTTAAGTTCTGTATTTGACAATTACAAGTACAGATCTTCAAACTATTATTTGCAATAATAATTAGAAGCTATCAATTTTAAGTTCTGCATTTGACAATTACAAGTTCAGATCTTCAAGTTATTATTTGCAATAATAATTAGAAGCTATTAATTTTAAGTTCTGTGTTTGACAATTACAAGTTCAGATCTTCAAGTTATAATTTGAAATAATAATTAGAAGCTATCAATTTTAAGTTCTGTATTTGATAATTACAAGTTCAGATCTTCAAGTTATAATTTGCACTAATAATTTGTATTTAACAATTAGAAGTTCTGTATTTGACAATTACACGTTCAGATCTTCAAGTTATAATTTGCAATAATAATTAGAAGCTATCAATTTTAAGTTCTGTATTTGACAATTACAAGGTCAGATCTTCAAGTTATAATTTGCACTAATAATTTGTATTTGACAATTAGTAGTTCTGTATTTGACAATTACAAGTTAGGATCTTCAAGTTATAATTTGCAATAATAATTAGAAGCTACCAATTTTAAGTTCTGTATTTGACAATTACAAGTTCAGATCTCCAAGTTATAATTTGAAATAATAATTAGAAGCTATCAATTTTAAGTTCTGTATTTGACAATTACAAGTTCAGATCTTCAAGTTATAATTTGCAATAATAATTAGAAGCTATCAATTTTAAGTGCTGTATTTGACAATTACTAGTTCAGATCTTCAAGTAATAATTTTCACTAATAATTTGTATTTAACAATTAGAAGTTCTGTATTTGACTATTACAAGTTCAGATCTTCAAATTATTATTTGCAATCTTAGTTTGAATTTAATCATTCGAAGTTCTGTATTTACCTATTACAGGTTCAGATCTTCAAGTTATAATTTGCAATCACAATTTGTATTTAACAATGCTAAGTTGCGTATTTGTCTATTACAAGTTCAGATCTTCAAATTATAATTTGCAATAATAATTAGAAGCTATCAATTTTAAGTTCTGTATTTGACAATTACAAGTACAGATCTTCAAACTATTATTTGCAATAATAATTAGAAGCTATCAATTTTAAGTTCTGCATTTGACAATTACAAGTTCAGATCTTCAAGTTATTATTTGCAATAATAATTAGAAGCTATTAATTTTAAGTTCTGTGTTTGACAATTACAAGTTCAGATCTTCAAGTTATAATTTGAAATAATAATTAGAAGCTATCAATTTTAAGTTCTGTATTTGATAATTACAAGTTCAGATCTTCAAGTTATAATTTGCACTAATAATTTGTATTTAACAATTAGAAGTTCTGTATTTGACAATTACACGTTCAGATCTTCAAGTTATAATTTGCAATAATAATTAGAAGCTATCAATTTTAAGTTCTGTATTTGACAATTACAAGGTCAGATCTTCAAGTTATAATTTGCACTAATAATTTGTATTTGACAATTAGTAGTTCTGTATTTGACAATTACAAGTTAGGATCTTCAAGTTATAATTTGCAATAATAATTAGAAGCTACCAATTTTAAGTTCTGTATTTGACAATTACAAGTTCAGATCTCCAAGTTATAATTTGAAATAATAATTAGAAGCTATCAATTTTAAGTTCTGTATTTGACAATTACAAGTTCAGATCTTCAAGTTATAATTTGCAATAATAATTAGAAGCTATCAATTTTAAGTGCTGTATTTGACAATTACTAGTTCAGATCTTCAAGTAATAATTTTCACTAATAATTTGTATTTAACAATTAGAAGTTCTGTATTTGACTATTACAAGTTCAGATCTTCAAATTATTATTTGCAATCTTAGTTTGAATTTAATCATTCGAAGTTCTGTATTTACCTATTACAGGTTCAGATCTTCAAGTTATAATTTGCAATCACAATTTGTATTTAACAATGCTAAGTTGCGTATTTGTCTATTACAAGTTCAGATCTTCAAATTATAATTTGCAATAATAATTAGAAGCTATCAATTTTAAGTTCTGTATTTGACAATTACAAGTTCAGATCTTCAAGTTATTATTTGCAATAATAATTAGAAGCTATCAATTTTAAGTTCTGTATTTGACAATTACAAGTTCAGATCTTCAAGTTATAATTTGCAATAATAATTAGAAGCTATCAATTTTAAGTGCTGTATTTGACAATTACTAGTTCAGATCTTCAAGTAATAATTTGCACTAATAATTTGTATTTAACAATTAGAAGTTCTGTATTTGACAATTACAAGTTAGGATCTTCAAGTTATAATTTGCAATAATAATTAGAAGCTACCAATTTTAAGTTCTGTATTTGACAATTACAAGTTCAGATCTCCAAGTTATAATTTGAAATAATAATTAGAAGCTATCAATTTTAAGTTCTGTATTTGACAATTACAAGTTCAGATCTTCAAGTTATAATTTTCAATAATAATTAGAAGCTATCAATTTTAAGTTCTGTATTTGACAATTACAAGTTCAGATCTTCACGTTATAATTTGCAATAATAATTAGAAGCTATCAATTTTAAGTGCTGTATTTGACAATTACTAGTTCAGATCTTCAAGTAATAATTTTCACTAATAATTTGTATTTAACAATTAAAAGTTCTGTATTTGACTATTACAAGTTCAGATCTTCAAATTATTATTTGCAATCTTAGTTTGAATTTAATCATTCGAAGTTCTGTATTTACCTATTACAGGTTCAGATCTTCGAGTAATAATTTGCACTAATACTTTGTATTTAACAATTCGAAGTTCTGTATTTGACTATTACAAGTTCAGATCTTCAAGTTATAATTTGAATTATAATTATAAGCTATCAATTTTAAGTTCTGTATTTGACAATTACAAGTACAGATCTTCAAACTATTATTTGCAATAATAATTAGAAGCTATCAATTTTAAGTTCTGCATTTGACAATTACAAGTTCAGATCTTCAAGTTATAATTTGCAATAATAATTAGAAGCTATCAATTTTAAGTTCTGTATTTGATAATTACAAGTTCAGATCTACAAGTTATAATTTGCACTAATAATTTGTATTTAACAATTAGAAGTTCTGTATTTGACAATTACAAGTTAGGATCTTCAAGTTATAATTTGCAATAATAATTAGAAGCTACCAATTTTAAGTTCTGTATTTGACAATTACAAGTTCAGATCTCCAAGTTATAATTTGAAATAATAATTAGAAGCTATCAATTTTAAGTTCTGTATTTGACAATTACAAGTTCAGATCTTCAAGTTATAATTTTCAATAATAATTAGAAGCTATCAATTTTAAGTGCTGTATTTGACAATTACTAGTTCAGATCTTCAAGTAATAATTTTCACTAATAATTTGTATTTAACAATTAGAAGTTCTGTATTTGACTATTACAAGTTCAGATCTTCAAATTATTATTTGCAATCTTAGTTTGAATTTAATCATTCGAAGTTCTGTATTTACCTATTACAGGTTCAGATCTTCAAGTTATAATTTGCAATCACAATTTGTATTTAACAATGCTAAGTTGCGTATTTGTCTATTACAAGTTCAGATCTTCAAATTATAATTTGCAATAATAATTATAAGCTATCAATTTTAAGTTCTGTATTTGACAATTACAAGTACAGATCTTCAAACTATTATTTGCAATAATAATTAGAAGCTATCAATTTTAAGTTCTGCATTTGACAATTACAAGTTCAGATCTTCAAGTTATTATTTGCAATAATAATTAGAAGCTATTAATTTTAAGTTCTGTGTTTGACAATTACAAGTTCAGATCTTCAAGTTATAATTTGAAATAATAATTAGAAGCTATCAATTTTAAGTTCTGTATTTGATAATTACAAGTTCAGATCTTCAAGTTATAATTTGCACTAATAATTTGTATTTAACAATTAGAAGTTCTGTATTTGACAATTACACGTTCAGATCTTCAAGTTATAATTTGCAATAATAATTAGAAGCTATCAATTTTAAGTTCTGTATTTGACAATTACAAGTTCAGATCTTCAAGTTATAATTTTCAATAATAATTAGAAGCTATCAATTTTAAGTGCTGTATTTGACAATTACTAGTTCAGATCTTCAAGTAATAATTTTCACTAATAATTTGTATTTAACAATTAGAAGTTCTGTATTTGACTATTACAAGTTCAGATCTTCAAATTATTATTTGCAATCTTAGTTTGAATTTAATCATTCGAAGTTCTGTATTTACCTATTACAGGTTCAGATCTTCAAGTTATAATTTGCAATCACAATTTGTATTTAACAATGCTAAGTTGCGTATTTGTCTATTACAAGTTCAGATCTTCAAATTATAATTTGCAATAACAATTATAAGCTATCAATTTTAAGTTCTGTATTTGACAATTACAAGTACAGATCTTCAAACTATTATTTGCAATAATAATTAGAAGCTATCAATTTTAAGTTCTGCATTTGACAATTACAAGTTCAGATCTTCAAGTTATTATTTGCAATAATAATTATAAGCTATCAATTTTAAGTTCTGTATTTGACAATTACAAGTACAGATCTTCAAACTATTATTTGCAATAATAATTAGAAGCTATCAATTTTAAGTTCTGCATTTGACAATTACAAGTTCAGATCTTCAAGTTATTATTTGCAATAATAATTAGAAGCTATTAATTTTAAGTTCTGTGTTTGACAATTACAAGTTCAGATCTTCAAGTTATAATTTGAAATAATAATTAGAAGCTATCAATTTTAAGTTCTGTATTTGATAATTACAAGTTCAGATCTTCAAGTTATAATTTGCACTAATAATTTGTATTTAACAATTAGAAGTTCTGTATTTGACAATTACACGTTCAGATCTTCAAGTTATAATTTGCAATAATAATTAGAAGCTATCAATTTTAAGTTCTGTATTTGACAATTACAAGGTCAGATCTTCAAGTTATAATTTGCACTAATAATTTGTATTTGACAATTAGTAGTTCTGTATTTGACAATTACAAGTTAGGATCTTCAAGTTATAATTTGCAATAATAATTAGAAGCTACCAATTTTAAGTTCTGTATTTGACAATTACAAGTTCAGATCTCCAAGTTATAATTTGAAATAATAATTAGAAGCTATCAATTTTAAGTTCTGTATTTGACAATTACAAGTTCAGATCTTCAAGTTATAATTTGCAATAATAATTAGAAGCTATCAATTTTAAGTGCTGTATTTGACAATTACTAGTTCAGATCTTCAAGTAATAATTTTCACTAATAATTTGTATTTAACAATTATAAGTTCTGTATTTGACTATTACAAGTTCAGATCTTCAAATTATTATTTGCAATCTTAGTTTGAATTTAATCATTCGAAGTTCTGTATTTACCTATTACAGGTTCAGATCTTCAAGTTATAATTTGCAATCACAATTTGTATTTAACAATGCTAAGTTGCGTATTTGTCTATTACAAGTTCAGATCTTCAAATTATAATTTGCAATAATAATTAGAAGCTATCAATTTTAAGTTCTGTATTTGACAATTACAAGTTCAGATCTTCAAGTTATTATTTGCAATAATAATTAGAAGCTATCAATTTTAAGTTCTGTATTTGACAATTACAAGTTCAGATCTTCAAGTTATAATTTGCAATAATAATTAGAAGCTATCAATTTTAAGTGCTGTATTTGACAATTACTAGTTCAGATCTTCAAGTAATAATTTGCACTAATAATTTGTATTTAACAATTAGAAGTTCTGTATTTGACAATTACAAGTTAGGATCTTCAAGTTATAATTTGCAATAATAATTAGAAGCTACCAATTTTAAGTTCTGTATTTAACAATTACAAGTTCAGATCTCCAAGTTATAATTTGAAATAATAATTAGAAGCTATCAATTTTAAGTTCTGTATTTGACAATTACAAGTTCAGATCTTCAAGTTATAATTTTCAATAATAATTAGAAGCTATCAATTTTAAGTGCTGTATTTGACAATTACTAGTTCAGATCTTCAAGTAATAATTTTCACTAATAATTTGTATTTAACAATTAGAAGTTCTGTATTTGACTATTACAAGTTCAGATCTTCAAATTATTATTTGCAATCTTAGTTTGAATTTAATCATTCGAAGTTCTGTATTTACCTATTACAGGTTCAGATCTTCAAGTTATAATTTGCAATCACAATTTGTATTTAACAATGCTAAGTTGCGTATTTGTCTATTACAAGTTCAGATCTTCAAATTATAATTTGCAATAATAATTAGAAGCTATCAATTTTAAGTTCTGTATTTGACAATTACAAGTTCAGATCTTCAAGTTATTATTTGCAATAATAATTAGAAGCTATCAATTTTAAGTTCTGTATTTGACAATTACAAGTTCAGATCTTCAAGTTATAATTTGCAATAATAATTAGAAGCTATCAATTTTAAGTGCTGTATTTGACAATTACTAGTTCAGATCTTCAAGTAATAATTTGCACTAATAATTTGTATTTAACAATTAGAAGTTCTGTATTTGACAATTACAAGTTAGGATCTTCAAGTTATAATTTGCAATAATAATTAGAAGCTACCAATTTTAAGTTCTGTATTTGACAATTACAAGTTCAGATCTCCAAGTTATAATTTGAAATAATAATTAGAAGCTATCAATTTTAAGTTCTGTATTTGACAATTACAAGTTCAGATCTTCAAGTTATAATTTTCAATAATAATTAGAAGCTATCAATTTTAAGTGCTGTATTTGACAATTACTAGTTCAGATCTTCAAGTAATAATTTTCACTAATAATTTGTATTTAACAATTAAAAGTTCTGTATTTGACTATTACAAGTTCAGATCTTCAAATTATTATTTGCAATCTTAGTTTGAATTTAATCATTCGAAGTTCTGTATTTACCTATTACAGGTTCAGATCTTCGAGTAATAATTTGCACTAATACTTTGTATTTAACAATTCGAAGTTCTGTATTTGACTATTACAAGTTCAGATCTTCAAGTTATAATTTGAATTATAATTATAAGCTATCAATTTTAAGTTCTGTATTTGACAATTACAAGTACAGATCTTCAAACTATTATTTGCAATAATAATTAGAAGCTATCAATTTTAAGTTCTGCATTTGACAATTACAAGTTCAGATCTTCAAGTTATAATTTGCAATAATAATTAGAAGCTATCAATTTTAAGTTCTGTATTTGATAATTACAAGTTCAGATCTACAAGTTATAATTTGCACTAATAATTTGTATTTAACAATTAGAAGTTCTGTATTTGACAATTACAAGTTAGGATCTTCAAGTTATAATTTGCAATAATAATTAGAAGCTACCAATTTTAAGTTCTGTATTTGACAATTACAAGTTCAGATCTCCAAGTTATAATTTGAAATAATAATTAGAAGCTATCAATTTTAAGTTCTGTATTTGACAATTACAAGTTCAGATCTTCAAGTTATAATTTTCAATAATAATTAGAAGCTATCAATTTTAAGTGCTGTATTTGACAATTACTAGTTCAGATCTTCAAGTAATAATTTTCACTAATAATTTGTATTTAACAATTAGAAGTTCTGTATTTGACTATTACAAGTTCAGATCTTCAAATTATTATTTGCAATCTTAGTTTGAATTTAATCATTCGAAGTTCTGTATTTACCTATTACAGGTTCAGATCTTCAAGTTATAATTTGCAATCACAATTTGTATTTAACAATGCTAAGTTGCGTATTTGTCTATTACAAGTTCAGATCTTCAAATTATAATTTGCAATAATAATTAGAAGCTATCAATTTTAAGTTCTGTATTTGACAATTACAAGTTCAGATCTTCAAGTTATTATTTGCAATAATAATTAGAAGCTATCAATTTTAAGTTCTGTATTTGACAATTACAAGTTCAGATCTTCAAGTTATAATTTGCAATAATAATTAGAAGCTATCAATTTTAAGTGCTGTATTTGACAATTACTAGTTCAGATCTTCAAGTAATAATTTGCACTAATAATTTGTATTTAACAATTAGAAGTTCTGTATTTGACAATTACAAGTTAGGATCTTCAAGTTATAATTTGCAATAATAATTAGAAGCTACCAATTTTAAGTTCTGTATTTGACAATTACAAGTTCAGATCTCCAAGTTATAATTTGAAATAATAACTAGAAGCTATCAATTTTAAGTTCTGTATTTGACAATTACAAGTTCAGATCTTCACGTTATAATTTGCAATAATAATTAGAAGCTATCAATTTTAAGTGCTGTATTTGACAATTACTAGTTCAGATCTTCAAGTAATAATTTTCACTAATAATTTGTATTTAACAATTAAAAGTTCTGTATTTGACTATTACAAGTTCAGATCTTCAAATTATTATTTGCAATCTTAGTTTGAATTTAATCATTCGAAGTTCTGTATTTACCTATTACAGGTTCAGATCTTCGAGTAATAATTTGCACTAATACTTTGTATTTAACAATTCGAAGTTCTGTATTTGACTATTACAAGTTCAGATCTTCAAGTTATAATTTGAATTATAATTATAAGCTATCAATTTTAAGTTCTGTATTTGACAATTACAAGTACAGATCTTCAAACTATTATTTGCAATAATAATTAGAAGCTATCAATTTTAAGTTCTGCATTTGACAATTACAAGTTCAGATCTTCAAGTTATAATTTGCAATAATAATTAGAAGCTATCAATTTTAAGTTCTGTATTTGATAATTACAAGTTCAGATCTACAAGTTATAATTTGCACTAATAATTTGTATTTAACAATTAGAAGTTCTGTATTTGACAATTACAAGTTAGGATCTTCAAGTTATAATTTGCAATAATAATTAGAAGCTACCAATTTTAAGTTCTGTATTTGACAATTACAAGTTCAGATCTCCAAGTTATAATTTGAAATAATAATTAGAAGCTATCAATTTTAAGTTCTGTATTTGACAATTACAAGTTCAGATCTTCAAGTTATAATTTTCAATAATAATTAGAAGCTATCAATTTTAAGTGCTGTATTTGACAATTACTAGTTCAGATCTTCAAGTAATAATTTTCACTAATAATTTGTATTTAACAATTAGAAGTTCTGTATTTGACTATTACAAGTTCAGATCTTCAAATTATTATTTGCAATCTTAGTTTGAATTTAATCATTCGAAGTTCTGTATTTACCTATTACAGGTTCAGATCTTCAAGTTATAATTTGCAATCACAATTTGTATTTAACAATGCTAAGTTGCGTATTTGTCTATTACAAGTTCAGATCTTCAAATTATAATTTGCAATAATAATTATAAGCTATCAATTTTAAGTTCTGTATTTGACAATTACAAGTACAGATCTTCAAACTATTATTTGCAATAATAATTAGAAGCTATCAATTTTAAGTTCTGCATTTGACAATTACAAGTTCAGATCTTCAAGTTATTATTTGCAATAATAATTAGAAGCTATTAATTTTAAGTTCTGTGTTTGACAATTACAAGTTCAGATCTTCAAGTTATAATTTGAAATAATAATTAGAAGCTATCAATTTTAAGTTCTGTATTTGATAATTACAAGTTCAGATCTTCAAGTTATAATTTGCACTAATAATTTGTATTTAACAATTAGAAGTTCTGTATTTGACAATTACACGTTCAGATCTTCAAGTTATAATTTGCAATAATAATTAGAAGCTATCAATTTTAAGTTCTGTATTTGACAATTACAAGTTCAGATCTTCAAGTTATAATTTTCAATAATAATTAGAAGCTATCAATTTTAAGTGCTGTATTTGACAATTACTAGTTCAGATCTTCAAGTAATAATTTTCACTAATAATTTGTATTTAACAATTAGAAGTTCTGTATTTGACTATTACAAGTTCAGATCTTCAAATTATTATTTGCAATCTTAGTTTGAATTTAATCATTCGAAGTTCTGTATTTACCTATTACAGGTTCAGATCTTCAAGTTATAATTTGCAATCACAATTTGTATTTAACAATGCTAAGTTGCGTATTTGTCTATTACAAGTTCAGATCTTCAAATTATAATTTGCAATAATAATTATAAGCTATCAATTTTAAGTTCTGTATTTGACAATTACAAGTACAGATCTTCAAACTATTATTTGCAATAATAATTAGAAGCTATCAATTTTAAGTTCTGCATTTGACAATTACAAGTTCAGATCTTCAAGTTATTATTTGCAATAATAATTATAAGCTATCAATTTTAAGTTCTGTATTTGACAATTACAAGTACAGATCTTCAAACTATTATTTGCAATAATAATTAGAAGCTATCAATTTTAAGTTCTGCATTTGACAATTACAAGTTCAGATCTTCAAGTTATTATTTGCAATAATAATTAGAAGCTATTAATTTTAAGTTCTGTGTTTGACAATTACAAGTTCAGATCTTCAAGTTATAATTTGAAATAATAATTAGAAGCTATCAATTTTAAGTTCTGTATTTGATAATTACAAGTTCAGATCTTCAAGTTATAATTTGCACTAATAATTTGTATTTAACAATTAGAAGTTCTGTATTTGACAATTACACGTTCAGATCTTCAAGTTATAATTTGCAATAATAATTAGAAGCTATCAATTTTAAGTTCTGTATTTGACAATTACAAGGTCAGATCTTCAAGTTATAATTTGCACTAATAATTTGTATTTGACAATTAGTAGTTCTGTATTTGACAATTACAAGTTAGGATCTTCAAGTTATAATTTGCAATAATAATTAGAAGCTACCAATTTTAAGTTCTGTATTTGACAATTACAAGTTCAGATCTCCAAGTTATAATTTGAAATAATAATTAGAAGCTATCAATTTTAAGTTCTGTATTTGACAATTACAAGTTCAGATCTTCAAGTTATAATTTGCAATAATAATTAGAAGCTATCAATTTTAAGTGCTGTATTTGACAATTACTAGTTCAGATCTTCAAGTAATAATTTTCACTAATAATTTGTATTTAACAATTAGAAGTTCTGTATTTGACTATTACAAGTTCAGATCTTCAAATTATTATTTGCAATCTTAGTTTGAATTTAATCATTCGAAGTTCTGTATTTACCTATTACAGGTTCAGATCTTCAAGTTATAATTTGCAATCACAATTTGTATTTAACAATGCTAAGTTGCGTATTTGTCTATTACAAGTTCAGATCTTCAAATTATAATTTGCAATAATAATTAGAAGCTATCAATTTTAAGTTCTGTATTTGACAATTACAAGTACAGATCTTCAAACTATTATTTGCAATAATAATTAGAAGCTATCAATTTTAAGTTCTGCATTTGACAATTACAAGTTCAGATCTTCAAGTTATTATTTGCAATAATAATTAGAAGCTATTAATTTTAAGTTCTGTGTTTGACAATTACAAGTTCAGATCTTCAAGTTATAATTTGAAATAATAATTAGAAGCTATCAATTTTAAGTTCTGTATTTGATAATTACAAGTTCAGATCTTCAAGTTATAATTTGCACTAATAATTTGTATTTAACAATTAGAAGTTCTGTATATGACAATTACACGTTCAGATCTTCAAGTTATAATTTGCAATAATAATTAGAAGCTATCAATTTTAAGTTCTGTATTTGACAATTACAAGGTCAGATCTTCAAGTTATAATTTGCACTAATAATTTGTATTTGACAATTAGTAGTTCTGTATTTGACAATTACAAGTTAGGATCTTCAAGTTATAATTTGCAATAATAATTAGAAGCTACCAATTTTAAGTTCTGTATTTGACAATTACAAGTTCAGATCTCCAAGTTATAATTTGAAATAATAATTAGAAGCTATCAATTTTAAGTTCTGTATTTGACAATTACAAGTTCAGATCTTCAAGTTATAATTTGCAATAATAATTAGAAGCTATCAATTTTAAGTGCTGTATTTGACAATTACTAGTTCAGATCTTCAAGTAATAATTTTCACTAATAATTTGTATTTAACAATTAGAAGTTCTGTATTTGACTATTACAAGTTCAGATCTTCAAATTATTATTTGCAATCTTAGTTTGAATTTAATCATTCGAAGTTCTGTATTTACCTATTACAGGTTCAGATCTTCAAGTTATAATTTGCAATCACAATTTGTATTTAACAATGCTAAGTTGCGTATTTGTCTATTACAAGTTCAGATCTTCAAATTATAATTTGCAATAATAATTAGAAGCTATCAATTTTAAGTTCTGTATTTGACAATTACAAGTTCAGATCTTCAAGTTATTATTTGCAATAATAATTAGAAGCTATCAATTTTAAGTTCTGTATTTGACAATTACAAGTTCAGATCTTCAAGTTATAATTTGCAATAATAATTAGAAGCTATCAATTTTAAGTGCTGTATTTGACAATTACTAGTTCAGATCTTCAAGTAATAATTTGCACTAATAATTTGTATTTAACAATTAGAAGTTCTGTATTTGACAATTACAAGTTAGGATCTTCAAGTTATAATTTGCAATAATAATTAGAAGCTACCAATTTTAAGTTCTGTATTTGACAATTACAAGTTCAGATCTCCAAGTTATAATTTGAAATAATAATTAGAAGCTATCAATTTTAAGTTCTGTATTTGACAATTACAAGTTCAGATCTTCAAGTTATAATTTTCAATAATAATTAGAAGCTATCAATTTTAAGTTCTGTATTTGACAATTACAAGTTCAGATCTTCACGTTATAATTTGCAATAATAATTAGAAGCTATCAATTTTAAGTGCTGTATTTGACAATTACTAGTTCAGATCTTCAAGTAATAATTTTCACTAATAATTTGTATTTAACAATTAAAAGTTCTGTATTTGACTATTACAAGTTCAGATCTTCAAATTATTATTTGCAATCTTAGTTTGAATTTAATCATTCGAAGTTCTGTATTTACCTATTACAGGTTCAGATCTTCGAGTAATAATTTGCACTAATACTTTGTATTTAACAATTCGAAGTTCTGTATTTGACTATTACAAGTTCAGATCTTCAAGTTATAATTTGAATTATAATTATAAGCTATCAATTTTAAGTTCTGTATTTGACAATTACAAGTACAGATCTTCAAACTATTATTTGCAATAATAATTAGAAGCTATCAATTTTAAGTTCTGCATTTGACAATTACAAGTTCAGATCTTCAAGTTATAATTTGCAATAATAATTAGAAGCTATCAATTTTAAGTTCTGTATTTGATAATTACAAGTTCAGATCTACAAGTTATAATTTGCACTAATAATTTGTATTTAACAATTAGAAGTTCTGTATTTGACAATTACAAGTTAGGATCTTCAAGTTATAATTTGCAATAATAATTAGAAGCTACCAATTTTAAGTTCTGTATTTGACAATTACAAGTTCAGATCTCCAAGTTATAATTTGAAATAATAATTAGAAGCTATCAATTTTAAGTTCTGTATTTGACAATTACAAGTTCAGATCTTCAAGTTATAATTTTCAATAATAATTAGAAGCTATCAATTTTAAGTGCTGTATTTGACAATTACTAGTTCAGATCTTCAAGTAATAATTTTCACTAATAATTTGTATTTAACAATTAGAAGTTCTGTATTTGACTATTACAAGTTCAGATCTTCAAATTATTATTTGCAATCTTAGTTTGAATTTAATCATTCGAAGTTCTGTATTTACCTATTACAGGTTCAGATCTTCAAGTTATAATTTGCAATCACAATTTGTATTTAACAATGCTAAGTTGCGTATTTGTCTATTACAAGTTCAGATCTTCAAATTATAATTTGCAATAATAATTATAAGCTATCAATTTTAAGTTCTGTATTTGACAATTACAAGTACAGATCTTCAAACTATTATTTGCAATAATAATTAGAAGCTATCAATTTTAAGTTCTGCATTTGACAATTACAAGTTCAGATCTTCAAGTTATTATTTGCAATAATAATTAGAAGCTATTAATTTTAAGTTCTGTGTTTGACAATTACAAGTTCAGATCTTCAAGTTATAATTTGAAATAATAATTAGAAGCTATCAATTTTAAGTTCTGTATTTGATAATTACAAGTTCAGATCTTCAAGTTATAATTTGCACTAATAATTTGTATTTAACAATTAGAAGTTCTGTATTTGACAATTACACGTTCAGATCTTCAAGTTATAATTTGCAATAATAATTAGAAGCTATCAATTTTAAGTTCTGTATTTGACAATTACAAGTTCAGATCTTCAAGTTATAATTTTCAATAATAATTAGAAGCTATCAATTTTAAGTGCTGTATTTGACAATTACTAGTTCAGATCTTCAAGTAATAATTTTCACTAATAATTTGTATTTAACAATTAGAAGTTCTGTATTTGACTATTACAAGTTCAGATCTTCAAATTATTATTTGCAATCTTAGTTTGAATTTAATCATTCGAAGTTCTGTATTTACCTATTACAGGTTCAGATCTTCAAGTTATAATTTGCAATCACAATTTGTATTTAACAATGCTAAGTTGCGTATTTGTCTATTACAAGTTCAGATCTTCAAATTATAATTTGCAATAACAATTATAAGCTATCAATTTTAAGTTCTGTATTTGACAATTACAAGTACAGATCTTCAAACTATTATTTGCAATAATAATTAGAAGCTATCAATTTTAAGTTCTGCATTTGACAATTACAAGTTCAGATCTTCAAGTTATTATTTGCAATAATAATTATAAGCTATCAATTTTAAGTTCTGTATTTGACAATTACAAGTACAGATCTTCAAACTATTATTTGCAATAATAATTAGAAGCTATCAATTTTAAGTTCTGCATTTGACAATTACAAGTTCAGATCTTCAAGTTATTATTTGCAATAATAATTAGAAGCTATTAATTTTAAGTTCTGTGTTTGACAATTACAAGTTCAGATCTTCAAGTTATAATTTGAAATAATAATTAGAAGCTATCAATTTTAAGTTCTGTATTTGATAATTACAAGTTCAGATCTTCAAGTTATAATTTGCACTAATAATTTGTATTTAACAATTAGAAGTTCTGTATTTGACAATTACACGTTCAGATCTTCAAGTTATAATTTGCAATAATAATTAGAAGCTATCAATTTTAAGTTCTGTATTTGACAATTACAAGGTCAGATCTTCAAGTTATAATTTGCACTAATAATTTGTATTTGACAATTAGTAGTTCTGTATTTGACAATTACAAGTTAGGATCTTCAAGTTATAATTTGCAATAATAATTAGAAGCTACCAATTTTAAGTTCTGTATTTGACAATTACAAGTTCAGATCTCCAAGTTATAATTTGAAATAATAATTAGAAGCTATCAATTTTAAGTTCTGTATTTGACAATTACAAGTTCAGATCTTCAAGTTATAATTTGCAATAATAATTAGAAGCTATCAATTTTAAGTGCTGTATTTGACAATTACTAGTTCAGATCTTCAAGTAATAATTTTCACTAATAATTTGTATTTAACAATTATAAGTTCTGTATTTGACTATTACAAGTTCAGATCTTCAAATTATTATTTGCAATCTTAGTTTGAATTTAATCATTCGAAGTTCTGTATTTACCTATTACAGGTTCAGATCTTCAAGTTATAATTTGCAATCACAATTTGTATTTAACAATGCTAAGTTGCGTATTTGTCTATTACAAGTTCAGATCTTCAAATTATAATTTGCAATAATAATTAGAAGCTATCAATTTTAAGTTCTGTATTTGACAATTACAAGTTCAGATCTTCAAGTTATTATTTGCAATAATAATTAGAAGCTATCAATTTTAAGTTCTGTATTTGACAATTACAAGTTCAGATCTTCAAGTTATAATTTGCAATAATAATTAGAAGCTATCAATTTTAAGTGCTGTATTTGACAATTACTAGTTCAGATCTTCAAGTAATAATTTGCACTAATAATTTGTATTTAACAATTAGAAGTTCTGTATTTGACAATTACAAGTTAGGATCTTCAAGTTATAATTTGCAATAATAATTAGAAGCTACCAATTTTAAGTTCTGTATTTAACAATTACAAGTTCAGATCTCCAAGTTATAATTTGAAATAATAATTAGAAGCTATCAATTTTAAGTTCTGTATTTGACAATTACAAGTTCAGATCTTCAAGTTATAATTTTCAATAATAATTAGAAGCTATCAATTTTAAGTGCTGTATTTGACAATTACTAGTTCAGATCTTCAAGTAATAATTTTCACTAATAATTTGTATTTAACAATTAGAAGTTCTGTATTTGACTATTACAAGTTCAGATCTTCAAATTATTATTTGCAATCTTAGTTTGAATTTAATCATTCGAAGTTCTGTATTTACCTATTACAGGTTCAGATCTTCAAGTTATAATTTGCAATCACAATTTCTATTTAACAATGCTAAGTTGCGTATTTGTCTATTACAAGTTCAGATCTTCAAATTATAATTTGCAATAATAATTATAAGCTATCAATTTTAAGTTCTGTATTTGACAATTACAAGTACAGATCTTCAAACTATTATTTGCAATAATAATTAGAAGCTATCAATTTTAAGTTCTGCATTTGACAATTACAAGTTCAGATCTTCAAGTTATTATTTGCAATAATAATTATAAGCTATCAATTTTAAGTTCTGTATTTGACAATTACAAGTACAGATCTTCAAACTATTATTTGCAATAATAATTAGAAGCTATCAATTTTAAGTTCTGCATTTGACAATTACAAGTTCAGATCTTCAAGTTATTATTTGCAATAATAATTAGAAGCTATTAATTTTAAGTTCTGTGTTTGACAATTACAAGTTCAGATCTTCAAGTTATAATTTGAAATAATAATTAGAAGCTATCAATTTTAAGTTCTGTATTTGATAATTACAAGTTCAGATCTTCAAGTTATAATTTGCACTAATAATTTGTATTTAACAATTAGAAGTTCTGTATTTGACAATTACACGTTCAGATCTTCAAGTTATAATTTGCAATAATAATTAGAAGCTATCAATTTTAAGTTCTGTATTTGACAATTACAAGGTCAGATCTTCAAGTTATAATTTGCACTAATAATTTGTATTTGACAATTAGTAGTTCTGTATTTGACAATTACAAGTTAGGATCTTCAAGTTATAATTTGCAATAATAATTAGAAGCTACCAATTTTAAGTTCTGTATTTGACAATTACAAGTTCAGATCTCCAAGTTATAATTTGAAATAATAATTAGAAGCTATCAATTTTAAGTTCTGTATTTGACAATTACAAGTTCAGATCTTCAAGTTATAATTTGCAATAATAATTAGAAGCTATCAATTTTAAGTGCTGTATTTGACAATTACTAGTTCAGATCTTCAAGTAATAATTTTCACTAATAATTTGTATTTAACAATTAGAAGTTCTGTATTTGACTATTACAAGTTCAGATCTTCAAATTATTATTTGCAATCTTAGTTTGAATTTAATCATTCGAAGTTCTGTATTTACCTATTACAGGTTCAGATCTTCAAGTTATAATTTGCAATCACAATTTGTATTTAACAATGCTAAGTTGCGTATTTGTCTATTACAAGTTCAGATCTTCAAATTATAATTTGCAATAATAATTAGAAGCTATCAATTTTAAGTTCTGTATTTGACAATTACAAGTTCAGATCTTCAAGTTATTATTTGCAATAATAATTAGAAGCTATCAATTTTAAGTTCTGTATTTGACAATTACAAGTTCAGATCTTCAAGTTATAATTTGCAATAATAATTAGAAGCTATCAATTTTAAGTGCTGTATTTGACAATTACTAGTTCAGATCTTCAAGTAATAATTTGCACTAATAATTTGTATTTAACAATTAGAAGTTCTGTATTTGACAATTACAAGTTAGGATCTTCAAGTTATAATTTGCAATAATAATTAGAAGCTACCAATTTTAAGTTCTGTATTTGACAATTACAAGTTCAGATCTCCAAGTTATAATTTGAAATAATAATTAGAAGCTATCAATTTTAAGTTCTGTATTTGACAATTACAAGTTCAGATCTTCAAGTTATAATTTTCAATAATAATTAGAAGCTATCAATTTTAAGTGCTGTATTTGACAATTACTAGTTCAGATCTTCAAGTAATAATTTTCACTAATAATTTGTATTTAACAATTAAAAGTTCTGTATTTGACTATTACAAGTTCAGATCTTCAAATTATTATTTGCAATCTTAGTTTGAATTTAATCATTCGAAGTTCTGTATTTACCTATTACAGGTTCAGATCTTCGAGTAATAATTTGCACTAATACTTTGTATTTAACAATTCGAAGTTCTGTATTTGACTATTACAAGTTCAGATCTTCAAGTTATAATTTGAATTATAATTATAAGCTATCAATTTTAAGTTCTGTATTTGACAATTACAAGTACAGATCTTCAAACTATTATTTGCAATAATAATTAGAAGCTATCAATTTTAAGTTCTGCATTTGACAATTACAAGTTCAGATCTTCAAGTTATAATTTGCAATAATAATTAGAAGCTATCAATTTTAAGTTCTGTATTTGATAATTACAAGTTCAGATCTACAAGTTATAATTTGCACTAATAATTTGTATTTAACAATTAGAAGTTCTGTATTTGACAATTACAAGTTAGGATCTTCAAGTTATAATTTGCAATAATAATTAGAAGCTACCAATTTTAAGTTCTGTATTTGACAATTACAAGTTCAGATCTCCAAGTTATAATTTGAAATAATAATTAGAAGCTATCAATTTTAAGTTCTGTATTTGACAATTACAAGTTCAGATCTTCAAGTTATAATTTTCAATAATAATTAGAAGCTATCAATTTTAAGTGCTGTATTTGACAATTACTAGTTCAGATCTTCAAGTAATAATTTTCACTAATAATTTGTATTTAACAATTAGAAGTTCTGTATTTGACTATTACAAGTTCAGATCTTCAAATTATTATTTGCAATCTTAGTTTGAATTTAATCATTCGAAGTTCTGTATTTACCTATTACAGGTTCAGATCTTCAAGTTATAATTTGCAATCACAATTTGTATTTAACAATGCTAAGTTGCGTATTTGTCTATTACAAGTTCAGATCTTCAAATTATAATTTGCAATAATAATTAGAAGCTATCAATTTTAAGTTCTGTATTTGACAATTACAAGTTCAGATCTTCAAGTTATTATTTGCAATAATAATTAGAAGCTATCAATTTTAAGTTCTGTATTTGACAATTACAAGTTCAGATCTTCAAGTTATAATTTGCAATAATAATTAGAAGCTATCAATTTTAAGTGCTGTATTTGACAATTACTAGTTCAGATCTTCAAGTAATAATTTGCACTAATAATTTGTATTTAACAATTAGAAGTTCTGTATTTGACAATTACAAGTTAGGATCTTCAAGTTATAATTTGCAATAATAATTAGAAGCTACCAATTTTAAGTTCTGTATTTGACAATTACAAGTTCAGATCTCCAAGTTATAATTTGAAATAATAACTAGAAGCTATCAATTTTAAGTTCTGTATTTGACAATTACAAGTTCAGATCTTCACGTTATAATTTGCAATAATAATTAGAAGCTCTCAATTTTAAGTGCTGTATTTGACAATTACTAGTTCAGATCTTCAAGTAATAATTTTCACTAATAATTTGTATTTAACAATTAAAAGTTCTGTATTTGACTATTACAAGTTCAGATCTTCAAATTATTATTTGCAATCTTAGTTTGAATTTAATCATTCGAAGTTCTGTATTTACCTATTACAGGTTCAGATCTTCGAGTAATAATTTGCACTAATACTTTGTATTTAACAATTCGAAGTTCTGTATTTGACTATTACAAGTTCAGATCTTCAAGTTATAATTTGAATTATAATTATAAGCTATCAATTTTAAGTTCTGTATTTGACAATTACAAGTACAGATCTTCAAACTATTATTTGCAATAATAATTAGAAGCTATCAATTTTAAGTTCTGCATTTGACAATTACAAGTTCAGATCTTCAAGTTATAATTTGCAATAATAATTAGAAGCTATCAATTTTAAGTTCTGTATTTGATAATTACAAGTTCAGATCTACAAGTTATAATTTGCACTAATAATTTGTATTTAACAATTAGAAGTTCTGTATTTGACAATTACAAGTTAGGATCTTCAAGTTATAATTTGCAATAATAATTAGAAGCTACCAATTTTAAGTTCTGTATTTGACAATTACAAGTTCAGATCTCCAAGTTATAATTTGAAATAATAATTAGAAGCTATCAATTTTAAGTTCTGTATTTGACAATTACAAGTTCAGATCTTCAAGTTATAATTTTCAATAATAATTAGAAGCTATCAATTTTAAGTGCTGTATTTGACAATTACTAGTTCAGATCTTCAAGTAATAATTTTCACTAATAATTTGTATTTAACAATTAGAAGTTCTGTATTTGACTATTACAAGTTCAGATCTTCAAATTATTATTTGCAATCTTAGTTTGAATTTAATCATTCGAAGTTCTGTATTTACCTATTACAGGTTCAGATCTTCAAGTTATAATTTGCAATCACAATTTGTATTTAACAATGCTAAGTTGCGTATTTGTCTATTACAAGTTCAGATCTTCAAATTATAATTTGCAATAATAATTATAAGCTATCAATTTTAAGTTCTGTATTTGACAATTACAAGTACAGATCTTCAAACTATTATTTGCAATAATAATTAGAAGCTATCAATTTTAAGTTCTGCATTTGACAATTACAAGTTCAGATCTTCAAGTTATTATTTGCAATAATAATTAGAAGCTATTAATTTTAAGTTCTGTGTTTGACAATTACAAGTTCAGATCTTCAAGTTATAATTTGAAATAATAATTAGAAGCTATCAATTTTAAGTTCTGTATTTGATAATTACAAGTTCAGATCTTCAAGTTATAATTTGCACTAATAATTTGTATTTAACAATTAGAAGTTCTGTATTTGACAATTACACGTTCAGATCTTCAAGTTATAATTTGCAATAATAATTAGAAGCTATCAATTTTAAGTTCTGTATTTGACAATTACAAGTTCAGATCTTCAAGTTATAATTTTCAATAATAATTAGAAGCTATCAATTTTAAGTGCTGTATTTGACAATTACTAGTTCAGATCTTCAAGTAATAATTTTCACTAATAATTTGTATTTAACAATTAGAAGTTCTGTATTTGACTATTACAAGTTCAGATCTTCAAATTATTATTTGCAATCTTAGTTTGAATTTAATCATTCGAAGTTCTGTATTTACCTATTACAGGTTCAGATCTTCAAGTTATAATTTGCAATCACAATTTGTATTTAACAATGCTAAGTTGCGTATTTGTCTATTACAAGTTCAGATCTTCAAATTATAATTTGCAATAATAATTATAAGCTATCAATTTTAAGTTCTGTATTTGACAATTACAAGTACAGATCTTCAAACTATTATTTGCAATAATAATTAGAAGCTATCAATTTTAAGTTCTGCATTTGACAATTACAAGTTCAGATCTTCAAGTTATTATTTGCAATAATAATTATAAGCTATCAATTTTAAGTTCTGTATTTGACAATTACAAGTACAGATCTTCAAACTATTATTTGCAATAATAATTAGAAGCTATCAATTTTAAGTTCTGCATTTGACAATTACAAGTTCAGATCTTCAAGTTATTATTTGCAATAATAATTAGAAGCTATTAATTTTAAGTTCTGTGTTTGACAATTACAAGTTCAGATCTTCAAGTTATAATTTGAAATAATAATTAGAAGCTATCAATTTTAAGTTCTGTATTTGATAATTACAAGTTCAGATCTTCAAGTTATAATTTGCACTAATAATTTGTATTTAACAATTAGAAGTTCTGTATTTGACAATTACACGTTCAGATCTTCAAGTTATAATTTGCAATAATAATTAGAAGCTATCAATTTTAAGTTCTGTATTTGACAATTACAAGGTCAGATCTTCAAGTTATAATTTGCACTAATAATTTGTATTTGACAATTAGTAGTTCTGTATTTGACAATTACAAGTTAGGATCTTCAAGTTATAATTTGCAATAATAATTAGAAGCTACCAATTTTAAGTTCTGTATTTGACAATTACAAGTTCAGATCTCCAAGTTATAATTTGAAATAATAATTAGAAGCTATCAATTTTAAGTTCTGTATTTGACAATTACAAGTTCAGATCTTCAAGTTATAATTTGCAATAATAATTAGAAGCTATCAATTTTAAGTGCTGTATTTGACAATTACTAGTTCAGATCTTCAAGTAATAATTTTCACTAATAATTTGTATTTAACAATTAGAAGTTCTGTATTTGACTATTACAAGTTCAGATCTTCAAATTATTATTTGCAATCTTAGTTTGAATTTAATCATTCGAAGTTCTGTATTTACCTATTACAGGTTCAGATCTTCAAGTTATAATTTGCAATCACAATTTGTATTTAACAATGCTAAGTTGCGTATTTGTCTATTACAAGTTCAGATCTTCAAATTATAATTTGCAATAATAATTAGAAGCTATCAATTTTAAGTTCTGTATTTGACAATTACAAGTTCAGATCTTCAAGTTATTATTTGCAATAATAATTAGAAGCTATCAATTTTAAGTTCTGTATTTGACAATTACAAGTTCAGATCTTCAAGTTATAATTTGCAATAATAATTAGAAGCTATCAATTTTAAGTGCTGTATTTGACAATTACTAGTTCAGATCTTCAAGTAATAATTTGCACTAATAATTTGTATTTAACAATTAGAAGTTCTGTATTTGACAATTACAAGTTAGGATCTTCAAGTTATAATTTGCAATAATAATTAGAAGCTACCAATTTTAAGTTCTGTATTTGACAATTACAAGTTCAGATCTCCAAGTTATAATTTGAAATAATAACTAGAAGCTATCAATTTTAAGTTCTGTATTTGACAATTACAAGTTCAGATCTTCACGTTATAATTTGCAATAATAATTAGAAGCTATCAATTTTAAGTGCTGTATTTGACAATTACTAGTTCAGATCTTCAAGTAATAATTTTCACTAATAATTTGTATTTAACAATTAAAAGTTCTGTATTTGACTATTACAAGTTCAGATCTTCAAATTATTATTTGCAATCTTAGTTTGAATTTAATCATTCGAAGTTCTGTATTTACCTATTACAGGTTCAGATCTTCGAGTAATAATTTGCACTAATACTTTGTATTTAACAATTCGAAGTTCTGTATTTGACTATTACAAGTTCAGATCTTCAAGTTATAATTTGAGTAGTAGAGGTAGGCCGGTTCTACGATACGAAAATTTTTTCTAAGTCCAACAACACTATGAACTGCGCATGCGCCAATTCCGCGCAATCAAGTTTCATATATTTTAATTATGAGGGTTATTAATTATCCACTAATTATATAAAATACATAATATTATATTTTAATTGAGATGATTATTAATTTATAATTATTTAATTACATTACGTATTATCCGTCTTATATAAAATATACTGATTTTAAAATTAAAATTTCATTGTAATTATTTTGATCGCCTACGGGTGTAGACATTAGTCGCATTCCATTATTGTTAAATTGCAGTCAAAATCAATTAGTAATGTTTCTACTTTCTATTATATTGATCATAAGGTAAACCTCACTATGTAAATACCATTTCTAAAATTGTTTTTAATCGGCGATCAAGATTTTTTTTTAAATTTTCAAAGTCATGGAATGTGATAAATTTTTCTAAGTATGGTAATTAGAGCTGGAATGCGTTTCTATGGTAATTAGAGCTGGGATGCGTTTCTATTCTAATGACTACCTAAGTAATATAATAATACGTAGACTATTAAAATCAAAATTAAGCATATTATGACAATAAGTGAGAAAAAATATAATAACCAACTTTTTACCCTTAATGATACAGGTTATAAGGTATATATATCCTATAAATTTAGATATTTCTCATCAGATAGTTTAAGTTCACTTGACATCAGCGTACTCAAAAATGGATACGAAAGCGGATGTTAAAACTTTAAAGAGATCTGCAGAAACTATTCAAACGAGTAAGTTATATTTAAAATTAATAGTAACTAAAATCACTGTAAGGGTTAGGTGAGTGTTCTAAGATACTAGTCTTGGGATACACACCTAACCCTTACAGTTTAATTTTTTTCATATTATATTTTTATTTATATTACCATATTAATTTTTTTTTTTTTTCAGCAAATACTCCGAATAAATCATCTAAAATAATGCATACGCCAAAGTTAATCAGCGAAAGGAAATTCCCATTAAATAAATCCAAAACCAAATTTATATCTATAGGTATTGATGTTGAAAACTGGGTTCCGATGATGCTAATCAGCGGATCAAACGGTATTAGTGTTCCACTAAGCTATGAAGATTGGAATATTTTAACCAGTGATGGTAATATCAATCAAATTAAGAATTTTTTTAAAACTGGTACTTTGAATCCAATGGAAAATGTTAGCAGTGGTTTTAAAATCACTGGACAGCTATTCAACAAGAGCAATATAATACAATGTAAAAAAGATAATTTTTATATTTGTTTAGCTGAAATTACGATGATGATATTGATAGAAATTATACCATTAATAAATATGCATATAAGAGAAATTGAAGGACTCCAGATAAAGGATTTTTATACTGATATACTTTTAGGATGTATTCAAATAGGGGGAGATGCTTTCTTCAATTTCGATTCAGTTGCAAAATCTCTATCATATCATCAAGGAATAAGTTTGTTATGTGTAACAGAATTATTATATATGTATCCTGAAATAATTAAGCAAAATTTGTATGATTTAATGAAAGATTAAAAAACCTATGTATACTTTTTATTTATTCTTTAATACCCATATATTAGTAGGTTCATGCCTACTTTATCATTACTATTTTGAAGAGCAACTGATGCATATATATCAAAAATGAATTCGACTATAATCATTCCCTCATTAGTTCTAATTTTAAATAATACTTTATACGTACCATCTTCTACAAGCATGGAAAATATTGAGATGAATAGTTTGGATAATCTTAATGGAACACTATGCTTAAAGTGGCCCCCGATGGAATATATAAAAAATATAAATGAGTCAACCTTCTTATACCGCTTAATTGAAACGCGAATATTTTTATTTTGCATGTTACGATTTATTGACAGCAACTCAACCGGAGAATCGATATATAAATTAATACTGGCATGGCAAATGAAAATTTATTTTCTGAAGAGTTTTTACACAACGATAAGTGGACGTCTACAAGCATGGCTCAAGTTTTACCACCGTCTATTTTATCATTATTGATAATTATATATTACTTGCATTATTATTATTATTATTATTATAGAAAAAATAAAACTGGAAATAATCGTCATGACAATGAAATTATCAGTATCTTGGAAGAGCTAGTAGAGACAAAAATTATAATATAAATATAAAGTTTTCTAGTTTTAGTACCCAGTTTAAAAATGAATATTGATGTATTCGGTCGCAGTAAACTACATCCAAAAGAGGGTCCCAAGGGTGAAAAGGGTATCGGATTTAAACTTACTAAAAATCGTGACTATGATATGCAAAGTAAAAGAATAACAAATTTAGCAAGCGGGGTTGAAGAATTCGATGCTGTTAATAAACAATACGTGGATACAATAGTACTGTATATTGAGTCTCTAAAACAACGTGTTGATACTATTAAGAGAAAATCTGAAAATACTTCTGAGGATGTAAAAAAAATTGATCAATGGGTGTTGGAGCATAATACTACCGAGGCTGCAAGAGAAGATGTTTTTGATAAATATCAACAGTCTATTGAGAAAGATTTAAAAGAATTTAAAAATGCTTGTAATACTAGACTGAATGGTTTTAAGAAAACAATTGATCAAACAATTGGTTTTAGGAATATAGTTGATAGTTATATCGGCAATAACGCATGAAATACATAACATTCCTCTAAATAATGTCGAAACGTGCAATTGTAGACGAAATTCATAGAAGTGCTAGAAAAAACTTTTCCCGTAGAAGTGTAATAATTAGAGGTTTTGACGATCTCTGGCAGGCAGATTTAGCCGAATTTATACCTTATTCCAAATATAATAGTGGTTATAAATATATTCTATTAGTTATCGATTGTTATTCTAAATTTTTATGGACATACCCCCTAAAATCAAAAACTGGTATAGAAGTCACGAATGCAATGACTTCAATTCTTACGAATGGAAGAAAACCCAAAAATTTACAAACCGATGAAGGAAAAGAGTTTTATAATAAAAATTTTGCCGAGGTTATGAAAAGTAATAAGATAAATCATTACTCCACATTTAGTATTAAAAAAGCTTCAATTGTTGAGCGCGTCATACGAACATTAAAAAATATGTTATACAAAGAGTTTAGTTATCGAGCTGAATATAAATGGGTTGATATATTAGCTTCTGTTACTGCTGATTATAATCATCGTAAGCACAGAACAATTAAGATGCGTCCTTGTGATGTGAAATCCTCCACGAAGTTAGAGGTCTACAATATAAATAAAAAAATTGGAAAAAATAAAATTTAATAATGGTGATTATGTACGAATTTCAAAGTATAAATCTCTCTTCGATAAAGGTTACAACGCAAATTGGACTGCAGAATTGTTTAAAATTGTTCGGGTTAATCTAGGAAGTCCTACTACTTACAACATTGAAGATCTTAACGGAAATCCTATTAAAGGCATGTTTTATACGGAAGAGCTTCAAACTACAGCTTACCCTGATACTTTCTTAATTGAAAAAGTGTTACGTAAACAGGGTGACCAACTATATGTTAAATGGATGGGGTATGAAAAACCTACATGGATATCTAAATACTCAATTCAAAAATAATTATTATACTTAGTGTATTAATATATATAGATATAAAATTTTGAATAAAAAACTTTTAATTATTTATATATTTATTTATTTATTAATTTATAATGCCCCCATGCTAATGTGTCGGATGTGTGAGGCATCAAGAATCGTTTATCATCATCGGCACTTAAGGCAATTTTTGTTTGAGAGATACTATGAACATTATGATTTACAGATCTTATACTATTTTGTTTCCTTAAAATAACCTTATTGTTAATTAAACAATCTAAATAATCATTAAAACAAATTTGGTTCTTAACAATATAGTTTTTAACCCCCTTAGCCTTTTTAATTAAGTCTTCACCCTCCACACGTATGCTGTACATTTTAGATCTAAGACCTACAAACTCAGTCATAATTCTACCATTGTTCTCGTCTTTCATTAATCCCGGTACTTTTTTATTTACAAGTGGAATACCGAATTGGTTATTTGCATCATAATCACTAGTATCAAACCGTGAAATGTCTTTTTTAATGCTGTCGTATACATCAGGGCATCGAATTTCATATATTAGAGAGTCGGTATCGCAGTAAAGCACTTTGGATTGGAAGTTTTTCTGCATGTACTCGTAATGAAACTCATATAGCTTAGTTTTTGATAAATCTAAAACACTCATGCCTACATAGATAGGTTTGCTCATTACAATCTCAGTTTTATTTAACTCGATTATAATTAAATTTTCATTCAAAATAGTTCTACTATGAAAATTGGGTTTGGCAATCATCACTTTGGCACTAAAGCGTCCATTCCACTTTGATATCAACTTTACAACTTTTCTTTTATTTTTCCATAGTTTTACCGAATGCTGCGTTATTCATTAATTTGTAAAAAGTTTTCTCAAATTCATTTTTCGCGTTCGTTCTCATTAAAGTATTTAATGGTTTTAACCAGGCGGATTGTTTAAATTCTAACACTCGGTAAATGTTTGTAATTTTCATACCATGTTTTAGAGCTTGCTTAAGTGCACGGTAATGAATAACGTAGCGTTCTTTATTATGAAGAGTTGTGAGTAGCTTCTTCTGTTTAGAGTTAGGTGGCGCTCGATGCTCGGGGCATAGGGGCAGATCGTTGTGAACATCATGTAACGTGTTTGGATACTCTAAATCTACCTCCAAAATAAAGCCAAGACTGTTATCATCAGGAATTTGACTAACATCTATATTGGTATTATTATGCCATGAAAATTTTCCACTCGGTAAAAATTCGCTCATGGCCCAACCATATACTAAAAAAAGGAAAGATACATAAACATTAAAAAGTTATTTCGGTTGAAAATCAACTTACAATTATTGACGTCGTAGTATTGAAGATAAACGTCCTGCTGTGTCTGATCGTAGTTGGACATATATTTATTATTAGCCTTAGCATATCGACTACTACATTGGGAGATGCCTCCTCGAATTCCACGCTCGATGAACATCAGCATATCAATATCATGAATCAAATCTAATTCAACTTTAGTTAACTTTAACAAACTGTCCCACGTAAGGCCTGGGGCTGACACATAGTGTGCAGGATCTAAACCATATGTGTTAAAGCAGGTTTCACGAAAATTTTCAAAGATGTCTGCCAATAACAATACATCAGTTTTCAAATATAAATCCGAATACTCTCCTAAATTTTGAATATTAAATGTCTTCCACACATTTTGAGCATGAGAGTATTCTTCATTAGATATTGCACTTTCGGTAAGTTGATTATAAAAATATGCTTGTTCGGGTATCCTCCTCTCATCAAGATTGGTGGCAGACTTTATATGATCATATGGAAATATTCCTTTACGAGTTAACAAATTATATTGTTCATTAATAGGGAATTCATTTTACATCCGCTTTCGTATCCATTTTTGAGTACGTTGATGTCAAGTGAACTTAAACTATCTGATGAGTAATATCTAAATTTATAGGAAATATATACCTTATAACCTGTATCATTAAGGGTAGAAAGTTGGTTATTATATTTTTTCTCTCTTATTGTCATAATATGCTTAATTTTGATTTTAATAGTCTACGTATTATTATATTACTTAGGTAGTCATTAGAATAGAAACGCATCCCAGCTCTAATTACCATAGAAACGCATTCCAGCTCTAATTACCATACTTAGAAAAATTTATCACATTCCATGACTTAGAAAATTTAAAAAAAATCTTGATCGCCGATTAAAAACAATTTTAGAAATGGTATTTACATAGTGAGGTTTATCTTATGATCAATATAATAGAAAGTAGAAACATTACTAATTGATTTTGACTGCAATTTAACAATAATGGAATGCGACTAATGTCTACACCCGTAGGCGATCAAAATAATTACAATGAAATTTTAATTTTAAAATCAGTATATTTTATATAAGACGGATAATACGTAATGTAATTAAATAATTATAAATTAATAATCATCTCAATTAAAATATAATATTATGTATTTTATATAATTAGTGGATAATTAATAACCCTCATAATTAAAATATATGAAACTTGATTGCGCGGAATTGGCGCATGCGCAGTTCATAGTGTTGTTGGACTTAGAAAAAATTTTCGTATCGTAGAACCGGCCTACCTCTACTACTAATTTGAATTATAATTATAAGCTATCAATTTTAAGTTCTGTATTTGACAATTACAAGTACAGATCTTCAAACTATTATTTGCAATAATAATTAGAAGCTATCAATTTTAAGTTCTGCATTTGACAATTACAAGTTCAGATCTTCAAGTTATAATTTGCAATAATAATTAGAAGCTATCAATTTTAAGTTCTGTATTTGATAATTACAAGTTCAGATCTACAAGTTATAATTTGCACTAATAATTTGTATTTAACAATTAGAAGTTCTGTATTTGACAATTACAAGTTAGGATCTTCAAGTTATAATTTGCAATAATAATTAGAAGCTACCAATTTTAAGTTCTGTATTTGACAATTACAAGTTCAGATCTCCAAGTTATAATTTGAAATAATAATTAGAAGCTATCAATTTTAAGTTCTGTATTTGACAATTACAAGTTCAGATCTTCAAGTTATAATTTTCAATAATAATTAGAAGCTATCAATTTTAAGTGCTGTATTTTACAATTACTAGTTCAGATCTTCAAGTAATAATTTTCACTAATAATTTGTATTTAACAATTAGAAGTTCTGTATTTGACTATTACAAGTTCAGATCTTCAAATTATTATTTGCAATCTAAGTTTGAATTTAATCATTCGAAGTTCTGTATTTACCTATTACAGGTTCAGATCTTCAAGTTATAATTTGCAATCACAATTTGTATTTAACAATGCTAAGTTGCGTATTTGTCTATTACAAGTTCAGATCTTCAAATTATAATTTGCAATAATAATTATAAGCTATCAATTTTAAGTTCTGTATTTGACAATTACAAGTACAGATCTTCAAACTATTATTTGCAATAATAATTAGAAGCTATCAATTTTAAGTTCTGCATTTGACAATTACAAGTTCAGATCTTCAAGTTATTATTTGCAATAATAATTAGAAGCTATTAATTTTAAGTTCTGTGTTTGACAATTACAAGTTCAGATCTTCAAGTTATAATTTGAAATAATAATTAGAAGCTATCAATTTTAAGTTCTGTATTTGATAATTACAAGTTCAGATCTTCAAGTTATAATTTGCACTAATAATTTGTATTTAACAATTAGAAGTTCTGTATTTGACAATTACACGTTCAGATCTTCAAGTTATAATTTGCAATAATAATTAGAAGCTATCAATTTTAAGTTCTGTATTTGACAATTACAAGTTCAGATCTTCAAGTTATAATTTTCAATAATAATTAGAAGCTATCAATTTTAAGTGCTGTATTTGACAATTACTAGTTCAGATCTTCAAGTAATAATTTTCACTAATAATTTGTATTTAACAATTAGAAGTTCTGTATTTGACTATTACAAGTTCAGATCTTCAAATTATTATTTGCAATCTTAGTTTGAATTTAATCATTCGAAGTTCTGTATTTACCTATTACAGGTTCAGATCTTCAAGTTATAATTTGCAATCACAATTTGTATTTAACAATGCTAAGTTGCGTATTTGTCTATTACAAGTTCAGATCTTCAAATTATAATTTGCAATAATAATTATAAGCTATCAATTTTAAGTTCTGTATTTGACAATTACAAGTACAGATCTTCAAACTATTATTTGCAATAATAATTAGAAGCTATCAATTTTAAGTTCTGCATTTGACAATTACAAGTTCAGATCTTCTAGTTATTATTTGCAATAATAATTATAAGCTATCAATTTTAAGTTCTGTATTTGACAATTACAAGTACAGATCTTCAAACTATTATTTGCAATAATAATTAGAAGCTATCAATTTTAAGTTCTGCATTTGACAATTACAAGTTCAGATCTTCAAGTTATTATTTGCAATAATAATTAGAAGCTATTAATTTTAAGTTCTGTATTTGACAATTACAAGTTAAGATCTTCAAGTTATAATTTGAAATAATAATTAGAAGCTATCAATTTTAAGTTCTGTATTTGACAATTACAAGTTCAGATCTTCAAGTTATAATTTGAAATAATAATTAGAAGCTATCAATTTTAAGTTCTGTATTTGACAATTACAAGTTCAGATCTTCAAGTTATAATTTGCAATAATAATTTGAAAGCTCTCAATTTTAAGTTCTGTATTTGACAATTACAAGTTCAGATCTTCTAGTTATAATTTGCACTAATAATTTGTATTTAACAATTAGAAGTTCTGTATTTGACAATTACAAGTTCAGATCTTCAAGTTATAATTTGCAATAATAATTAGAAGCTATCAATTTTAAGTTCTGTATTTGACAATTACTAGTTCAGATCTTCAAGTTATAATTTGCACTAATAATTTGTATTTACCAATTAGAAGTTCTGTATTTGACTATTACAAGTTCAGATCTTCAAGTTATAATTTGCAATAATAATTAGAAGCTATCAATTTTAAGTTCTGTATTTGACAATTACAAGTTCAGATCTTCAAGTTATAATTTGAAATAATAATTAGAAGCTATCAATTTTAAGTTCTGTATTTGACAATTACAAGTTCAGATCTTCAAGTTATAATTTGCAATAATAATTTGAAAGCTCTCAATTTTAAGTTCTGTATTTGACAATTACAAGTTCAGATCTTCAAGTTATAATTTACAATAATAATTAGAAGCTATCAATTTTAAGTTCTGTATTTGACAATTAAAAGTTCAGATCTTCAAGTTATAATTTGCAATAATAATTAGAAGCTATCAATTTTAAGTTCTGTATTTGACAATTACTAGTTCAGATCTTCAAGTTATAATTTGAAATAATAATTTGAATTTAACAAATCTAAGTTCTGTAATTCACTATTACAAGTTCAGATCTTCAAGTTATAATTTACAATAATAATTAGAAGCTATCAATTTTAAGTTCTGTATTTGACAATTACAAGGTCAGATCTTCAAGTTATTATTTGCAATAATAATTAGAAGCTATTAATTTTAAGTTCTGTGTTTGACAATTACAAGTTCAGATCTTCAAGTTATAATTTGAAATAATAATTAGAAGCTATCAATTTTAAGTTCTGTATTTGATAATTACAAGTTCAGATCTTCAAGTTATAATTTGCACTAATAATTTGTATTTAACAATTAGAAGTTCTGTATTTGACAATTACACGTTCAGATCTTCAAGTTATAATTTGCAATAATAATTAGAAGCTATCAATTTTAAGTTCTGTATTTGACAATTACAAGTTCAGATCTTCAAGTTATAATTTTCAATAATAATTAGAAGCTATCAATTTTAAGTGCTGTATTTGACAATTACTAGTTCAGATCTTCAAGTAATAATTTTCACTAATAATTTGTATTTAACAATTAGAAGTTCTGTATTTGACTATTACAAGTTCAGATCTTCAAATTACTATTTGCAATCTTAGTTTGAATTTAATAATTCGAAGTTCTGTATTTACCTATTACAGGTTCAGATCTTCAAGTTATAATTTGCAATCACAATTTGTATTTAACAATGCTAAGTTGCGTATTTGTCTATTACAAGTTCAGATCTTCAAATTATAATTTGCAATAATAATTATAAGCTATCAATTTTAAGTTCTGTATTTGACAATTACAAGTACAGATCTTCAAACTATTATTTGCAATAATAATTAGAAGCTATCAATTTTAAGTTCTGCATTTGACAATTACAAGTTCAGATCTTCAAGTTATTATTTGCAATAATAATTATAAGCTATCAATTTTAAGTTCTGTATTTGACAATTACAAGTACAGATCTTCAAACTATTATTTGCAATAATAATTAGAAGCTATCAATTTTAAGTTCTGCATTTGACAATTACAAGTTCAGATCTTCAAGTTATAATTTGAAATAATAATTAGAAGCTATCAATTTTAAGTTCTGTATTTGATAATTACAAGTTCAGATCTTCAAGTTATAATTTGCACTAATAATTTGTATTTAACAATTAGAAGTTCTGTATTTGACAATTACACGTTCAGATCTTCAAGTTATAATTTGCAATAATAATTAGAAGCTATCAATTTTAAGTTCTGTATTTGACAATTACAAGGTCAGATCTTCAAGTTATAATTTGCACTAATAATTTGTATTTAACAATTAGTAGTTCTGTATTTGACAATTACAAGTTAGGATCTTCAAGTTATAATTTGCAATAATAATTAGAAGCTACCAATTTTAAGGTCTGTATTTGACAATTACAAGTTCAGATCTTCAAGTTATAATTTGCAATAATAATTAGAAGCTATCAATTTTAAGTGCTGTATTTGACAATTACTAGTTCAGATCTTCAAGTAATAATTTTCACTAATAATTTGTATTTAACAATTAGAAGTTCAGTATTTGACTATTACAAGTTCAGATCTTCAAATTATTATTTGCAATCTTAGTTTGAATTTAATCATTCGAAGTTCTGTATTTACCTATTACAGGTTCAGATCTTCAAGTTATAATTTGCAATCACAATTTGTATTTAACAATGCTAAGTTGCGTATTTGTCTATTACAAGTTCAGATCTTCAAATTATAATTTGCAATAATAATTAGAAGCTATCAATTTTAAGTTCTGTATTTGACAATTACAAGTTCAGATCTTCAAGTTATTATTTGCAATAATAATTAGAAGCTATCAATTTTAAGTTCTGTATTTGACAATTACAAGTTCAGATCTTCAAGTTATAATTTGCAATAATAATTAGAAGCTATCAATTTTAAGTGCTGTATTTGACAATTACTAGTTCAGATCTTCAAGTAATAATTTTCACTAATAATTTGTATTTAACAATTAGAAGTTCTGTATTTGACTATTACAAGTTCAGATCTTCAAATTATTATTTGCAATCTTAGTTTGAATTTAATCATTCGAAGTTCTGTATTTACCTATTACAGGTTCAGATCTTCAAGTTATAATTTGCAATCACAATTTGTATTTAACAATGCTAAGTTGCGTATTTGTCTATTACAAGTTCAGATCTTCAAATTATAATTTGCAATAATAATTAGAAGCTATCAATTTTAAGTTCTGTATTTGACAATTACAAGTTCAGATCTTCAAGTTATTATTTGCAATAATAATTAGAAGCTATCAATTTTAAGTTCTGTATTTGACAATTACAAGTTCAGATCTTCAAGTTATTATTTGCAATAATAATTAGAAGCTATCAATTTTAAGTTCTGTATTTGACAATTACAAGTTCAGATCTCCAAGTTATAATTTGAAATAATAACTAGAAGCTATCAATTTTAAGTTCTGTATTTGACAATTACAAGTTCAGATCTTCACGTTATAATTTGCAATAATAATTAGAAGCTATCAATTTTAAGTGCTGTATTTGACAATTACTAGTTCAGATCTTCAAGTAATAATTTTCACTAATAATTTGTATTTAACAATTAAAAGTTCTGTATTTGACTATTACAAGTTCAGATCTTCAAATTATTATTTGCAATCTTAGTTTGAATTTAATCATTCGAAGTTCTGTATTTACCTATTACAGGTTCAGATCTTCGAGTAATAATTTGCACTAATACTTTGTATTTAACAATTCGAAGTTCTGTATTTGACTATTACAAGTTCAGATCTTCAAGTTATAATTTGAATTATAATTATAAGCTATCAATTTTAAGTTCTGTATTTGACAATTACAAGTACAGATCTTCAAACTATTATTTGCAATAATAATTAGAAGCTATCAATTTTAAGTTCTGCATTTGACAATTACAAGTTCAGATCTTCAAGTTATAATTTGCAATAATAATTAGAAGCTATCAATTTTAAGTTCTGTATTTGATAATTACAAGTTCAGATCTTCAAGTTATAATTTGAAATAATAATTAGAAGCTATCAATTTTAAGTTCTGTATTTGACAATTACTAGTTCAGATCTTCAAGTTATAATTTGCACTAATAATTTGTATTTACCAATTAGAAGTTCTGTATTTGACTATTACAAGTTCAGATCTTCAAGTTATAATTTGCAATAATAATTAGAAGCTATCAATTTTAAGTTCTGTATTTGACAATTACAAGTTCAGATCTTCAAGTTATAATTTGAAATAATAATTAGAAGCTATCAATTTTAAGTTCTGTATTTGACAATTACAAGTTCAGATCTGCAAGTTATAATTTGCAATAATAATTTGAAAGCTCTCAATTTTAAGTTCTGTATTTGACAATTACAAGTTCAGATCTTCAAGTTATAATTTACAATAATAATTAGAAGCTATCAATTTTAAGTTCTGTATTTGACAATTAAAAGTTCAGATCTTCAAGTTATAATTTGCAATAATAATTAGAAGCTATCAATTTTAAGTTCTGTATTTGACAATTACTAGTTCAGATCTTCAAGTTATAATTTGAAATAATAATTTGAATTTAACAAATCTAAGTTCTGTAATTCACTATTACAAGTTCAGATCTTCAAGTTATAATTTACAATAATAATTAGAAGCTATCAATTTTAAGTTCTGTATTTGACAATTACAAGGTCAGATCTTCAAGTTATTATTTGCAATAATAATTAGAAGCTATTAATTTTAAGTTCTGTGTTTGACAATTACAAGTTCAGATCTTCAAGTTATAATTTGAAATAATAATTAGAAGCTATCAATTTTAAGTTCTGTATTTGATAATTACAAGTTCAGATCTTCAAGTTATAATTTGCACTAATAATTTGTATTTAACAATTAGAAGTTCTGTATTTGACAATTACACGTTCAGATCTTCAAGTTATAATTTGCAATAATAATTAGAAGCTATCAATTTTAAGTTCTGTATTTGATAATTACAAGTTCAGATCTTCAAGTTATAATTTGCACTAATAATTTGTATTTAACAATTAGAAGTTCTGTATTTGACAATTACACGTTCAGATCTTCAAGTTATAATTTGCAATAATAATTAGAAGCTATCAATTTTAAGTTCTGTATTTGACAATTACAAGTTCAGATCTTCAAGTTATAATTTGCAATAATAATTAGAAGCTATCAATTTTAAGTGCTGTATTTGACAATTACTAGTTCAGATCTTCAAGTAATAATTTTCACTAATAATTTGTATTTAACAATTAGAAGTTCTGTATTTGACTATTACAAGTTCAGATCTTCAAATTATTATTTGCAATCTTAGTTTGAATTTAATCATTCGAAGTTCTGTATTTACCTATTACAGGTTCAGATCTTCAAGTTATAATTTGCAATCACAATTTGTATTTAACAATGCTAAGTTGCGTATTTGTCTATTACAAGTTCAGATCTTCAAATTATAATTTGCAATAATAATTAGAAGCTATCAATTTTAAGTTCTGTATTTGACAATTACAAGTTCAGATCTTCAAGTTATTATTTGCAATAATAATTAGAAGCTATCAATTTTAAGTTCTGTATTTGACAATTACAAGTTCAGATCTTCAAGTTATTATTTGCAATAATAATTAGAAGCTATCAATTTTAAGTTCTGTATTTGACAATTACAAGTTCAGATCTCCAAGTTATAATTTGAAATAATAACTAGAAGCTATCAATTTTAAGTTCTGTATTTGACAATTACAAGTTCAGATCTTCACGTTATAATTTGCAATAATAATTAGAAGCTATCAATTTTAAGTGCTGTATTTGACAATTACTAGTTCAGATCTTCAAGTAATAATTTTCACTAATAATTTGTATTTAACAATTAAAAGTTCTGTATTTGACTATTACAAGTTCAGATCTTCAAATTATTATTTGCAATCTTAGTTTGAATTTAATCATTCGAAGTTCTGTATTTACCTATTACAGGTTCAGATCTTCGAGTAATAATTTGCACTAATACTTTGTATTTAACAATTCGAAGTTCTGTATTTGACTATTACAAGTTCAGATCTTCAAGTTATAATTTGAATTATAATTATAAGCTATCAATTTTAAGTTCTGTATTTGACAATTACAAGTACAGATCTTCAAACTATTATTTGCAATAATAATTAGAAGCTATCAATTTTAAGTTCTGCATTTGACAATTACAAGTTCAGATCTTCAAGTTATAATTTGCAATAATAATTAGAAGCTATCAATTTTAAGTTCTGTATTTGATAATTACAAGTTCAGATCTTCAAGTTATAATTTGAAATAATAATTAGAAGCTATCAATTTTAAGTTCTGTATTTGACAATTACTAGTTCAGATCTTCAAGTTATAATTTGCACTAATAATTTGTATTTACCAATTAGAAGTTCTGTATTTGACTATTACAAGTTCAGATCTTCAAGTTATAATTTGCAATAATAATTAGAAGCTATCAATTTTAAGTTCTGTATTTGACAATTACAAGTTCAGATCTTCAAGTTATAATTTGAAATAATAATTAGAAGCTATCAATTTTAAGTTCTGTATTTGACAATTACAAGTTCAGATCTTCAAGTTATAATTTGCAATAATAATTTGAAAGCTCTCAATTTTAAGTTCTGTATTTGACAATTACAAGTTCAGATCTTCAAGTTATAATTTACAATAATAATTAGAAGCTATCAATTTTAAGTTCTGTATTTGACAATTAAAAGTTCAGATCTTCAAGTTATAATTTGCAATAATAATTAGAAGCTATCAATTTTAAGTTCTGTATTTGACAATTACTAGTTCAGATCTTCAAGTTATAATTTGAAATAATAATTTGAATTTAACAAATCTAAGTTCTGTAATTCACTATTACAAGTTCAGATCTTCAAGTTATAATTTACAATAATAATTAGAAGCTATCAATTTTAAGTTCTGTATTTGACAATTACAAGGTCAGATCTTCAAGTTATTATTTGCAATAATAATTAGAAGCTATTAATTTTAAGTTCTGTGTTTGACAATTACAAGTTCAGATCTTCAAGTTATAATTTGAAATAATAATTAGAAGCTATCAATTTTAAGTTCTGTATTTGATAATTTCAAGTTCAGATCTTCAAGTTATAATTTGCACTAATAATTTGTATTTAACAATTAGAAGTTCTGTATTTGACAATTACACGTTCAGATCTTCAAGTTATAATTTGCAATAATAATTAGAAGCTATCAATTTTAAGTTCTGTATTTGACAATTACAAGTTCAGATCTTCAAGTTATAATTTTCAATAATAATTAGAAGCTATCAATTTTAAGTGCTGTATTTGACAATTACTAGTTCAGATCTTCAAGTAATAATTTTCACTAATAATTTGTATTTAACAATTAGAAGTTCTGTATTTGACTATTACAAGTTCAGATCTTCAAATTATTATTTGCAATCTTAGTTTGAATTTAATAATTCGAAGTTCTGTATTTACCTATTACAGGTTCAGATCTTCAAGTTATAATTTGCAATCACAATTTGTATTTAACAATGCTAAGTTGCGTATTTGTCTATTACAAGTTCAGATCTTCAAATTATAATTTGCAATAATATTTATAAGCTATCAATTTTAAGTTCTGTATTTGACAATTACAAGTACAGATCTTCAAACTATTATTTGCAATAATAATTAGAAGCTATCAATTTTAAGTTCTGCATTTGACAATTACAAGTTCAGATCTTCAAGTTATTATTTGCAATAATAATTATAAGCTATCAATTTTAAGTTCTGTATTTGACAATTACAAGTACAGATCTTCAAACTATTATTTGCAATAATAATTAGAAGCTATCAAATTTAAGTTCTGCATTTGACAATTACAAGTTCAGATCTTCAAGTTATTATTTGCAATAATAATTAGAAGCTATTAATTTTAAGTTCTGTGTTTGACAATTACAAGTTCAGATCTTCAAGTTATAATTTGAAATAATAATTAGAAGCTATCAATTTTAAGTTCTGTATTTGATAATTACAAGTTCAGATCTTCAAGTTATAATTTGCACTAATAATTTGTATTTAACAATTAGAAGTTCTGTATTTGACAATTACACGTTCAGATCTTCAAGTTATAATTTGCAATAATAATTAGAAGCTATCAATTTTGAGTTCTGTATTTGACAATTACAAGGTCAGATCTTCAAGTTATAATTTGCACTAATAATTTGTATTTAACAATTAGTAGTTCTGTATTTGACAATTACAAGTTAGGATCTTCAAGTTATAATTTGCAATAATAATTAGAAGCTACCAATTTTAAGTTCTGTATTTGACAATTACAAGTTCAGATCTTCAAGTTATAATTTGCAATAATAATTAGAAGCTATCAATTTTAAGTGCTGTATTTGACAATTACTAGTTCAGATCTTCAAGTAATAATTTTCACTAATAATTTGTATTTAACAATTAGAAGTTCTGTATTTGACTATTACAAGTTCAGATCTTCAAATTATTATTTGCAATCTTAGTTTGAATTTAATCATTCGAAGTTCTGTATTTACCTATTACAGGTTCAGATCTTCGAGTAATAATTTGCACTAATACTTTGTATTTAACAATTCGAAGTTCTGTATTTGACTATTACAAGTTCAGATCTTCAAGTTATAATTTGAATTATAATTATAAGCTATCAATTTTAAGTTCTGTATTTGACAATTACAAGTACAGATCTTCAAACTATTATTTGCAATAATAATTAGAAGCTATCAATTTTAAGTTCTGCATTTGACAATTACAAGTTCAGATCTTCAAGTTATAATTTGCAATAATAATTAGAAGCTATCAATTTTAAGTTCTGTATTTGATAATTACAAGTTCAGATCTTCAAGTTATAATTTGAAATAATAATTAGAAGCTATCAATTTTAAGTTCTGTATTTGACAATTACTAGTTCAGATCTTCAAGTTATAATTTGCACTAATAATTTGTATTTACCAATTAGAAGTTCTGTATTTGACTATTACAAGTTCAGATCTTCAAGTTATAATTTGCAATAATAATTAGAAGCTATCAATTTTAAGTTCTGTATTTGACAATTACAAGTTCAGATCTTCAAGTTATAATTTGAAATAATAATTAGAAGCTATCAATTTTAAGTTCTGTATTTGACAATTACAAGTTCAGATCTTCAAGTTATAATTTGCAATAATAATTTGAAAGCTCTCAATTTTAAGTTCTGTATTTGACAATTACAAGTTCAGATCTTCAAGTTATAATTTACAATAATAATTAGAAGCTATCAATTTTAAGTTCTGTATTTGACAATTAAAAGTTCAGATCTTCAAGTTATAATTTGCAATAATAATTAGAAGCTATCAATTTTAAGTTCTGTATTTGACAATTACTAGTTCAGATCTTCAAGTTATAATTTGAAATAATAATTTGAATTTAACAAATCTAAGTTCTGTAATTCACTATTACAAGTTCAGATCTTCAAGTTATAATTTACAATAATAATTAGAAGCTATCAATTTTAAGTTCTGTATTTGACAATTACAAGGTCAGATCTTCAAGTTATTATTTGCAATAATAATTAGAAGCTATTAATTTTAAGTTCTGTGTTTGACAATTACAAGTTCAGATCTTCAAGTTATAATTTGAAATAATAATTAGAAGCTATCAATTTTAAGTTCTGTATTTTGTAACAAATTTTAGTAGAATTTGTTTTGGTTTCATTGCGCACGCCACTGCCTTCGTGCTTCAGACCGTACGCTTGTGGTATTATCAAAATTTATTTTGGATAAGTAAGCAAATTTTTGATTCTGGACTCGAGGTTATTATTTTATGATACCAGCTTGTCGTTGTGTTTTAGAAAATTTTCGCCAATCTCGTTAGGTAGGATTTTGTTGTTTAATTACTATGTAATTATTTATTTTTTTATCGCTTATAGGAAGCACCTTTTTATTGCGAGTCGAAATTTTTATTGGTAACGAACGGCAACATAGTTTTTTTGGAAATTTGCTACATTCCATTTGAATGTGATAGTTACCTTTTTGCTGGCACATTTTGCGTTAAGTGCTTATCGGCGATTTAGTATTTTGATTTTGGCCGCCCGTTATTATTTACCCATTGAAGGCGTTTGCACCATTTTTTATAAGAATTGAGAACTTGTCACGAAGATCCGTTCTACTGAAGTTCCCGAGAATCAAGCTGCAACACGGGGAAGAATTTCCGAAGCCATTTTCAATTCCATCTCCAGACGTTTGGGGGCGAGACAGAAGATTAGTTTTTTTTCATCTTTCTGCTGCTGGTCTGTCAGGTTGGGTTCACCCCTGTATAAGGAATTATTGTGTAAACTTACTGATAGCTATCGGGGTAAGTGTTTTTTATTTGAATTCTAATCTGGCGGGCCAATTTATTTGTTATTTGAGCAGTGCGTTTAATTTTGAAGTTAAGTGGCGTAGTGGCTACTTTTTCGTAAACTTTTGTTTTGTAAACGCGCCTGAACGTTCGTTTGAGTTATTTTTATTTTCCTTCAAGACGACTGACGATTGCACTGACCTCTGTAATTTTGGATTTGTGGTATTCACAAATAAATATATTTTTTTAATTCGTTATTTTTTTTGAGAGCTATACTTGCAGCATTTCCGAACCACTACCTCGCGACCGCAATATTTCAGCTAGTTATAACAACTTGGGTTCTCTCACTATTTAAAAGCTGGTTTCGTTATCCAGCGTGAGAGGAAAACTCTTGTAACCCGCAAGGGAAGCAGGAATTTTTCGTTTCACTGGCGCCCAACGTGGGGCCCGAGTTTGAGCGGAATTTTTATTTCATTGTCACAAATTTTGGTGTGCGAAAAAAAACACTGCAGGTTTAGTTCTTCCGGGGGCAGTTGTCAGTCATTCACAGTCATCAGTTGTCGCGACGGAGGTTTTACCTGTGTTGTGTGCTCTTTTTCAGGGAGCAGAAGTGATCGGGCTTCGAGACAAGTTTCACATTCTTTTGCAATTATTTTGTGTTACCAAACATTTAATTTGGTTTATTTAGTTTTGCAATTGATTTTAGAAGGTGCTTCCTATATTATTGTTGTTTTGCTATTCCAGTACTGTTTAGTTAGATTTACATTTTGTGAATATTTTGTGCTGTATTGGATAACACGAGCGTTATCGCATTACTGTTTTTTGGTTTCACATTTAGTGAGATTGTTTTGCTGTACTGGATAGCACGATTTTAGACGAGATTGAATTTGGCACTTTTATTTTTTTTGCGTACGGTTGCCCCGTAATTTTTATTGCGTTAAAGTTTTTTGATGATGTCGGGTTACGTAGCTGCTTTAACTCGTGAGGAGTTGGAAGTAGAATTGAAATTTCGCAATTATGACCTTAAAGTCACACATTTAGCTACGAGGAGGAAGGATTTAAAAAAGCTCCTTCGTGATGAAAAGTTCAATTCTAAATTAGGTTTTCATACTTATATACCGGAAGACCCTCGAGCGGATATGAAAATATGTGCAAAAGCATTAAAAGAACTTACTGACCAAATCACTAAATTAGAAGTGAAGTTAGATACGCCAATTTTAAAATTGACTACTTATCGTTTGGCACATTATACAAATAGGTTAGATATTATGCAGGGTGCTGGGTTTAAGGATGATCGTGACGTTTTATTATCTGAGGCTCGAGCGCTTAGGGAGCGTGTAGAAAAGTTAATCGAGATGGAAGGAAGTTCGGACGATGATGCAGGGGATGGCGGTCATGACGACTTATGCGATCTTAAATTGGGTACTCCTGTAAGAAAATCGTCTTTAATAGAATCTCCGGCATCGACGAATGACCTAGTATCAGCTCTCGCGGGTTTATTACAGCAGCGAAAACCGGAACGTGTACCAGTGTACAAGTGGGGACTTCAATTTGATGGAAGTGGGGACTTCCATGCAGTTTTTGATTTTATCGAGAGGGCGAGAGAGCTTTCGATCTCAAGGGGAATTTCGGAAACTGAATTGTTTGATAAAGCCGTGGAATTTTTTACTGGGGAGGCGCTGGTGTGGTATCGCAGCCTAGGGTCTCACGTTACCACCTGGGGACAATTAATTGATGAATTCAAAATCCGATTTTTATCATTAGATTTTAATCGAGAATATCTCGAACAGGTGCGTACATACAAGCAAGCCCCTGGGGAAGCGGTGAGGACTTATGTGGAGTCAATGTTTTCGAAATTCAGTAGAATTAATCCTCCTCCTTCAGAGGATGAACAAATGTGGGTAATCCGAAGAAACATGTCGCCGCAGATTTCTCTGGCGATGGGAACGGCAAACCTAGTAAATAAGCGTGATTTTATCCAGGCAGCGCAAGCTGCTGAACGTCTTGTCAACTGGACTTCTGAGAATGAAGCCTCGGTTTCAGCTGTTACAAAACCCACAATTGTTAAACCTGCTGCTCAGTCTTCTAAGACATCCAGGTGGGGTGTCTGTTGGAACTGTGGGGCGAAAGGCCATGCACATGCGAACTGCACTAACCCGAGGAAAACATTTTGTTTTAGGTGCGGAAGTCCCGGAGTCACCACGAACACATGCAGGGGTAACCACTCAAAAAACGCGTCAGGGCAAAGCGGCGTCGTGGCGCGCCCCTTATAAATGCCATTAAAGCCGACAAGAAGGGTTGGGGGGATTGGCTAGTCAAAATTAGCGCCTTTTGCGGATCGACTTCCGATGCCTCCGCTCTCATTTCTCATCCTAAGTCAGACCAACGACCTCACGTCAGTCTAAGTGTAGGGGGAGTGCAACTCACAGCTTTGTTGGATTCCGGTGCCAGTGTTTCCATACTAGGCACCGAAGGACTTTATTTGATCGATCAGTTAGATTTGCATTTTTCTAAAAGCGGTATGTTGACTTTACGGTCAGCAGACGGAACTCCACAAGATGTTTTAGGTAGGGTAGTTTTGCCCATTTTGGTCGGTGGAGTGTTCCGCAATTTAGATGTTGTTGTATGCCGTAGCATTAATACGTGCTTAACATTAGGGGTAGATTTTTGCAAAGCATTTGGGGTCACAGTAGATTTTAAGCAAGACCAATTTTTTGTACATAAAGTAAATTCTTTGGAATTTATCAAAGAGCACAGTGACCTCAATATCGAACAACAGATTGCACTCGCCGCTATTAAGGATAGGTTTAAGACTCTAGATAGGGCAGAGCTAACTAGAACAAATAAGGTTGTACACGATATTAATACCGGGGATGCTGCCCCTGTAAAACAACGTGCGTATCCACTTTCACCAGCTATGCGAAAGATTGTTTATGCGGAACTCGATAAGCTTTTGGAGCAAAACATCATCAGGCCAAGCAAATCACCTTGGTCTTCTCCTATATTGGTCGTAAAGAAAGCTGACGGCTCTTATCGCCTGTGTTACGACGCTAGAAAACTAAATAAGTTATCAAAATTTGATGCCTTTCCTATCCCTAGGTTAGAAGACATTCTCATGAGACTTCGGGATGCTCGTTATATCACCACCATAGACTTGCGCAAAGCGTTCTACCAAGTCCCGTTAACTCCCGGGTCTTGTGAGAAAACAGCCTTCACAGTACCTGGTCGAGGTTTATTTGAGTTCGTGGTAATGCCTTTTGGTATTTCCAATGCGCCGGGTACTCTTCAGCGGTTAATGGAGTCCTTATTTGGCCCCTTGTTAGGAGAAAATATTTTTATTTATTTGGATGACATAATAGTCATAGCTAGCACGTTTGAAGAGCACCTTCGTTTACTTGATCAGGTATATGAGCGCTTGAAGGAGGCTAACCTAACCATCAATTGGGATAAATGTCAATTTTGTAGGGCATCTTTAACTTATTTAGGACATGTAGTAGACAAAGCTGGATTACACACAGATCCTGCTAAAGTGGAGGCCGTTACAAAGTTAGAGAGACCCACTACTGTTACGGGGGTTAGGCGTTTTATCGGCATGATAGGTTGGTACCGACGTTTTGTACCAAATTTTTCGTCCCTTTCTGCTCCTATCACGGAGTTGATTAAGGGTAGGGTGAAGCGTCAGTCCATAGTATGGACACCGGAAGCCGAAGCGTCATTTTTGCGTTTGAAAGAACTTTTGGTCTCGGCTCCAATTTTGGCAGCTCCAGACTTTGAAAAACGATTTTACATCCAGTGTGATGCGTCCAATTATGGGTTGGGTTGCGTTTTAACCCAGGGCGACGGCGATAACGAGCACGTCATTGCTTACGCGTCCCGCACTCTCAACAAGGCTGAGCGGAATTATTCGGTCACGGAGCGGGAGTGTTTGGCAGTGATTTTTGGGGTAGAGAAGTTTAGGCCCTATGTGGAGGGTACTGACTTTACGGTTATTACTGACCATCATTCTTTGTTGTGGCTTATGTCCATGAAGGATCCGACCGGTCGTTTGGCTAGATGGAGTGTTAGACTCTCCCAACATAATTTTAATATATTACATCGAAAGGGGAATCTAAATGTTGTACCTGACGCTCTTTCGCGCGCTCCTTTGGAGGTATCATCCTTAGAATTATCTGAGAATGATTTTGATGCCTGGTATCGGCGTATGTTGACTAAGGTTAGTCATTCTCCCACGCAATTTCCAGATTGGCGCATAGAATCGGGTATTTTGTATAAGCTCGTAGCCAACAAACTCGACATCACATCTAATTTGGTTGAATGGAAACAAGTGATTCCGAGATCTCGACGTAACGAGATTCTTCATCAATGTCATGATGATCCGACCTCGGCTCACTTGGGAGTTTCTAAAACTTTCAATAAAATTTGCGAACTATATTATTGGCCCAAAATGCGTGCGGATATTGGTCGGTATATACGCCGGTGTCAGGTATGCTTAGCGTCTAAGGCCTGCCAGGGAGGGCGATTTGGGTTAATGGGTAGCGAGAAGAAGGTGCAATTTCCCTTTCAGTGTATCTCTGTTGATTTAATGGGACCTTTCCCGAGGTCAACTAAGGGAAATACAATGTTACTTGTGGTATGTGATTGGTTTACCAAGTTCTTGCTGGTGCAACCTTTGCGAAAAGCTACTTCGAAAAAGATCTGTGAGTTTTTAGAGAATCAGGTTTTCCTGATATTTGGTGTGCCACAGATTTGTATGGTGGATAACGGTCCACAGTTTACCAGCAGGGAATTCAAAAAACTAATGAATGACTACAGCGTAAATCATCTGTGGTATAACGCCTCTTACCACCCACAAGTTAACTTCGTTGAAAGATACAATCGCGTGATGGGAACGGCTATACGATCATACGTTAACGATAACCATCGTACTTGGGATGAGCACATACATCGAATAGCTCACGCCTTACGCTCAGCAACTCACGAGGTGACGGGTTTCACTCCATCCTTTTTAAATCTTGGACGTACAGTACCCGTGAGGGGGGATTATTACGGTCGCGTCAAGGGGTTAGGGGAGGAAGACTTATCACTCGCTAACCGTGAAAGGCTGGTTGATAATATGAACCGGTTAAACGAGCTCTACATAGATGTAGTTAAACGTTTGAATGTGGCTTACAAGCGAAATGCCACGCATTACAACTTTAGGAAGCGCACCATACGCTTTAAGGTGGGAGATATTGTTTGGCGTAGGAATTTTGTTTTGTCCAAGGCGGTGGATAACTTTAATAGTAAGTTAGCGCCGAAATACATTAAATGTAGAGTTCGCGAGGTTACCGGTCCATTAACTTACCGCTTAGTAAATGAACAAGGAAAAGATGTAGGGGTATTTCACATCAAAGATTTAAAGCAGCATCCTCGGGAAGATTTAGACGAGACAGACGTGAGGGATGAAGATGAGCACGAGCTTCATTAGCTCAGTTGTTAAGTTTTTTTGTTTGTGTTTTATTATTTTTTTCTTTCATTTGAGAACAGAACACCGGGAGTTCTTATTTGCGCCATCAGAGATTTAATCTCTAGTACTTTAACTTTGCCAAAACTACTGTAGATGATATTTGTTGATCATGAGATGATCGAGTTGAATTATTTTATTTTTTTGAAGTTTCTATGTTCCAAGGACGCTGATTGCCTTGGTCCGAAACACTTTTTTTGTGCTGCTGGAGGTGTCCAGTTGGATACCTTTTCGAGCCGCTTGAAGTGGGTCCGAGGTGGTCCACTTCTTTATCTAGCACTAATGGCGCGCGTTAGTGTTGTATGGGGTAATTTTAGTTTAAATACAGGTCCAATGGGGTGCTGTATAATTAGTTATTGTATTTTATGTCGATGCTTTTGCGTAGTACGCATTTAGATCGCATTTTTTTTTATATGGCTATAGTAGCGTTTGCGCTCAGTCATGTAGGGTTCACGATTACGGATATAAGGATTATGTATCATAATCTTTGAGAATTCTCACTTTTATTTTAGTTCATTTAGTTTTGTATTTAGGGTTCATGATGTACTTCATGGTTTGGGTAGTAAAGAGTTTTTTTATTCCTGCAGTAGTTGAGGAATTGGTTCCAGCTAGTAGTACACCGTCTTCTTCAATCAGTCAGTAGTTAGAGTCACTTGAGTGCGGCAAAATCCTACCGAGTAGCAGTCTTGACCCGGTCAGACATTTTAGGGGAGGGCTGTGTAACAAATTTTAGTAGAATTTGTTTTGGTTTCATTGCGCACGCCACTGCCTTCGTGCTTCAGACCGTACGCTTGTGGTATTATCAAAATTTATTTTGGATAAGTAAGCAAATTTTTGATTCTGGACTCGAGGTTATTATTTTATGATACCAGCTTGTCGTTGTGTTTTAGAAAATTTTCGCCAATCTCGTTAGGTAGGATTTTGTTGTTTAATTACTATGTAATTATTTATTTTTTTATCGCTTATAGGAAGCACCTTTTTATTGCGAGTCGAAATTTTTATTGGTAACGAACGGCAACATAGTTTTTTTGGAAATTTGCTACATTCCATTTGAATGTGATAGTTACCTTTTTGCTGGCACATTTTGCGTTAAGTGCTTATCGGCGATTTAGTATTTTGATTTTGGCCGCCCGTTATTATTTACCCATTGAAGGCGTTTGCACCATTTTTTATAAGAATTGAGAACTTGTCACGAAGATCCGTTCTACTGAAGTTCCCGAGAATCAAGCTGCAACACGGGGAAGAATTTCCGAAGCCATTTTCAATTCCATCTCCAGACGTTTGGGGGCGAGACAGAAGATTAGTTTTTTTTCATCTTTCTGCTGCTGGTCTGTCAGGTTGGGTTCACCCCTGTATAAGGAATTATTGTGTAAACTTACTGATAGCTATCGGGGTAAGTGTTTTTTATTTGAATTCTAATCTGGCGGGCCAATTTATTTGTTATTTGAGCAGTGCGTTTAATTTTGAAGTTAAGTGGCGTAGTGGCTACTTTTTCGTAAACTTTTGTTTTGTAAACGCGCCTGAACGTTCGTTTGAGTTATTTTTATTTTCCTTCAAGACGACTGACGATTGCACTGACCTCTGTAATTTTGGATTTGTGGTATTCACAAATAAATATATTTTTTTAATTCGTTATTTTTTTTGAGAGCTATACTTGCAGCATTTCCGAACCACTACCTCGCGACCGCAATATTTCAGCTAGTTATAACAACTTGGGTTCTCTCACTATTTAAAAGCTGGTTTCGTTATCCAGCGTGAGAGGAAAACTCTTGTAACCCGCAAGGGAAGCAGGAATTTTTCGTTTCAATTTGATAATTACAAGTTCAGATCTTCAAGTTATAATTTGCACTAATAATTTGTATTTAACAATTAGAAGTTCTGTATTTGACAATTACACGTTCAGATCTTCAAGTTATAATTTGCAATAATAATTAGAAGCTATCAATTTTAAGTTCTGTATTTGACAATTACAAGTTCAGATCTTCAAGTTATAATTTTCAATAATAATTAGAAGCTATCAATTTTAAGTGCTGTATTTGACAATTACTAGTTCAGATCTTCAAGTAATAATTTTCACTAATAATTTGTATTTAACAATTAGAAGTTCTGTATTTGACTATTACAAGTTCAGATCTTCAAATTATTATTTGCAATCTTAGTTTGAATTTAATAATTCGAAGTTCTGTATTTACCTATTACAGGTTCAGATCTTCAAGTTATAATTTGCAATCACAATTTGTATTTAACAATGCTAAGTTGCGTATTTGTCTATTACAAGTTCAGATCTTCAAATTATAATTTGCAATAATAATTATAAGCTATCAATTTTAAGTTCTGTATTTGACAATTACAAGTACAGATCTTCAAACTATTATTTGCAATAATAATTAGAAGCTATCAATTTTAAGTTCTGCATTTGACAATTACAAGTTCAGATCTTCAAGTTATTATTTGCAATAATAATTATAAGCTATCAATTTTAAGTTCTGTATTTGACAATTACAAGTACAGATCTTCAAACTATTATTTGCAATAATAATTAGAAGCTATCAAATTTAAGTTCTGCATTTGACAATTACAAGTTCAGATCTTCAAGTTATTATTTGCAATAATAATTAGAAGCTATTAATTTTAAGTTCTGTGTTTGACAATTACAAGTTCAGATCTTCAAGTTATAATTTGAAATAATAATTAGAAGCTATCAATTTTAAGTTCTGTATTTGATAATTACAAGTTCAGATCTTCAAGTTATAATTTGCACTAATAATTTGTATTTAACAATTAGAAGTTCTGTATTTGACAATTACACGTTCAGATCTTCAAGTTATAATTTGCAATAATAATTAGAAGCTATCAATTTTGAGTTCTGTATTTGACAATTACAAGGTCAGATCTTCTAGTTATAATTTGCACTAATAATTTGTATTTAACAATTAGTAGTTCTGTATTTGACAATTACAAGTTAGGATCTTCAAGTTATAATTTGCAATAATAATTAGAAGCTACCAATTTTAAGTTCTGTATTTGACAATTACAAGTTCAGATCTTCAAGTTATAATTTGCAATAATAATTAGAAGCTATCAATTTTAAGTGCTGTATTTGACAATTACTAGTTCAGATCTTCAAGTAATAATTTTCACTAATAATTTGTATTTAACAATTAGAAGTTCTGTATTTGACTATTACAAGTTCAGATCTTCAAATTATTATTTGCAATCTTAGTTTGAATTTAATCATTCGAAGTTCTGTATTTACCTATTACAGGTTCAGATCTTCAAGTTATAATTTGCAATCACAATTTGTATTTAACAATGCTAAGTTGCGTATTTGTCTATTACAAGTTCAGATCTTCAAATTATAATTTGCAATAATAATTAGAAGCTATCAATTTTAAGTTCTGTATTTGACAATTACAAGTTCAGATCTTCAAGTTATAATTTGCAATAATAATTAGAAGCTATCAATTTTAAGTGCTGTATTTGACAATTACTAGTTCAGATCTTCAAGTAATAATTTGCACTAATAATTTGTATTTAACAATTAGAAGTTCTGTATTTGACAATTACAAGTTAGGATCTTCAAGTTATAATTTGCAATAATAATTAGAAGCTACCAATTTTAAGTTCTGTATTTGACAATTACAAGTTCAGATCTCCAAGTTATAATTTGAAATAATAACTAGAAGCTATCAATTTTAAGTTCTGTATTTGACAATTACAAGTTCAGATCTTCACGTTATAATTTGCAATAATAATTAGAAGCTATCAATTTTAAGTGCTGTATTTGACAATTACTAGTTCAGATCTTCAAGTAATAATTTTCACTAATAATTTGTATTTAACAATTAAAAGTTCTTTATTTGACTATTACAAGTTCAGATCTTCAAATTATTATTTGCAATCTTAGTTTGAATTTAATCATTCGAAGTTCTGTATTTACCTATTACAGGTTCAGATCTTCGAGTAATAATTTGCACTAATACTTTGTATTTAACAATTCGAAGTTCTGTATTTGACTATTACAAGTTCAGATCTTCAAGTTATAATTTGAATTATAATTATAAGCTATCAATTTTAAGTTCTGTATTTGACAATTACAAGTACAGATCTTCAAACTATTATTTGCAATAATAATTAGAAGCTATCAATTTTAAGTTCTGCATTTGACAATTACAAGTTCAGATCTTCAAGTTATAATTTGCAATAATAATTAGAAGCTATCAATTTTAAGTTCTGTATTTGATAATTACAAGTTCAGATCTACAAGTTATAATTTGCACTAATAATTTGTATTTAACAATTAGAAGTTCTGTATTTGACAATTACAAGTTAGGATCTTCAAGTTATAATTTGCAATAATAATTAGAAGCTACCAATTTTAAGTTCTGTATTTGACAATTACAAGTTCAGATCTCCAAGTTATAATTTGAAATAATAATTAGAAGCTATCAATTTTAAGTTCTGTATTTGACAATTACAAGTTCAGATCTTCAAGTTATAATTTTCAATAATAATTAGAAGCTATCAATTTTAAGTGCTGTATTTGACAATTACTAGTTCAGATCTTCAAGTAATAATTTTCACTAATAATTTGTATTTAACAATTAGAAGTTCTGTATTTGACTATTACAAGTTCAGATCTTCAAATTATTATTTGCAATCTTAGTTTGAATTTAATCATTCGAAGTTCTGTATTTACCTATTACAGGTTCAGATCTTCAAGTTATAATTTGCAATCACAATTTGTATTTAACAATGCTAAGTTGCGTATTTGTCTATTACAAGTTCAGATCTTCAAATTATAATTTGCAATAATAATTATAAGCTATCAATTTTAAGTTCTGTATTTGACAATTACAAGTACAGATCTTCAAACTATTATTTGCAATAATAATTAGAAGCTATCAATTTTAAGTTCTGCATTTGACAATTACAAGTTCAGATCTTCAAGTTATTATTTGCAATAATAATTAGAAGCTATTAATTTTAAGTTCTGTGTTTGACAATTACAAGTTCAGATCTTCAAGTTATAATTTGAAATAATAATTAGAAGCTATCAATTTTAAGTTCTGTATTTGATAATTACAAGTTCAGATCTTCAAGTTATAATTTGCACTAATAATTTGTATTTAACAATTAGAAGTTCTGTATTTGACAATTACACGTTCAGATCTTCAAGTTATAATTTGCAATAATAATTAGAAGCTATCAATTTTAAGTTCTGTATTTGACAATTACAAGTTCAGATCTTCAAGTTATAATTTTCAATAATAATTAGAAGCTATCAATTTTAAGTGCTGTATTTGACAATTACTAGTTCAGATCTTCAAGTAATAATTTTCACTAATAATTTGTATTTAACAATTAGAAGTTCTGTATTTGACTAATACAAGTTCAGATCTTCAAATTATTATTTGCAATCTTAGTTTGAATTTAATCATTCGAAGTTCTGTATTTACCTATTACAGGTTCAGATCTTCAAGTTATAATTTGCAATCACAATTTGTATTTAACAATGCTAAGTTGCGTATTTGTCTATTACAAGTTCAGATCTTCAAATTATAATTTGCAATAATAATTATAAGCTATCAATTTTAAGTTCTGTATTTGACAATTACAAGTACAGATCTTCAAACTATTATTTGCAATAATAATTAGAAGCTATCAATTTTAAGTTCTGCATTTGACAATTACAAGTTCAGATCTTCAAGTTATTATTTGCAATAATAATTATAAGCTATCAATTTTAAGTTCTGTATTTGACAATTACAAGTACAGATCTTCAAACTATTATTTGCAATAATAATTAGAAGCTATCAATTTTAAGTTCTGCATTTGACAATTACAAGTTCAGATCTTCAAGTTATTATTTGCAATAATAATTAGAAGCTATTAATTTTAAGTTCTGTGTTTGACAATTACAAGTTCAGATCTTCAAGTTATAATTTGAAATAATAATTAGAAGCTATCAATTTTAAGTTCTGTATTTGATAATTACAAGTTCAGATCTTCAAGTTATAATTTGCACTAATAATTTGTATTTAACAATTAGAAGTTCTGTATTTGACAATTACACGTTCAGATCTTCAAGTTATAATTTGCAATAATAATTAGAAGCTATCAATTTTAAGTTCTGTATTTGACAATTACAAGGTCAGATCTTCAAGTTATAATTTGCACTAATAATTTGTATTTAACAATTAGTAGTTCTGTATTTGACAATTACAAGTTAGGATCTTCAAGTTATAATTTGCAATAATAATTAGAAGCTACCAATTTTAAGTTCTGTATTTGACAATTACAAGTTCAGATCTCCAAGTTATAATTTGAAATAATAATTAGAAGCTATCAATTTTAAGTTCTGTATTTGACAATTACAAGTTCAGATCTTCAAGTTATAATTTGCAATAATAATTAGAAGCTATCAATTTTAAGTGCTGTATTTGACAATTACTAGTTCAGATCTTCAAGTAATAATTTTCACTAATAATTTGTATTTAACAATTAGAAGTTCTGTATTTGACTATTACAAGTTCAGATCTTCAAATTATTATTTGCAATCTTAGTTTGAATTTAATCATTCGAAGTTCTGTATTTACCTATTACAAGTTCAGATCTCCAAGTTATAATTTGAAATAATAATTAGAAGCTATTAATTTTAAGTTCTGTATTTGACAATTACAAGTTCAGATCTTCAAGTTATAATTTGAAATAATAATTAGAAGCTATCAATTTTAAGTGCTGTATTTGACAATTACAAGGTCAGATCTTCAAGTTATAATTTGCACTAATAATTTGTATTTAACAATTAGTAGTTCTGTATTTGACAATTACAAGTTCAGATCTCCAAGTTATAATTTGAAATAATAATTAGAAGCTATCAATTTTAAGTTCTGTATTTGACAATTACAAGTTCAGATCTTCAAGTTATAATTTGCAATAATAATTAGAAGCTATCAATTTTAAGTTCTGTATTTGACAATTACAAGGTCAGATCTTCAAGTTATAATTTGCACTAATAATTTGTATTTAACAATTAGTAGTTCTGTATTTGACAATTACAAGTTAGGATCTTCAAGTTATAATTTGCAATAATAATTAGAAGCTACCAAGTTTAGGTTCTGTATTTGACAATTACAAGTTCAGATCTCCAAGTTATAATTTGAAATAATAATTAGAAGCTATCAATTTTAAGTTCTGTATTTGACAATTACAAGTTCAGATCTTCAAGTTATAATTTGCATTAATAATTAGAAGCTATCAATTTTAAGTGCTGTATTTGACAATTACTAGTTCAGATCTTCAAGTAATAATTTTCACTAATAATTTGTATTTAACAATTAGAAGTTCTGTATTTGACTATTACAAGTTCAGATCTTCAAATTATTATTTGCAATCTTAGTTTGAATTTAATCATTCGAAGTTCTGTATTTACCTATTACAGGTTCAGATCTTCAAGTTATAATTTGCAATCACAATTTGTATTTAACAATGCTAAGTTGCGTATTTGTCTATTACAAGTTCAGATCTTCAAATTATAATTTGCAATAATAATTAGAAGCTATCAATTTTAAGTTCTGTATTTGACAATTACAAGTTCAGATCTTCAAGTTATTATTTGCAATAATAATTAGAAGCTATCAATTTTAAGTTCTGTATTTGACAATTACAAGTTCAGATCTTCAAGTTATAATTTGCAATAATAATTAGAAGCTATCAATTATAAGTGCTGTATTTGACAATTACTAGTTCAGATCTTCAAGTAATAATTTGCACTAATAATTTGTATTTAACAATTAGAAGTTCTGTATTTGACTATTACAAGTTCAGATCTTCAAATTATTATTTGCAATAATAATTAGAAGCTATCAATTTTAAGTTCTGTATTTGACAATTACAAGTTCAGATCTCCAAGTTATAATTTGAAATAATAATTAGAAGCTATCAATTTTAAGTTCTGTATTTGACAATTACAAGTTCAGATCTTCAAGTTATAATTTGCAATAATAATTAGATGCTATCAATTTTAAGTGCTGTATTTGACAATTACTAGTTCAGATCTTCAAGTAATAATTTGCACTAATAATTTGTATTTAACAATTAGAAGTTCTGTATTTGACTATTACAAGTTCAGATCTTCAAATTATTATTTGCAATAATAATTAGAAGCTATCAATTTTAAGTTCTGTATTTCACAATTACAAGTTCAGATCTCCAAGTTATAATTTGAAATAATAATTAGAAGCTATCAATTTTAAGTTCTGTATTTGACAATTACAAGTTCAGATCTTCAAGTTATAATTTGCAATAATAATTAGAAGCTATCAATTTTAAGTGCTGTATTTGACAATTACTAGTTCAGATCTTCAAGTAATAATTTGCACTAATAATTTGTATTTAACAATTAGAAGTTCTGTATTTGACAATTACTAGTGCAGATCTTCAAGTTATAATTTGAAATAATAATTTGAATTTAACAAATCTAAGTTCTGTAATGCACTATTACAAGTTCAGATCTTCAAGTTATAATTTACAATAATAAATAGAATCTATCAATTTTAAGTTCTGTATTTGACAATTACAAGTTCAGATCTTCTAGTTATAATTTGCACTAATAATTTGTATTTAACAATTAGAAGTTCTGTATTTGACAATTACAAGTTCAGATCTTCAAGTTATAATTTGCAATAATAATTAGAAGCTATCAATTTTAAGTTCTGTATTTGACAATTACAAGTTAAGATCTTCAAGTTATAATTTGAAATAATAATTAGAAGCTATCAATTTTAAGTTCTGTATTTGACAATTACAAGTTCAGATCTTCAAGTTATAATTTGCAATAATAATTAGAAGCTATCAATTTTAAGTTCTGTATTTGACAATTACTAGTTCAGATCTTCAAGTTATAATTTGCACTAATAATTTGTATTTACCTATTAGAAGTTCTGTATTTGACTATTACAAGTTCAGATCTTCAAGTTATAATTTGCAATAATAATTAGAAGCTATCAATTTTAAGTTCTGTATTTGACAATTACAAGTTCAGATCTTCAAGTTATAATTTGAAATAATAATTAGAAGCTATCAATTTTAAGTTCTGTATTTGACAATTACTAGTTCAGATCATCAAGTAATAATTTGCAATAATAATTAGAAGCTATCAATTTTAAGTGCTGTATTTGACAATTACTAGTTCAGATCATCAAGTAATAATTTGCACTAATAATTTGTATTTAACAATTAGAAGTTCTGTATTTGACAATTACTAGTGCAGATCTTCAAGTTATAATTTGAAATAATAATTTGAATTTAACAAATCTAAGTTCTGTAATGCACTATTACAAGTTCAGATCTTCATGTTATAATTTACAATAATAAATAGAATCTATCAATTTTAAGTTCTGTATTTGACAATTACAAGTTCAGATCTTCAAGTTATAATTTGCACTAATAATTTGTATTTAACAATTAGAAGTTCTGTATTTGACAATTACAAGTTCAGATCTTCAAGTTATAATTTGCAATAATAATTAGCAGCTATCAATTTTAAGTTCTGTATTTGACAATTACAAGTTAAGATCTTCAAGTTATAATTTGATATAATAATTAGAAGCTATCAATTTTAAGTTCTGTATTTGACAATTACAAGTTCAGATCTTCAAGTTATAATTTGCAATAATAATTAGAAGCTATCAATTTTAAGTTCTGTATTTGACAATTACTAGTTCAGATCTTCAAGTTATAATTTGCACTAATAATTTGTATTTAACAATTAGAAGTTCTGTATTTGACTATTACAAGTTCAGATCTTCAAGTTATAATTTGCAATAATAATTAGAAGCTATCAATTTTAAGTTCTGTATTTGACAATTACAAGTTCAGATCTTCAAGTTATAATTTGAAATAATAATTAGAAGCTATCAATTTTAAGTTCTGTATTTGACAATTACAAGTTCAGATCTTCAAGTTATAATTTGCAATTATAATTAGAAGCTCTCAATTTTAAGTTCTGTATTTGACAATTACAAGTTCAGATCTTCAAGTTATAATTTACAATAATAATTAAAGCTATCAATTTTAAGTTCTGTATTTGACAATTAAAAGTTCAGATCTTCAAGTTATAATTTGCAATAATAATTAGAAGCTATCAATTTTAAGTTCTGTATTTGACAATTACTAGTTCAGATCTTCAAGTTATAATTTGAAATAATAATTTGAATTTAACAAATCTAAGTTCTGTAATTCACTATTACAAGTTCAGATCTTCAAGTTATAATTTACAATAATAATTAGAAGCTATCAATTTTAAGTTCTGTATTTGACAATTACAAGGTCAGATCTTCAAGTTATAATTTGCACTAATAATTTGTATTTAACAATTAGAAGTTCTGTATTTGACAATTACAAGTTCAGATCTTCAAGTTATAATTTGCAATAATAATTAGAAGCTATCAATTTTAAGTTCTGTATTTGACAATTACAAGTTCAGATCTCCAAGTTATAATTTGAAATAATAATTTGAATTTAACAAATCTAAGTTCTGTAATTCACTAGTACAAGTTCAGATCTTCAAGTTATAATTTGCAATAATAATTAGAAGCTATCAATTTTAAGTTCTGTATTTGACAATTACTAGTTCAGATCTTCAAGTTATAATTTGAAATAATAATTTGAATTTAACAAATCTAAGTTCTGTAATTCACTATTACAAGTTCAGATCTTCAAGTTATAATTTACAATAATAATTAGAAGCTATCAATTTTAAGTTCTGTATTTGACAATTACAAGGTCAGATCTTCAAGTTATAATTTGCACTAATAATTGGTATTTAACAATTAGAAGTTCTGTATTTGACAATTACAAGTTCAGATGTTCAAGTTATAATTTGCAATAATAATTAGAAGCTATCAATTTTAAGTTCTGTATTTGACAATTACAAGTTCAGATCTCCAAGTTATAATTTGAAATAATAATTAGAAGCTATCAATTTTAAGTTCTGTATTTGACAATTACAAGTTCAGATCTTCAAGTTATAATTTGCAATAATAATTAGAAGCTATCAATTTTAAGTGCTGTATTTGACAATTACTAGTTCTGATCTTCAAGTAATAATTTTACACTAATAATTTGTATTTAACAATTAGAAGTTCTGTATTTGACTATTACAAGTTCAGATCTTCAAATTATTATTTGCAATCTTAGTTTGAATTTAATCATTCGAAGTTCTGTATTTACCTATTACAGGTTCAGATCTTCAAGTAATAATTTGCACTAATACTTGGTATTTAACAATTCGAAGTTCTGTATTTGACTATTACAAGTTCAGATCTTCAAGTTATAGTTTGAATTATAATTATAAGCTATCAATTTTAAGTTCTGTATTTGACAATTACAAGTACAGATCTTCAAACTATTATTTGCAATAATAATTAGAAGCTATCAATTTTAAGTTCTACATTTGACAATTACTACTTCTGATCTTCAAGTTATTATTTGCAATAATAATTAGAAGCTATTAATTTTAAGTTCTGTATTTGACAATTACAAGTTCAGATCTTCAAGTTATAATTTGAAATAATAATTAGAAGCTATCAATTTTAAGTTCTGTATTTGATAATTACAAGTTCAGATCTTCAAGTTATAATTTGCACTAATAATTTGTATTTAACAATTAGAAGTTCTGTATTTGACAATTACACGTTCAGATCTTCAAGTTATAATTTGCAATAATAATTTGTATTTAACAATTAGAAGTTCTGTATTTGACAATTACAAGTTAGGATCTTCAAGTTATAATTTGCAATAATAATTAGAAGCTACCAATTTTAAGTTCTGTATTTGACAATTACAAGTTCAGATCTCCAAGTTATAATTTGAAATAATAATTAGAAGCTATCAATTTTAAGTTCTGTATTTGACAATTACAAGTTCAGATCTTCAAGTTATAATTTTCAATAATAATTAGAAGCTATCAATTTTAAGTGCTGTATTTGACAATTACTAGTTCAGATCTTCAAGTAATAATTTTCACTAATAATTTGTATTTAACAATTAGAAGTTCTGTATTTGACTATTACAAGTTCAGATCTTCAAATTATTATTTGCAATCTTAGTTTGAATTTAATCATTCGAAGTTCTGTATTTACCTATTACAGGTTCAGATCTTCAAGTTATAATTTGCAATCACAATTTGTATTTAACAATGCTAAGTTGCGTATTTGTCTATTACAAGTTCAGATCTTCAAATTATAATTTGCAATAATAATTATAAGCTATCAATTTTAAGTTCTGTATTTGACAATTACAAGTACAGATCTTCAAACTATTATTTGCAATAATAATTAGAAGCTATCAATTTTAAGTTCTGCATTTGACAATTACAAGTTCAGATCTTCAAGTTATTATTTGCAATAATAATTAGAAGCTATTAATTTTAAGTTCTGTGTTTGACAATTACAAGTTCAGATCTTCAAGTTATAATTTGAAATAATAATTAGAAGCTATCAATTTTAAGTTCTGTATTTGATAATTACAAGTTCAGATCTTCAAGTTATAATTTGCACTAATAATTTGTATTTAACAATTAGAAGTTCTGTATTTGACAATTACACGTTCACATCTTCAAGTTATAATTTGCAATAATAATTAGAAGCTATCAATTTTAAGTTCTGTATTTGACAATTACAAGTTCAGATCTTCAAGTTATAATTTTCAATAATAATTAGAAGCTATCAATTTTAAGTGCTGTATTTGACAATTACTAGTTCAGATCTTCAAGTAATAATTTTCACTAATAATTTGTATTTAACAATTAGAAGTTCTGTATTTGACTATTACAAGTTCAGATCTTCAAATTATTATTTGCAATCTTAGTTTGAATTTAATCATTCGAAGTTCTGTATTTACCTATTACAGGTTCAGATCTTCAAGTTATAATTTGCAATCACAATTTGTATTTAACAATGCTAAGTTGCGTATTTGTCTATTACAAGTTCAGATCTTCAAATTATAATTTGCAATAATAATTATAAGCTATCAATTTTAAGTTCTGTATTTGACAATTACAAGTACAGATCTTCAAACTATTATTTGCAATAATAATTAGAAGCTATCAATTTTAAGTTCTGCATTTGACAATTACAAGTTCAGATCTTCAAGTTATTATTTGCAATAATAATTATAAGCTATCAATTTTAAGTTCTGTATTTGACAATTACAAGTACAGATCTTCAAACTATTATTTGCAATAATAATTAGAAGCTATCAATTTTAAGTTCTGCATTTGACAATTACAAGTTCAGATCTTCAAGTTATTATTTGCAATAATAATTAGAAGCTATTAATTTTAAGTTCTGTGTTTGACAATTACAAGTTCAGATCTTCAAGTTATAATTTGAAATAATAATTAGAAGCTATCAATTTTAAGTTCTGTATTTGATAATTACAAGTTCAGATCTTCAAGTTATAATTTGCACTAATAATTTGTATTTAACAATTAGAAGTTCTGTATTTGACAATTACACGTTCAGATCTTCAAGTTATAATTTGCAATAATAATTAGAAGCTATCAATTTTAAGTTCTGTATTTGACAATTACAAGGTCAGATCTTCAAGTTATAATTTGCACTAATAATTTGTATTTAACAATTAGTAGTTCTGTATTTGACAATTACAAGTTAGGATCTTCAAGTTATAATTTGCAATAATAATTAGAAGCTACCAATTTTAAGTTCTGTATTTGACAATTACAAGTTCAGATCTCCAAGTTATAATTTGAAATAATAATTAGAAGCTATCAATTTTAAGTTCTGTATTTGACAATTACAAGTTCAGATCTTCAAGTTATAATTTGCAATAATAATTAGAAGCTATCAATTTTAAGTGCTGTATTTGACAATTACTAGTTCAGATCTTCAAGTAATAATTTTCACTAATAATTTGTATTTAACAATTAGAAGTTCTGTATTTGACTATTACAAGTTCAGATCTTCAAATTATTATTTGCAATCTTAGTTTGAATTTCATCATTCGAAGTTCTGTATTTACCTATTACAGGTTCAGATCTTCAAGTTATAATTTGCAATCACAATTTGTATTTAACAATGCTAAGTTGCGTATTTGTCTATTACAAGTTCAGATCTTCAAATTTTAATTTGCAATAATAATTAGAAGCTATCAATTTTAAGTGCTGTATTTGACAATTACTAGTTCAGATCTTCAAGTAATAATTTGCACTAATAATTTGTATTTAACAATTAGAAGTTCTGTATTTGACAATTACAAGTTAGGATCTTCAAGTTATAATTTGCAATAATAATTAGAAGCTACCAATTTTAAGTTCTGTATTTGACAATTACAAGTTCAGATCTCCAAGTTATAATTTGAAATAATAACTAGAAGCTATCAATTTTAAGTTCTGTATTTGACAATTACAAGTTCAGATCTTCACGTTATAATTTGCAATAATAATTAGAAGCTATCAATTTTAAGTGCTGTATTTGACAATTACTAGTTCAGATCTTCAAGTAATAATTTTCACTAATAATTTGTATTTAACAATTAAAAGTTCTGTATTTGACTACTACAAGTTCAGATCTTCAAATTATTATTTGCAATCTTAGTTTGAATTTAATCATTCGAAGTTCTGTATTTACCTATTACAGGTTCAGATCTTCGAGTAATAATTTGCACTAATACTTTGTATTGAACAATTCGAAGTTCTGTATTTGACTATTACAAGTTCAGATCTTCAAGTTATAATTTGCAATCACAATTTGTATTTAACAATGCTAAGTTGCGTATTTGTCTATTACAAGTTCAGATCTTCAAATTATAATTTGCAATAATAATTATAAGCTATCAATTTTAAGTTCTGTATTTGACAATTACAAGTACAGATCTTCAAACTATTATTTGCAATAATAATTAGAAGCTATCAATTTTAAGTTCTGCATTTGACAATTACAAGTTCAGATCTTCAAGTTATTATTTGCAATAATAATTAGAAGCTATTAATTTTAAGTTCTGTGTTTGACAATTACAAGTTCAGATCTTCAAGTTATAATTTGAAATAATAATTAGAAGCTATCAATTTTAAGTTCTGTATTTGATAATTACAAGTTCAGATCTTCAAGTTATAATTTGCACTAATAATTTGTATTTAACAATTAGAAGTTCTGTATTTGACAATTACACGTTCAGATCTTCAAGTTATAATTTGCAATAATAATTAGAAGCTATCAATTTTAAGTTCTGTATTTGACAATTACAAGTTCAGATCTTCAAGTTATAATTTTCAATAATAATTAGAAGCTATCAATTTTAAGTGCTGTATTTGACAATTACTAGTTCAGATCTTCAAGTAATAATTTTCACTAATAATTTGTATTTAACAATTAGAAGTTCTGTATTTGACTATTACAAGTTCAGATCTTCAAATTATTATTTGCAATCTTAGTTTGAATTTAATCATTCGAAGTTCTGTATTTACCTATTACAGGTTCAGATCTTCAAGTTATAATTTGCAATCACAATTTGTATTTAACAATGCTAAGTTGCGTATTTGTCTATTACAAGTTCAGATCTTCAAATTATAATTTGCAATAATAATTATAAGCTATCAATTTTAAGTTCTGTATTTGACAATTACAAGTACAGATCTTCAAACTATTATTTGCAATAATAATTAGAAGCTATCAATTTTAAGTTCTGCATTTGACAATTACAAGTTCAGATCTTCAAGTTATTATTTGCAATAATAATTATAAGCTATCAATTTTAAGTTCTGTATTTGACAATTACAAGTACAGATCTTCAAACTATTATTTGCAATAATAATTAGAAGCTATCAATTTTAAGTTCTGCATTTGACAATTACAAGTTCAGATCTTCAAGTTATTATTTGCAATAATAATTAGAAGCTATTAATTTTAAGTTCTGTGTTTGACAATTACTAGTTCAGATCTTCAAGTAATAATTTGCACTAATAATTTGTATTTAACAATTAGAAGTTCTGTATTTGACAATTACTAGTGCAGATCTTCAAGTTATAATGTGAAATAATAATTTGAATTTAACAAATCTAAGTTCTGTAATGCACTATTACAAGTTCAGATCTTCAAGTTATAATTTACAATAATAAATAGAATCTATCAATTTTAAGTTCTGTATTTGACAATTACAAGTTCAGATCTTCTAGTTATAATTTGCACTAATAATTTGTATTTAACAATTAGAAGTTCTGTATTTGACAATTACAAGTTCAGATCTTCAAGTTATAATTTGCAATAATAATTAGAAGCTATCAATTTTAAGTTCTGTATTTGACAATTACAAGTTAAGATCTTCAAGTTATAATTTGAAATAATAATTAGAAGCTATCAATTTTAAGTTCTGTATTTGACAATTACAAGTTCAGATCTTCAAGTTATAATTTGCAATAATAATTAGAAGCTATCAATTTGAAGTTCTGTATTTGACAATTACTAGTTCAGATCTTCAAGTTATAATTTGCACTAATAATTTGTATTTACCAATTAGAAGTTCTGTATTTGACTATTACAAGTTCAGATCTTCAAGTTATAATTTGCAATAATAATTAGAAGCTATCAATTTTAAGTTCTGTATTTGACAATTACAAGTTCAGATCTTCAAGTTATAATTTGAAATAATAATTAGAAGCTATCAATTTTAAGTTCTGTATTTGACAATTACAAGTTCAGATCTTCAAGTTATAATTTGCAATAATAATTTGAAAGCTCTCAATTTTAAGTTCTGTATTTGACAATTACAAGTTCAGATCTTCAAGTTATAATTTACAATAATAATTAGAAGCTATCAATTTTAAGTTCTGTATTTGACAATTAAAAGTTCAGATCTTCAAGTTATAATTTGCAATAATAATTAGAAGCTATCAATTTTAAGTTCTGTATTTGACAATTACTAGTTCAGATCTTCAAGTTATAATTTGAAATAATAATTTGAATTTAACAAATCTAAGTTCTGTAATTCACTATTACAAGTTCAGATCTTCAAGTTATAATTTACAATAATAATTAGAAGCTATCAATTAGAAGTTCTGTATTTGACAATTACACGTTCAGATCTTCAAGTTATAATTTGCAATAATAATTAGAAGCTATCAATTTTAAGTTCTGTATTTGACAATTACAAGGTCAGATCTTCAAGTTATAATTTGCACTAATAATTTGTATTTAACAATTAGAAGTTCTGTATTTGACAATTACAAGTTAGGATCTTCAAGTTATAATTTGCAATAATAATTAGAAGCTACCAATTTTAAGTTCTGTATTTGACAATTACAAGTTCAGATCTCCAAGTTATAATTTGAAATAATAATTAGAAGCTATCAATTTTAAGTTCTGTATTTGACAATTACAAGTTCAGATCTTCACGTTATAATTTGCAATAATAATTAGAAGCTATCAATTTTAAGTGCTGTATTTGACAATTACTAGTTCAGATCTTCAAGTAACAATTTTCACTAATAATTTGTATTTAACAATTAGAAGTTCTGTATTTGACTATTACAAGTTCAGATCTTCAAATTATTATTTGCAATCTTAGTTTGAATTTAATCATTCGAAGTTCTGTATTTACCTATTACAGGTTCAGATCTTCAAGTTATAATTTGCAATCACAATTTGTATTTAACAATGCTAAGTGGCGTATTTGTCTATTACAAGTTCAGATCTTCAAATTATCAATCAAAATCAAAAACCCCATTTATACCCGTAGGTGTTGAGGTGTTCCATATCTCTTCTCATGTAGTGGTGTTTCCATTTATGAATTTCCGCCATTCTCCTCTGCTTAGTGCCATTTGCTTTGCTTCGCTCCATGTTTTACCCATCTCCTTCAGTATCTGTCCTATATTGTCGTCCCATGTTTTTGCTGGTCTACCTCTCGTTCTCTTTCCCGTTGTTTTTGCCTGCCATATCTTTCTCACTGGCATATCGCTCTTCATCCGGTTTATATGTCCAAACCATCTCAACTGGTTGTTTTTTACTTTCTCCATTGCTGGCTCTACTGTAAGTCTATTTCTAATTTCTTCGTTCCTTACTCTATCCAGCTTCGTTACTCCCTCCACTCTTCTCAGATATTTCATTTCCGTTGCTTGTATTTTGCTCGTCATTCTCTGAGTCAGATTCCAGGATTCACTTCCAAAGGTTAGTATCGGTAGATAAATAGTCTTATATACTGTCATTTTTGTTTTCTTAGAGATTTCTTTTTTGTTTATTATCGCTTTACCCAGTGAATGATATATATTTGCTGCTGAACTAACTCTATTATTTATTTCGGTCTCGCAGCTTCCTTTTTCATCTATAATTATGCCCAAGTATTTGAACTGTTTCACTTGTTCTATCTGTCTTCCTCCGATGTTAATTTTCATTTTCTCTTCTAGTTTTCCTACTTTCATTATCTTCGTCTTTGCTATATTTATTTTCATACTGTTGTGTTCTAGGGCCAGATTCCATATGTCAACGTTCTTTTGTAGGTTCTGTTCACTGTTCGCAAGCAACACCAGATCGTCCGCAAATGCGCATTCTGCTATCTCTACTGGTTGCATGTTTCTATACCCTATTTCTAATTTCTTGGTTTTCGTCTTAGTTTCCTTTATCGCATTATCCATTAGAACTATAAATAATATGGGGCTCAGCCCTCCGCCTTGTCTTACCCCGTCCACCGTATCAAAATTTTCCGATTTCATATTGCCCGTTCTTACATAGTTAGTTGTCTTCTTATAAATGCTTTGTATCGCCTGTTTTAATCTATTTCCAACACCTCTCTCTTCCAGTATCTTCCAAATTAACTCTCTGGGTGCTCTATCGAATGCCTTTTCTAGATCTATAAAGCACATATATGTGCACTTGTCATGTCTTTTCTGCTTTTCTATTATCTGCCTTATTGTGAATATGTGGTCCTGTATGCTGAAGCCCTTTCTGAATCCACTTTGTGATTTATCCAGTGTTGGTTCGATTATTTTCCTTAATCTGGCTTCTAGGATCCCCTCGTATATCTTTTCTGCCACACACAGCAGCGAAATGCCTCTATAATTTTCACACACTCTGTTGTCGCCTTTTTTAAATATCGGTAGTATTATGGCGATTTCCCAATCTTTCGGTATTTTTCCGTCTTTCCATGCCAAATTGTAGATATTGTTTAGCTCCTTCAGTCCGTTTTCTCCTATGTATTTTAGCATTTCAGGTTTAATTCCGTCATGTCCCGCTGCTTTTCCTAGTTTCATTTTTCTTATTGCCATCATTGTTTCTTCCAATGTAATTTCGTCCGCCAGCTCTTGCTTCTGTTGTTCTTGAGTGTTATTTTCTTCTTTTTGCTCGTTGGTTTCTGTGCATAGTAACCCTTCAAAATATTCTTTCCATCTACACATTATTGCACTTTCGTCCTGTATTATTTCGCCTTTACTATCCTTGATCTGTTTAAGTGCAGACTGTTTATTTCCCCTCAAGTTTTTTAATATTTTGTAGAATAGTTTTTGGTTTTCGTTTTTATTTTTTTCCATCTGTTTTCCAAATTCTTCCCATGATTTCGTTCTTGCATCATTCACCATTTGTTTAGTTTTGGTTCGTTGTTTTTTATATTCATTGTACGATGTTTCAGTCTTTTGTGCCAAGTAGCATTTCCATTTAAGTTTTTTCTTCCTTACTTCATCTTTAATCTCTTCGCTCCACCATGCTGTTTGTTTCCTGTTATTCTGTGTTTTACTAGTACCACACGCTTTCTTTGCTGCCATCAGTACTGTTTCCTTAAATCTCTCCCATCTATATTCTAGCCCTGTGTCCTCCTCCTCGTTGCCTCTCTCTAATCCTTCCTCCACGAGCTTACTATATTTAGCTCTTATTTCCGTGTCTCTCAACTTGTAGTCTTTAACCACCTCTCTTGTTTCTACCTTTGGTACCCTTTTCTCTTTTGTTTCACTCGCTATTTTGTTTTTTATTTTTGCCATCACTAGGTAATGATCGCTACCAATTTCGAAACTTCTGCATACTTTGATGTCCATTATGTTTTTCCTGTTTTCCTTTTCCGTTATTATGTAATCTATTATGGATTTTTCTTTTTTGCTCGGTTCTTCTCTTGTAAATTTGTGCACATCCTTATGTTGGTATAGCGAATTTCCTATTATTAAATCGTTAACTAGGCAGAAATCTATCAACATCTCTCCGTTCTTATTTAGACTATTTTCACCATATTTCCCCATTGCCATGTTCATCTGGTTCCCTATACGAGCATTGAAGTCTCCTGCTACATATATCGTGCCTATTGCATTTTCTACCGTCAATTGCAACACTTCCCAGAAGCTTTCCTTTTCTGCTTTTTGTGCATCTTCGTTCGGTCCATACACCACCACTATTGTTATTAGTTGTTCTTTCCGCAGTGTTACCGTTAATATTCTTTCCGATACAAAATTCCAGCTCTTTATCGATTTCTTCCATTCTTTCCCAATTATACATCCCACTCCAGCTGCAGCTCTTTCGTTTTCTCCAACTCCGCTGTATATCATTATCAGTCCTTCCCCTATTTCTACCACCCCACCACCTTTCTTTTTGGTTTCAGTTATTGCTAGTATTTCCAATTTGCCCTTCGTGAATTCGTCCGCTAATTCCTTTTCTTTACCGTTTATGCTCCTAATATTCCATGTTCCAATCCTCCATGTGTTTGTTCCGTTTTCGTTTGTCCTTTTATTTGCCATATTTTCTTTTCCTGATTCCGTATTGTTGCTTCTCCATATTCCTTTTCCTCGCATTTTTGTCATGTAACTTTTCCGTCCGGTATCCTTCAATATTAGTTTTTTGGCGTTAAGGGTTTGTCGCTTTTCACTATTTCTTCTTTTTGTTGATCCCAATCCCAACGTTCACGGTTTATGTAGACTCTCCCATATCCCACTTTTACTTCTTTTCCCATTCCTCTTTCTTTCTTGGCATATTCTCTCAATCCAGCTTGCATCTTCTGCTCCTGTTGTGTTAAATCGTCATCGATGAAACTATTAGTACCTCTCAGCTTGTTTTTTGCTCTCATAATGGATATCTTGTCTTGCCATGTATTCATTTTTACTTTTACAAATGCCTGTGAGGACTTGGGTTTTATTATTTCTGCAGTATCAATCGTTGCATTTACCTCCAGTTTGTTTCTAAAAAAGGTCTCCAGTTCCATCTTGACGTCCTTTCCATCCAAATTTATCCCTTTCAAAATTATGTTGTTTTTTCTATCCTTTTTTTCTATAAGGTTTACCCTGTCCTCGAGTGCAACTACTTTTTCCCTTAGTGTTTTATTTTCCTCTTTCAGGGTTTTAATCTCGGTTTCATAAATTTGCTGTCCCTTCTTAATCTCTTTTATTTCTGTTAACATTTGTTTCATCATTTTATGAAGCTCCTCCATTTCGTCTCCAGCTCCCGTCTTCTTTACTGGCGATCTAGCTATCCTTTTGCTTCTACTAAAAATCTCAAAGGCAGCTTGCCGTTTTTTGTAGCCCTCCTCCGTGTCTTCACTATCGTATTTCCTATCTTCAACGTTCATACCGGCTATGCAGCGCGTATAGACCCGCTACTCGAGTCGACCTCTCGGAAGTAACAAATCTATTGGTGTTTCGGCGCTTAACACTATGCAACCCAACGTTCGTTCTTTTCTTATCGTTCTTTTCTGACCTCCGATAGCTTCGCAATTAGCCAAACAAAACAAAATTTTACCTTGCTTCTCTTCCAACACCACTTGATGTGTTCAGGTTTCTTTTCCCCACTCTTTTCTGCTTCAAATCACCACTATTCTGATTATAATCGCTCTTTTAATCACTATAAAATCACTATTTAACTGTATTAGCGTAACGCAGCCGTGTTCACGGTATTGACATCGACGCTCTCCCGTCTCAAATCATCTTCAAATTATAATTTGCAATAATAATTAGAAGCTATCAATTTTAAGTTCTGTATTTGATAATTACAAGTTCAGATCTTCAAGTTATAATTTGCACTAATAATTTGTATTTAACAATTAGAAGTTCTGTATTTGACAATTACACGTTCAGATCTTCAAGTTATAATTTGCAATAATAATTAGAAGCTATCAATTTTAAGTTCTGTATTTGACAATTACAAGGTCAGATCTTCAAGTTATAATTTGCACTAATAATTTGTATTTAACAATTAGTAGTTCTGTATTTGACAATTACAAGTTAGGATCTTCAAGTTATAATTTGCAATAATAATTAGAAGCTACCAATTTTAAGTTCTGTATTTGACAATTACAAGTTCAGATCTCCAAGTTATAATTTGAAATAATAATTAGAAGCTATCAATTTTAAGTTCTGTATTTGACAATTACAAGTTCAGATCTTCAAGTTATAATTTGCAATAATAATTAGAAGCTATCAATTTTAAGTGCTGTATTTGACAATTACTAGTTCAGATCTTCAAGTAATAATTTTCACTAATAATTTGTATTTAACAATTAGAAGTTCTGTATTTGACTATTACAAGTTCAGATCTTCAAATTATTATTTGCAATCTTAGTTTGAATTTAATCATTCGAAGTTCTGTATTTACCTATTACAGGTTCAGATCTTCAAGTTATAATTTGCAATCACAATTTGTATTTAACAATGCTAAGTGGCGTATTTGTCTATTACAAGTTCAGATCTTCAAATTATCAATCAAAATCAAAAACCCCATTTATACCCGTAGGTGTTGAGGTGTTCCATATCTCTTCTCATGTAGTGGTGTTTCCATTTATGAATTTCCGCCATTCTCCTCTGCTTAGTGCCATTTGCTTTGCTTCGCTCCATGTTTTACCCATCTCCTTCAGTATCTGTCCTATATTGTCGTCCCATGTTTTTGCTGGTCTACCTCTCGTTCTCTTTCCCGTTGTTTTTGCCTGCCATATCTTTCTCACTGGCATATCGCTCTTCATCCGGTTTATATGTCCAAACCATCTCAACTGGTTGTTTTTTACTTTCTCCATTGCTGGCTCTACTGTAAGTCTATTTCTAATTTCTTCGTTCCTTACTCTATCCAGCTTCGTTACTCCCTCCACTCTTCTCAGATATTTCATTTCCGTTGCTTGTATTTTGCTCGTCATTCTCTGAGTCAGATTCCAGGATTCACTTCCAAAGGTTAGTATCGGTAGATAAATAGTCTTATATACTGTCATTTTTGTTTTCTTAGAGATTTCTTTTTTGTTTATTATCGCTTTACCCAGTGAATGATATATATTTGCTGCTGAACTAACTCTATTATTTATTTCGGTCTCGCAGCTTCCTTTTTCATCTATAATTATGCCCAAGTATTTGAACTGTTTCACTTGTTCTATCTGTCTTCCTCCGATGTTAATTTTCATTTTCTCTTCTAGTTTTCCTACTTTCATTATCTTCGTCTTTGCTATATTTATTTTCATACTGTTGTGTTCTAGGGCCAGATTCCATATGTCAACGTTCTTTTGTAGGTTCTGTTCACTGTTCGCAAGCAACACCAGATCGTCCGCAAATGCGCATTCTGCTATCTCTACTGGTTGCATGTTTCTATACCCTATTTCTAATTTCTTGGTTTTCGTCTTAGTTTCCTTTATCGCATTATCCATTAGAACTATAAATAATATGGGGCTCAGCCCTCCGCCTTGTCTTACCCCGTCCACCGTATCAAAATTTTCCGATTTCATATTGCCCGTTCTTACATAGTTAGTTGTCTTCTTATAAATGCTTTGTATCGCCTGTTTTAATCTATTTCCAACACCTCTCTCTTCCAGTATCTTCCAAATTAACTCTCTGGGTGCTCTATCGAATGCCTTTTCTAGATCTATAAAGCACATATATGTGCACTTGTCATGTCTTTTCTGCTTTTCTATTATCTGCCTTATTGTGAATATGTGGTCCTGTATGCTGAAGCCCTTTCTGAATCCACTTTGTGATTTATCCAGTGTTGGTTCGATTATTTTCCTTAATCTGGCTTCTAGGATCCCCTCGTATATCTTTTCTGCCACACACAGCAGCGAAATGCCTCTATAATTTTCACACACTCTGTTGTCGCCTTTTTTAAATATCGGTAGTATTATGGCGATTTCCCAATCTTTCGGTATTTTTCCGTCTTTCCATGCCAAATTGTAGATATTGTTTAGCTCCTTCAGTCCGTTTTCTCCTATGTATTTTAGCATTTCAGGTTTAATTCCGTCATGTCCCGCTGCTTTTCCTAGTTTCATTTTTCTTATTGCCATCATTGTTTCTTCCAATGTAATTTCGTCCGCCAGCTCTTGCTTCTGTTGTTCTTGAGTGTTATTTTCTTCTTTTTGCTCGTTGGTTTCTGTGCATAGTAACCCTTCAAAATATTCTTTCCATCTACACATTATTGCACTTTCGTCCTGTATTATTTCGCCTTTACTATCCTTGATCTGTTTAAGTGCAGACTGTTTATTTCCCCTCAAGTTTTTTAATATTTTGTAGAATAGTTTTTGGTTTTCGTTTTTATTTTTTTCCATCTGTTTTCCAAATTCTTCCCATGATTTCGTTCTTGCATCATTCACCATTTGTTTAGTTTTGGTTCGTTGTTTTTTATATTCATTGTACGATGTTTCAGTCTTTTGTGCCAAGTAGCATTTCCATTTAAGTTTTTTCTTCCTTACTTCATCTTTAATCTCTTCGCTCCACCATGCTGTTTGTTTCCTGTTATTCTGTGTTTTACTAGTACCACACGCTTTCTTTGCTGCCATCAGTACTGTTTCCTTAAATCTCTCCCATCTATATTCTAGCCCTGTGTCCTCCTCCTCGTTGCCTCTCTCTAATCCTTCCTCCACGAGCTTACTATATTTAGCTCTTATTTCCGTGTCTCTCAACTTGTAGTCTTTAACCACCTCTCTTGTTTCTACCTTTGGTACCCTTTTCTCTTTTGTTTCACTCGCTATTTTGTTTTTTATTTTTGCCATCACTAGGTAATGATCGCTACCAATTTCGAAACTTCTGCATACTTTGATGTCCATTATGTTTTTCCTGTTTTCCTTTTCCGTTATTATGTAATCTATTATGGATTTTTCTTTTTTGCTCGGTTCTTCTCTTGTAAATTTGTGCACATCCTTATGTTGGTATAGCGAATTTCCTATTATTAAATCGTTAACTAGGCAGAAATCTATCAACATCTCTCCGTTCTTATTTAGACTATTTTCACCATATTTCCCCATTGCCATGTTCATCTGGTTCCCTATACGAGCATTGAAGTCTCCTGCTACATATATCGTGCCTATTGCATTTTCTACCGTCAATTGCAACACTTCCCAGAAGCTTTCCTTTTCTGCTTTTTGTGCATCTTCGTTCGGTCCATACACCACCACTATTGTTATTAGTTGTTCTTTCCGCAGTGTTACCGTTAATATTCTTTCCGATACAAAATTCCAGCTCTTTATCGATTTCTTCCATTCTTTCCCAATTATACATCCCACTCCAGCTGCAGCTCTTTCGTTTTCTCCAACTCCGCTGTATATCATTATCAGTCCTTCCCCTATTTCTACCACCCCACCACCTTTCTTTTTGGTTTCAGTTATTGCTAGTATTTCCAATTTGCCCTTCGTGAATTCGTCCGCTAATTCCTTTTCTTTACCGTTTATGCTCCTAATATTCCATGTTCCAATCCTCCATGTGTTTGTTCCGTTTTCGTTTGTCCTTTTATTTGCCATATTTTCTTTTCCTGATTCCGTATTGTTGCTTCTCCATATTCCTTTTCCTCGCATTTTTGTCATGTAACTTTTCCGTCCGGTATCCTTCAATATTAGTTTTTTGGCGTTAAGGGTTTGTCGCTTTTCACTATTTCTTCTTTTTGTTGATCCCAATCCCAACGTTCACGGTTTATGTAGACTCTCCCATATCCCACTTTTACTTCTTTTCCCATTCCTCTTTCTTTCTTGGCATATTCTCTCAATCCAGCTTGCATCTTCTGCTCCTGTTGTGTTAAATCGTCATCGATGAAACTATTAGTACCTCTCAGCTTGTTTTTTGCTCTCATAATGGATATCTTGTCTTGCCATGTATTCATTTTTACTTTTACAAATGCCTGTGAGGACTTGGGTTTTATTATTTCTGCAGTATCAATCGTTGCATTTACCTCCAGTTTGTTTCTAAAAAAGGTCTCCAGTTCCATCTTGACGTCCTTTCCATCCAAATTTATCCCTTTCAAAATTATGTTGTTTTTTCTATCCTTTTTTTCTATAAGGTTTACCCTGTCCTCGAGTGCAACTACTTTTTCCCTTAGTGTTTTATTTTCCTCTTTCAGGGTTTTAATCTCGGTTTCATAAATTTGCTGTCCCTTCTTAATCTCTTTTATTTCTGTTAACATTTGTTTCATCATTTTATGAAGCTCCTCCATTTCGTCTCCAGCTCCCGTCTTCTTTACTGGCGATCTAGCTATCCTTTTGCTTCTACTAAAAATCTCAAAGGCAGCTTGCCGTTTTTTGTAGCCCTCCTCCGTGTCTTCACTATCGTATTTCCTATCTTCAACGTTCATACCGGCTATGCAGCGCGTATAGACCCGCTACTCGAGTCGACCTCTCGGAAGTAACAAATCTATTGGTGTTTCGGCGCTTAACACTATGCAACCCAACGTTCGTTCTTTTCTTATCGTTCTTTTCTGACCTCCGATAGCTTCGCAATTAGCCAAACAAAACAAAATTTTACCTTGCTTCTCTTCCAACACCACTTGATGTGTTCAGGTTTCTTTTCCCCACTCTTTTCTGCTTCAAATCACCACTATTCTGATTATAATCGCTCTTTTAATCACTATAAAATCACTATTTAACTGTATTAGCGTAACGCAGCCGTGTTCACGGTATTGACATCGACGCTCTCCCGTCTCAAATCATCTTCAAATTATAATTTGCAATAATAATTAGAAGCTATCAATTTTAAGTTCTGTATTTGACAATTACAAGTTCAGATCTTCAAGTTATTATTTGCAATAATAATTAGAAGCTATCAATTTTAAGTTCTGTATTTGACAATTACAAGTTCAGATCTTCAAGTTATAATTTGCAATAATAATTAGAAGCTATCAATTTTAAGTGCTGTATTTGACAATTACTAGTTCAGATCTTCAAGTAATAATTTGCACTAATAATTTGTATTTAACAATTAGAAGTTCTGTATTTGACAATTACAAGTTAGGATCTTCAAGTTATAATTTGCAATAATAATTAGAAGCTACCAATTTTAAGTGCTGTATTTGACAATTACAAGTTCAGATCTCCAAGTTATAATTTGAAATAATAACTAGAAGCTATCAATTTTAAGTTCTGTATTTGACAATTACAAGTTCAGATCTTCACGTTATAATTTGCAATAATAATTAGAAGCTATCAATTTTAAGTGCTGTATTTGACAATTACTAGTTCAGATCTTCAAGTAATAATTTTCACTAATAATTTGTATTTAACAATTAAAAGTTCTGTATTTGACTATTACAAGTTCAGATCTTCAAATTATTATTTGCAATCTTAGTTTGAATTTAATCATTCGAAGTTCTGTATTTACCTATTACAGGTTCAGATCTTCAAGTTATAATTTGCAATCACAATTTGTACTTAACAATGCTAAGTGGCGTATTTGTCTATTACAAGTTCAGATCTTCAAATTATAATTTGCAATAATAATTAGAAGCTATCAATTTTAAGTTCTGTATTTGACAATTACAAGTTCAGATCTTCAAGTTATTATTTGCAATAATAATTAGAAGCTATCAATTTTAAGTTCTGTATTTGACAATTACAAGTTCAGATCTTCAAGTTATAATTTGCAATAATAATTAGAAGCTATCAATTTTAAGTGCTGTATTTGACAATTACTAGTTCAGATCTTCAAGTAATAATTTGCACTAATAATTTGTATTTAACAATTAGAAGTTCTGTATTTGACAATTACAAGTTAGGATCTTCAAGTTATAATTTGCAATAATAATTAGAAGCTACCAATTTTAAGTTCTGTATTTGACAATTACAAGTTCAGATCTCCAAGTTATAATTTGAAATAATAACTAGAAGCTATCAATTTTAAGTTCTGTATTTGACAATTACAAGTTCAGATCTTCACGTTATAATTTGCAATAATAATTAGAAGCTATCAATTTTAAGTGCTGTATTTGACAATTACTAGTTCAGATCTTCAAGTAATAATTTTCACTAATAATTTGTATTTAACAATTAAAAGTTCTGTATTTGACTATTACAAGTTCAGATCTTCAAATTATTATTTGCAATCTTCGTTTGAATTTAATCATTCGAAGTTCTGTATTTACCTATTACAGGTTCAGATCTTCGAGTAATAATTTGCACTAATACTTTGTATTTAACAATTCGAAGTTCTGTATTTGACTATTACAAGTACAGATCTTCAAACTATTATTTGCAATAATAATTAGAAGCTATCAATTTTAAGTTCTGCATTTGACAATTACAAGTTCAGATCTTCAAGTTATAATTTGCAATAATAATTAGAAGCTATCAATTTTAAGTTCTGTATTTGATAATTACAAGTTCAAATCTACAAGTTATAATTTGCACTAATAATTTGTATTTAACAATTAGCAGTTCTGTATTTGACAATTACAAGTTAGGATCTTCAAGTTATAATTTGCAATAATAATTAGAAGCTACCAATTTTAAGTTCTGTATTTGACAATTACAAGTTCAGATCTCCAAGTTATAATTTGAAATAATAATTAGAAGCTATCAATTTTAAGTTCTGTATTTGACAATTACAAGTTCAGATCTTCAAGTTATAATTTTCAATAATAATTAGAAGCTATCAATTTTAAGTGCTGTATTTGACAATTACTAGTTCAGATCTTCAAGTAATAATTTTCACTAATAATTTGTATTTAACAATTAGAAGTTCTGTATTTGACTATTACAAGTTCAGATCTTCAAATTATTATTTGCAATCTTAGTTTGAATTTAATCATTCGCAGTTCTGTATTTACCTATTACAGGTTCAGATCTTCAAGTTATAATTTGCAATCACAATTTGTATTTAACAATGCTAAGTTGCGTATTTGTCTATTACAAGTTCAGATCTTCAAATTATAATTTGCAATAATAATTATAAGCTATCAATTTTAAGTTCTGTATTTGACAATTACAAGTACAGATCTTCAAACTATTATTTGCAATAATAATTAGAAGCTATCAATTTTAAGTTCTGCATTTGACAATTACAAGTTCAGATCTTCAAGTTATTATTTGCAATAATAATTAGAAGCTATTAATTTTAAGTTCTGTGTTTGACAATTACAAGTTCAGATCTTCAAGTTATAATTTGAAATAATAATTAGAAGCTATCAATTTTAAGTTCTGTATTTGATAATTACAAGTTCAGATCTTCAAGTTATAATTTGCACTAATAATTTGTATTTAACAATTAGAAGTTCTGTATTTGACAATTACACGTTCAGATCTTCAAGTTATAATTTGCAATAATAATTAGAAGCTACCAATTTTAAGTTCTGTATTTGACAATTACAAGTTCAGATCTCCAAGTTATAATTTGAAATAATAACTAGAAGCTATCAATTTTAAGTTCTGTATTTGACAATTACAAGTTCAGATCTTCACGTTATAATTTGCAATAATAATTAGAAGCTATCAATTTTAAGTGCTGTATTTGACAATTACTAGTTCAGATCTTCAAGTAATAATTTTCACTAATAATTTGTATTTAACAATTAAAAGTTCTGTATTTGACTATTACAAGTTCAGATCTTCAAATTATTATTTGCAATCTTCGTTTGAATTTAATCATTCGAAGTTCTGTATTTACCTATTACAGGTTCAGATCTTCGAGTAATAATTTGCACTAATACTTTGTATTTAACAATTCGAAGTTCTGTATTTGACTATTACAAGTTCAGATCTTCAAGTTATAATTTGAATTATAATTATAAGCTATCAATTTTAAGTTCTGTATTTGACAATTACAAGTACAGATCTTCAAACTATTATTTGCAATAATAATTAGAAGCTATCAATTTTAAGTTCTGCATTTGACAATTACAAGTTCAGATCTTCAAGTTATAATTTGCAATAATAATTAGAAGCTATCAATTTTAAGTTCTGTATTTGATAATTACAAGTTCAGATCTACAAGTTATAATTTGCACTAATAATTTGTATTTAACAATTAGAAGTTCTGTATTTGACAATTACAAGTTAGGATCTTCAAGTTATAATTTGCAATAATAATTAGAAGCTACCAATTTTAAGTTCTGTATTTGACAATTACAAGTTCAGATCTCCAAGTTATAATTTGAAATAATAATTAGAAGCTATCAATTTTAAGTTCTGTATTTGACAATTACAAGTTCAGATCTTCAAGTTATAATTTTCAATAATAATTAGAAGCTATCAATTTTAAGTGCTGTATTTGACAATTACTAGTTCAGATCTTCAAGTAATAATTTTCACTAATAATTTGTATTTAACAATTAGAAGTTCTGTATTTGACTATTACAAGTTCAGATCTTCAAATTATTATTTGCAATCTTAGTTTGAATTTAATCATTCGAAGTTCTGTATTTACCTATTACAGGTTCAGATCTTCGAGTAATAATTTGCACTAATACTTTGTATTTAACAATTCGAAGTTCTGTATTTGACTATTACAAGTTCAGATCTTCAAGTTATAATTTGAATTATAATTATAAGCTATCAATTTTAAGTTCTGTATTTGACAATTACAAGTACAGATCTTCAAACTATTATTTGCAATAATAATTAGAAGCTATCAATTTTAAGTTCTGCATTTGACAATTACAAGTTCAGATCTTCAAGTTATAATTTGCAATAATAATTAGAAGCTATCAATTTTAAGTTCTGTATTTGATAATTACAAGTTCAGATCTACAAGTTATAATTTGCACTAATAATTTGTATTTAACAATTAGAAGTTCTGTATTTGACAATTACAAGTTAGGATCTTCAAGTTATAATTTGCAATAATAATTAGAAGCTACCAATTTTAAGTTCTGTATTTGACAATTACAAGTTCAGATCTCCAAGTTATAATTTGAAATAATAATTAGAAGCTATCAATTTTAAGTTCTGTATTTGACAATTACAAGTTCAGATCTTCAAGTTATAATTTGCAATAATAATTAGAAGCTATCAATTTTAAGTGCTGTATTTGACAATTACTAGTTCAGTTCTTCAAGTAATAATTTTCACTAATAATTTGTATTTAACAATTAGAAGTTCTGTATTTGACTATTACAAGTTCAGATCTTCAAATTATTATTTGCAATCTTAGTTTGAATTTAATCATTCGAAGTTCTGTATTTACCTATTACAGGTTCAGATCTTCAAGTTATAATTTGCAATCACAATTTGTATTTAACAATGCTAAGTGGCGTATTTGTCTATTACAAGTTCAGATCTTCAAATTATAATTTGCAATAATAATTAGAAGCTATCAATTTTAAGTTCTGTATTTGACAATTACAAGTTCAGATCTTCAAGTTATTATTTGCAATAATAATTAGAAGCTATCAATTTTAAGTTCTGTATTTGACAATTACAAGTTCAGATCTTCAAGTTATAATTTGCAATAATAATTAGAAGCTATCAATTTTAAGTGCTGTATTTGACAATTACTAGTTCAGATCTTCAAGTAATAATTTGCACTAATAATTTGTATTTAACAATTAGAAGTTCTGTATTTGACAATTACAAGTTAGGATCTTCAAGTTATAATTTGCAATAATAATTAGAAGCTACCAATTTTAAGTTCTGTATTTGACAATTACAAGTTCAGATCTCCAAGTTATAATTTGAAATAATAACTAGAAGCTATCAATTTTAAGTTCTGTATTTGACAATTACAAGTTCAGATCTTCACGTTATAATTTGCAATAATAATTAGAAGCTATCAATTTTAAGTGCTGTATTTGACAATTACTAGTTCAGATCTTCAAGTAATAATTTTCACTAATAATTTGTATTTAACAATTAAAAGTTCTGTATTTGACTATTACAAGTTCAGATCTTCAAATTATTATTTGCAATCTTCGTTTGAATTTAATCATTCGAAGTTCTGTATTTACCTATTACAGGTTCAGATCTTCGAGTAATAATTTGCACTAATACTTTGTATTTAACAATTCGAAGTTCTGTATTTGACTATTACAAGTTCAGATCTTCAAGTTATAATTTGAATTATAATTATAAGCTATCAATTTTAAGTTCTGTATTTGACAATTACAAGTACAGATCTTCAAACTATTATTTGCAATAATAATTAGAAGCTATCAATTTTAAGTTCTGCATTTGACAATTACAAGTTCAGATCTTCAAGTTATAATTTGCAATAATAATTAGAAGCTATCAATTTTAAGTTCTGTATTTGATAATTACAAGTTCAGATCTACAAGTTATAATTTGCACTAATAATTTGTATTTAACAATTAGAAGTTCTGTATTTGACAATTACAAGTTAGGATCTTCAAGTTATAATTTGCAATAATAATTAGAAGCTACCAATTTTAAGTTCTGTATTTGACAATTACAAGTTCAGATCTCCAAGTTATAATTTGAAATAATAATTAGAAGCTATCAATTTTAAGTTCTGTATTTGACAATTACAAGTTCAGATCTTCAAGTTATAATTTTCAATAATAATTAGAAGCTATCAATTTTAAGTGCTGTATTTGACAATTACTAGTTCAGATCTTCAAGTAATAATTTTCACTAATAATTTGTATTTAACAATTAGAAGTTCTGTATTTGACTATTACAAGTTCAGATCTTCAAATTATTATTTGCAATCTTAGTTTGAATTTAATCATTCGAAGTTCTGTATTTACCTATTACAGGTTCAGATCTTCAAGTTATAATTTGCAATCACAATTTGTATTTAACAATGCTAAGTGGCGTATTTGTCTATTACAAGTTCAGATCTTCAAATTATAATTTGCAATAATAATTAGAAGCTATCAATTTTAAGTTCTGTATTTGACAATTACAAGTTCAGATCTTCAAGTTATTATTTGCAATAATAATTAGAAGCTATCAATTTTAAGTTCTGTATTTGACAATTACAAGTTCAGATCTTCAAGTTATAATTTGCAATAAAAATTGGAAGCTATCAATTTTAAGTGCTGTATTTGACAATTACTAGTTCAGATCTTCAAGTAATAATTTGCACTAATAATTTGTATTTAACAATTAGAAGTTCTGTATTTGACAATTACAAGTTAGGATCTTCAAGTTATAATTTGCAATAATAATTAGAAGCTACCAATTTTAAGTTCTGTATTTGACAATTACAAGTTCAGATCTCCAAGTTATAATTTGAAATAATAACTAGAAGCTATCAATTTTAAGTTCTGTATTTGACAATTACAAGTTCAGATCTTCACGTTATAATTTGCAATAATAATTAGAAGCTATCAATTTTAAGTGCTGTATTTGACAATTACTAGTTCAGATCTTCAAGTAATAATTTTCACTAATAATTTGTATTTAACAATTAAAAGTTCTGTATTTGACTATTACAAGTTCAGATCTTCAAATTATTATTTGCAATCTTCGTTTGAATTTAATCATTCGAAGTTCTGTATTTACCTATTACAGGTTCAGATCTTCGAGTAATAATTTGCACTAATACTTTGTATTTAACAATTCGAAGTTCTGTATTTGACTATTACAAGTTCAGATCTTCAAGTTATAATTTGAATTATAATTATAAGCTATCAATTTTAAGTTCTGTATTTGACAATTACAAGTACAGATCTTCAAACTATTATTTGCAATAATAATTAGAAGCTATCAATTTTAAGTTCTGCATTTGACAATTACAAGTTCAGATCTTCAAGTTATAATTTGCAATAATAATTAGAAGCTATCAATTTTAAGTTCTGTATTTGATAATTACAAGTTCAGATCTACAAGTTATAATTTGCACTAATAATTTGTATTTAACAATTAGAAGTTCTGTATTTGACAATTACAAGTTAGGATCTTCAAGTTATAATTTGCAATAATAATTAGAAGCTACCAATTTTAAGTTCTGTATTTGACAATTACAAGTTCAGATCTCCAAGTTATAATTTGAAATAATAATTAGAAGCTATCAATTTTAAGTTCTGTATTTGACAATTACAAGTTCAGATCTTCAAGTTATAATTTTCAATAATAATTAGAAGCTATCAATTTTAAGTGCTGTATTTGACAATTACTAGTTCAGATCTTCAAGTAATAATTTTCACTAATAATTTGTATTTAACAATTAGAAGTTCTGTATTTGACTATTACAAGTTCAGATCTTCAAATTATTATTTGCAATCTTAGTTTGAATTTAATCATTCGAAGTTCTGTATTTACCTATTACAGGTTTAGATCTTCGAGTAATAATTTGCACTAATACTTTGTATTTAACAATTCGAAGTTCTGTATTTGACTATTACAAGTTCAGATCTTCAAGTTATAATTTGAATTATAATTATAAGCTATCAATTTTAAGTTCTGTATTTGACAATTACAAGTACAGATCTTCAAACTATTATTTGCAATAATAATTAGAAGCTATCAATTTTAAGTTCTGCATTTGACAATTACAAGTTCAGATCTTCAAGTTATAATTTGCAATAATAATTAGAAGCTATCAATTTTAAGTTCTGTATTTGATAATTACAAGTTCAGATCTACAAGTTATAATTTGCACTAATAATTTGTATTTAACAATTAGAAGTTCTGTATTTGACAATTACAAGTTAGGATCTTCAAGTTATAATTTGCAATAATAATTAGAAGCTACCAATTTTAAGTTCTGTATTTGACAATTACAAGTTCAGATCTCCAAGTTATAATTTGAAATAATAATTAGAAGCTATCAATTTTAAGTTCTGTATTTGACAATTACAAGTTCAGATCTTCAAGTTATAATTTGCAATAATAATTAGAAGCTATCAATTTTAAGTGCTGTATTTGACAATTACTAGTTCAGATCTTCAAGTAATAATTTTCACTAATAATTTGTATTTAACAATTAGAAGTTCTGTATTTGACTATTACAAGTTCAGATCTTCAAATTATTATTTGCAATCTTAGTTTGAATTTAATCATTCGAAGTTCTGTATTTACCTATTACAGGTTCAGATCTTCAAGTTATAATTTGCAATCACAATTTGTATTTAACAATGCTAAGTGGCGTATTTGTCTATTACAAGTTCAGATCTTCAAATTATAATTTGCAATAATAATTAGAAGCTATCAATTTTAAGTTCTGTATTTGACAATTACAAGTTCAGATCTTCAAGTTATTATTTGCAATAATAATTAGAAGCTATCAATTTTAAGTTGTGTATTTGACAATTACAAGTTCAGATCTTCAAGTTATAATTTGCAATAATAATTAGAAGCTATCAATTTTAAGTGCTGTATTTGACAATTACTAGTTCAGATCTTCAAGTAATAATTTGCACTAATAATTTGTATTTAACAATTAGAAGTTCTGTATTTGACAATTACAAGTTAGGATCTTCAAGTTATAATTTGCAATAATAATTAGAAGCTACCAATTTTAAGTTCTGTATTTGACAATTACAAGTTCAGATCTCCAAGTTATAATTTGAAATAATAACTAGTAGCTATCAATTTTAAGTTCTGTATTTGACAATTACAAGTTCAGATCTTCACGTTATAATTTGCAATAATAATTAGAAGCTATCAATTTTAAGTGCTGTATTTGACAATTACTAGTTCAGATCTTCAAGTAATAATTTTCACTAATAATTTGTATTTAACAATTAAAAGTTCTGTATTTGACTATTACAAGTTCAGATCTTCAAATTATTATTTGCAATCTTCGTTTGAATTTAATCATTCGAAGTTCTGTATTTACCTATTACAGGTTCAGATCTTCGAGTAATAATTTGCACTAATACTTTGTATTTAACAATTCGAAGTTCTGTATTTGACTATTACAAGTTCAGATCTTCAAGTTATAATTTGAATTATAATTATAAGCTATCAATTTTAAGTTCTGTATTTGACAATTACAAGTACAGATCTTCAAACTATTATTTGCAATAATAATTAGAAGCTATCAATTTTAAGTTCTGCATTTGACAATTACAAGTTCAGATCTTCAAGTTATAATTTGCAATAATAATTAGAAGCTATCAATTTTAAGTTCTGTATTTGATAATTACAAGTTCAGATCTACAAGTTATAATTTGCACTAATAATTTGTATTTAACAATTAGAAGTTCTGTATTTGACAATTACAAGTTAGGATCTTCAAGTTATAATTTGCAATAATAATTAGAAGCTACCAATTTTAAGTTCTGTATTTGACAATTACAAGTTCAGATCTCCAAGTTATAATTTGAAATAATAATTAGAAGCTATCAATTTTAAGTTCTGTATTTGACAATTACAAGTTCAGATCTTCAAGTTATAATTTTCAATAATAATTAGAAGCTATCAATTTTAAGTGCTGTATTTGACAATTACTAGTTCAGATCTTCAAGTAATAATTTTCACTAATAATTTGTATTTAACAATTAGAAGTTCTGTATTTGACTATTACAAGTTCAGATCTTCAAATTATTATTTGCAATCTTAGTTTGAATTTAATCATTCGAAGTTCTGTATTTACCTATTACAGGTTTAGATCTTCGAGTAATAATTTGCACTAATACTTTGTATTTAACAATTCGAAGTTCTGTATTTGACTATTACAAGTTCAGATCTTCAAGTTATAATTTGAATTATAATTATAAGCTATCAATTTTAAGTTCTGTATTTGACAATTACAAGTACAGATCTTCAAACTATTATTTGCAATAATAATTAGAAGCTATCAATTTTAAGTTCTGCATTTGACAATTACAAGTTCAGATCTTCAAGTTATAATTTGCAATAATAATTAGAAGCTATCAATTTTAAGTTCTGTATTTGATAATTACAAGTTCAGATCTACAAGTTATAATTTGCACTAATAATTTGTATTTAACAATTAGAAGTTCTGTATTTGACAATTACAAGTTAGGATCTTCAAGTTATAATTTGCAATAATAATTAGAAGCTACCAATTTTAAGTTCTGTATTTGACAATTACAAGTTCAGATCTCCAAGTTATAATTTGAAATAATAATTAGAAGCTATCAATTTTAAGTTCTGTATTTGACAATTACAAGTTCAGATCTTCAAGTTATAATTTGCAATAATAATTAGAAGCTATCAATTTTAAGTGCTGTATTTGACAATTACTAGTTCAGATCTTCAAGTAATAATTTTCACTAATAATTTGTATTTAACAATTAGAAGTTCTGTATTTGACTATTACAAGTTCAGATCTTCAAATTATTATTTGCAATCTTAGTTTGAATTTAATCATTCGAAGTTCTGTATTTACCTATTACAGGTTCAGATCTTCAAGTTATAATTTGCAATCACAATTTGTATTTAACAATGCTAAGTGGCGTATTTGTCTATTACAAGTTCAGATCTTCAAATTATAATTTGCAATAATAATTAGAAGCTATCAATTTTAAGTTCTGTATTTGACAATTACAAGTTCAGATCTTCAAGTTATTATTTGCAATAATAATTAGAAGCTATCAATTTTAAGTTCTGTATTTGACAATTACAAGTTCAGATCTTCAAGTTATAATTTGCAATAATAATTAGAAGCTATCAATTTTAAGTGCTGTATTTGACAATTACTAGTTCAGATCTTCAAGTAATAATTTGCACTAATAATTTGTATTTAACAATTAGAAGTTCTGTATTTGACAATTACAAGTTAGGATCTTCAAGTTATAATTTGCAATAATAATTAGAAGCTACCAATTTTAAGTTCTGTATTTGACAATTACAAGTTCAGATCTCCAAGTTATAATTTGAAATAATAACTAGAAGCTATCAATTTTAAGTTCTGTATTTGACAATTACAAGTTCAGATCTTCACGTTATAATTTGCAATAATAATTAGAAGCTATCAATTTTAAGTGCTGTATTTGACAATTACTAGTTCAGATCTTCAAGTAATAATTTTCACTAATAATTTGTATTTAACAATTAAAAGTTCTGTATTTGACTATTACAAGTTCAGATCTTCAAATTATTATTTGCAATCTTCGTTTGAATTTAATCATTCGAAGTTCTGTATTTACCTATTACAGGTTCAGATCTTCGAGTAATAATTTGCACTAATACTTTGTATTTAACAATTCGAAGTTCTGTATTTGACTATTACAAGTTCAGATCTTCAAGTTATAATTTGAATTATAATTATAAGCTATCAATTTTAAGTTCTGTATTTGACAATTACAAGTACAGATCTTCAAACTATTATTTGCAATAATAATTAGAAGCTATCAATTTTAAGTTCTGCATTTGACAATTACAAGTTCAGATCTTCAAGTTATAATTTGCAATAATAATTAGAAGCTATCAATTTTAAGTTCTGTATTTGATAATTACAAGTTCAGATCTACAAGTTATAATTTGCACTAATAATTTGTATTTAACAATTAGAAGTTCTGTATTTGACAATTACAAGTTAGGATCTTCAAGTTATAATTTGCAATAATAATTAGAAGCTACCAATTTTAAGTTCTGTATTTGACAATTACAAGTTCAGATCTCCAAGTTATAATTTGAAATAATAATTAGAAGCTATCAATTTTAAGTTCTGTATTTGACAATTACAAGTTCAGATCTTCAAGTTATAATTTTCAATAATAATTAGAAGCTATCAATTTTAAGTGCTGTATTTGACAATTACTAGTTCAGATCTTCAAGTAATAATTTTCACTAATAATTTGTATTTAACAATTAGAAGTTCTGTATTTGACTATTACAAGTTCAGATCTTCAAATTATTATTTGCAATCTTAGTTTGAATTTAATCATTCGAAGTTCTGTATTTACCTATTACAGGTTCAGATCTTCGAGTAATAATTTGCACTAATACTTTGTATTTAACAATTCGAAGTTCTGTATTTGACTATTACAAGTTCAGATCTTCAAGTTATAATTTGAATTATAATTATAAGCTATCAATTTTAAGTTCTGTATTTGACAATTACAAGTACAGATCTTCAAACTATTATTTGCAATAATAATTAGAAGCTATCAATTTTAAGTTCTGCATTTGACAATTACAAGTTCAGATCTTCAAGTTATAATTTGCAATAATAATTAGAAGCTATCAATTTTAAGTTCTGTATTTGATAATTACAAGTTCAGATCTACAAGTTATAATTTGCACTAATAATTTGTATTTAACAATTAGAAGTTCTGTATTTGACAATTACAAGTTAGGATCTTCAAGTTATAATTTGCAATAATAATTAGAAGCTACCAATTTTAAGTTCTGTATTTGACAATTACAAGTTCAGATCTCCAAGTTATAATTTGAAATAATAATTAGAAGCTATCAATTTTAAGTTCTGTATTTGACAATTACAAGTTCAGATCTTCAAGTTATAATTTTCAATAATAATTAGAAGCTATCAATTTTAAGTGCTGTATTTGACAATTACTAGTTCAGATCTTCAAGTAATAATTTTCACTAATAATTTGTATTTAACAATTAGAAGTTCTGTATTTGACTATTACAAGTTCAGATCTTCAAATTATTATTTGCAATCTTAGTTTGAATTTAATCATTCGAAGTTCTGTATTTACCTATTACAGGTTTAGATCTTCGAGTAATAATTTGCACTAATACTTTGTATTTAACAATTCGAAGTTCTGTATTTGACTATTACAAGTTCAGATCTTCAAGTTATAATTTGAATTATAATTATAAGCTATCAATTTTAAGTTCTGTATTTGACAATTACAAGTACAGATCTTCAAACTATTATTTGCAATAATAATTAGAAGCTATCAATTTTAAGTTCTGCATTTGACAATTACAAGTTCAGATCTTCAAGTTATAATTTGCAATAATAATTAGAAGCTATCAATTTTAAGTTCTGTATTTGATAATTACAAGTTCAGATCTACAAGTTATAATTTGCACTAATAATTTGTATTTAACAATTAGAAGTTCTGTATTTGACAATTACAAGTTAGGATCTTCAAGTTATAATTTGCAATAATAATTAGAAGCTACCAATTTTAAGTTCTGTATTTGACAATTACAAGTTCAGATCTCCAAGTTATAATTTGAAATAATAATTAGAAGCTATCAATTTTAAGTTCTGTATTTGACAATTACAAGTTCAGATCTTCAAGTTATAATTTGCAATAATAATTAGAAGCTATCAATTTTAAGTGCTGTATTTGACAATTACTAGTTCAGATCTTCAAGTAATAATTTTCACTAATAATTTGTATTTAACAATTAGAAGTTCTGTATTTGACTATTACAAGTTCAGATCTTCAAATTATTATTTGCAATCTTAGTTTGAATTTAATCATTCGAAGTTCTGTATTTACCTATTACAGGTTCAGATCTTCAAGTTATAATTTGCAATCACAATTTGTATTTAACAATGCTAAGTGGCGTATTTGTCTATTACAAGTTCAGATCTTCAAATTATAATTTGCAATAATAATTAGAAGCTATCAATTTTAAGTTCTGTATTTGACAATTACAAGTTCAGATCTTCAAGTTATTATTTGCAATAATAATTAGAAGCTATCAATTTTAAGTTCTGTATTTGACAATTACAAGTTCAGATCTTCAAGTTATAATTTGCAATAATAATTAGAAGCTATCAATTTTAAGTGCTGTATTTGACAATTACTAGTTCAGATCTTCAAGTAATAATTTGCACTAATAATTTGTATTTAACAATTAGAAGTTCTGTATTTGACAATTACAAGTTAGGATCTTCAAGTTATAATTTGCAATAATAATTAGAAGCTACCAATTTTAAGTTCTGTATTTGACAATTACAAGTTCAGATCTCCAAGTTATAATTTGAAATAATAACTAGAAGCTATCAATTTTAAGTTCTGTATTTGACAATTACAAGTTCAGATCTTCACGTTATAATTTGCAATAATAATTAGAAGCTATCAATTTTAAGTGCTGTATTTGACAATTACTAGTTCAGATCTTCAAGTAATAATTTTCACTAATAATTTGTATTTAACAATTAAAAGTTCTGTATTTGACTATTACAAGTTCAGATCTTCAAATTATTATTTGCAATCTTCGTTTGAATTTAATCATTCGAAGTTCTGTATTTACCTATTACAGGTTCAGATCTTCGAGTAATAATTTGCACTAATACTTTGTATTTAACAATTCGAAGTTCTGTATTTGACTATTACAAGTTCAGATCTTCAAGTTATAATTTGAATTATAATTATAAGCTATCAATTTTAAGTTCTGTATTTGACAATTACAAGTACAGATCTTCAAACTATTATTTGCAATAATAATTAGAAGCTATCAATTTTAAGTTCTGCATTTGACAATTACAAGTTCAGATCTTCAAGTTATAATTTGCAATAATAATTAGAAGCTATCAATTTTAAGTTCTGTATTTGATAATTACAAGTTCAGATCTACAAGTTATAATTTGCACTAATAATTTGTATTTAACAATTAGAAGTTCTGTATTTGACAATTACAAGTTAGGATCTTCAAGTTATAATTTGCAATAATAATTAGAAGCTACCAATTTTAAGTTCTGTATTTGACAATTACAAGTTCAGATCTCCAAGTTATAATTTGAAATAATAATTAGAAGCTATCAATTTTAAGTTCTGTATTTGACAATTACAAGTTCAGATCTTCAAGTTATAATTTTCAATAATAATTAGAAGCTATCAATTTTAAGTGCTGTATTTGACAATTACTAGTTCAGATCTTCAAGTAATAATTTTCACTAATAATTTGTATTTAACAATTAGAAGTTCTGTATTTGACTATTACAAGTTCAGATCTTCAAATTATTATTTGCAATCTTAGTTTGAATTTAATCATTCGAAGTTCTGTATTTACCTATTACAGGTTCAGATCTTCGAGTAATAATTTGCACTAATACTTTGTATTTAACAATTCGAAGTTCTGTATTTGACTATTACAAGTTCAGATCTTCAAGTTATAATTTGAATTATAATTATAAGCTATCAATTTTAAGTTCTGTATTTGACAATTACAAGTACAGATCTTCAAACTATTATTTGCAATAATAATTAGAAGCTATCAATTTTAAGTTCTGCATTTGACAATTACAAGTTCAGATCTTCAAGTTATAATTTGCAATAATAATTAGAAGCTATCAATTTTAAGTTCTGTATTTGATAATTACAAGTTCAGATCTACAAGTTATAATTTGCACTAATAATTTGTATTTAACAATTAGAAGTTCTGTATTTGACAATTACAAGTTAGGATCTTCAAGTTATAATTTGCAATAATAATTAGAAGCTACCAATTTTAAGTTCTGTATTTGACAATTACAAGTTCAGATCTCCAAGTTATAATTTGAAATAATAATTAGAAGCTATCAATTTTAAGTTCTGTATTTGACAATTACAAGTTCAGATCTTCAAGTTATAATTTGCAATAATAATTAGAAGCTATCAATTTTAAGTGCTGTATTTGGCAATTACTAGTTCAGATCTTCAAGTAATAATTTTCACTAATAATTTGTATTTAACAATTAGAAGTTCTGTATTTGACTATTACAAGTTCAGATCTTCAAATTATTATTTGCAATCTTAGTTTGAATTTAATCATTCGAAGTTCTGTATTTACCTATTACAGGTTCAGATCTTCAAGTTATAATTTGCAATCACAATTTGTATTTAACAATGCTAAGTGGCGTATTTGTCTATTACAAGTTCAGATCTTCAAATTATAATTTGCAATAATAATTAGAAGCTATCAATTTTAAGTTCTGTATTTGACAATTACAAGTTCAGATCTTCAAGTTATTATTTGCAATAATAATTAGAAGCTATCAATTTTAAGTTCTGTATTTGACAATTACAAGTTCAGATCTTCAAGTTATAATTTGCAATAATAATTAGAAGCTATCAATTTTAAGTGCTGTATTTGACAATTACTAGTTCAGATCTTCAAGTAATAATTTGCACTAATAATTTGTATTTAACAATTAGAAGTTCTGTATTTGACAATTACAAGTTAGGATCTTCAAGTTATAATTTGCAATAATAATTAGAAGCTACCAATTTTAAGTTCTGTATTTGACAATTACAAGTTCAGATCTCCAAGTTATAATTTGAAATAATAACTAGAAGCTATCAATTTTAAGTTCTGTATTTGACAATTACAAGTTCAGATCTTCACGTTATAATTTGCAATAATAATTAGAAGCTATCAATTTTAAGTGCTGTATTTGACAATTACTAGTTCAGATCGTCAAGTAATAATTTTCACTAATAATTTGTATTTAACAATTAAAAGTTCTGTATTTGACTATTACAAGTTCAGATCTTCAAATTATTATTTGCAATCTTCGTTTGAATTTAATCATTCGAAGTTCTGTATTTACCTATTACAGGTTCAGATCTTCGAGTAATAATTTGCACTAATACTTTGTATTTAACAATTCGAAGTTCTGTATTTGACTATTACAAGTTCAGATCTTCAAGTTATAATTTGAATTATAATTATAAGCTATCAATTTTAAGTTCTGTATTTGACAATTACAAGTACAGATCTTCAAACTATTATTTGCAATAATAATTAGAAGCTATCAATTTTAAGTTCTGCATTTGACAATTACAAGTTCAGATCTTCAAGTTATAATTTGCAATAATAATTAGAAGCTATCAATTTTAAGTTCTGTATTTGATAATTACAAGTTCAGATCTACAAGTTATAATTTGCACTAATAATTTGTATTTAACAATTAGAAGTTCTGTATTTGACAATTACAAGTTAGGATCTTCAAGTTATAATTTGCAATAATAATTAGAAGCTACCAATTTTAAGTTCTGTATTTGACAATTACAAGTTCAGATCTCCAAGTTATAATTTGAAATAATAATTAGAAGCTATCAATTTTAAGTTCTGTATTTGACAATTACAAGTTCAGATCTTCAAGTTATAATTTTCAATAATAATTAGAAGCTATCAATTTTAAGTGCTGTATTTGACAATTACTAGTTCAGATCTTCAAGTAATAATTTTCACTAATAATTTGTATTTAACAATTAGAAGTTCTGTATTTGACTATTACAAGTTCAGATCTTCAAATTATTATTTGCAATCTTAGTTTGAATTTAATCATTCGAAGTTCTGTATTTACCTATTACAGGTTCAGATCTTCGAGTAATAATTTGCACTAATACTTTGTATTTAACAATTCGAAGTTCTGTATTTGATTATTACAAGTTCAGATCTTCAAGTTATAATTTGAATTATAATTATAAGCTATCAATTTTAAGTTCTGTATTTGACAATTACAAGTACAGATCTTCAAACTATTATTTGCAATAATAATTAGAAGCTATCAATTTTAAGTTCTGCATTTGACAATTACAAGTTCAGATCTTCAAGTTATAATTTGCAATAATAATTAGAAGCTATCAATTTTAAGTTCTGTATTTGATAATTACAAGTTCAGATCTACAAGTTATAATTTGCACTAATAATTTGTATTTAACAATTAGAAGTTCTGTATTTGACAATTACAAGTTAGGATCTTCAAGTTATAATTTGCAATAATAATTAGAAGCTACCAATTTTAAGTTCTGTATTTGACAATTACAAGTTCAGATCTCCAAGTTATAATTTGAAATAATAATTAGAAGCTATCAATTTTAAGTTCTGTATTTGACAATTACAAGTTCAGATCTTCAAGTTATAATTTGCAATAATAATTAGAAGCTATCAATTTTAAGTGCTGTATTTGACAATTACTAGTTCAGATCTTCAAGTAATAATTTTCACTAATAATTTGTATTTAACAATTAGAAGTTCTGTATTTGACTATTACAAGTTCAGATCTTCAAATTATTATTTGCAATCTTAGTTTGAATTTAATCATTCGAAGTTCTGTATTTACCTATTACAGGTTCAGATCTTCAAGTTATAATTTGCAATCACAATTTGTATTTAACAATGCTAAGTGGCGTATTTGTCTATTACAAGTTCAGATCTTCAAATTATAATTTGCAATAATAATTAGAAGCTATCAATTTTAAGTTCTGTATTTGACAATTACAAGTTCAGATCTTCAAACTATTATTTGCAATAATAATTAGAAGCTATCAATTTTAAGTTCTGCATTTGACAATTACAAGTTCAGATCTTCAAGTTATAATTTGCAATAATAATTAGAAGCTATCAATTTTAAGTTCTGTATTTGATAATTACAAGTTCAGATCTACAAGTTATAATTTGCACTAATAATTTGTATTTAACAATTAGAAGTTCTGTATTTGACAATTACAAGTTAGGATCTTCAAGTTATAATTTGCAATAATAATTAGAAGCTACCAATTTTAAGTTCTGTATTTGACAATTACAAGTTCAGATCTCCAAGTTATAATTTGAAATAATAATTAGAAGCTATCAATTTTAAGTTCTGTATTTGACAATTACAAGTTCAGATCTTCAAGTTATAATTTTCAATAATAATTAGAAGCTATCAATTTTAAGTGCTGTATTTGACAATTACTAGTTCAGATCTTCAAGTAATAATTTTCACTAATAATTTGTATTTAACAATTAGAAGTTCTGTATTTGACTATTACAAGTTCAGATCTTCAAATTATTATTTGCAATCTTAGTTTGAATTTAATCATTCGAAGTTCTGTATTTACCTATTACAGGTTCAGATCTTCGAGTAATAATTTGCACTAATACTTTGTATTTAACAATTCGAAGTTCTGTATTTGATTATTACAAGTTCAGATCTTCAAGTTATAATTTGAATTATAATTATAAGCTATCAATTTTAAGTTCTGTATTTGACAATTACAAGTACAGATCTTCAAACTATTATTTGCAATAATAATTAGAAGCTATCAATTTTAAGTTCTGCATTTGACAATTACAAGTTCAGATCTTCAAGTTATAATTTGCAATAATAATTAGAAGCTATCAATTTTAAGTTCTGTATTTGATAATTACAAGTTCAGATCTACAAGTTATAATTTGCACTAATAATTTGTATTTAACAATTAGAAGTTCTGTATTTGACAATTACAAGTTAGGATCTTCAAGTTATAATTTGCAATAATAATTAGAAGCTACCAATTTTAAGTTCTGTATTTGACAATTACAAGTTCAGATCTCCAAGTTATAATTTGAAATAATAATTAGAAGCTATCAATTTTAAGTTCTGTATTTGACAATTACAAGTTCAGATCTTCAAGTTATAATTTGCAATAATAATTAGAAGCTATCAATTTTAAGTGCTGTATTTGACAATTACTAGTTCAGATCTTCAAGTAATAATTTTCACTAATAATTTGTATTTAACAATTAGAAGTTCTGTATTTGACTATTACAAGTTCAGATCTTCAAATTATTATTTGCAATCTTAGTTTGAATTTAATCATTCGAAGTTCTGTATTTACCTATTACAGGTTCAGATCTTCAAGTTATAATTTGCAATCACAATTTGTATTTAACAATGCTAAGTGGCGTATTTGTCTATTACAAGTTCAGATCTTCAAATTATAATTTGCAATAATAATTAGAAGCTATCAATTTTAAGTTCTGTATTTGACAATTACAAGTTCAGATCTTCAAGTTATTATTTGCAATAATAATTAGAAGCTATCAATTTTAAGTTCTGTATTTGACAATTACAAGTTCAGATCTTCAAGTTATAATTTGCAATAATAATTAGAAGCTATCAATTTTAAGTGCTGTATTTGACAATTACTAGTTCAGATCTTCAAGTAATAATTTGCACTAATAATTTGTATTTAACAATTAGAAGTTCTGTATTTGACAATTACAAGTTAGGATCTTCAAGTTATAATTTGCAATAATAATTAGAAGCTACCAATTTTAAGTTCTGTATTTGACAATTACAAGTTCAGATCTCCAAGTTATAATTTGAAATAATAACTAGAAGCTATCAATTTTAAGTTCTGTATTTGACAATTACAAGTTCAGATCTTCACGTTATAATTTGCAATAATAATTAGAAGCTATCAATTTTAAGTGCTGTATTTGACAATTACTAGTTCAGATCTTCAAGTAATAATTTGCACTAATAATTTGTATTTAACAATTAGAAGTTCTGTATTTGACAATTACAAGTTAGGATCTTCAAGTTATAATTTGCAATAATAATTAGAAGCTACCAATTTTAAGTTCTGTATTTGACAATTACAAGTTCAGATCTCCAAGTTATAATTTGAAATAATAATTAGAAGCTATCAATTTTAAGTTCTGTATTTGACAATTACAAGTTCAGATCTTCAAGTTATAATTTTCAATAATAATTAGAAGCTATCAATTTTAAGTGCTGTATTTGACAATTACTAGTTCAGATCTTCAAGTAATAATTTTCACTAATAATTTGTATTTAACAATTAGAAGTTCTGTATTTGACTATTACAAGTTCAGATCTTCAAATTATTATTTGCAATCTTAGTTTGAATTTAATCATTCGCAGTTCTGTATTTACCTATTACAGGTTCAGATCTTCAAGTTATAATTTGCAATCACAATTTGTATTTAACAATGCTAAGTTGCGTATTTGTCTATTACAAGTTCAGATCTTCAAATTATAATTTGCAATAATAATTATAAGCTATCAATTTTAAGTTCTGTATTTGACAATTACAAGTACAGATCTTCAAACTATTATTTGCAATAATAATTAGAAGCTATCAATTTTAAGTTCTGCATTTGACAATTACAAGTTCAGATCTTCAAGTTATTATTTGCAATAATAATTAGAAGCTATTAATTTTAAGTTCTGTGTTTGACAATTACAAGTTCAGATCTTCAAGTTATAATTTGAAATAATAATTAGAAGCTATCAATTTTAAGTTCTGTATTTGATAATTACAAGTTCAGATCTTCAAGTTATAATTTGCACTAATAATTTGTATTTAACAATTAGAAGTTCTGTATTTGACAATTACACGTTCAGATCTTCAAGTTATAATTTGCAATAATAATTAGAAGCTACCAATTTTAAGTTCTGTATTTGACAATTACAAGTTCAGATCTCCAAGTTATAATTTGAAATAATAACTAGAAGCTATCAATTTTAAGTTCTGTATTTGACAATTACAAGTTCAGATCTTCACGTTATAATTTGCAATAATAATTAGAAGCTATCAATTTTAAGTGCTGTATTTGGCAATTACTAGTTCAGATCTTCAAGTAATAATTTTCACTAATAATTTGTATTTAACAATTAAAAGTTCTGTATTTGACTATTACAAGTTCAGATCTTCAAATTATTATTTGCAATCTTCGTTTGAATTTAATCATTCGAAGTTCTGTATTTACCTATTACAGGTTCAGATCTTCGAGTAATAATTTGCACTAATACTTTGTATTTAACAATTCGAAGTTCTGTATTTGACTATTACAAGTTCAGATCTTCAAGTTATAATTTGAATTATAATTATAAGCTATCAATTTTAAGTTCTGTATTTGACAATTACAAGTACAGATCTTCAAACTATTATTTGCAATAATAATTAGAAGCTATCAATTTTAAGTTCTGCATTTGACAATTACCAGTTCAGATCTTCAAGTTATAATTTGCAATAATAATTAGAAGCTATCAATTTTAAGTTCTGTATTTGATAATTACAAGTTCAGATCTACAAGTTATAATTTGCACTAATAATTTGTATTTAACAATTAGAAGTTCTGTATTTGACAATTACAAGTTAGGATCTTCAAGTTATAATTTGCAATAATAATTAGAAGCTACCAATTTTAAGTTCTGTATTTGACAATTACAAGTTCAGATCTCCAAGTTATAATTTGAAATAATAATTAGAAGCTATCAATTTTAAGTTCTGTATTTGACAATTACAAGTTCAGATCTACAAGTTATAATTTTCAATAATAATTAGAAGCTATCAATTTTAAGTGCTGTATTTGACAATTACTAGTTCAGATCTTCAAGTAATAATTTTCACTAATAATTTGTATTTAACAATTAGAAGTTCTGTATTTGACTATTACAAGTTCAGATCTTCAAATTATTATTTGCAATCTTTGTTTGAATTTAATCATTCGCAGTTCTGTATTTACCTATTACAGGTTCAGATCTTCAAGTTATAATTTGCAATCACAATTTGTATTTAACAATGCTAAGTTGCGTATTTGTCTATTACAAGTTCAGATCTTCAAATTATAATTTGCAATAATAATTATAAGCTATCAATTTTAAGTTCTGTATTTGACAATTACAAGTACAGATCTTCAAACTATTATTTGCAATAATAATTAGAAGCTATCAATTTTAAGTTCTGCATTTGACAATTACAAGTTCAGATCTTCAAGTTATTATTTGCAATAATAATTAGAAGCTATTAATTTTAAGTTCTGTGTTTGACAATTACAAGTTCAGATCTTCAAGTTATAATTTGAAATAATAATTAGAAGCTATCAATTTTAAGTTCTGTATTTGATAATTACAAGTTCAGATCTTCAAGTTATAATTTGCACTAATAATTTGTATTTAACAATTAGAAGTTCTGTATTTGACAATTACACGTTCAGATCTTCAAGTTATAATTTGCAATAATAATTAGAAGCTATCAATTTTAAGTTCTGTATTTGACAATTACAAGTTCAGATCTTCAAGTTATAATTTTCAATAATAATTAGAAGCTATCAATTTTAAGTGCTGTATTTGACAATTACTAGTTCAGATCTTCAAGTAATAATTTTCACTAATAATTTGTATTTAACAATTAGAAGTTCTGTATTTGACTATTACAAGTTCAGATCTTCAAATTATTATTTGCAATCTTAGTTTGAATTTAATCATTCGAAGTTCTGTATTTACCTATTACAGGTTCAGATCTTCGAGTAATAATTTGCACTAATACTTTGTATTTAACAATTCGAAGTTCTGTATTTGACTATTACAAGTTCAGATCTTCAAGTTATAATTTGAATTATAATTATAAGCTATCAATTTTAAGTTCTGTATTTGACAATTACAAGTACAGATCTTCAAACTATTATTTGCAATAATAATTAGAAGCTATCAAATTTAAGTTCTGCATTTGACAATTACAAGTTCAGATCTTCAAGTTATAATTTGCAATAATAATTAGAAGCTATCAATTTTAAGTTCTGTATTTGATAATTACAAGTTCAGATCTACAAGTTATAATTTGCACTAATAATTTGTATTTAACAATTAGCAGTTCTGTATTTGACAATTACAAGTTAGGATCTTCAAGTTATAATTTGCAATAATAATTAGAAGCTACCAATTTTAAGTTCTGTATTTGACAATTACAAGTTCAGATCTCCAAGTTATAATTTGAAATAATAATTAGAAGCTATCAATTTTAAGTTCTGTATTTGACAATTACAAGTTCAGATCTTCAAGTTATAATTTTCAATAATAATTAGAAGCTATCAATTTTAAGTGCTGTATTTGACAATTACTAGTTCAGATCTTCAAGTAATAATTTTCACTAATAATTTGTATTTAACAATTAGAAGTTCTGTATTTGACTATTACAAGTTCAGATCTTCAAATTATTATTTGCAATCTTTGTTTGAATTTAATCATTCGCAGTTCTGTATTTACCTATTACAGGTTCAGATCTTCAAGTTATAATTTGCAATCACAATTTGTATTTAACAATGCTAAGTTGCGTATTTGTCTATTACAAGTTCAGATCTTCAAATTATAATTTGCAATAATAATTATAAGCTATCAATTTTAAGTTCTGTATTTGACAATTACAAGTACAGATCTTCAAACTATTATTTGCAATAATAATTAGAAGCTATCAATTTTAAGTTCTGCATTTGACAATTACAAGTTCAGATCTTCAAGTTATTATTTGCAATAATAATTAGAAGCTATTAATTTTAAGTTCTGTGTTTGACAATTACAAGTTCAGATCTTCAAGTTATAATTTGAAATAATAATTAGAAGCTATCAATTTTAAGTTCTGTATTTGATAATTACAAGTTCAGATCTTCAAGTTATAATTTGCACTAATAATTTGTATTTAACAATTAGAAGTTCTGTATTTGACAATTACACGTTCAGATCTTCAAGTTATAATTTGCAATAATAATTAGAAGCTATCAATTTTAAGTTCTGTATTTGACAATTACAAGTTCAGATCTTCAAGTTATAATTTTCAATGATAATTAGAAGCTATCAATTTTAAGTGCTGTATTTGACAATTACTAGTTCAGATCTTCAAGTAATAATTTTCACTAATAATTTGTATTTAACAATTAGAAGTTCTGTATTTGACTATTACAAGTTCAGATCTTCAAATTATTATTTGCAATCTTAGTTTGAATTTAATCATTCGAAGTTCTGTATTTACCTATTACAGGTTCAGTTCTTCGAGTAATAATTTGCACTAATACTTTGTATTTAACAATTCGAAGTTCTGTATTTGACTATTACAAGTTCAGATCTTCAAGTTATAATTTGAATTATAATTATAAGCTATCAATTTTAAGTTCTGTATTTGACAATTACAAGTACAGATCTTCAAACTATTATTTGCAATAATAATTAGAAGCTATCAATTTTAAGTTCTGCATTTGACAATTACAAGTTCAGATCTTCAAGTTATAATTTGCAATAATAATTAGAAGCTATCAATTTTAAGTTCTGTATTTGATAATTACAAGTTCAGATCTACAAGTTATAATTTGCACTAATAATTTGTATTTAACAATTAGCAGTTCTGTATTTGACAATTACAAGTTAGGATCTTCAAGTTATAATTTGCAATAATAATTAGAAGCTACCAATTTTAAGTTCTGTATTTGACAATTACAAGTTCAGATCTCCAAGTTATAATTTGAAATAATAATTAGAAGCTATCAATTTTAAGTTCTGTATTTGACAATTACAAGTTCAGATCTTCAAATTATTATTTGCAATCTTAGTTTGAATTTAATCATTCGCAGTTCTGTATTTACCTATTACAGGTTCAGATCTTCAAGTTATAATTTGCAATCACAATTTGTATTTAACAATGCTAAGTTGCGTATTTGTCTATTACAAGTTCAGATCTTCAAATTATAATTTGCAATAATAATTATAAGCTATCAATTTTAAGTTCTGTATTTGACAATTACAAGTACAGATCTTCAAACTATTATTTGCAATAATAATTAGAAGCTATCAATTTTAAGTTCTGCATTTGACAATTACAAGTTCAGATCTTCAAGTTATTATTTGCAATAATAATTAGAAGCTATTAATTTTAAGTTCTGTGTTTGACAATTACAAGTTCAGATCTTCAAGTTATAATTTGAAATAATAATTAGAAGCTATCAATTTTAAGTTCTGTATTTGATAATTACAAGTTCAGATCTTCAAGTTATAATTTGCACTAATAATTTGTATTTAACAATTAGAAGTTCTGTATTTGACAATTACACGTTCAGATCTTCAAGTTATAATTTGCAATAATAATTAGAAGCTATCAATTTTAAGTTCTGTATTTGACAATTACAAGTTCAGATCTTCAAGTTATAATTTTCAATAATAATTAGAAGCTATCAATTTTAAGTGCTGTATTTGACAATTACTAGTTAAGATCTTCAAGTAATAATTTTCACTAATAATTTGTATTTAACAATTAGAAGTTCTGTATTTGACTATTACAAGTTCAGATCTTCAAATTATTATTTGCAATCTTAGTTTGAATTTAATCATTCGAAGTTCTGTATTTACCTATTACAGGTTCAGATCTTCGAGTAATAATTTGCACTAATACTTTGTATTTAACAATTCGAAGTTCTGTATTTGACTATTACAAGTTCAGATCTTCAAGTTATAATTTGAATTATAATTATAAGCTATCAATTTTAAGTTCTGTATTTGACAATTACAAGTACAGATCTTCAAACTATTATTTGCAATAATAATTAGAAGCTATCAATTTTAAGTTCTGCATTTGACAATTACAAGTTCAGATCTTCAAGTTATAATTTGCAATAATAATTAGAAGCTATCAATTTTAAGTTCTGTATTTGATAATTACAAGTTCAGATCTACAAGTTATAATTTGCACTAATAATTTGTATTTAACAATTAGCAGTTCTGTATTTGACAATTACAAGTTAGGATCTTCAAGTTATAATTTGCAATAATAATTAGAAGCTACCAATTTTAAGTTCTGTATTTGACAATTACAAGTTCAGATCTCCAAGTTATAATTTGAAATAATAATTAGAAGCTATCAATTTTAAGTTCTGTATTTGACAATTACAAGTTCAGATCTTCAAGTTATTATTTGCAATAATAATTAGAAGCTATCAATTTTAAGTTCTGTATTTGACAATTACAAGTTCAGATCTTCACGTTATAATTTGCAATAATAATTAGAAGCTATCAATTTTAAGTGCTGTATTTGACAATTACTAGTTCAGATCTTCAAGTAATAATTTTCACTAATAATTTGTATTTAACAATTAAAAGTTCTGTATTTGACTATTACAAGTTCAGATCTTCAAATTATTATTTGCAATCTTCGTTTGAATTTAATCATTCGAAGTTCTGTATTTACCTATTACAGGTTCAGATCTTCGAGTAATAATTTGCACTAATACTTTGTATTTAACAATTCGAAGTTCTGTATTTGACTATTACAAGTTCAGATCTTCAAGTTATAATTTGAATTATAATTATAAGCTATCAATTTTAAGTTCTGTATTTGACAATTACAAGTACAGATCTTCAAACTATTATTTGCAATAATAATTAGAAGCTATCAATTTTAAGTTCTGCATTTGACAATTACAAGTTCAGATCTTCAAGTTATAATTTGCAATAATAATTAGAAGCTATCAATTTTAAGTTCTGTATTTGATAATTACAAGTTCAGATCTACAAGTTATAATTTGCACTAATAATTTGTATTTAACAATTAGAAGTTCTGTATTTGACAATTACAAGTTAGGATCTTCAAGTTATAATTTGCAATAATAATTAGAAGCTACCAATTTTAAGTTCTGTATTTGACAATTACAAGTTCAGATCTCCAAGTTATAATTTGAAATAATAATTAGAAGCTATCAATTTTAAGTTCTGTATTTGACAATTACAAGTTCAGATCTTCAAGTTATAATTTTCAATAATAATTAGAAGCTATCAATTTTAAGTGCTGTATTTGACAATTACTAGTTCAGATCTTCAAGTAATAATTTTCACTAATAATTTGTATTTAACAATTAGAAGTTCTGTATTTGACTATTACAAGTTCAGATCTTCAAATTATTATTTGCAATCTTAGTTTGAATTTAATCATTCGCAGTTCTGTATTTACCTATTACAGGTTCAGATCTTCAAGTTATAATTTGCAATCACAATTTGTATTTAACAATGCTAAGTTGCGTATTTGTCTATTACAAGTTCAGATCTTCAAATTATAATTTGCAATAATAATTATAAGCTATCAATTTTAAGTTCTGTATTTGACAATTACAAGTACAGATCTTCAAACTATTATTTGCAATAATAATTAGAAGCTATCAATTTTAAGTTCTGCATTTGACAATTACAAGTTCAGATCTTCAAGTTATTATTTGCAATAATAATTAGAAGCTATTAATTTTAAGTTCTGTGTTTGACAATTACAAGTTCAGATCTTCAAGTTATAATTTGAAATAATAATTAGAAGCTATCAATTTTAAGTTCTGTATTTGATAATTACAAGTTCAGATCTTCAAGTTATAATTTGCACTAATAATTTGTATTTAACAATTAGAAGTTCTGTATTTGACAATTACACGTTCAGATCTTCAAGTTATAATTTGCAATAATAATTAGAAGCTATCAATTTTAAGTTCTGTATTTGACAATTACAAGTTCAGATCTTCAAGTTATAATTTTCAATAATAATTAGAAGCTATCAATTTTAAGTGCTGTATTTGACAATTACTAGTTAAGATCTTCAAGTAATAATTTTCACTAATAATTTGTATTTAACAATTAGAAGTTCTGTATTTGACTATTACAAGTTCAGATCTTCAAATTATTATTTGCAATCTTAGTTTGAATTTAATCATTCGAAGTTCTGTATTTACCTATTACAGGTTCAGATCTTCGAGTAATAATTTGCACTAATACTTTGTATTTAACAATTCGAAGTTCTGTATTTGACTATTACAAGTTCAGATCTTCAAGTTATAATTTGAATTATAATTATAAGCTATCAATTTTAAGTTCTGTATTTGACAATTACAAGTACAGATCTTCAAACTATTATTTGCAATAATAATTAGAAGCTATCAATTTTAAGTTCTGCATTTGACAATTACAAGTTCAGATCTTCAAGTTATAATTTGCAATAATAATTAGAAGCTATCAATTTTAAGTTCTGTATTTGATAATTACAAGTTCAGATCTACAAGTTATAATTTGCACTAATAATTTGTATTTAACAATTAGCAGTTCTGTATTTGACAATTACAAGTTAGGATCTTCAAGTTATAATTTGCAATAATAATTAGAAGCTACCAATTTTAAGTTCTGTATTTGACAATTACAAGTTCAGATCTCCAAGTTATAATTTGAAATAATAATTAGAAGCTATCAATTTTAAGTTCTGTATTTGACAATTACAAGTTCAGATCTTCAAGTTATAATTTTCAATAATAATTAGAAGCTATCAATTTTAAGTGCTGTATTTGACAATTACTAGTTCAGATCTTCAAGTAATAATTTTCACTAATAATTTGTATTTAACAATTAGAAGTTCTGTATTTGACTATTACAAGTTCAGATCTTCAAATTATTATTTGCAATCTTAGTTTGAATTTAATCATTCGCAGTTCTGTATTTACCTATTACAGGTTCAGATCTTCAAGTTATAATTTGCAATCACAATTTGTATTTAACAATGCTAAGTTGCGTATTTGTCTATTACAAGTTCAGATCTTCAAATTATAATTTGCAATAATAATTATAAGCTATCAATTTTAAGTTCTGTATTTGACAATTACAAGTACAGATCTTCAAACTATTATTTGCAATAATAATTAGAAGCTATCAATTTTAAGTTCTGCATTTGACAATTACAAGTTCAGATCTTCAAGTTATTATTTGCAATAATAATTAGAAGCTATTAATTTTAAGTTCTGTGTTTGACAATTACAAGTTCAGATCTTCAAGTTATAATTTGAAATAATAATTAGAAGCTATCAATTTTAAGTTCTGTATTTGATAATTACAAGTTCAGATCTTCAAGTTATAATTTGCACTAATAATTTGTATTTAACAATTAGAAGTTCTGTATTTGACAATTACACGTTCAGATCTTCAAGTTATAATTTGCAATAATAATTAGAAGCTACCAATTTTAAGTTCTGTATTTGACAATTACAAGTTCAGATCTCCAAGTTATAATTTGAAATAATAACTAGAAGCTATCAATTTTAAGTTCTGTATTTGACAATTACAAGTTCAGATCTTCACGTTATAATTTGCAATAATAATTAGAAGCTATCAATTTTAAGTGCTGTATTTGACAATTACTAGTTCAGATCTTCAAGTAATAATTTTCACTAATAATTTGTATTTAACAATTAAAAGTTCTGTATTTGACTATTACAAGTTCAGATCTTCAAATTATTATTTGCAATCTTCGTTTGAATTTAATCATTCGAAGTTCTGTATTTACCTATTACAGGTTCAGATCTTCGAGTAATAATTTGCACTAATACTTTGTATTTAACAATTCGAAGTTCTGTATTTGACTATTACAAGTTCAGATCTTCAAGTTATAATTTGAATTATAATTATAAGCTATCAATTTTAAGTTCTGTATTTGACAATTACAAGTACAGATCTTCAAACTATTATTTGCAATAATAATTAGAAGCTATCAATTTTAAGTTCTGCATTTGACAATTACAAGTTCAGATCTTCAAGTTATAATTTGCAATAATAATTAGAAGCTATCAATTTTAAGTTCTGTATTTGATAATTACAAGTTCAGATCTACAAGTTATAATTTGCACTAATAATTTGTATTTAACAATTAGAAGTTCTGTATTTGACAATTACAAGTTAGGATCTTCAAGTTATAATTTGCAATAATAATTAGAAGCTACCAATTTTAAGTTCTGTATTTGACAATTACAAGTTCAGATCTCCAAGTTATAATTTGAAATAATAATTAGAAGCTATCAATTTTAAGTTCTGTATTTGACAATTACAAGTTCAGATCTTCAAGTTATAATTTTCAATAATAATTAGAAGCTATCAATTTTAAGTGCTGTATTTGACAATTACTAGTTCAGATCTTCAAGTAATAATTTTCACTAATAATTTGTATTTAACAATTAGAAGTTCTGTATTTGACTATTACAAGTTCAGATCTTCAAATTATTATTTGCAATCTTAGTTTGAATTTAATCATTCGCAGTTCTGTATTTACCTATTACAGGTTCAGATCTTCAAGTTATAATTTGCAATCACAATTTGTATTTAACAATGCTAAGTTGCGTATTTGTCTATTACAAGTTCAGATCTTCAAATTATAATTTGCAATAATAATTATAAGCTATCAATTTTAAGTTCTGTATTTGACAATTACAAGTACAGATCTTCAAACTATTATTTGCAATAATAATTAGAAGCTATCAATTTTAAGTTCTGCATTTGACAATTACAAGTTCAGATCTTCAAGTTATTATTTGCAATAATAATTAGAAGCTATTAATTTTAAGTTCTGTGTTTGACAATTACAAGTTCAGATCTTCAAGTTATAATTTGAAATAATAATTAGAAGCTATCAATTTTAAGTTCTGTATTTGATAATTACAAGTTCAGATCTTCAAGTTATAATTTGCACTAATAATTTGTATTTAACAATTAGAAGTTCTGTATTTGACAATTACACGTTCAGATCTTCAAGTTATAATTTGCAATAATAATTAGAAGCTATCAATTTTAAGTTCTGTATTTGACAATTACAAGTTCAGATCTTCAAGTTATAATTTTCAATAATAATTAGAAGCTATCAATTTTAAGTGCTGTATTTGACAATTACTAGTTCAGATCTTCAAGTAATAATTTTCACTAATAATTTGTATTTAACAATTAGAAGTTCTGTATTTGACTATTACAAGTTCAGATCTTCAAATTATTATTTGCAATCTTAGTTTGAATTTAATCATTCGAAGTTCTGTATTTACCTATTACAGGTTCAGATCTTCAAGTTATAATTTGCAATCACAATTTGTATTTAACAATGCTAAGTTGCGTATTTGTCTATTACAAGTTCAGATCTTCAAATTATAATTTGCAATAATAATTATAAGCTATCAATTTTAAGTTCTGTATTTGACAATTACAAGTACAGATCTTCAAACTATTATTTGCAATAATAATTAGAAGCTATCAATTTTAAGTTCTGCATTTGACAATTACAAGTTCAGATCTTCAAGTTATTATTTGCAATAATAATTAGAAGCTATTAATTTTAAGTTCTGTGTTTGACAATTACAAGTTCAGATCTTCAAGTTATAATTTGAAATAATAATTAGAAGCTATCAATTTTAAGTTCTGTATTTGATAATTACAAGTTCAGATCTTCAAGTTATAATTTGCACTAATAATTTGTATTTAACAATTAGAAGTTCTGTATTTGACAATTACACGTTCAGATCTTCAAGTTATAATTTGCAATAATAATTAGAAGCTATCAATTTTAAGTTCTGTATTTGACAATTACAAGGTCAGATCTTCAAGTTATAATTTGCACTAATAATTTGTATTTAACAATTAGTAGTTCTGTATTTGACAATTACAAGTTAGGATCTTCAAGTTATAATTTGCAATAATAATTAGAAGCTACCAATTTTAAGTTCTGTATTTGACAATTACAAGTTCAGATCTCCAAGTTATAATTTGAAATAATAATTAGAAGCTATCAATTTTAAGTTCTGTATTTGACAATTACAAGTTCAGATCTTCAAGTTATAATTTGCAATAATAATTAGAAGCTATCAATTTTAAGTGCTGTATTTGACAATTACTAGTTCAGATCTTCAAGTAATAATTTTCACTAATAATTTGTATTTAACAATTAGAAGTTCTGTATTTGACTATTACAAGTTCAGATCTTCAAATTATTATTTGCAATCTTAGTTTGAATTTAATCATTCGAAGTTCTGTATTTACCTATTACAGGTTCAGATCTTCAAGTTATAATTTGCAATCACAATTTGTATTTAACAATGCTAAGTTGCGTATTTGTCTATTACAAGTTCAGATCTTCAAATTATAATTTGCAATAATAATTAGAAGCTATCAATTTTAAGTTCTGTATTTGACAATTACAAGTTCAGATCTTCAAGTTATTATTTGCAATAATAATTAGAAGCTATCAATTTTAAGTTCTGTATTTGACAATTACAAGTTCAGATCTTCAAGTTATAATTTGCAATAATAATTAGAAGCTATCAATTTTAAGTGCTGTATTTGACAATTACTAGTTCAGATCTTCAAGTAATAATTTGCACTAATAATTTGTATTTAACAATTAGAAGTTCTGTATTTGACAATTACAAGTTAGGATCTTCAAGTTATAATTTGCAATAATAATTAGAAGCTACCAATTTTAAGTTCTGTATTTGACAATTACAAGTTCAGATCTCCAAGTTATAATTTGAAATAATAACTAGAAGCTATCAATTTTAAGTTCTGTATTTGACAATTACAAGTTCAGATCTTCACGTTATAATTTGCAATAATAATTAGAAGCTATCAATTTTAAGTGCTGTATTTGACAATTACTAGTTCAGATCTTCAAGTAATAATTTTCACTAATAATTTGTATTTAACAATTAAAAGTTCTGTATTTGACTATTACAAGTTCAGATCTTCAAATTATTATTTGCAATCTTAGTTTGAATTTAATCATTCGAAGTTCTGTATTTACCTATTACAGGTTCAGATCTTCGAGTAATAATTTGCACTAATACTTTGTATTTAACAATTCGAAGTTCTGTATTTGACTATTACAAGTTCAGATCTTCAAGTTATAATTTGAATTATAATTATAAGCTATCAATTTTAAGTTCTGTATTTGACAATTACAAGTACAGATCTTCAAACTATTATTTGCAATAATAATTAGAAGCTATCAATTTTAAGTTCTGCATTTGACAATTACAAGTTCAGATCTTCAAGTTATAATTTGCAATAATAATTAGAAGCTATCAATTTTAAGTTCTGTATTTGACAATTACAAGTTCAGATCTACAAGTTATAATTCGCACTAATAATTTGTATTTAACAATTAGAAGTTCTGTATTTGACAATTACAAGTTAGGATCTTCAAGTTATAATTTGCAATAATAATTAGAAGCTACCAATTTTAAGTTCTGTATTTGACAATTACAAGTTCAGATCTCCAAGTTATAATTTGAAATAATAATTAGAAGCTATCAATTTTAAGTTCTGTATTTGACAATTACAAGTTCAGATCTTCAAGTTATAATTTTCAATAATAATTAGAAGCTATCAATTTTAAGTGCTGTATTTGACAATTACTAGTTCAGATCTTCAAGTAATAATTTTCACTAATAATTTGTATTTAACAATTAGAAGTTCTGTATTTGACTATTACAAGTTCAGATCTTCAAATTATTATTTGCAATCTTAGTTTGAATTTAATCATTCGAAGTTCTGTATTTACCTATTACAGGTTCAGATCTTCAAGTTATAATTTGCAATCACAATTTGTATTTAACAATGCTAAGTTGCGTATTTGTCTATTACAAGTTCAGATCTTCAAATTATAATTTGCAATAATAATTATAAGCTATCAATTTTAAGTTCTGTATTTGACAATTACAAGTACAGATCTTCAAACTATTATTTGCAATAATAATTAGAAGCTATCAATTTTAAGTTCTGCATTTGACAATTACAAGTTCAGATCTTCAAGTTATTATTTGCAATAATAATTAGAAGCTATTAATTTTAAGTTCTGTGTTTGACAATTACAAGTTCAGATCTTCAAGTTATAATTTGAAATAATAATTAGAAGCTATCAATTTTAAGTTCTGTATTTGATAATTACAAGTTCAGATCTTCAAGTTATAATTTGCACTAATAATTTGTATTTAACAATTAGAAGTTCTGTATTTGACAATTACACGTTCAGATCTTCAAGTTATAATTTGCAATAATAATTAGAAGCTATCAATTTTAAGTTCTGTATTTGACAATTACAAGGTCAGATCTTCAAGTTATAATTTGCACTAATAATTTGTATTTAACAATTAGTAGTTCTGTATTTGACAATTACAAGTTAGGATCTTCAAGTTATAATTTGCAATAATAATTAGAAGCTACCAATTTTAAGTTCTGTATTTGACAATTACAAGTTCAGATCTCCAAGTTATAATTTGAAATAATAATTAGAAGCTATCAATTTTAAGTTCTGTATTTGACAATTACAAGTTCAGATCTACAAGTTATAATTTGCAATAATAATTAGAAGCTATCAATTTTAAGTGCTGTATTTGACAATTACAAGGTCAGATCTTCAAGTTATAATTTGCACTAATAATTTGTATTTAACAATTAGTAGTTCTGTATTTGACAATTACAAGTTCAGATCTCCAAGTTATAATTTGAAATAATAATTAGAAGCTATCAATTTTAAGTTCTGTATTTGACAATTACAAGTTCAGATCTTCAAGTTATAATTTGCAATAATAATTAGAAGCTATCAATTTTAAGTTCTGCATTTGACAATTACAAGTTCAGATCTTCAAGTTATTATTTGCAATAATAATTAGAAGCTATTAATTTTAAGTTCTGTGTTTGACAATTACAAGTTCAGATCTTCAAGTTATAATTTGAAATAATAATTAGAAGCTATCAATTTTAAGTTCTGTATTTGATAATTACAAGTTCAGATCTTCAAGTTATAATTTGCACTAATAATTTGTATTTAACAATTAGAAGTTCTGTATTTGACAATTACACGTTCAGATCTTCAAGTTATAATTTGCAATAATAATTAGAAGCTATCAATTTTAAGTTCTGTATTTGACAATTACAAGGTCAGATCTTCAAGTTATAATTTGCACTAATAATTTGTATTTAACAATTAGTAGTTCTGTATTTGACAATTACAAGTTAGGATCTTCAAGTTATAATTTGCAATAATAATTAGAAGCTACCAATTTTAAGTTCTGTATTTGACAATTACAAGTTCAGATCTCCAAGTTATAATTTGAAATAATAATTAGAAGCTATCAATTTTAAGTTCTGTATTTGACAATTACAAGTTCAGATCTTCAAGTTATTATTTGCAATAATAATTAGAAGCTATCAATTTTAAGTTCTGTATTTGACAATTACAAGTTCAGATCTTCAAGTTATAATTTGCAATAATAATTAGAAGCTATCAATTTTAAGTGCTGTATTTGACAATTACTAGTTCAGATCTTCAAGTAATAATTTGCACTAATAATTTGTATTTAACAATTAGAAGTTCTGTATTTGACAATTACAAGTTAGGATCTTCAAGTTATAATTTGCAATAATAATTAGAAGCTACCAATTTTAAGTTCTGTATTTGACAATTACAAGTTCAGATCTCCAAGTTATAATTTGAAATAATAACTAGAAGCTATCAATTTTAAGTTCTGTATTTGACAATTACAAGTTCAGATCTTCACGTTATAATTTGCAATAATAATTAGAAGCTATCAATTTTAAGTGCTGTATTTGACAATTACTAGTTCAGATCTTCAAGTAATAATTTTCACTAATAATTTGTATTTAACAATTAAAAGTTCTGTATTTGACTATTACAAGTTCAGATCTTCAAATTATTATTTGCAATAATAATTAGAAGCTATCAATTTTAAGTTCTGTATTTGACAATTACAAGTTCAGATCTTCAAGTTATTATTTGCAATAATAATTAGAAGCTATCAATTTTAAGTTCTGTATTTGACAATTACAAGTTCAGATCTTCAAGTTATAATTTGCAATAATAATTAGAAGCTATCAATTTTAAGTGCTGTATTTGACAATTACTAGTTCAGATCTTCAAGTAATAATTTGCACTAATAATTTGTATTTAACAATTAGAAGTTCTGTATTTGACAATTACAAGTTAGGATCTTCAAGTTATAATTTGCAATAATAATTAGAAGCTACCAATTTTAAGTTCTGTATTTGACAATTACAAGTTCAGATCTCCAAGTTATAATTTGAAATAATAACTAGAAGCTATCAATTTTAAGTTCTGTATTTGACAATTACAAGTTCAGATCTTCACGTTATAATTTGCAAAAATAATTAGAAGCTATCAATTTTAAGTGCTGTATTTGACAATTACTAGTTCAGATCTTCAAGTAATAATTTTCACTAATAATTTGTATTTAACAATTAAAAGTTCTGTATTTGACTATTACAAGTTCAGATCTTCAAATTATTATTTGCAATCTTAGTTTGAATTTAATCATTCGAAGTTCTGTATTTACCTATTACAGGTTCAGATCTTCGAGTAATAATTTGCACTAATACTTTGTATTTAACAATTCGAAGTTCTGTATTTGACTATTACAAGTTCAGATCTTCAAGTTATAATTTGAATTATAATTATAAGCTATCAATTTTAAGTTCTGTATTTGACAATTACAAGTTCAGATCTTCAAACTATTATTTGCAATAATAATTAGAAGCTATCAATTTTAAGTTCTGCATTTGACAATTACAAGTTCAGATCTTCAAGTTATAATTTGCAATAATAATTAGAAGCTATCAATTTTAAGTTCTGTATTTGACAATTACAAGTTCAGATCTACAAGTTATAATTCGCACTAATAATTTGTATTTAACAATTAGAAGTTCTGTATTTGACAATTACAAGTTAGGATCTTCAAGTTATAATTTGCAATAATAATTAGAAGCTACCAATTTTAAGTTCTGTATTTGACAATTACAAGTTCAGATCTCCAAGTTATAATTTGAAATAATAATTAGAAGCTATCAATTTTAAGTTCTGTATTTGACAATTACAAGTTCAGATCTTCAAGTTATAATTTTCAATAATAATTAGAAGCTATCAATTTTAAGTGCTATATTTGACAATTACTAGTTCAGATCTTCAAGTAATAATTTTCACTAATAATTTGTATTTAACAATTAGAAGTTCTGTATTTGACTATTACAAGTTCAGATCTTCAAATTATTATTTGCAATCTTAGTTTGAATTTAATCATTCGAAGTTCTGTATTTACCTATTACAGGTTCAGATCTTCAAGTTATAATTTGCAATCACAATTTGTATTTAACAATGCTAAGTTGCGTATTTGTCTATTACAAGTTCAGATCTTCAAATTATAATTTGCAATAATAATTATAAGCTATCAATTTTAAGTTCTGTATTTGACAATTACAAGTACAGATCTTCAAACTATTATTTGCAATAATAATTAGAAGCTATCAATTTTAAGTTCTGCATTTGACAATTACAAGTTCAGATCTTCAAGTTATTATTTGCAATAATAATTAGAAGCTATTAATTTTAAGTTCTGTGTTTGACAATTACAAGTTCAGATCTTCAAGTTATAATTTGAAATAATAATTAGAAGCTATCAATTTTAAGTTCTGTATTTGATAATTACAAGTTCAGATCTTCAAGTTATAATTTGCACTAATAATTTGTATTTAACAATTAGAAGTTCTGTATTTGACAATTACACGTTCAGATCTTCAAGTTATAATTTGCAATAATAATTGGAAGCTATCAATTTTAAGTTCTGTATTTGACAATTACAAGGTCAGATCTTCAAGTTATAATTTGCACTAATAATTTGTATTTAACAATTAGTAGTTCTGTATTTGACAATTACAAGTTAGGATCTTCAAGTTATAATTTGCAATAATAATTAGAAGCTACCAATTTTAAGTTCTGTATTTGACAATTACAAGTTCAGATCTCCAAGTTATAATTTGAAATAATAATTAGAAGCTATCAATTTTAAGTTCTGTATTTGACAATTACAAGTTCAGATCTTCAAGTTATAATTTGCAATAATAATTAGAAGCTATCAATTTTAAGTGCTGTATTTGACAATTACAAGGTCAGATCTTCAAGTTATAATTTGCACTAATAATTTGTATTTAACAATTAGTAGTTCTGTATTTGACAATTACAAGTTCAGATCTCCAAGTTATAATTTGAAATAATAATTAGAAGCTATCAATTTTAAGTTCTGTATTTGACAATTACAAGTTCAGATCTTCAAGTTATAATTTGCAATAATAATTAGAAGCTATCAATTTTAAGTTCTGCATTTGACAATTACAAGTTCAGATCTTCAAGTTATTATTTGCAATAATAATTAGAAGCTATTAATTTTAAGTTCTGTGTTTGACAATTACAAGTTCAGATCTTCAAGTTATAATTTGAAATAATAATTAGAAGCTATCAATTTTAAGTTCTGTATTTGATAATTACAAGTTCAGATCTTCAAGTTATAATTTGCACTAATAATTTGTATTTAACAATTAGAAGTTCTGTATTTGACAATTACACGTTCAGATCTTCAAGTTATAATTTGCAATAATAATTAGAAGCTATCAATTTTAAGTTCTGTATTTGACAATTACAAGGTCAGATCTTCAAGTTATAATTTGCACTAATAATTTGTATTTAACAATTAGTAGTTCTGTATTTGACAATTAGAAGTTAGGATCTTCAAGTTATAATTTGCAATAATAATTAGAAGCTACCAATTTTAAGTTCTGTATTTGACAATTACAAGTTCAGATCTCCAAGTTATAATTTGAAATAATAATTAGAAGCTATCAATCTTAAGTTCTGTATTTGACAATTACAAGTTCAGATCTTCAAGTTATAATTTGCAATAATAATTAGAAGCTATCAATTTTAAGTGCTGTATTTGACAATTACAAGGTCAGATCTTCAAGTTATAATTTGCACTAATAATTTGTATTTAACAATTAGTAGTTCTGTATTTGACAATTACAAGTTCAGATCTCCAAGTTATAATTTGAAATAATAATTAGAAGCTATCAATTTTAAGTTCTGTATTTGACAATTACAAGTTCAGATCTTCAAGTTATAATTTGCAATAATAATTAGAAGCTATCAATTTTAAGTTCTGTATTTGACAATTACAAGGTCAGATCTTCAAGTTATAATTTGCACTAATAATTTGTATTTAACAATTAGTAGTTCTGTATTTGACAATTACAAGTTAGGATCTTCAAGTTATAATTTGCAATAATAATTAGAAGCTACCAATTTTAGGTTCTGTATTTGACAATTACAAGTTCAGATCTCCAAGTTATAATTTGAAATAATAATTAGAAGCTATCAATTTTAAGTTCTGTATTTGACAATTACAAGTTCAGATCTTCAAGTTATAATTTGCAATAATAATTAGAAGCTATCAATTTTAAGTGCTGTATTTGACAATTACTAGTTCAGATCTTCAAGTAATAATTTTCACTAATAATTTGTATTTAACAATTAGAAGTTCTGTATTTGACTATTACAAGTTCAGATCTTCAAATTATTATTTGCAATCTTAGTTTGAATTTAATCATTCGAAGTTCTGTATTTACCTATTACAGGTTCAGATCTTCAAGTTATAATTTGCAATCACAATTTGTATTTAACAATGCTAAGTTGCGTATTTGTCTATTACAAGTTCAGATCTTCAAATTATAATTTGCAATAATAATTAGAAGCTATCAATTTTAAGTTCTGTATTTGACAATTACAAGTTCAGATCTTCAAGTTATTATTTGCAATAATAATTAGAAGCTATCAATTTTAAGTTCTGTATTTGACAATTACAAGTTCAGATCTTCAAGTTATAATTTGCAATAATAATTAGAAGCTATCAATTATAAGTGCTGTATTTGACAATTACTAGTTCAGATCTTCAAGTAATAATTTGCACTAATAATTTGTATTTAACAATTAGAAGTTCTGTATTTGACTATTACAAGTTCAGATCTTCAAATTATTATTTGCAATAATAATTAGAAGCTATCAATTTTAAGTTCTGTATTTGACAATTACAAGTTCAGATCTCCAAGTTATAATTTGAAATAATAATTAGAAGCTATCAATTTTAAGTTCTGTATTTGACAATTACAAGTTCAGATCTTCAAGTTATAATTTGCAATAATAATTAGAAGCTATCAATTTTAAGTGCTGTATTTGACAATTACTAGTTCAGATCTTCAAGTAATAATTTGCACTAATAATTTGTATTTAACAATTAGAAGTTCTGTATTTGACTATTACAAGTTCAGATCTTCAAATTATTATTTGCAATAATAATTAGAAGCTATCAATTTTAAGTTCTGTATTTGACAATTACAAGTTCAGATCTCCAAGTTATAATTTGAAATAATAATTAGAAGCTATCAATTTTAAGTTCTGTATTTGACAATTACAAGTTCAGATCTTCAAGTTATAATTTGCAATAATAATTAGAAGCTATCAATTTTAAGTGCTGTATTTGACAATTACTAGTTCAGATCTTCAAGTAATAATTTGCACTAATAATTTGTATTTAACAATTAGAAGTTCTGTATTTGACAATTACTAGTGCAGATCTTCAAGTTATAATTTGAAATAATAATTTGAATTTAACAAATCTAAGTTCTGTAATGCACTATTACAAGTTCAGATCTTCAAGTTATAATTTACAATAATAAATAGAATCTATCAATTTTAAGTTCTGTATTTGACAATTACAAGTTCAGATCTTCTAGTTATAATTTGCACTAATAATTTGTATTTAACAATTAGAAGTTCTGTATTTGACAATTACAAGTTCAGATCTTCAAGTTATAATTTGCAATAATAATTAGAAGCTATCAATTTTAAGTTCTGTATTTGACAATTACAAGTTAAGATCTTCAAGTTATAATTTGAAATAATAATTAGAAGCTATCAATTTTAAGTTCTGTATTTGACAATTACAAGTTCAGATCTTCAAGTTATAATTTGCAATAATAATTAGAAGCTATCAATTTTAAGTTCTGTATTTGACAATTACTAGTTCAGATCTTCAAGTTATAATTTGCACTAATAATTTGTATTTACCTATTAGAAGTTCTGTATTTGACTATTACAAGTTCAGATCTTCAATTTATAATTTGCAATAATAATTAGAAGCTATCAATTTTAAGTTCTGTATTTGACAATTACAAGTTCAGATCTTCAAGTTATAATTTGAAATAATAATTAGAAGCTATCAATTTTAAGTTCTGTATTTGACAATTACTAGTTCAGATCATCAAGTAATAATTTGCAATAATAATTAGAAGCTATCAATTTTAAGTGCTGTATTTGACAATTACTAGTTCAGATCATCAAGTAATAATTTGCACTAATAATTTGTATTTAACAATTAGAAGTTCTGTATTTGACAATTACTAGTGCAGATCTTCAAGTTATAATTTGAAATAATAATTTGAATTTAACAAATCTAAGTTCTGTAATGCACTATTACAAGTTCAGATCTTCATGTTATAATTTACAATAATAAATAGAATCTATCAATTTTAAGTTCTGTATTTGACAATTACAAGTTCAGATCTTCAAGTTATAATTTGCACTAATAATTTGTATTTAACAATTAGAAGTTCTGTATTTGACAATTACAAGTTCAGATCTTCAAGTTATAATTTGCAATAATAATTAGAAGCTATCAATTTTAAGTTCTGTATTTGACAATTACAAGTTAAGATCTTCAAGTTATAATTTGATATAATAATTAGAAGCTATCAATTTTAAGTTCTGTATTTGACAATTACAAGTTCAGATCTTCAAGTTATAATTTGCAATAATAATTAGAAGCTATCAATTTTAAGTTCTGTATTTGACAATTACTTGTTCAGATCTTCAAGTTATAATTTGCACTAATAATTTGTATTTAACAATTAGAAGTTCTGTATTTGACTATTACAAGTTCAGATCTTCAAGTTATAATTTGCAATAATAATTAGAAGCTATCAATTTTAAGTTCTGTATTTGACAATTACAAGTTCAGATCTTCAAGTTATAATTTGAAATAATAATTAGAAGCTATCAATTTTAAGTTCTGTATTTGACAATTACAAGTTCAGATCTTCAAGTTATAATTTGCAATAATAATTAGAAGCTCTCAATTTTAAGTTCTGTATTTGACAATTACAAGTTCAGATCTTCAAGTTATAATTTACAATAATAATTAAAGCTATCAATTTTAAGTTCTGTATTTGACAATTAAAAGTTCAGATCTTCAAGTTATAATTTGCAATAATAATTAGAAGCTATCAATTTTAAGTTCTGTATTTGACAATTACTAGTTCAGATCTTCAAGTTATAATTTGAAATAATAATTTGAATTTAACAAATCTAAGTTCTGTAATTCACTATTACAAGTTCAGATCTTCAAGTTATAATTTACAATAATAATTAGAAGCTATCAATTTTAAGTTCTGTATTTGACAATTACAAGGTCAGATCTTCAAGTTATAATTTGCACTAATAATTTGTATTTAACAATTAGAAGTTCTGTATTTGACAATTACAAGTTCAGATCTTCAAGTTATAATTTGCAATAATAATTAGAAGCTATCAATTTTAAGTTCTGTATTTGACAATTACAAGTTCAGATCTCCAAGTTATAATTTGAAATAATAATTTGAATTTAACAAATCTAAGTTCTGTAATTCACTAGTACAAGTTCAGATCTTCAAGTTATAATTTGCAATAATAATTAGAAGCTATCAATTTTAAGTTCTGTATTTGACAATTACTAGTTCAGATCTTCAAGTTATAATTTGAAATAATAATTTGAATTTAACAAATCTAAGTTCTGTAATTCACTATTACAAGTTCAGATCTTCAAGTTATAATTTACAATAATAATTAGAAGCTATCAATTTTAAGTTCTGTATTTGACAATTACAAGGTCAGATCTTCAAGTTATAATTTGCACTAATAATTGGTATTTAACAATTAGAAGTTCTGTATTTGACAATTACAAGTTCAGATGTTCAAGTTATAATTTGCAATAATAATTAGAAGCTATCAATTTTAAGTTCTGTATTTGACAATTACAAGTTCAGATCTCCAAGTTATAATTTGAAATAATAATTAGAAGCTATCAATTTTAAGTTCTGTATTTGACAATTACAAGTTCAGATCTTCAAGTTATAATTTGCAATAATAATTAGAAGCTATCAATTTTAAGTGCTGTATTTGACAATTACTAGTTCTGATCTTCAAGTAATAATTTTACACTAATAATTTGTATTTAACAATTAGAAGTTCTGTATTTGACTATTACAAGTTCAGATCTTCAAATTATTATTTGCAATCTTAGTTTGAATTTAATCATTCGAAGTTCTGTATTTACCTATTACAGGTTCAGATCTTCAAGTAATAATTTGCACTAATACTTTGTATTTAACAATTCGAAGTTCTGTATTTGACTATTACAAGTTCAGATCTTCAAGTTATAGTTTGAATTATAATTATAAGCTATCAATTTTAAGTTCTGTATTTGACAATTACAAGTACAGATCTTCAAACTATTATTTGCAATAATAATTAGAAGCTATCAATTTTAAGTTCTACATTTGACAATTACTACTTCTGATCTTCAAGTTATTATTTGCAATAATAATTAGAAGCTATTAATTTTAAGTTCTGTATTTGACAATTACAAGTTCAGATCTTCAAGTTATAATTTGAAATAATAATTAGAAGCTATCAATTTTAAGTTCTGTATTTGATAATTACAAGTTCAGATCTTCAAGTTATAATTTGCACTAATAATTTGTATTTAACAATTAGAAGTTCTGTATTTGACAATTACACGTTCAGATCTTCAAGTTATAATTTGCAATAATAATTAGAAGCTATCAATTTTAAGTTCTGTATTTGACAATTACAAGGTCAGATCTTCAAGTTATTATTTGCAATCTTAGTTTGAATTTAATCATTCGAAGTTCTGTATTTACCTATTACAGGTTCAGATCTTCAAGTTATAATTTGCAATCACAATTTGTATTTAACAATGCTAAGTTGCGTATTTGTCTATTACAAGTTCAGATCTTCAAATTATAATTTGCAATAATAATTAGAAGCTATCAATTTTAAGTTCTGTATTTGACAATTACAAGTTCAGATCTTAAAGTTATTATTTGCAATAATAATTAGAAGCTATCAATTTTAAGTTCTGTATTTGACAATTACAAGTTCAGATCTTCAAGTTATAATTTACAATAATAATTAGAAGCTATCAATTTTAAGTTCTGTATTTGACAATTACAAGGTCAGGTCTTCAAGTTATAATTTGCACTAATAATTTGTATTTAACAATTAGAAGTTCTGTATTTGACAATTACAAGTTCAGATCTTCAAGTTATAATTTGCAATAATAATTAGAAGCTATCAATTTTAAGTTCTGTATTTGACAATTACAAGTTAAGATCTTCAAGTTATAATTTGAAATAATAATTAGAAGCTATCAATTTTAAGTTCTGTATTTGACAATTACAAGTTCAGATCTTCAAGTTATAATTTGCAATAATAATTAGAAGCTATCAATTTTAAGTTCTGTATTTGACAATTACTAGTTCAGATCTTCAAGTTATAATTTGCACTAATAATTTGTATTTAACAATTAGAAGTTCTGTATTTGACTATTACAAGTTCAGATCTTCAAGTTATAATTTGCAATAATAATTAGAAGCTATCAATTTTAAGTTCTGTATTTGACAATTACAAGTTCAGATCTTCAAGTTATAATTTGAAATAATAATTAGAAGCTATCAATTTTAAGTTCTGTATTTGACAATTACAAGTTCAGATCTTCAAGTTATAATTTGCAATAATAATTAGAAGCTCTCAATTTTAAGTTCTGTATTTGACAATTACAAGTTCAGATCTTCAAGTTATAATTTACAATAATAATTAGAAGCTATCAATTTTAAGTTCTGTATTTGACAATTAAAAGTTCAGATCTACAAGTTATAATTTGCAATAATAATTAGAAGCTATCAATTTTAAGTTCTGTATTTGACAATTACTAGTTCAGATCTTCAAGTTATAATTTGAAATAATAATTTGAATTTAACAAATCTAAGTTCTGTAATTCACAATTACAAGTTCAGATCTTCAAGTTATAATTTACAATAATAATTAGAAGCTATCAATTTTAAGTTCTGTATTTGACAATTAAAAGTTCAGATCTTCAAGTTATAATTTGCAATAATAATTAGAAGCTATCAATTTTAAGTTCTGTATTTGACAATTACTAGTTCAGATCTTCAAGTTATAATTTGAAATAATAATTTGAATTTAACAAATCTAAGTTCTGTAATTCACTATTACAAGTTCAGATCTTCAAGTTATAATTTACAATAATAATTAGAAGCTATCAATTTTAAGTTCTGTATTTGACAATTACAAGGTCAGATCTTCAAGTTATAATTTGCACTAATAATTTGTATTTAACAATTAGAAGTTCTGTATTTGACAATTACAAGTTCAGATCTTCAAGTTATAATTTGCAATAATAATTAGAAGCTATCAATTTTAAGTTCTGTATTTGACAATTACAAGTACAGATCTTCAAACTATTATTTGCAATAATAATTAGAAGCTATCAATTTTAAGTTCTGCATTTGACAATTACAAGTTCAGATCTTCAAGTTATTATTTGCAATAATAATTAGAAGCTATTAATTTTAAGTTCTGTGTTTGACAATTACAAGTTCAGATCTTCAAGTTATAATTTGAAATAATAATTAGAAGCTATCAATTTTAAGTTCTGTATTTGATAATTACAAGTTCAGATCTTCAAGTTATAATTTGCACTAATAATTTGTATTTAACAATTAGAAGTTCTGTATTTGACAATTACACGTTCAGATCTTCAAGTTATAATTTGCAATAATAATTAGAAGCTATCAATTTTAAGTTCTGTATTTGACAATTACAAGGTCAGATCTTCAAGTTATAATTTGCACTAATAATTTGTATTTAACAATTAGTAGTTCTGTATTTGACAATTACAAGTTAGGATCTTCAAGTTATAATTTGCAATAATAATTAGAAGCTACCAATTTTAAGTTCTGTATTTGACAATTACAAGTTCAGATCTCCAAGTTATAATTCGAAATAATAATTAGAAGCTATCAATTTTAAGTTCTGTATTTGACAATTACAAGTTCAGATCTTCAAGTTATAATTTGCAATAATAATTAGAAGCTATCAATTTTAAGTGCTGTATTTGACAATTACAAGGTCAGATCTTCAAGTTATAATTTGCACTAATAATTTGTATTTAACAATTAGTAGTTCTGTATTTGACAATTACAAGTTCAGATCTCCAAGTTATAATTTGAAATAATAATTAGAAGCTATCAATTTTAAGTTCTGTATTTGACAATTACAAGTTCAGATCTTCAAGTTATAATTTGCAATAATAATTAGAAGCTATCAATTTTAAGTTCTGCATTTGACAATTACAAGTTCAGATCTTCAAGTTATTATTTGCAATAATAATTAGAAGCTATTAATTTTAAGTTCTGTGTTTGACAATTACAAGTTCAGATCTTCAAGTTATAATTTGAAATAATAATTAGAAGCTATCAATTTTAAGTTCTGTATTTGATAATTACAAGTTCAGATCTTCAAGTTATAATTTGCACTAATAATTTGTATTTAACAATTAGAAGTTCTGTATTTGACAATTACACGTTCAGATCTTCAAGTTATAATTTGCAATAATAATTAGAAGCTATCAATTTTAAGTTCTGTATTTGACAATTACAAGGTCAGATCTTCAAGTTATAATTTGCACTAATAATTTGTATTTAACAATTAGTAGTTCTGTATTTGACAATTACAAGTTAGGATCTTCAAGTTATAATTTGCAATAATAATTAGAAGCTACCAATTTTAAGTTCTGTATTTGACAATTACAAGTTCAGATCTCCAAGTTATAATTTGAAATAATAATTAGAAGCTATCAATCTTAAGTTCTGTATTTGACAATTACAAGTTCAGATCTTCAAGTTATAATTTGCAATAATAATTAGAAGCTATCAATTTTAAGTGCTGTATTTGACAATTACAAGGTCAGATCTTCAAGTTATAATTTGCACTAATAATTTGTATTTAACAATTAGTAGTTCTGTATTTGACAATTACAAGTTCAGATCTCCAAGTTATAATTTGAAATAATAATTAGAAGCTATCAATTTTAAGTTCTGTATTTGACAATTACAAGTTCAGATCTTCAAGTTATAATTTGCAATAATAATTAGAAGCTATCAATTTTAAGTTCTGTATTTGACAATTACAAGGTCAGATCTTCAAGTTATAATTTGCACTAATAATTTGTATTTAACAATTAGTAGTTCTGTATTTGACAATTACAAGTTAGGATCTTCAAGTTATAATTTGCAATAATAATTAGAAGCTACCAATTTTAGGTTCTGTATTTGACAATTACAAGTTCAGATCTCCAAGTTATAATTTGAAATAATAATTAGAAGCTATCAATTTTAAGTTCTGTATTTGACAATTACAAGTTCAGATCTTCAAGTTATAATTTGCAATAATAATTAGAAGCTATCAATTTTAAGTGCTGTATTTGACAATTACTAGTTCAGATCTTCAAGTAATAATTTTCACTAATAATTTGTATTTAACAATTAGAAGTTCTGTATTTGACTATTACAAGTTCAGATCTTCAAATTATTATTTGCAATCTTAGTTTGAATTTAATCATTCGAAGTTCTGTATTTACCTATTACAGGTTCAGATCTTCAAGTTATAATTTGCAATCACAATTTGTATTTAACAATGCTAAGTTGCGTATTTGTCTATTACAAGTTCAGATCTTCAAATTATAATTTGCAATAATAATTAGAAGCTATCAATTTTAAGTTCTGTATTTGACAATTACAAGTTCAGATCTTCAAGTTATTATTTGCAATAATAATTAGAAGCTATCAATTTTAAGTTCTGTATTTGACAATTACAAGTTCAGATCTTCAAGTTATAATTTGCAATAATAATTAGAAGCTATCAATTATAAGTGCTGTATTTGACAATTACTAGTTCAGATCTTCAAGTAATAATTTGCACTAATAATTTGTATTTAACAATTAGAAGTTCTGTATTTGACTATTACAAGTTCAGATCTTCAAATTATTATTTGCAATAATAATTAGAAGCTATCAATTTTAAGTTCTGTATTTGACAATTACAAGTTCAGATCTCCAAGTTATAATTTGAAATAATAATTAGAAGCTATCAATTTTAAGTTCTGTATTTGACAATTACAAGTTCAGATCTTCAAGTTATAATTTGCAATAATAATTAGAAGCTATCAATTTTAAGTGCTGTATTTGACAATTACTAGTTCAGATCTTCAAGTAATAATTTGCACTAATAATTTGTATTTAACAATTAGAAGTTCTGTATTTGACTATTACAAGTTCAGATCTTCAAATTATTATTTGCAATAATAATTAGAAGCTATCAATTTTAAGTTCTGTATTTGACAATTACAAGTTCAGATCTCCAAGTTATAATTTGAAATAATAATTAGAAGCTATCAATTTTAAGTTCTGTATTTGACAATTACAAGTTCAGATCTTCAAGTTATAATTTGCAATAATAATTAGAAGCTATCAATTTTAAGTGCTGTATTTGACAATTACTAGTTCAGATCTTCAAGTAATAATTTGCACTAATAATTTGTATTTAACAATTAGAAGTTCTGTATTTGACAATTACTAGTGCAGATCTTCAAGTTATAATTTGAAATAATAATTTGAATTTAACAAATCTAAGTTCTGTAATGCACTATTACAAGTTCAGATCTTCAAGTTATAATTTACAATAATAAATAGAATCTATCAATTTTAAGTTCTGTATTTGACAATTACAAGTTCAGATCTTCTAGTTATAATTTGCACTAATAATTTGTATTTAACAATTAGAAGTTCTGTATTTGACAATTACAAGTTCAGATCTTCAAGTTATAATTTGCAATAATAATTAGAAGCTATCAATTTTAAGTTCTGTATTTGACAATTACAAGTTAAGATCTTCAAGTTATAATTTGAAATAATAATTAGAAGCTATCAATTTTAAGTTCTGTATTTGACAATTACAAGTTCAGATCTTCAAGTTATAATTTGCAATAATAATTAGAAGCTATCAATTTTAAGTTCTGTATTTGACAATTACTAGTTCAGATCTTCAAGTTATAATTTGCACTAATAATTTGTATTTACCTATTAGAAGTTCTGTATTTGACTATTACAAGTTCAGATCTTCAAGTTATAATTTGCAATAATAATTAGAAGCTATCAATTTTAAGTTCTGTATTTGACAATTACAAGTTCAGATCTTCAAGTTATAATTTGAAATAATAATTAGAAGCTATCAATTTTAAGTTCTGTATTTGACAATTACTAGTTCAGATCATCAAGTAATAATTTGCAATAATAATTAGAAGCTATCAATTTTAAGTGCTGTATTTGACAATTACTAGTTCAGATCATCAAGTAATAATTTGCACTAATAATTTGTATTTAACAATTAGAAGTTCTGTATTTGACAATTACTAGTGCAGATCTTCAAGTTATAATTTGAAATAATAATTTGAATTTAACAAATCTAAGTTCTGTAATGCACTATTACAAGTTCAGATCTTCATGTTATAATTTACAATAATAAATAGAATCTATCAATTTTAAGTTCTGTATTTGACAATTACAAGTTCAGATCTTCAAGTTATAATTTGCACTAATAATTTGTATTTAACAATTAGAAGTTCTGTATTTGACAATTACAAGTTCAGATCTTCAAGTTATAATTTGCAATAATAATTAGAAGCTATCAATTTTAAGTTCTGTATTTGACAATTACAAGTTAAGATCTTCAAGTTATAATTTGATATAATAATTAGAAGCTATCAATTTTAAGTTCTGTATTTGACAATTACAAGTTCAGATCTTCAAGTTATAATTTGCAATAATAATTAGAAGCTATCAATTTTAAGTTCTGTATTTGACAATTACTTGTTCAGATCTTCAAGTTATAATTTGCACTAATAATTTGTATTTAACAATTAGAAGTTCTGTATTTGACTATTACAAGTTCAGATCTTCAAGTTATAATTTGCAATAATAATTAGAAGCTATCAATTTTAAGTTCTGTATTTGACAATTACAAGTTCAGATCTTCAAGTTATAATTTGAAATAATAATTAGAAGCTATCAATTTTAAGTTCTGTATTTGACAATTACAAGTTCAGATCTTCAAGTTATAATTTGCAATAATAATTAGAAGCTCTCAATTTTAAGTTCTGTATTTGACAATTACAAGTTCAGATCTTCAAGTTATAATTTACAATAATAATTAAAGCTATCAATTTTAAGTTCTGTATTTGACAATTAAAAGTTCAGATCTTCAAGTTATAATTTGCAATAATAATTAGAAGCTATCAATTTTAAGTTCTGTATTTGACAATTACTAGTTCAGATCTTCAAGTTATAATTTGAAATAATAATTTGAATTTAACAAATCTAAGTTCTGTAATTCACTATTACAAGTTCAGATCTTCAAGTTATAATTTACAATAATAATTAGAAGCTATCAATTTTAAGTTCTGTATTTGACAATTACAAGGTCAGATCTTCAAGTTATAATTTGCACTAATAATTTGTATTTAACAATTAGAAGTTCTGTATTTGACAATTACAAGTTCAGATCTTCAAGTTATAATTTGCAATAATAATTAGAAGCTATCAATTTTAAGTTCTGTATTTGACAATTACAAGTTCAGATCTCCAAGTTATAATTTGAAATAATAATTTGAATTTAACAAATCTAAGTTCTGTAATTCACTAGTACAAGTTCAGATCTTCAAGTTATAATTTGCAATAATAATTAGAAGCTATCAATTTTAAGTTCTGTATTTGACAATTACTAGTTCAGATCTTCAAGTTATAATTTGAAATAATAATTTGAATTTAACAAATCTAAGTTCTGTAATTCACTATTACAAGTTCAGATCTTCAAGTTATAATTTACAATAATAATTAGAAGCTATCAATTTTAAGTTCTGTATTTGACAATTACAAGGTCAGATCTTCAAGTTATAATTTGCACTAATAATTGGTATTTAACAATTAGAAGTTCTGTATTTGACAATTACAAGTTCAGATGTTCAAGTTATAATTTGCAATAATAATTAGAAGCTATCAATTTTAAGTTCTGTATTTGACAATTACAAGTTCAGATCTCCAAGTTATAATTTGAAATAATAATTAGAAGCTATCAATTTTAAGTTCTGTATTTGACAATTACAAGTTCAGATCTTCAAGTTATAATTTGCAATAATAATTAGAAGCTATCAATTTTAAGTGCTGTATTTGACAATTACTAGTTCTGATCTTCAAGTAATAATTTTACACTAATAATTTGTATTTAACAATTAGAAGTTCTGTATTTGACTATTACAAGTTCAGATCTTCAAATTATTATTTGCAATCTTAGTTTGAATTTAATCATTCGAAGTTCTGTATTTACCTATTACAGGTTCAGATCTTCAAGTAATAATTTGCACTAATACTTTGTATTTAACAATTCGAAGTTCTGTATTTGACTATTACAAGTTCAGATCTTCAAGTTATAGTTTGAATTATAATTATAAGCTATCAATTTTAAGTTCTGTATTTGACAATTACAAGTACAGATCTTCAAACTATTATTTGCAATAATAATTAGAAGCTATCAATTTTAAGTTCTACATTTGACAATTACTACTTCTGATCTTCAAGTTATTATTTGCAATAATAATTAGAAGCTATTAATTTTAAGTTCTGTATTTGACAATTACAAGTTCAGATCTTCAAGTTATAATTTGAAATAATAATTAGAAGCTATCAATTTTAAGTTCTGTATTTGATAATTACAAGTTCAGATCTTCAAGTTATAATTTGCACTAATAATTTGTATTTAACAATTAGAAGTTCTGTATTTGACAATTACACGTTCAGATCTTCAAGTTATAATTTGCAATAATAATTAGAAGCTATCAATTTTAAGTTCTGTATTTGACAATTACAAGGTCAGATCTTCAAGTTATTATTTGCAATCTTAGTTTGAATTTAATCATTCGAAGTTCTGTATTTACCTATTACAGGTTCAGATCTTCAAGTTATAATTTGCAATCACAATTTGTATTTAACAATGCTAAGTTGCGTATTTGTCTATTACAAGTTCAGATCTTCAAATTATAATTTGCAATAATAATTAGAAGCTATCAATTTTAAGTTCTGTATTTGACAATTACAAGTTCAGATCTTAAAGTTATTATTTGCAATAATAATTAGAAGCTATCAATTTTAAGTTCTGTATTTGACAATTACAAGTTCAGATCTTCAAGTTATAATTTACAATAATAATTAGAAGCTATCAATTTTAAGTTCTGTATTTGACAATTACAAGGTCAGGTCTTCAAGTTATAATTTGCACTAATAATTTGTATTTAACAATTAGAAGTTCTGTATTTGACAATTACAAGTTCAGATCTTCAAGTTATAATTTGCAATAATAATTAGAAGCTATCAATTTTAAGTTCTGTATTTGACAATTACAAGTTAAGATCTTCAAGTTATAATTTGAAATAATAATTAGAAGCTATCAATTTTAAGTTCTGTATTTGACAATTACAAGTTCAGATCTTCAAGTTATAATTTGCAATAATAATTAGAAGCTATCAATTTTAAGTTCTGTATTTGACAATTACTAGTTCAGATCTTCAAGTTATAATTTGCACTAATAATTTGTATTTAACAATTAGAAGTTCTGTATTTGACTATTACAAGTTCAGATCTTCAAGTTATAATTTGCAATAATAATTAGAAGCTATCAATTTTAAGTTCTGTATTTGACAATTACAAGTTCAGATCTTCAAGTTATAATTTGAAATAATAATTAGAAGCTATCAATTTTAAGTTCTGTATTTGACAATTACAAGTTCAGATCTTCAAGTTATAATTTGCAATAATAATTAGAAGCTCTCAATTTTAAGTTCTGTATTTGACAATTACAAGTTCAGATCTTCAAGTTATAATTTACAATAATAATTAGAAGCTATCAATTTTAAGTTCTGTATTTGACAATTAAAAGTTCAGATCTACAAGTTATAATTTGCAATAATAATTAGAAGCTATCAATTTTAAGTTCTGTATTTGACAATTACTAGTTCAGATCTTCAAGTTATAATTTGAAATAATAATTTGAATTTAACAAATCTAAGTTCTGTAATTCACAATTACAAGTTCAGATCTTCAAGTTATAATTTACAATAATAATTAGAAGCTATCAATTTTAAGTTCTGTATTTGACAATTAAAAGTTCAGATCTTCAAGTTATAATTTGCAATAATAATTAGAAGCTATCAATTTTAAGTTCTGTATTTGACAATTACTAGTTCAGATCTTCAAGTTATAATTTGAAATAATAATTTGAATTTAACAAATCTAAGTTCTGTAATTCACTATTACAAGTTCAGATCTTCAAGTTATAATTTACAATAATAATAATAATAATAATAATAATAAACCAAACTTTATTTCTAAGAAAAAATTTTACATTTACCAACGTAAACTTAAAAAAAGAAAATAGCGTCAAAAAAGCAAAATTCAATTATGTTTTCCAATAATACATAAAATAAAACAAAAAACGAAACAAATGTTATTCTTTTAGGTATTCATCCACACTGTATGGTTCAATTTCTAATATGAATTTATGAATAGCGCTTTTAAATTGCTTCAACGAACTTATAATTTTTATTTGATCTGGTAATCTATTATAGAATTTTATGCATGTGTAGTAGCAATTTTTCTCCGTTGTTGTGAGTCTATGCTTAGGTATAGTGTAATTTAAGCTTCTTGTGTTGTGATATTCTTTACAGTTGTAGTGACATGTAAATAAGTGTTTATTTTTGTACATAAACAAAATACATTCCTGTATATAAATTCCATAAATTGTGTGTAGCTTGTTCTGTTTGAATCTACTCCTACATGTCTCTCTAAAACTCAATTTTAGCAGCGTTCTTAATGCTGATTTTTGTATAATAAATAACTTTCCAATATCTCCAGCACCGTAAAAAACTATTCCGTATCTTATTCCGGATTCGAAACAAGCCTGGTAAACAGTTTTTAACACTTGGAAACTAACGTAGTTTGAGATCACTTTCATACCATAAACAGTTGAATTGAGATTAGCACCAATCTCCTTGATATGCTCTTTCCATGATAAATTGCTATCCACTTTTAAACCCAAAAATTTTGTCGCATTTACAATGTTGTACTTGATTTTATCGATTTCAACATTTTCAGGTGTATCGATGCCTGCTCGAGCTGGTTTAAACAATACCACATTCGTTTTTTGCTTGTTGAGCTTCATATCGTTTTGTTGAAACCAATCTTCAACCTTCTTAAAAACTGAGTTTAACGATTTCATCACTTCTGGCCAATTATTTTCACATATTAACATGTTGGAATCGTCAACATAATTTGTACATTGCTGGGCTTCGTTACTCACAATTTTAGGTAACTCATTTATGTACATTAAAAAAAATAATGGACCTACTATACTGCCCTGTGGTACCCCTCTTTGAATTAGTTCGCTTTGCGAGCGGTGCTCTTTTTTATTTTTGGAAATTGTGACTACTTGTTTTCTACCAGTTAAATAGGATTTAATCCATTGTAATGGTTTTCCTGTTATTCCATATCTTTCTAGCTTGTAGAACAAAGTTTCATAGTTTACGCTGTCATATGCTTTTGATAAGTCAAGGAAAACTCCCAAAGCTAGTTGTCCCTCTTCATAAGCCTGAACAATGTCATTAATAAATTGAAAAATCGCTGTTTGTGTGGATTTTCCTTTGATGTAACCATGTTGTCTTTCTGAGAGCAGATTGTTTCTTATCAAAAATTGCATAATTTGATTGCACATTGCTGTTTCAAATATCTTCGATATTGCAGGTAGTAAGCTTATCGGTCTATAGTTATCAAAATTTGTGGGGTCTCCCTTTTTGTAAATTGGTTTTATTAGCGCTACTTTTAGCCTGTCTGGAAAAACTCCATATTTGATGGAGTTATTCACAATATGCCAAATCGGATCCAGGATTTCGTGTATGCAATATTTGATTATGCTGGTAGGGATTTCGTCGATGCCGCTGCTATGTTTATTTTTAAAGTTTTTTACAATTTGGATAATATCTTCTTTAGTAATCGGTTTTATAGTCAATGAACTCGCCATTTCCATCTTTGTGCTCAGTAGCTTGTCGATATCATGTTCCACGTTTTTGACTCGATTAATTATTGTTGCACCTATCATATGTTTGTTCATTTCATTAGCTATTTGTAAAGGATTACCCACTATTGCAACATCCCTGTTTTTGTTGCCGTTCTTAATCTTAATTCTTAATTAATAATTAGAAGCTATCAATTTTAAGTTCTGTATTTGACAATTACAAGGTCAGATCTTCAAGTTATAATTTGCACTAATAATTTGTATTTAACAATTAGAAGTTCTGTATTTGACAATTACAAGTTCAGATCTTCAAGTTATAATTTGCAATAATAATTAGAAGCTATCAATTTTAAGTTCTGTATTTGACAATTACAAGTTCAGATCTCCAAGTTATAATTTGAAATAATAATTTGAATTTAACAAATCTAAGTTCTGTAATTCACTAGTACAAGTTCAGATCTTCAAGTTATAATTTGCAATAATAATTAGAAGCTATCAATTTTAAGTTCTGTATTTGACAATTACAAGTACAGATCTTCAAACTATTATTTGCAATAATAATTAGAAGCTATCAATTTTAAGTTCTGTATTTGACAATTACAAGTTCAGATCTTCAAGTTATAATTTACAATAATAATTAGAAGCTATCAATTTTAAGTTCTGTATTTGACAATTACAAGGTCAGGTCTTCAAGTTATAATTTGCACTAATAATTTGTATTTAACAATTAGAAGTTCTGTATTTGACAATTACAAGTTCAGATCTTCAAGTTATAATTTGCAATAATAATTAGAAGCTATCAATTTTAAGTTCTGTATTTGACAATTACAAGTTAAGATCTTCAAGTTATAATTTGAAATAATAATTAGAAGCTATCAATTTTAAGTTCTGTATTTGACAATTACAAGTTCAGATCTTCAAGTTATAATTTGCAATAATAATTAGAAGCTATCAATTTTAAGTTCTGTATTTGACAATTACTAGTTCAGATCTTCAAGTTATAATTTGCACTAATAATTTGTATTTAACAATTAGAAGTTCTGTATTTGACTATTACAAGTTCAGATCTTCAAGTTATAATTTGCAATAATAATTAGAAGCTATCAATTTTAAGTTCTGTATTTGACAATTACAAGTTCAGATCTTCAAGTTATAATTTGAAATAATAATTAGAAGCTATCAATTTTAAGTTCTGTATTTGACAATTACAAGTTCAGATCTTCAAGTTATAATTTGCAATAATAATTAGAAGCTCTCAATTTTAAGTTCTGTATTTGACAATTACAAGTTCAGATCTTCAAGTTATAATTTACAATAATAATTAGAAGCTATCAATTTTAAGTTCTGTATTTGACAATTAAAAGTTCAGATCTACAAGTTATAATTTGCAATAATAATTAGAAGCTATCAATTTTAAGTTCTGTATTTGACAATTACTAGTTCAGATCTTCAAGTTATATTTTGAAATAATAATTTGAATTTAACAAATCTAAGTTCTGTAATTCACTATTACAAGTTCAGATCTTCAAGTTATAATTTACAATAATAATTAGAAGCTATCAATTTTAAGTTCTGTATTTGACAATTACAAGGTCAGATCTTCAAGTTATAATTTGCACTAATAATTTGTATTTAACAATTAGAAGTTCTGTATTTGACAATTACAAGTTCAGATCTTCAAGTTATAATTTGCATTAATAATTAGAAGCTATCAATTTTAAGTTCTGTATTTGACAATTACAAGTTCAGATCTCCAAGTTATAATTTGAAATAATAATTTGAATTTAACAAATCTAAGTTCTGTAATTCACTAGTACAAGTTCAGATCTTCAAGTTATAATTTGCAATAATAATTAGAAGCTATCAATTTTAAGTTCTGCATTTGACAATTACTAGTTCAGATCTTCAAGTTATAATTTGAAATAATAATTTGAATTTAACAAATCTAAGTTCTGTAATTCACTATTACAAGTTCAGATCTTCAAGTTATAATTTACAATAATAATTAGAAGCTATCAATTTTAAGTTCTGTATTTGACAATTACAAGGTCAGATCTTCAAGTTATAATTTGCACTAATAATTGGTATTTAACAATTAGAAGTTCTGTATTTGACAATTGCAAGTTCAGATCTTCAAGTTATAATTTGCAATTATAATTAGAAGCTATCAATTTTAAGTTCTGTATTTGACAATTACAAGTTCAGATCTCCAAGTTATAATTTGAAATAATAATTAGAAGCTATCAATTTTAAGTTCTGTGTTTGACAATTACAAGTTCAGATCTTCAAGTTATAATTTGCAATAATAATTAGAAGCTATCAATTTTAAGTGCTGTATTTGACAATTTCTAGTTCTGATCTTCAAGTAATAATTTTACACTAATAATTTGTATTTAACAATTAGAAGTTCTGTATTTGACTATTACAAGTTCAGATCTTCAAATTATTATTTGCAATCTTAGTTTGAATTTAATCATTCGAAGTTCTGTATTTACCTATTACAGGTTCAGATCTTCAACTAATAATTTGCACTAATAATTTGTATTTAACAATTCGAAGTTCTGTATTTGACTATTACAAGTTCAGATCTTCAAGTTATAGTTTGAATTATAATTATAAGCTATCAATTTTAAGTTCTGTATTTGACAATTACAAGTACAGATCTTCAAACTATTATTTGCAATAATAATTAGAAGCTATCAATTTTAAGTTCTGCATTTGACAATTACTAGTTCAGATCTTCAAGTTATTATTTGCAATAATAATTAGAAGCTATTAATTTTAAGTTCTGTATTTGACAATTACAAGTTCAGATCTTCAAGTTATAATTTGAAATAATAATTAGAAGCTATCAATTTTAAGTTCTGTATTTGATAATTACGAGTTCAGATCTTCAAGTTATAATTTGCACTAATAATTTGTATTTAACAATTAAAAGTTCTGTATTTGACAATTACACGTTCAGATCTTCAAGTTATAATTTGCAATAATAATTAGAAGCTATCAATTTTAAGTTCTGTATTTGACAATTACAAGGTCAGATCTTCAAGTTATAATTTGCACTAATAATTTGTATTTAACAATTAGTAGTTCTGTATTTGACAATTACAAGTTAGGATCTTCAAGTTATAATTTGCAATAATAATTAGAAGCTACCAATTTTAAGTTCTGTATTTGACAATTACAAGTTCAGATCTCCAAGTCATAATTTGTAATAATAATTAGAAGCTATCAATTTTAAGTGCTGTATTTGACAATTACTAGTTCAGATCTTCAAGTTATAATTTGCACTAATAATTTGTATTTAACAATTAGAAGTTCTGTATTTGACAATTACTAGTGCAGATCTTCAAGTTATAATTTGAAATAATAATTTGAATTTAACAAATCTAAGTTCTGTAATGCACTATTACAAGTTCAGATCTTCAAGTTATAATTTACAATAATAAATAGAATCTATCAATTTTAAGTTCTGTTTTTGACAATTACAAGTTCAGATCTTCAAGTTATAATTTGCACTAATAATTTGTATTTAACAATTAGAAGTTCTGTATTTGACAATTACAAGTTCAGATCTTCAAGTTATAATTTTCAATAATAATTAGAAGCTATCAATTTTAAGTTCTGTATTTGACAATTACAAGTTAAGATCTTCAAGTTATAATTTGAAATAATAATTAGAAGCTATCAATTTTAAGTTCTGTATTTGACAATTACAAGTTCAGATCTTCAAGTTATAATTTGCAATAATAATTAGAAGCTATCAATTTTAAGTTCTGTATTTGACAATTACTAGTTCAGATCTTCAAGTTATAATTTGCACTAATAATTTGTATTTAACAATTAGAAGTTCTGTATTTGACTATTACAAGTTCAGATCTTCAAGTTATAATTTGCAATAATAATTAGAAGCTATCAATTTTAAGTTCTGTATTTGACAATTACAAGTTCAGATCTTCAAGTTATAATTTGTAATAATAATTAGAAGCTATCAATTTTAAGTTCTGTATTTGACAATTAAAAGTTCAGATCTTCAAGTTATAATTTGCAATAATAAATAGAAGCTATCAATTTTAAGTTCTGTATTTGACAATTACTAGTTCAGATCTTCAAGTTATAATTTGAAATAATAATTTGAATTTAACAAATCTAAGTTCTGTAATTCACTATTACAAGTTCAGATCTTCAAGTTATAATTTACAATAATAATTAGAAGCTATCAATTTTAAGTTCTGTATTTGACAATTACAAGGTCAGATCTTCAAGTTATAATTTGCACTAATAATTTGTATTTAACAATTAGAAGTTCTGTATTTGACAATTACAAGTTCAGATCTTCAAGTTATAATTTGCAATAATAATTAGAAGCTATCAATTTTAAGTTCTGTATTTGACAATTACAAGTTCAGATCTCCAAGTTATAATTTGTAATAATAATTTGAATTTAACAAATCTAAGTTCTGTAATTCACTAGTACAAGTTCAGCTCTTCAAGTTATAATTTGCAATAATAATTAGAAGCTATCAATTTTAAGTTCTGTATTTGACAATTACTAGTTCAGATCTTCAAGTTATAATTTGAAATAATAATTTGAATTTAACAAATCTAAGTTCTGTAATTCACTATTACAAGTTCAGATCTTCAAGTTATAATTTACAATAATAATTAGAAGCTATCAATTTTAAGTTCTGTATTTGACAATTACAAGGTCAGATCTTCAAGTTATAATTTGCACTAATAATTTGTATTTAACAATTAGAAGTTCTGTATTTGACTATTACAAGTTCAGATCTTCAAATTATTATTTGCAATAATAATTAGAAGCTATCAATTTTAAGTTCTGTATTTGACAATTACAAGTTCAGATCTGCAAGTTATAATTTGAAATAATAATTAGAAGCTATCAATTTTAAGTTCTGTATTTGACAATTACAAGTTCAGATCTTCAAGTTATAATTTGCAATAATAATTAGAAGCTATCAATTTTAAGTGCTGTATTTGACAATTACTAGTTCAGATCTTCAAGTAATAATTTGCACTAATAATTTGTATTTAACAATTAGAAGTTCTGTATTAGACAATTACTAGTGCAGATCTTCAAGTTATAATTTGAAATAATAATTTGAATTTAACAAATCTAAGTTCTGTAATGCACTATTACAAGTTCAGATCTTCAAGTTATAATTTACAATAATAAATAGAATCTATCAATTTTAAGTTCTGTTTTTGACAATTACAAGTTCAGATCTTCAAGTTATAATTTGCACTAATAATTTGTATTTAACAATTAGAAGTTCTGTATTTGACAATTACAAGTTCAGATCTTCAAGTTATAATTTGCAATAATAATTAGAAGCTATCAATTTTAAGTTCTGTATTTGACAATTACAAGTTAAGATCTTCAAGTTATAATTTGAAATAATAATTAGAAGCTATCAATTTTAAGTTCTGTATTTGACAATTACAAGTTCAGATCTTCAAGTTATAATTTGCAATAATAATTAGAAGCTATCAATTTTAAGTTCTGTATTTGACAATTACTAGTTCAGATCTTCAAGTTATAATTTGCACTAATAATTTGTATTTAACAATTAGAAGTTCTGTATTTGACTATTACAAGTTCAGATCTTCAAGTTATAATTTGCAATAATAATTAGAAGCTATCAATTTTAAGTTCTGTATTTGACAATTACAAGTTCAGATCTCCAAGTTATAATTTGAAATAATAATTAGAAGCTATCAATTTTAAGTTCTGTATTTGACAATTACAAGTTCAGATCTTCAAGTTATAATTTGCAATAATAATTAGAAGCTATCAATTTTAAGTGCTGTATTTGACAATTACAAGTTCAGATCTTCAAGTTATAATTTGAAATAATAATTAGAAGCTATCAATTTTAAGTTCTGTATTTGATAATTACAAGTTCAGATCTTCAAGTTATAATTTGCACTAATAATTTGTATTTAACAATTAGAAGTTCTGTATTTGACAATTACACGTTCAGATCTTCAAGTTATAATTTGCAATAATAATTAGAAGCTATCAATTTTAAGTTCTGTATTTGACAATTACAAGGTCAGATCTTCAAGTTATAATTTGCACTAATAATTTGTATTTAACAATTAGAAGTTCTGTATTTGACAATTACAAGTTAGGATCTTCAAGTTATAATTTGCAATAATAATTAGAAGCTACCAATTTTAAGTTCTGTATTTGACAATTACAAGTTCAGATCTCCAAGTTATAATTTGAAATAATAATTAGAAGCTATCAATTTTAAGTGCTGTATTTGACAAGTACTAGTTCAGATCTTCAAGTAATAATTTTTACTAATAATTTGTATTTAACAATTCGAAGTTCTGTATTTGACTATTACAAGTTCAGATCTTCAAGTTATAGTTTGAATTATAATTATAAGCTATCAATTTTAAGTTCTGTATTTGACAATTACAAGTACAGATCTTCAAACTATTATTTGCAATAATAATTAGAAGCTATCAATTTTAAGTTCTACATTTGACAATTACTACTTCTGATCTTCAAGTTATTATTTGCAATAATAATTAGAAGCTATTAATTTTAAGTTCTGTATTTGACAATTACAAGTTCAGATCTTCAAGTTATAATTTGAAATAATAATTAGAAGCTATCAATTTTAAGTTCTGTATTTGATAATTACAAGTTCAGATCTTCAAGTTATAATTTGCACTAATAATTTGTATTTAACAATTAGAAGTTCTGTATTTGACAATTACACGTTCAGATCTTCAAGTTATAATTTGCAATAATAATTAGAAGCTATCAATTTTAAGTTCTGTATTTGACAATTACAAGGTCAGATCTTCAAGTTATAATTTGCACTAATAATTTGTATTTAACAATTAGAAGTTCTGTATTTGACAATTACAAGTTAGGATCTTCAAGTTATAATTTGCAATAATAATTAGAAGCTACCAATTTTAAGTTCTGTATTTGACAATTACAAGTTCAGATCTCCAAGTTATAATTTGTAATAATAATTAGAAGCTATCAATTTTAAGTGCTGTATTTGACAATTACTAGTTCAGATCTTCAAGTAATAATTTTTACTAATAATTTGTATTTAACAATTAGAAGTTTTGTATTTGACTATTACAAGTTCAGATCTTCAAATTATTATTTGCAATCTTAGTTTGAATTTAATCATTCGAAGTTCTGTATTTACCTATTACAGGTTCAGATCTTCAAGTTATAATTTGCAATCACAATTTGTATTTAACAATGCTAAGTTGCGTTCTATTACAAGTTCAGATCTTCAAATTATAATTTGCAATAATAATTAGAAGCTATCAATTTTAAGTTCTGTATTTGACAATTACAAGTTCAGATCTTAAAGTTATTATTTGCAATAATAATTAGAAGCTATCAATTTTAAGTTCTGTATTTGACAATTACAAGTTCAGATCTTCAAGTTATAATTTACAATAATAATTAGAAGCTATCAATTTTAAGTTCTGTATTTGACAATTACAAGGTCAGGTCTTCAAGTTATAATTTGCACTAATAATTTGTATTTAACAATTAGAAGTTCTGTATTTGACAATTACAAGTTCAGATCTTCAAGTTATAATTTGCAATAATAATTAGAAGCTATCAATTTTAAGTTCTGTATTTGACAATTACAAGTTAAGATCTTCAAGTTATAATTTGAAATAATAATTAGAAGCTATCAATTTTAAGTTCTGTATTTGACAATTACAAGTTCAGATCTTCAAGTTATAATTTGCAATAATAATTAGAAGCTATCAATTTTAAGTTCTGTATTTGACAATTACTAGTTCAGATCTTCAAGTTATAATTTGCACTAATAATTTGTATTTAACAATTAGAAGTTCTGTATTTGACTATTACAAGTTCAGATCTTCAAGTTATAATTTGCAATAATAATTAGAAGCTATCAATTTTAAGTTCTGTATTTGACAATTACAAGTTCAGATCTTCAAGTTATAATTTGAAATAATAATTAGAAGCTATCAATTTTAAGTTCTGTATTTGACAATTACAAGTTCAGATCTTCAAGTTATAATTTGCAATAATAATTAGAAGCTCTCAATTTTAAGTTCTGTATTTGACAATTACAAGTTCAGATCTTCAAGTTATAATTTACAATAATAATTAGAAGCTATCAATTTTAAGTTCTGTATTTGACAATTAAAAGTTCAGATCTACAAGTTATAATTTGCAATAATAATTAGAAGCTATCAATTTTAAGTTCTGTATTTGACAATTACTAGTTCAGATCTTCAAGTTATATTTTGAAATAATAATTTGAATTTAACAAATCTAAGTTCTGTAATTCACTATTACAAGTTCAGATCTTCAAGTTATAATTTACAATAATAATTAGAAGCTATCAATTTTAAGTTCTGTATTTGACAATTACAAGGTCAGATCTTCAAGTTATAATTTGCACTAATAATTTGTATTTAACAATTAGAAGTTCTGTATTTGACAATTACAAGTTCAGATCTACAAGTTATAATTTGCATTAATAATTAGAAGCTATCAATTTTAAGTTCTGTATTTGACAATTACAAGTTCAGATCTCCAAGTTATAATTTGAAATAATAATTTGAATTTAACAAATCTAAGTTCTGTAATTCACTAGTACAAGTTCAGATCTTCAAGTTATAATTTGCAATAATAATTAGAAGCTATCAATTTTAAGTTCTGCATTTGACAATTACTAGTTCAGATCTTCAAGTTATAATTTGAAATAATAATTTGAATTTAACAAATCTAAGTTCTGTAATTCACTATTACAAATTCAGATCTTCAAGTTATAATTTACAATAATAATTAGAAGCTATCAATTTTAAGTTCTGTATTTGACAATTACAAGGTCAGATCTTCAAGTTATAATTTGCACTAATAATTGGTATTTAACAATTAGAAGTTCTGTATTTGACAATTGCAAGTTCAGATCTTCAAGTTATAATTTGCAATAATAATTAGAAGCTATCAATTTTAAGTTCTGTATTTGACAATTACAAGTTCAGATCTCCAAGTTATAATTTGAAATAATAATTAGAAGCTATCAATTTTAAGTTCTGTGTTTGACAATTACAAGTTCAGATCTTCAAGTTATAATTTGCAATAATAATTAGAAGCTATCAATTTTAAGTGCTGTATTTGACAATTACTAGTTCTGATCTTCAAGTAATAATTTTACACTAATAATTTGTATTTAACAATTAGAAGTTCTGTATTTGACTATTACAAGTTCAGATCTTCAAATTATTATTTGCAATCTTAGTTTGAATTTAATCATTCGAAGTTCTGTATTTACCTATTACAGGTTCAGATCTTCAACTAATAATTTGCACTAATAATTTGTATTTAACAATTCGAAGTTCTGTATTTGACTATTACAAGTTCAGATCTTCAAGTTATAGTTTGAATTATAATTATAAGCTATCAATTTTAAGTTCTGTATTTGACAATTACAAGTACAGATCTTCAAACTATTATTTGCAATAATAATTAGAAGCTATCAATTTTAAGTTCTGCATTTGACAATTACTAGTTCAGATCTTCAAGTTATTATTTGCAATAATAATTAGAAGCTATTAATTTTAAGTTCTGTATTTGACAATTACAAGTTCAGATCTTCAAGTTATAATTTGAAATAATAATTAGAAGCTATCAATTTTAAGTTCTGTATTTGATAATTACGAGTTCAGATCTTCAAGTTATAATTTGCACTAATAATTTGTATTTAACAATTAAAAGTTCTGTATTTGACAATTACACGTTCAGATCTTCAAGTTATAATTTGCAATAATAATTAGAAGCTATCAATTTTAAGTTCTGTATTTGACAATTACAAGGTCAGATCTTCAAGTTATAATTTGCACTAATAATTTGTATTTAACAATTAGTAGTTCTGTATTTGACAATTACAAGTTAGGATCTTCAAGTTATAATTTGCAATAATAATTAGAAGCTACCAATTTTAAGTTCTGTATTTGACAATTACAAGTTCAGATCTCCAAGTCATAATTTGTAATAATAATTAGAAGCTATCAATTTTAAGTGCTGTATTTGACAATTACTAGTTCAGATCTTCAAGTTATAATTTGCACTAATAATTTGTATTTAACAATTAGAAGTTCTGTATTTGACAATTACTAGTGCAGATCTTCAAGTTATAATTTGAAATAATAATTTGAATTTAACAAATCTAAGTTCTGTAATGCACTATTACAAGTTCAGATCTTCAAGTTATAATTTACAATAATAAATAGAATCTATCAATTTTAAGTTCTGTTTTTGACAATTACATGTTCAGATCTTCAAGTTATAATTTGCACTAATAATTTGTATTTAACAATTAGAAGTTCTGTATTTGACAATTACAAGTTCAGATCTTCAAGTTATAATTTTCAATAATAATTAGAAGCTATCAATTTTAAGTTCTGTATTTGACAATTACAAGTTAAGATCTTCAAGTTATAATTTGAAATAATAATTAGAAGCTATCAATTTTAAGTTCTGTATTTGACAATTACAAGTTCAGATCTTCAAGTTATAATTTGCAATAATAATTAGAAGCTATCAATTTTAAGTTCTGTATTTGACAATTACTAGTTCAGATCTTCAAGTTATAATTTGCACTAATAATTTGTATTTAACAATTAGAAGTTCTGTATTTGACTATTACAAGTTCAGATCTTCAAGTTATAATTTGCAATAATAATTAGAAGCTATCAATTTTAAGTTCTGTATTTGACAATTACAGGTTCAGATCTTCAAGTTATAATTTGTAATAATAATTAGAAGCTATCAATTTTAAGTTCTGTATTTGACAATTAAAAGTTCAGATCTTCAAGTTATAATTTGCAATAATAAATAGAAGCTATCAATTTTAAGTTCTGTATTTGACAATTACTAGTTCAGATCTTCAAGTTATAATTTGAAATAATAATTTGAATTTAACAAATCTAAGTTCTGTAATTCACTATTACAAGTTCAGATCTTCAAGTTATAATTTACAATAATAATTAGAAGCTATCAATTTTAAGTTCTGTATTTGACAATTACAAGGTCAGATCTTCAAGTTATAATTTGCACTAATAATTTGTATTTAACAATTAGAAGTTCTGTATTTGACAATTACAAGTTCAGATCTTCAAGTTATAATTTGCAATAATAATTAGAAGCTATCAATTTTAAGTTCTGTATTTGACAATTACAAGTTCAGATCTCCAAGTTATAATTTGAAATAATAATTTGAATTTAACAAATCTAAGTTCTGTAATTCACTAGTACAAGTTCAGCTCTTCAAGTTATAATTTGCAATAATAATTAGAAGCTATCAATTTTAAGTTCTGTATTTGACAATTACTAGTTCAGATCTTCAAGTTATAATTTGAAATAATAATTTGAATTTAACAAATCTAAGTTCTGTAATTCACTATTACAAGTTCAGATCTTCAAGTTATAATTTACAATAATAATTAGAAGCTATCAATTTTAAGTTCTGTATTTGACAATTACAAGGTCAGATCTTCAAGTTATAATTTGCACTAATAATTTGTATTTAACAATTAGAAGTTCTGTATTTGACAATTACAAGTTCAGATCTTCAAGTTATAATTTGCAATAATAATTAGAAGCTATCAATTTCAAGTTCTGTATTTGACAATTACAAGTTCAGATCTCCAAGTTATAATTTGAAATAATAATTAGAAGCTATCAATTTTAAGTTCTGTATTTGACAATTACAAGTTCAGATCTTCAAGTTATAATTTGCAATAATAATTAGAAGCTATCAATTTTAAGTGCTGTATTTGACAATTACTAGTTCTGATCTTCAAGTAATAATTTTACACTAATAATTTGTATTTAACAATTAGAAGTTCTGTATTTGACTATTACAAGTTCAGATCTTCAAATTATTATTTGCAATCATAGTTTGAATTTAATCATTCGAAGTTCTGTATTTACCTATTACAGGTTCAGATCTTCAACTAATAATTTGCACTAATAATTTGTTTTTAACAATTCGAAGTTCTGTATTTGACTATTACAAGTTCAGATCTTCAAGTTATAGTTTGAATTATAATTATAAGCTATCAATTTTAAGTTCTGTATTTGAGAATTACAAGTAAAGATCTTCAAACTATTATTTGCAATAATAATTAGAAGCTATCAATTTTAAGTTCTGCCTTTGACAATTACTAGTTCAGATCTTCAAGTTATTATTTGCAATAATAATTAGAAGCTATTAATTTTAAGTTCTGTATTTGACAATTACAAGTTCAGATCTTCAAGTTATAATTTGCAATAATAATTAGAAGCTATCAATTTTAAGTGCTGTATTTGACAATTACTAGTTCAGATCTTCAAGTAATAATTTGCACTAATAATTTGTATTTAACAATTAGAAGTTCTGTATTTGACTATTACAAGTTCAGATCTTCAAATTATTATTTGCAATAATAATTAGAAGCTATCAATTTTAAGTTCTGTATTTGACAATTACAAGTTCAGATCTGCAAGTTATAATTTGAAATAATAATTGGAAGCTATCAATTTTAAGTTCTGTATTTGACAATTACAAGTTCAGATCTTCAAGTTATAATTTGCAATAATAATTAGAAGCTATCAATTTTAAGTGCTGTATTTGACAATTACTAGTTCAGATCTTCAAGTAATAATTTGCACTAATAATTTGTATTTAACAATTAGAAGTTCTGTATTTGACAATTACTAGTGCAGATCTTCAAGTTATAATTTGAAATAATAATTTGAATTTAACAAATCTAAGTTCTGTAATGCACTATTACAAGTTCAGATCTTCAAGTTATAATTTACAATAATAAATAGAATCTATCAATTTTAAGTTCTGTTTTTGACAATTACAAGTTCAGATCTTCAAGTTATAATTTGCACTAATAATTTGTATTTAACAATTAGAAGTTCTGTATTTGACAATTACAAGTTCAGATCTTCAAGTTATAATTTGCAATAATAATTAGAAGCTATCAATTTTAAGTTCTGTATTTGACAATTACAAGTTAAGATCTTCAAGTTATAATTTGAAATAATAATTAGAAGCTATCAATTTTAAGTTCTGTATTTGACAAATACAAGTTCAGATCTTCAAGTTATAATTTGCAATAATAATTAGAAGCTATCAATTTTAAGTTCTGTATTTGACAATTACTAGTTCAGATCTTCAAGTTATAATTTGCACTAATAATTTGTATTTAACAATTAGAAGTTCTGTATTTGACTATTACAAGTTCAGATCTTCAAGTTATAATTTGCAATAATAATTAGAAGCTATCAATTTTAAGTTCTGTATTTGACAATTACAAGTTCAGATCTCCAAGTTATAATTTGAAATAATAATTAGAAGCTATCAATTTTAAGTTCTGTATTTGACAATTACAAGTTCAGATCTTCAAGTTATAATTTGCAATAATAATTAGAAGCTATCAATTTTAAGTGCTGTATTTGACAATTACAAGTTCAGATCTTCAAGTTATAATTTGAAATAATAATTAGAAGCTATCAATTTTAAGTTCTGTATTTGATAATTACAAGTTCAGATCTTCAAGTTATAATTTGCACTAATAATTTGTATTTAACAATTAGAAGTTCTGTATTTGACAATTACACGTTCAGATCTTCAAGTTATAATTTGCAATAATAATTAGAAGCTATCAATTTTAAGTTCTGTATTTGACAATTACAAGGTCAGATCTTCAAGTTATAATTTGCACTAATAATTTGTATTTAACAATTAGAAGTTCTGTATTTGACAATTACAAGTTAGGATCTTCAAGTTATAATTTGCAATAATAATTAGAAGCTACCAATTTTAAGTTCTGTATTTGACAATTACAAGTTCAGATCTCCAAGTTATAATTTGAAATAATAATTAGAAGCTATCAATTTTAAGTGCTGTATTTGACAATTACTAGTTCAGATCTTCAAGTAATAATTTTCACTAATAATTTGTATTTAACAATTAGAAGTTCTGTATTTGACTATTACAAGTTCAGATCTTCAAATTATTATTTGCAATCTTAGTTTGAATTTAATCATTTGAAGTTCTGTATTTACCTATTACAGGTTCAGATCTTCAAGTAATAATTTGCACTAATACTTTGTATTTAACAATTCGAAGTTCTGTATTTGACTATTACAAGTTCAGATCTTCAAGTTATAATTTGAATTCTAATTATAAGCTATCAATTTTAAGTTCTGTATTTGACAATTACAAGTACAGATCTTCAAACTATTATTTGCAATAATAATTAGAAGCTATCAATTTTAAGTTCTGCATTTGACAATTACAAGTTCAGATCTTCAAGTTATAATTTGCAATAATAATTAGAAGCTATCAATTTTAAGTTCTGTATTTGACAATTAAAAGTTCAGATCTACAAGTTATAATTTGCACTAATAATTTGTATTTAACAATTAGAAGTTCTGTATTTGACTATTACAAGTTCAGATCTTCAAATAATTATTTGCAATCTTAGTTTGAATTTAACAATTAGAAGTTCTGTATTTACCTATTACAAGTTAAGTTCTTCAAGCTATAATTTGCACTAATAATTTGTATTTAACAATTCGAAGTTCTGTATTTGGCTATTACAAGTTCAGATCTTCAAGTTATAATTTGAACTATAATTATAAGCTATCAATTTTAAGTTCTGTATTTGGCAATTACAAGTACAGATCTTCAAGTTATTATTTGCAATAATAATTAGAAGCTATCAATTTTAAGTTCTGTATTTGACAATTACAAGTTCAGATCTTCAAGTTATAATTTGAAATAATAATTTGAATTTAACAAATCTAAGTTCTGTAATTCACTATTACAAGTTCAGATGTTCAAGTTATAATTTACAATAATAATTAGAAGGTATCAATTTTAAGTTCTGTATTTGACTATTACAAGTTCAGATCTTCAAATTATTATTTGCAATCTTAGTTTGAATTTAACAATTCGAAGTTCTGTATTTACCTATTACAAGTTCAGATCTTCAAGTTATAATTTTCACTAATAATTTGTATTTAGCAATTCGAAGTTCTGTATTTGTCTATTACAAGTTCAGATCTTCAAGTTATAATTTGAACTATAATTATAAGCTATCAATTTTAAGTTCTGTATTTGACAATTACAAGTACAGATCTTCAAGTTATTATTTGCAATAATAATTACAAGCTATCAATTTTAAGTTCTGTATTTGACAATTACAAGTTCAGATCTTCAAGTTATAATTTGAAATAATAATTTGAATTTAACAAATCTAAGTTCTGTAATTCACTATTACAAGTTCAGATCTTCAAGTTATAATTTACAATAATAATTAGAAGCTATCAATTTTAAGTTCTGTATTTGACTATTACAAGTTCAGATCTTCAAATTATTATTTGCAATCTTAGTTTGAATTTAACAATTCGAAGTTCTGTATTTACCTATTACAAGTTCAGATCTTCAAGTTATAATTTGCAATAATAATTTGTATTTAGCAATTCGAAGTTCTGTATTTGTCTATTACAAGTTCAGATCTTCAAGTTATAATTTGAATTATAATTATAAGCTATCAATTTTAAGTTCTGTATTTGACAATTGCAAGTACAGATCTTCAAATTATTATTTGCAATAATAATTAGAAGCTATCAATTTTAAGTTCTGCATTTGACAATTACAAGTTCAGATCTTCAAGTTATTATTTGCAATAGTAATTAGAAGCTATCAATTTTAAGTTCTGTATTTGACAATTACAAGTTCAGATCTTCAAGTTATAATTTACAATTATAATTAGAAGCTATCAATTTTAAGTTCTGTATTTGACAATTACAAGTTCAGATCTTCAAGTTATAATTTGCAATAATAATTAGAAGCTATCAATTTTAAGTTCTGTATTTGACAATTACAAGTTCAGATCTTCAAGTTATAATTTGAAATAATAATTAGAAGGTATCAATATTAAGTTCTGTATTTGACAATTACAAGAACAGATCTTCAAGTTATAATTTGCAATAATAATTAGAAGCTATCAATTTTAAGTTCTGTATTTGACAATTACTAGTTCAGATCTTCAAGTTATAATTTGCACTAATAATTTGTATTTAACAATTAGAAGTTCTGTATTTGACAATTACAAGTTAGGATCTTCAAGTTATAATTTGCAATAATAATTAGAAGCTACCAATTTTAAGTTCTGTATTTGACAATTACAAGTTCAGATCTCCAAGTTATAATTTGAAATAATAATTAGAAGCTATCAATTTTAAGTGCTGTATTTGACAATTACTAGTTCAGATCTTCAAGTAATAATTTTCACTAATAATTTGTATTTAACAATTCGAAGTTCTGTATTTGACTATTACAAGTTCAGATCTTCAAGTTATAATTTGAATTATAATTATAAGCTATCAATTTTAAGTTCTGTATTTGACAATTACAAGTACAGATCTTCAAACTATTATTTGCAGTAATAATTAGAAGCTATCAATTTTAAGTTCTGCATTTGACAATTACAAGTTCAGATCTTCAAGTTATAATTTGCAATAATAATTAGAAGCTATCAATATTAAGTTCTGTATTTGACAATTACAAGTTCAGATCTACAAGTTATAATTTGCACTAATAATTAGTATTTAACAATTAGAAGTTCTGTATTTGACTATTACAAGTTCAGATCTTCAAATAATTATTTGCAATCTTAGTTTGAATTTAACAATTAGAAGTTCTGTATTTACCTATTACAAGTTCAGATCTTCAAGTTATAATTTGCACTAATAATTTGTATTTAACAATTCGAAGTTCTGTATTTGACTATTACAAGTTCAGATCTTCAAGTTATAATTTGAACTATAATTATAAGCTATCAATTTTAAGTTCTGTATTTGACTATTACAAGTTCAGATCTTCAAATTATTATTTGCAATCTTAGTTTGAATTTAATCATTCGAAGTTCTGTATTTACCTATTATAGGTTCAGATCTTCAAGTAATAATTTGCACTAATACTTTGTATTTAACAATTCGAAGTTCTGTATTTGACTATTACAAGTTCAGATCTTCAAGTTATAATTTGAATTATAATTATAAGCTATCAATTTTAAGTTCTGTATTTGACAATTACAAGTACAGATCTTCAAACTATTATTTGCAGTAATAATTAGAAGCTATCAATTTTAAGTTCTGCATTTGACAATTACAAGTTCAGATCTTCAAGTTATAATTTGCAATAATAATTAGAAGCTATCAATATTAAGTTCTGTATTTGACAATTACAAGTTCAGATCTACAAGTTATAATTTGCACTAATAATTAGTATTTAACAATTAGAAGTTCTGTATTTGACTATTACAAGTTCAGATCTTCAAATAATTATTTGCAATCTTAGTTTGAATTTAACAATTAGAAGTTCTGTATTTACCTATTACAAGTTCAGATCTTCAAGTTATAATTTGCACTAATAATTTGTATTTAACAATTCGAAGTTCTGTATTTGACTATTACAAGTTCAGATCTTCAAGTTATAATTTGAACTATAATTATAAGCTATCAATTTTAAGTTCTGTATTTGGCAATTACAAGTACAGATCTACAAGTTATTATTTGCAATAATAATTAGAAGCTATCAATTTTAAGTTCTGTATTTGACAATTACAAGTTCAGATCTTCAAGTTATAATTTGAAATAATAATTTGAATTTAACAAATCTAAGTTCTGTAATTCACTATTACAAGTTCAGATGTTCAAGTTATAATTTACAATAATAATTAGAAGGTATCAATTTTAAGTTCTGTGTTTGACTATTACAAGTTCAGATCTTCAAATTATTATTTGCAATCTTAGTTTGAATTTAACAATTCGAAGTTCTGTATTTACCTATTACAAGTTCAGATCTTCAAGTTATAATTTTCACTAATAATTTGTATTTAGCAATTCGAAGTTTTGTATTTGTCTATTACAAGTTCAGATCTTCAAGTTATAATTTGAATTAGAATTATAAGCTATCAATTTTAAGTTCTGTATTTGACAATTGCAAGTACAGATCTTCAAATTATTATTTGCAATAATAATTAGAAGCTATCAATTTTAAGTTCTGCATTTGACAATTACAAGTTCAGATCTTCAAGTTATTATTTGCAATAGTAATTAGAAGCTATCAATTTTAAGTTCTGTATTTGACAATTACAAGTTCAGATCTTCAAGTTATAATTTACAATTATAATTAGAAGCTATCAATTTTAAGTTCTGTATTTGACAATTACAAGTTCAGATCTTCAAGTTATAATTTGCAATAATAATTAGAAGCTATCAATTTTAAGTTCTGTATTTGACAATTACAAGTTCAGATCTTCAAGTTATAATTTGAATTCTAATTATAAGCTATCAATTTTAAGTTCTGTATTTGACAATTACAAGTACAGATCTTCAAACTATTATTTGCAATAATAATTAGAAGCTATCAATTTTAAGTTCTGCATTTGACAATTACAAGTTCAGATCTTCAAGTTATAATTTGCAATAATAATTAGAAGCTATCAATTTTAAGTTCTGTATTTGACAATTAAAAGTTCAGATCTACAAGTTATAATTTGCACTAATAATTTGTATTTAACAATTAGAAGTTCTGTATTTGACTATTACAAGTTCAGATCTTCAAATAATTATTTGCAATCTTAGTTTGAATTTAACAATTAGAAGTTCTGTATTTACCTATTACAAGTTAAGTTCTTCAAGTTATAATTTGCACTAATAATTTGTATTTAACAATTCGAAGTTCTGTATTTGGCTATTACAAGTTCAGATCTTCAAGTTATAATTTGAACTATAATTATAAGCTATCAATTTTAAGTTCTGTATTTGGCAATTACAAGTACAGATCTTCAAGTTATTATTTGCAATAATAATTAGAAGCTATCAATTTTAAGTTCTGTATTTGACAATTACAAGTTCAGATCTTCAAGTTATAATTTGAAATAATAATTTGAATTTAACAAATCTAAGTTCTGTAATTCACTATTACAAGTTCAGATGTTCAAGTTATAATTTACAATAATAATTAGAAGGTATCAATTTTAAGTTCTGTATTTGACTATTACAAGTTCAGATCTTCAAATTATTATTTGCAATCTTAGTTTGAATTTAACAATTCGAAGTTCTGTATTTACCTATTACAAGTTCAGATCTTCAAGTTATAATTTTCACTAATAATTTGTATTTAGCAATTCGAAGTTCTGTATTTGTCTATTACAAGTTCAGATCTTCAAGTTATAATTTGAACTATAATTATAAGCTATCAATTTTAAGTTCTGTATTTGACAATTACAAGTACAGATCTTCAAGTTATTATTTGCAATAATAATTACAAGCTATCAATTTTAAGTTCTGTATTTGACAATTACAAGTTCAGATCTTCAAGTTATAATTTGAAATAATAATTTGAATTTAACAAATCTAAGTTCTGTAATTCACTATTACAAGTTCAGATCTTCAAGTTATAATTTACAATAATAATTAGAAGCTATCAATTTTAAGTTCTGTATTTGACTATTACAAGTTCAGATCTTCAAATTATTATTTGCAATCTTAGTTTGAATTTAACAATTCGAAGTTCTGTATTTACCTATTACAAGTTCAGATCTTCAAGTTATAATTTGCAATAATAATTTGTATTTAGCAATTCGAAGTTCTGTATTTGTCTATTACAAGTTCAGATCTTCAAGTTATAATTTGAATTATAATTATAAGCTATCAATTTTAAGTTCTGTATTTGACAATTGCAAGTACAGATCTTCAAATTATTATTTGCAATAATAATTAGAAGCTATCAATTTTAAGTTCTGCATTTGACAATTACAAGTTCAGATCTTCAAGTTATTATTTGCAATAGTAATTAGAAGCTATCAATTTTAAGTTCTGTATTTGACAATTACAAGTTCAGATCTTCAAGTTATAATTTACAATTATAATTAGAAGCTATCAATTTTAAGTTCTGTATTTGACAATTACAAGTTCAGATCTTCAAGTTATAATTTGCAATAATAATTAGAAGCTATCAATTTTAAGTTCTGTATTTGACAATTACAAGTTCAGATCTTCAAGTTATAATTTGAAATAATAATTAGAAGGTATCAATATTAAGTTCTGTATTTGACAATTACAAGAACAGATCTTCAAGTTATAATTTGCAATAATAATTAGAAGCTATCAATTTTAAGTTCTGTATTTGACAATTACTAGTTCAGATCTTCAAGTTATAATTTGCACTAATAATTTGTATTTAACAATTAGAAGTTCTGTATTTGACAATTACAAGTTAGGATCTTCAAGTTATAATTTGCAATAATAATTAGAAGCTACCAATTTTAAGTTCTGTATTTGACAATTACAAGTTCAGATCTCCAAGTTATAATTTGAAATAATAATTAGAAGCTATCAATTTTAAGTGCTGTATTTGACAATTACTAGTTCAGATCTTCAAGTAATAATTTTCACTAATAATTTGTATTTAACAATTCGAAGTTCTGTATTTGACTATTACAAGTTCAGATCTTCAAGTTATAATTTGAATTATAATTATAAGCTATCAATTTTAAGTTCTGTATTTGACAATTACAAGTACAGATCTTCAAACTATTATTTGCAGTAATAATTAGAAGCTATCAATTTTAAGTTCTGCATTTGACAATTACAAGTTCAGATCTTCAAGTTATAATTTGCAATAATAATTAGAAGCTATCAATATTAAGTTCTGTATTTGACAATTACAAGTTCAGATCTACAAGTTATAATTTGCACTAATAATTAGTATTTAACAATTAGAAGTTCTGTATTTGACTATTACAAGTTCAGATCTTCAAATAATTATTTGCAATCTTAGTTTGAATTTAACAATTAGAAGTTCTGTATTTACCTATTACAAGTTCAGATCTTCAAGTTATAATTTGCACTAATAATTTGTATTTAACAATTCGAAGTTCTGTATTTGACTATTACAAGTTCAGATCTTCAAGTTATAATTTGAACTATAATTATAAGCTATCAATTTTAAGTTCTGTATTTGACTATTACAAGTTCAGATCTTCAAATTATTATTTGCAATCTTAGTTTGAATTTAATCATTCGAAGTTCTGTATTTACCTATTATAGGTTCAGATCTTCAAGTAATAATTTGCACTAATACTTTGTATTTAACAATTCGAAGTTCTGTATTTGACTATTACAAGTTCAGATCTTCAAGTTATAATTTGAATTATAATTATAAGCTATCAATTTTAAGTTCTGTATTTGACAATTACAAGTACAGATCTTCAAACTATTATTTGCAGTAATAATTAGAAGCTATCAATTTTAAGTTCTGCATTTGACAATTACAAGTTCAGATCTTCAAGTTATAATTTGCAATAATAATTAGAAGCTATCAATATTAAGTTCTGTATTTGACAATTACAAGTTCAGATCTACAAGTTATAATTTGCACTAATAATTAGTATTTAACAATTAGAAGTTCTGTATTTGACTATTACAAGTTCAGATCTTCAAATAATTATTTGCAATCTTAGTTTGAATTTAACAATTAGAAGTTCTGTATTTACCTATTACAAGTTCAGATCTTCAAGTTATAATTTGCACTAATAATTTGTATTTAACAATTCGAAGTTCTGTATTTGACTATTACAAGTTCAGATCTTCAAGTTATAATTTGAACTATAATTATAAGCTATCAATTTTAAGTTCTGTATTTGGCAATTACAAGTACAGATCTACAAGTTATTATTTGCAATAATAATTAGAAGCTATCAATTTTAAGTTCTGTATTTGACAATTACAAGTTCAGATCTTCAAGTTATAATTTGAAATAATAATTTGAATTTAACAAATCTAAGTTCTGTAATTCACTATTACAAGTTCAGATGTTCAAGTTATAATTTACAATAATAATTAGAAGGTATCAATTTTAAGTTCTGTGTTTGACTATTACAAGTTCAGATCTTCAAATTATTATTTGCAATCTTAGTTTGAATTTAACAATTCGAAGTTCTGTATTTACCTATTACAAGTTCAGATCTTCAAGTTATAATTTTCACTAATAATTTGTATTTAGCAATTCGAAGTTTTGTATTTGTCTATTACAAGTTCAGATCTTCAAGTTATAATTTGAATTAGAATTATAAGCTATCAATTTTAAGTTCTGTATTTGACAATTGCAAGTACAGATCTTCAAATTATTATTTGCAATAATAATTAGAAGCTATCAATTTTAAGTTCTGCATTTGACAATTACAAGTTCAGATCTTCAAGTTATTATTTGCAATAGTAATTAGAAGCTATCAATTTTAAGTTCTGTATTTGACAATTACAAGTTCAGATCTTCAAGTTATAATTTACAATTATAATTAGAAGCTATCAATTTTAAGTTCTGTATTTGACAATTACAAGTTCAGATCTTCAAGTTATAATTTGCAATAATAATTAGAAGCTATCAATTTTAAGTTCTGTATTTGACAATTACAAGTTCAGATCTTCAAGTTATAATTTGAAATAATAATTAGAAGCTATCAATATTAAGTTCTGTATTTGACAATTACAAGTACAGATCTTCAAGTTATAATTTGCAATAATAATTAGAAGCTATCAATTTTAAGTTCTGTATTTGACAATTACTAGTTCAGATCTTCAAGTTATAATTTGCACTAATAATTTGTATTTAACAATTAGAAGTTCTGTATTTGACAATTACAAGTTAGGTTCTTCAAGTTATAATTTGCAATAATAATTAGAAGCTACCAATTTTAAGTTCTGTATTTGCCAATTACAAGTTCAGATCTCCAAGTTATAATTTGAAATAATAATTAGAAGCTATCAATTTTAAGTGCTGTATTTGACAATTACTAGTTCAGATCTTCAAGTAATAATTTTCACTAATAATTTGTATTTAACAATTAGAAGTTCTGTATTTGACTATTACAAGTTCAGATCTTCAAATTATTATTTGCAATCTTAGTTTGAATTTAATCATTCGAAGTTCTGTATTTACCTATTATAGGTTCAGATCTTCAAGTAATAATTTGCACTAATACTTTGTATTTAACAATTCGAAGTTCTGTATTTGACTATTACAAGTTCAGATCTTCAAGTTATAATTTGAATTATAATTATAAGCTATCAATTTTAAGTTCTGTATTTGACAATTACAAGTACAGATCTTCAAACTATTATTTGCAGTAATAATTAGAAGCTATCAATTTTAAGTTCTGCATTTGACAATTACAAGTTCAGATCTTCAAGTTATAATTTGCAATAATAATTAGAAGCTATCAATATTAAGTTCTGTATTTGACAATTACAAGTTCAGATCTACAAGTTATAATTTGCACTAATAATTAGTATTTAACAATTAGAAGTTCTGTATTTGACTATTACAAGTTCAGATCTTCAAATAATTATTTGCAATCTTAGTTTGAATTTAACAATTAGAAGTTCTGTATTTACCTATTACAAGTTCAGATCTTCAAGTTATAATTTGCACTAATAATTTGTATTTAACAATTCGAAGTTCTGTATTTGACTATTACAAGTTCAGATCTTCAAGTTATAATTTGAACTATAATTATAAGCTATCAATTTTAAGTTCTGTATTTGGCAATTACAAGTACAGATCTTCAAGTTATTATTTGCAATAATAATTAGAAGCTATCAATTTTAAGTTCTGTATTTGACAATTACAAGTTCAGATCTTCAAGTTATAATTTGAAATAATAATTTGAATTTAACAAATCTAAGTTCTGTAATTCACTATTACAAGTTCAGATGTTCAAGTTATAATTTACAATAATAATTAGAAGGTATCAATTTTAAGTTCTGTATTTGACTATTACAAGTTCAGATCTTCAAATTGTTATTTGCAATCTTAGTTTGAATTTAACAATTCGAAGTTCTGTATTTACCTATTACAAGTTCAGATCTTCAAGTTATAATTTTCACTAATAATTTGTATTTAGCAATTCGAAGTTTTGTATTTGTCTATTACAAGTTCAGATCTTCAAGTTATAATTTGCATTAATAATTAGAAGCTATCAATTTTAAGTTCTGTATTTGACTATTACAAGTTCAGATCTTCAAGTTATAATTTGCAATAATAATTTGTATTTAACAATTCGAAGTTCTGTATTTGACTATTACAAGTTCAAATCTTCAAATTAATATTTGCAATCTTAGTCTGAATTTAACAATTCGAAGTTCTGAATTTACCTCTTACAAGTTAAGATCTTCAAGTTATAATTTGTACTAATAATTTGGATTTAACAATTCGAAGTTCTGTATTTACCTAATACAAGTTAAGATCTTCAAGTTATAATGTGTACTAATAATTTGGATTTAACAATTCGAAGTTCTGTATTTGACTATTACAAGTTCAGATCTTCAAATTATTATTTGCAGTCTTAGTTTGTATTTAACAATTCGATGTTCTGTATTTACCTACTACAAGTTCAGATCTTCAAGTTATAATTAGCAATAATAATTAGAAGCTATCAATTTTAAGTTCTGTATTTGACAATTACAAGTTCAGATCTTCAAGTTATAATTTGTACTAATAATTTGGATTTAACAATTCGAAGTTCTGTATTTACCTAATACAAGTTAAGATCTTCAAGTAATAATTTGCACTAATACTTTGTATTTAACAATTCGAAGTTCTGTATTTGACTATTACAAGTTCAGATCTTCAAGTTATAATTAGAATTCTAATTATAAGCTATCAATTTTAAGTTCTGTATTTGACAATTACAAGTACAGATCTTCAAACTATTATTTGCAATAATAATTAGAAGCTATCAATTTTAAGTTCTGCATTTGACAATTACAAGTTCAGATCTTCAAGTTGTAATTTGCAATAATAATTAGAAGCTATCAATTTTAAGTTCTGCATTTGACAATTACAAGTTCAGATCTACAAGTTATAATTTGCACTAATAATTTGTATTTAACAATTAGAAGTTCTGTATTTGACTATTACAAGTTCAGATCTTCAAATAATTATTTGCAATCTTAGTTTGAATTTAACAATTAGAAGTTCTGTATTTACCTATTACAAGTTCAGTTCTTCAAGTTATAATTTGCACTAATAATTTGTATTTAACAATTCGAAGTTCTGTATTTGACTATTACAAGTTCAGATCTTCAAGTTATAATTTGCAATAATAATTAGAAGCTATCAATTTTAAGTTCTGTATTTGACAATTACAAGTTCAGATCTTCAAGTTATAATTTGCAATAATAATTAGAAGCTATCAATTTTAAGTTCTGTATTTGGCAATTACAAGTACAGATCTTCAAGTTATTATTTGCAATAATAATTAGAAGCTATCAATTTTAAGTTCTGTATTTGACAATTACAAGTTCAGATCTTCAAGTTATAATTTGAAATAATAATTTGAATTTAACAAATCTAAGTTCTGTAATTCACTATTACAAGTTCAGATGTTCAAGTTATAATTTACAATAATAATTAGAAGGTATCAATTTTAAGTTCTGTATTTGACTATTACAAGTTCAGATCTTCAAATTATTATTTGCAATCTTAGTTTGAATTTAACAATTCGAAGTTCTGTATTTACCTATTACAAGTTCAGATCTTCAAGTTATAATTTTCACTAATAATTTGTATTTAGCAATTCGAAGTTCTGTATTTGTCTATTACAAGTTCAGATCTTCAAGTTATAATTTGAACTATAATTATAAGCTATCAATTTTAAGTTCTGTATTTGACAATTACAAGTACAGATCTTCAAGTTATTATTTGCAATAATAATTAGAAGCTATCAATTTTAAGTTCTGTATTTGACAATTACAAGTTCAGATCTTCAAGTTATAATTTGAAATAATAATTTGAATTTAACAAATCTAAGTTCTGTAATTCACTATTACAAGTTCAGATGTTCAAGTTATAATTTACAATAATAATTAGAAGGTATCAATTTTAAGTTCTGTGTTTGACTATTACAAGTTCAGATCTTCAAATTATTATTTGCAATCTTAGTTTGAATTTAACAATTCGAAGTTCTGTATTTACCTATTACAAGTTCAGATCTTCAAGTTATAATTTTCACTAATAATTTGTATTTAGCAATTCGAAGTTTTGTATTTGTCTATTACAAGTTCAGATCTTCAAGTTATAATTTGAATTATAATTATAAGCTATCAATTTTAAGTTCTGTATTTGACAATTGCAAGTACAGATCTTCAAATTATTATTTGCAATAATAATTAGAAGCTATCAATTTTAAGTTCTGCATTTGACAATTACAAGTTCAGATCTTCAAGTTATTATTTGCAATAGTAATTAGAAGCTATCAATTTTAAGTTCTGTATTTGACAATTACAAGTTCAGATCTTCAAGTTATAATTTACAATTATAATTAGAAGCTATCAATTTTAAGTTCTGTATTGGACAATTACAAGTTCAGATCTTCAAGTTATAATTTGCAATAATAATTAGAAGCTATCAATTTTAAGTTCTGTATTTGACAATTACAAGTTCAGATCTTCAAGTTATAATTTGAAATAATAATTAGAAGCTATCAATATTAAGTTCTGTATTTGACAATTACAAGTACAGATCTTCAAGTTATAATTTGCAATAATAATTAGAAGCTATCAATTTTAAGTTCTGTATTTGACAATTACTAGTTCAGATCTTCAAGTTATAATTTGCACTAATAATTTGTATTTAACAATTAGAAGTTCTGTATTTGACAATTACAAGTTAGGATCTTCAAGTTATAATTTGCAATAATAATTAGAAGCTACCAATTTTAAGTTCTGTATTTGACAATTACAAGTTCAGATCTCCAAGTTATAATTTGAAATAATAATTAGAAGCTATCAATTTTAAGTGCTGTATTTGACAATTACTAGTTCAGATCTTCAAGTAATAATTTTCACTAATAATTTGTATTTAACAATTAGAAGTTCTGTATTTGACTATTACAAGTTCAGATCTTCAAATTATTATTTGCAATCTTAGTTTGAATTTAATCATTCGAAGTTCTGTATTTACCTATTATAGGTTCAGATCTTCAAGTAATAATTTGCACTAATACTTTGTATTTAACAATTCGAAGTTCTGTATTTGACTATTACAAGTTCAGATCTTCAAGTTATAATTTGAATTATAATTATAAGCTATCAATTTTAAGTTCTGTATTTGACAATTACAAGTACAGATCTTCAAACTATTATTTGCAGTAATAATTAGAAGCTATCAATTTTAACTTCTGCATTTGACAATTACAAGTTCAGATCTTCAAGTTATAATTTGCAATAATAATTAGAAGCTATCAATATTAAGTTCTGTATTTGACAATTACAAGTTCAGATCTACAAGTTATAATTTGCACTAATAATTAGTATTTAACAATTAGAAGTTCTGTATTTGACTATTACAAGTTCAGATCTTCAAATAATTATTTGCAATCTTAGTTTGAATTTAACAATTAGAAGTTCTGTATTTACCTATTACAAGTTCAGATCTTCAAGTTATAATTTGCACTAATAATTTGTATTTAACAATTCGAAGTTCTGTATTTGACTATTACAAGTTCAGATCTTCAAGTTATAATTTGAACTATAATTATAAGCTATCAATTTTTAGTTCTGTATTTGGCAATTACAAGTACAGATCTTCAAGTTATTATTTGCAATAATAATTAGAAGCTATCAATTTTAAGTTCTGTATTTGACAATTACAAGTTCAGATCTTCAAGTTATAATTTGAAATAATAATTTGAATTTAACAAATCTAAGTTCTGTAATTCACTATTACAAGTTCAGATGTTCAAGTTATAATTTACAATAATAATTAGAAGGTATCAATTTTAAGTTCTGTATTTGACTATTACAAGTTCAGATCTTCAAATTATTATTTGCAATCTTAGTTTGAATTTAACAATTCGAAGTTCTGTATTTACCTATTACAAGTTCAGATCTTCAAGTTATAATTTTCACTAATAATTTGTATTTAGCAATTCGAAGTTTTGTATTTGTCTATTACAAGTTCAGATCTTCAAGTTATAATTTGCATTAATAATTAGAAGCTATCAATTTTAAGTTCTGTATTTGACTATTACAAGTTCAGATCTTCAAGTTATAATTTGCAATAATAATTTGTATTTAACAATTCGAAGTTCTGTATTTGACTATTACAAGTTCAAATCTTCAAATTAATATTTGCAATCTTAGTCTGAATTTAACAATTCGAAGTTCTGAATTTACCTCTTACAAGTTAAGATCTTCAAGTTATAATTTGTACTAATAATTTGGATTTAACAATTCTAAGTTCTGTATTTACCTAATACAAGTTAAGATCTTCAAGTTATAATGTGTACTAATAATTTGGATTTAACAATTCGAAGTTCTGTATTTGACTATTACAAGTTCAGATCTTCAAATTATTATTTGCAGTCTTAGTTTGTATTTAACAATTCGAAGTTCTGTATTTACCTACTACAAGTTCAGATCTTCAAGTTATAATTTGCAATAATAATTAGAAGCTATCAATTTTAAGTTCTGTATTTGACAATTACAAGTTCAGATCTTCAAGTTATAATTTGCACTAATAATTTGTATTTAACAATTCGAAGTTCTATATTTGACTATTACAAGTCCAGATCTTCAATTTTTTATTTACAATCTTAGTTTGTATTTAACAATTCGAAGTTCTGTATTTACCTAATACAAGTTAAGATCTTCAAGTTATAATTTGTACTAATAATTTGGATTTAACAATTCGAAGTTCTGTATTTGACTATTACAAGTTCAGATCTTCAAATTAATATTTGCAATCTTAGTTTGAATTTAACAATTCGAAGTTCTGTATTTACCTAATACAAGTTAAGATCTACAAGTTATAATTTGTACTAATAATTTGGATTTAACAATTCGAAGTTCTGTATTTGACTATTACAAGTTCAGATCTTCAAATTATTATTTGCAGTCTTAGTTTGTATTTAACAATTCGAAGTTCTGTATTTGACTAATACAAGTTCAGATCTTCAAATTATTATTTGCAATCTTAGTTTGAATTTAACAATTTGAAGTTCTGTATTTACCTAATACAAGTTAAGATCTTCAAGTTATAATTTGTACTAATAATTTGGATTTAACAATTCGAAGTTCTGTATTTGACTATTACAAGTTCAGATCTTTCTAGTTATAATTTGCAATAATAATTAGAAGCTATCAATTTTAAGTTCTGTATTTGACAATTACAAGTTCAGATCTTCATGTTATAATTTGCAATAATAATTTGTATTTAACAATACGAAGTTCTGTATTTGACTATTACAAGTTCAGATCTTCATAGTATTATTTGCAATCCTAGTTTGAATTTAACAATTCGAAGTTCTGTATTTACCTACTACGAGTTCAGATCTTCAAGTTATAATGTGAAATAATAATTTATATTTAACAAATCTAAGTTCTGTAATTTACTATTACAAGTTCAGATCTTCAAGTTATAATTTGCAATAATAATTAGAAGCTATCAATTTTAAGTTCTGTATTTGACAATTACAAGTTCAGATCTTCAAGTTATAATTTGCAATAATAATTTGTATTTAACAATTCGAAGTTCTCTATTTGACTATTACAAGTTCAGATCTTCAAATTATTATTTGCAATCTTAATTTGAATTTAACAATTTGAAGTTCTGTATTTAATTAATACAAGTTGAGATCTTCAAGTTATAATTTGTACTAATAATTTGGATTTAACAATTCGAAGTTCTGTATTTGACTATTACAAGTTCAGATCTTCAATTTATTATTTGCAGTCTTAGTTTGTATTTAACATTGCGAAGTTCTGTATTTACCTACTACAAGTTCAGATCTTCAAGTTATAATTTGCAATAATAATTAGAAGCTATCAATTTTAAGTTCTGTATTTGACAATTACAAGTTCAGATCTTCAAGTTATAATTTGCAATAATAATTTGTATTTAACAATTCGAAGTTCTGTATTTGACTATTACAAGTTCAGATCTTCAAATTATTATTTACAATCTTAGTTTGTATTTAACAATTCGAAGTTCTGTATTTACCTAGTACAAGTTAAGATCTTCAAGTTATAATTTGCACTAATAATTTGGATTTAACAATTCGAAGTTCTGTATTTGACTATTACAAGTTCAGATCTTCAAATTATTATTTGCAGTCTTAGTTTGTATTTAACAATTCGAAGTTCTGTATTTACCTACTACAAGTTCAGATCTTCAAGTTATAATTTGCAATAATAATTAGAAGCTATTAATTTTAAGTTCTGTATTTGACAATTACAAGTTCAGATCTTCAAGTTATAATTTGCACTAATAATTTGTATTTAACAATTCGAAGTTCTATATTTGACTATTACAAGTCCAGATCTTCAAATTATTATTTACAATCTTAGTTTGTATTTAACAATTCGAAGTTCTGTATTTACCTAATACAAGTTAAGATCTTCAAGTTATAATTTGTACTAATAATTTGGATTTAACAATTCGAAGTTCTGTATTTGACTATTACAAGTTCAGATCTTCAAATTAATATTTGCAATCTTAGTTTGAATTTAACAATTCGAAGTTCTGTATTTACCTAATACAAGTTAAGATCTTCAAGTTATAATTTGTACTAATAATTTGGATTTAACAATTCGAAGTTCTGTATTTGACTATTACAAGTTCAGATCTTCAAATTATTATTTGCAGTCTTAGTTTGTATTTAACAATTCGAAGTTCTGTATTTGACTAATACAAGTTCAGATCTTCAAATTATTATTTGCAATCTTAGTTTGTATTTAACAATTTGAAGTTCTGTATTTACCTAATACAAGTTAAGATCTTCAAGTTATAATTTGTACTAATAATTTGGATTTAACAATTCGAAGTTCTGTATTTGACTATTACAAGTTCAGATCTTTCTAGTTATAATTTGCAATAATAATTAGAAGCTATCAATTTTAAGTTCTGTATTTGACAATTACAAGTTCAGATCTTCATGTTATAATTTGCAATAATAATTTGTATTTAACAATACGAAGTTCTGTATTTGACTATTACAAGTTCAGATCTTCATAGTATTATTTGCAATCCTAGTTTGAATTTAACAATTCGAAGTTCTGTATTTACCTACTACGAGTTCAGATCTTCAAGTTATAATGTGAAATAATAATTTATATTTAACAAATCTAAGTTCTGTAATTTACTATTACAAGTTCAGATCTTCAAGTTATAATTTGCAATAATAATTAGAAGCTATCAATTTTAAGTTCTGTATTTGACAATTACAAGTTCAGATCTTCAAGTTATAATTTGCAATAATAATTTGTATTTAACAATTCGAAGTTCTCTATTTGACTATTACAAGTTCAGATCTTCAAATTATTATTTGCAATCTTAATTTGAATTTAACAATTTGAAGTTCTGTATTTAATTAATACAAGTTGAGATCTTCAAGTTATAATTTGTACTAATAATTTGGATTTAACAATTCGAAGTTCTGTATTTGACTATTACAAGTTCAGATCTTCAATTTATTATTTGCAGTCTTAGTTTGTATTTAACATTGCGAAGTTCTGTATTTACCTACTACAAGTTCAGATCTTCAAGTTATAATTTGCAATAATAATTAGAAGCTATCAATTTTAAGTTCTGTATTTGACAATTACAAGTTCAGATCTTCAAGTTATAATTTGCAATAATAATTTGTATTTAACAATTCGAAGTTCTGTATTTGACTATTACAAGTTCAGATCTTCAAATTATTATTTACAATCTTAGTTTGTATTTAACAATTCGAAGTTCTGTATTTACCTAGTACAAGTTAAGATCTTCAAGTTATAATTTGCACTAATAATTTGGATTTAACAATTCGAAGTTCTGTATTTGACTATTACAAGTTCAGATCTTCAAATTATTATTTGCAGTCTTAGTTTGTATTTAACAATTCGAAGTTCTGTATTTACCTACTACAAGTTCAGATCTTCAAGTTATAATTTGCAATAATAATTAGAAGCTATTAATTTTAAGTTCTGTATTTGACAATTACAAGTTCAGATCTTCAAGTTATAATTTGCACTAATAATTTGTATTTAACAATTCGAAGTTCTATATTTGACTATTACAAGTCCAGATCTTCAAATTATTATTTACAATCTTAGTTTGTATTTAACAATTCGAAGTTCTGTATTTACCTAATACAAGTTAAGATCTTCAAGTTATAATTTGTACTAATAATTTGGATTTAACAATTCGAAGTTCTGTATTTGACTATTACAAGTTCAGATCTTCAAATTAATATTTGCAGTCTTAGTTTGAATTTAACAATTCGAAGTTCTGTATTTACCTAATACAAGTTAAGATCTTCAAGTTATAATTTGTACTAATAATTTGGATTTAACAATTCGAAGTTCTGTATTTGACTATTACAAGTTCAGATCTTCAAATGATTATTTGCAGTCTTAGTTTGTATTTAACAATTCGAAGTTCTGTATTTGACTATTACAAGTTCAGATTTTTCTAGTTATAATTTGCAATAATAATTAGAAGCTATCAATTTTAAGTTCTGTATTTGACAATTACAAGTTCAAATCTTCATGTTATAATTTGCAATAATAATTTGTATTTAACAATTCGAAGTTCTATATTTGACTATTACAAGTCCAGATCTTCAAATTATTATTTACAATCTTAGTTTGTACTTAACAATTCGAAGTTCTGTATTTACCTACTACGAGTTCAGATCTTCAAGTTATAATGTGAAATAATAATTTATATTTAACAAATCTAAGTTCTGTAATTTACTATTACAAGTTCAGATCTTCAAGTTATAATTTGCAATAATAATTAGAAGCTATCAATTTTAAGTTCTGTATTTGACAATTACAAGTTCAGATCTTCAAGTTATAATTTGCAATAATAATTTGTATTTAACAATTCGAAGTTCTCTATTTGACTATTACAAGTTCAGATCTTCAAATTATTATTTGCAATCTTAATTTGAATTTAACAATTTGAAGTTCTGTATTTAATTAATACAAGTTAAGATCTTCATGTTATAATTTGTACTAATAATTTGGATTTAACAATTCGAAGTTCTGTATTTGACTATTACAAGTTCAGATCTTCAAATTATTATTTGCAATCTTAGTTTGTATTTAACAATTCGAAGTTCTGTATTTACCTACTACAAGTTCAGATCTTCAAGTTATAATTTGCAATAATAATTTGTATTTAACAATTCGTAGTTCTCTATTTGACTATTACAAGTTCAGATCTTCAAATTATTATTTGCAATCTTACTTTGTATTTAACAATTGGAAGTTCTGTATTTACCTACTACAAGTTCAGATCTTCAAGTTATAATTTGCAATAATAATTAGAAGCTATCAATTTTAAGTTCTGTATTTGACAATTACAAGTTCAGATCTTCAAGTTATAATTTGCACTAATAATTTGTATTTTACAATTCGAAGTTCTATATTTGACTATTACAAGTCCAGATCTTCAAATTATTATTTACAATCTTAGTTTGTATTTAACAATTCGAAGTTCTGTATTTACCTAATACAAGTTAAGATCTTCAAGTTATAATTTGTACTAATAATTTGGATTTAACAATTCGAAGTTCTGTATTTGACTATTACAAGTTCAGATCTTCAAATTAATATTTGCAATCTTAGTTTGAATTTAACAATTCGAAGTTCTGTATTTACCTAATACAAGTTAAGATCTTCAAGTTATAATTTGTACTAATAATTTGGATTTAACAATTCGAAGTTCTGTATTTGACTATTACAAGTTCAGATCTTCAAATTATTATTTGCAGTCTTAGTTTGTATTTAACAATTCGAAGTTCTGTATTTACCTACTACAAGTTCAGATCTTCAAGTTATAATTTGCAATAATAATTAGAAGCTATCAATTTTAGTTCTGTATTTGACAATTACAAGTTCAGATCTTCAAGTTATAATTTGCAATAATAATTTGTATTTAACAATTCGAAGTTCTGTATTTGACTAATACAAGTTCAAATCTTCAAATTATTATTTGCAATCTTAGTTTGAATTTAACAATTTGAAGTTCTGTATTTACCTAATACAAGTTAAGATCTTCAAGTTATAATTTGCACTAATAATTTGGATTTAACAATTCGAAGTTCTGCATTTGACTATTACAAGTTCAGATCTTCAAATTATTATTTGCAGTCTTAGTATGTATTTAACAATTCGAAGTTCTGTATTTACCTACTACAAGTTCAGATCTTCAAGTTATAATTTTCAATAATAATTAGAAGCTATCAATTTTAAGTTCTGTATTTGATAATTACAAGTTCAGATCTTCAAGTTATAGTTTGTAATAATAATTTGTATTTAACAATTCGAAGTTCTGTATTTGACTATTACAAGTTCAGATCTTCAAATTATTATTTGCAATCCTAGTTTGAATTTAACAATTCGAAGTTCTGTATTTACCTACTACAAGTTCAGATCTTCAAGTTATAATTTGAAATAATAATTTATATTTAACAAATCTAAGTTCAGTAATTCACTATTACAAGTTCAGATCTTCAAGTTATAATTTGCAATAATAATTTGTATTTAACAATTCGAAGTTCTATATTTGACTATTACAAGTCCAGATCTTCAAATTATTATTTACAATCTTAGTTTGTATTTAACAATTCGAAGTTCTGTATTTACCTAATACAAGTTGAGATCTTCAAGTTATAATTTGTACTAATAATTTGGATTTAACAATTCGAAGTTCTGTATTTGACTATTACAAGTTCAGATCTTCAATTTATTATTTGCAGTCTTAGTTTGTATTTAACATTGCGAAGTTCTGTATTTACCTACTACAAGTTCAGATCTTCAAGTTATAATTTGCAATAATAATTAGAAGCTATCAATTTTAAGTTCTGTATTTGACAATTACAAGTTCAGATCTTCAAGTTATAATTTGCAATAATAATTTGTATTTAACAATTCGAAGTTCTGTATTTGACTATTACAAGTTCAGATCTTCAAATTATTATTTACAATCTTAGTTTGTATTTAACAATTCGAAGTTCTGTATTTACCTAGTACAAGTTAAGATCTTCAAGTTATAATTTGCACTAATAATTTGGATTTAACAATTCGAAGTTCTGTATTTGACTATTACAAGTTCAGATCTTCAAATTATTATTTGCAGTCTTAGTTTGTATTTAACAATTCGAAGTTCTGTATTTACCTACTACAAGTTCAGATCTTCAAGTTATAATTTGCAATAATAATTAGAAGCTATTAATTTTAAGTTCTGTATTTGACAATTACAAGTTCAGATCTTCAAGTTATAATTTGCACTAATAATTTGTATTTAACAATTCGAAGTTCTATATTTGACTATTACAAGTCCAGATCTTCAAATTATTATTTACAATCTTAGTTTGTATTTAACAATTCGAAGTTCTGTATTTACCTAATACAAGTTAAGATCTTCAAGTTATAATTTGTACTAATAATTTGGATTTAACAATTCGAAGTTCTGTATTTGACTATTACAAGTTCAGATCTTCAAATTAATATTTGCAGTCTTAGTTTGAATTTAACAATTCGAAGTTCTGTATTTACCTAATACAAGTTAAGATCTTCAAGTTATAATTTGTACTAATAATTTGGATTTAACAATTCGAAGTTCTGTATTTGACTATTACAAGTTCAGATCTTCAAATGATTATTTGCAGTCTTAGTTTGTATTTAACAATTCGAAGTTCTGTATTTGACTATTACAAGTTCAGATTTTTCTAGTTATAATTTGCAATAATAATTAGAAGCTATCAATTTTAAGTTCTGTATTTGACAATTACAAGTTCAAATCTTCATGTTATAATTTGCAATAATAATTTGTATTTAACAATTCGAAGTTCTATATTTGACTATTACAAGTCCAGATCTTCAAATTATTATTTACAATCTTAGTTTGTACTTAACAATTCGAAGTTCTGTATTTACCTACTACGAGTTCAGATCTTCAAGTTATAATGTGAAATAATAATTTATATTTAACAAATCTAAGTTCTGTAATTTACTATTACAAGTTCAGATCTTCAAGTTATAATTTGCAATAATAATTAGAAGCTATCAATTTTAAGTTCTGTATTTGACAATTACAAGTTCAGATCTTCAAGTTATAATTTGCAATAATAATTTGTATTTAACAATTCGAAGTTCTCTATTTGACTATTACAAGTTCAGATCTTCAAATTATTATTTGCAATCTTAATTTGAATTTAACAATTTGAAGTTCTGTATTTAATTAATACAAGTTAAGATCTTCATGTTATAATTTGTACTAATAATTTGGATTTAACAATTCGAAGTTCTGTATTTGACTATTACAAGTTCAGATCTTCAAATTATTATTTGCAATCTTAGTTTGTATTTAACAATTCGAAGTTCTGTATTTACCTACTACAAGTTCAGATCTTCAAGTTATAATTTGCAATAATAATTTGTATTTAACAATTCGTAGTTCTCTATTTGACTATTACAAGTTCAGATCTTCAAATTATTATTTGCAATCTTACTTTGTATTTAACAATTGGAAGTTCTGTATTTACCTACTACAAGTTCAGATCTTCAAGTTATAATTTGCAATAATAATTAGAAGCTATCAATTTTAAGTTCTGTATTTGACAATTACAAGTTCAGATCTTCAAGTTATAATTTGCACTAATAATTTGTATTTTACAATTCGAAGTTCTATATTTGACTATTACAAGTCCAGATCTTCAAATTATTATTTACAATCTTAGTTTGTATTTAACAATTCGAAGTTCTGTATTTACCTAATACAAGTTAAGATCTTCAAGTTATAATTTGTACTAATAATTTGGATTTAACAATTCGAAGTTCTGTATTTGACTATTACAAGTTCAGATCTTCAAATTAATATTTGCAATCTTAGTTTGAATTTAACAATTCGAAGTTCTGTACTTACCTAATACAAGTTAAGATCTTCAAGTTATAATTTGTACTAATAATTTGGATTTAACAATTCGAAGTTCTGTATTTGACTATTACAAGTTCAGATCTTCAAATTATTATTTGCAGTCTTAGTTTGTATTTAACAATTCGAAGTTCTGTATTTACCTACTACAAGTTCAGATCTTCAAGTTATAATTTGCAATAATAATTAGAAGCTATCAATTTTAGTTCTGTATTTGACAATTACAAGTTCAGATCTTCAAGTTATAATTTGCAATAATAATTTGTATTTAACAATTCGAAGTTCTGTATTTGACTAATACAAGTTCAAATCTTCAAATTATTATTTGCAATCTTAGTTTGAATTTAACAATTTGAAGTTCTGTATTTACCTAATACAAGTTAAGATCTTCAAGTTATAATTTGCACTAATAATTTGGATTTAACAATTCGAAGTTCTGCATTTGACTATTACAAGTTCAGATCTTCAAATTATTATTTGCAGTCTTAGTATGTATTTAACAATTCGAAGTTCTGTATTTACCTACTACAAGTTCAGATCTTCAAGTTATAATTTTCAATAATAATTAGAAGCTATCAATTTTAAGTTCTGTATTTGACAATTACAAGTTCAGATCTTCAAGTTATAGTTTGTAATAATAATTTGTATTTAACAATTCGAAGTTCTGTATTTGACTATTACAAGTTCAGATCTTCAAATTATTATTTGCAATCCTAGTTTGAATTTAACAATTCGAAGTTCTGTATTTACCTACTACAAGTTCAGATCTTCAAGTTATAATTTGAAATAATAATTTATATTTAACAAATCTAAGTTCAGTAATTCACTATTACAAGTTCAGATCTTCAAGTTATAATTTGCAATAATAATTTGTATTTAACAATTCGAAGTTCTATATTTGACTATTACAAGTCCAGATCTTCAAATTATTATTTACAATCTTAGTTTGTATTTAACAATTCGAAGTTCTGTATTTACCTAATACAAGTTAAGATCTTCAAGTTATAATTTGTACTAATAATTTGGATTTAACAATTCGAAGTTCTGTATTTGACTATTACAAGTTCAGATCTTCAAATTAATATTTGCAATCTTAGTTTGAATTTAACAATTCGAAGTTCTGTATTTACCTAATACAAGTTAAGATCTTCAAGTTATAATTTGTACTAATAATTTGGATTTAACAATTCGAAGTTCTGTATTTGACTATTACAAGTTCAGATCTTCAAATTATTATTTGCAGTCTTAGTTTGTATTTAACAATTCGAAGTTCTGTATTTACCTAGTACAAGTTCAGATCTTCAAGTTATAATTTGCAATAATAATTAGAAGCTATCAATTTTAAGTTCTGTATTTGACAATTACAAGTTCAGATCTTCAAGTTATAATTTGCAATAATAATTTGTATTTAACAATTCGAAGTTCTCTATTTGACTATTACAAGTTCAGATCTTCAAATTATTATTTGCAATCTTAATTTGAATTTAACAATTTGAAGTTCTGTATTTAATTAATACAAGTTAAGATCTTCAAGTTATAATTTGTACTAATAATTTGGATTTAACAATTCGAAGTTCTGTATTTGACTATTACAAGTTCAGATCTTCAAATTATTATTTGCAATCTTAGTTTGTATTTAACAATTCGAAGTTCTGTATTTACCTACTACAAGTTCAGATCTTCAAGTTATAATTTGCAATAATAATTTGTATTTAACAATTCGTAGTTCTCTATTTGACTATTTCAAGTTCAGATCTTCAAATTATTATTTGCAATCTTACTTTGTATTTAACAATTCGAAGTTCTGTATTTACCTAGTACAAGTTAAGATCTTCAAGTTATAATTTGTACTAATAATTTGGATTTAACAATTCGAAGTTCTGTATTTGACTATTACAAGTTCAGATCTTCAAATTATTATTTGCAATCTTAGTTTGTATTTAACAATTCGAAGTTCTGTATTTACCTACTACAAGTTCAGATCTTCAAGTTATAATTTGCAATAATAATTAGAAGCTATCAATTTTAAGTTCTGTATTTGACAATTACAAGTTCAGATCTTCAAGTTATAATTTGCACTAATAATTTGTATTTAACAATTCGAAGTTCTATATTTGACTATTACAAGTCCAGATCTTCAAATTATTATTTACAATCTTAGTTTGTATTTAACAATTCGAAGTTCTGTATTTACCTAATACAAGTTAAGATCTTCAAGTTATAATTTGTACTAATAATTTGGATTTAACAATTCGAAGTTCTGTATTTGACTATTACAAGTTCAGATCTTCAAATTAATATTTGCAATCTTAGTTTGAATTTAACAATTCGAAGTTCTGTATTTACCTAATACAAGTTAAGATCTTCAAGTTATAATTTGTACTAATAATTTGGATTTAACAATTCGAAGTTCTGTATTTGACTATTACAAGTTCAGATCTTCAAATTATTATTTGCAGTCTTAGTTTGTATTTAACAATTCGAAGTTCTGTATTTACCTACTACAAGTTCAGATCTTCAAGTTATAATTTGCAATAATAATTAGAAGCTATCAATTTTAGTTCTGTATTTGACAATTACAAGTTCAGATCTTCAAGTTATAATTTGCAATAATAATTTGTATTTAACAATTCGAAGTTCTGTATTTGACTAATACAAGTTCAGATCTTCAAATTATTATTTGCAATCTTAGTTTGAATTTAACAATTTGAAGTTCTGTATTTACCTAATACAAGTTAAGATCTTCAAGTTATAATTTGCACTAATAATTTGGATTTAACAATTCGAAGTTCTGTATTTGACTATTACAAGTTCAGATCTTCAAATTATTATTTGCAGTCTTAGTATGTATTTAACAATTCGAAGTTCTGTATTTACCTACTACAAGTTCAGATCTTCAAGTTATAATTTTCAATAATAATTAGAAGCTATCAATTTTAAGTTCTGTATTTGACAATTACAAGTTCAGATCTTCAAGTTATAGTTTGTAATAATAATTTGTATTTAACAATTCGAAGTTCTGTATTTGACTATTACAAGTTCAGATCTTCAAATTATTATTTGCAATCCTAGTTTGAATTTAACAATTCGAAGTTCTGTATTTACCTACTACAAGTTCAGATCTTCAAGTTATAATTTGAAATAATAATTTATATTTAACAAATCTAAGTTCAGTAATTCACTATTACAAGTTCAGATCTTCAAGTTATAATTTGCAATAATAATTTGTATTTAACAATTCGAAGTTCTATATTTGACTATTACAAGTCCAGATCTTCAAATTATTATTTACAATCTTAGTTTGTATTTAACAATTCGAAGTTCTGTATATGACTATTCAAGTTCAAATCTTCAAATTATTATTTACAATCTTACTTTGTATTTAACAATTCGAAGTTCTGTATTTACCTATTACAAGTTCAGATCTTCAAGTTATAATTTTCACTAATAATTTGTATTTAGCAATTCGAAGTTTTGTATTTGTCTATTACAAGTTCAGATCTTCAAGTTATAATTTGCATTAATAATTAGAAGCTATCAATTTTAAGTTCTGTATTTGACTATTACAAGTTCAGATCTTCAAGTTATAATTTGCAATAATAATTTGTATTTAACAATTCGAAGTTGTGTATTTGACTATTACAAGTTCAAATCTTCAAATTAATATTTGCAATCTTAGTCTGAATTTAACAATTCGAAGTTCTGAATTTACCTCTTACAAGTTAAGATCTTCAAGTTATAATTTGTACTAATAATTTGGATTTAACAATTCTAAGTTCTGTATTTACCTAATACAAGTTAAGATCTTCAAGTTATAATGTGTACTAATAATTTGGATTTAACAATTCGAAGTTCTGTATTTGACTATTACAAGTTCAGATCTTCAAATTATTATTTGCAGTCTTAGTTTGTATTTAACAATTCGAAGTTCTGTATTTACCTACTACAAGTTCAGATCTTCAAGTTATAATTTGCAATAATAATTAGAAGCTATCAATTTTAAGTTCTGTATTTGACAATTACAAGTTCAGATCTTCAAGTTATAATTTGCACTAATAATTTGTATTTAACAATTCGAAGTTCTATATTTGACTATTACAAGTCCAGATCTTCAATTTTTTATTTACAATCTTAGTTTGTATTTAACAATTCGAAGTTCTGTATTTACCTAATACAAGTTAAGATCTTCAAGTTATAATTTGTACTAATAATTTGGATTTAACAATTCGAAGTTCTGTATTTGACTATTACAAGTTCAGATCTTCAAATTAATATTTGCAATCTTAGTTTGAATTTAACAATTCGAAGTTCTGTATTTACCTAATACAAGTTAAGATCTTCAAGTTATAATTTGTACTAATAATTTGGATTCAACAATTCGAAGTTCTGTATTTGACTATTACAAGTTCAGATCTTCAAATTATTATTTGCAGTCTTAGTTTGTATTTTACAATTCGAAGTTCTGTATTTGACTAATACAAGTTCAGATCTTCAAATTATTATTTGCAATCTTAGTTTGAATTTAACAATTTGAAGTTCTGTATTTACCTAATACAAGTTAAGATCTTCAAGTTATAATTTGTACTAATAATTTGGATTTAACAATTCGAAGTTCTGTATTTGACTATTACAAGTTCAGATCTTTCTAGTTATAATTTGCAATAATAATTAGAAGCTATCAATTTTAAGTTCTGTATTTGACAATTACAAGTTCAGATCTTCATGTTATAATTTGCAATAATAATTTGTATTTAACAATACGAAGTTCTGTAATTGACTATTACAAGTTCAGATCTTCATAGTATTATTTGCAATCCTAGTTTGAATTTAACAATTCGAAGTTCTGTATTTACCTACTACGAGTTCAGATCTTCAAGTTATAATGTGAAATAATAATTTATATTTAACAAATCTAAGTTCTGTAATTTACTATTACAAGTTCAGATCTTCAAGTTATAATTTGCAATAATAATTAGAAGCTATCAATTTTAAGTTCTGTATTTGACAATTACAAGTTCAGATCTTCAAGTTATAATTTGCAATAATAATTTGTATTTAACAATTCGAAGTTCTCTATTTGACTACTACAAGTTCAGATCTTCAAATTATTATTTGCAATCTTAATTTGAATTTAACAATTTGAAGTTCTGTATTTAATTAATACAAGTTGAGATCTTCAAGTTATAATTTGTACTAATAATTTGGATTTAACAATTCGAAGTTCTGTATTTGACTATTACAAGTTCAGATCTTCAATTTATTATTTGCAGTCTTAGTTTGTATTTAACATTGCGAAGTTCTGTATTTACCTACTACAAGTTCAGATCTTCAAGTTATAATTTGCAATAATAATTAGAAGCTATCAATTTTAAGTTCTGTATTTGACAATTACAAGTTCAGATCTTCAAGTTATAATTTGCAATAATAATTTGTATTTAACAATTCGAAGTTCTGTATTTGACTATTACAAGTTCAGATCTTCAAATTATTATTTACAATCTTAGTTTGTATTTAACAATTCGAAGTTCTGTATTTACCTAGTACAAGTTAAGATCTTCAAGTTATAATTTGCACTAATAATTTGGATTTAACAATTCGAAGTTCTGTATTTGACTATTACAAGTTCAGATCTTCAAATTATTATTTGCAGTCTTAGTTTGTATTTAACAATTCGAAGTTCTGTATTTACCTACTACCAGTTCAGATCTTCAAGTTATAATTTGCAATAATAATTAGAAGCTATTAATTTTAAGTTCTGTATTTGACAATTACAAGTTCAGATCTTCAAGTTATAATTTGCACTAATAATTTGTATTTAACAATTCGAAGTTCTATATTTGACTATTACAAGTCCAGATCTTCAAATTATTATTTACAATCTTAGTTTGTATTTAACAATTCGAAGTTCTGTATTTACCTAATACAAGTTAAGATCTTCAAGTTATAATTTGTACTAATAATTTGGATTTAACAATTCGAAGTTCTGTATTTGACTATTACAAGTTCAGATCTTCAAATTAATATTTGCAATCTTAGTTTGAATTTAACAATTCGAAGTTCTGTATTTACCTAATACAAGTTAAGATCTTCAAGTTATAATTTGTACTAATAATTTGGATTTAACAATTCGAAGTTCTGTATTTGACTATTACAAGTTCAGATCTTCAAATTATTATTTGCAGTCTTAGTTTGTATTTAACAATTCGAAGTTCTGTATTTGACTAATACAAGTTCAGATCTTCAAATTATTATTTGCAATCTTAGTTTGAATTTAACAATTTGAAGTTCTGTATTTACCTAATACAAGTTAAGATCTTCAAGTTATAATTTGTACTAATAATTTGGATTTAACAATTCGAAGTTCTGTATTTGACTATTACAAGTTCAGATCTTTCTAGTTATAATTTGCAATAATAATTAGAAGCTATCAATTTTAAGTTCTGTATTTGACAATTACAAGTTCAGATCTTCATGTTATAATTTGCAATAATAATTTGTATTTAACAATACGAAGTTCTGTATTTGACTATTACAAGTTCAGATCTTCATAGTATTATTTGCAATCCTAGTTTGAATTTAACAATTCGAAGTTCTGTATTTACCTACTACGAGTTCAGATCTTCAAGTTATAATGTGAAATAATAATTTATATTTAACAAATCTAAGTTCTGTAATTTACTATTACAAGTTCAGATCTTCAAGTTATAATTTGCAATAATAATTAGAAGCTATCAATTTTAAGTTCTGTATTTGACAATTACAAGTTCAGATCTTCAAGTTATAATTTGCAATAATAATTTGTATTTAACAATTCGAAGTTCTCTATTTGACTATTACAAGTTCAGATCTTCAAATTATTATTTGCAATCTTAATTTGAATTTAACAATTTGAAGTTCTGTATTTAATTAATACAAGTTGAGATCTTCAAGTTATAATTTGTACTAATAATTTGGATTTAACAATTCGAAGTTCTGTATTTGACTATTACAAGTTCAGATCTTCAATTTATTATTTGCAGTCTTAGTTTGTATTTAACATTGCGAAGTTCTGTATTTACCTACTACAAGTTCAGATCTTCAAGTTATAATTTGCAATAATAATTAGAAGCTATCAATTTTAAGTTCTGTATTTGACAATTACAAGTTCAGATCTTCAAGTTATAATTTGCAATAATAATTTGTATTTAACAATTCGAAGTTCTGTATTTGACTATTACAAGTTCAGATCTTCAAATTATTATTTACAATCTTAGTTTGTATTTAACAATTCGAAGTTCTGTATTTACCTAGTACAAGTTAAGATCTTCAAGTTATAATTTGCACTAATAATTTGGATTTAACAATTCGAAGTTCTGTATTTGACTATTACAAGTTCAGATCTTCAAATTATTATTTGCAGTCTTAGTTTGTATTTAACAATTCGAAGTTCTGTATTTACCTACTACCAGTTCAGATCTTCAAGTTATAATTTGCAATAATAATTAGAAGCTATTAATTTTAAGTTCTGTATTTGACAATTACAAGTTCAGATCTTCAAGTTATAATTTGCACTAATAATTTGTATTTAACAATTCGAAGTTCTATATTTGACTATTACAAGTCCAGATCTTCAAATTATTATTTACAATCTTAGTTTGTATTTAACAATTCGAAGTTCTGTATTTACCTAATACAAGTTAAGATCTTCAAGTTATAATTTGTACTAATAATTTGGATTTAACAATTCGAAGTTCTGTATTTGACTATTACAAGTTCAGATCTTCAAATTAATATTTGCAATCTTAGTTTGAATTTAACAATTCGAAGTTCTGTATTTACCTAATACAAGTTAAGATCTTCAAGTTATAATTTGTACTAATAATTTGGATTTAACAATTCGAAGTTCTGTATTTGACTATTACAAGTTCAGATCTTCAAATTATTATTTGCAGTCTTAGTTTGTATTTAACAATTCGAAGTTCTGTATTTGACTAATACAAGTTCAGATCTTCAAATTATTATTTGCAATCTTAGTTTGAATTTAACAATTTGAAGTTCTGTATTTACCTAATACAAGTTAAGATCTTCAAGTTATAATTTGTACTAATAATTTGGATTTAACAATTCGAAGTTCTGTATTTGACTATTACAAGTTCAGATCTTTCTAGTTATAATTTGCAATAATAATTAGAAGCTATCAATTTTAAGTTCTGTATTTGACAATTACAAGTTCAGATCTTCATGTTATAATTTGCAATAATAATTTGTATTTAACAATACGAAGTTCTGTATTTGACTATTACAAGTTCAGATCTTCATAGTATTATTTGCAATCCTAGTTTGAATTTAACAATTCGAAGTTCTGTATTTACCTACTACGAGTTCAGATCTTCAAGTTATAATGTGAAATAATAATTTATATTTAACAAATCTAAGTTCTGTAATTTACTATTACAAGTTCAGATCTTCAAGTTATAATTTGCAATAATAATTAGAAGCTATCAATTTTAAGTTCTGTATTTGACAATTACAAGTTCAGATCTTCAAGTTATAATTTGCAATAATAATTTGTATTTAACAATTCGAAGTTCTCTATTTGACTATTACAAGTTCAGATCTTCAAATTATTATTTGCAATCTTAATTTGAATTTAACAATTTGAAGTTCTGTATTTAATTAATACAAGTTGAGATCTTCAAGTTATAATTTGTACTAATAATTTGGATTTAACAATTCGAAGTTCTGTATTTGACTATTACAAGTTCAGATCTTCAATTTATTATTTGCAGTCTTAGTTTGTATTTAACATTGCGAAGTTCTGTATTTACCTACTACAAGTTCAGATCTTCAAGTTATAATTTGCAATAATAATTAGAAGCTATCAATTTTAAGTTCTGTATTTGACAATTACAAGTTCAGATCTTCAAGTTATAATTTGCAATAATAATTTGTATTTAACAATTCGAAGTTCTCTATTTGACTATTACAAGTTCAGATCTTCAAATTATTATTTGCAATCTTAATTTGAATTTAACAATTTGAAGTTCTGTATTTAATTAATACAAGTTAAGATCTTCAAGTTATAATTTGTACTAATAATTTGGATTTAACAATTCGAAGTTCTGTATTTGACTATTACAAGTTCAGATCTTCAAATTATTATTTGCAATCTTAGTTTGTATTTAACAATTCGAAGTTCTGTATTTACCTACTACAAGTTCAGATCTTCAAGTTATAATTTGCAATAATAATTTGTATTTAACAATTCGTAGTTCTCTATTTGACTATTACAAGTTCAGATCTTCAAATTATTATTTGCAATCTTACTTTGTATTTAACAATTCGAAGTTCTGTATTTACCTAGTACAAGTTAAGATCTTCAAGTTATAATTTGTACTAATAATTTGGATTTAACAATTCGAAGTTCTGTATTTGACTATTACAAGTTCAGATCTTCAAATTATTATTTGCAATCTTAGTTTGTATTTAACAATTCGAAGTTCTGTATTTACCTACTACAAGTTCAGATCTTCAAGTTATAATTTGCAATAATAATTAGAAGCTATCAATTTTAAGTTCTGTATTTGACAATTACAAGTTCAGATCTTCAAGTTATAATTTGCACTAATAATTTGTATTTAACAATTCGAAGTTCTATATTTGACTATTACAAGTCCAGATCTTCAAATTATTATTTACAATCTTAGTTTGTATTTAACAATTCGAAGTTCTGTATTTACCTAATACAAGTTAAGATCTTCAAGTTATAATTTGTACTAATAATTTGGATTTAACAATTCGAAGTTCTGTATTTGACTATTACAAGTTCAGATCTTCAAATTAATATTTGCAATCTTAGTTTGAATTTAACAATTCGAAGTTCTGTATTTACCTAATACAAGTTAAGATCTTCAAGTTATAATTTGTACTAATAATTTGGATTTAACAATTCGAAGTTCTGTATTTGACTATTACAAGTTCAGATCTTCAAATTATTATTTGCAGTCTTAGTTTGTATTTAACAATTCGAAGTTCTGTATTTACCTACTACAAGTTCAGATCTTCAAGTTATAATTTGCAATAATAATTAGAAGCTATCAATTTTAGTTCTGTATTTGACAATTACAAGTTCAGATCTTCAAGTTATAATTTGCAATAATAATTTGTATTTAACAATTCGAAGTTCTGTATTTGACTAATACAAGTTCAGATCTTCAAATTATTATTTGCAATCTTAGTTTGAATTTAACAATTTGAAGTTCTGTATTTACCTAATACAAGTTAAGATCTTCAAGTTATAATTTGCACTAATAATTTGGATTTAACAATTCGAAGTTCTGTATTTGACTATTACAAGTTCAGATCTTCAAATTATTATTTGCAGTCTTAGTATGTATTTAACAATTCGAAGTTCTGTATTTACCTACTACAAGTTCAGATCTTCAAGTTATAATTTTCAATAATAATTAGAAGCTATCAATTTTAAGTTCTGTATTTGACAATTACAAGTTCAGATCTTCAAGTTATAGTTTGTAATAATAATTTGTATTTAACAATTCGAAGTTCTGTATTTGACTATTACAAGTTCAGATCTTCAAATTATTATTTGCAATCCTAGTTTGAATTTAACAATTCGAAGTTCTGTATTTACCTACTACAAGTTCAGATCTTCAAGTTATAATTTGAAATAATAATTTATATTTAACAAATCTAAGTTCAGTAATTCACTATTACAAGTTCAGATCTTCAAGTTATAATTTGCAATAATAATTTGTATTTAACAATTCGAAGTTCTATATTTGACTATTACAAGTCCAGATCTTCAAATTATTATTTACAATCTTAGTTTGTATTTAACAATTCGAAGTTCTGTATTTACCTAATACAAGTTAAGATCTTCAAGTTATAATTTGTACTAATAATTTGGATTTAACAATTCGAAGTTCTGTATTTGACTATTACAAGTTCAGATCTTCAAATTAATATTTGCAATCTTAGTTTGAATTTAACAATTCGAAGTTCTGTATTTACCTAATACAAGTTAAGATCTTCAAGTTATAATTTGTACTAATAATTTGGATTTAACAATTCGAAGTTCTGTATTTGACTATTACAAGTTCAGATCTTCAAATTATTATTTGCAGTCTTAGTTTGTATTTAACAATTCGAAGTTCTGTATTTACCTAGTACAAGTTCAGATCTTCAAGTTATAATTTGCAATAATAATTAGAAGCTATCAATTTTAAGTTCTGTATTTGACAATTACAAGTTCAGATCTTCAAGTTATAATTTGCAATAATAATTTGTATTTAACAATTCGAAGTTCTGTATTTGACTATTACAAGTCCAGATCTTCAAATTATTATTTACAATCTTAGTTTGTATTTAACAATTCGAAGTTCTGTATTTACCTACTACAAGTTCAGATCTTCAAGTTATAATTTGTACTAATAATTTGGATTTAACAATTCGAAGTTCTGTATTTGACTATTACAAGTTCAGATCTTTCTAGTTATAATTTGCAATAATAATTAGAAGCTATCAATTTTAAGTTCTGTATTTGACAATTACAAGTTCAGATCTTCAAGTTATAATTTGCAATAATAATTTGTATTTAACAATTCGAAGTTCTCTATTTGACTATTACAAGTTCAGATCTTCAAATTATTATTTGCAATCTTAATTTGAATTTAACAATTTGAAGTTCTGTATTTAATTAATACAAGTTGAGATCTTTAAGTTATAATTTGTACTAATAATTTGGATTTAACAATTCGAAGTTCTGTATTTGACTATTACAAGTTCAGATCTTCAATTTATTATTTGCGGTCTTAGTTTGTATTTAACATTGCGAAGTTCTGTATTTACCTACTACAAGTTCAGATCTTCAAGTTATAATTTGCAATAATAATTAGAAGCTATCAATTTTAAGTTCTGTATTTGACAATTACAAGTTCAGATCTTCAAGTTATAATTTGCAATAATAATTTGTATTTAACAATTCGAAGTTCTGTATATGACTATTCAAGTTCAAATCTTCAAATTATTATTTACAATCTTACTTTGTATTTAACAATTCGAAGTTCTGTATTTACCTAGTACAAGTTAAGATCTTCAAGTTATAATTTGTACTAATAATTTGGATTTAACAATTCGAAGTTCTGTATTTGACTATTACAAGTTCAGATCTTCAAATTATTATTTGCAATCTTAGTTTGTATTTAACAATTCGAAGTTCTGTATTTACCTACTACAAGTTCAGATCTTCAAGTTATAATTTGCAATAATAATTAGAAGCTATCAATTTTAAATTCTGTATTTGACAATTACAAGTTCAGATCTTCAAGTTATAATTTGCACTAATAATTTGTATTTAACAATTCGAAGTTCTATATTTGACTATTACAAGTCCAGATCTTCAAATTATTATTTACAATCTTAGTTTGTATTTAACAATTCGAAGTTCTGTATTTACCTAATACAAGTTAAGATCTCCAAGTTATAATTTGTACTAATAATTTGGATTTAACAATTCGAAGTTCTGTATTTGACTATTACAAGTTCAGATCTTCAAATTATTATTTACAATCTTAGTTTGTATTTAACAATTCGAAGTTCTGTATTTACCTAATACAAGTTAAGATCTTCAAGTTATAATTTGTACTAATAATTTGGATTTAACAATTCGAAGTTCTGTATTTGACAATTACAAGTTCAGATCTTCAAGTTATAGTTTGTAATAATAATTTGTATTTAACAATTCGAAGTTCTGTATTTGACTATTACAAGTTCAGATCTTCAAATTATTATTTGCAATCCTAGTTTGAATTTAACAATTCGAAGTTCTGTATTTACCTACTACAAGTTCAGATCTTCAAGTTATAATTTGAAATAATAATTTATATTTAACAAATCTAAGTTCAGTAATTCACTATTACAAGTTCAGATCTTCAAGTTATAATTTGCAATAATAATTTGTATTTAACAATTCGAAGTTCTATATTTGACTATTACAAGTCCAGATCTTCAAATTATTATTTACAATCTTAGTTTGTATTTAACAATTCGAAGTTCTGTATTTACCTAATACAAGTTAAGATCTTCAAGTTATAATTTGTACTAATAATTTGGATTTAACAATTCGAAGTTCTGTATTTGACTATTACAAGTTCAGATCTTCAAATTAATATTTGCAATCTTAGTTTGAATTTAACAATTCGAAGTTCTGTATTTACCTAATACAAGTTAAGATCTTCAAGTTATAATTTGTACTAATAATTTGGATTTAACAATTCGAAGTTCTGTATTTGACTATTACAAGTTCAGATCTTCAAATTATTATTTGCAGTCTTAGTTTGTATTTAACAATTCGAAGTTCTGTATTTACCTAGTACAAGTTCAGATCTTCAAGTTATAATTTGCAATAATAATTAGAAGCTATCAATTTTAAGTTCTGTATTTGACAATTACAAGTTCAGATCTTCAAGTTATAATTTGCAATAATAATTTGTATTTAACAATTCGAAGTTCTGTATTTGACTATTACAAGTCCAGATCTTCAAATTATTATTTACAATCTTAGTTTGTATTTAACAATTCGAAGTTCTGTATTTACCTACTACAAGTTCAGATCTTCAAGTTATAATTTGTACTAATAATTTGGATTTAACAATTCGAAGTTCTGTATTTGACTATTACAAGTTCAGATCTTTCTAGTTAGAATTTGCAATAATAATTAGAAGCTATCAATTTTAAGTTCTGTATTTGACAATTACAAGTTCAGATCTTCAAGTTAAAATTTGCAATAATAATTTGTATTTAACAATTCGAAGTTCTCTATTTGACTATTACAAGTTCAGATCTTAAAATTATTATTTGCAATCTTAATTTGAATTTAACAATTTGAAGTTCTGTATTTAATTAATACAAGTTGAGATCTTTAAGTTATAATTTGTACTAATAATTTGGATTTAACAATTCGAAGTTCTGTATTTGACTATTACAAGTTCAGATCTTCAATTTATTATTTGCAGTCTTAGTTTGTATTTAACATTGCGAAGTTCTGTATTTACCTACTACAAGTTCAGATCTTCAAGTTATAATTTGCAATAATAATTAGAAGCTATCAATTTTAAGTTCTGTATTTGACAATTACAAGTTCAGATCTTCAAGTTATAATTTGCAATAATAATTTGTATTTAACAATTCGAAGTTCTGTATATGACTATTCAAGTTCAAATCTTCAAATTATTATTTACAATCTTACTTTGTATTTAACAATTCGAAGTTCTGTATTTACCTAGTACAAGTTAAGATCTTCAAGTTATAATTTGTACTAATAATTTGGATTTAACAATTCGAAGTTCTGTATTTGACTATTACAAGTTCAGATCTTCAAATTATTATTTGCAATCTTAGTTTGTATTTAACAATTCGAAGTTCTGTATTTACCTACTACAAGTTCAGATCTTCAAGTTATAATTTGCAATAATAATTAGAAGCTATCAATTTTAAATTCTGTATTTGACAATTACAAGTTCAGATCTTCAAGTTATAATTTGCACTAATAATTTGTATTTAACAATTCGAAGTTCTATATTTGACTATTACAAGTCCAGATCTTCAAATTATTATTTACAATCTTAGTTTGTATTTAACAATTCGAAGTTCTGTATTTACCTAATACAAGTTAAGATCTCCAAGTTATAATTTGTACTAATAATTTGGATTTAACAATTCGAAGTTCTGTATTTGACTATTACAAGTTCAGATCTTCAAATTATTATTTACAATCTTAGTTTGTATTTAACAATTCGAAGTTCTGTATTTACCTAATACAAGTTAAGATCTTCAGGTTATAATTTGTACTAATAATTTGGATTTAACAATTCGAAGTTCTGTATTTGACTATTACAAGTTCAGATCTTCAAATTATTATTTGCAGTCTTAGTTTGTATTTAACAATTCGAAGTTCTGTATTTACCTACTACAAGTTCAGATCTTCAAGTTATAATTTGCAATAATAATTAGAAGCTATCAATTTTAAGTTCTGTATTTGACAATTACAAGGTCAGATCTTCAAGTTTTAATTTGCACTAATAATTTGTATTTAACAATTAGAAGTTCTGTATTTGTCAATTACAAGTTCAGATCTTCAAGTTATAATTTGCAATAATAATTAGAAGCTATCAATTTTAAGTTCTGTATTTGACAATTACAAGTTCAGATCTTCAAGTTATAATTAGCAATAATATTTAGAAGCTATCAATTTTAAGTTCTGTATTTGACAATTACAAGTTCAGATCTTCAAGTTATAATTTGCAATAATAATTAGAAGCTATCAATTTTAAGTGCTGTATTTGACAATTACTAGTTCTGATCTTCAAGTAATAATTTTACACTAATAATTTGTATTTAACAATTAGAAGTTCTGTATTTGACTATTACAAGTTCAGATCTTCAAATTATTATTTGCAATCTTAGTTTGAATTTAATCATTCGAAGTTCTGTATTTACCTATTACAGGTTCAGATCTTCAACTAATAATTTGCACTAATAATTTGTATTTAACAATTCGAAGTTCTGTATTTGACTATTACAAGTTCAGATCTGCAAGTTATAGTTTGAATTATAATTATAAGCTATCAATTTTAAGTTCTGTATTTGACAATTACAAGTACAGATCTTCAAACTATTATTTGCAATAATAATTAGAAGCTATCAATTTTAAGTTCTGCATTTGACAATTACTAGTTCAGATCTTCAAGTTATTATTTGCAATAATAATTAGAAGCTATTAATTTTAAGTTCTTTATTTGACAATTTCAAGTTCAGATCTTCAAGTTATAATTTGAAATAATAATTAGAAGCTATCAATTTTAAGTTCTGTATTTGATAATTACAAGTTCAGATCTTCAAGTTATAATTTGCACTAATAATTTGTATTTAACAATTAGAAGTTCTGAATTTGACAATTACACGTTCAGATCTTCTAGTTATAATTTGCAATATTAATTAGAAGCTATCAATTTTAAGTTCTGTATTTGACAATTACAAGGTCAGATCTTCAAGTTATAATTTGCACTTATAATTTGTATTTAACAATTAGAAGTTCTGTATTTGACAATTACAAGTTAGGATCTTCAAGTTATAATTTGCAATAATAATTAGAAGCTACCAATTTTAAGTTCTGTATTTGACAATTACAAGTTCAGATCTCCAAGTTATAATTTGAAATAATAATTAGAAGCTATCAATTTTAAGTTCTGTATTTGACAATTACAAGTTCAGATCTTCAAGTTATAATTTGCAATAATAATTAGAAGCTATCAATTTTAAGTGCTGTATTTGACAATTACTAGTTCAGATCTTCAAGTAATAATTTTCACTAATAATTTGTATTTAACAATTAGAAGTTCTGTATTTGACTATTACAAGTTCAGATCTTCAAATTATTATTTGCAATCTTAGTTTGAATTTAATCATTCGAAGTTCTGTATTTTCCTATTACAGGTTCAGATCTTCAAGTTATAATTTGAATTATAATTATAAGCTATCAATTTTAAGTTCTGTATTTGACAATTACAAGTACAGATCTTCAAACTATTATTTGCAATAATAATTAGAAGCTATCAATTTTAAGTTCTGCATTTGACAATTACAAGTTCAGATCTTCAAGTTATTATTTGCAATAATAGTTAGAAGCTATTAATTTTAAGTTCTGTATTTGACAATTACAAGTTCAGATCTTCAAGTTATAATTTGAAATAATAATTAGAAGCTATCAATTTTAAGTTCTGTATTTGATAATTACAAGTTCAGATCTTCAAGTTATAATTTGCACTAATAATTTGTATTTAACAATTAGAAGTTCTGAATTTGACAATTACACGTTCAGATCTTCTAGTTATAATTTGCAATAATAATTAGAAGCTATCAATTTTAAGTTCTGTATTTGACAATTACAAGGTCAGATCTTCAAGTTATAATTTGCACTAATAATTTGTATTTAACAATTAGAAGTTCTGTATTTGACAATTACAAGTTAGGATCTTCAAGTTATAATTTGCAATAATAATTAGAAGCTACCAATTTTAAGTTCTGTATTTGACAATTACAAGTTCAGATCTCCAAGTTATAATTTGAAATAATAATTAGAAGCTATCAATTTTAAGTTCTGTATTTGACAATTACAAGTTCAGATCTTCAAGTTATAATTTGCAATAATAATTAGAAGCTATCAATTTTAAGTGCTGTATTTGACAATTACTAGTTCAGATCTTCAAGTAATAATTTTCACTAATAATTTGTATTTAACAATTAGAAGTTCTGTATTTGACTATTACAAGTTCAGATCTTCAAATTATTATTTGCAATCTTAGTTTGAATTTAATCATTCGAAGTTCTGTATTTTCCTATTACAGGTTCAGATCTTCAAGTTATAATTTGAATTATAATTATAAGCTATCAATTTTAAGTTCTGTATTTGACAATTACAAGTACAGATCTTCAAACTATTATTTGCAATAATAATTAGAAGCTATCAATTTTAAGTTCTGCATTTGACAATTACAAGTTCAGATCTTCAAGTTATTATTTGCAATAATAGTTAGAAGCTATTAATTTTAAGTTCTGTATTTGACAATTACAAGTTCAGATCTTCAAGTTATAATTTGAATTATAATTATAAGCTATCAATTTTAAGTTCTGTATTTGACAATTACAAGTACAGATCTTCAAACTATTATTTGCAATATAATTAGAAGCTATCAATTTTAAGTTCTGCATTTGACAATTACAAGTTCAGATCTTCAAATTATTATTTCCAATCTTAGTTTGTATTTAACAATTCGAAGTTCTGTATTTACCTACTACAAGTTCAGATCTTCAAGTTATAATTTGTACTAATAATTTGGATTTAACAATTCGAAGTTCTGTATTTGACTATTACAAGTTCAGATCTTTCTAGTTATAATTTGCAATAATAATTAGAAGCTATCAATTTTAAGTTCTGTATTTGACAATTACAAGTTCAGATCTTCAAGTTATAATTTGCAATAATAATTTGTATTTAACAATACGAAGTTCTGTATTTGACTATTACAAGTTCAGATCTTCATAGTATTATTTGCAATCCTAGTTTGAATTTAACAATTCGAAGTTCTGTATTTACCTACTACGAGTTCAGATCTTCAAGTTATAATGTGAAATAATAATTTATATTTAACAAATCTAAGTTCTGTAATTTACTATTACAAGTTCAGATCTTCAAGTTATAATTTGCAATAATAATTAGAAGCTATCAATTTTAAGTTCTGTATTTGACAATTACAAGTTCAGATCTTCAAGTTATAATTTGCAATAATAATTTGTATTTAACAATTCGAAGTTCTCTATTTGACTATTACAAGTTCAGATCTTCAAATTATTATTTGCAATCTTAATTTGAATTTAACAATTTGAAGTTCTGTATTTAATTAATACAAGTTAAGATCTTCAAGTTATAATTTGCAATAATAATTTGTATTTAACAATACGAAGTTCTGTATTTGACTATTACAAGTTCAGATCTTCAAATTATTATTTGCAATCCTAGTTTGAATTTAACAATTCGAAGTTCTGTATTTACCTACTACAAGTTCAGATCTTCAAGTTATAATTTGAAATAATAATTTATATTTAACAAATCTAAGTTCTGTACTTCACTATTACAAGTTCAGATCTGCAAGTTATAGTTTGAATTATAATTATAAGCTATCAATTTTAAGTTCTGTATTTGACAATTACAAGTACAGATCTTCAAACTATTATTTGCAATAATAATTAGAAGCTATCAATTTTAAGTTCTGCATTTGACAATTACTAGTTCAGATCTTCAAGTTATTATTTGCAATAATAATTAGAAGCTATTAATTTTAAGTTCTTTATTTGACAATTTCAAGTTCAGATCTTCAAGTTATAATTTGAAATAATAATTAGAAGCTATCAATTTTAAGTTCTGTATTTGATAATTACTAGTTCAGATCTTCAAGTTATAATTTGCACTAATAATTTGTATTTAACAATTAGAAGTTCTGTATTTGACAATTACACGTTCAGATCTTCAAGTTATAATTTGCAATAATAATTAGAAGCTATCAATTTTAAGTTCTGTATTTGACAATTACAAGGTCAGATCTTCAAGTTATAATTTGCACTAATAATTTGTATTTAACAATTAGAAGTTCTGTATTTGACAATTACAAGTTAGGATCTTCAAGTTATAATTTGCAATAATAATTAGAAGCTACCAATTTTAAGTTCTGTATTTGACAATTACAAGTTCAGATCTCCAAGTTATAATTTGAAATAATAATTAGAAGCTATCAATTTTAAGTTCTGTATTTGACAATTACAAGTTCAGATCTTCAAGTTATAATTTGCAATAATAATTAGAAGCTATCAATTTTAAGTGCTGTATTTGACAATTACTAGTTCAGATCTTCAAGTAATAATTTTCACTAATAATTTGTATTTAACAATTAGAAGTTCTGTATTTGACTATTACAAGTTCAGATCTTCAAATTATTATTTGCAATCTTAGTTTGAATTTAATCATTCGAAGTTCTGTATTTTCCTATTACAGGTTCAGATCTTCAAGTTATAATTTGAATTATAATTATAAGCTATCAATTTTAAGTTCTGTATTTGACAATTACAAGTACAGATCTTCAAACTATTATTTGCAATAATAATTAGAAGCTATCAATTTTAAGTTCTGCATTTGACAATTACAAGTTCAGATCTTCAAGTTATTATTTGCAATAATAGTTAGAAGCTATTAATTTTAAGTTCTGTATTTGACAATTACAAGTTCAGATCTTCAAGTTATAATTTGAATTATAATTATAAGCTATCAATTTTAAGTTCTGTATTTGACAATTACAAGTACAGATCTTCAAACTATTATTTGCAATATAATTAGAAGCTATCAATTTTAAGTTCTGCATTTGACAATTACAAGTTCAGATCTTCAAATTATTATTTGCAATCTTAGTTTGAATTTAATCATTCGAAGTTCTGTATTTACCTATTACAGGTTCAGATCTTCAAGTTATAATTTGCAAACACAATTTGTATTTAACAATGCTAAGTTGCGTATTTGTCTATTACAAGTTCAGATCTTCAAATTATAATTTGCAATAATAATTAGAAGCTATCAATTTTAAGTTCTGTATTTGACAATTACAAGTTCAGATCTTCAAGTTATAATTTGCAATAATAATTTGTATTTAACAATTCGAAGTTCTGTATTTGACTATTACAAGTTCAGATCTTCAAATTATTATTTGCAATCCTAGTTTGAATTTAACAATTCGAAGTTCTGTATTTACCTACTACAAGTTCAGATCTTCAAGTTATAATTTGAAATAATAATTTATATTTAACAAATCTAAGTTCTGTACTTCACTATTACAAGTTCAGATCTTCAAGTTATAATTTGCAATAATAATTAGAAGCTATCAATTTTAAGTTCTGTATTTGACAATTACAAGTTCAGATCTTCAAGTTATAATTTGCACTAATAATTTGTATTTAACAATTCGAAGTTCTGTATTTGACTATTACAAGTCCAGATCTTCAAATTATTATTTACAATCTTAGTTTGTATTTAACAATTCGAAGTTCTGTATTTACCTACTACAAGTTCAGATCTTCAAGTTATAATTTGTACTAATAATTTGGATTTAACAATTCGAAGTTCTGTATTTGACTATTACAAGTTCAGATCTTTCTAGTTATAATTTGCAATAATAATTAGAAGCTATCAATTTTAAGTTCTGTATTTGACAATTACAAGTTCAGATCTTCAAGTTATAATTTGCAATAATAATTTGTATTTAACAATACGAAGTTCTGTATTTGACTATTACAAGTTCAGATCTTCATAGTATTATTTGCAATCCTAGTTTGAATTTAACAATTCGAAGTTCTGTATTTACCTACTACGAGTTCAGATCTTCAAGTTATAATGTGAAATAATAATTTATATTTAACAAATCTAAGTTCTGTAATTTACTATTACAAGTTCAGATCTTCAAGTTATAATTTGCAATAATAATTAGAAGCTATCAATTTTAAGTTCTGTATTTGACAATTACAAGTTCAGATCTTCAAGTTATAATTTGCAATAATAATTTGTATTTAACAATTCGAAGTTCTCTATTTGACTATTACAAGTTCAGATCTTCAAATTATTATTTGCAATCTTAATTTGAATTTAACAATTTGAAGTTCTGTATTTAATTAATACAAGTTAAGATCTTCAAGTTATAATTTGTACTAATAATTTGGATTTAACAATTCGAAGTTCTGTATTTGACTATTACAAGTTCAGATCTTCAATTTATTATTTGCAATCCTAGTTTGAATTTAACAATTCGAAGTTCTGTATTTTCCTACTACAAGTTCAGATCTTCAAGTTATAATTTGAAATAATAATTTATATTTAACAAATCTAAGTTCTGTACTTCACTATTACAAGTTCAGATCTTCAAGTTATAATTTGCAATAATAATTAGAAGCTATCAATTTTAAGTTCTGTATTTGACAATTACAAGTTCAGATCTTCAAGTTATAATTTGCACTAATAATTTGTATTTAACAATTCGAAGTTCTGTATTTGACTATTACAAGTCCAGATCTTCAAACTATTATTTACAATCTTAGTTTGTATTTAACAATTCGAAGTTCTGTATTTACCTACTACAAGTTCAGATCTTCAAGTTATAATTTGTACTAATAATTTGGATTTAACAATTCGAAGTTCTGTATTTGACTATTACAAGTTCAGATCTTTCTAGTTATAATTTGCAATAATAATTAGAAGCTATCAATTTTAAGTTCTGTATTTGACAATTACAAGTTCAGATCTTCAAGTTATAATTTGCAATAATAATTTGTATTTAACAATACGAAGTTCTGTATTTGACTATTACAAGTTCAGATCTTCAAATTATTATTTGCAATCCTAGTTTGAATTTAACAATTCGAAGTTCTGTATTTACCTACTACAAGTTCAGATCTTCAAGTTATAATTTGAAATAATAATTTATATTTAACAAATCTAAGTTCTGTACTTCACTATTACAAGTTCAGATCTTCAAGTTATAATTTGCAATAATAATTAGAAGCTATCAATTTTAAGTTCTGTATTTGACAATTACAAGTTCAGATCTTCAAGTTATAATTTGCAATAATAATTTGTATTTAACAATTCGAAGTTCTCTATTTGACTATTACAAGTTCAGATCTTCAAATTATTATTTGCAATCTTAATTTGAATTTAACAATTTGAAGTTCTGTATTTAATTAATACAAGTTAAGTTCTTCAAGTTATAATTTGTACTAATAATTTGGATTTAACAATTCGAAGTTCTGTATTTGACTATTACCAGTTCAGATCTTCAATTTATTATTTGCAGTCTTAGTTTGTATTTAACAATTCGAAGTTCTGTATTTACCTACTACAAGTTCAGATCTTCAAGTTATAATTTGCAATAATAATTAGAAGCTATCAATTTTAAGTTCTGTATTTGACAATTACAAGTTAAGATCTTCAAGTTATAATTTGTACTAATAATTTGGATTTAACAATTCGAAGTTCTGTATTTGCCTATTACAAGTTCAGATCTTCAAATTATTATTTGCAATCTTAGTTTGTATTTAACAATTCGAAGTTCTGTATTTACCTACTACAAGTTCAGATCTTCAAGTTATAATTTGCAATAATAATTAGAAGCTATCAATTTTAAATTCTGTATTTGACAATTACAAGTTAAGATCTTCAAGTTATAATTTGCACTAATAATTTGGATTTAACAATTCGAAGTTCTGTATTTGACTAATACAAGTTCAGATCTTCAAATTATTATTTGCAATCTTAGTTTGAATTTAACAATTTGAAGTTCTGTATTTACCTAATACAAGTTAAGATCTTCAAGTTATAATTTGCACTAATAATTTGGATTTAACAATTCGAAGTTCTGTATTTGACTATTACAAGTTCAGATCTTCAAATTATTATTTGCAGTCTTAGTATGTATTTAACAATTCGAAGTTCTGTATTTACCTACTACAAGTTCAGATCTTCAAGTTATAATTTGCAATAATAATTAGAAGCTATCAATTTTAAGTTCTGTATTTGACAATTACAAGTTCAGATCTTCAAGTTATAATTTGCAATAATAATTTGTATTTAACAATTCGAAGTTCTGTATTTGACTATTACAAGTTCAGATCTTCAAATTATTATTTACAATCTTAGTTTGTATTTAACAATTCGAAGTTCTGTATTTACCTAATACAAGTTAAGATCTTCAAGTTATAATTTGCACTAATAATTTGGATTTAACAATTCGAAGTTCTGTATTTGACTATTACAAGTTCAGATCTTCAAATTATTATTTGCAGTCTTAGTATGTATTTAACAATTCGAAGTTCTGTATTTACCTACTACAAGTTCAGATCTTCAAGTTATAATTTGCAATAATAATTAGAAGCTATCAATTTTAAGTTCTGTATTTGACAATTACAAGTTCAGATCTTCAAGTTATAATTTGCAATAATAATTTGTATTTAACAATTCGAAGTTCTGTATTTGACTATTACAAGTTCAGATCTTCAAATTATTATTTACAATCTTAGTTTGTATTTAACAATTCGAAGTTCTGTATTTACCTAATACAAGTTAAGATCTTCAAGTTATAATTTGTACTAATAATTTGGATTTAACAATTCGAAGTTCTGTATTTGACTATTACAAGTTCAGATCTTCAAATTATTATTTGCAGTCTTAGTTTGTATTTAACAATTCGAAGTTCTGTATTTACCTACTACAAGTTCAGATCTTCAAGTTATAATTTGCAATAATAATTAGAAGCTATCAATTTTAACTCCTGTATTTGACAATTACAAGGTCAGATCTTCAAGTTTTAATTTGCACTAATAATTTGTATTTAACAATTAGAAGTTCTGTATTTGACAATTACAAGTTCAGATCTTCAAGTTATAATTTGCAATAATAATTAGAAGCTATCAATTTTAAGTTCTGTATTTGACAATTACAAGTTCAGATCTTCAAGTTATAATTAGCAATAATAAAAAGAAGCTATCAATTTTAAGTTCTGTATTTGACAATTACAAGTTCAGATCTTCAAGTTATAATTTGCAATAATAATTAGAAGCTATCAATTTTAAGTGCTGTATTTGACAATTACTAGTTCTGATCTTCAAGTAATAATTTTACACTAATAATTTGTATTTAACAATTAGAAGTTCTGTATTTGACTATTACAAGTTCAGATCTGCAAGTTATAGTTTGAATTATAATTATAAGCTATCAATTTTAAGTTCTGTATTTGACAATTACAAGTACAGATCTTCAAACTATTATTTGCAATAATAATTAGAAGCTATCAATTTTAATTTCTGCATTTGACAATTACTAGTTCAGATCTTCAAGTTATTATTTGCAATAATAATTAGAAGCTATTAATTTTAAGTTCTTTATTTGACAATTTCAAGTTCAGATCTTCAAGTTATAATTTGAAATAATAATTAGAAGCTATCAATTTTAAGTTCTGTATTTGATAATTACAAGTTCAGATCTTCAAGTTATAATTTGCACTAATAATTTGTATTTAACAATTAGAAGTTCTGTATTTGACAATTACACGTTCAGATCTTCAAGTTATAATTTGCAATAATAATTAGAAGCTATCAATTTTAAGTTCTGTATTTGTCAATTACAAGGTCAGATCTTCAAGTTATAATTTGCACTAATAATTTGTATTTAACAATTAGAAGTTCTGAATTTGACAATTACAAGTTAGGATCTTCAAGTTATAATTTGCAATAATAATTAGAAGCTACCAATTTTAAGTTCTGTATTTGACAATTACAAGTTCAGATCTCCAAGTTATAATTTGAAATAATAATTAGAAGCTATCAATTTTAAGTTCTGTATTTGACAATTACAAGTTCAGATCTTCAAGTTATAATTTGCAATAATAATTAGAAGCTATCAATTTTAAGTGCTGTATTTGACAATTACTAGTTCAGATCTTCAAGTAATAATTTTCACTAATAATTTGTATTTAGCAATTAGAAGTTCTGTATTTGACTATTACAAGTTCAGATCTTCAAATTATTATTTGCACTCTTAGTTTGAATTTAATCATTCGAAGTTCTGTATTTACCTATTACAGGTTCAGATCTTCAAGTTATAATTTGAATTATAATTATAAGCTATCAATTTTAAGTTCTGTATTTGAAAATTACAAGTACAGATCTTCAAACTATTATTTGCAATAATAATTAGAAGCTATCAATTTTAAGTTCTGCATTTGACAATTACAAGTTCAGATCTTCAAGTTATTATTTGCAATAATAGTTAGAAGCTATTAATTTTAAGTTCTGTATTTGACAATTACAAGTTCAGATCTTCAAGTTATAATTTGAATTATAATTATAAGCTATCAATTTTAAGTTCTGTATTTGACAATTACAAGTACAGATCTTCAAACTATTATTTGCAATATAATTAGAAGCTATCAATTTTAAGTTCTGCATTTGACAATTACAAGTTCAGATCTTCAAATTATTATTTGCAATCTTAGTTTGAATTTAATCATTCGAAGTTCTGTATTTACCTAGTACAAGTTAAGATCTTCAAGTTATAATTTGTACTAATAATTTGGATTTAACAATTCGAAGTTCTGTATATGACTATTCAAGTTCAGATCTTCAAATTATTATTTACAATCTTACTTTGTATTTAACAATTCGAAGTTCTGTATTTACCTAGTACAAGTTAAGATCTTCAAGTTATAATTTGTACTAATAATTTGGATTTAACAATTCGAAGTTCTGTATTTGACTATTACAAGTTCAGATCTTCAAATTATTATTTGCAATCTTAGTTTGTATTTAACAATTCGAAGGTCTGTATTTACCTACTACAAGTTCAGATCTTCAAGTTATAATTTGCAATAATAATTAGAAGCTATCAATTTTAAATTCTGGATTTGACAATTACAAGTTCAGATCTTCAAGTTATAATTTGCAATAATAATTTGTATTTAACAATTCGAAGTTCTGTATTTGACTAATACAAGTTCAGATCTTCAAATTATTATTTGCAATCTTAGTTTGAATTTAACAATTTGAAGTTCTGTATTTACCTAATACAAGTTAAGATCTTCAAGTTATAATTTGCACTAATAATTTGGATTTAACAATTCGAAGTTCTGTATTTGACTATTACAAGTTCAGATCTTCAAATTAATATTTGCAGTCTTAGTATGTATTTAACAATTCGAAGTTCTGTATTTACCTACTACAAGTTCAGATCTTCAAGTTATAATTTGCAATAATAATTAGAAGCTATCAATTTTAAGTTCTGTATTTGACAATTACAAGTTCAGATCTTCAAGTTATAATTTGCAATAATAATTTGTATTTAACAATTCGAAGTTCTGTATTTGACTATTACAAGTTCAGATCTTCAAATTATTATTTACAATCTTAGTTTGTATTTAACAATTCGAAGTTCTGTATTTACCTAATACAAGTTAAGATCTTCAAGTTATAATTTGTACTAATAATTTGGATTTAACAATTCGAAGTTCTGTATTTGACTATTACAAGTTCAGATCTTCAAATTATTATTTGCAGTCTTAGTTTGTATTTAACAATTCGAAGTTCTGTATTTACCTACTACAAGTTCAGATCTTCAAGTTATAATTTGCAATAATAATTAGAAGCTATCAATTTTAAGTTCTGTATTTGACAATTACAAGGTCAGATCTTCAAGTTTTAATTTGCACTAATAATTTGTATTTAACAATTAGAAGTTCTGTATTTGACAATTACAAGTTCAGATCTTCAAGTTATAATTTGCAATAATAATTAGAAGCTATCAATTTTAAGTTCTGTATTTGACAATTACAAGTTCAGATCATCAAGTTATAATTAGCAATAATATTTAGAAGCTATCAATTTTAAGTTCTGTATTTGACAATTACAAGTTCAGATCTTCAAGTTATAATTTGCAATAATAATTAGAAGCTATCAATTTTAAGTGCTGTATTTGACAATTACTAGTTCTGATCTTCAAGTAATAATTTTACACTAATAATTTGTATTTAACAATTAGAAGTTCTGTATTTGACTATTACAAGTTCAGATCTTCAAATTATTATTTGCAATCTTAGTTTGAATTTAATCATTCGAAGTTCTGTATTTACCTATTACAGGTTCAGATCTTCAACTAATAATTTGCACTAATAATTTGTATTTAACAATTCGAAGTTCTGTATTTGACTATTACAAGTTCAGATCTGCAAGTTATAGTTTGAATTATATTTATAAGCTATCAATTTTAAGTTCTGTATTTGACAATTACAAGTACAGATCTTCAAACTATTATTTGCAATAATAATTAGAAGCTATCAATTTTAAGTTCTGCATTTGACAATTACTAGTTCAGATCTTCAAGTTATTATTTGCAATAATAATTAGAAGCTATTAATTTTAAGTTCTTTATTTGACAATTTCAAGTTCAGATCTTCAAGTTATAATTTGAAATAATAATTAGAAGCTATCAATTTTAAGTTCTGGATTTGATAATTACAAGTTCAGATCTTCAAGTTATAATTTGCACTAATAATTTGTATTTAACAATTAGAAGTTCTGTATTTGACAATTACACGTTCAGATCTTCAAGTTATAATTTGCAATAATAATTTGTATTTAACAATTCGAAGTTCTGTATTTGACTATTACAAGTTCAGATCTTCAAATTATTATTTACAATCTTAGTTTGTATTTAACAATTCGAAGTTCTGTATTTACCTAATACAAGTTAAGATCTTCAAGTTATAATTTGTACTAATAATTTGGATTTAACAATTCGAAGTTCTGTATTTGACTATTACAAGTTCAGATCTTCAAATTATTATTTGCAGTCTTAGTATGTATTTAACAATTCGAAGTTCTGTATTTACCTACTACAAGTTCAGATCTTCAAGTTATAATTTGCAATAATAATTAGAAGCTATCAATTTTAAGTTCTGTATTTGACAATTACAAGTTGAGATCTTCACGTTATAATTTGCAATAATAATTTGTATTTAACAATTCGAAGTTCTGTATTTGACTATTACAAGTTCAGATCTTCAAATTATTATTTACAATCTTAGTTTGTATTTAACAATTCGAAGTTCTGTATTTACCTAATACAAGTTAAGATCTTCAAGTTATAATTTGTACTAATAATTTGGATTTAACAATTCGAAGTTCTGTATTTGACTATTACAAGTTCAGATCTTCAAATTATTATTTGCAGTCTTAGTTTGTATTTAACAATTCGAAGTTCTGTATTTACCTACTACAAGTTCAGATCTTCAAGTTATAATTTGCAATAATAATTAGAAGCTATCAATTTTAACTCCTGTATTTGACAATTACAAGGTCAGATCTTCAAGTTTTAATTTGCACTAATAATTTGTATTTAACAATTAGAAGTTCTGTATTTGACAATTACAAGTTCAGATCTTCAAGTTATAATTTGCAATAATAATTAGAAGCTATCAATTTTAAGTTCTGTATTTGACAATTACAAGTTCAGATCTTCAAGTTATAATTAGCAATAATATTTAGAAGCTATCAATTTTAAGTTCTGTATTTGACAATTACAAGTTCAGATCTTCAAGTTATAATTTGCAATAATAATTAGAAGCTATCAATTTTAAGTGCTGTATTTGACAATTACTAGTTCTGATCTTCAAGTAATAATTTTACACTAATAATTTGTATTTAACAATTAGAAGTTCTGTATTTGACTATTACAAGTTCAGATCTGCAAGTTATAGTTTGAATTATAATTATAAGCTATCAATTTTAAGTTCTGTATTTGACAATTACAAGTACAGATCTTCAAACTATTATTTGCAATAATAATTAGAAGCTATCAATTTTAATTTCTGCATTTGACAATTACTAGTTCAGATCTTCAATTTATTATTTGCAATAATAATTAGAAGCTATTAATTTTAAGTTCTTTATTTGACAATTTCAAGTTCAGATCTTCAAGTTATAATTTGAAATAATAATTAGAAGCTATCAATTTTAAGTTCTGTATTTGATAATTACAAGTTCAGATCTTCAAGTTATAATTTGCACTAATAATTTGTATTTAACAATTAGAAGTTCTGTATTTGACAATTACACGTTCAGATCTTCAAGTTATAATTTGCAATAATAATTAGAAGCTATCAATTTTAAGTTCTGTATTTGACAATTACAAGGTCAGATCTTCAAGTTATAATTTGCACTAATAATTTGTATTTAACAATTAGAAGTTCTGAATTTGACAATTACAAGTTAGGATCTTCAAGTTATAATTTGCAATAATAATTAGAAGCTACCAATTTTAAGTTCTGTATTTGACAATTACAAGTTCAGATCTCCAAGTTATAATTTGAAATAATAATTAGAAGCTATCAATTTTAAGTTCTGTATTTGACAATTACAAGTTCAGATCTTCAAGTTATAATTTGCAATAATAATTAGAAGCTATCAATTTTAAGTGCTGTATTTGACAATTACTAGTTCAGATCTTCAAGTAATAATTTTCACTAATAATTTGTATTTAACAATTAGAAGTTCTGTATTTGACTATTACAAGTTCAGATCTTCAAATTATTATTTGCACTCTTAGTTTGAATTTAATCATTCGAAGTTCTGTATTTACCTATTACAGGTTCAGATCTTCAAGTTATAATTTGAATTATAATTATAAGCTATCAATTTTAAGTTCTGTATTTGAAAATTACAAGTACAGATCTTCAAACTATTATTTGCAATAATAATTAGAAGCTATCAATTTTAAGTTCTGCATTTGACAATTACAAGTTCAGATCTTCAAGTTATTATTTGCAATAATAGTTAGAAGCTATTAATTTTAAGTTCTGTATTTGACAATTACAAGTTCAGATCTTCAAGTTATAATTTGAATTATAATTATAAGCTATCAATTTTAAGTTCTGTATTTGACAATTACAAGTACAGATCTTCAAACTATTATTTGCAATATAATTAGAAGCTATCAATTTTAAGTTCTGCATTTGACAATTACAAGTTCAGATCTTCAAATTATTATTTGCAATCTTAGTTTGAATTTAATCATTCGAAGTTCTGTATTTACCTAGTACAAGTTAAGATCTTCAAGTTATAATTTGTACTAATAATTTGGATTTAACAATTCGAAGTTCTGTATATGACTATTCAAGTTCAGATCTTCAAATTATTATTTACAATCTTACTTTGTATTTAACAATTCGAAGTTCTGTATTTACCTAGTACAAGTTAAGATCTTCAAGTTATAATTTGTACTAATAATTTGGATTTAACAATTCGAAGTTCTGTATTTGACTATTACAAGTTCAGATCTTCAAATTATTATTTGCAATCTTAGTTTGTATTTAACAATTCGAAGGTCTGTATTTACCTACTACAAGTTCAGATCTTCAAGTTATAATTTGCAATAATAATTAGAAGCTATCAATTTTAAATTCTGGATTTGACAATTACAAGTTCAGATCTTCAAGTTATAATTTGCAATAATAATTTGTATTTAACAATTCGAAGTTCTGTATTTGACTAATACAAGTTCAGATCTTCAAATTATTATTTGCAATCTTAGTTTGAATTTAACAATTTGAAGTTCTGTATTTACCTAATACAAGTTAAGATCTTCAAGTTATAATTTGCACTAATAATTTGGATTTAACAATTCGAAGTTCTGTATTTGACTATTACAAGTTCAGATCTTCAAATTAATATTTGCAGTCTTAGTATGTATTTAACAATTCGAAGTTCTGTATTTACCTACTACAAGTTCAGATCTTCAAGTTATAATTTGCAATAATAATTAGAAGCTATCAATTTTAAGTTCTGTATTTGACAATTACAAGTTCAGATCTTCAAGTTATAATTTGCAATAATAATTTGTATTTAACAATTCGAAGTTCTGTATTTGACTATTACAAGTTCAGATCTTCAAATTATTATTTACAATCTTAGTTTGTATTTAACAATTCGAAGTTCTGTATTTACCTAATACAAGTTAAGATCTTCAAGTTATAATTTGTACTAATAATTTGGATTTAACAATTCGAAGTTCTGTATTTGACTATTACAAGTTCAGATCTTCAAATTATTATTTGCAGTCTTAGTTTGTATTTAACAATTCGAAGTTCTGTATTTACCTACTACAAGTTCAGATCTTCAAGTTATAATTTGCAATAATAATTAGAAGCTATCAATTTTAAGTTCTGTATTTGACAATTACAAGGTCAGATCTTCAAGTTTTAATTTGCACTAATAATTTGTATTTAACAATTAGAAGTTCTGTATTTGACAATTACAAGTTCAGATCTTCAAGTTATAATTTGCAATAATAATTAGAAGCTATCAATTTTAAGTTCTGTATTTGACAATTACAAGTTCAGATCATCAAGTTATAATTAGCAATAATATTTAGAAGCTATCAATTTTAAGTTCTGTATTTGACAATTACAAGTTCAGATCTTCAAGTTATAATTTGCAATAATAATTAGAAGCTATCAATTTTAAGTGCTGTATTTGACAATTACTAGTTCTGATCTTCAAGTAATAATTTTACACTAATAATTTGTATTTAACAATTAGAAGTTCTGTATTTGACTATTACCAGTTCAGATCTTCAAATTATTATTTGCAATCTTAGTTTGAATTTAATCATTCGAAGTTCTGTATTTACCTATTACAGGTTCAGATCTTCAACTAATAATTTGCACTAATAATTTGTATTTAACAATTCGAAGTTCTGTATTTGACTATTACAAGTTCAGATCTGCAAGTTATAGTTTGAATTATATTTATAAGCTATCAATTTTAAGTTCTGTATTTGACAATTACAAGTACAGATCTTCAAACTATTATTTGCAATAATAATTAGAAGCTATCAATTTTAAGTTCTGCATTTGACAATTACTAGTTCAGATCTTCAAGTTATTATTTGCAATAATAATTAGAAGCTATTAATTTTAAGTTCTTTATTTGACAATTTCAAGTTCAGATCTTCAAGTTATAATTTGAAATAATAATTAGAAGCTATCAATTTTAAGTTCTGGATTTGATAATTACAAGTTCAGATCTTCAAGTTATAATTTGCACTAATAATTTGTATTTAACAATTAGAAGTTCTGTATTTGACAATTACACGTTCAGATCTTCAAGTTATAATTTGCAATAATAATTTGTATTTAACAATTCGAAGTTCTGTATTTGACTATTACAAGTTCAGATCTTCAAATTATTATTTACAATCTTAGTTTGTATTTAACAATTCGAAGTTCTGTATTTACCTAATACAAGTTAAGATCTTCAAGTTATAATTTGTACTAATAATTTGGATTTAACAATTCGAAGTTCTGTATTTGACTATTACAAGTTCAGATCTTCAAATTATTATTTGCAGTCTTAGTTTGTATTTAACAATTCGAAGTTCTGTATTTACCTACTACAAGTTCAGATCTTCAAGTTATAATTTGCAATAATAATTAGAAGCTATCAATTTTAAGTTCTGTATTTGACAATTACAAGGTCAGATCTTCAAGTTTTAATTTGCACTAATAATTTGTATTTAACAATTAGAAGTTCTGTATTTGACAATTACAAGTTCAGATCTTCAAGTTATAATTTGCAATAATAATTAGAAGCTATCAATTTTAAGTTCTGTATTTGACAATTACAAGTTCAGATCATCAAGTTATAATTAGCAATAATATTTAGAAGCTATCAATTTTAAGTTCTGTATTTGACAATTACAAGTTCAGATCTTCAAGTTATAATTTGCAATAATAATTAGAAGCTATCAATTTTAAGTGCTGTATTTGACAATTACTAGTTCTGATCTTCAAGTAATAATTTTACACTAATAATTTGTATTTAACAATTAGAAGTTCTGTATTTGACTATTACAAGTTCAGATCTTCAAATTATTATTTGCAATCTTAGTTTGAATTTAATCATTCGAAGTTCTGTATTTACCTAATACAAGTTAAGATCTTCAAGTTATAATTTGTACTAATAATTTGGATTTAACAATTCGAAGTTCTGTATTTGACTATTACAAGTTCAGATCTTCAAATTATTATTTGCAGTCTTAGTTTGTATTTAACAATTCGAAGTTCTGTATTTACCTACTACAAGTTCAGATCTTCAAGTTATAATTTGCAATAATAATTAGAAGCTATCAATTTTAAGTTCTGTATTTGACAATTACAAGGTCAGATCTCCAAGTTTTAATTTGCACTAATAATTTGTATTTAACAATTCGAAGTTCTGTATTTGACTATTACAAGTTCAGATCTTCAAATTATTATTTACAATCTTAGTTTGTATTTAACAATTCGAAGTTCTGTATTTACCTAATACAAGTTAAGATCTTCAAGTTATAATTTGTACTAATAATTTGGATTTAACAATTCGAAGTTCTGTATTTGACTATTACAAGTTCAGATCTTCAAATTATTATTTGCAGTCTTAGTTTGTATTTAACAATTCGAAGTTCTGTATTTACCTACTACAAGTTCAGATCTTCAAGTTATAATTTGCAATAATAATTAGAAGCTATCAATTTTAATTTCTGTATTTGACAATTACAAGGTCAGATCTTCAAGTTTTAATTTGCACTAATAATTTGTATTTAACAATTAGAAGTTCTGTATTTGACAATTACAAGTTCAGATCTTCAAGTTATAATTTGCAATAATAATTAGAAGCTATCAATTTTAAGTTCTGTATTTGACAATTACAAGTTCAGATCATCAAGTTATAATTAGCAATAATATTTAGAAGCTATCAATTTTAAGTTCTGTATTTGACAATTACAAGTTCAGATCTTCAAGTTATAATTTGCAATAATAATTAGAAGCTATCAATTTTAAGTGCTGTATTTGACAATTACTAGTTCTGATCTTCAAGTAATAATTTTACACTAATAATTTGTATTTAACAATTAGAAGTTCTGTATTTGACTATTACAAGTTCAGATCTTCAAATTATTATTTGCAATCTTAGTTTGAATTTAATCATTCGAAGTTCTGTATTTACCTATTACAGGTTCAGATCTTCAACTAATAATTTGCACTAATAATTTGTATTTAACAATTCGAAGTTCTGTATTTGACTATTACAAGTTCAGATCTGCAAGTTATAGTTTGAATTATATTTATAAGCTATCAATTTTAAGTTCTGTATTTGACAATTACAAGTACAGATCTTCAAACTATTATTTGCAATAATAATTAGAAGCTATCAATTTTAAGTTCTGCATTTGACAATTACTAGTTCAGATCTTCAAGTTATTATTTGCAATAATAATTAGAAGCTATTAATTTTAAGTTCTTTATTTAACAATTTCAAGTTCAGATCTTCAAGTTATAATTTGAAATAATAATTAGAAGCTATCAATTTTAAGTTCTGGATTTGATAATTACAAGTTCAGATCTTCAAGTTATAATTTGCACTAATAATTTGTATTTAACAATTAGAAGTTCTGTATTTGACAATTACACGTTCAGATCTTCAAGTTATAATTTGCAATAATAATTAGAAGCTATCAATTTTAAGTGCTGTATTTGACAATTACTAGTTCAGATCTTCAAGTAATAATTTTCACTAATAATTTGTATTTAACAATTAGAAGTTCTGTATTTGACTATTACAAGTTCAGATCTTCAAATTATTATTTGCAATCTTAGTTTGAATTTAATCATTCGAAGTTCTGTATTTACCTATTACAGGTTCAGATCTTCAAGTTATAATTTGAATTATAATTATAAGCTATCAATTTTAAGTTCTGTATTTGACAATTACAAGTACAGATCTTCAAACTATTATTTGCAATAATAATTAGAAGCTATCAATTTTAAGTTCTGCATTTGACAATTACAAGTTCAGATCTTCAAGTTATTATTTGCAATAATAGTTAGAAGCTATTAATTTTAAGTTCTGTATTTGACAATTACAAGTTCAGATCTTCAAGTTATAATTTGAATTATAATTATAAGCTATCAATTTTAAGTTCTGTATTTGACAATTACAAGTACAGATCTTCAAACTATTATTTGCAATATAATTAGAAGCTATCAATTTTAAGTTCTGCATTTGACAATTACAAGTTCAGATCTTCAAGTTATAATTTGCACTAATGATTTGTATTTAACAATTAGAAGTTCTGTATTTGACAATTACACGTTCAGATCTTCAAGTTATAATTTGCAATAATAATTAGAAGCTATCAATTTTAAGTGCTGTATTTGACAATTACTAGTTCAGAACTTCAAGTAATAATTTTCACTAATAATTTGTATTTAACAATTAGAAGTTCTGTATTTGACTATTACAAGTTCAGATCTTCAAATTATTATTTGCAATCTTAGTTTGAATTTAATCATTCGAAGTTCTGTATTTACCTAGTACAAGTTAAGATCTTCAAGTTATAATTTGTACTAATAATTTGGATTTAACAATTCGAAGTTCTGTATATGACTATTCAAGTTCAGATCTTCAAATTATTATTTACAATCTTACTTTGTATTTAACAATTCGAAGTTCTGTATTTACCTAGTACAAGTGAAGATCTTCAAGTTATAATTTGTACTAATAATTTGGATTTAACAATTCGAAGTTCTGTATTTGACTATTACAAGTTCAGATCTTCAAATTATTATTTGCAATCTTAGTTTGTATTTAACAATTCGAAGTTCTGTATTTACCTACTACAAGTTCAGATCTTCAAGTTATAATTTGCAATAATAATTAGAAGCTATCAATTTTAAATTCTGTATTTGACAATTACAAGTTCAGATCTTCAAGTTATAATTTGCACTAATAATTTGTATTTAACAATTAGAAGTTCTATATTTGACTATTACAAGTCCAGATCTTCAAATTATTATTTACAATCTTAGTTTGTATTTAACAATTCGAAGTTCTGTATTTACCTAATACAAGTTAAGATCTCCAAGTTATAATTTGTACTAATAATTTGGATTTAACAATTCGAAGTTCTGTATTTGACTATTACAAGTTCAGATCTTCAAATTAATATTTGCAATCTTAGTTTGAATTTAACAATTCGAAGTTCTGTATTTACCTAATACAAGTTAAGATCTTCAAGTTATAATTTGTACTAATAATTTGGATTTAACAATTCGAAGTTCTGTATTTGACTATTACAAGTTCAGATCTTCAAATTATTATTTGCAGTCTTAGTTTGTATTTAACAATTCGAAGTTCTGTATTTACCTACTACAAGTTCAGATCTTCAAGTTATAATTTGCAATAATAATTAGAAGCTATCAATTTTAGTTCTGTATTTGACAATTACAAGTTCAGATCTTCAAGTTATAATTTGCAATAATAATTTGTATTTAACAATTCGAAGTTCTGTATTTGACTATTACAAGTTCAGATCTTCAAATTATTATTTACAATCTTAGTTTGTATTTAACAATTCGAAGTTCTGTATTTACCTAATACAAGTTAAGATCTTCAAGTTATAATTTGTACTAATAATTTGGATTTAACAATTCGAAGTTCTGTATTTGACTATTACAAGTTCAGATCTTCAAATTATTATTTGCAGTCTTAGTTTGTATTTAACAATTCGAAGTTCTGTATTTTCCTACTACAAGTTCAGATCTTCAAGTTATAATTTGCAATAATAATTAGAAGCTATCAATTTTAAGTTCTGTATTTGACAATTACAAGGTCAGATCTTCAAGTTTTAATTTGCACTAATAATTTGTATTTAACAATTAGAAGTTCTGTATTTGACAATTACAAGTTCAGATCATCAAGTTATAATTAGCAATAATATTTAGAAGCTATCAATTTTAAGTTCTGTATTTGACAATTACAAGTTCAGATCTTCAAGTTATAATTTGCAATAATAATTAGAAGCTATCAATTTTAAGTGCTGTATTTGACAATTACTAGTTCTGATCTTCAAGTAATAATTTTACACTAATAATTTGTATTTAACAATTAGAAGTTCTGTATTTGACTATTACAAGTTCAGATCTTCAAATTATTATTTGCAATCTTAGTTTGAATTTAATCATTCGAAGTTCTGTATTTACCTATTACAGGTTCAGATCTTCAACTAATAATTTGCACTAATAATTTGTATTTAACAATTCGAAGTTCTGTATTTGACTATTACAAGTTCAGATCTGCAAGTTATAGTTAGAATTATAATTATAAGCTATCAATTTTAAGTTCTGTATTTGACAATTACAAGTACAGATCTTCAAACTATTATTTGCAATAATAATTAGAAGCTATCAATTTTAAGTTCTGCATTTGACAATTACTAGTTCAGATCTTCAAGTTATTATTTGCAATAATAATTAGAAGCTATTAATTTTAAGTTCTTTATTTGACAATTTCAAGTTCAGATCTTCAAGTTATAATTTGAAATAATAATTAGAAGCTATCAATTTTAAGTTCTGGATTTGATAATTACAAGTTCAGATCTTCAAGTTATAATTTGCACTAATAATTTGTATTTAACAATTAGAAGTTCTGTATTTGACAATTACACGTTCAGATCTTCAAGTTATAATTTGCAATAATAATTAGAAGCTATCAATTTTAAGTTCTGTATTTGACAATTACAAGGTCAGATCTTCAAGTTATAATTTGCACTAATAATTTGCATTTAACAATTAGAAGTTCTGTATTTGACAATTACAAGTTAGGATCTTCAAGTTATAATTTGCAATAATAATTAGAAGCTACCAATTTTAAGTTCTGTATTTGACAATTACAAGTTCAGATCTCCAAGTTATAATTTGAAATAATAATTAGAAGCTATCAATTTTAAGTTCTGTATTTGACAATTACAAGTTCAGATCTTCAAGTTATAATTTGCAATAATAATTAGAAGCTATCAATTTTAAGTGCTGTATTTGACAATTACTAGTTCAGATCTTCAAGTAATAATTTTCACTAATAATTTGTATTTAACAATTAGAAGTGCTGTATTTGACTATTACAAGTTCAGATCTTCAAATTATTATTTGCAATCTTAGTTTGAATTTAATCATTCGAAGTTCTGTATTTACCTATTACAGGTTCAGATCTTCAAGTTATAATTTGAATTATAATTATAAGCTATCAATTTTAAGTTCTGTATTTGACAATTACAAGTACAGATCTTCAAACTATTATTTGCAATAATAATTAGAAGCTATCAATTTTAAGTTCTGCATTTGACAATTACAAGTTCAGATCTTCAAGTTATTATTTGCAATAATAGTTAGAAGCTATTAATTTTAAGTTCTGTATTTGACAATTACAAGTTCAGATCTTCAAGTTATAATTTGAATTATAATTATAAGCTATCAATTTTAAGTTCTGTATTTGACAATTACAAGTACAGATCTTCAAACTATTATTTGCAATATAATTAGAAGCTATCAATTTTAAGTTCTGCATTTGACAATTACAAGTTCAGATCTTCAAATTATTATTTGCAATCTTAGTTTGAATTTAATCATTCGAAGTTCTGTATTTACCTATTACAGGTTCAGATCTTCAAGTTATAATTTGCAATCACAATTTGTATTTAACAATGCTAAGTTGCGTATTTGTCTATTACAAGTTCAGATCTTCAAATTATAATTTGCAATAATAATTAGAAGCTATCAATTTTAAGTTCTGTATTTGACAATTACAAGTTCAGATCTTCAAGTTATTATTTGCAATAATAATTAGAAGCTATCAATTTTAAGTTCTGTATTTGACAATTACAAGTTCAGATCTTCAAGTTATAATTTACAATAATAATTAGAAGCTATCAATTTTAAGTTCTGTATTTGACAATTACAAGGTCAGATCTTCAAGTTATAATTTGCACTAATAATTTGTATTTAACAATTAGAAGTTCTGTATTTGACAATTACAAGTTCAGATCTTCAAGTTATAATTTGCAATAATAATTAGAAGCTATCAATTTTAAGTTCTGTATTTGACAATTACAAGTTCAGATCTTCAAGTTATAATTTGCAATAATAATTTGTATTTAACAATTCGAAGTTCTGTATTTGACTATTACAAGTTCAGATCTTCAAATTATTATTTGCAATCCTAGTTTGAATTTAACAATTCGAAGTTCTGTATTTACCTACTACAAGTTCAGATCTTCAAGTTATAATTTGAAATAATAATTTATATTTAACAAATCTAAGTTCTGTACTTCACTATTACAAGTTCAGATCTTCAAGTTATAATTTGCAATAATAATTAGAAGCTATCAATTTTAAGTTCTGTATTTGACAATTACAAGTTCAGATCTTCAAGTTATAATTTGCAAACACAATTTGTATTTAACAATGCTAAGTTGCGTATTTGTCTATTACAAGTTCAGATCTTCAAATTATAATTTGCAATAATAATTAGAAGCTATCAATTTTAAGTTCTGTATTTGACAATTACAAGTTCAGATCTTCAAGTTATTATTTGCAATAATAATTAGAAGCTATCAATTTTAAGTTCTGTATTTGACAATTACAAGTTCAGATCTTCAAGCTATAATTTACAATAATAATTAGAAGCTATCAATTTTAAGTTCTGTATTTGACAATTACAAGGTCAGATCTTCAAGTTATAATTTGCACTAATAATTTGTATTTAACAATTAGAAGTTCTGTATTTGACAATTACTAGTTCAGATCTTCAAGTTATAATTTGCAATAATAATTAGAAGCTATCAATTTTAAGTTCTGTATTTGACAATTACAAGTTCAGATCTTCAAGTTATAATTTGCAATAATAATTTGTATTTAACAATTCGAAGTTCTGTATTTGACTATTACAAGTTCAGATCTTCAAATTATTATTTACAATCTTAGTTTGTATTTAACAATTCGAAGTTCTGTATTTACCTAATACAAGTTAAGATCTTCAAGTTATAATTTGTACTAATAATTTGGATTTAACAATTCGAAGTTCTGTATTTGACTATTACAAGTTCAGATCTTCAAATTATTATTTGCAGTCTTAGTTTGTATTTAACAATTCGAAGTTCTGTATTTACCTACTACAAGTTCAGATCTTCAAGTTATAATTTGCACTAATAATTTGGATTTAACAATTCGAAGTTCTGTATTTGACAATTACAAGTTCAGATCTTCAAGTTATAATTTGCAATAATAATTAGAAGCTATCAATTTTAAGTGCTGTATTTGACAATTACTAGTTCTGATCTTCAAGTAATAATTTTACACTAATAATTTGTATTTAACAATTAGAAGTTCTGTATTTGACTATTACAAGTTCAGATCTGCAAGTTATAGTTTGAATTATAATTATAAGCTATCAATTTTAAGTTCTGTATTTGACAATTACAAGTACAGATCTTCAAACTATTATTTGCAATAATAATTAGAAGCTATCAATTTTAATTTCTGCATTTGACAATTACTAGTTCAGATCTTCAAGTTATTATTTGCAATAATAATTAGAAGCTATTAATTTTAAGTTCTTTATTTGACAATTTCAAGTTCAGATCTTCAAGTTATAATTTGAAATAATAATTAGAAGCTATCAATTTTAAGTTCTGTATTTGATAATTACAAGTTCAGATCTTCAAGTTATAATTTGCACTAATAATTTGTATTTAACAATTAGAAGTTCTGTATTTGACAATTACACGTTCAGATCTTCAAGTTATAATTTGCAATAATAATTAGAAGCTATCAATTTTAAGTTCTGTATTTGACAATTACAAGGTCAGATCTTCAAGTTATAATTTGCACTAATAATTTGTATTTAACAATTAGAAGTTCTGAATTTGACAATTACAAGTTAGGATCTTCAAGTTATAATTTGCAATAATAATTAGAAGCTACCAATTTTAAGTTCTGTATTTGACAATTACAAGTTCAGATCTCCAAGTTATAATTTGAAATAATAATTAGAAGCTATCAATTTTAAGTTCTGTATTTGACAATTACAAGTTCAGATCTTCAAGTTATAATTTGCAATAATAATTAGAAGCTATCAATTTTAAGTGCTGTATTTGACAATTACTAGTTCAGATCTTCAAGTAATAATTTTCACTAATAATTTGTATTTAACAATTAGAAGTTCTGTATTTGACTATTACAAGTTCAGATCTTCAAATTATTATTTGCACTCTTAGTTTGAATTTAATCATTCGAAGTTCTGTATTTACCTATTACAGGTTCAGATCTTCAAGTTATAATTTGAATTATAATTATAAGCTATCAATTTTAAGTTCTGTATTTGAAAATTACAAGTACAGATCTTCAAACTATTATTTGCAATAATAATTAGAAGCTATCAATTTTAAGTTCTGCATTTGACAATTACAGGTTCAGATCTTCAAGTTATAATTTGCAATCACAATTTGTATTTAACAATGCTAAGTTGCGTATTTGTCTATTACAAGTTCAGATCTTCAAATTATAATTTGCAATAATAATTAGAAGCTATCAATTTTAAGTTCTGTATTTGACAATTACAAGTTCAGATCTTCAAGTTATTATTTGCAATAATAATTAGAAGCTATCAATTTTAAGTTCTGTATTTGACAATTACAAGTTCAGATCTTCAAGTTATAATTTACAATAATAATTAGAAGCTATCAATTTTAAGTTCTGTATTTGACAATTACAAGGTCAGATCTTCAAGTTATAATTTGCACTAATAATTTGTATTTAACAATTAGAAGTTCTGTATTTGACAATTACAAGTTCAGATCTTCAAGTTATAATTTGCAATAATAATTAGAAGCTATCAATTTTAAGTTCTGTATTTGACAATTACAAGTTCAGATCTTCAAGTTATAATTTGCAATAATAATTTGTATTTAACAATTCGAAGTTCTGTATTTGACTATTACAAGTTCAGATCTTCAAATTATTATTTACAATCTTAGTTTGTATTTAACAATTCGAAGTTCTGTATTTACCTAATACAAGTTAAGATCTTCAAGTTATAATTTGTACTAATAATTTGGATTTAACAATTCGAAGTTCTGTATTTGACTATTACAAGTTCAGATCTTCAAATTATTATTTGCAGTCTTAGTTTGTATTTAACAATTCGAAGTTCTGTATTTACCTACTACAAGTTCAGATCTTCAAGTTATAATTTGCACTAATAATTTGGATTTAACAATTCGAAGTTCTGTATTTGACAATTACAAGTTCAGATCTTCAAGTTATAATTTGCAATAATAATTAGAAGCTATCAATTTTAAGTGCTGTATTTGACAATTACTAGTTCTGATCTTCAAGTAATAATTTTACACTAATAATTTGTATTTAACAATTAGAAGTTCTGTATTTGACTATTACAAGTTCAGATCTGCAAGTTATAGTTTGAATTATAATTATAAGCTATCAATTTTAAGTTCTGTATTTGACAATTACAAGTACAGATCTTCAAACTATTATTTGCAATAATAATTAGAAGCTATCAATTTTAATTTCTGCATTTGACAATTACTAGTTCAGATCTTCAAGTTATTATTTGCAATAATAATTAGAAGCTATTAATTTTAAGTTCTTTATTTGACAATTTCAAGTTCAGATCTTCAAGTTATAATTTGAAATAATAATTAGAAGCTATCAATTTTAAGTTCTGTATTTGATAATTACAAGTTCAGATCTTCAAGTTATAATTTGCACTAATAATTTGTATTTAACAATTAGAAGTTCTGTATTTGACAATTACACGTTCAGATCTTCAAGTTATAATTTGCAATAATAATTAGAAGCTATCAATTTTAAGTTCTGTATTTGACAATTACAAGGTCAGATCTTCAAGTTATAATTTGCAATAATAATTAGAAGCTATCAATTTTAAGTGCTGTATTTGACAATTACTAGTTCAGATCTTCAAGTAATAATTTTCACTAATAATTTGTATTTAACAATTAGAAGTTCTGTATTTGACTATTACAAGTTCAGATCTTCAAATTATTATTTGCACTCTTAGTTTGAATTTAATCATTCGAAGTTCTGTATTTACCTATTACAGGTTCAGATCTTCAAGTTATAATTTGAATTATAATTATAAGCTATCAATTTTAAGTTCTGTATTTGAAAATTACAAGTACAGATCTTCAAACTATTATTTGCAATAATAATTAGAAGCTATCAATTTTAAGTTCTGCATTTGACAATTACAGGTTCAGATCTTCAAGTTATAATTTGCAATCACAATTTGTATTTAACAATGCTAAGTTGCGTATTTGTCTATTACAAGTTCAGATCTTCAAATTATAATTTGCAATAATAATTAGAAGCTATCAATTTTAAGTTCTGTATTTGACAATTACAAGTTCAGATCTTCAAGTTATTATTTGCAATAATAATTAGAAGCTATCAATTTTAAGTTCTGTATTTGACAATTACAAGTTCAGATCTTCAAGTTATAATTTACAATAATAATTAGAAGCTATCAATTTTAAGTTCTGTATTTGACAATTACAAGGTCAGATCTTCAAGTTATAATTTGCACTAATAATTTGTATTTAACAATTAGAAGTTCTGTATTTGACAATTACAAGTTCAGATCTTCAAGTTATAATTTGCAATAATAATTAGAAGCTATCAATTTTAAGTTCTGTATTTGACAATTACAAGTTCAGATCTTCAAGTTATAATTTGCAATAATAATTTGTATTTAACAATTCGAAGTTCTGTATTTGACTATTACAAGTTCAGATCTTCAAATTATTATTTGCAATCCTAGTTTGAATTTAACAATTCGAAGTTCTGTATTTACCTACTACAAGTTCAGATCTTCAAGTTATAATTTGAAATAATAATTTATATTTAACAAATCTAAGTTCTGTACTTCACTATTACAAGTTCAGATCTTCAAGTTATAATTTGCAATAATAATTAGAAGCTATCAATTTTAAGTTCTGTATTTGACAATTACAAGTTCAGATCTTCAAGTTATAATTTGCAAACACAATTTGTATTTAACAATGCTAAGTTGCGTATTTGTCTATTACAAGTTCAGATCTTCAAATTATAATTTGCAATAATAATTAGAAGCTATCAATTTTAAGTTCTGTATTTGACAATTACAAGTTCAGATCTTCAAGTTATTATTTGCAATAATAATTAGAAGCTATCAATTTTAAGTTCTGTATTTGACAATTACAAGTTCAGATCTTCAAGCTATAATTTACAATAATAATTAGAAGCTATCAATTTTAAGTTCTGTATTTGACAATTACAAGGTCAGATCTTCAAGTTATAATTTGCACTAATAATTTGTATTTAACAATTAGAAGTTCTGTATTTGACAATTACTAGTTCAGATCTTCAAGTTATAATTTGCAATAATAATTAGAAGCTATCAATTTTAAGTTCTGTATTTGACAATTACAAGTTCAGATCTTCAAGTTATAATTTGCAATAATAATTTGTATTTAACAATTCGAAGTTCTGTATTTGACTATTACAAGTTCAGATCTTCAAATTATTATTTACAATCTTAGTTTGTATTTAACAATTCGAAGTTCTGTATTTACCTAATACAAGTTAAGATCTTCAAGTTATAATTTGTACTAATAATTTGGATTTAACAATTCGAAGTTCTGTATTTGACTATTACAAGTTCAGATCTTCAAATTATTATTTGCAGTCTTAGTTTGTATTTAACAATTCGAAGTTCTGTATTTACCTACTACAAGTTCAGATCTTCAAGTTATAATTTGCACTAATAATTTGGATTTAACAATTCGAAGTTCTGTATTTGACAATTACAAGTTCAGATCTTCAAGTTATAATTTGCAATAATAATTAGAAGCTATCAATTTTAAGTGCTGTATTTGACAATTACTAGTTCTGATCTTCAAGTAATAATTTTACACTAATAATTTGTATTTAACAATTAGAAGTTCTGTATTTGACTATTACAAGTTCAGATCTGCAAGTTATAGTTTGAATTATAATTATAAGCTATCAATTTTAAGTTCTGTATTTGACAATTACAAGTACAGATCTTCAAACTATTATTTGCAATAATAATTAGAAGCTATCAATTTTAATTTCTGCATTTGACAATTACTAGTTCAGATCTTCAAGTTATTATTTGAAATAATAATTAGAAGCTATCAATTTTAAGTTCTGTATTTGATAATTACAAGTTCAGATCTTCAAGTTATAATTTGCACTAATAATTTGTATTTAACAATTAGAAGTTCTGTATTTGACAATTACACGTTCAGATCTTCAAGTTATAATTTGCAATAATAATTAGAAGCTATCAATTTTAAGTTCTGTATTTGACAATTACAAGGTCAGATCTTCAAGTTATAATTTGCACTAATAATTTGTATTTAACAATTAGAAGTTCTGAATTTGATAATTACAAGTTAGGATCTTCAAGTTATAATTTGCAATAATAATTAGAAGCTACCAATTTTAAGTTCTGTATTTGACAATTACAAGTTCAGATCTCCAAGTTATAATTTGAAATAATAATTAGAAGCTATCAATTTTAAGTTCTGTATTTGACAATTACAAGTTCAGATCTTCAAGTTATAATTTGCAATAATAATTAGAAGCTATCAATTTTAAGTGCTGTATTTGACAATTACTAGTTCAGATCTTCAAGTAATAATTTTCACTAATAATTTGTATTTAACAATTAGAAGTTCTGTATTTGACTATTACAAGTTCAGATCTTCAAATTATTATTTGCACTCTTAGTTTGAATTTAATCATTCGAAGTTCTGTATTTACCTATTACAGGTTCAGATCTTCAAGTTATAATTTGAATTATAATTATAAGCTATCAATTTTAAGTTCTGTATTTGAAAATTACAAGTACAGATCTTCAAACTATTATTTGCAATAATAATTAGAAGCTATCAATTTTAAGTTCTGCATTTGACAATTACAAGTTCAGATCTTCAAGTTATTATTTGCAATAATAGTTAGAAGCTATTAATTTTAAGTTCTGTATTTGACAATTACAAGTTCAGATCTTCAAGTTATAATTTGAATTATAATTATAAGCTATCAATTTTAAGTTCTGTATTTGACAATTACAAGTACAGATCTTCAAACTATTATTTGCAATATAATTAGAAGCTATCAATTTTAAGTTCTGCATTTGACAATTACAAGTTCAGATCTTCAAATTATTATTTGCAATCTTAGTTTGAATTTAATCATTCGAAGTTCTGTATTTACCTAGTACAAGTTAAGATCTTCAAGTTATAATTTGTACTAATAATTTGGATTTAACAATTCGAAGTTCTGTATATGACTATTCAAGTTCAGATCTTCAAATTATTATTTACAATCTTACTTTGTATTTAACAATTCGAAGTTCTGTATTTACCTAGTACAAGTTAAGATCTTCAAGTTATAATTTGTACTAATAATTTGGATTTAACAATTCGAAGTTCTGTATTTGACTATTACAAGTTCAGATCTTCAAATTATTATTTGCAATCTTAGTTTGTATTTAACAATTCGAAGTTCTGTATTTACCTACTACAAGTTCAGATCTTCAAGTTATAATTTGCAATAATAATTAGAAGCTATCAATTTTAAATTCTGTATTTGACAATTACAAGTTCAGATCTTCAAGTTATAATTTGCACTAATAATTTGTATGTAACAATTCGAAGTTCTATATTTGACTATTACAAGTCCAGATCTTCAAATTATTATTTACAATCTTAGTTTGTATTTAACAATTCGAAGTTCTGTATTTACCTAATACAAGTTAAGATCTCCAAGTTATAATTTGTACTAATAATTTGGATTTAACAATTCGAAGTTCTGTATTTGACTATTACAAGTTCAGATCTTCAAATTAATATTTGCAATCTTAGTTTGAATTTAACAATTCGAAGTTCTGTATTTACCTAATACAAGTTAAGATCTTCAAGTTATAATTTGTACTAATAATTTGGATTTAACAATTCGAAGTTCTGTATTTGACTATTACAAGTTCAGATCTTCAAATTATTATTTGCAGTCTTAGTTTGTATTTAACAATTCGAAGTTCTGTATTTACCTACTACAAGTTCAGATCTTCAAGTTATAATTTGCAATAATAATTAGAAGCTATCAATTTTAGTTCTGGATTTGACAATTACAAGTTCAGATCTTCTAGTTATAATTTGCAATAATAATTTGTATTTAACAATTCGAAGTTCTGTATTTGACTAATACAAGTTCAGATCTTCAAATTATTATTTGCAATCTTAGTTTGAATTTAACAATTTGAAGTTCTGTATTTACCTAATACAAGTTAAGATCTTCAAGTTATAATTTGCACTAATAATTTGGATTTAACAATTCGAAGTTCTGTATTTGACTATTACAAGTTCAGATCTTCAAATTAATATTTGCAGTCTTAGTATGTATTTAACAATTCGAAGTTCTGTATTTACCTACTACAAGTTCAGATCTTCAAGTTATAATTTGCAATAATAATTAGAAGCTATCAATTTTAAGTTCTGTATTTGACAATTACAAGTTCAGATCTTCAAGTTATAATTTGCAATAATAATTTGTATTTAACAATTCGAAGTTCTGTATTTGACTATTACAAGTTCAGATCTTCAAATTATTATTTACAATCTTAGTTTGTATTTAACAATTCGAAGTTCTGTATTTACCTAATACAAGTTAAGATCTTCAAGTTATAATTTGTACTAATAATTTGGATTTAACAATTCGAAGTTCTGTATTTGACTATTACAAGTTCAGATCTTCAAATTATTATTTGCAGTCTTAGTTTGTATTTAACAATTCGAAGTTCTGTATTTACCTACTACAAGTTCAGATCTTCAAGTTATAATTTGCAATAATAATTAGAAGCTATCAATTTTAAGTTCTGTATTTGACAATTACAAGGTCAGATCTTCAAGTTTTAATTTGCACTAATAATTTGTATTTAACAATTAGAAGTTCTGTATTTGACAATTACAAGTTCAGATCTTCAAGTTATAATTTGCAATAATAATTAGAAGCTATCAATTTTAAGTTCTGTATTTGACAATTACAAGTTCAGATCATCAAGTTATAATTAGCAATAATATTTAGAAGCTATCAATTTTAAGTTCTGTATTTGACAATTACAAGTTCAGATCTTCAAGTTATAATTTGCAATAATAATTAGAAGCTATCAATTTTAAGTGCTGTATTTGACAATTACTAGTTCTGATCTTCAAGTAATAATTTTACACTAATAATTTGTATTTAACAATTAGAAGTTCTGTATTTGACTATTACAAGTTCAGATCTTCAAATTATTATTTGCAATCTTAGTTTGAATTTAATCATTCGAAGTTCTGTATTTACCTATTACAGGTTCAGATCTTCAACTAATAATTTGCACTAATAATTTGTATTTAACAATTCGAAGTTCTGTATTTGACTATTACAAGTTCAGATCTGCAAGTTATAGTTTGAATTATATTTATAAGCTATCAATTTTAAGTTCTGTATTTGACAATTACAAGTACAGATCTTCAAACTATTATTTGCAATAATAATTAGAAGCTATCAATTTTAAGTTCTGCATTTGACAATTACTAGTTCAGATCTTCAAGTTATTATTTGCAATAATAATTAGAAGCTATTAATTTTAAGTTCTTTATTTGACAATTTCAAGTTCAGATCTTCAAGTTATAATTTGAAATAATAATTAGAAGCTATCAATTTTAAGTTCTGGATTTGATAATTACAAGTTCAGATCTTCAAGTTATAATTTGCACTAATAATTTGTATTTAACAATTAGAAGTTCTGTATTTGACAATTACACGTTCAGATCTTCAAGTTATAATTTGCAATAATAATTTGTATTTAACAATTCGAAGTTCTGTATTTGACTATTACAAGTTCAGATCTTCAAATTATTATTTACAATCTTAGTTTGTATTTAACAATTCGAAGTTCTGTATTTACCTAATACAAGTTAAGATCTTCAAGTTATAATTTGTACTAATAATTTGGATTTAACAATTCGAAGTTCTGTATTTGACTATTACAAGTTCAGATCTTCAAATTATTATTTGCAGTCTTAGTTTGTATTTAACAATTCGAAGTTCTGTATTTACCTACTACAAGTTCAGATCTTCAAGTTATAATTTGCAATAATAATTAGAAGCTATCAATTTTAAGTTCTGTATTTGACAATTACAAGGTCAGATCTTCAAGTTTTAATTTGCACTAATAATTTGTATTTAACAATTAGAAGTTCTGTATTTGACAATTACAAGTTCAGATCTACAAGTTATAATTTGCAATAATAATTAGAAGCTATCAATTTTAAGTTCTGTATTTGACAATTACAAGTTCAGATCATCAAGTTATAATTAGCAATAATATTTAGAAGCTATCAATTTTAAGTTCTGTATTTGACAATTACAAGTTCAGATCTTCAAGTTATAATTTGCAATAATAATTAGAAGCTATCAATTTTAAGTGCTGTATTTGACAATTACTAGTTCTGATCTTCAAGTAATAATTTTACACTAATAATTTGTATTTAACAATTAGAAGTTCTGTATTTGACTATTACAAGTTCAGATCTTCAAATTATTATTTGCAATCTTAGTTTGAATTTAATCATTCGAAGTTCTGTATTTACCTAATACAAGTTAAGATCTTCAAGTTATAATTTGTACTAATAATTTGGATTTAACAATTCGAAGTTCTGTATTTGACTATTACAAGTTCAGATCTTCAAATTATTATTTGCAGTCTTAGTTTGTATTTAACAATTCGAAGTTCTGTATTTACCTACTACAAGTTCAGATCTTCAAGTTATAATTTGCAATAATAATTAGAAGCTATCAATTTTAAGTTCTGTATTTGACAATTACAAGGTCAGATCTCCAAGTTTTAATTTGCACTACTAATTTGTATTTAACAATTCGAAGTTCTGTATTTGACTATTACAAGTTCAGATCTTCAAATTATTATTTACAATCTTAGTTTGTATTTAACAATTCGAAGTTCTGTATTTACCTAATACAAGTTAAGATCTTCAAGTTATAATTTGTACTAATAATTTGGATTTAACAATTCGAAGTTCTGTATTTGACTATTACAAGTTCAGATCTTCAAATTATTATTTGCAGTCTTAGTTTGTATTTAACAATTCGAAGTTCTGTATTTACCTACTACAAGTTCAGATCTTCAAGTTATAATTTGCAATAATAATTAGAAGCTATCAATTTTAAGTTCTGTATTTGACAATTACAAGGTCAGATCTTCAAGTTTTAATTTGCACTAATAATTTGTATTTAACAATTAGAAGTTCTGTATTTGACAATTACAAGTTCAGATCTTCAAGTTATAATTTGCAATAATAATTAGAAGCTATCAATTTTAAGTTCTGTATTTGACAATTACAAGTTCAGATCATCAAGTTATAATTAGCAATAATATTTAGAAGCTATCAATTTTAAGTTCTGTATTTGACAATTACAAGTTCAGATCTTCAAGTTATAATTTGCAATAATAATTAGAAGCTATCAATTTTAAGTGCTGTATTTGACAATTACTAGTTCTGATCTTCAAGTAATAATTTTACACTAATAATTTGTATTTAACAATTAGAAGTTCTGTATTTGACTATTACAAGTTCAGATCTTCAAATTATTATTTGCAATCTTAGTTTGAATTTAATCATTCGAAGTTCTGTATTTACCTATTTGAGGTTCAGATCTTCAACTAATAATTTGCACTAATAATTTGTATTTAACAATTCGAAGTTCTGTATTTGACTATTACAAGTTCAGATCTGCAAGTTATAGTTTGAATTATATTTTTAAGCTATCAATTTTAAGTTCTGTATTTGACAATTACAAGTACAGATCTTCAAACTATTATTTGCAATAATAATTAGAAGCTATCAATTTTAAGTTCTGCATTTGACAATTACTAGTTCAGATCTTCAAGTTATTATTTGCAATAATAATTAGAAGCTATTAATTTTAAGTTCTTTATTTGACAATTTCAAGTTCAGATCTTCAAGTTATAATTTGAAATAATAATTAGAAGCTATCAATTTTAAGTTCTGGATTTGATAATTACAAGTTCAGATCTTCAAGTTATAATTTGCACTAATAATTTGTATTTAACAATTAGAAGTTCTGTATTTGACAATTACACGTTCAGATCTTCAAGTTATAATTTGCAATAATAATTTGTATTTAACAATTCGAAGTTCTGTATTTGACTATTACAAGTTCAGATCTTCAAATTATTATTTACAATCTTAGTTTGTATTTAACAATTCGAAGTTCTGTATTTACCTAATACAAGTTAAGATCTTCAAGTTATAATTTGTACTAATAATTTGGATTTAACAATTCGAAGTTCTGTATTTGACTATTACAAGTTCAGATCTTCAAATTATTATTTGCAGTCTTAGTTTGTATTTAACAATTCGAAGTTCTGTATTTACCTACTACAAGTTCAGATCTTCAAGTTATAATTTGCAATAATAATTAGAAGCTATCAATTTTAAGTTCTGTATTTGACAATTACAAGGTCAGATCTTCAAGTTTTAATTTGCACTAATAATTTGTATTTAACAATTAGAAGTTCTGTATTTGACAATTACAAGTTCAGATCTTCAAGTTATAATTTGCAATAATAATTAGAAGCTATCAATTTTAAGTTCTGTATTTGACAATTACAAGGTCAGATCTTCAAGTTTTAATTTGCACTAATAATTTGTATTTAACAATTAGAAGTTCTGTATTTGACAATTACAAGTTCAGATCTTCAAGTTATAATTTGCAATAATAATTAGAAGCTATCAATTTTAAGTTCTGTATTTGACAATTACAAGTTCAGATCATCAAGTTATAATTTGCAATAATATTTAGAAGCTATCAATTTTAAGTTCTATATTTGACAATTACAAGTTCAGATCTTCAAGTTATAATTTGCAATAATAATTAGAAGCTATCAATTTTAAGTGCTGTATTTGACAATTACTAGTTCTGATCTTCAAGTAATAATTTTACACTAATAATTTGTAATTAACAATTAGAAGTTCTGTATTTGACTATTACAAGTTCAGATCTTCAAATTATTATTTGCAATCTTAGTTTGAATTTAATCATTCGAAGTTCTGTATTTACCTATTACAGGTTCAGATCTTCAACTAATAATTTGCACTAATAATTTGTATTTAACAATTCGAAGTTCTGTATTTGACTATTACAAGTTCAGATCTGCAAGTTATAGTTTGAATTATATTTATAAGCTATCAATTTTAAGTTCTGTATTTGACAATTACAAGTACAGATCTTCAAACTATTATTTGCAATAATAATTAGAAGCTATCAATTTTAAGTTCTGCATTTGACAATTACTAGTTCAGATCTTCAAGTTATTATTTGCAATAATAATTAGAAGCTATTAATTTTAAGTTCTTTATTTAACAATTTCAAGTTCAGATCTTCAAGTTATAATTTGAAATAATAATTAGAAGCTATCAATTTTAAGTTCTGGATTTGATAATTACTAGTTCAGATCTTCAAGTAATAATTTTCACTAATAATTTGTATTTAACAATTAGAAGTTCTGTATTTGACTATTACAAGTTCAGATCTTCAAATTATTATTTGCAATCTTAGTTTGAATTTAATCATTCGAAGTTCTGTATTTACCTATTACAGGTTCAGATCTTCAAGTTATAATTTGAATTATAATTATAAGCTATCAATTTTAAGTTCTGTATTTGACAATTACAAGTACAGATCTTCAAACTATTATTTGCAATAATAATTAGAAGCTATCAATTTTAAGTTCTGCATTTGACAATTACAAGTTCAGATCTTCAAGTTATTATTTGCAATAATAGTTAGAAGCTATTAATTTTAAGTTCTGTATTTGACAATTACAAGTTCAGATCTTCAAGTTATAATTTGAATTATAATTATAAGCTATCAATTTTAAGTTCTGTATTTGACAATTACAAGTACAGATCTTCAAACTATTATTTGCAATATAATTAGAAGCTATCAATTTTAAGTTCTGCATTTGACAATTACAAGTTCAGATCTTCAAATTATTATTTGCAATCTTAGTTTGAATTTAATCATTCGAAGTTCTGTATTTACCTAGTACAAGTTAAGATCTTCAAGTTATAATTTGTACTAATAATTTGGATTTAACAATTCGAAGTTCTGTATATGACTATTCAAGTTCAGATCTTCAAATTATTATTTACAATCTTACTTTGTATTTAACAATTCGAAGTTCTGTATTTACCTAGTACAAGTTAAGATCTTCAAGTTATAATTTGTACTAATAATTTGGATTTAACAATTCGAGGTTCTGTATTTGACTATTACAAGTTCAGATCTTCAAATTATTATTTGCAATCTTAGTTTGTATTTAACAATTCGAAGTTCTGTATTTACCTACTACAAGTTCAGATCTTCAAGTTATAATTTGCAATAATAATTAGAAGCTATCAATTTTAAATTCTGTATTTGACAATTACAAGTTCAGATCTTCAAGTTATAATTTGCACTAATAATTTGTATTTAACAATTAGAAGTTCTATATTTGACTATTACAAGTCCAGATCTTCAAATTATTATTTACAATCTTAGTTTGTATTTAACAATTCGAAGTTCTGTATTTACCTAATACAAGTTAAGATCTCCAAGTTATAATTTGTACTAATAATTTGGATTTAACAATTCGAAGTTCTGTATTTGACTATTACAAGTTCAGATCTGCAAGTTATAGTTTGAATTATATTTATAAGCTATCAATTTTAAGTTCTGTATTTGACAATTACAAGTACAGATCTTCAAACTATTATTTGCAATAATAATTAGAAGCTATCAATTTTAAGTTCTGCATTTGACAATTACAAGGTCAGATCTTCAAGTTTTAATTTGCACTAATAATTTGTATTTAACAATTAGAAGTTCTGTATTTGACAATTACAAGTTCAGATCTTCAAGTTATAATTTGCAATAATAATTAGAAGCTATCAATTTTAAGTTCTGTATTTGACAATTACAAGTTCAGATCATCAAGTTATAATTAGCAATAATATTTAGAAGCTATCAATTTTAAGTTCTGTATTTGACAATTACAAGTTCAGATCTTCAAGTTATAATTTGCAATAATAATTAGAAGCTATCAATTTTAAGTGCTGTATTTGACAATTACTAGTTCTGATCTTCAAGTAATAATTTTACACTAATAATTTGTAATTAACAATTAGAAGTTCTGTATTTGACTATTACAAGTTCAGATCTTCAAATTATTATTTGCAATCTTAGTTTGAATTTAATCATTCGAAGTTCTGTATTTACCTATTACAGGTTCAGATCTTCAACTAATAATTTGCACTAATAATTTGTATTTAACAATTCGAAGTTCTGTATTTGACTATTACAAGTTCAGATCTGCAAGTTATAGTTTGAATTATATTTATAAGCTATCAATTTTAAGTTCTGTATTTGACAATTACAAGTACAGATCTTCAAACTATTATTTGCAATAATAATTAGAAGCTATCAATTTTAAGTTCTGCATTTGACAATTACAAGTTCAGATCTTCAAGTTATTATTTGCAATAATAGTTAGAAGCTATTAATTTTAAGTTCTGTATTTGACAATTACAAGTTCAGATCTTCAAGTTATAATTTGAATTATAATTATAAGCTATCAATTTTAAGTTCTGTATTTGACAATTACAAGTACAGATCTTCAAACTATTATTTGCAATATAATTAGAAGCTATCAATTTTAAGTTCTGCATTTGACAATTACAAGTTCAGATCTTCAAATTATTATTTGCAATCTTAGTTTGAATTTAATCATTCGAAGTTCTGTATTTACCTAGTACAAGTTAAGATCTTCAAGTTATAATTTGTACTAATAATTTGGATTTAACAATTCGAAGTTCTGTATATGACTATTCAAGTTCAGATCTTCAAATTATTATTTACAATCTTACTTTGTATTTAACAATTCGAAGTTCTGTATTTACCTAGTACAAGTTAAGATCTTCAAGTTATAATTTGTACTAATAATTTGGATTTAACAATTCGAGGTTCTGTATTTGACTATTACAAGTTCAGATCTTCAAATTATTATTTGCAATCTTAGTTTGTATTTAACAATTCGAAGTTCTGTATTTACCTACTACAAGTTCAGATCTTCAAGTTATAATTTGCAATAATAATTAGAAGCTATCAATTTTAAATTCTGTATTTGACAATTACAAGTTCAGATCTTCAAGTTATAATTTGCACTAATAATTTGTATTTAACAATTAGAAGTTCTATATTTGACTATTACAAGTCCAGATCTTCAAATTATTATTTACAATCTTAGTTTGTATTTAACAATTCGAAGTTCTGTATTTACCTAATACAAGTTAAGATCTCCAAGTTATAATTTGTACTAATAATTTGGATTTAACAATTCGAAGTTCTGTATTTGACTATTACAAGTTCAGATCTGCAAGTTATAGTTTGAATTATATTTATAAGCTATCAATTTTAAGTTCTGTATTTGACAATTACAAGTACAGATCTTCAAACTATTATTTGCAATAATAATTAGAAGCTATCAATTTTAAGTTCTGCATTTGACAAATACAAGGTCAGATCTTCAAGTTTTAATTTGCACTAATAATTTGTATTTAACAATTAGAAGTTCTGTATTTGACAATTACAAGTTCAGATCTTCAAGTTATAATTTGCAATAATAATTAGAAGCTATCAATTTTAAGTTCTGTATTTGACAATTACAAGTTCAGATCATCAAGTTATAATTAGCAATAATATTTAGAAGCTATCAATTTTAAGTTCTGTATTTGACAATTACAAGTTCAGATCTTCAAGTTATAATTTGCAATAATAATTAGAAGCTATCAATTTTAAGTGCTGTATTTGACAATTACTAGTTCTGATCTTCAAGTAATAATTTTACACTAATAATTTGTATTTAACAATTAGAAGTTCTGTATTTGACTATTACAAGTTCAGATCTTCAAATTATTATTTGCAATCTTAGTTTGAATTTAATCATTCGAAGTTCTGTATTTACCTAATACAAGTTAAGATCTTCAAGTTATAATTTGTACTAATAATTTGGATTTAACAATTCGAAGTTCTGTATTTGACTATTACAAGTTCAGATCTTCAAATTATTATTTGCAGTCTTAGTTTGTATTTAACAATTCGAAGTTCTGTATTTACCTACTACAAGTTCAGATCTTCAAGTTATAATTTGCAATAATAATTAGAAGCTATCAATTTTAAGTTCTGTATTTGACAATTACAAGGTCAGATCTCCAAGTTTTAATTTGCACTAATAATTTGTATTTAACAATTCGAAGTTCCGTATTTGACTATTACAAGTTCAGATCTTCAAATTATTATTTACAATCTTAGTTTGTATTTAACAATTCGAAGTTCTGTATTTACCTAATACAAGTTAAGATCTTCAAGTTATAATTTGTACTAATAATTTGGATTTAACAATTCGAAGTTCTGTATTTGACTATTACAAGTTCAGATCTTCAAATTATTATTTGCAGTCTTAGTTTGTATTTAACAATTCGAAGTTCTGTATTTACCTACTACAAGTTCAGATCTTCAAGTTATAATTTGCAATAATAATTAGAAGCTATCAATTTTAAGTTCTGTATTTGACAATTACAAGGTCAGATCTTCAAGTTTTAATTTGCACTAATAATTTGTATTTAACAATTAGAAGTTCTGTATTTGACAATTACAAGTTCAGATCTTCAAGTTATAATTTGCAATAATAATTAGAAGCTATCAATTTTAAGTTCTGTATTTGACAATTACAAGTTCAGATCATCAAGTTATAATTAGCAATAATATTTAGAAGCTATCAATTTTAAGTTCTATATTTGACAATTACAAGTTCAGATCTTCAAGTTATAATTTGCAATAATAATTAGAAGCTATCAATTTTAAGTGCTGTATTTGACAATTACTAGTTCTGATCTTCAAGTAATAATTTTACACTAATAATTTGTAATTAACAATTAGAAGTTCTGTATTTGACTATTACAAGTTCAGATCTTCAAATTATTATTTGCAATCTTAGTTTGAATTTAATCATTCGAAGTTCTGTATTTACCTATTACAGGTTCAGATCTTCAACTAATAATTTGCACTAATAATTTGTATTTAACAATTCGAAGTTCTGTATTTGACTATTACAAGTTCAGATCTGCAAGTTATAGTTTGAATTATATTTATAAGCTATCAATTTTAAGTTCTGTATTTGACAATTACAAGTACAGATCTTCAAACTATTAATTGCAATAATAATTAGAAGCTATCAATTTTAAGTTCTGCATTTGACAATTACTAGTTCAGATCTTCAAGTTATTATTTGCAATAATAATTAGAAGCTATTAATTTTAAGTTCTTTATTTAACAATTTCAAGTTCAGATCTTCAAGTTATAATTTGAAATAATAATTAGAAGCTATCAATTTTAAGTTCTGGATTTGATAATTACAAGTTCAGATCTTCAAGTTATAATTTGCACTAATAATTTGTATTTAACAATTAGAAGTTCTGTATTTGACAATTACACGTTCAGATCTTCAAGTTATAATTTGCAATAATAATTAGAAGCTATCAATTTTAAGTGCTGTATTTGACAATTACTAGTTCAGATCTTCAAGTAATAATTTTCACTAATAATTTGTATTTAACAATTAGAAGTTCTGTATTTGACTATTACAAGTTCAGATCTTCAAATTATTATTTGCAATCTTAGTTTGAATTTAATCATTCGAAGTTCTGTATTTACCTATTACAGGTTCAGATCTTCAAGTTATAATTTGAATTATAATTATAAGCTATCAATTTTAAGTTCTGTATTTGACAATTACAAGTACAGATCTTCAAACTATTATTTGCAATATAATTAGAAGCTATCAATTTTAAGTTCTGCATTTGACAATTACAAGTTCAGATCTTCAAATTATTATTTGCAATCTTAGTTTGAATTTAATCATTCGAAGTTCTGTATTTACCTAGTACAAGTTAAGATCTTCAAGTTATAATTTGAACTAATAATTTGGATTTAACAATTCGAAGTTCTGTATATGACTATTCAAGTTCAGATCTTCAAATTATTATTTACAATCTTACTTTGTATTTAACAATTCGAAGTTCTGTATTTACCTAGTACAAGTTAAGATCTTCAAGTTATAATTTGTACTAATAATTTGGATTTAACAATTCGAAGTTCTGTATTTGACTATTACAAGTTCAGATCTTCAAATTATTATTTGCAATCTTAGTTTGTATTTAACAATTCGAAGTTCTGTATTTACCTACTACAAGTTCAGATCTTCAAGTTATAATTTGCAATAATAATTAGAAGCTATCAATTTTAAATTCTGTATTTGACAATTACAAGTTCAGATCTTCAAGTTATAATTTGCACTAATAATTTGTATTTAACAATTAGAAGTTCTATATTTGACTATTACAAGTCCAGATCTTCAAATTATTATTTACAATCTTAGTTTGTATTTAACAATTCGAAGTTCTGTATTTACCTAATACAAGTTAAGATCTCCAAGTTATAATTTGTACTAATAATTTGGATTTAACAATTCGAAGTTCTGTATTTGACTATTACAAGTTCAGATCTGCAAGTTATAGTTTGAATTATATTTATAAGCTATCAATTTTAAGTTCTGTATTTGACAATTACAAGTACAGATCTTCAAACTATTATTTGCAATAATAATTAGAAGCTATCAATTTTAAGTTCTGCATTTGACAATTACAAGGTCAGATCTTCAAGTTTTAATTTGCACTAATAATTTGTATTTAACAATTAGAAGTTCTGTATTTGACAATTACAAGTTCAGATCTTCAAGTTATAATTTGCAATAATAATTAGAAGCTATCAATTTTAAGTTCTGTATTTGACAATTACAAGTTCAGATCATCAAGTTATAATTAGCAATAATATTTAGAAGCTATCAATTTTAAGTTCTGTATTTGACAATTACAAGTTCAGATCTTCAAGTTATAATTTGCAATAATAATTAGAAGCTATCAATTTTAAGTGCTGTATTTGACAATTACTAGTTCTGATCTTCAAGTAATAATTTTACACTAATAATTTGTATTTAACAATTAGAAGTTCTGTATTTGACTATTACAAGTTCAGATCTTCAAATTATTATTTGCAATCTTAGTTTGAATTTAATCATTCGAAGTTCTGTATTTACCTAATACAAGTTAAGATCTTCAAGTTATAATTTGTACTAATAATTTGGATTTAACAATTCGAAGTTCTGTATTTGACTATTACAAGTTCAGATCTTCAAATTATTATTTGCAGTCTTAGTTTGTATTTAACAATTCGAAGTTCTGTATTTACCTACTACAAGTTCAGATCTTCAAGTTATAATTTGCAATAATAATTAGAAGCTATCAATTTTAAGTTCTGTATTTGACAATTACAAGGTCAGATCTCCAAGTTTTAATTTGCACTAATAATTTGTATTTAACAATTCGAAGTTCCGTATTTGACTATTACAAGTTCAGATCTTCAAATTATTATTTACAATCTTAGTTTGTATTTAACAATTCGAAGTTCTGTATTTACCTAATACAAGTTAAGATCTTCAAGTTATAATTTGTACTAATAATTTGGATTTAACAATTCGAAGTTCTGTATTTGACTATTACAAGTTCAGATCTTCAAATTATTATTTGCAGTCTTAGTTTGTATTTAACAATTCGAAGTTCTGTATTTACCTACTACAAGTTCAGATCTTCAAGTTATAATTTGCAATAATAATTAGAAGCTATCAATTTTAAGTTCTGTATTTGACAATTACAAAGTCAGATCTTCAAGTTTTAATTTGCACTAATAATTTGTATTTAACAATTAGAAGTTCTGTATTTGACAATTACAAGTTCAGATCTTCAAGTTATAATTTGCAATAATAATTAGAAGCTATCAATTTTAAGTTCTGTATTTGACAATTACAAGTTCAGATCATCAAGTTATAATTTACAATAATATTTAGAAGCTATCAATTTTAAGTTCTGTATTTGACAATTACAAGTTCAGATCTTCAAGTTATAATTTGCAATAATAATTAGAAGCTATCAATTTTAAGTGCTGTAATTGACAATTACTAGTTCTGATCTTCAAGTAATAATTTTACACTAATAATTTGTATTTAACAATTAGAAGTTCTGTATTTGACTATTACAAGTTCAGATCTTCAAATTATTATTTGCAATCTTAGTTTGAATTTAATCATTCGAAGTTCTGTATTTACCTATTACAGGTTCAGATCTTCAACTAATAATTTGCACTAATAATTTGTATTTAACAATTCGAAGTTCTGTATTTGACTATTACAAGTTCAGATCTGCAAGTTATAGTTTGAATTATATTTATAAGCTATCAATTTTAAGTTCTGTATTTGACAATTACAAGTACAGATCTTCAAACTATTATTTGCAATAATAATTAGAAGCTATCAATTTTAAGTTCTGCATTTGACAATTACTAGTTCAGATCTTCAAGTTATTATTTGCAATAATAATTAGAAGCTATTAATTTTAAGTTCTTTATTTGACAATTTCAAGTTCAGATCTTCAAGTTATAATTTGAAATAATAATTAGAAGCTATCAATTTTAAGTTCTGGATTTGATAATTACAAGTTCAGATCTTCAAGTTATAATTTGCACTAATAATTTGTATTTAACAATTAGAAGTTCTGTATTTGACAATTACACGTTCAGATCTTCAAGTTATAATTTGCAATAATAATTTGTATTTAACAATTCGAAGTTCTGTATTTGACTATTACAAGTTCAGATCTTCAAATTATTATTTACAATCTTAGTTTGTATTTAACAATTCGAAGTTCTGTATTTACCTAATACAAGTTAAGATCTTCAAGTTATAATTTGTACTAATAATTTGGATTTAACAATTCGAAGTTCTGTATTTGACTATTACAAGTTCAGATCTTCAAATTATTATTTGCAGTCTTAGTTTGTATTTAACAATTCGAAGTTCTGTATTTACCTACTACAAGTTCAGATCTTCAAGTTATAATTTGCAATAATAATTAGAAGCTATCAATTTTAAGTTCTGTATTTGACAATTACAAGGTCAGATCTTCAAGTTTTAATTTGCACTAATAATTTGTATTTAACAATTAGAAGTTCTGTATTTGACAATTACAAGTTCAGATCTTCAAGTTATAATTTGCAATAATAATTAGAAGCTATCAATTTTAAGTTCTGTATTTGACAATTACAAGTTCAGATCATCAAGTTATAATTAGCAATAATATTTAGAAGCTATCAATTTTAAGTTCTATATTTGACAATTACAAGTTCAGATCTTCAAGTTATAATTTGCAATAATAATTAGAAGCTATCAATTTTAAGTGCTGTATTTGACAATTACTAGTTCTGATCTTCAAGTAATAATTTTACACTAATAATTTGTAATTAACAATTAGAAGTTCTGTATTTGACTATTACAAGTTCAGATCTTCAAATTATTATTTGCAATCTTAGTTTGAATTTAATCATTCGAAGTTCTGTATTTACCTATTACAGGTTCAGATCTTCAACTAATAATTTGCACTAATAATTTGTATTTAACAATTCGAAGTTCTGTATTTGACTATTACAAGTTCAGATCTGCAAGTTATAGTTTGAATTATATTTATAAGCTATCAATTTTAAGTTCTGTATTTGACAATTACAAGTACAGATCTTCAAACTATTAATTGCAATAATAATTAGAAGCTATCAATTTTAAGTTCTGCATTTGACAATTACTAGTTCAGATCTTCAAGTTATTATTTGCAATAATAATTAGAAGCTATTAATTTTAAGTTCTTTATTTAACAATTTCAAGTTCAGATCTTCAAGTTATAATTTGAAATAATAATTAGAAGCTATCAATTTTAAGTTCTGGATTTGATAATTACAAGTTCAGATCTTCAAGTTATAATTTGCACTAATAATTTGTATTTAACAATTAGAAGTTCTGTATTTGACAATTACACGTTCAGATCTTCAAGTTATAATTTGCAATAATAATTAGAAGCTATCAATTTTAAGTGCTGTATTTGACAATTACTAGTTCAGATCTTCAAGTAATAATTTTCACTAATAATTTGTATTTAACAATTAGAAGTTCTGTATTTGACTATTACAAGTTCAGATCTTCAAATTATTATTTGCAATCTTAGTTTGAATTTAATCATTCGAAGTTCTGTATTTACCTATTACAGGTTCAGATCTTCAAGTTATAATTTGAATTATAATTATAAGCTATCAATTTTAAGTTCTGTATTTGACAATTACAAGTACAGATCTTCAAACTATTATTTGCAATAATAATTAGAAGCTATCAATTTTAAGTTCTGCATTTGACAATTACAAGTTCAGATCTTCAAGTTATTATTTGCAATAATAGTTAGAAGCTATTAATTTTAAGTTCTGTATTTGTCAATTACAAGTTCAGATCTTCAAGTTATAATTTGAATTATAATTATAAGCTATCAATTTTAAGTTCTGTATTTGACAATTACAAGTACAGATCTTCAAACTATTATTTGCAATATAATTAGAAGCTATCAATTTTAAGTTCTGCATTTGACAATTACAAGTTCAGATCTTCAAATTATTATTTGCAATCTTAGTTTGAATTTAATCATTCGAAGTTCTGTATTTACCTAGTACAAGTTAAGATCTTCAAGTTATAATTTGTACTAATAATTTGGATTTAACAATTCGAAGTTCTGTATATGACTATTCAAGTTCAGATCTTCAAATTATTATTTACAATCTTACTTTGTATTTAACAATTCGAAGTTCTGTATTTACCTAGTACAAGTTAAGATCTTCAAGTTATAATTTGTACTAATAATTTGGATTTAACAATTCGAAGTTCTGTATTTGACTATTACAAGTTCAGATCTTCAAATTATTATTTGCAATCTTAGTTTGTATTTAACAATTCGAAGTTCTGTATTTACCTACTACAAGTTCAGATCTTCAAGTTATAATTTGCAATAATAATTAGAAGCTATCAATTTTAAATTCTGTATTTGACAATTACAAGTTCAGATCTTCAAGTTATAATTTGCACTAATAATTTGTATTTAACAATTAGAAGTTCTATATTTGACTATTACAAGTCCAGATCTTCAAATTATTATTTACAATCTTAGTTTGTATTTAACAATTCGAAGTTCTGTATTTACCTAATACAAGTTAAGATCTCCAAGTTATAATTTGTACTAATAATTTGGATTTAACAATTCGAAGTTCTGTATTTGACTATTACAAGTTCAGATCTTCAAATTAATATTTGCAATCTTAGTTTGAATTTAACAATTCGAAGTTCTGTATTTACCTAATACAAGTTAAGATCTTCAAGTTATAATTTGTACTAATAATTTGGATTTAACAATTCGAAGTTCTGTATTTGACTATTACAAGTTCAGATCTTCAAATTATTATTTGCAGTCTTAGTTTGTATTTAACAATTCGAAGTTCTGTATTTACCTACTACAAGTTCAGATCTTCAAGTTATAATTTGCAATAATAATTAGAAGCTATCAATTTAGTTCTGTATTTGACAATTACAAGTTCAGATCTTCAAGTTATAATTTGCAATAATAATTTGTATTTAACAATTCGAAGTTCTGTATTTGACTAATACAAGTTCAGATCTTCAAATTATTATTTGCAATCTTAGTTTGAATTTAACAATTTGAAGTTCTGTATTTACCTAATACAAGTTAAGATCTTCAAGTTATAATTTGCACTAATAATTTGGATTTAACAATTCGAAGTTCTGTATTTGACTATTACAAGTTCAGATCTTCAAATTATTGTCACACTCAAAAAATAAATCTTACATTTTTATAAAAATATTTTATAATTATAAATCCAGTATGTAAATGCTCAAGTTAAATTGTAATAACGATTGTAAGGAAGTATAGAATTTCCATATTCGGTACATTCCATAAGGGCACTGACCAGTGACATATCCGCTACCGACACAAGGCGTGTCAATTTGATAAGAAGGTGATGACCCCAAACGATCGATATCGGAAAATGTCGATCAACGGGGTCGATCAAGATAAGAGTAGGGGTGTGGAAAGATTGATCAAAGTAATTGGAAAAATAATTAATCAGTCAATTAAGGAGTCTCGCAAGAGTCTCGAAAGGCAGGCAATTAAGGACTCTCGCGAGTGAACCACTTGGGAACACCACGCAGCAACCCTTAGCTCCCAAGATGGTCAATCTTTCCATCCCTATGATGATTGTAATTTTAGGGTAAGTGCTAATTTTAAGTTTGTACAGTTTATCTTATTTTATTTTAATATAGTTATTGTTATAAAGTCTATTGGTTTTTATTATGAGCTACACCACCAACTGAGCTACCCCCAAGTGTTGATCAAGGGTAAACTCACCCCCTTCACGCGACATGGTGGAGGTGCCGTTTTGTTCTCGGGTGGTAAAAATCTTCAAATTTTTACCCTAATTAATTTTTTTTTTTAATTTCAATGTTATTTAAAAAATGCTCATAATGAAGACATGTGTATAGGGAAATGTGTTATACGAAACAACAACGTCGACAAGGTGTCAATTATGAATTACGAGTCAATTTCAATTACATTGTTTTAATTTATTAATTCATTTTAATAATAAATAATTTTATTTGATTGATGGAATCTTTACAGCTTTATTGTATCATAGACTTCACGCCTGTGAAACAATAAGGAATGTTTTGTTCCAGAAATTGGAAAATTTTACTTATTGCCCACAGTCTAAAATTGGGTATTTAACTAGCTAGGGAGGCTACTAGCTAGGTAAGTAAAATGCCAATATAAATTTTGAGCAAGTTTTGACAAAAATTAAGCAAATAAATAATTTTTTTTTAATTTTGAAAAATTAAATATTGCATTTCAAGTAAATGATTATGAGGTATTCAATCAAGTATTGTAGTGTCGACATAAGTAAAGGAAATGCGATCTATACACATTTCATAATAAAAGGATAGTTTTATAATTTATTAAATAGATTCATTTTAGGATACGGCTAAATTAATGGTATTAATCATATAGAAATATGAAACATATTTATCGCTTAGGTTTTTTGGATAGGTATAGAAAATTTTTAAGTAAATAAATTAAAGGTAGTAAAGCTTATTTTTTTTTAAAGGGCGCATAGGTTAAATTTAAATGTTATGATTAAAAATAGTGCTAAACGTAATAATTTGTGTTAATGTCCGATTGAATAAATTAGGAAAAAATAATTTATTTTAAATAAATATTATGTTGCTATAAGATTATTGATGACAATGAAAAAACCATGCAACGGAAAACACTGGAGTTCAACCAAGTTCATATTAGAAAGGAAATGCGTAGTAATTTTTGCAATAAATGCAACTTGTGCAAGTTACGAAAATTTAAAAGTTAAAAATTTTTGTTTTCTTTACCAAATATTAAAGTAACTAATCAAGTAATATAAATAGAGCTAGTCAAATATGAAAAAGTATGCAGAAATTTTTTTTTTAATATATTTTTATCCAAATAGTGCAAATCAGCAAAGTTTTATTTCATTTGAAAAATCTGTAGCCTCAAATCTAAATAGGTTCAGTAACAATGTAGTAATATTATTAAACATTTTTACCTACTTTCAAGTTGAATTTTTGAAAATGCAACAGAATTAAAATAATTATAAAATTTTAATAAAATATTTGCTTACAATTACTTTGTTATAAATAAACTAAATTATAAATTTGTTTTTATTAAAAAATAATTATAGTTGATAATGTTAAACTTTAATTTATTTTAAATGTTAGAAATTTGCTAATTAAATCAGCGTCAAATGGATTGATCACCCAGTTTGTTGTTGAATTTAAAAATTAAACAACTTAAAATTGAAACATTTCTAAATAAAACTAAGGATTTCAATCAGGATAATTTTTAAAGTCAAGTAAAAACACATTTAAATTAAAAAAGCTGAATAGAAGCAGGTTAAATAATTTTAAAAAAGTTAACCAAGTAATTTTTTTAATTACAATGTAATAAGATAATTAGAATGAGAAAATATGACAGATAAATGCAATGTTAGGATAATAAAAATAGTTCTTCTGATTCAGGAAATTAAAATTATTCCTTGTCCATAATTACATACTTTAGATTGAATAAAATAGAAATTTGGAAAAATTGTAAGATTTTTGGATAATAATGATATTTTGAAAAGTGGTATAATACGTCATGTGATTCCAAAAATAAAGTTGACTAATTTAATCACCTTTAAGCAATATACAAATATTTGTATGTTTCTTTCATTATTATTTTTTTTTGCAAAGCTTATAAAAAAGTTAGGGTTTCAAACCAAAATAGAATTATTAAAATCTTTTAAAAATAAATATTAAATAATAAAATATAACACCTTATAAGAATATTGGCGACATAAGCACTAGAATTAGATTGTATTTCATTTGCAGTGGCATTTTGATAGAAATACAACATTATGTAGTACATGAGTAAGCTACACAATAGTATGAATTTTAATTATTATCAAGGAAATAATATAAATAAGGGTTGATTATAAAACAGTATAAAAGAAATAAATTCAGGGCATAGTTTGTAAGTAGGTTAAGATTTCTAACATTTATCTGTTTAAAGATTTAGTAAAGTTCAAATTATTTGGCTATTGGAAATGGACAATAAACTTTTTTTGTGGAAAAATGGCAGCAGACCTATAGGACCAAATAAGTATTAGTAACCCCAAAGCGATATCAATGATGGCATTCAATATCAAGAATAAATTGGATGGTAACCGAAGGTGAAATGGTTTGAGAAGTATATGGAACAAGTGCACGTTTAGATGGATTGACAAGAGCTAGTGAATCAAACTTGGGAGTGCACGCCTAAGCTGATTTTATGCGCCACTATCAACCGTCAATTTATTGGTGACTACGTTTTCCAAAATACATCAAAATGGGTAAAATCGAAAAATGGAATGGAATGGTAATTATTATTGTAATAAAATGGTAGTACAAGTAAATACGTAATTATGGAATGGCATGGTAATAATGGCATGGCATGGAATGGTTATAACAAAAACAATATTGGTTATTGGATAATCTAACTCTTAAGTAAAAATGGTAAAATGGTACAGTAAGAAGTTATGGGTTAGACATAAAGTAAAAATGTTAATGGTATATTTGCGTAAAGTAACGCACAAGAAGAAATAAATTGGAGAAAGTATAAAATGGGTCCAAAGTATAAAATGGATCCAAAGTATAAAATGGGTCCAAAAGTTAAAAAATGGGTCCAAGGTGAGCCATTTGTTAGTATGGTAAAATGAAATAATATGGATACAATAATATGGAGTAATATGGGTCAAAGAAGACTAATTAAAAGAAGAAAGAAATAAGTAGGTCCAATGTGAGCTACTTCAAGTCAGCAGGTGGGTCCGAGGTGAGCCACTCATGCTAATAGTAAGAAGAAGAATAAAGAATAACTTAAAATAATAGGGTAATAATTTTAAGTATTATAAAATGTGCGTAACCTAAACCTATACTGTAATTTACCAAATATTGTTATAATTACCAAATAATGTTATAATTTTATCAATTACCAAATTGAAAGTCATGCAGCATTAAAATGCAGTAGTAAAAATATGATTTAAACCGCGATGTAAAAACATTATAGGTGACTAACAGTAGGTTACAATAAAAATATAGGTCAATTTATGTAAATGCTGCGTAAGATGAAAATAACAGGTTGAAATTTTTGATAAGTCCATAATTCAAGTACAAATTTATAAAATAAAATATAAAAAATGTCTAAAACAATTATCCCAAATGTTAGAATGAAAGAAGGAAATAAGAGAACTAAATTTTCAAATTAGTTCAAAATTTTGTACTAATATATTATATATATTTTTTTTTAGTTAAGAAATAATTTAAACATTAATTTTGGTAATTTAAAGAAATTACAATACATATCTCTAAATCACAATAATCAGTAATATCGGAAACTTAAAAGGGAATAATAATACCCAAAAAAATTTAGGTACCTATTGAAAGTTTTAAAGAAGACAAAAAATAAATAATCATAATTGTTTATACAAAGATATTTAGTAAGTGTGTACTAAATAATCATCAGGAATAGCAAATATTCAAAAATTTTAAATTTGAACAAATACTGTAAGCACGATCAATAAGGGCATTGAAGAAATTGTAGGTAACGGCGTAAACGCTTAAAAAAGTTACTACAAAATGCTATTTAACACTATGCAAATTGGCAAACATTTCCAAACAGCAAAATAATTATTTTAGCTACAGGATTTTAAGGTTCAAATTAAGAACACACGAAGTTTTTAAGTCATTTTGAGAATTTTCAATACGAAATCAATTCGAAATTATGATTAAATTTTATTATAAGCACTGTGATTTTGAGATACGAAAAAAACCCAAAAATGTATAATATATAGATATATTAGAATTAATTATTATTACTTTCATTTAAATTAATGATTTAGTTGATTAAAATTTTTTTTTTAATGATTTAATTGATTAATTTTAAATTTTAAAAAGTTTTTCTTTACAAAATACAATTATTGTATGTATAATTTTACAATTTAAAATTAGAATTTTGTTTTTAATAATTCAAAAAGATGCGAGAATTTTCTTTAGTTCTCCAGGGTAGTATTTAATATAAATAATCATATCGACACGATCCTGATAAGGCGCCCAACTTAAATTTTTTCGTATCGAAGTTTTTTTTTTCGTGTTATGCTCACTTTGCTCCAATTAGTCGAAACGACTTGGGTCAGCCGTTTTGTCGGTAGGGGGAGATGTCACACTCAAAAAATAAATCTTACATTTTTATAAAAATATTTTATAATTATAAATCCAGTATGTAAATGCTCAAGTTAAATTGTAATAACGATTGTAAGGAAGTATAGAATTTCCATATTCGGTACATTCCATAAGGGCACTGACCAGTGACATATCCGCTACCGACACAAGGCGTGTCAATTTGATAAGAAGGTGATGACCCCAAACGATCGATATCGGAAAATGTCGATCAACGGGGTCGATCAAGATAAGAGTAGGGGTGTGGAAAGATTGATCAAAGTAATTGGAAAAATAATTAATCAGTCAATTAAGGAGTCTCGCAAGAGTCTCGAAAGGCAGGCAATTAAGGACTCTCGCGAGTGAACCACTTGGGAACACCACGCAGCAACCCTTAGCTCCCAAGATGGTCAATCTTTCCATCCCTATGATGATTGTAATTTTAGGGTAAGTGCTAATTTTAAGTTTGTACAGTTTATCTTATTTTATTTTAATATAGTTATTGTTATAAAGTCTATTGGTTTTTATTATGAGCTACACCACCAACTGAGCTACCCCCAAGTGTTGATCAAGAATAAACTACCCCCTCCACGCGACATTATTATTTGCAGTCTTAGTATGTATTTAACAATTCGAAGTTCTGTATTTACCTACTACAAGTTCAGATCTTCAAGTTATAATTTGCAATAATAATTAGAAGCTATCAATTTTAAGTTCTGTATTTGACAATTACAAGTTCAGATCTTCAAGTTATAATTTGCAATAATAATTTGTATTTAACAATTCGAAGTTCTGTATTTGACTATTAAAAGTTCAGATCTTCAAATTATTATTTACAATCTTAGTTTGTATTTAACAATTCGAAGTTCTGTATTTACCTAATACAAGTTAAGATCTTCAAGTTATAATTTGTACTAATAATTTGGATTTAACAATTCGAAGTTCTGTATTTGACTATTACAAGTTCAGATCTTCAAATTATTATTTGCAGTCTTAGTTTGTATTTAACAATTCGAAGTTCTGTATTTACCTACTACAAGTTCAGATCTTCAAGTTATAATTTGCAATAATAATTAGAAGCTATCAATTTTAAGTTCTGTATTTGACAATTACAAGGTCAGATCTTCAAGTTTTAATTTGCACTAATAATTTGTATTTAACAATTAGAAGTTCTGTATTTGACAATTACAAGTTCAGATCTTCAAGTTATAATTTACAATAATAATTAGAAGCTATCAATTTTAAGTTCTGTATTTGACAATTACAAGTTCAGATCTTCAAGTTATAATTTGCAATAATAATTAGAAGCTATCAATTTTAAGTGCTGTATTTGACAATTACTAGTTCTGATCTTCAAGTAATAATTTTACACTAATAATTTGTATTTAACAATTAGAAGTTCTGTATTTGACTATTACAAGTTCAGATCTTCAAATTATTATTTGCAATCTTAGTTTGAATTTAATCATTCGAAGTTCTGTATTTACCTATTACAGGTTCAGATCTTCAACTAATAATTTGCACTAATAATTTGTATTTAACAATTCGAAGTTCTGTATTTGACTATTACAAGTTCAGATCTGCAAGTTATAGTTTGAATTATAATTATAAGCTATCAATTTTAAGTTCTGTATTTGACAATTACAAGTACAGATCTTCAAACTATTATTTGCAATAATAATTAGAAGCTATCAATTTTAAGTTCTGCATTTGACAATTACTAGTTCAGATCTTCAAGTTATTATTTGCAATAATAATTAGAAGCTATTAATTTTAAGTTCTTTATTTGACAATTTCAAGTTCAGATCTTCAAGTTATAATTTGAAATAATAATTAGAAGCTATCAATTTTAAGTTCTGGATTTGATAATTACAAGTTCAGATCTTCAAGTTATAATTTGCACTAATAATTTGTATTTAACAATTAGAAGTTCTGTATTTGACAATTACACGTTCAGATCTTCAAGTTATAATTTGCAATAATAATTAGAAGCTATCAATTTTAAGTTCTGTATTTGACAATTACAAGGTCAGATCTTCAAGTTATAATTTGCACTAATAATTTGTATTTAACAATTAGAAGTTCTGTATTTGACAATTACAAGTTAGGATCTTCAAGTTATAATTTGCAATAATAATTAGAAGCTACCAATTTTAAGTTCTGTATTTGACAATTACAAGTTCAGATCTCCAAGTTATAATTTGAAATAATAATTAGAAGCTATCAATTTTAAGTTCTGTATTTGACAATTACAAGTTCAGATCTTCAAGTTATAATTTGCAATAATAATTAGAAGCTATCAATTTTAAGTGCTGTATTTGACAATTACTAGTTCAGATCTTCAAGTAATAATTTTCACTAATAATTTGTATTTAACAATTAGAAGTTCTGTATTTGACTATTACAAGTTCAGATCTTCAAATTATTATTTGCAATCTTAGTTTGAATTTAATCATTCGAAGTTCTGTATTTACCTATTACAGGTTCAGATCTTCAAGTTATAATTTGAATTATAATTATAAGCTATCAATTTTAAGTTCTGTATTTGACAACTACAAGTACAGATCTTCAAACTATTATTTGCAATAATAATTAGAAGCTATCAATTTTAAGTTCTGCATTTGACAATTACAAGTTCAGATCTTCAAGTTATTATTTGCAATAATAGTTAGAAGCTATTAATTTTAAGTTCTGTATTTGACAATTACAAGTTCAGATCTTCAAGTTATAATTTGAATTATAATTATAAGCTATCAATTTTAAGTTCTGTATTTGACAATTACAAGTACAGATCTTCAAACTATTATTTGCAATATAATTAGAAGCTATCAATTTTAAGTTCTGCATTTGACAATTACAAGTTCAGATCTTCAAATTATTATTTGCAATCTTAGTTTGAATTTAATCATTCGAAGTTCTGTATTTACCTATTACAGGTTCAGATCTTCAAGTTATAATTTGCAATCACAATTTGTATTTAACAATGCTAAGTTGCGTATTTGTCTATTACAAGTTCAGATCTACAAATTATAATTTGCAATAATAATTAGAAGCTATCAATTTTAAGTTCTGTATTTGACAATTACAAGTTCAGATCTTCAAGTTATTATTTGCAATAATAATTAGAAGCTATCAATTTTAAGTTCTGTATTTGACAATTACAAGTTCAGATCTTCAAGTTATAATTTACAATAATAATTAGAAGCTATCAATTTTAAGTTCTGTATTTGACAATTACAAGGTCAGATCTTCAAGTTATAATTTGCACTAATAATTTGTATTTAACAATTAGAAGTTCTGTATTTGACAATTACAAGTTCAGATCTTCAAGTTATAATTTGCAATAATAATTAGAAGCTATCAATTTTAAGTTCTGTATTTGACAATTACAAGTTCAGATCTTCAAGTTATAATTTGCAATAATAATTTGTATTTAACAATTCGAAGTTCTGTATTTGACTATTACAAGTTCAGATCTTCAAATTATTATTTGCAATCCTAGTTTGAATTTAACAATTCGAAGTTCTGTATTTACCTACTACAAGTTCAGATCTTCAAGTTATAATTTGAAATAATAATTTATATTTAACAAATCTAAGTTCTGTACTTCACTATTACAAGTTCAGATCTTCAAGTTATAATTTGCAATAATAATTAGAAGCTATCAATTTTAAGTTCTGTATTTGACAATTACAAGTTCAGATCTTCAAGTTATAATTTGCAAACACAATTTGTATTTAACAATGCTAAGTTGCGTATTTGTCTATTACAAGTTCAGATCTTCAAATTATAATTTGCAATAATAATTAGAAGCTATCAATTTTAAGTTCTGTATTTGACAATTACAAGTTCAGATCTTCAAGTTATTATTTGCAATAATAATTAGAAGCTATCAATTTTAAGTTCTGTATTTGACAATTACAAGTTCAGATCTTCAAGCTATAATTTACAATAATAATTAGAAGCTATCAATTTTAAGTTCTGTATTTGACAATTACAAGGTCAGATCTTCAAGTTATAATTTGCACTAATAATTTGTATTTAACAATTAGAAGTTCTGTATTTGACAATTACTAGTTCAGATCTTCAAGTTATAATTTGCAATAATAATTAGAAGCTATCAATTTTAAGTTCTGTATTTGACAATTACAAGTTCAGATCTTCAAGTTATAATTTGCAATAATAATTTGTATTTAACAATTCGAAGTTCTGTATTTGACTATTACAAGTTCAGATCTTCAAATTATTATTTACAATCTTAGTTTGTATTTAACAATTCGAAGTTCCGTATTTACCTAATACAAGTTAAGATCTTCAAGTTATAATTTGTACTAATAATTTGGATTTAACAATTCGAAGTTCTGTATTTGACTATTACAAGTTCAGATCTTCAAATTATTATTTGCAGTCTTAGTTTGTATTTAACAATTCGAAGTTCTGTATTTACCTACTACAAGTTCAGATCTTCAAGTTATAATTTGCACTAATAATTTGGATTTAACAATTCGAAGTTCTGTATTTGACTATTACAAGTTCAGATCTTCAAATTATTATTTGCAGTCTTAGTATGTATTTAACAATTCGAAGTTCTGTATTTACCTACTACAAGTTCAGATCTTCAAGTTATAATTTGCAATAATAATTAGAAGCTATCAATTTTAAGTTCTGTATTTGACAATTACAAGTTCAGATCTTCAAGTTATAATTTGCAATAATAATTTGTATTTAACAATTCGAAGTTCTGTATTTGACTATTACAAGTTCAGATCTTCAAATTATTATTTACAATCTTAGTTTGTATTTAACAATTCGAAGTTCTGTATTTACCTAATACAAGTTAAGATCTTCAAGTTATAATTTGTACTAATAATTTGGATTTAACAATTCGAAGTTCTGTATTTGACTATTACAAGTTCAGATCTTCAAATTATTATTTGCAGTCTTAGTTTGTATTTAACAATTCGAAGTTCTGTATTTACCTATTACAGGTTCAGATCTTCAACTAATAATTTGCACTAATAATTTGTATTTAACAATTCGAAGTTCTGTATTTGACTATTACAAGTTCAGATCTGCAAGTTATAGTTTGAATTATAATTATAAGCTATCAATTTTAAGTTCTGTATTTGACAATTACAAGTACAGATCTTCAAACTATTATTTGCAATAATAATTAGAAGCTATCAATTTTAAGTTCTGCATTTGACAATTACTAGTTCAGATCTTCAAGTTATTATTTGCAATAATAATTAGAAGCTATTAATTTTAAGTTCTTTATTTGACAATTTCAAGTTCAGATCTTCAAGTTATAATTTGAAATAATAATTAGAAGCTATCAATTTTAAGTTCTGGATTTGATAATTACAAGTTCAGATCTTCAAGTTATAATTTGCACTAATAATTTGTATTTAACAATTAGAAGTTCTGTATTTGACAATTACACGTTCAGATCTTCAAGTTATAATTTGCAATAATAATTAGAAGCTATCAATTTTAAGTTCTGTATTTGACAATTACAAGGTCAGATCTTCAAGTTATAATTTGCACTAATAATTTGTATTTAACAATTAGAAGTTCTGTATTTGACAATTACAAGTTAGGATCTTCAAGTTATAATTTGCAATAATAATTAGAAGCTACCAATTTTAAGTTCTGTATTTGACAATTACAAGTTCAGATCTCCAAGTTATAATTTGAAATAATAATTAGAAGCTATCAATTTTAAGTTCTGTATTTGACAATTACAAGTTCAGATCTTCAAGTTATAATTTGCAATAATAATTAGAAGCTATCAATTTTAAGTGCTGTATTTGACAATTACTAGTTCAGATCTTCAAGTAATAATTTTCACTAATAATTTGTATTTAACAATTAGAAGTTCTGTATTTGACTATTACAAGTTCAGATCTTCAAATTATTATTTGCAATCTTAGTTTGAATTTAATCATTCGAAGTTCTGTATTTACCTATTACAGGTTCAGATCTTCAAGTTATAATTTGAATTATAATTATAAGCTATCAATTTTAAGTTCTGTATTTGACAATTACAAGTACAGATCTTCAAACTATTATTTGCAATAATAATTAGAAGCTATCAATTTTAAGTTCTGCATTTGACAATTACAAGTTCAGATCTTCAAGTTATTATTTGCAATAATAGTTAGAAGCTATTAATTTTAAGTTCTGTATTTGACAATTACAAGTTCAGATCTTCAAGTTATAATTTGAATTATAATTATAAGCTATCAATTTTAAGTTCTGTATTTGACAATTACAAGTACAGATCTTCAAACTATTATTTGCAATATAATTAGAAGCTATCAATTTTAAGTTCTGCATTTGACAATTACAAGTTCAGATCTTCAAATTATTATTTGCAATCTTAGTTTGAATTTAATCATTCGAAGTTCTGTATTTACCTATTACAGGTTCAGATCTTCAAGTTATAATTTGCAATCACAATTTGTATTTAACAATGCTAAGTTGCGTATTTGTCTATTACAAGTTCAGATCTTCAAATTATAATTTGCAATAATAATTAGAAGCTATCAATTTTAAGTTCTGTATTTGACAATTACAAGTTCAGATCTTCAAGTTATTATTTGCAATAATAATTAGAAGCTATCAATTTTAAGTTCTGTATTTGACAATTACAAGTTCAGATCTTCAAGTTATAATTTACAATAATAATTAGAAGCTATCAATTTTAAGTTCTGTATTTGACAATTACAAGGTCAGATCTTCAAGTTATAATTTGCACTAATAATTTGTATTTAACAATTAGAAGTTCTGTATTTGACAATTACAAGTTCAGATCTTCAAGTTATAATTTGCAATAATAATTAGAAGCTATCAATTTTAAGTTCTGTATTTGACAATTACAAGTTCAGATCTTCAAGTTATAATTTGCAATAATAATTTGTATTTAACAATTCGAAGTTCTGTATTTGACTATTACAAGTTCAGATCTTCAAATTATTATTTGCAATCCTAGTTTGAATTTAACAATTCGAAGTTCTGTATTTACCTACTACAAGTTCAGATCTTCAAGTTATAATTTGAAATAATAATTTATATTTAACAAATCTAAGTTCTGTACTTCACTATTACAAGTTCAGATCTTCAAGTTATAATTTGCAATAATAATTAGAAGCTATCAATTTTAAGTTCTGTATTTGACAATTACAAGTTCAGATCTTCAAGTTATAATTTGCAAACACAATTTGTATTTAACAATGCTAAGTTGCGTATTTGTCTATTACAAGTTCAGATCTTCAAATTATAATTTGCAATAATAATTAGAAGCTATCAATTTTAAGTTCTGTATTTGACAATTACAAGTTCAGATCTTCAAGTTATTATTTGCAATAATAATTAGAAGCTATCAATTTTAAGTTCTGTATTTGACAATTACAAGTTCAGATCTTCAAGCTATAATTTACAATAATAATTAGAAGCTATCAATTTTAAGTTCTGTATTTGACAATTACAAGGTCAGATCTTCAAGTTATAATTTGCACTAATAATTTGTATTTAACAATTAGAAGTTCTGTATTTGACAATTACAAGTTCAGATCTTCAAGTTATAATTTGCAATAATAATTAGAAGCTATCAATTTTAAGTTCTGTATTTGACAATTACAAGTTCAGATCTTCAAGTTATAATTTGCAATAATAATTTGTATTTAACAATTCGAAGTTCTGTATTTGACTATTACAAGTTCAGATCTTCAAATTATTATTTGCAATCCTAGTTTGAATTTAACAATTCGAAGTTCTGTATTTACCTACTACAAGTTCAGATCTTCAAGTTATAATTTGAAATAATAATTTATATTTAACAAATCTAAGTTCTGTACTTCACTATTACAAGTTCAGATCTTCAAGTTATAATTTGCAATAATAATTAGAAGCTATCAATTTTAAGTTCTGTATTTGACAATTACAAGTTCAGATCTTCAAGTTATAATTTGCACTAATAATTTGTATTTAACAATTCGAAGTTCTGTATTTGACTATTACAAGTCCAGATCTTCAAATTATTATTTACAATCTTAGTTTGTATTTAACAATTCGAAGTTCTGTATTTACCTACTACAAGTTCAGATCTTCAAGTTATAATTTGTACTAATAATTTGGATTTAACAATTCGAAGTTCTGTATTTGACTATTACAAGTTCAGATCTTTCTAGTTATAATTTGCAATAATAATTAGAAGCTATCAATTTTATGTTCTGTATTTGACAATTACAAGTTCAGATCTTCATGTTATAATTTGCAATAATAATTTGTATTTAACAATACGAAGTTCTGTATTTGACTATTACAAGTTCAGATCTTCATAGTATTATTTGCAATCCTAGTTTGAATTTAACAATTCGAAGTTCTGGATTTACCTACTACGAGTTCAGATCTTCAAGTTATAATGTGAAATAATAATTTATATTTAACAAATCTAAGTTCTGTAATTTACTATTACAAGTTCAGATCTTCAAGTTATAATTTGCAATAATAATTAGAAGCTATCAATTTTAAGTTCTGTATTTGACAATTACAAGTTCAGATCTTCAAGTTATAATTTGCAATAATAATTTGTATTTAACAATTCGAAGTTCTCTATTTGACTATTACAAGTTCAGATCTTCAAATTATTATTTGCAATCTTAATTTGAATTTAACAATTTGAAGTTCTGTATTTAATTAATACAAGTTAAGATCTTCAAGTTATAATTTGTACTAATAATTTGGATTTAACAATTCGAAGTTCTGTATTTGACTATTACAAGTTCAGATCTTCAATTTATTATTTGCAGTCTTAGTTTGTATTTAACAATTCGAAGTTCTGTATTTACCTACTACAAGTTCAGATCTTCAAGTTATAATTTGCAATAATAATTAGAAGCTATCAATTTTAAGTTCTGTATTTGACAATTACAAGTTCAGATCTTCAAGTTATAATTTGCAATAATAATTTGTATTTAACAATTCGAAGTTCTCTATTTGACTATTACAAGTTCAGATCTTCAAATTATTATTTGAAATCTTAATTTGAATTTAACAATTTGAAGTTCTGTATTTAATTAATACAAGTTGAGATCTTTAAGTTATAATTTGTACTAATAATTTGGATTTAACAATTCGAAGTTCTGTATTTGACTATTACAAGTTCAGATCTTCAATTTATTATTTGCAGTCTTAGTTTGTATTTAACATTGCGAAGTTCTGTATTTACCTACTACAAGTTCAGATCTTCAAGTTATAATTTGCAATAATAATTAGAAGCTATCAATTTTAAGTTCTCTATTTGACAATTACAAGTTCAGATCTTCAAGTTATAATTTGCAATAATAATTTGTATTTAACAATTCGAAGTTCTGTATATGACTATTCAAGTTCAGATCTTCAAATTATTATTTACAATCTTACTTTGTATTTAACAATTCGAAGTTCTGTATTTACCTAGTACAAGTTAAGATCTTCAAGTTATAATTTGTACTAATAATTTGGATTTAACAATTCGAAGTTTTGTATTTGACTATTACAAGTTCAGATCTTCAAATTATTATTTGAAATCTTAATTCGAATTTAACAATTTGAAGTTCTGTATTTAATTAATACAAGTTGAGATCTTTAAGTTATAATTTGTACTAATAATTTGGATTTAACAATTCGAAGTTCTGTATTTGACTATTACAAGTTCAGATCTTTAATTTATTATTTGCAGTCTTAGTTTGTATTTAACATTGCGAAGTTCTGTATTTACCTACTACAAGTTCAGATCTTCAAGTTATAATTTGCAATAATAATTTGAAGCTATCAATTTTAAGTTCTGTATTTGACAATTACAAGTTCAGATCTTCAAGTTATTATTTGCAATAATAATTAGAAGCTATCAATTTTAAGTTCTGTATTTGACAATTACAAGTTCAGATCTTCAAGTTATAATTTACAATAATAATTAGAAGCTATCAATTTTAAGTTCTGTATTTGACAATTACAAGGTTAGATCTTCAAGTTATAATTTGCACTAATAATTTGTATTTAACAATTAGAAGTTCTGTATTTGACAATTACAAGTTCAGATCTTCAAGTTATAATTTGTAATAATAATTAGAAGCTATCAATTTTAAGTTCTGTATTTGACAATTACAAGTTCAGATCTCCAAGTTATAATTTGAAATAATAATTTGAATTTAATAAATCTAAGTTCTGTAATTCACTATTACAAGTTGAGATCTTCAAGTTATAATTTACAATAATAATTAGAAGCTATCAATTAGAAGTTCTGCATTTGACAATTACACGTTCAGATCTTCAAGTTATAATTTGCAATAATAATTAGAAGCTATCAATTTTAAGTTCTGTATTTGACAATTACAAGGTCAGATCTTCAAGTTATAATTTGCACTAATAATTTGTATTTAACAATTAGAAGTTCTGTTTTTGACAATTACAAGTTAGGATCTTCAAGTTATAATTTGCAATAATAATTAGAAGCTATCAATTTTAAGTTCTGTATTTGACAATTACAAGTTCAGATCTTCAAGATATTATTTGCAATAATAATTAGAAGCTATCAATTTTAAGTTCTGTATTTGACAATTACAAGTTCAGATCTTCAAGTTATAATTTACAATAATAATTAGAAGCTATCAATTTTAAGTTCTGTATTTGACAATTACAAGGTCAGATCTTCAAGTTATAATTTGCACTAATAATTTGTATTTAACAATTAGAAGTTCTGTATTTGACAATTACAAGTTCAGATCTTCAAGTTATAATTTGCAATAATAATTAGAAGCTATCAATTTTAAGTTCTGTATTTGACAAATACAAGTTCAGATCTCCAAGTTATAATTTGAAATAATAATTAGAAGCTATCAATTTTAAGTTCTGTATTTGACAATTACAAGTTCAGATCTTCAAGTTATAATTTGAAATAATAATTTGAATTTAACAAATCTAAGTTCTGTAATTCACTAGTACAAGTTCAGATCTTCAAGTTATAATTTGCAATAATAATTAGAAGCTATCAATTTTAAGTTCTGTATTTGACAATTACTAGTTCAGATCTTCAAGTTATAATTTGAAATAATAATTTGAATTTAACAAATCTAAGTTCTGTAATTCACTATTACAAGTTCAGATCTTCAAGTTACAATTTACAATAATAATTAGAAGCTATCAATTTTAAGTTCTGTATTTGACAATTACAAGGTCAGATCTTCAAGTTATAAATTGCACTAATAATTTGTATTTAACAATTAGAAGTTCTGTATTTGACAATTACAAGTTCAGATCTTCAAGTTATAATTTGCAATAATAATTAGAAGCTATCAATTTTAAGTTCTGTATTTGACAATTACAAGTTCAGATCTCCAAGTTATAATTTGAAATAATAATTAGAAGCTATCAATTTTAAGTTCTGTATTTGACAATTACAAGTTCAGATCTTCAAGTTATAATTTGCAATAATAATTAGAAGCTATCAATTTTAAGTGCTGTATTTGACAATTACTAGTTCTGATCTTCAAGTAATAATTTTACACTAATAATTTGTATTTAACAATTAGAAGTTCTGTATTTGACTATTACAAGTTCAGATCTTCAAATTATTATTTGCAATCTTAGTTTGAATTTAATCATTCGAAGTTCTGTATTTACCTATTACAGGTTCAGATCTTCAAGTTATAATTTGCAATCACAATTTGTATTTAACAATGCTAAGTTGCGTATTTGTCTATTACAAGTTCAGATCTTCAAATTATAATTTGCAATAATAATTATAAGCTATCAATTTTAAGTTCTGTATTTGACAATTACAAGTACAGATCTTCAAACTATTATTTGCAATAATAATTAGAAGCTATCAATTTTAAGTTCTGCATTTGACAATTACAAGTTCAGATCTTCAAGTTATTATTTGCAATAATAATTAGAAGCTATTAATTTTAAGTTCTGTATTTGACAATTACAAGTTCAGATCTTCAAGTTATGATTTGAAATAATAATTAGAAGCTATCAATTTTAAGTTCTGTATTTGATAATTACAAGTTCAGATCTTCAAGTTATAATTTGCACTAATAATTTGTATTTAACAATTAGAAGTTCTGTATTTGACAATTACACGTTCAGATCTTCAAGTTATAATTTGCAATAATAATTAGAAGCTATCAATTTTAAGTTCTGTATTTGACAATTACAAGGTCAGATCTTCAAGTTATAATTTGCACTAATAATTTGTATTTAACAATTAGTAGTTCTGTATTTGACAATTACAAGTTAGGATCTTCAAGTTATAATTTGCAATAATAATTAGAAGCTACCAATTTTAAGTTCTGTATTTGACAATTACAAGTTCAGATCTCCAAGTTATAATTTGAAATAATAATTAGTAGCTATCAATTTTAAGTTCTGTATTTGACAATTACAAGTTCAGATCTTCAAGTTATAATTTGCAATAATAATTAGAAGCTATCAATTTTAAGTGCTGTATTTGACAATTACTAGTTCAGATCTTCAAGTAATAATTTTCACTAATAATTTGTATTTAACAATTAGAAGTTCTGTATTTGACAATTACCAGTTCAGATCTTCAAGTTATAATTTGCAATAATAATTAGAAGCTATCAATTTTAAGTTCTGTATTTGACAATTACTAGTTCAGATCTTCAAGTTATAATTTGCACTAATAATTTGTATTTAACAATTAGAAGTTCTGTATTTGACTATTACAAGTTCAGATCTTCAAGTTATAATTTGCAATAATAATTAGAAGCTATCAATTTTAAGTTCTGTATTTGACAATTACAAGTTCAGATCTTCAAGTTATAATTTGAAATAATAATTTGAATTTAACAAATCTAAGTTCTGTAATTCACTAGTACAAGTTCAGATCTTCAAGTTATAATTTGCAATAATAATTAGAAGCTATCAATTTTAAGTTCTGTATTTGACAATTACTAGTTCAGATCTTCAAGTTATAATTTGAAATAATAATTTGAATTTAACAAATCTAAGTTCTGTAATTCACTATTACAAGTTCAGATCTTCAAGTTACAATTTACAATAATAATTAGAAGCTATCAATTTTAAGTTCTGTATTTGACAATTACAAGGTCAGATCTTCAAGTTATAAATTGCACTAATAATTTGTATTTAACAATTAGAAGTTCTGTATTTGACAATTACAAGTTCAGATCTTCAAGTTATAATTTGCAATAATAATTAGAAGCTATCAATTTTAAGTTCTGTATTTGACAATTACAAGTTCAGATCTCCAAGTTATAATTTGAAATAATAATTAGAAGCTATCAATTTTAAGTTCTGTATTTGACAATTACAAGTTCAGATCTTCAAGTTATAATTTGCAATAATAATTAGAAGCTATCAATTTTAAGTGCTGTATTTGACAATTCCTAGTTCTGATCTTCAAGTAATAATTTTACACTAATAATTTGTATTTAACAATTAGAAGTTCTGTATTTGACTATTACAAGTTCAGATCTTCAAATTATTATTTGCAATCTTAGTTTGAATTTAATCATTCGAAGTTCTGTATTTACCTATTACAGGTTCAAATCTTCAAGTTATAATTTGCAATCACAATTTGTATTTAACAATGCTAAGTTGCGTATTTGTCTATTACAAGTTCAGATCTTCAAATTATAATTTGAAATAATAATTAGAAGCTATCAATTTTAAGTTCTGTATTTGACAATTACAAGTTCAGATCTTCAAGTTATTATTTGCAATAATAATTAGAAGCTATCAATTTTAAGTTCTGTATTTGACAATTACAAGTTCAGATCTTCAAGTTATAATTTGCAATAATAATTAGAAGCTATCAATTTTAAGTGCTGTATTTGACAATTACTAGTTCAGATCTTCAAGTAATAATTTGCACTAATAATTTGTATTTAACAATTAGAAGTTCTGTATTTGACTATTACAAGTTCAGATCTTCAAATTATTATTTGCAATAATAATTAGAAGCTATCAATTTTAAGTTCTGTATTATTTGACAATTACAAGTTCAGATCTCAATGTTATAATTTGAAATAATAATTAGAAGCTATCAATTTTAAGTTCTGTATTTGACAATTACAAGTTCAGATCTTCAAGTTATAATTTGCAATAATAATTAGAAGCTATCAATTTTAAGTTCTGTATTTGACAATTACAAGTGCAGATCTTCAAGTTATAATTTGCAATAATAATTAGAAGCTATCAATTTTAAGTTCTGTATTTGACAATTACAAGTTCAGATCTTCAAGTTATAATTTGCAATAATAATTTGTATTTAACAATTCGAAGTTCTGTATTTGACTATTACAAGTTCAGATCTTCAAATTATTATTTGCAATCCTAGTCTGAATTTAACAATTCGAAGTTCTGTATTTACCTACTACAAGTTCAGATCTTCAAGTTATAATTTGAAATAATAATTTATATTTAACAAATCTAAGTTCTGTAATTCACTATTACAAGTTCAGATCTTCAAGTTATAATTTGCAATAATAATTGGTATTTAACAATTCGAAGTTCTATATTTGACTATTACAAGTCCAGATCTTCAAATTATTATTTACAATCTTAGTTTGTATTTAACAATTCGAAGTTCTGTATTTACCTAATACAAGTTAAGATCTTCAAGTTATAATTTGTACTAATAATTTGGATTTAACAATTCGAAGTTTTGTATTTGACTATTACAAGTTCAGATCTTCAAATTAATATTTGCAATCTTAGTTTGAATTTAACAATTCGAAGTTCTGTATTTACCTAATACAAGTTAAGATCTTCAAGTTATAATTTGTACTAATAATTTGGATTTAACAATTCGAAGTTCTGTATTTGACTATTACAAGTTCAGATCTTCAAATTATTATTTGCAGTCTTAGTTTGTATTTAACAATTCGAAGTTCTGTATTTACCTAGTACAAGTTCAGTTCTTCAAGTTATAATTTGCAATAATAATTAGAAGCTATCAATTTTAAGTTCTGTATTTGACAATTACAAGTTCAGATCTTCAAGTTATAATTTGCAATAATAATTTGTATTTAACAATTCGAAGTTCTGTATTTGACTATTACAAGTTCAGATCTTCAAATTATTATTTGCAATCCTAGTTTGAATTTAACAATTCGAAGTTCTGTATTTACCTACTACAAGTTCAGATCTTCAAGTTATAATTTGAAATAATAATTTATATTTAGCAAATCTAAGTTCTGTACTTCACTATTACAAGTTCAGATCTTCAAGTTATAATTTGCAATAATAATTAGAAGCTATCAATTTTAAGTTCTGTATTTGACAATTACAAGTTCAAATCTTCAAGTTATAATTTGCACTAATAATTTGTATTTAACAATTAGAAGTTCTATATTTGACTATTACAAGTCCAGATCTTCAAATTATTATTTACAATCTTAGTTTGTATTTAACAATTCGAAGTTCTGTATTTACCTAATACAAGTTAAGATCTTCAAGTTATAATTTGTACTAATAATTTGGATTTAACAATTCGAAGTTCTGTATTTGACTATTACAAGTTCAGATCTTCAAATTAATATTTGCAATCTTAGTTTGAATTTAACAATTCGAAGTTCTGTGTTTACCTAATACAAGTTAAGATCTTCAAGTTATAATTTGTACTAATAATTTGGACTTAACAATTCGAAGTTCTGTATTTGACTATTACAAGTTCAGATCTTCAAATTATTATTTGCAGTCTTAGTTTGTATTTAACAATTCGAAGTTCTGTATTTACCTACTACAAGTTCAGATCTTCAAGTTATAATTTGCAATAATATTTAGAAGCTATCAATTTTAGTTCTGTATTTGACAATTACAAGTTCAGATCTTCAAGTTATAATTTGCAATAATAATTTGTATTTAACAATTCGAAGTTCTGTATTTGACTATTACAAGTTCAGATCTTCAAATTATTATTTGCAATCCTAGTTTGAATTTAACAATTCGAAGTTCTGTATTTACCTACTACAAGTTCAGATCTTCAAGTTATAATTTGAAATAATAATTTATATTTAGCAAATCTAAGTTCTGTACTTCACTATTACAAGTTCAGATCTTCAAGTTATAATTTGCAATCACAATTTGTATTTAACAATGCTAAGTTGCGTATTTGTCTATTACAAGTTCAGATCTTCAAGTTATAATTTGAAATAATAATTTATATTTAACAAATCTAAGTTCTGTAATTCACTATTACAAGTTCAGATCTTCAAGTTATAATTTGCAATAATAATTGGTATTTAACAATTCGAAGTTCTATATTTGACTATTACAAGTCCAGATCTTCAAATTATTATTTACAATCTTAGTTTGTATTTAACAATTCGAAGTTCTGTATTTACCTAATACAAGTTAAGATCTTCAAGTTATAATTTGTACTAATAATTTGGATTTAACAATTCGAAGTTTTGTATTTGACTATTACAAGTTCAGATCTTCAAATTAATATTTGCAATCTTAGTTTGAATTTAACAATTCGAAGTTCTGTATTTACCTAATACAAGTTAAGATCTTCAAGTTATAATTTGTACTAATAATTTGGATTTAACAATTCGAAGTTCTGTATTTGACTATTACAAGTTCAGATCTTCAAATTATTATTTGCAGTCTTAGTTTGTATTTAACAATTCGAAGTTCTGTATTTACCTAGTACAAGTTCAGTTCTTCAAGTTATAATTTGCAATAATAATTAGAAGCTATCAATTTTAAGTTCTGTATTTGACAATTACAAGTTCAGATCTTCAAGTTATAATTTGCAATAATAATTTGTATTTAACAATTCGAAGTTCTGTATTTGACTATTACAAGTTCAGATCTTCAAATTATTATTTGCAATCCTAGTTTGAATTTAACAATTCGAAGTTCTGTATTTACCTACTACAAGTTCAGATCTTCAAGTTATAATTTGAAATAATAATTTATATTTAGCAAATCTAAGTTCTGTACTTCACTATTACAAGTTCAGATCTTCAAGTTATAATTTGCAATAATAATTAGAAGCTATCAATTTTAAGTTCTGTATTTGACAATTACAAGTTCAAATCTTCAAGTTATAATTTGCACTAATAATTTGTATTTAACAATTCGAAGTTCTATATTTGACTATTACAAGTCCAGATCTTCAAATTATTATTTACAATCTTAGTTTGTATTTAACAATTCGAAGTTCTGTATTTACCTAATACAAGTTAAGATCTTCAAGTTATAATTTGTACTAATAATTTGGATTTAACAATTCGAAGTTCTGTATTTGACTATTACAAGTTCAGATCTTCAAATTAATATTTGCAATCTTAGTTTGAATTTAACAATTCGAAGTTCTGTGTTTACCTAATACAAGTTAAGATCTTCAAGTTATAATTTGTACTAATAATTTGGACTTAACAATTCGAAGTTCTGTATTTGACTATTACAAGTTCAGATCTTCAAATTATTATTTGCAGTCTTAGTTTGTATTTAACAATTCGAAGTTCTGTATTTACCTACTACAAGTTCAGATCTTCAAGTTATAATTTGCAATAATATTTAGAAGCTATCAATTTTAGTTCTGTATTTGACAATTACAAGTTCAGATCTTCAAGTTATAATTTGCAATAATAATTTGTATTTAACAATTCGAAGTTCTGTATTTGACTATTACAAGTTCAGATCTTCAAATTATTATTTGCAATCCTAGTTTGAATTTAACAATTCGAAGTTCTGTATTTACCTACTACAAGTTCAGATCTTCAAGTTATAATTTGAAATAATAATTTATATTTAGCAAATCTAAGTTCTGTACTTCACTATTACAAGTTCAGATCTTCAAGTTATAATTTGCAATCACAATTTGTATTTAACAATGCTAAGTTGCGTATTTGTCTATTACAAGTTCAGATCTTCAAATTATAATTTGCAATAATAATTATAAGCTATCAATTTTAAGTTCTGTATTTGACAATTACAAGTACAGATCTTCAAACTATTATTTGCAATAATAATTAGAAGCTATCAATTTTAAGTTCTGCATTTGACAATTACAAGTTTAGATCTTCAAGTTATTATTTGCAATAATAATTAGAAGCTATTAATTTTAAGTTCTGTATTTGACAATTACAAGTTCAGATCTTCAAGTTATAATTTGAAATAATAATTAGAAGCTATCAATTTTAAGTTCTGTATTTGATAATTACAAGTTCAGATCTTCAAGTTATAATTTGCACTAATAATTTGTATTTAACAATTAGAAGTTCTGTATTTGACAATTACACGTTCAGATCTTCAAGTTATAATTTGCAATAATAATTAGAAGCTATCAATTTTAAGTTCTGTATTTGACAAATACAAGGTCAGATCTTCTAGTTATAATTTGCACTAATAATTTGTATTTAACAATTAGAAGTTCTGTATTTGACACTTACAAGTTAGGATCTTCAAGTTATAATTTGAAATAATAATTAGAAGCTACCAATTTTAAGTTCTGTATTTGACAATTACAAGTTCAGATCTCCAAGTTATAATTTGAAATAATAATTAGATGCTATCAATTTTAAGTTCTGTATTTGACAATTACAAGTTCAGATCTTCAAGTTATAATTTGCAATAATAATTAGAAGCTATCAATTTTAAGTGCTGTATTTGACAATTACTAGTTCAGATCTTCAAGTAATAATTTTCACTAATAATTTGTATTTAACAATTAGAAGTTCTGTATTTGACTATTACAAGTTCAGATCTTCAAATTATTATTTGCAATCTTAGTTTGAATTTAATCATTCGAAGTTCTGTATTTACCTATTACAGGTTCAGATCTTCAAGTAATAATTTGCACTAGTACTTTGTATTTAACAATTCGAAGTTCTGTATTTGACTATTACAAGTTCAGATCTTCAAGTTATAATTTGAATTATAATTATAAGCTATCAATTTTAAGTTCTGTATTTGACTATTACAAGTTCAGATCTTCAAGTTATAATTTGAATTATAATTATAAGCTATCAATTTTAAGTTCTGTATTTGACAATTACAAGTTCAGATCTTCAAGTTATAATTTGCAATAATAATTAGAAGCTATCAATTTTAAGTGCTGTATTTGACAATTACTAGTTCAGATCTTCAAGTAATAATTTTCACTAATAATTTGTATTTAACAATTAGAAGTTCTGCATTTGACTATTACAAGTTCAGATCTTCAAATTATTATTTGCAATCTTAGTTTGAATTTAATCATTCGAAGATCTGTATTTACCTATTACAGGTTCAGATCTTCAAGTTATAATTTGCAATCACAAATTGTATTTAACAATGCTAAGTTGCGTATTTGTCTATTACAAGTTCAGATCTTCAAATTATAATTTGCAATAATAATTATAAGCTATCAATTTTAAGTTCTGTATTTGACAATTACAAGTACAGATCTTCAAACTATTATTTGCAATAATAATTAGAAGCTATCAATTTTAAGTTCTGCATTTGACAATTACAAGTTCAGATCTTCAAGTTATTATTTGCAATAATAATTAGAAGCTATTAATTTTAAGTTCTGTATTTGACAATTACAAGTTCAGATCTTCAAGTTATGATTTGAAATAATAATTAGAAGCTATCAATTTTAAGTTCTGTATTTGATAATTACAAGTTCAGATCTTCAAGTTATAATTTGCACTAATAATTTGTATTTAACAATTAGAAGTTCTGTATTTGACAATTACACGTTCAGATCTTCAAGTTATAATTTGCAATAATAATTAGAAGCTATCAATTTTAAGTTCTGTATTTGACAATTACAAGGTCAGATCTTCAAGTTATAATTTGCACTAATAATTTGTATTTAACAATTAGTAGTTCAGTATTTGACAATTACAAGTTAGGATCTTCAAGTTATAATTTGCAATAATAATTAGAAGCTACCAATTTTAAGTTCTGTATTTGACAATTACAAGTTCAGATCTCCAAGTTATAATTTGAAATAATAATTAGAAGCTATCAATTTTAAGTTCTGTATTTGACAATTACAAGTTCAGATCTTCAAGTTATAATTTGCAATAATAATTAGAAGCTATCAATTTTAAGTGCTGTATTTGACAATTACTAGTTCAGATCTTCAAGTAATAATTTTCACTAATAATTTGTATTTAACAATTAGAAGTTCTGTATTTGACAATTACCAGTTCAGATCTTCAAGTTATAATTTGCAATAATAATTAGAAGCTATCAATTTTAAGTTCTGTATTTGACAATTACTAGTTCAGATCTTCAAGTTATAATTTGCACTAATAATTTGTATTTAACAATTAGAAGTTCTGTATTTGACTATTACAAGTTCAGATCTTCAAGTTATAATTTGCAATAATAATTAGAAGCTATCAATTTTAAGTTCTGTATTTGACAATTACAAGTTCAGATCTTCAAGTTATAATTTGAAATAATAATTTGAATTTAACAAATCTAAGGTCTGTAATTCACTAGTACAAGTTCAGATCTTCAAGTTATAATTTGCAATAATAATTAGAAGCTATCAATTTTAAGTCCTGTATTTGACAATTACTAGTTCAGATCTTCAAGTTATAATTTGAAATAATAATTTGAATTTAACAAATCTAAGTTCTGTAATTCACTATTACAAGTTCAGATCTTCAAGTTACAATTTACAATAATAATTAGAAGCTATCAATTTTAAGTTCTGTATTTGACAATTACAAGGTCAGATCTTCAAGTTATAAATTGCACTAATAATTTGTATTTAACAATTAGAAGTTCTGTATTTGACAATTACAAGTTCAGATCTTCAAGTTATAATTTGCAATAATAATTAGAAGCTATCAATTTTAAGTTCTGTATTTGACAATTACAAGTTCAGATCTCCAAGTTATAATTTGAAATAATAATTAGAAGCTATCAATTTTAAGTTCTGTATTTGACAATTACAAGTTCAGATCTTCAAGTTATAATTTGCAATAATAATTAGAAGCTATCAATTTTAAGTGCTGTATTTGACAATTACTAGTTCTGATCTTCAAGTAATAATTTTACACTAATAATTTGTATTTAACAATTAGAAGTTCTGTATTTACCTATTACAGGTTCAGATCTTCAAGTTATAATTTGCAATCACAATTTGTATTTAACAATGCTAAGTTGCGTATTTGTCTATTACAAGTTCAGATCTTCAAATTATAATTTGCAATAATAATTATAAGCTATCAATTTTAAGTTCTGTATTTGACAATTACAAGTACAGATCTTCAAACTATTATTTGCAATAATAATTAGAAGCTATCAATTTTAAGTTCTGCATTTGACAATTACAAGTTCAGATCTTCAAGTTATTATTTGCAATAATAATTAGAAGCTATTAATTTTAAGTTCTGTATTTGACAATTACAAGTTCAGATCTTCAAGTTATGATTTGAAATAATAATTAGAAGCTATCAATTTTAAGTTCTGTATTTGATAATTACAAGTTCAGATCTTCAAGTTATAATTTGCACTAATAATTTGTATTTAACAATTAGAAGTTCTGTATTTGACAATTACACGTTCAGATCTTCAAGTTATAATTTGCAATAATAATTAGAAGCTATCAATTTTAAGTTCTGTATTTGACAATTACAAGGTCAGATCTTCAAGTTATAATTTGCACTAATAATTTGTATTTAACAATTAGTAGTTCTGTATTTGACAATTACAAGTTAGGATCTTCAAGTTATAATTTGCAATAATAATTAGAAGCTACCAATTTTAAGTTCAGTATTTGACAATTACAAGTTCAGATCTCCAAGTTATAATTTGAAATAATAATTAGAAGCTATCAATTTTAAGTTCTGTATTTGACAATTACAAGTTCAGATCTTCAAGTTATAATTTGCAATAATAATTAGAAGCTATCAATTTTAAGTGCTGTATTTGACAATTACTAGTTCAGATCTTCAAGTAATAATTTTCACTAATAATTTGTATTTAACAATTAGAAGTTCTGTATTTGACAATTACCAGTTCAGATCTTCAAGTTATAATTTGCAATAATAATTAGAAGCTATCAATTTTAAGTTCTGTATTTGACAATTACTAGTTCAGATCTTCAAGTTATAATTTGCACTAATAATTTGTATTTAACAATTAGAAGTTCTGTATTTGACTATTACAAGTTCAGATCTTCAAGTTATAATTTGCAATAATAATTAGAAGCTATCAATTTTAAGTTCTGTATTTGACAATTACAAGTTCAGATCTTCAAGTTATAATTTGAAATAATAATTTGAATTTAACAAATCTAAGTTCTGTAATTCACTAGTACAAGTTCAGATCTTCAAGTTATAATTTGCAATAATAATTAGAAGCTATCAATTTTAAGTCCTGTATTTGACAATTACTAGTTCAGATCTTCAAGTTATAATTTGAAATAATAATTTGAATTTAACAAATCTAAGTTCTGTAATTCACTATTACAAGTTCAGATCTTCAAGTTACAATTTACAATAATAATTAGAAGCTATCAATTTTAAGTTCTGTATTTGACAATTACAAGGTCAGATCTTCAAGTTATAAATTGCACTAATAATTTGTATTTAACAATTAGAAGTTCTGTATTTGACAATTACAAGTTCAGATCTTCAAGTTATAATTTGCAATAATAATTAGAAGCTATCAATTTTAAGTTCTGTATTTGACAATTACAAGTTCAGATCTCCAAGTTATAATTTGAAATAATAATTAGAAGCTATCAATTTTAAGTTCTGTATTTGACAATTACAAGTTCAGATCTTCAAGTTATAATTTGCAATAATAATTAGAAGCTATCAATTTTAAGTGCTGTATTTGACAATTACTAGTTCTGATCTTCAAGTAATAATTTTACACTAATAATTTGTATTTAACAATTAGAAGTTCTGTATTTGACTATTACAAGTTCAGATCTTCAAATTATTATTTGCAATCTTAGTTTGAATTTAATCATTCGAAGTTCTGTATTTACCTATTACAGGTTCAGATCTTCAAGTTATAATTTGCAATCACAATTTGTATTTAACAATGCTAAGTTGCGTATTTGTCTATTACAAGTTCAGATCTTCAAATTATAATTTGCAATAATAATTATAAGCTATCAATTTTAAGTTCTGTATTTGACAATTACAAGTACAGATCTTCAAACTATTATTTGCAATAATAATTAGAAGCTATCAATTTTAAGTTCTGCATTTGACAATTACAAGTTCAGATCTTCAAGTTATTATTTGCAATAATAATTAGAAGCTATTAATTTTAAGTTCTGTATTTGACAATTACAAGTTCAGATCTTCAAGTTATGATTTGAAATAATAATTAGAAGCTATCAATTTTAAGTTCTGTATTTGATAATTACAAGTTCAGATCTTCAAGTTATAATTTGCACTAATAATTTGTATTTAACAATTAGAAGTTCTGTATTTGACAATTACACGTTCAGATCTTCAAGTTATAATTTGCAATAATAATTAGAAGCTATCAATTTTAAGTTCTGTATTTGACAATTACAAGGTCAGATCTTCAAGTTATAATTTGCACTAATAATTTGTATTTAACAATTAGTAGTTCTGTATTTGACAATTACAAGTTAGGATCTTCAAGTTATAATTTGCAATAATAATTAGAAGCTACCAATTTTAAGTTCTGTATTTGACAATTACAAGTTCAGATCTCCAAGTTATAATTTGAAATAATAATTAGAAGCTATCAATTTTAAGTTCTGTATTTGACAATTACAAGTTCAGATCTTCAAGTTATAATTTGCAATAATAATTAGAAGCTATCAATTTTAAGTGCTGTATTTGACAATTACTAGTTCAGATCTTCAAGTAATAATTTTCACTAATAATTTGTATTTAACAATTAGAAGTTCTGTATTTGACAATTACCAGTTCAGATCTTCAAGTTATAATTTGCAATAATAATTAGAAGCTATCAATTTTAAGTTCTGTATTTGACAATTACTAGTTCAGATCTTCAAGTTATAATTTGCACTAATAATTTGTATTTAACAATTAGAAGTTCTGTATTTGACTATTACAAGTTCAGATCTTCAAGTTATAATTTGCAATAATAATTAGAAGCTATCAATTTTAAGTTCTGTATTTGACAATTACAAGTTCAGATCTTCAAGTTATAATTTGAAATAATAATTTGAATTTAACAAATCTAAGTTCTGTAATTCACTAGTACAAGTTCAGATCTTCAAGTTATAATTTGCAATAATAATTAGAAGCTATCAATTTTAAGTTCTGTATTTGACAATTACTAGTTCAGATCTTCAAGTTATAATTTGAAATAATAATTTGAATTTAACAAATCTAAGTTCTGTAATTCACTATTACAAGTTCAGATCTTCAAGTTACAATTTACAATAATAATTAGAAGCTATCAATTTTAAGTTCTGTATTTGACAATTACAAGGTCAGATCTTCAAGTTATAAATTGCACTAATAATTTGTATTTAACAATTAGAAGTTCTGTATTTGACAATTACAAGTTCAGATCTTCAAGTTATAATTTGCAATAATAATTAGAAGCTATCAATTTTAAGTTCTGTATTTGACAATTACAAGTTCAGATCTCCAAGTTATAATTTGAAATAATAATTAGAAGCTATCAATTTTAAGTTCTGTATTTGACAATTACAAGTTCAGATCTTCAAGTTATAATTTGCAATAATAATTAGAAGCTATCAATTTTAAGTGCTGTATTTGACAATTACTAGTTCTGATCTTCAAGTAATAATTTTACACTAATAATTTGTATTTAACAATTAGAAGTTCTGTATTTGACTATTACAAGTTCAGATCTTCAAATTATTATTTGCAATCTTAGTTTGAATTTAATCATTCGAAGTTCTGTATTTACCTATTACAGGTTCAGATCTTCAAGTTATAATTTGCAATCACAATTTGTATTTAACAATGCTAAGTTGCGTATTTGTCTATTACAAGTTCAGATCTTCAAATTATAATTTGCAATAATAATTAGAAGCTATCAATTTTAAGTTCTGTATTTGACAATTACAAGTTCAGATCTTCAAGTTATTATTTGCAATAATAATTAGAAGCTATCAATTTTAAGTTCTGTATTTGACAATTACAAGTTCAGATCTTCAAGTTATAATTTGCAATAATAATTAGAAGCTATCAATTTTAAGTGCTGTATTTGACAATTACTAGTTCAGATCTTCAAGTAATAATTTGCACTAATAATTTGTATTTAACAATTAGAAGTTCTGTATTTGACTATTACAAGTTCAGATCTTCAAATTATTATTTGCAATAATAATTAGAAGCTATCAATTTTAAGTTCTGTATTTGACAATTACAAGTTCAGATCTCAATGTTATAATTTGAAATAATAATTAGAAGCTATCAATTTTAAGTTCTGTATTTGACAATTACAAGTTCAGATCTTCAAGTTATAATTTGCAATAATAATTAGAAGCTATCAATTTTAAGTTCTGTATTTGACAATTACAAGTGCAGATCTTCAAGTTATAATTTGCAATAATAATTAGAAGCTATCAATTTTAAGTTCTGTATTTGACAATTACAAGTTCAGATCTTCAAGTTATAATTTGCAATAATAATTTGTATTTAACAATTCGAAGTTCTGTATTTGACTATTACAAGTTCAGATCTTCAAATTATTATTTGCAATCCTAGTCTGAATTTAACAATTCGAAGTTCTGTATTTACCTACTACAAGTTCAGATCTTCAAGTTATAATTTGAAATAATAATTTATATTTAACAAATCTAAGTTCTGTAATTCACTATTACAAGTTCAGATCTTCAAGTTATAATTTGCAATAATAATTGGTATTTAACAATTCGAAGTTCTATATTTGACTATTACAAGTCCAGATCTTCAAATTATTATTTACAATCTTAGTTTGTATTTAACAATTCGAAGTTCTGTATTTACCTAATACAAGTTAAGATCTTCAAGTTATAATTTGTACTAATAATTTGGATTTAACAATTCGAAGTTTTGTATTTGACTATTACAAGTTCAGATCTTCAAATTAATATTTGCAATCTTAGTTTGAATTTAACAATTCGAAGTTCTGTATTTACCTAATACAAGTTAAGATCTTCAAGTTATAATTTGTACTAATAATTTGGATTTAACAATTCGAAGTTCTGTATTTGACTATTACAAGTTCAGATCTTCAAATTATTATTTGCAGTCTTAGTTTGTATTTAACAATTCGAAGTTCTGTATTTACCTAGTACAAGTTCAGTTCTTCAAGTTATAATTTGCAATAATAATTAGAAGCTATCAATTTTAAGTTCTGTATTTGACAATTACAAGTTCAGATCTTCAAGTTATAATTTGCAATAATAATTTGTATTTAACAATTCGAAGTTCTGTATTTGACTATTACAAGTTCAGATCTTCAAATTATTATTTGCAATCCTAGTTTGAATTTAACAATTCGAAGTTCTGTATTTACCTACTACAAGTTCAGATCTTCAAGTTATAATTTGAAATAATAATTTATATTTAGCAAATCTAAGTTCTGTACTTCACTATTACAAGTTCAGATCTTCAAGTTATAATTTGCAATAATAATTAGAAGCTATCAATTTTAAGTTCTGTATTTGACAATTACAAGTTCAAATCTTCAAGTTATAATTTGCACTAATAATTTGTATTTAACAATTCGAAGTTCTATATTTGACTATTACAAGTCCAGATCTTCAAATTATTATTTACAATCTTAGTTTGTATTTAACAATTCGAAGTTCTGTATTTACCTAATACAAGTTAAGATCTTCAAGTTATAATTTGTACTAATAATTTGGATTTAACAATTCGAAGTTCTGTATTTGACTATTACAAGTTCAGATCTTCAAATTAATATTTGCAATCTTAGTTTGAATTTAACAATTCGAAGTTCTGTGTTTACCTAATACAAGTTAAGATCTTCAAGTTATAATTTGTACTAATAATTTGGACTTAACAATTCGAAGTTCTGTATTTGACTATTACAAGTTCAGATCTTCAAATTATTATTTGCAGTCTTAGTTTGTATTTAACAATTCGAAGTTCTGTATTTACCTACTACAAGTTCAGATCTTCAAGTTATAATTTGCAATAATATTTAGAAGCTATCAATTTTAGTTCTGTATTTGACAATTACAAGTTCAGATCTTCAAGTTATAATTTGCAATAATAATTTGTATTTAACAATTCGAAGTTCTGTATTTGACTATTACAAGTTCAGATCTTCAAATTATTATTTGCAATCCTAGTTTGAATTTAACAATTCGAAGTTCTGTATTTACCTACTACAAGTTCAGATCTTCAAGTTATAATTTGAAATAATAATTTATATTTAGCAAATCTAAGTTCTGTACTTCACTATTACAAGTTCAGATCTTCAAGTTATAATTTGCAATAATAATTAGAAGCAGTCAATTTTAAGTTCTGTATTTGACAATTACAAGTTCAAATCTTCAAGTTATAATTTGCACTAATAATTTGTATTTAACAATTCGAAGTTCTATATTTGACTATTACAAGTCCAGATCTTCAAATTATTATTTACAATCTTAGTTTGTATTTAACAATTCGAAGTTCTGTATTTACCTAATACAAGTTAAGATCTTCAAGTTATAATTTGTACTAATAATTTGGATTTAACAATTCGAAGTTCTGTATTTGACTATTACAAGTTCAGATCTTCAAATTAATATTTGCAATCTTAGTTTGAATTTAACAATTCGAAGTTCTGTGTTTACCTAATACAAGTTAAGATCTTCAAGTTATAATTTGTACTAATAATTTGGACTTAACAATTCGAAGTTCTGTATTTGACTATTACAAGTTCAGATCTTCAAATTATTATTTGCAGTCTTAGTTTGTATTTAACAATTCGAAGTTCTGTATTTACCCACTACAAGTTCAGATCTTCAAGTTATAATTTGCAATAATATTTAGAAGCTATCAATTTTAGTTCTGTATTTGACAATTACAAGTTCAGATCTTCAAGTTATAATTTGCAATAATAATTTGTATTTAACAATTCGAAGTTCTGTATTTGACTAATACAAGTTCAGATCTTCAAATTATTATTTGCAATCTTAGTTTGAATTTAACAATTTGAAGTTCTGTATTTACCTAATACAAGTTAAGATCTTCAAGTTATAATTTGCACTAATAATTTGGATTTAACAATTCGAAGTTCTGTATTTGACTATTACAAGTTCAGATCTTCAAATTATTATTTGCAGTCTTAGTATGTATTTAACAATTCGAAGTTCTGTATTTACCTACTACAAGTTCAGATCTTCAAGTTATAATTTGCAATAATAATTAGAAGCTATCAATTTTAAGTTCTGTATTTGACAATTACAAGTTCAGATCTTCAAGTTATAATTTGCAATAATAATTTGTATTTAACAATTCGAAGTTCTGTATTTGACTAATTCAAGTTCAGATCTTCAAATTATTATTTGCAATCCTAGTTTGAATTTAACAATTCGAAGTTCTGTATTTACCTACTACAAGTTCAGATCTTCAAGTTATAATTTGAAATAATAATTTATATTTAACAAATCTAAGTTCTGTAATTCACTATTACAAGTTCAGATCTTCAAGTTATAATTTGCTATAATAATTTGTATTTAACAATTCGAAGTTCTATATTTGACTATTACAAGTCCAGATCTTCAAATTATTATTTACAATCTTAGTTTGTATTTAACAATTCGAAGTTCTGTATTTACCTAATACAAGTTAAGATCTTCAAGTTATAATTTGTACTAATAATTTGGATTTAACAATTCGAAGTTCTGTATTTGACTATTACAAGTTCAGATCTTCAAATTAATATTTGCAATCTTAGTTTGAATTTAACAATTCGAAGTTCTGTATTTTCCTAATACAAGTTAAGATCTTCAAGTTATAATTTGTACTAATAATTTGGATTTAACAATTCGAAGTTCTGTATTTGACTATTACAAGATCAGATCTTCAAATTGTTATTTGCAGTCTTAGTTTGTATTTAACAATTCGAAGTTCTGTATTTACCTAGTACAAGTTCAGATCTTCAAGTTATAATTTGCAATAATAATTAGAAGCTATCAATTTTAAGTTCTGTATTTGACAATTACAAGTTCAGATCTTCAAGTTATAATTTGAAATAATAATTTGTATTTAACAATTCGAAGTTCTGTATTTGACTATTACAAGTTCAGATCTTCAAATTATTATTTGCAATCCTAGTTTGAATTTAACAATTCGAAGTTCTGTATTTACCTACTTCAAGTTCAGATCTTCAAGTTATAATTTGAAATAATAATTTATATTTAGCAAATCTAAGTTCTGTACTTCACTATTACAAGTTCAGATCTTCAAGTTATAATTTGCAATAATAATTAGAAGCTATCAATTTTAAGTTCTGTATTTTACAATTACAAGTTCAGATCTTCAAGTTATAATTTGCAATAATAATTTGTATTTAACAATTCGAAGTTCTCTATTTGACTATTACAAGTTCAGATCTTCAAATTATTATTTGCAATCTTAATTTGAATTTAACAATTTGAAGTTCTGTATTTAATTAATACAAGTTGAGATCTTCAAGTTATAATTTGTACTAATAATTTGGATTTAACAATTCGAAGTTCTGTATTTGACTATTACAAGTTCAGATCTTCAAATTATTATTTGCAGTCTTAGTTTGTATTTAACAATTCGAAGTTCTGTATTTACCTACTACAAGTTCAGATCTTCAAGTTATAATTTGCAATAATAATTAGAAGCTATCAATTTTAGTTCTGTATTTGACAATTACAAGTTCAGATCTTCAAGTTATAATTTGCAATAATAATTTGTATTTAACAATTCGAAGTTCTGTATTTGACTAATACAAGTTCAGATCTTCAAATTATTATTTGCAATCTTAGTTTGAATTTAACAATTTGAAGTTCTGTATTTACCTAATACAAGTTAAGATCTTCAAGTTATAATTTGCACTAATAATTTGGATTTAACAATTCGAAGTTCTGTATTTGACTATTACAAGTTCAGATCTTCAAATTATTATTTGCAGTCTTAGTATGTATTTAACAATTCGAAGTTCTGTATTTACCTACTACAAGTTCAGATCTTCAAGTTATAATTTGCAATAATAATTAGAAGCTATCAATTTTAAGTTCTGTATTTGACAATTACAAGTTCAGATCTTCAAGTTATAATTTGCAATAATAATTTGTATTTAACAATTCGAAGTTCTGTATTTGACTATTACAAGTTCAGATCTTCAAATTATTATTTGCAATCCTAGTTTGAATTTAACAATTCGAAGTTCTGTATTTATACCTACTACAAGTTCAGATCTTCAAGTTAAAATTTGAAATAATAATTTATATTTAACAAATCTAAGTTCTGTAATTCACTATTACAAGTTCAGATCTTCAAGTTATAATTTGCAATAATAATTTGTATTTAACAATTCGAAGTTCTATATTTGACTATTACAAGTCCAGATCTTCAAATTATTATTTACAATCTTAGTTTGTAATTAACAATTCGAAGTTCTGTATTTACCTAATACAAGTTAAGATCTTCAAGTTATAATTTGTACTAATAATTTGGATTTAACAATTCGAAGTTCTGTATTTGACTATTACAAGTTCAGATCTTCAAATTAATATTTGCAATCTTAGTTTGAATTTAACAATTCGAAGTTCTGTATTTACCTAATACAAGTTAAGATCTTCAAGTTATAATTTGTACTAATAATTTGGATTTAACAATTCGAAGTTCTGTATTTGACTATTACAAGTTCAGATCTTCAAATTATTATTTGCAGTCTTAGTTTGTATTTAACAATTCGAAGTTCTGTATTTACCTAGTACAAGTTCAGATCTTCAAGTTATAATTTGCAATAATAATTAGAAGCTATCAATTTTAAGTTCTGTATTTGACAATTACAAGTTCAGATCTTCAAGTTATAATTTGCACTAATAATTTGGATTTAACAATTCGAAGTTCTGTATTTGACTATTACAAGTTCAGATCTTCAAATTATTATTTGCAGTCTTAGTTTGAATTTAACAATTTGAAGTTCTGTATTTACCTAATACAAGTTAAGATCTTCAAGTTATAATTTGCACTAATAATTTGGATTTAACAATTCGAAGTTCTGTATTTGACTATTACAAGTTCAGATCTTCAAATTATTATTTGCAGTCTTAGTATGTATTTAACAATTCGAAGTTCTGTATTTACCTACTACAAGTTCAGATCTTCAAGTTATAATTTGCAATAATAATTAGAAGCTATCAATTTTAAGTTCTGTATTTGACAATTACAAGTTCAGATCTTCAAGTTATAATTTGCAATAATAATTTGTATTTAACAATTCGAAGTTCTGTATTTGACTATTACAAGTTCAGATCTTCAAATTATTATTTGCAATCCTAGTTTGAATTTAACAATTCGAAGTTCTGTATTTACCTACTACAAGTTCAGATCTTCAAGTTATAATTTGAAATAATAATTTATATTTAACAAATCTAAGTTCTGTAATTCACTATTACAAGTTCAGATCTTCAAGTTATAATTTGCAATAATAATTTGTATTTAACAATTCGAAGTTCTATATTTGACTATTACAAGTCCAGATCTTCAAATTATTATTTACAATCTTAGTTTGTATTTAACAATTCGAAGTTCTGTATTTACCTAATACAAGTTAAGATCTTCAAGTTATAATTTGTACTAATAATTTGGATTTAACAATTCGAAGTTCTGTATTTGACTATTACAAGTTCAGATCTTCAAATTAATATTTGCAATCTTAGTTTGAATTTAACAATTCGAAGTTCTGTGTTTACCTAATACAAGTTAAGATCTTCAAGTTATAATTTGTACTAATAATTTGGATTTAACAATTCGAAGTTCTGTATTTGACTATTACAAGTTCAGATCTTCAAGTTATAATTTGTACTAATAATTTGGATTTAACAATTCGAAGTTCTGTATTTGACTATTACAAGTTCAGATCTTCAAATTATTATTTGCAGTCTTAGTTTGTATTTAACAATTCGAAGTTCTGTATTTACCTAATACAAGTTAAGATCTTCAAGTTATAATTTGTACTAATAATTTGGATTTAACAATTCGAAGTTTTGTATTTCACTATTACAAGTTCAGATCTTCAAATTAATATTTGCAATCTTAGTTTGAATTTAACAATTCGAAGTTCTGTGTTTACCTAATACAAGTTAAGATCTTCAAGTTATAATTTGTACTAATAATTTGGATTTAACAATTCGAAGTTCTGTATTTGACTATTACAAGTTCAGATCTTCAAATTATTATTTGCAGTCTTAGTTTGTATTTAACAATTCGAAGTTTTGTATTTACCTACTACAAGTTCAGATCTTCAAGTTATAATTTGCATTAATAATTAGAAGCTATCAATTTTAGTTCTGTATTTGACAATTACAAGTTCAGATCTTCAAGTTATAATTTGCAATAATAATTTGTATTTAACAATTCGAAGTTCTGTATTTGACTAATACAAGTTCAGATCTTCAAATTATTATTTGCAATCTTAGTTTGAATTTAACAATTTGAAGTTCTGTATTTACCTAATACAAGTTAAGATCTTCAAGTTATAATTTGCACTAATAATTTGGATTTAACAATTCGAAGTTCTGTATTTGACTATTACAAGTTCAGATCTTCAAATTATTATTTGCAGTCTTAGTATGTATTTAACAATTCGAAGTTCTGTATTTACCTACTACAAGTTCAGATCTTCAAGTTATAATTTGCAATAATAATTAGAAGCTATCAATTTTAAGTTCTGTATTTGACAATTACAAGTTCAGATCTTCAAGTTATAATTTGCAATAATAATTTGTATTTAACAATTCGAAGTTCTGTATTTGACTATTACAAGTTCAGATCTTCAAATTATTATTTGCAATCCTAGTTTGAATTTAACAATTCGAAGTTCTGTATTTACCTACTACAAGTTCAGATCTTCAAGTTATAATTTGAAATAATAATTTATATTTAACAAATCTAAGTTCTGTAATTCACTATTACAAGTTCAGATCTTCAAGTTATAATTTGCAATAATAATTTGTATTTAACAATTCGAAGTTCTATATTTGACTATTACAAGTCCAGATCTTCAAATTATTATTTACAATCTTAGTTTGTATTTAACAATTCGAAGTTCTGTATTTACCTAATACAAGTTAAGATCTTCAAGTTATAATTTGTACTAATAATTTGGATTTAACAATTCGAAGTTCTGTATTTGACTATTACAAGTTCAGATCTTCAAATTAATATTTGCAATCTTAGTTTGAATTTAACAATTCGAAGTTCTGTATTTACCTAATACAAGTTAAGATCTTCAAGTTATACTTTGTACTAATAATTTGGATTTAACAATTCGAAGTTCTGTATAAGACTATTACAAGTTCAGATCTTCAAATTATTATTTGCAGTCTTAGTTTGTATTTAACAATTCGAAGTTCTGTATTTACCTAGTACAAGTTCAGATCTTCAAGTTATAATTTGCAATAATAATTAGAAGCTATCAATTTTAAGTTCTGTATTTGACAATTACAAGTTCAGATCTTCAAGTTATAATTTGCAATAATAATTTGTATTTAACAATTCGAAGTTCTGTATTTGACTATTACAAGTTCAGATCTTCAAATTATTATTTGCAATCCTAGTTTGAATTTAACAATTCGAAGTTCTGTATTTACCTACTACAAGTTCAGATCTTCAAGTTATAATTTGAAATAATAATTTATATTTAGCAAATCTAAGTTCTGTACTTCACTATTACAAGTTCAGATCTTCAAGTTATAATTTGCAATAATAATTAGAAGCTATCAATTTTAAGTTCTGTATTTGACAATTACAAGTTCAGATCTTCAAGTTATAATTTGCACTAATAATTTGTATTTAACAATTCGAAGTTCTGTATTTGACTATTACAAGTCCAGATCTTCAAATTATTATTTACAATCTTAGTTTGTATTTAACAATTCGAAGTTCTGTATTTACCTACTACAAGTTCAGATCTTCAAGTTATAATTTGTACTAATAATTTGGATTTAACAATTCGAAGTTCTGTATTTGACTATTACAAGTTCAGATCTTTCTAGTTATAATTTGCAATAATAATTAGAAGCTATCAATTTTAAGTTCTGTATTTGACAATTACAAGTTCAGATCTTCATGTTATAATTTGCAATAATAATTTGTATTTAACAATACGAAGTTCTGTATTTGACTATTACAAGTTCAGATCTTCATAGTATTATTTGCAATCCTAGTTTGAATTTAACAATTCGAAGTTCTGTATTTACCTACTACGAGTTCAGATCTTCAAGTTATAATGTGAAATAATAATTTATATTTAACAAATCTAAGTTCTGTAATTTACTATTACAAATTCAGATCTTCAAGTTATAATTTGCAATAATAATTAGAAGCTATCAATTTTAAGTTCTGTATTTGACAATTAGAAGTTCAGATCTTCAAGTTATAATTTGCAATAATAATTTGTATTTAACAATTCGAAGTTCTCTATTTGACTATTACAAGTTCAGATCTTCAAATTATTATTTGCAATCTTAATTTGAATTTAACAATTTGAAGTTCTGTATTTAATTAATACAAGTTAAGATCTGCAAGTTATAATTTGTACTAATAATTTGGATTTAACAATTCGAAGTTCTGTATTTGACTATTACAAGTTCAGATCTTCAATTTACTATTTGCAGTCTTAGTTTGTATTTAACAATTCGAAGTTCTGTATTTACCTACTACAAGTTCAGATCTTCAAGTTATAATTTGTACTAATAATTTGGATTTAACAATTCGAAGTTCTGTATTTGACTATTACAAGTTCAGATCTTCAAATAATTATTTGCAATCTTAGTTTGTATTTAACAATTCGAAGTTCTGTATTTACCTACTACAAGTTCAGATCTTCAAGTTATAATTTGCAATAATAATTAGAAGCTATCAATTTTAAGTTCTGTATTTGACAATTACAAGTTCAGATCTTCAAGTTATAATTTGCACTAATAATTTGTATTTAACAATTCGAAGTTCTATATTTGACTATTACAAGTCCAGATCTTCAAATTATTATTTACAATCTTAGTTTGTATTTAACAATTCGAAGTTCTGTATTTACCTAATACAAGTTAAGATCTTCAAGTTATAATTTGTACTAATAATTTGGATTTAACAATTCGAAGTTCTGTATTTGACTATTACAAGTTCAGATCTTCAAATTAATATTTGCAATCTTAGTTTGAATTTAACAATTCGAAGTTCTGTATTTACCTAATACAAGTTAAGATCTTCAAGTTATAATTTGTACTAATAATTTGGATTTAACAATTCGAAGTTCTGTATTTGACTATTACAAGTTCAGATCTTCAAATTATTATTTGCAGTCTTAGTTTGTATTTAACAATTCGAAGTTCTGTATTTACCTATTACAAGTTCAGATCTTCAAGTTATAATTTGCAATAATAATTAGAAGCTATCAATTTTAGTTCTGTATTTGACAATTACAAGTTCAGATCTTCAAGTTATAATTTGCAATAATAATTTGTATTTAACAATTCGAAGTTCTGTATTTGACTAATACAAGTTCAGATCTTCAAATTATTATTTGCAATCTTAGTTTGAATTTAACAATTTGAAGTTCTGTATTTACCTAATACAAGTTAAGATCTTCAAGTTATAATTTGCACTAATAATTTGGATTTAACAATTCGAAGTTCTGTAATTGACTATTACAAGTTCAGATCTTCAAATTATTATTTGCAGTCTTAGTATGTATTTAACAATTCGAAGTTCTGTATTTACCTACTACAAGTTCAGATCTTCAAGTTATAATTTGCAATAATAATTAGAAGCTATCAATTTTAAGTTCTGTATTTGACAATTACAAGTTCAGATCTTCAAGTTATAATTTGCAATAATAATTTGGATTTAACAATTCGAAGTTCTGTATTTGACAATTACAAGTTCAGATCTTCAATTTATTATTTGCAGTCTTAGTTTGTATTTAACAATTTGAAGTTCTGTATTTAATTAATACAAGTTGAGATCTTCAAGTTATAATTTGTACTAATAATTTGTATTTAACAATTAGAAGTTCTGTATTTGACAATTACAAGTTCAGATCTTCAAGTTATAATTTGCAATAATAATTAGAAGCTATCAATTTTAAGTTCTGTATTTGACAATTACTAGTTCAGATCTTCAAGTTATAATTTGCACTTATAATTTGTATTTAACAATTAGAAGTTCTGTATTTGACTATTACAAGTTCAGATCTTCAAGTTATAATTTGCAATAATAATTAGAAGCTATCAATTTTAAGTTCTGTATTTGACAATTACAAGTTCAGATCTTCAAGTTATAATTTGAAATAATAATTAGAAGCTATCAATTTTAAGTTCTGTATTTGACAATTACAAGTTCAGATCTTCAAGTTATAATTTGCAATAATAATTAGAAGCTCTCAATTTTAAGTTCTGTATTTGACAATTACAAGTTCAGATCTTCAAGTTATAATTTACAATAATAATTAGAAGCTATCAATTTTAAGTTCTGTATTTGACAATTAAAAGTTCAGATCTTCAAGTTATAATTTGCAATAATAATTAGAAGCTATCAATTTTAAGTTCTGTATTTGACAATTACTAGTTCAGATCTTCAAGTTATAATTTGAAATAATAATTTGAATTTAACAAATCTAAGTTCTGTAATTCACTATTACAAGTTCAGATCTTCAAGTTATAATTTACAATAATAATTAGAAGCTATCAATTTTAAGTTCTGTATTTGACAATTACAAGGTCAGATCTTCAAGTTATAATTTGCACTAATAATTTGTATTTAACAATTAGAAGTTCTGTATTTGACAATTACAAGTTCAGATCTTCAAGTTATAATTTGCAATAATAATTAGAAGCTATCAATTTTAAGTTCTGTATTTGACAATTACAAGTTCAGATCTCCAAGTTATAATTTGAAATAATAATTTGAATTTAACAAATCTAAGTTCTGTAATTCACTAGTACAAGTTCAGATCTTCAAGTTATAATTTGCAATAATAATTAGAAGCTATCAATTTTAAGTTCTGTATTTGACAATTACTAGTTCAGATCTTCAAGTTATAATTTGAAATAATAATTTGAATTTAACAATTAGAAGTTCTGTATTTGACAATTACAAGTTCAGATCTTCAAGTTATTATTTGCAATAATAATTAGAAGCTATCAATTTTAAGTTCTGTATTTGACAATTACAAGTTCAGATCTTCAAGTTATAATTTGCAATAATAATTAGAAGCTATCAATTTTAAGTGCTGTATTTGACAATTACTAGTTCAGATCTTCAAGTTATAATTTGCACTAATAATTTGTATTTAACAATTAGAAGTTCTGTATTTGACTATTACAAGTTCAGATCTTCAAATTATTATTTGCAATAATAATTAGAAGCTATCAATTTTAAGTTCTGTATTTGACAATTACAAGTTCAGATCTCCAAGTTATAATTTGAAATAATAATTTGAATTTAACAAATCTAAGTTCTGTAATTCACTATTACAAGTTCAGATCTTCAAGTTATAATTTACAATAATAATTAGAAGCTATCAATTAGAAGTTCTGTATTTGACAATTACACGTTCAGATCTTCAAGTTATAATTTGCAATAATAATTAGAAGCTATCAATTTTAAGTTCTGTATTTGACAATTACAAGGTCAGATCTTCAAGTTATAATTTGCACTAATAATTTGTATTTAACAATTAGAAGTTCTGTATTTGACAATTACAAGTTAGGATCTTCAAGTTATAATTTGCAATAATAATTAGAAGCTACCAATTTTAAGTTCTGTATTTGACAATTACAAGTTCAGATCTCCAAGTTATAATTTGAAATAATAATTAGAAGCTATCAATTTTAAGTTCTGTATTTGACAATTACAAGTTCAGATCTTCAAGTTATAATTTGCAATAATAATTAGAAGCTATCAATTTTACGTGCTGTATTTGACAATTACTAGTTCAGATCTTCAAGTAATAATTTTCACTAATAATTTGTATTTAACAATTAGAAGTTCTGTATTTGACTATTACAAGTTCAGATCTTCAAATTATTATTTGCAATCTTAGTTTGAATTTAATCATTCGAAGTTCTGTATTTACCTATTACAGGTTCAGATCTTCAAGTAATAATTTGCACTAATACTTTGTATTTAACAATTCGAAGTTCTGTATTTGACTATTACAAGTTCAGATCTTCAAGTTATAATTTGAATTATAATTATAAGCTATCAATTTTAAGTTCTGTATTTGACAATTACAAGTACAGATCTTCAAACTATTATTTGCAATAATAATTAGAAGCTATCAATTTTAAGTTCTGCATTTGACAATTACAAGTTCAGATCTTCAAGTTATTATTTGCAATAATAATTAGAAGCTATTAATTTTAAGTTCTGTATTTGACAATTACAAGTTCAGATCTTCAAGTTATAATTTGCAATAATAATTTGTATTTAACAATTCGAAGTTCTGTATTTGACTATTACAAGTTCAGATCTTCAAATTAATATTTGCAATCTTAGTTTGAATTTAACAATTCGAAGTTCTGTATTTACCTAATACAAGTTAAGATCTTCAAGTTATAATTTGCAATAATAATTAGAAGCTATCAATTTTAAGTTCTGTATTTGACAATTACAAGTTCAGATTTTCAAGTTATAATTTGCAATAATAATTTGTATTTAACAATTCGAAGTTCTGTATTTGACTATTACAAGTTCAGATCTTCAAATTATTATTTGCAATCTTAGTTTGAATTTAACAATTTGAAGTTCTGTATTTACCTAATACAAGTTAAGATCTTCAAGTTATAATTTGCACTAATAATTTGGATTTAACAATTCGAAGTTCTGTATTTGACTATTACAAGTTCAGATCTTCAAATTATTATTTGCAGTCTTAGTATGTATTTAACAATTCGAAGTTCTGTATTTACCTACTACAAGTTCAGATCTTCAAGTTATAATTTGCAATAATAATTAGAAGCTATCAATTTTAAGTTCTGTATTTGACAATTACAAGTTCAGATCTTCAAGTTATAATTTGCAATAATAATTTGTATTTAACAATTCGAAGTTCTGTATTTGACTATTACAAGTTCAGATCTTCAAATTATTATTTGCAATCCTAGTTTGAATTTAACAATTCGAAGTTCTGTATTTACCTACTACAAGTTCAGATCTTCAAGTTATAATTTGAAATAATAATTTATATTTAACAAATCTAAGTTCTGTAATTCACTATTACAAGTTCAGATCTTCAAGTTATAATTTGCAATAATAATTTGTATTTAACAATTCGAAGTTCTATATTTGACTATTACAAGTCCAGATCTTCAAATTATTATTTACAATCTTAGTTTGTATTTAACAATTCGAAGTTCTGTATTTACCTAATACAAGTTAAGATCTTCAAGTTATAATTTGTACTAATAATTTGGATTTAACAATTCGAAGTTCTGTATTTGACTATTACAAGTTCAGATCTTCAAATTAATATTTGCAATCTTAGTTTGAATTTAACAATTCGAAGTTCTGTATTTACCTAATACAAGTTAAGATCTTCAAGTTATACTTTGTACTAATAATTTGGATTTAACAATTCGAAGTTCTGTATAAGACTATTACAAGTTCAGATCTTCAAATTATTATTTGCAGTCTTAGTTTGTATTTAACAATTCGAAGTTCTGTATTTACCTAGTACAAGTTCAGATCTTCAAGTTATAATTTGCAATAATAATTAGAAGCTATCAATTTTAAGTTCTGTATTTGACAATTACAAGTTCAGATCTTCAAGTTATAATTTGCAATAATAATTTGTATTTAACAATTCGAAGTTCTGTATTTGACTATTACAAGTTCAGATCTTCAAATTATTATTTGCAATCCTAGTTTGAATTTAACAATTCGAAGTTCTGTATTTACCTACTACAAGTTCAGATCTTCAAGTTATAATTTGAAATAATAATTTATATTTAGCAAATCTAAGTTCTGTACTTCACTATTACAAGTTCAGATCTTCAAGTTATAATTTGCAATAATAATTAGAAGCTATCAATTTTAAGTTCTGTATTTGACAATTACAAGTTCAGATCTTCAAGTTATAATTTGCACTAATAATTTGTATTTAACAATTCGAAGTTCTGTATTTGACTATTACAAGTCCAGATCTTCAAATTATTATTTACAATCTTAGTTTGTATTTAACAATTCGAAGTTCTGTATTTGACTATTACAAGTTCAGATCTTCAAATTATTATTTGCAATCTTAATTTGAATTTAACAATTTGAAGTTCTGTATTTAATTAATACAAGTTAAGATCTGCAAGTTATAATTTGTACTAATAATTTGGATTTAACAATTCGAAGTTCTGTATTTGACTATTACAAGTTCAGATCTTCAATTTACTATTTGCAGTCTTAGTTTGTATTTAACAATTCGAAGTTCTGTATTTACCTACTACAAGTTCAGATCTTCAAGTTATAATTTGTACTAATAATTTGGATTTAACAATTCGAAGTTCTGTATTTGACTATTACAAGTTCAGATCTTCAAATAATTATTTGCAATCTTAGTTTGTATTTAACAATTCGAAGTTCTGTATTTACCTACTACAAGTTCAGATCTTCAAGTTATAATTTGCAATAATAATTAGAAGCTATCAATTTTAAGTTCTGTATTTGACAATTACAAGTTCAGATCTTCAAGTTATAATTTGCACTAATAATTTGTATTTAACAATTCGAAGTTCTATATTTGACTATTACAAGTCCAGATCTTCAAATTATTATTTACAATCTTAGTTTGTATTTAACAATTCGAAGTTCTGTATTTACCTAATACAAGTTAAGATCTTCAAGTTATAATTTGTACTAATAATTTGGATTTAACAATTCGAAGTTCTGTATTTGACTATTACAAGTTCAGATCTTCAAATTAATATTTGCAATCTTAGTTTGAATTTAACAATTCGAAGTTCTGTATTTACCTAATACAAGTTAAGATCTTCAAGTTATAATTTGTACTAATAATTTGGATTTAACAATTCGAAGTTCTGTATTTGACTATTACAAGTTCAGATCTTCAAATTATTATTTGCAGTCTTAGTTTGTATTTAACAATTCGAAGTTCTGTATTTACCTATTACAAGTTCAGATCTTCAAGTTATAATTTGCAATAATAATTAGAAGCTATCAATTTTAGTTCTGTATTTGACAATTACAAGTTCAGATCTTCAAGTTATAATTTGCAATAATAATTTGTATTTAACAATTCGAAGTTCTGTATTTGACTAATACAAGTTCAGATCTTCAAATTATTATTTGCAATCTTAGTTTGAATTTAACAATTTGAAGTTCTGTATTTACCTAATACAAGTTAAGATCTTCAAGTTATAATTTGCACTAATAATTTGCATTTAACAATTCGAAGTTCTGTATTTGACTATTACAAGTTCAGATCTTCAAATTATTATTTGCAGTCTTAGTATGTATTTAACAATTCGAAGTTCTGTATTTACCTACTACAAGTTCAGATCTTCAAGTTATAATTTGCAATAATAATTAGAAGCTATCAATTTTAAGTTCTGTATTTGACAATTACAAGTTCAGATCTTCAAGTTATAATTTGCAATAATAATTTGGATTTAACAATTCGAAGTTCTGTATTTGACTATTACAAGTTCAGATCTTCAATTTATTATTTGCAGTCTTAGTTTGTATTTAACAATTTGAAGTTCTGTATTTAATTAATACAAGTTGAGATCTTCAAGTTATAATTTGTACTAATAATTTGTATTTAACAATTAGAAGTTCTGTATTTGACAATTACAAGTTCAGATCTTCAAGTTATAATTTGCAATAATAATTAGAAGCTATCAATTTTAAGTTCTGTATTTGACAATTACTAGTTCAGATCTTCAAGTTATAATTTGCACTTATAATTTGTATTTAACAATTAGAAGTTCTGTATTTGACTATTACAAGTTCAGATCTGCAAGTTATATTTTGCAATAATAATTAGAAGCTATCAATTTTAAGTTCTGTATTTGACAATTACAAGTTCAGATCTTCAAGTTATAATTTGAAATAATAATTAGAAGCTATCAATTTTAAGTTCTGTATTTGACAATTACAAGTTCAGATCTTCAAGTTATAATTTGCAATAATAATTAGAAGCTCTCAATTTTAAGTTCTGTATTTGACAATTACAAGTTCAGATCTTCAAGTTATAATTTACAATAATAATTAGAAGCTATCAATTTTAAGTTCTGTATTTGACAATTAAAAGTTCAGATCTTCAAGTTATAATTTGCAATAATAATTAGAAGCTATCAATTTTAAGTTCTGTATTTGACAATTACTAGTTCAGATCTTCAAGTTATAATTTGAAATAATAATTTGAATTTAACAAATCTAAGTTCTGTAATTCACTATTACAAGTTCAGATCTTCAAGTTATAATTTACAATAATAATTAGAAGCTATCAATTTTAAGTTCTGTATTTGACAATTACAAGGTCAGATCTTCAAGTTATAATTTGCACTAATAATTTGTATTTAACAATTAGAAGTTCTGTATTTGACAATTACAAGTTCAGATCTTCAAGTTATAATTTGCAATAATAATTAGAAGCTATCAATTTTAAGTTCTGTATTTGACAATTACAAGTTCAGATCTCCAAGTTATAATTTGAAATAATAATTTGAATTTAACAAATCTAAGTTCTGTAATTCACTAGTACAAGTTCAGATCTTCAAGTTATAATTTGCAATAATAATTAGAAGCTATCAATTTTAAGTTCTGTATTTGACAATTACTAGTTCAGATCTTCAAGTTATAATTTGAAATAATAATTTGAATTTAACAATTAGAAGTTCTGTATTTGACAATTACAAGTTCAGATCTTCAAGTTATTATTTGCAATAATAATTAGAAGCTATCAATTTTAAGTTCTGTATTTGACAATTACAAGTTCAGATCTTCAAGTTATAATTTGCAATAATAATTAGAAGCTATCAATTTTAAGTGCTGTATTTGACAATTACTAGTTCAGATCTTCAAGTTATAATTTGCACTAATAATTTGTATTTAACAATTAGAAGTTCTGTATTTGACTATTACAAGTTCAGATCTTCAAATTATTATTTGCAATAATAATTAGAAGCTATCAATTTTAAGTTCTGTATTTGACAATTACAAGTTCAGATCTCCAAGTTATAATTTGAAATAATAATTTGAATTTAACAAATCTAAGTTCTGTAATTCACTATTACAAGTTCAGATCTTCAAGTTATAATTTACAATAATAATTAGAAGCTATCAATTAGAAGTTCTGTATTTGACAATTACACGTTCAGATCTTCAAGTTATAATTTGCAATAATAATTAGAAGCTATCAATTTTAAGTTCTGTATTTGACAATTACAAGGTCAGATCTTCAAGTTATAATTTGCACTAATAATTTGTATTTAACAATTAGAAGTTCTGTATTTGACAATTACAAGTTAGGATCTTCAAGTTATAATTTGCAATAATAATTAGAAGCTACCAATTTTAAGTTCTGTATTTGACAATTACAAGTTCAGATCTCCAAGTTATAATTTGAAATAATAATTAGAAGCTATCAATTTTAAGTTCTGTATTTGACAATTACAAGTTCAGATCTTCAAGTTATAATTTGCAATAATAATTAGAAGCTATCAATTTTAAGTGCTGTATTTGACAATTACTAGTTCAGATCTTCAAGTAATAATTTTCACTAATAATTTGTATTTAACAATTAGAAGTTCTGTATTTGACTATTACAAGTTCAGATCTTCAAATTATTATTTGCAATCTTAGTTTGAATTTAATCATTCGAAGTTCTGTATTTACCTATTACAGGTTCAGATCTTCAAGTAATAATTTGCACTAATACTTTGTATTTAACAATTCGAAGTTCGGTATTTGACTATTACAAGTTCAGATCTTCAAGTTATAATTTGAATTATAATTATAAGCTATCAATTTTAAGTTCTGTATTTGACAATTACAAGTACAGATCTTCAAACTATTATTTGCAATAATAATTAGAAGCTATCAATTTTAAGTTCTGCATTTGACAATTACAAGTTCAGATCTTCAAGTTATTATTTGCAATAATAATTAGAAGCTATTAATTTTAAGTTCTGTATTTGACAATTACAAGTTCAGATCTTCAAGTTATAATTTGCAATAATAATTTGTATTTAACAATTCGAAGTTCTGTATTTGACTATTACAAGTTCAGATCTTCAAATTATTATTTGCAATCCTAGTCTGAATTTAACAATTCGAAGTTCTGTATTTACCTACTACAAGTTCAGATCTTCAAGTTATAATTTGAAATAATAATTTATATTTAACAAATCTAAGTTCTGTAATTCACTATTACAAGTTCAGATCTTCAAGTTATAATTTGCAATAATAATTTGTATTTAACAATTCGAAGTTCTATATTTGACTATTACAAGTCCAGATCTTCAAATTATTATTTACAATCTTAGTTTGTATTTAACAATTCGAAGTTCTGTATTTACCTAATACAAGTTAAGATCTTCAAGTTATAATTTGTACTAATAATTTGGATTTAACAATTCGAAGTTCTGTATTTGACTATTACAAGTTCAGATCTTCAAATTAATATTTGCAATCTTAGTTTGAATTTAACAATTCGAAGTTCTGTATTTACCTAATACAAGTTAAGATCTTCAAGTTATAATTTGCAATAATAATTAGAAGCTATCAATTTTAAGTTCTGTATTTGACAATTACAAGTTCAGATTTTCAAGTTATAATTTGCAATAATAATTTGTATTTAACAATTCGAAGTTCTGTATTTGACTATTACAAGTTCAGATCTTCAAATTATTATTTGCAATCCTAGTTTGAATTTAACAATTCGAAGTTCTGTATTTACCTACTACAAGTTCAGATCTTCAAGTTATAATTTGAAATAATAATTTATATTTAACAAATCTAAGTTCTGTACTTCACTATTACAAGTTCAGATCTTCAAGTTATAATTTGCAATAATAATTAGAAGCTATCAATTTTAAGTTCTGTATTTGACAATTACAAGTTCAGATCTTCAAGTTATAATTTGCACTAATAATTTGTATTTAACAATTCGAAGTTCTGTATTTGACTATTACAAGTTCAGATCTTCAAATTATTATTTGCAATCCTAGTTTGAATTTAACAATTCGAAGTTCTGTATTTACCTACTACAAGTTCAGATCTTCAAGTTATAATTTGAAATAATAATTTATATTTAACAAATCTAAGTTCTGTACTTCACTATTACAAGTTCAGATCTTCAAGTTATAATTTGCAATAATAATTAGAAGCTATCAATTTTAAGTTCTGTATTTGACAATTACAAGTTCAGATCTTCAAGTTATAATTTGCACTAATAATTTGTATTTAACAATTCGAAGTTCTGTATTTGACTATTACAAGTCCAGATCTTCAAATTATTATTTACAATCTTAGTTTGTATTTAACAATTCGAAGTTCTGTATTTACCTACTACAAGTTCAGATCTTCAAGTTATAATTTGTACTAATAATTTGGATTTAACAATGCGAAGTTCTGTATTTGACTATTACAAGTTCAGATCTTTCTAGTTATAATTTGCAATAATAATTAGAAGCTATCAATTTTAAGTTCTGTATTTGACAATTACAAGTTCAGATCTTCAAGTTATAATTTGCAATAATAATTAGAAGCTATCAATTTTAAGTTCTGTATTTGACAATTACAAGTTCAGATCTTCAAGTTATAATTTGCAATAATAATTTGTATTTAACAATTCGAAGTTCTGTATTTGACTATTACAAGTTCAGATCTTCAAATTATTATTTACAATCTTAGTTTGTATTTAACAATTCGAAGTTCTGTATTTACCTAATACAAGTTAAGATCTTCAAGTTATAATTTGTACTAATAATTTGGATTTAACAATTCGAAGTTCTGTATTTGACTATTACAAGTTCAGATCTTCAAATTATTATTTGCAGTCTTAGTTTGTATTTAACAATTCGAAGTTCTGTATTTACCTACTACAAGTTCAGATCTTCAAGTTATAATTTGCAATAATAATTAGAAGCTATCACTTGTAGTTCTGTATTTGACAATTACAAGTTCAGATCTTCAAGTTATAATTTGCAATAATAATTTGTATTTAACAATTGGAAGTTCTGTATTTGATTAATACAAGTTCAGATCTTCAAATTATTATTTGCAATCTTAGTTTGAATTTAACAATTTGAAGTTCTGTATTTACCTAATACAAGTTAAGATCTTCAAGTTATAATTTGCACTAATAATTTGGATTTAACAATTCGAAGTTCTGTATTTGACTATTACAAGTTCAGATCTTCAAATTATTATTAGCAGTCTTAGTATGTATTTAACATTTCGAAGTTCTGTATTTACCTACTACAAGTTCAGATCTTCAAGTTATAATTTGCAATAATAATTAGAAGCTATCAATTTTAAGTTCTGTATTTGACAATTACAAGTTCAGATCTTCAAGTTATAATTTGCAATAATAATTTGTATTTAACAATTCGAAGTTCTGTATTTGACTTTTACAAGTTCAGATCTTCAAATTATTATTTGCAATCCTAGTTTGAATTTAACAATTCGAAGTTCTGTATTTACCTACTACAAGTTCAGATCTTCAAGTTATAATTTGAAATAATAATTTGTATTTAACAATTCGAAGTTCTATATTTGACTATTACAAGTCCAGATCTTCAAATTATTATTTACAATCTTAGTTTGTATTTAACAATTCGAAGTTCTGTATTTACCTAATACAAGTTAAGATCTTCAAGTTATAATTTGTACTAATAATTTGGATTTAACAATTCGAAGTTCTGTATTTGACTATTACAAGTTCAGATCTTCAAATTAATATTTGCAATCTTAGTTTGAATTTAACAATTCTAAGTTCTGTATTTACCTAATACAAGTTAAGATCTTCAAGTTATAATTTGTACTAATAATTTGGATTTAACAATTCGAAGTTCTGTATTTGACTATTACAAGTTCAGATCTTCAAATTATTATTTGCAGTCTTAGTTTGTATTTAACAATTCGAAGTTCTATATTTACCTACTACAAGTTCAGATCTTCAAGTTATAATTTGCAATAATAATTAGAAGCTATCAATTTTAAGTTCTGTATTTGACAATTACAAGTTCAGATCTTCAAGTTATAATTTGCAATAATAATTTGTATTTAACAATTCGAAGTTCTGTATTTGACTATTACAAGTTCAGGTCTTCAAATTATTATTTGCAATCCTAGTTTGAATTTAACAATTCGAAGTTCTGTATTTACCTACTACAAGTTCAGATCTTCAGGTTATAATTTGAAATAATAATTTATATTTAACAAATCTAAGTTCTGTAATTCACTATTACAAGTTCAGATCTTCAAGTTATAATTTGCAATAATAATTAGAAGCTATCAATTTTAAGTTCTGTATTTGACAATTACAAGTTCAGATCTTCAAGTTATAATTTGCACTAATAATTTGTATTTAACAATTCGAAGTTCTGTATTTGACTATTACAAGTCCAGATCTTCAAATTATTATTTACAATCTTTTTTTGTATTTAACAATTCGAAGTTCTGTATTTACCTACTACAAGTTCAGATCTTTAAGTTATAATTTGCAATAATAATTAGAAGCTATCAATTTTAAGTTCTGTAGTTGACAATTACAAGTTCATATCTTCAAGTTATAATTAGCAAATAATAATTTGTATTTAACAATTCGAAGTTCTGTATTTGACTATTACAAATACAGATCTTCAGTTTATTATTTGCAAACTTAGTTTGAATTTAACAATTTGAAGTTCTGTATTTACCCAATACAAGTTAAGATCTTCAAGTTATAATTTGTACTAATAATTTGGATTTTACAATTCGAAGTTCTGTATTTGACTATTACAAGTTCAGATCTTCAAATTATTATTTGCAGTCTTAGTTTGTATTTAACAATTCGAAGTTCTGTATTTAGCTACTACAAGTTCAGATCTTCAAGTTATAATTTGCATTAATAATTAGAAGCTATCAATTTTAAGTTCTGTATTTGACAATTACAAGTTCAGATCTTCAAGTTATAATTTGCAATAATAATTTGTATTTAACAATTCGAAGTTCTGCATTTGACTATTACAAGTTCAAATCTTCAAATTAATATTTGCAATCTTAGTCTGAATTTAACAATTCGAAGTTCTGAATTTACCTAATACAAGTTAAGATCTTCAAGTTATAATTTGTACTAATAATTTGGATTTAACAATTCGAAGTTCTGTATTTACCTAATACAAGTTAAGATCTTCAAGTTATAATTTGTACTAATAATTTGGATTTAACAATTCGAAGTTCTGTATTTGACTATTACAAGTTCAGATCTTCAAATTATTATTTGCAGTCTTAGTTTGTATTTAACAATTCGAAGTTCTGTATTTACCTACTTCAAGTTCACATCTTCAAGTTATAATTTGCAATAATAATTAGAAGCTATCAATTTTAAGTTCTGTATTTGACAATTACAAGTTCAGATCTTCAAGTTATAATTTGCACTAATAATTTGTATTTAACAATTCGAAGTTCTATATTTGACTATTACAAGTCCAGATCTTCAAATTTTTATTTACAATCTTGGTTTGTATTTAACAATTCGAAGTTCTGTATTTGACTATTACAAGTTCAGATCTTCAAGTTATAATTTGAACTATAATTATGAGCTATCAATTTTAAGTTCTGTATTTGGCAATTACAAGTACTGATCTTCAAGTTATTATTTGCAATAATAATTAGAAGCTATCAATTTTAAGTTCTGTATTTGACAGTTACAGGTTCAGATCTTCAAGTTATAATTTGAAATAATAATTTGAATTTAACAAATCTAAGTTCTGTAATTCACTATTACAAGTTCAGATGTTCAAGTTATAATTTACAATAATAATTAGAAGGTATCAATTTTAAGTTCTGTATTTGACTATTACAAGTTCAGATCTTCAAATTATTATTTGCAATCTTAGTTTGAATTTAACAATTCGAAGTTCTGTATTTACCTATTACAAGTTCAGATCTTCAAGTTATAATTTTCACTAATAATTTGTATTTAGCAATTCGAAGTTCTGTATTTGTCTATTACAAGTTCAGATCTTCAAGTTATAATTTGAACTATAATTATAAGCTATCAATTTTAAGTTCTGTATTTGACAATTACAAGTACAGATCTTCAAGTTATTATTTGCAATAATAATTAGAAGCTATCAATTTTAAGTTCTGTATTTGACAATTACAAGTTCAGATCTTCAAGTTATAATTTGAAATAATAATTTGAATTTAACAAATCTAAGTTCTGTAATTCACTATTACAAGTTCAGATCTTCAAGTTATAATTTACAATAATAATTAGAAGCTATCAATTTTAAGTTCTGTATTTGACTATTACAAGTTCAGATCTTCAAATTATTATTTGCAATCTTAGTTTGAATTTAACAATTCGAAGTTCTGTATTTGACAATTACAAGTTAGGATCATCAAGTTATAATTTGCAATAATAATTAGAAGCTACCAATTTTAAGTTCTGTATTTGACAATTACAAGTTCAGATCTCCAAGTTATAATTTGAAATAATAATTAGAAGCTATCAATTTTAAGTGCTGTATTTGACAATTACTAGTTCAGATCTTCAAGTAATAATTTGCACTAATACTTTGTATTTAACAATTCGAAGTTCTGTATTTGACTATTACAAGTTCAGATCTTCAAGTTATAATTTGAATTATAATTATAAGCTATCAATTTTAAGTTCTGTATTTGACAATTACAAGTACAGATCTTCAAACTATTATTTGCAATAATAATTAGAAGCTATCAATTTTAAGTTCTGCATTTGACAATTACAAGTTCAGATCTTCAAGTTATTATTTGCAATAATAATTAGAAGCTATTAATTTTAAGTTCTGTATTTGACAATTACAAGTTCAGATCTCCAAGTTATAATTTGAAGTAATAATTAGAAGCTATCAATTTTAAGTTCTGTATTTGACAATTACAAGTTCAGATCTTCAAGTTATAATTTGCAATAATAATTAGAAGCTATCAATTTTAAGTTCTGTATTTGACAATTACAAGTGCAGATCTTCAAGTTATAATTTGCAATAATAATTAGAAGCTATCAATTTTAAGTTCTGTATTTGACAATTACAAGTTCAGATCTTCAAGTTATAATTTGCAATAATAATTTGTATTTAACAATTCGAAGTTCTGTATATGACTATTACAAGTTCAGATCTTCAAATTATTATTTGCAATCCTAGTCTGAATTTAACAATTCGAAGTTCTGTATTTACCTACTACAAGTTCAGATCTTCAAGTTATAATTTGAAATAATAATTTATATTTAACAAATCTAAGTTCTGTAATTCACTATTACAAGTTCAGATCTTCAAGTTATAATTTGCAATAATAATTTGTATTTAACAATTCGAAGTTCTATATTTGACTATTACAAGTCCAGATCTTCAAATTATTATTTACAATCTTAGTTTGTATTTAACAATTCGAAGTTCTGTATTTACCTAATACAAGTTAAGATCTTCAAGTTATAATTTGTACTAATAATTTGGATTTAACAATTCGAAGTTCTGTATTTGACTATTACAAGTTCAGATCTTCAAATTAATATTTGCAATCTTAGTTTGAATTTAACAATTCGAAGTTCTGTATTTACCTAATACAAGTTAAGATCTTCAAGTTATAATTTGCAATAATAATTAGAAGCTATCAATTTTAAGTTCTGTATTTGACAATTACAAGTTCAGATTTTCAAGTTATAATTTGCAATAATAATTTGTATTTAACAATTCGAAGTTCTGTATTTGACTATTACAAGTTCAGATCTTCAAATTATTATTTGCAATCCTAGTTTGAATTTAACAATTCGAAGTTCTGTATTTACCTACTACAAGTTCAGATCTTCAAGTTATAATTTGAAATAATAATTTATATTTAACAAATCTAAGTTCTGTACTTCACTATTACAAGTTCAGATCTTCAAGTTATAATTTGCAATAATAATTAGAAGCTATCAATTTTAAGTTCTGTATTTGACAATTACAAGTTCAGATCTTCAAGTTATAATTTGCACTAATAATTTGTATTTAACAATTCGAAGTTCTGTATTTGACTATTACAAGTTCAGATCTTCAAATTATTATTTGCAATCCTAGTTTGAATTTAACAATTCGAAGTTCTGTATTTACCTACTACAAGTTCAGATCTTCAAGTTATAATTTGAAATAATAATTTATATTTAACAAATCTAAGTTCTGTACTTCACTATTACAAGTTCAGATCTTCAAGTTATAATTTGCAATAATAATTAGAAGCTATCAATTTTAAGTTCTGTATTTGACAATTACAAGTTCAGATCTTCAAGTTATAATTTGCACTAATAATTTGTATTTAACAATTCGAAGTTCTGTATTTGACTATTACAAGTCCAGATCTTCAAATTATTATTTACAATCATAGTTTGTATTTAACAATTCGAAGTTCTGTATTTACCTACTACAAGTTCAGATCTTCAAGTTATAATTTGTACTAATAATTTGGATTTAACAATGCGAAGTTCTGTATTTGACTACTACAAGTTCAGATCTTTCTAGTTATAATTTGCAATAATAATTAGAAGCTATCAATTTTAAGTTCTGTATTTGACAATTACAAGTTCAGATCTTCAAGTTATAATTTGCAATAATAATTAGAAGCTATCAATTTTAAGTTCTGTATTTGACAATTACAAGTTCAGATCTTCAAGTTATAATTTGCAATAATAATTTGTATTTAACAATTCGAAGTTCTGTATTTGACTATTACAAGTTCAGATCTTCAAATTATTATTTACAATCTTAGTTTGTATTTAACAATTCGAAGTTCTGTATATACCTAATACAAGTTAAGATCTTCAAGTTATAATTTGTACTAATAATTTGGATTTAACAATTCGAAGTTCTGTATTTGACTATTACAAGTTCAGATCTTCAAATTATTATTTGCAGTCTTAGTTTGTATTTAACAATTCGAAGTTCTGTATTTACCTACTACAAGTTCAGATCTTCAAGTTATAATTTGAAATAATAATTTGAATTTAACAAATCTAAGTTCTGTAATTCACTATTACAAGTTCAGATGTTCAAGTTATAATTTACAATAATAATTAGAAGGTATCAATTTTAAGTTCTGTATTTGACTATTACAAGTTCAGATCTTCAAATTATTATTTGCAATCTTAGTTTGAATTTAACAATTCGAAGTTCTGTATTTACCTATTACAAGTTCAGATCTTCAAGTTATAATTTTCACTAATAATTTGTATTTAGCAATTCGAAGTTCTGTATTTGTCTATTACAAGTTCAGATCTTCAAGTTATAATTTGAACTATAATTATAAGCTATCAATTTTAAGTTCTGTATTTGACAATTACAAGTACAGATCTTCAAGTTATTATTTGCAATAATAATTAGAAGCTATCAATTTTAAGTTCTGTATTTGACAATTACAAGTTCAGATCTTCAAGTTATAATTTGAAATAATAATTTGAATTTAACAAATCTAAGTTCTGTAATTCACTATTACAAGTTCAGATCTTCAAGTTATAATTTACAATAATAATTAGAAGCTATCAATTTTAAGTTCTGTATTTGACTATTACAAGTTCAGATCTTCAAATTATTATTTGCAATCTTAGTTTGAATTTAACAATTCGAAGTTCTGTATTTGACAATTACAAGTTAGGATCATCAAGTTATAATTTGCAATAATAATTAGAAGCTACCAATTTTAAGTTCTGTATTTGACAATTACAAGTTCAGATCTCCAAGTTATAATTTGAAATAATAATTAGAAGCTATCAATTTTAAGTGCTGTATTTGACAATTACTAGTTCAGATCTTCAAGTAATAATTTGCACTAATACTTTGTATTTAACAATTCGAAGTTCTGTATTTGACTATTACAAGTTCAGATCTTCAAGTTATAATTTGAATTATAATTATAAGCTATCAATTTTAAGTTCTGTATTTGACAATTACAAGTACAGATCTTCAAACTATTATTTGCAATAATAATTAGAAGCTATCAATTTTAAGTTCTGCATTTGACAATTACAAGTTCAGATCTTCAAGTTATTATTTGCAATAATAATTAGAAGCTATTAATTTTAAGTTCTGTATTTGACAATTACAAGTTCAGATCTCCAAGTTATAATTTGAAGTAATAATTAGAAGCTATCAATTTTAAGTTCTGTATTTGACAATTACAAGTTCAGATCTTCAAGTTATAATTTGCAATAATAATTAGAAGCTATCAATTTTAAGTTCTGTATTTGACAATTACAAGTGCAGATCTTCAAGTTATAATTTGCAATAATAATTAGAAGCTATCAATTTTAAGTTCTGTATTTGACAATTACAAGTTCAGATCTTCAAGTTATAATTTGCAATAATAATTTGTATTTAACAATTCGAAGTTCTGTATATGACTATTACAAGTTCAGATCTTCAAATTATTATTTGCAATCCTAGTCTGAATTTAACAATTCGAAGTTCTGTATTTACCTACTACAAGTTCAGATCTTCAAGTTATAATTTGAAATAATAATTTATATTTAACAAATCTAAGTTCTGTAATTCACTATTACAAGTTCAGATCTTCAAGTTATAATTTGCAATAATAATTTGTATTTAACAATTCGAAGTTCTATATTTGACTATTACAAGTCCAGATCTTCAAATTATTATTTACAATCTTAGTTTGTATTTAACAATTCGAAGTTCTGTATTTACCTAATACAAGTTAAGATCTTCAAGTTATAATTTGTACTAATAATTTGGATTTAACAATTCGAAGTTCTGTATTTGACTATTACAAGTTCAGATCTTCAAATTAATATTTGCAATCTTAGTTTGAATTTAACAATTCGAAGTTCTGTATTTACCTAATACAAGTTAAGATCTTCAAGTTATAATTTGCAATAATAATTAGAAGCTATCAATTTTAAGTTCTGTATTTGACAATTACAAGTTCAGATTTTCAAGTTATAATTTGCAATAATAATTTGTATTTAACAATTCGAAGTTCTGTATTTGACTATTACAAGTTCAGATCTTCAAATTATTATTTGCAATCCTAGTTTGAATTTAACAATTCGAAGTTCTGTATTTACCTACTACAAGTTCAGATCTTCAAGTTATAATTTGAAATAATAATTTATATTTAACAAATCTAAGTTCTGTACTTCACTATTACAAGTTCAGATCTTCAAGTTATAATTTGCAATAATAATTAGAAGCTATCAATTTTAAGTTCTGTATTTGACAATTACAAGTTCAGATCTTCAAGTTATAATTTGCACTAATAATTTGTATTTAACAATTCGAAGTTCTGTATTTGACTATTACAAGTTCAGATCTTCAAATTATTATTTGCAATCCTAGTTTGAATTTAACAATTCGAAGTTCTGTATTTACCTACTACAAGTTCAGATCTTCAAGTTATAATTTGAAATAATAATTTATATTTAACAAATCTAAGTTCTGTACTTCACTATTACAAGTTCAGATCTTCAAGTTATAATTTGCAATAATAATTAGAAGCTATCAATTTTAAGTTCTGTATTTGACAATTACAAGTTCAGATCTTCAAGTTATAATTTGCACTAATAATTTGTATTTAACAATTCGAAGTTCTGTATTTGACTATTACAAGTCCAGATCTTCAAATTATTATTTACAATCATAGTTTGTATTTAACAATTCGAAGTTCTGTATTTACCTACTACAAGTTCAGATCTTCAAGTTATAATTTGTACTAATAATTTGGATTTAACAATGCGAAGTTCTGTATTTGACTACTACAAGTTCAGATCTTTCTAGTTATAATTTGCAATAATAATTAGAAGCTATCAATTTTAAGTTCTGTATTTGACAATTACAAGTTCAGATCTTCAAGTTATAATTTGCAATAATAATTAGAAGCTATCAATTTTAAGTTCTGTATTTGACAATTACAAGTTCAGATCTTCAAGTTATAATTTGCAATAATAATTTGTATTTAACAATTCGAAGTTCTGTATTTGACTATTACAAGTTCAGATCTTCAAATTATTATTTACAATCTTAGTTTGTATTTAACAATTCGAAGTTCTGTATATACCTAATACAAGTTAAGATCTTCAAGTTATAATTTGTACTAATAATTTGGATTTAACAATTCGAAGTTCTGTATTTGACTATTACAAGTTCAGATCTTCAAATTATTATTTGCAGTCTTAGTTTGTATTTAACAATTCGAAGTTCTGTATTTACCTACTACAAGTTCAGATCTTCAAGTTATAATTTGCAATAATAATTAGAAGCTATCACTTGTAGTTCTGTATTTGACAATTACAAGTTCAGATCTTCAAGTTATAATTTGCAATAATAATTTGTATTTAACAATTGGAAGTTCTGTATTTGATTAATACAAGTTCAGATCTTCAAATTATTATTTGCAATCTTAGTTTGAATTTAACAATTTGAAGTTCTGTATTTACCTAATACAAGTTAAGATCTTCAAGTTATAATTTGCACTAATAATTTGGATTTAACAATTCGAAGTTCTGTATTTGACTATTACAAGTTCAGATCTTCAAATTATTATTAGCAGTCTTAGTATGTATTTAACAATTCGAAGTTCTGTATTTACCTACTACAAGTTCAGATCTTCAAGTTATAATTTGCAATAATAATTAGAAGCTATCAATTTTAAGTTCTGTATTTGACAATTACAAGTTCAGATCTTCAAGTTATAATTTGCAATAATAATTTGTATTTAACAATTCGAAGTTCTGTATTTGACTATTACAAGTTCAGATCTTCAAATTATTATTTGCAATCCTAGTTTGAATTTAACAATTCGAAGTTCTGTATTTACCTACTACAAGTTCAGATCTTCAAGTTATAATTTGAAATAATAATTTATATTTAACAAATCTAAGTTCTGTAATTCACTATTACAAGTTCAGATCTTCAAGTTATAATTTGCAATAATAATTTGTATTTAACAATTCGAAGTTCTATATTTGACTATTACAAGTCCAGATCTTCAAATTATTATTTACAATCTTAGTTTGTATTTAACAATTCGAAGTTCTGTATTTACCTAATACAAGTTAAGATCTTCAAGTTATAATTTGTACTAATAATTTGGATTTAACAATTCGAAGTTCTGTATTTGACTATTACAAGTTCAGATCTTCAAATTAATATTTGCAATCTTAGTTTGAATTTAACAATTCGAAGTTCTGTATTTACCTAATACAAGTTAAGATCTTCAAGTTATAATTTGTACTAATAATTTGGATTTAACAATTCGAAGTTCTGTATTTGACTATTACAAGTTCAGATCTTCAAATTATTATTTGCAGTCTTAGTTTGTATTTAACAATTCGAAGTTCTATATTTACCTACTACAAGTTCAGATCTTCAAGTTATAATTTGCAATAATAATTAGAAGCTTTCAATTTTAAGTTCTGTATTTGACAATTACAAGTTCAGATCTTCAAGTTATAATTTGCAATAATAATTTGTATTTAACAATTCGAAGTTCTGTATTTGACTATTACAAGTTCAGATCTTCAAATTATTATTTGCAATCCTAGTTTGAATTTAACAATTCGAAGTTCTGTATTTACCTACTACAAGTTCAGATCTTCAAGTTATAATTTGAAATAATAATTTATATTTAACAAATCTAAGTTCTGTAATTCACTATTACAAGTTCAGATCTTCAAGTTATAATTTGCAATAATAATTAGAAGCTATCAATTTTAAGTTCTGTATTTGACAATTACAAGTTCAGATCTTCATGTTATAATTTGCACTAATAATTTGTATTTAACAATTCGAAGTTCTGTATTTGACAATTACAAGTACAGATCTTCAAACTATTATTTGCAATAATAATTAGAAGCTATCAATTTTAAGTTCTGCATTTGACAATTACAAGTTCAGATCTTCAAGTTATTATTTGCAATAATAATTAGAAGCTATTAATTTTAAGTTCTGTATTTGACAATTACAAGTTCAGATCTCCAAGTTATAATTTGAAATAATAATTAGAAGCTATCAATTTTAAGTTCTGTATTTGACAATTACAAGTTCAGATCTTCAAGTTATAATTTGCAATAATAATTAGAAGCTATCAATTTTAAGTTCTGTATTTGACAATTACAAGTGCAGATCTTCAAGTTATAATTTGCAGTAATAATTAGAAGCTATCAATTTTAAGTTCTGTATTTGACAATTACAAGTTCAGATCTTCAAGTTATAATTTGCAATAATAATTTGTATTTAACAATTCGAAGTTCTGTATATGACTATTACAAGTTCAGATCTTCAAATTATTATTTGCAATCCTAGTCTGAATTTAACAATTCGAAGTTCTGTATTTACCTACTACAAGTTCAGATCTTCAAGTTATAATTTGAAATAATAATTTATATTTAACAAATCTAAGTTCTGTAATTCACTATTACAAGTTCAGATCTTCAAGTTATAATTTGCAATAATAATTTGTATTTAACAATTCGAAGTTCTATATTTGACTATTACAAGTCCAGATCTTCAAATTATTATTTACAATCTTAGTTTGTATTTAACAATTCGAAGTTCTGTATTTACCTAATACAAGTTAAGATCTTCAAGTTATAATTTGTACTAATAATTTGGATTTAACAATTCGAAGTTCTGTATTTGACTATTACAAGTTCAGATCTTCAAATTAATATTTGCAATCTTAGTTTGAATTTAACAATTCGAAGTTCTGTATTTACCTAATACAAGTTAAGATCTTCAAGTTATAATTTGCAATAATAATTAGAAGCTATCAATTTTAAGTTCTGTATTTGACAATTACAAGTTCAGATTTTCAAGTTATAATTTGCAATAATAATTTGTATTTAACAATTCGAAGTTCTGTATTTGACTATTACAAGTTCAGATCTTCAAATTATTATTTGCAATCCTAGTTTGAATTTAACAATTCGAAGTTCTGTATTTACCTACTACAAGTTCAGATCTTCAAGTTATAATTTGAAATAATAATTTATATTTAACAAATCTAAGTTCTGTACTTCACTATTACAAGTTCAGATCTTCAAGTTATAATTTGCAATAATAATTAGAAGCTATCAATTTTAAGTTCTGTATTTGACAATTACAAGTTCAGATCTTCAAGTTATAATTTGCACTAATAATTTGTATTTAACAATTCGAAGTTCTGTATTTGACTATTACAAGTTCAGATCTTCAAATTATTATTTGCAATCCTAGTTTGAATTTAACAATTCGAAGTTCTGTATTTACCTACTACAAGTTCAGATCTTCAAGTTATAATTTGAAATAATAATTTATATTTAACAAATCTAAGTTCTGTACTTCACTATTACTAGTTCAGATCTTCAAGTTATAATTTGCAATAATAATTAGAAGCTATCAATTTTAAGTTCTGTATTTGACAATTACAAGTTCAGATCTTCAAGTTATAATTTGCACTAATAATTTGTATTTAACAATTCGAAGTTCTGTATTTGACTATTACAAGTCCAGATCTTCAAATTATTATTTACAATCTTAGTTTGTATTTAACAATTCGAAGTTCTGTATTTACCTACTACAAGTTCAGATCTTCAAGTTATAATTTGTACTAATAATTTGGATTTAACAATGCGAAGTTCTGTATTTGACTACTACAAGTTCAGATCTTTCTAGTTATAATTTGCAATAATAATTAGAAGCTATCAATTTTAAGTTCTGTATTTGACAATTACAAGTTCAGATCTTCAAGTTATAATTTGCAATAATAATTAGAAGCTATCAATTTTAAGTTCTGTATTTGACAATTACAAGTTCAGATCTTCAAGTTATAATTTGCAATAATAATTAGAAGCTATCAATTTTAAGTTCTGTATTTGACAATTACAAGTGCAGATCTTCAAGTTATAATTTGCAATAATAATTAGAAGCTATCAATTTTAAGTTCTGTATTTGACAATTACAAGTTCAGATCTTCAAGTTATAATTTGCAATAATAATTTGTATTTAACAATTCGAAGTTCTGTATATGACTATTACAAGTTCAGATCTTCAAATTATTATTTGCAATCCTAGTCTGAATTTAACAATTCGAAGATCTGTATTTACCTACTACAAGTTCAGATCTTCAAGTTATAATTTGAAATAATAATTTATATTTAACAAATCTAAGTTCTGTAATTCACTATTACAAGTTCAGATCTTCAAGTTATTATTTGCAATAATAATTTGTATTTAACAATTCGAAGTTCTATATTTGACTATTACAAGTCCAGATCTTCAAATTATTATTTACAATCTTAGTTTGTATTTAACAATTCGAAGTTCTGTATTTACCTAATACAAGTTAAGATCTTCAAGTTATAATTTGTACTAATAATTTGGATTTAACAATTCGAAGTTCTGTATTTGACTATTACAAGTTCAGATCTTCAAATTAATATTTGCAATCTTAGTTTGAATTTAACAATTCGAAGTTCTGTATTTACCTACTACAAGTTCAGATCTTCAAGTTATAATTTGAAATAATAATTTATATTTAACAAATCTAAGTTCTGTACTTCACTATTACAAGTTCAGATCTTCAAGTTATAATTTGCAATAATAATTAGAAGCTATCAATTTTAAGTTCTGTATTTGACAATTACAAGTTCAGATCTTCAAGTTATAATTTGCACTAATAATTTGTATTTAACAATTCGAAGTTCTGTATTTGACTATTACAAGTTCAGATCTTCAAATTATTATTTGCAATCCTAGTTTGAATTTAACAATTCGAAGTTCTGTATTTACCTACTACAAGTTCAGATCTTCAAGTTATAATTTGAAATAATAATTTATATTTAACAAATCTAAGTTCTGTACTTCACTATTACTAGTTCAGATCTTCAAGTTATAATTTGCAATAATAATTAGAAGCTATCAATTTTAAGTTCTGTATTTGACAATTACAAGTTCAGATCTTCAAGTTATAATTTGCACTAATAATTTGTATTTAACAATTCGAAGTTCTGTATTTGACTATTACAAGTCCAGATCTTCAAATTATTATTTACAATCTTAGTTTGTATTTAACAATTCGAAGTTCTGTATTTACCTACTACAAGTTCAGATCTTCAAGTTATAATTTGTACTAATAATTTGGATTTAACAATGCGAAGTTCTGTATTTGACTACTACAAGTTCAGATCTTTCTAGTTATAATTTGCAATAATTATTAGAAGCTATCAATTTTAAGTTCTGTATTTGACAATTACAAGTTCAGATCTTCAAGTTATAATTTGCAATAATAATTAGAAGCTATCAATTTTAAGTTCTGTATTTGACAATTACAAGTTCAGATCTTCAAGTTATAATTTGCAATAATAATTTGTATTTAACAATTCGAAGTTCTGTATTTGACTATTACAAGTTCAGATCTTCAAATTATTATTTACAATCTTAGTTTGTATTTAACAATTCGAAGTTCTGTATTTACCTAATACAAGTTAAGATCTTCAAGTTATAATTTGTACTAATAATTTGGATTTAACAATTCGAAGTTCTGTATTTGACTATTACAAGTTCAGATCTTCAAATTATTATTTGCAGTCTTAGTTTGTATTTAACAATTCGAAGTTCTGTATTTACCTACTACAAGTTCAGATCTTCAAGTTATAATTTGCAATAATAATTAGAAGCTATCACTTGTAGTTCTGTATTTGACAATTACAAGTTCAGATCTTCAAGTTATAATTTGCAATAATAATTTGTATTTAACAATTGGAAGTTCTGTATTTGATTAATACAAGTTCAGATCTTCAAATTATTATTTGCAATCTTAGTTTGAATTTAACAATTTGAAGTTCTGTATTTACCTAATACAAGTTAAGATCTTCAAGTTATAATTTGCACTAATAATTTGGATTTAACAATTCGAAGTTCTGTATTTGACTATTACAAGTTCAGATCTTCAAATTATTATTAGCAGTCTTAGTATGTATTTAACAATTCGAAGTTCTGTATTTACCTACTACAAGTTCAGATCTTCAAGTTATAATTTGCAATAATAATTAGAAGCTATCAATTTTAAGTTCTGTATTTGACAATTACAAGTTCAGATCTTCAAGTTATAATTTGCAATAATAATTTGTATTTAACAATTCGAAGTTCTGTATTTGACTATTACAAGTTCAGATCTTCAAATTATTATTTGCAATCCTAGTTTGAATTTAACAATTCGAAGTTCTGTATTTACCTACTACAAGTTCAGATCTTCAAGTTATAATTTGAAATAATAATTTATATTTAACAAATCTAAGTTCTGTAATTCACTATTACAAGTTCAGATCTTCAAGTTATAATTTGCAATAATAATTTGTATTTAACAATTCGAAGTTCTATATTTGACTATTACAAGTCCAGATCTTCAAATTATTATTTACAATCTTAGTTTGTATTTAACAATTCGAAGTTCTGTATTTACCTAATACTAGTTAAGATCTTCAAGTTATAATTTGTACTAATAATTTGGATTTAACAATTCGAAGTTCTGTATTTGACTATTACAAGTTCAGATCTTCAAATTAATATTTGCAATCTTAGTTTGAATTTAACAATTCGAAGTTCTGTATTTACCTAATACAAGTTAAGATCTTCAAGTTATAATTTGTACTAATAATTTGGATTTAACAATGCGAAGTTCTGTATTTGACTATTACAAGTTCAGATCTTCAAATTATTATTTGCAGCCTTAGTTTGTATTTAACAATTCGAAGTTCTATATTTACCTACTACAAGTTCAGATCTTCAAGTTATAATTTGCAATAATAATTAGAAGCTATCAATTTTAAGTTCTGTATTTGACAATTACAAGTTCAGATCTTCAAGTTATAATTTGCAATAATAATTTGTATTTAACAATTCGAAGTTCTGTATTTGACTATTACAAGTTCAGATCTTCAAATTATTATTTGCAATCCTAGTTTGAATTTAACAATTCGAAGTTCTGTATTTACCTACTACAAGTTCAGATCTTCAAGTTATAATTTGAATTAATAATTTATATTTAACAAATCTAAGTTCTGTAATTCACTATTACAAGTTCAGATCTTCAAGTTATAATTTGCAATAATAATTAGAAGCTATCAATTTTAAGTTCTGTATTTGACAATTACAAGTTCAGATCTTCAAGGTATAATTTGCACTAATAATTTGTATTTAACAATTCGAAGTTCTGTATTTGACTATTACAAATACAGATCTTCAGTTTATTATTTGCAAACTTAGTTTGAATTTAACAATTTGAAGTTCTGTATTTACTAAGTTCTGGATTTTACAATTCGAAGTTCTGTATTTGACTATTACAAGTTCAGATCTTCAAATTATTATTTGCAGTCTTAGTTTGTATTTAACAATTCGAAGTTCTGTATTTACCTACTACAAGTTCAGATCTTCAAGTTATAATTTGCATTAATAATTAGAAGCTATCAATTTTAAGTTCTGTATTTGACAATTACAAGTTCAGATCTTCAAGTTATAATTTGCAATAATAATTTGTATTTAACAATTCGAAGTTCTGCATTTGACTATTACAAGTTCAAATCTTCAATTTAATATTTGCAATCTTAGTCTGAATTTAACAATTCGAAGTTCTGAATTTACCTAATACAAGTTAAGATCTTCAAGTTATAATTTGTACTAATAATTTGGATTTAACAATTCGAAGTTCTGTATTTACCTAATACAAGTTAAGATCTTCAAGTTATAATTTGTACTAATAATTTGGATTTAACAATTCGAAGTTCTGTATTTGACTATTACAAGTTCAGATCTTCAAATTATTATTTGCAGTCTTAGTTTGTATTTAACAATTCGAAGTTCTGTATTTACCTACTTCAAGTTCACATCTTCAAGTTTTAATTTGCAATAATAATTAGAAGCTATCAATTTTAAGTTCTGTATTTGACAATTACAAGTTCAGATCTTCAAGTTATAATTTGCACTAATAATTTGTATTTAACAATTCGAAGTTCTATATTTGACTATTACAAGTCCAGATCTTCAAATTTTTATTTACAATCTTAGTTTGTATTTAACAATTCGAAGTTCTGTATTTGACTATTACAAGTTCAGATCTTCAAGTTATAATTTGAACTATAATTATAAGCTATCAATTTTAAGTTCTGTATTTGGCAATTACAAGTACAGATCTTCAAGTTATTATTTGCAATAATAATTAGAAGCTATCAATTTTAAGTTCTGTATTTGACAATTACAAGTTCAGATCTTCAAGTTATAATTTGAAATAATAATTTGAATTTAACAAATCTAAGTTCTGTAATTCACTATTACAAGTTCAGATGTTCAAGTTATAATTTACAATAATAATTAGAAGGTATCAATTTTAAGTTCTGTATTTGACTATTACAAGTTCAGATCTTCAAATTATTATTTGCAATCTTAGTTTGAATTTAACAATTCGAAGTTCTGTATTTACCTATTACAAGTTCAGATCTTCAAGTTATAATTTTCACTAATAATTTGTATTTAGCAATTCGAAGTTCTGTATTTGTCTATTACAAGTTCAGATCTTCAAGTTATAATTTGAACTATAATTATAAGCTATCAATTTTAAGTTCTGTATTTGACAATTACAAGTACAGATCTTCAAGTTATTATTTGCAATAATAATTAGAAGCTATCAATTTTAAGTTCTGTATTTGACAATTACAAGTTCAGATCTTCAAGTTATAATTTGAAATAATAATTTGAATTTAACAAATCTAAGTTCTGTAATTCACTATTACAAGTTCAGATCTTCAAGTTATAATTTACAATAATAATTAGAAGCTATCAATTTTAAGTTCTGTATTTGACTATTACAAGTTCAGATCTTCAAATTATTATTTGCAATCTTAGTTTGAATTTAACAATTCGAAGTTCTGTATTTACCTATTACAAGTTCAGATCTTCAAGTTATAATTTGCAATAATAATTTGTATTTAGCAATTCGAAGTTCTGTATTTGTCTATTACAAGTTCAGATCTTCAAGTTATAATTTGAATTATAATTATAAGCTATCAATTTTAAGTTCTGTATTGGACAATTGCAAGTACAGATCTTCAAATTATTATTTGCAATAATAATTAGAAGCTATCAATTTTAAGTTCTGCATTTGACAATTACAAGTTCAGATCTTCAAGTTATTATTTGCAATAGTAATTAGAAGCTATCAATTTTAAGTTCTGTATTTGACAATTACAAGTTCAGATCTTCAAGTTATAATTTACAATTATAATTAGAAGCTATCAATTTTAAGTTCTGTATTTGACAATTACAAGTTCAGATCTTCAAGTTATAATTTGCAATAATAATTAGAAGCTATCAATTTTAAGTTCTGTATTTGACAATTACAAGTTCAGATCTTCAAGTTATAATTTGAAATAATAATTAGAAGCTATCAATATTAAGTTCTGTATTTGACAATTACAAGTACAGATCTTCAAGTTATAATTTGCAATAATAATTAGAAGCTATCAATTTTAAGTTCTGTATTTGACAATTACAAGTTCAGATCTTCAAGTTATAATTTGCACTAATAATTTGTATTTAACAATTCGAAGTTCTATATTTGACTATTACAAGTCCAGATCTTCAAATTTTTATTTACAATCTTAGTTTGTATTTAACAATTCGAAGTTCTGTATTTGACTATTACAAGTTCAGATCTTCAAGTTATAATTTGAACTATAATTATAAGCTATCAATTTTAAGTTCTGTATTTGGCAATTACAAGTACAGATCTTCAAGTTATTATTTGCAATAATAATTAGAAGCTATCAATTTTAAGTTCTGTATTTGACAATTACAAGTTCAGATCTTCAAGTTATAATTTGAAATAATAATTTGAATTTAACAAATCTAAGTTCTGTAATTCACTATTACAAGTTCAGATGTTCAAGTTATAATTTACAATAATAATTAGAAGGTATCAATTTTAAGTTCTGTATTTGACTATTACAAGTTCAGATCTTCAAATTATTATTTGCAATCTTAGTTTGAATTTAACAATTCGAAGTTCTGTATTTACCTATTACAAGTTCAGATCTTCAAGTTATAATTTTCACTAATAATTTGTATTTAGCAATTCGAAGTTCTGTATTTGTCTATTACAAGTTCAGATCTTCAAGTTATAATTTGAACTATAATTATAAGCTATCAATTTTAAGTTCTGTATTTGACAATTACAAGTACAGATCTTCAAGTTATTATTTGCAATAATAATTAGAAGCTATCAATTTTAAGTTCTGTATTTGACAATTACAAGTTCAGATCTTCAAGTTATAATTTGAAATAATAATTTGAATTTAACAAATCTAAGTTCTGTAATTCACTATTACAAGTTCAGATCTTCAAGTTATAATTTACAATAATAATTAGAAGCTATCAATTTTAAGTTCTGTATTTGACTATTACAAGTTCAGATCTTCAAATTATTATTTGCAATCTTAGTTTGAATTTAACAATTCGAAGTTCTGTATTTACCTATTACAAGTTCAGATCTTCAAGTTATAATTTGCAATAATAATTTGTATTTAGCAATTCGAAGTTCTGTATTTGTCTATTACAAGTTCAGATCTTCAAGTTATAATTTGAATTATAATTATAAGCTATCAATTTTAAGTTCTGTATTTGACAATTGCAAGTACAGATCTTCAAATTATTATTTGCAATAATAATTAGAAGCTATCAATTTTAAGTTCTGCATTTGACAATTACAAGTTCAGATCTTCAAGTTATTATTTGCAATAGTAATTAGAAGCTATCAATTTTAAGTTCTGTATTTGACAATTACAAGTTCAGATCTTCAAGTTATAATTTACAATTATAATTAGAAGCTATCAATTTTAAGTTCTGTATTTGACAATTACAAGTTCAGATCTTCAAGTTATAATTTGCAATAATAATTAGAAGCTATCAATTTTAAGTTCTGTATTTGACAATTACAAGTTCAGATCTTCAAGTTATAATTTGAAATAATAATTAGAAGCTATCAATATTAAGTTCTGTATTTGACAATTACAAGTACAGATCTTCAAGTTATAATTTGCAATAATAATTAGAAGCTATCAATTTTAAGTTCTGTATTTGACAATTACTAGTTCAGATCTTCAAGTTATAATTTGCACTAATAATTTGTATTTAACAATTAGAAGTTCTGTATTTGACAATTACAAGTTAGGATCATCAAGTTATAATTTGCAATAATAATTAGAAGCTACCAATTTTAAGTTCTGTATTTGACAATTACAAGTTCAGATCTCCAAGTTATAATTTGAAATAATAATTAGAAGCTATCAATTTTAAGTGCTGTATTTGACAATTACTAGTTCAGATCTTCAAGTAATAATTTTCACTAATAATTTGTATTTAACAATTAGAAGTTCTGTATTTGACTATTACAAGTTCAGATCTTCAAATTATTATTTGCAATCTTAGTTTGAATTTAATCATTCGAAGTTCTGTATTTACCTATTATAGGTTCAGATCTTCAAGTAATAATTTGCACTAATACTTTGTATTTAACAATTCGAAGTTCTGTATTTGACTATTACTAGTTCAGATCTTCAAGTTATAATTTGAATTATAATTATAAGCTATCAATTTTAAGTTCTGTATTTGACAATTACAAGTACAGATCTTCAAACTATTATTTGCAATAATAATTAGAAGCTATCAATTTTAAGTTCTGCATTTGACAATTACAAGTTCAGATCTTCAAGTTATAATTTGCAATAATAATTAGAAGCTATCAATATTAAGTTCTGTATTTGACAATTACAAGTTCAGATCTACAAGTTATAATTTGCACTAATAATTTGTATTTAACAATTAGAAGTTCTGTATTTGACTATTACAAGTTCAGATCTTCAAATAATTATTTGCAATCTTAGTTTGAATTTAACAATTAGAACTTCTGTATTTACCTATTACAAGTTCAGATCTTCAAGTTATAATTTGCACTAATAATTTGTATTTAACAATTCGAAGTTCTGTATTTGACTATTACAAGTTCAGATCTTCAAGTTATAATTTGAACTATAATTATAAGCTATCAATTTTAAGTTCTGTATTTGGCAATTACAAGTACAGATCTTCAAGTTATTATTTGCAATAATAATTAGAAGCTATCAATTTTAAGTTCTGTATTTGACAATTACAAGTTCAGATGTTCAAGTTATAATTTACAATAATAATTTGAAGGTATCAATTTTAAGTTCTGTATTTGACTATTACAAGTTCAGATCTTCAAATTATTATTTGCAATCTTAGTTTGAATTTAACAATTCGAAGTTCTGTATTTACGTATTACAAGTTCAGATCTTCAAGTTATAATTTTCACTAATAATTTGTATTTAGCAATTCGAAGTTTTGTATTTGTCTATTACAAGTTCAGATCTTCAAGTTATAATTTGAACTATAATTATAAGCTATCAATTTTAAGTTCTGTATTTGACAATTACAAGTTCAGATCTTCAAGTTATAATTTGAAATAATAATTTGAATTTAACAAATCGAAGTTCTGTATTTACCTATTACAAGTTCAGATCTTCAAATTATTATTTACAATCTTAGTTTGAATTTAACAATTCGAAGTTCTGTATTTACCTATTACAAGTTCAGATCTTCAAATTATTATTTACAATCTTAGTTTGTATTTAACAATTCGAAGTTCTGTATTTACCTAATACAAGTTAAGATCTTCAAGTTATAATTTGTACTAATAATTTGGATTTAACAATTCGAAGTTCTGTATTTGACTATTACAAGTTCAGATCTTCAAATTAATATTTGCAATCTTAGTTTGAATTTAACAATTCGAAGTTCTGTATTTACCTAATACAAGTTAAGATCTTCAAGTTATAATTTGTACTAATAATTTGGATTTAACAATTCGAAGTTCTGTATTTGACTATTACAAGTTCAGATCTTCAAATTAATATTTGCAATCTTAGTTTGAATTTAACAATTCGAAGTTCTGTATTTACCTAATACAAGTTAAGATCTTCAAGTTATAATTTGTACTAATAATTTGGATTTAACAATTCGAAGTTCTGTATTTGACTATTACAAGTTCAGATCTTCAAATTATTATTTGCAGTCTTAGTTTGTATTTAACAATTCGAAGTTCTGTATTTGACTAATACAAGTTCAGATCTTCAAATTATTATTTGCAATCTTAGTTTGAATTTAACAATTTGAAGTTCTGTATTTACCTAATACAAGTTAAGATCTTCAAGTTATAATTTGTACTAATAATTTGGATTTAACAATTCGAAGTTCTGTATTTGACTATTACAAGTTCAGATCTTTCTAGTAATAATTTGCAATAATAATTAGAAGCTATCAATTTTAAGTTCTGTATTTGACAATTACAAGTTCAGATCTTCATGTTATAATTTGCAATAATAATTTGTATTTAACAATACGAAGTTCTGTATTTGACTATTACAAGTTCAGATCTTCATAGTATTATTTGCAATCCTAGTTTGAATTTAACAATTCGAAGTTCTGTATTTACCTACTACGAGTTCAGATCTTCAAGTTATAATGTGAAATAATAATTTATATTTAACAAATCTAAGTTCTGTAATTTACTATTACAAGTTCAGATCTTCAAGTTATAATTTGCAATAATAATTTGTATTTAACAATTCGAAGTTCTCTATTTGACTATTACAAGTTCAGATCTTCAAATTATTATTTGCAATCTTAATTTGAATTTAACAATTTGAAGTTCTGTATTTAATTAATACAAGTTGAGATCTTCAAGTTATAATTTGTACTAATAATTTGGATTTAACAATTCGAAGTTCTGTATTTGACTATTACAAGTTCAGATCTTCAATTTATTATTTGCAGTCTTAGTTTGTATTTAACATTGCGAAGTTCTGTATTTACCTACTACAAGTTCAGATCTTCAAGTTATAATTTGCAATAATAATTAGAAGCTATCAATTTTAAGTTCTGTATTTGACAATTACAAGTTCAGATCTTCAAGTTATAATTTGCAATAATAATTTGTATTTAACAATTCGAAGTTCTCTATTTGACTATTACAAGTTCAGATCTTCAAATTATTATTTACAATCTTAGTTTGTATTTAACAATTCGAAGTTCTGTATTTACCTAGTACAAGTTAAGATCTTCAAGTTATAATTTGTACTAATAATTTGGATTTAACAATTCGAAGTTCTGTATTTGACTATTACAAGTTCAGATCTTCTAATTATTATTTGCAGTCTTAGTTTGTATTTAACAATTCGAAGTTCTGTATTTACCTACTACAAGTTCAGATCTTCAAGTTATAATTTGCAATAATAATTAGAAGCTATCAATTTTAAGTTCTGTATTTGACAATTACAAGTTCAGATCTTCAAGTTATAATTTGCACTAATAATTTGTATTTAACAATTCGAAGTTCTATATTTGACTATTACAAGTCCAGATCTTCAAATTATTATTTACAATCTTAGTTTGTATTTAACAATTCGAAGTTCTGTATTTACCTAATACAAGTTCAGATCTTCAAGTTATAATTTGCAATAATAATTTGTATTTAACAATTCGAAGTTCTGTATTTGACTAATACAAGTTCAGATCTTCAAATTATTAATTGCAATCTTAGTTTGAATTTAACAATTTGAAGTTCTGTATTTACCTAATACAAGTTAAGATCTTCAAGTTATAATTTGCACTAATAATTTGGATTTAACAATTCGAAGTTCTGTATTTGACTATTACAAGTTCAGATCTTCTAATTATAATTTGCAGTCTTAGTATGTATTTAACAATTCGAAGTTCTGTATTTACCTACTACAAGTTCAGATCTTCAAGTTATAAATTGCAATAATAATTAGAAGCTATCAATTTTAAGTTCTGTATTTGACAATTACAAGTTCAGATCTTCAAGTTATAATTTGCAATAATAATTTGTATTTAACAATTCGAAGTTCTGTATTTGACTATTACAAGTTCAGATCTTCAAATTATTATTTGCAATCCTAGTTTGAATTTAACAATTCGAAGTTCTGTATTTACCTACTACTAGTTCAGATCTTCAAGTTATAATTTGAAATAATAATTTATATTTAACAAATCTAAGTTCTGTAATTCACTATTACAAGTTCAGATCTTCAAGTTATAATTTGCAATAATAATTTGTATTTAACAATTCGAAGTTCTATATTTGACTATTACAAGTCGAGATCTTCAAATTATTATTTACAATCTTAGTTTGTATTTAACAATTCGAAGTTCTGTATTTACCTAATACAAGTTAAGATCTTCAAGTTATAATTTGTACTAATAATTTGGATTTAACAATTCGAAGTTCTGTATTTGACTATTACAAGTTCACATCTTCAAATTAATATTTGCAATCTTAGTTTGAATTTAACAATTCGAAGTTCTGTATTTACCTAATACAAGTTAAGATCTTCAAGTTATAATTTGTACTAATAATTTGGATTAAACAATTCGAAGTTCTGTATTTGACTATTACAAGTTCAGATCTTCAAATTATTATTTGCAGTCTTAGTTTGTATTTAACAATTCGAAGTTCTGTAGTTACCTACTACAAGTTCAGATCTTCAAGTTATAATTTGCAATAATAATTAGAAGCTATCAATTTTAAGTTCTGTATTTGACAATTACAAGTTCAGATCTTCAAGTTATAATTTGCAATAATAATTTGTATTTAACAATTCGAAGTTCTGTATTTGACTATTACAAGTTCAGATCTTCAAATTATTATTTGCAATCCTAGTTTGAATTTAACAATTCGAAGTTCTGTATTTACCTACTACAAGTTCAGATCTTCAAGTTATAATTTGAAATAATAATTTATATTTAACAAATCTAAGTTCTGTAATTCACTATTACAAGTTCAGATCTTCAAGTTATAATTTGCAATAATAATTAGAAGTTATCAATTTTAAGTTCTGTATTTGACAATTACAAGTTCAGATCTTCAAGTTATAATTTGAACTAATAATTTGTATTTAACAATTCGAAGTTCTGTATTTGACAATTACAAGTATAGATCTTCAAATTATTATTTACAATCTTAGTTTGTATTTAACAATTCGAAGTTCTGTATTTACCTACTACAAGTTCAGATCTTCAAGTTATAATTTGTACTAATAATTTGGATTTAACAATTCGAAGTTCTGTATTTGACTATTACAAGTTCAGATCTTTCTAGTTATAATTTGCAATAATAATTAGAAGCTATCAATTTTAAGTTCTGTATTTGACAATTACAAGTTCAGATCTTCATGTTATAATTTGCAATAATAATTTGTATTTAACAATTCGAAGTTCTATATTTGACTATTACAAGTCCAGATCTTCAAATTATTATTTACAATCTTAGTTTGTATTTAACAATTCGAAGTTCTGTATTTACCTACTACGAGTTCAGATCTTCAAGTTATAATGTGAAATAATAATTTATATTTAACAAATCTAAGTTCTGTAATTTACTATTACAAGTTCAGATCTTCAAGTTATAATTTGCAATAATAATTAGAAGCTATCAATTTTAAGTTCTGTATTTGACAATTACAAGTTCAGATCTTCAAGTTATAATTTGCAATAATAATTTGTATTTAACAATTCGAAGTTCTCTATTTGACTATTACAAGTTCAGATCTTCAAATTATTATTTGCAATCTTAATTTGAATTTAACAATTTGAAGTTCTGTATTTAATTAATACAAGTTAAGATCTTCAAGTTATAATTTGTACTAATAATTTGGATTTAACAATTCGAAGTTCTGTATTTGACTATTACAAGTTCAGATCTTCAATTTATTATTTGCAGTCTTAGTTTGTATTTAACAATTCGAAGTTCTGTATTTACCTACTACAAGTTCAGATCTTCAAGTTATAATTTGCAATAATAATTAGAAGCTATCAATTTTAAGTTCTGTATTTGACAATTACAAGTTCAGATCTTCAAGTTATAATTTGCAATAATAATTTGTATTTAACAATTCGAAGTTCTCTATTTGACTATTACAAGTTCAGATCTTCAAATTATTATTTGCAATCTTACTTTGTATTTAACAATTCGAAGTTCTGTATTTACCTAGTACAAGTTAAGATCTTCAAGTTATAATTTGTACTAATAATTTGGATTTAACAATTCGAAGTTCTGTATTTGACTATTACAAGTTCAGATCTTCAAATTAATATTTGCAATCTTAGTTTGAATTTAACAATTCGAAGTTCTGTATTTACCTAATACAAGTTAAGATCTTCAAGTTATAATTTGTACTAATAATTTGGATTTAACAATTCGAAGTTCTGTATTTGACTATTACAAGTTCAGATCTTCAAATTATTATTTGCAGTCTTAGTTTGTATTTAACAATTCGAAGTTCTGTATTTACCTACTACAAGTTCAGATCTTCAAGTTATAATTTGCAATAATAATTAGAAGCTATCAATTTTAGTTCTGTATTTGACAATTACAAGTTCAGATCTTCAAGTTATAATTAGCAATAATAATTTGTATTTAACAATTCGAAGTTCTGTATTTGACTAATACAAGTTCAGATCTTCAAATTATTATTTGCAATCTTAGTTTGAATTTAACAATTTGAAGTTCTGTATTTACCTAATACAAGTTAAGATCTTCAAGTTATAATTTGCACTAATAATTTGGATTTAACAATTCGAAGTTCTGTATTTGACTATTACAAGTTCAGATCTTCAAATTATTATTTGCAGTCTTAGTATGTATTTAACAATTCGAAGTTCTGTATTTACCTACTACAAGTTCAGATCTTCAAGTTATAATTTGCAATAATAATTAGAAGCTATCAATTTTAAGTTCTGTATTTGACAATTCCAAGTTCAGATCTTCAAGTTATAATTTGCAATCCTAGTTTGAATTTAACAATTCGAAGTTCTGTATTTACCTACTACTAGTTCAGATCTTCAAGTTATAATTTGAAATAATAATTTATATTTAACAAATCTAAGTTCTGTAATTCACTATTACAAGTTCAGATCTTCAAGTTATAATTTGCAATAATAATTTGTATTTAACAATTCGAAGTTCTATATTTGACTATTACAAGTCCAGATCTTCAAATTATTATTTACAATCTTAGTTTGTATTTAACAATTCGAAGTTCTGTATTTACCTAATACAAGTTAAGATCTTCAAGTTATAATTTGTACTAATAATTTGGATTTAACAATTCGAAGTTCTGTATTTGACTATTACAAGTTCAGATCTTCAAATTAATATTTGCAATCTTAGTTTGAATTTAACAATTCGAAGTTCTGTATTTACCTAATACAAGTTAAGATCTTCAAGTTATAATTTGTACTAATAATTTGGATTAAACAATTCGAAGTTCTGTATTTGACTATTACAAGTTCAGATCTTCAAATTATTATTTGCAGTCTTAGTTTGTATTTAACAATTCGAAGTTCTGTAGTTACCTACTACAAGTTCAGATCTTCAAGTTATAATTTGCAATAATAATTAGAAGCTATCAATTTTAAGTTCTGTATTTGACAATTCCAAGTTCAGATCTTCAAATTATTAATTGCAATCTTAGTTTGAATTTAACAATTTGAAGTTCTGTATTTACCTAATACAAGTTAAGATCTTCAAGTTATAATTTGCACTAATAATTTGGATTTAACAATTCGAAGTTCTGTATTTGACTATTACAAGTTCAGATCTTCTAATTATAATTTGCAGTCTTAGTATGTATTTAACAATTCGAAGTTCTGTATTTACCTACTACAAGTTCAGATCTTCAAGTTATAAATTGCAATAATAATTAGAAGCTATCAATTTTAAGTTCTGTATTTGACAATTACAAGTTCAGATCTTCAAGTTATAATTTGCAATAATAATTTGTATTTAACAATTCGAAGTTCTGTATTTGACTATTACAAGTTCAGATCTTCAAATTATTATTTGCAATCCTAGTTTGAATTTAACAATTCGAAGTTCTGTATTTACCTACTACTAGTTCAGATCTTCAAGTTATAATTTGAAATAATAATTTATATTTAACAAATCTAAGTTCTGTAATTCACTATTACAAGTTCAGATCTTCAAGTTATAATTTGCAATAATAATTTGTATTTAACAATTCGAAGTTCTATATTTGACTATTACAAGTCGAGATCTTCAAATTATTATTTACAATCTTAGTTTGTATTTAACAATTCGAAGTTCTGTATTTACCTAATACAAGTTAAGATCTTCAAGTTATAATTTGTACTAATAATTTGGATTTAACAATTCGAAGTTCTGTATTTGACTATTACAAGTTCACATCTTCAAATTAATATTTGCAATCTTAGTTTGAATTTAACAATTCGAAGTTCTGTATTTACCTAATACAAGTTAAGATCTTCAAGTTATAATTTGTACTAATAATTTGGATTAAACAATTCGAAGTTCTGTATTTGACTATTACAAGTTCAGATCTTCAAATTATTATTTGCAGTCTTAGTTTGTATTTAACAATTCGAAGTTCTGTAGTTACCTACTACAAGTTCAGATCTTCAAGTTATAATTTGCAATAATAATTAGAAGCTATCAATTTTAAGTTCTGTATTTGACAATTACAAGTTCAGATCTTCAAGTTATAATTTGCAATAATAATTTGTATTTAACAATTCGAAGTTCTGTATTTGACTATTACAAGTTCAGATCTTCAAATTATTATTTGCAATCCTAGTTTGAATTTAACAATTCGAAGTTCTGTATTTACCTACTACAAGTTCAGATCTTCAAGTTATAATTTGAAATAATAATTTATATTTAACAAATCTAAGTTCTGTAATTCACTATTACAAGTTCAGATCTTCAAGTTATAATTTGCAATAATAATTAGAAGCTATCAATTTTAAGTTCTGTATTTGACAATTACAAGTTCAGATCTTCAAGTTATAATTTGAACTAATAATTTGTATTTAACAATTCGAAGTTCTGTATTTGACAATTACAAGTATAGATCTTCAAATTATTATTTACAATCTTAGTTTGTATTTAACAATTCGAAGTTCTGTATTTACCTACTACAAGTTCAGATCTTCAAGTTATAATTTGTACTAATAATTTGGATTTAACAATTCGAAGTTCTGTATTTGACTATTACAAGTTCAGATCTTTCTAGTTATAATTTGCAATAATAATTAGAAGCTATCAATTTTAAGTTCTGTATTTGACAATTACAAGTTCAGATCTTCATGTTATAATTTGCAATAATAATTTGTATTTAACAATTCGAAGTTCTATATTTGACTATTACAAGTCCAGATCTTCAAATTATTATTTACAATCTTAGTTTGTATTTAACAATTCGAAGTTCTGTATTTACCTACTACGAGTTCAGATCTTCAAGTTATAATGTGAAATAATAATTTATATTTAACAAATCTAAGTTCTGTAATTTACTATTACAAGTTCAGATCTTCAAGTTATAATTTGCAATAATAATTAGAAGCTATCAATTTTAAGTTCTGTATTTGACAATTACAAGTTCAGATCTTCAAGTTATAATTTGCAATAATAATTTGTATTTAACAATTCGAAGTTCTCTATTTGACTATTACAAGTTCAGATCTTCAAATTATTATTTGCAATCTTAATTTGAATTTAACAATTTGAAGTTCTGTATTTAATTAATACAAGTTAAGATCTTCAAGTTATAATTTGTACTAATAATTTGGATTTAACAATTCGAAGTTCTGTATTTGACTATTACAAGTTCAGATCTTCAATTTATTATTTGCAGTCTTAGTTTGTATTTAACAATTCGAAGTTCTGTATTTACCTACTACAAGTTCAGATCTTCAAGTTATAATTTGCAATAATAATTAGAAGCTATCAATTTTAAGTTCTGTATTTGACAATTACAAGTTCAGATCTTCAAGTTATAATTTGCAATAATAATTTGTATTTAACAATTCGAAGTTCTCTATTTGACTATTACAAGTTCAGATCTTCAAATTATTATTTGCAATCTTACTTTGTATTTAACAATTCGAAGTTCTGTATTTACCTAGTACAAGTTAAGATCTTCAAGTTATAATTTGTACTAATAATTTGGATTTAACAATTCGAAGTTCTGTATTTGACTATTACAAGTTCAGATCTTCAAATTAATATTTGCAATCTTAGTTTGAATTTAACAATTCGAAGTTCTGTATTTACCTAATACAAGTTAAGATCTTCAAGTTATAATTTGTACTAATAATTTGGATTTAACAATTCGAAGTTCTGTATTTGACTATTACAAGTTCAGATCTTCAAATTATTATTTGCAGTCTTAGTTTGTATTTAACAATTCGAAGTTCTGTATTTACCTACTACAAGTTCAGATCTTCAAGTTATAATTTGCAATAATAATTAGAAGCTATCAATTTTAGTTCTGTATTTGACAATTACAAGTTCAGATCTTCAAGTTATAATTAGCAATAATAATTTGTATTTAACAATTCGAAGTTCTGTATTTGACTAATACAAGTTCAGATCTTCAAATTATTATTTGCAATCTTAGTTTGAATTTAACAATTTGAAGTTCTGTATTTACCTAATACAAGTTAAGATCTTCAAGTTATAATTTGCACTAATAATTTGGATTTAACAATTCGAAGTTCTGTATTTGACTATTACAAGTTCAGATCTTCAAATTATTATTTGCAGTCTTAGTATGTATTTAACAATTCGAAGTTCTGTATTTACCTACTACAAGTTCAGATCTTCAAGTTATAATTTGCAATAATAATTAGAAGCTATCAATTTTAAGTTCTGTATTTGACAATTCCAAGTTCAGATCTTCAAGTTATAATTTGCAATCCTAGTTTGAATTTAACAATTCGAAGTTCTGTATTTACCTACTACTAGTTCAGATCTTCAAGTTATAATTTGAAATAATAATTTATATTTAACAAATCTAAGTTCTGTAATTCACTATTACAAGTTCAGATCTTCAAGTTATAATTTGCAATAATAATTTGTATTTAACAATTCGAAGTTCTATATTTGACTATTACAAGTCCAGATCTTCAAATTATTATTTACAATCTTAGTTTGTATTTAACAATTCGAAGTTCTGTATTTACCTAATACAAGTTAAGATCTTCAAGTTATAATTTGTACTAATAATTTGGATTTAACAATTCGAAGTTCTGTATTTGACTATTACAAGTTCAGATCTTCAAATTAATATTTGCAATCTTAGTTTGAATTTAACAATTCGAAGTTCTGTATTTACCTAATACAAGTTAAGATCTTCAAGTTATAATTTGTACTAATAATTTGGATTAAACAATTCGAAGTTCTGTATTTGACTATTACAAGTTCAGATCTTCAAATTATTATTTGCAGTCTTAGTTTGTATTTAACAATTCGAAGTTCTGTAGTTACCTACTACAAGTTCAGATCTTCAAGTTATAATTTGCAATAATAATTAGAAGCTATCAATTTTAAGTTCTGTCATTGACAATTACAAGTTCAGATCTTCAAGTTATAATTTGCAATAATAATTTGTATTTAACAATTCGAAGTTCTGTATTTGACTATTACAAGTTCAGATCTTCAAATTATTATTTGCAATCCTAGTTTGAATTTAACAATTCGAAGTTCTGTATTTACCTGCTACAAGTTCAGATCTTCAAGTTATAATTTGAAATAATAATTTATATTTAACAAATCTAAGTTCTGTAATTCACTATTACAAGTTCAGATCTTCAAGTTATAATTTGCAATAATAATTAGAAGCTATCAATTTTAAGATCTGTATTTGACAATTACAAGTTCAGATCTTCAAGTTATAATTTGCACTAATAATTTGTATTTAACAATTCGAAGTTCTGTATTTGACTATTACAAGTCCAGATCTTCAAATTATTATTACCAATCTTAGTTTGTATTTAACAATTCGAAGTTCTGTATTTACCTACTACAAGTTCAGATCTTCAAGTTATAATTTGTACTAATAATTTGGATTTAACAATTCGAAGTTCTGTATTTGACTATTACAAGTTCAGATCTTTCTAGTTATAATTTGCAATAATAATTAGAAGCTATCAATTTTAAGTTCTGTATTTGACAATTACAAGTTCAGATCTTCATGTTATAATTTGCAATAATAATTTGTATTTAACAATTCGAAGTTCTATATTTGACTATTACAAGTCCAGATCTTCAAATTATTATTTACAATCTTAGTTTGTATTTAACAATTCGAAGTTCTGTATTTACCTACTACGAGTTCAGATCTTCAAGTTATAATGTGAAATAATAATTTATATTTAACAAATCTAAGTTCTGTAATTTACTATTACAAGTTCAGATCTTCAAGTTATAATTTGCAATAATAATTAGAAGCTATCAATTTTAAGTTCTGTATTTGACAATTACAAGTTCAGATCTGCAAGTTATAATTTGCAATAATAATTTGTATTTAACAATTCGAAGTTCTCTATTTGACTATTACAAGTTCAGATCTTCAAATTATTATTTGCAATCTTAATTTGAATTTAACAATTTGAAGTTCTGTATTTAATTAATACAAGTTAAGATCTTCAAGTTATAATTTGTACTAATAATTTGGATTTAACAATTCGAAGTTCTGTATTTGACTATTACAAGTTCAGATCTTCAATTTATTATTTGCAGTCTTAGTTTGTATTTAACAATTCGAAGTTCTGTATTTACCTACTACAAGTTCAGATCTTCAAGTTATAATTTGCAATAATAATTAGAAGCTATCAATTTTAAGTTCTGTATTTGACAATTACAAGTTCAGATCTTCAAGTTATAATTTGCAATAATAATTTGTATTTAACAATTCGAAGTTCTCTATTTGACTATTACAAGTTCAGATCTTCAAATTATTATTTGCAATCTTACTTTGTATTTAACAATTCGAAGTTCTGTATTTACCTAGTACAAGTTAAGATCTTCAAGTTATAATTTGTACTAATAATTTGGATTTAACAATTCGAAGTTCTGTATTTGACTATTACAAGTTCAGATCTTCAAATTATTATTTGCAATCTTAGTTTGTATTTAACAATTCGAAGTTCTGTATTTACCTACTACAAGTTCAGATCTTCAAGTTATAATTTGCAATAATAATTTGAAGCTATCAATTTTAAGTTCTGTATTTGACAATTACAAGTTCAGATCTTCAAGTTATAATTTGCACTAATAATTTGTATTTAACAATTCGAAGTTCTATATTTGACTATTACAAGTCCAGATCTTCAAATTATTATTTACAATCTTAGTTTGTATTTAACAATTCGAAGTTCTGTATTTACCTAATACAAGTTAAGATCTTCAAGTTATAATTTGTACTAATAATTTGGATTAAACAATTCGAAGTTCTGTATTTGACTATTACAAGTTCAGATCTTCAAATTATTATTTGCAGTCTTAGTTTGTATTTAACAATTCGAAGTTCTGTAGTTACCTACTACAAGTTCAGATCTTCAAGTTATAATTTGCAATAATAATTAGAAGCTATCAATTTTAAGTTCTGTATTTGACAATTACAAGTTCAGATCTTCAAGTTATAATTTGCAATAATAATTTGTATTTAACAATTCGAAGTTCTGTATTTGACTATTACAAGTTCAGATCTTCAAATTATTATTTGCAATCCTAGTTTGAATTTAACAATTCGAAGTTCTGTATTTACCTACTACAAGTTCAGATCTTCAAGTTATAATTTGAAATAATAATTTATATTTAACAAATCTAAGTTCTGTAATTCACTATTACAAGTTCAGATCTTCAAGTTATAATTTGCAATAATAATTAGAAGCTATCAATTTTAAGTTCTGTATTTGACAATTACAAGTTCAGATCTTCAAGTTATAATTTGAACTAATAATTTGTATTTAACAATTCGAAGTTCTGTATTTGACTATTACAAGTATAGATCTTCAAATTATTATTTACAATCTTAGTTTGTATTTAACAATTCGAAGTTCTGTATTTACCTACTACAAGTTCAGATCTTCAAGTTATAATTTGTACTAATAATTTGGATTTAACAATTCGAAGTTCTGTATTTGACTATTACAAGTTCAGATCTTTCTAGTTATAATTTGCAATAATAATTAGAAGCTATCAATTTTAAGTTCTGTATTTGACAATTACAAGTTCAGATCTTCATGTTATAATTTGCAATAATAATTTGTATTTAACAATTCGAAGTTCTATATTTGACTATTACAAGTCCAGATCTTCAAATTATTATTTACAATCTTAGTTTGTATTTAACAATTCGAAGTTCTGTATTTACCTACTACGAGTTCAGATCTTCAAGTTATAATGTGAAATAATAATTTATATTTAACAAATCTAAGTTCTGTAATTTACTATTACAAGTTCAGATCTTCAAGTTATAATTTGCAATAATAATTAGAAGCTATCAATTTTAAGTTCTGTATTTGACAATTACAAGTTCAGATCTTCAAGTTATAATTTGCAATAATAATTTGTATTTAACAATTCGAAGTTCTCTATTTGACTATTACAAGTTCAGATCTTCAAATTATTATTTGCAATCTTAATTTGAATTTAACAATTTGAAGTTCTGTATTTAATTAATACAAGTTAAGATCTTCAAGTTATAATTTGTACTAATAATTTGGATTTAACAATTCGAAGTTCTGTATTTGACTATTACAAGTTCAGATCTTCAATTTAATATTTGCAGTCTTAGTTTGTATTTAACAATTCGAAGTTCTGTATTTACCTACTACAAGTTCAGATCTTCAAGTTATAATTTGCAATAATAATTAGAAGCTATCAATTTTAAGTTCTGTATTTGACAATTACAAGTTCAGATCTTCAAGTTATAATTTGCAATAATAATTTGTATTTAACAATTCGAAGTTCTCTATTTGACTATTACAAGTTCAGATCTTCAAATTATTATTTGCAATCTTACTTTGTATTTAACAATTCGAAGTTCTGTATTTACCTAGTACAAGTTAAGATCTTCAAGTTATAATTTGTACTAATAATTTGGATTTAACAATTCGAAGTTCTGTATTTGACTATTACAAGTTCAGATCTTCAAATTAATATTTGCAATCTTAGTTTGAATTTAACAATTCGAAGTTCTGTATTTACCTAATACAAGTTAAGATCTTCAAGTTATAATTTGTACTAATAATTTGGATTTAACAATTCGAAGTTCTGTATTTGACTATTACAAGTTCAGATCTTCAAATTATTATTTGCAGTCTTAGTTTGTATTTAACAATTCGAAGTTCTGTATTTACCTACTACAAGTTCAGATCTTCAAGTTATAATTTGCAATAATAATTAGAAGCTATCAATTTTAGTTCTGTATTTGACAATTACAAGTTCAGATCTTCAAGTTATAATTAGCAATAATAATTTGTATTTAACAATTCGAAGTTCTGTATTTGACTAATACAAGTTCAGATCTTCAAATTATTATTTGCAATCTTAGTTTGAATTTAACAATTTGAAGTTCTGTATTTACCTAATACAAGTTAAGATCTTCAAGTTATAATTTGCACTAATAATTTGGATTTAACAATTCGAAGTTCTGTATTTGACTATTACAAGTTCAGATCTTCAAATTATTATTTGCAGTCTTAGTATGTATTTAACAATTCGAAGTTCTGTATTTACCTACTACAAGTTCAGATCTTCAAGTTATAATTTGCAATAATAATTAGAAGCTATCAATTTTAAGTTCTGTATTTGACAATTCCAAGTTCAGATCTTCAAGTTATAATTTGCAATCCTAGTTTGAAATTAACAATTCGAAGTTCTGTATTTACCTACTACTAGTTCAGATCTTCAAGTTATAATTTGAAATAATAATTTATATTTAACAAATCTAAGTTCTGTAATTCACTATTACAAGTTCAGATCTTCAAGTTATAATTTGCAATAATAATTTGTATTTAACAATTCGAAGTTCTATATTTGACTATTACAAGTCCAGATCTTCAAATTATTATTTACAATCTTAGTTTGTATTTAACAATTCGAAGTTCTGTATTTACCTAATACAAGTTAAGATCTTCAAGTTATAATTTGTACTAATAATTTGGATTTAACAATTCGAAGTTCTGTATTTGACTATTACAAGTTCAGATCTTCAAATTAATATTTGCAATCTTAGTTTGAATTTAACAATTCGAAGTTCTGTATTTACCTAATACAAGTTAAGATCTTCAAGTTATAATTTGTACTAATAATTTGGATTAAACAATTCGAAGTTCTGTATTTGACTATTACAAGTTCAGATCTTCAAATTATTATTTGCAGTCTTAGTTTGTATTTAACAATTCGAAGTTCTGTAGTTACCTACTACAAGTTCAGATCTTCAAGTTATAATTTGCAATAATAATTAGAAGCTATCAATTTTAAGTTCTGTCATTGACAATTACAAGTTCAGATCTTCAAGTTATAATTTGCAATAATAATTTGTATTTAACAATTCGAAGTTCTGTATTTGACTATTACAAGTTCAGATCTTCAAATTATTATTTGCAATCCTAGTTTGAATTTAACAATTCGAAGTTCTGTATTTACCTACTACAAGTTCAGATCTTCAAGTTATAATTTGAAATAATAATTTATATTTAACAAATCTAAGTTCTGTAATTCACTATTACAAGTTCAGATCTTCAAGTTATAATTTGCAATAATAATTAGAAGCTATCAATTTTAAGTTCTGTATTTGACAATTACAAGTTCAGATCTTCAAGTTATAATTTGCACTAATAATTTGTATTTAACAATTCGAAGTTCTGTATTTGACTATTACAAGTCCAGATCTTCAAATTATTATTTACAATCTTAGTTTGTATTTAACAATTCGAAGTTCTGTATTTACCTACTACAAGTTCAGATCTTCAAGTTATAATTTGTACTAATAATTTGGATTTAACAATTCGAAGTTCTGTATTTGACTATTACAAGTTCAGATCTTTCTAGTTATAATTTGCAATAATAATTAGAAGCTATCAATTTTAAGTTCTGTATTTGACAATTACAAGTTCAGATCTTCATGTTATAATTTGCAATAATAATTTGTATTTAACAATTCGAAGTTCTATATTTGACTATTACAAGTCCAGATCTTCAAATTATTATTTACAATCTTAGTTTGTATTTAACAATTCGAAGTTCTGTATTTACCTACTACGAGTTCAGATCTTCAAGTTATAATGTGAAATAATAATTTATATTTAACAAATCTAAGTTCTGTAATTTACTATTACAAGTTCAGATCTTCAAGTTATAATTTGCAATAATAATTAGAAGCTATCAATTTTAAGTTCTGTATTTGACAATTACAAGTTCAGATCTGCAAGTTATAATTTGCAATAATAATTTGTATTTAACAATTCGAAGTTCTCTATTTGACTATTACAAGTTCAGATCTTCAAATTATTATTTGCAATCTTAATTTGAATTTAACAATTTGAAGTTCTGTATTTAATTAATACAAGTTAAGATCTTCAAGTTATAATTTGTACTAATAATTTGGATTTAACAATTCGAAGTTCTGTATTTGACTATTACAAGTTCAGATCTTCAATTTATTATTTGCAGTCTTAGTTTGTATTTAACAATTCGAAGTTCTGTATTTACCTACTACAAGTTCAGATCTTCAAGTTATAATTTGCAATAATAATTAGAAGCTATCAATTTTAAGTTCTGTATTTGACAATTACAAGTTCAGATCTTCAAGTTATAATTTGCAATAATAATTTGTATTTAACAATTCGAAGTTCTCTATTTGACTATTACAAGTTCAGATCTTCAAATTATTATTTGCAATCTTACTTTGTATTTAACAATTCGAAGTTCTGTATTTACCTAGTACAAGTTAAGATCTTCAAGTTATAATTTGTACTAATAATTTGGATTTAACAATTCGAAGTTCTGTATTTGACTATTACAAGTTCAGATCTTCAAATTATTATTTGCAATCTTAGTTTGTATTTAACAATTCGAAGTTCTGTATTTACCTACTACAAGTTCAGATCTTCAAGTTATAATTTGCAATAATAATTAGAAGCTATCAATTTTAAGTTCTGTATTTGACAATTACAAGTTCAGATCTTCAAGTTATAATTTGCACTAATAATTTGTATTTAACAATTCGAAGTTCTATATTTGACTATTACAAGTCCAGATCTTCAAATTATTATTTACAATCTTAGTTTGTATTTAACAATTCGAAGTTCTGTATTTACCTAATACAAGTTAAGATCTTCAAGTTATAATTTGTACTAATAATTTGGATTTAACAATTCGAAGTTCTGTATTTGACTATTACAAGTTCAGATCTTCAAATTAATATTTGCAATCTTAGTTTGAATTTAACAATTCGAAGTTCTGTATTTACCTAATACAAGTTAAGATCTTCAAGTTATAATTTGTACTAATAATTTGGATTTAACAATTCGAAGTTCTGTATTTGACTATTACAAGTTCAGATCTTCAAATTATTATTTGCAGTCTTAGTTTGTATTTAACAATTCGAAGTTCTTTATTTACCTACTACAAGTTCAGATCTTCAAGTTATAATTTGCAATAATAATTAGAAGCTATCAATTTTAGTTCTGTATTTGACAATTACAAGTTCAGATCTTCAAGTTATAATTAGCAATAATAATTTGTATTTAACAATTCGAAGTTCTGTATTTGACTAATACAAGTTCAGATCTTCAAATTATTATTTGCAATCTTAGTTTGAATTTAACAATTTGAAGTTCTGTATTTACCTAATACAAGTTAAGATCTTCAAGTTATAATTTGCACTAATAATTTGGATTTAACAATTCGAAGTTCTGTATTTGACTATTACAAGTTCAGATCTTCAAATTATTATTTGCAGTCTTAGTATGTATTTAACAATTCGAAGTTCTGTATTTACCTACTACAAGTTCAGATCTTCAAGTTATAATTTGCAATAATAATTAGAAGCTATCAATTTTAAGTTCTGTATTTGACAATTACAAGTTCAGATCTTCAAGTTATAATTTGCAATAATAATTTGTATTTAACAATTCGAAGTTCTGTATTTGACTATTACAAGTTCAGATCTTCAAATTATTATTTGCAATCCTAGTTTGAATTTAACAATTCGAAGTTCTGTATTTACCTACTACAAGTTCAGATCTTCAAGTTATAATTTGAAATAATAATTTATATTTAACAAATCTAAGTTCTGTAATTCACTATTACAAGTTCAGATCTTCAAGTTATAATTTGCAATAATAATTTGTATTTAACAATTCGAAGTTCTATATTTGACTATTACAAGTCCAGATCTTCAAATTATTATTTACAATCTTAGTTTGTATTTAACAATTCGAAGTTTTGTATTTACCTAATACAAGTTAAGATCTTCAAGTTATAATTTGTACTAATAATTTGGATTTAACAATTCGAAGTTCTGTATTTGACTATTACAAGTTCAGATCTTCAAATTAATATTTGCAATCTTAGTTTGAATTTAACAATTCGAAGTTCTGTATTTACCTAATACAAGTTAAGATCTTCAAGTTATAATTTGTACTAATAATTTGGATTTAACAATTCGAAGTTCTGTATTTGACTATTACAAGTTCAGATCTTCAAATTATTATTTGCAGTCTTAGTTTGTATTTAACAATTCGAAGTTCTGTATTTACCTACTACAAGTTCAGATCTTCAAGTTATAATTTGCAATAATAATTAGAAGCTATCAATTTTAGTTCTGTATTTGACAATTACAAGTTCAGATCTTCAAGTTATAATTTGCAATAATAATTTGTATTTAACAATTCGAAGTTCTGTATTTGACTAATACAAGTTCAGATCTTCAAATTATTATTTGCAATCTTAGTTTGAATTTAACAATTTGAAGTTCTGTATTTACCTAATACAAGTTAAGATCTTCAAGTTATAATTTGCACTAATAATTTGGATTTAACAATTCGAAGTTCTGTATTTGACTATTACAAGTTCAGATCTTCAAATTATTATTTGCAGTCTTAGTATGTATTTAACAATTCGAAGTTCTGTATTTACCTACTACAAGTTCAGATCTTCAAGTTATAATTTGCAATAATAATTAGAAGCTATCAATTTTAAGTTCTGTATTTGACAATTACAAGTTCAGATCTTCAAGTTATAATTTGCAATAATAATTTGTATTTAACAATTCGAAGTTCTGTATTTGACTATTACAAGTTCAGATCTTCAAATTATTATTTGCAATCCTAGTTTGAATTTAACAATTCGAAGTTCTGTATTTACCTACTACAAGTTCAGATCTTCAAGTTATAATTTGAAATAATAATTTATATTTAACAAATCTAAGTTCTGTAATTCACTATTACAAGTTCAGATCTTCAAGTTATAATTTGCAATAATAATTTGTATTTAACAATTCGAAGTTCTATATTTGACTATTACAAGTCCAGATCTTCAAATTATTATTTACAATCTTAGTTTGTATTTAACAATTCGAAGTTCTGTATTTACCTAATACAAGTTAAGATCTTCAAGTTATAATTTGTACTAATAATTTGGATTTAACAATTCGAAGTTCTGTATTTGACTATTACAAGTTCAGATCTTCAAATTAATATTTGCAATCTTAGTTTAAATTTAACAATTCGAAGTTCTGTATTTACCTAATACAAGTTAAGATCTTCAAGTTATAATTTGTACTAATAATTTGGATTTAACAATTCGAAGTTCTGTATTTGACTATTACAAGTTCAGATCTTCAAATTATTATTTGCAGTCTTAGTTTGTATTTAACAATTCGAAGTTCTGTATTTACCTAGGACAAGTTCAGATCTTCAAGTTATAATTTGCAATAATAATTAGAAGCTATCAATTTTAAGTTCTGTATTTGACAATTACAAGTTCAGATCTTCAAGTTATAATTTGCAATAATAATTTGTATTTAACAATTCGAAGTTCTGTATTTGACTATTACAAGTTCAGATCTTCAAATTATTATTTGCAATCCTAGTTTGAATTTAACAATTCGAAGTTCTGTATTTACCTACTACGAGTTCAGATCTTCAAGTTATAATGTGAAATAATAATTTATATTTAACAAATCTAAGTTCTGTAATTTACTATTACAAGTTCAGATCTTCAAGTTATAATTTGCAATAATAATTAGAAGCTATCAATTTTAAGTTCTGTATTTGACAATTACAAGTTCAGATCTTCAAGTTATAATTTGCAATAATAATTTGTATTTAACAATTCGAAGTTCTCTATTTGACTATTACAAGTTCAGATCTTCAAATTATTATTTGCAATCTTAATTTGAATTTAACAATTTGAAGTTCTGTATTTAATTAATACAAGTTAAGATCTTCAAGTTATAATTTGTACTAATAATTTGGATTTAACAATTCGAAGTTCTGTATTTGACTATTACAAGTTCAGATCTTCAATTTATTATTTGCAGTCTTAGTTTGTATTTAACAATTCGAAGTTCTGTATTTACCTACTACAAGTTCAGATCTTCAAGTTATAATTTGCAATAATAATTAGAAGCTATCAATTTTAAGTTCTGTATTTGACAATTACAAGTTCAGATCTTCAAGTTATAATTTGCAATAATAATTTGTATTTAACAATTCGAAGTTCTCTATTTGACTATTACAAGTTCAGATCTTCAAATTATTATTTGCAATCTTACTTTGTATTTAACAATTCGAAGTTCTGTATTTACCTAGTACAAGTTAAGATCTTCAAGTTATAATTTGTACTAATAATTTGGATTTAACAATTCGAAGTTCTGTATTTGACTATTACAAGTTCAGATCTTCAAATTAATATTTGCAATCTTAGTTTGAATTTAACAATTCGAAGTTCTGTATTTACCTAATACAAGTTAAGATCTTCAAGTTATAATTTGTACTAATAATTTGGATTTAACAATTCGAAGTTCTGTATTTGACTATTACAAGTTCAGATCTTCAAATTATTATTTGCAGTCTTAGTTTGTATTTAACAATTCGAAGTTCTGTATTTACCTACTACAAGTTCAGATCTTCAAGTTATAATTTGCAATAATAATTAGAAGCTATCAATTTTAGTTCTGTATTTGACAATTACAAGTTCAGATCTTCAAGTTATAATTTGCAATAATAATTTGTATTTAACAATTCGAAGTTCTGTATTTGACTAATACAAGTTCAGATCTTCAAATTATTATTTGCAATCTTAGTTTGAATTTAACAATTTGAAGTTCTGTATTTACCTAATACAAGTTAAGATCTTCAAGTTATAATTTGCACTAATAATTTGGATTTAACAATTCGAAGTTCTGTATTTGACTATTACAAGTTCAGATCTTCAAATTATTATTTGCAGTCTTAGTATGTATTTAACAATTCGAAGTTCTGTATTTACCTACTACAAGTTCAGATCTTCAAGTTATAATTTGCAATAATAATTAGAAGCTATCAATTTTAAGTTCTGTATTTGACAATTACAAGTTCAGATCTTCAAGTTATAATTTGCAATAATAATTTGTATTTAACAATTCGAAGTTCTGTATTTGACTATTACAAGTTCAGATCTTCAAATTATTATTTGCAATCCTAGTTTGAATTTAACAATTCGAAGTTCTGTATTTACCTACTACAAGTTCAGATCTTCAAGTTATAATTTGAAATAATAATTTATATTTAACAAATCTAAGTTCTGTAATTCACTATTACAAGTTCAGATCTTCAAGTTATAATTTGCAATAATAATTTGTATTTAACAATTCGAAGTTCTATATTTGACTATTACAAGTCCAGATCTTCAAATTATTATTTACAATCTTAGTTTGTATTTAACAATTCGAAGTTCTGTATTTACCTAATACAAGTTAAGATCTTCAAGTTATAATTTGTACTAATAATTTGGATTTAACAATTCGAAGTTCTGTATTTGACTATTACAAGTTCAGATCTTCAAATTAATATTTGCAATCTTAGTTTAAATTTAACAATTCGAAGTTCTGTATTTACCTAATACAAGTTAAGATCTTCAAGTTATAATTTGTACTAATAATTTGGATTTAACAATTCGAAGTTCTGTATTTGACTATTACAAGTTCAGATCTTCAAATTATTATTTGCAGTCTTAGTTTGTATTTAACAATTCGAAGTTCTGTATTTACCTAGGACAAGTTCAGATCTTCAAGTTATAATTTGCAATAATAATTAGAAGCTATCAATTTTAAGTTCTGTATTTGACAATTACAAGTTCAGATCTTCAAGTTATAATTTGCAATAATAATTTGTATTTAACAATTCGAAGTTCTGTATTTGACTATTACAAGTTCAGATCTTCAAATTATTATTTGCAATCCTAGTTTGAATTTAACAATTCGAAGTTCTGTATTTACCTACTACGAGTTCAGATCTTCAAGTTATAATGTGAAATAATAATTTATATTTAACAAATCTAAGTTCTGTAATTTACTATTACAAGTTCAGATCTTCAAGTTATAATTTGAAATAATAATTTATATTTAACAAATCTAAGTTCTGTAATTCACTATTACAAGTTCAGATCTACAAGTTATAATTTGCAATAATAATTTGTATTTAACAATTCGAAGTTCTATATTTGACTATTACAAGTCCAGATCTTCAAATTATTATTTACAATCTTAGTTTGTATTTAACAATTCGAAGTTCTGTATTTACCTAATACAAGTTAAGATCTTCAAGTTATAATTTGTACTAATAATTTGGATTTAACAATTCGAAGTTCTGTATTTGACTATTACAAGTTCAGATCTTCAAATTAATATTTGCAATCTTAGTTTAAATTTAACAATTCGAAGTTCTGTATTTACCTAATACAAGTTAAGATCTTCAAGTTATAATTTGTACTAATAATTTGGATTTAACAATTCGAAGTTCTGTATTTGACTATTACAAGTTCAGATCTTCAAATTATTATTTGCAGTCTTAGTTTGTATTTAACAATTCGAAGTTCTGTATTTACCTAGGACAAGTTCAGATCTTCAAGTTATAATTTGCAATAATAATTAGAAGCTATCAATTTTAAGTTCTGTATTTGACAATTACAAGTTCAGATCTTCAAGTTATAATTTGCAATAATAATTTGTATTTAACAATTCGAAGTTCTGTATTTGACTATTACAAGTTCAGATCTTCAAATTATTATTTGCAATCCTAGTTTGAATTTAACAATTCGAAGTTCTGTATTTACCTACTACGAGTTCAGATCTTCAAGTTATAATGTGAAATAATAATTTATATTTAACAAATCTAAGTTCTGTAATTTACTATTACAAGTTCAGATCTTCAAGTTATAATTTGCAATAATAATTAGAAGCTATCAATTTTAAGTTCTGTATTTGACAATTACAAGTTCAGATCTTCAAGTTATAATTTGCAATAATAATTTGTATTTAACAATTCGAAGTTCTCTATTTGACTATTACAAGTTCAGATCTTCAAATTATTATTTGCAATCCTAGTTTGAATTTAACAATTCGAAGTTCTGTATTTACCTACTACAAGTTCAGATCTTCAAGTTATAATTTGAAATAATAATTTATATTTAACAAATCTAAGTTCTGTAATTCACTATTACTAGTTCAGATCTTCAAGTTATAATTTGCAATAATAATTAGAAGCTATCAATTTTAAGTTCTGTATTAGACAATTACAAGTTCAGATCTTCAAGTTATAATTTGCAATAATAATTTGTATTTAACAATTCGATGTTCTGTATTTGACTATTACAAGTTCAAATCTTCAAATTAATATTTGCAATCTTAGGTTGAATTTAACAATTCGAAGTTCTGTATTTACCTAATACAAGTTAACATCTTCAAGCTATAATTTGTACTAATAATTTGGATTTAACAATTCGAAGTTCTGTATTTGACTATTACAAGTTCAGATCTTCAAATTATTATTTGCAGTCTTAGTTTGTATTTAACAATTCGAAGTTCAGTATTTACCTACTACAAGTTCAGATCTACAAGTTATAATTTGCAATCACAATTTGAAGGTATCAATTCTAAGTTCTGTATTTGACAGTTACAAGTTCAGATCTTCAAGTTATAACTTGAAATAATAATTAGTATTTAACAAATCTAAGTTCTGTAGTTCACTATTACTAGTTCAGATCTTCAAGTTATAATTTGCAATAATAATTAGAAGCTATCAATTTTAAGTTCTGTATTAGACAATTACAAGTTCAGATCTTCAAGTTATAATTTGCACCAATAATTTGTATTTAACAATTCGGAGTTCTGTATTTGACTATTAGAAGTTCAGATCTTCAAATTATTATTTGCAATCCTAGTTTGAATTTTACAATTCGAAGTTCTGTATAATTTACCTACTACAAGTTCAGATCTTCAAGTTATAATTTGCAATAATAATTAGAAGCTGTCAATTTTAAGTTCTGTATTTGACAATTACAAGTTCAGATCTTCAAGTTATAATTTGCAATAATAATTTGTATTTAACAATTCGAAGTTCTGTATTTGACTATTACAAGTTCAGAACTTCAAGTTATAATTTGCAATAATAATTTGTATTTAACAATTCGAAGTTCTGTATTTGACTATTACAAGTTCAGAAATTCAAATTATTATTTACAATCTTAGTTTGTATTTAACAATTCGAAGTTCTGTATTTACCTACTACGAGTTCAGATCTTCAAGTTATAATGTGAAATAATAATTTATATTTAACAAATCTAAGTTCTGTAATTTACTATTACAAGTTCAGATCTTCAAGTTATAATTTGCAATAATAATTAGAAGCTATCAATTTTAAGTTCTGTATTTGACAATTACAAGTTCAGATCTTCAAGTTATAATTTGCAATAATAATTTGTATTTAACAATTCGAAGTTCTCTATTTGACTATTACAAGTTCAGATCTTCAAATTATTATTTGCAATCTTAATTTGAATTTAACAATTTGAAGTTCTGTATTTAATTAATACAAGTTAAGATCTTCAAGTTATAATTTGTACTAATAATTTGGATTTAACAATTCGAAGTTCTGTATTTGACTATTACAAGTTCAGATCTTCAATTTATTATTTGCAGTCTTAGTTTGTATTTAACAATTCGAAGTTCTGTATTTACCTACTACAAGTTCAGATCTTCAAGTTATAATTTGCAATAATAATTAGAAGCTATCAATTTTATGTTCTGTATTTGACAATTACAAGTTCAGATCTTCAAGTTATAATTTGCAATAATAATTTGTATTTAACAATTCGAAGTTCTCTATTTGACTATTACAAGTTCAGATCTTCAAATTATTATTTGCAATCTTACTTTGTATTTAACAATTCGAAGTTCTGTATTTACCTAGTACAAGTTAAGATCTTCAAGTTATAATTTGTACTAATAATTTGGATTTAACAATTCGAAGTTCTGTATTTGACTATTACAAGTTCAGATCTTCAAATTAATATTTGCAATCTTAGTTTGAATTTAACAATTCGAAGTTCTGTATTTACCTAATACAAGTTAAGATCTTCAAGTTATAATTTGTACTAATAATTTGGATTTAACAATTCGAAGTTCTGTATTTGACTATTACAAGTTCAGATCTTCAAATTATTATTTGCAGTCTTAGTTTGTATTTAACAATTCGAAGTTCTGTATTTACCTACTACAAGTTCAGATCTTCAAGTTATAATTTGCAATAATAATTAGAAGCTATCAATTTTAGTTCTGTATTTGACAATTACAAGTTCAGATCTTCAAGTTATAATTTGCAATAATAATTTGTATTTAACAATTCGAAGTTCTGTATTTGACTATTACAAGTTCAGATCTTCAAATTATTATTTGCAATCCTAGTTTGAATTTAACAATTCGAAGTTCTGTATTTACCTACTACAAGTTCAGATCTTCAAGTTATAATTTGAAATAATAATTTATATTTAACAAATCTAAGTTCTGTAATTCACTATTACAAGTTCAGATCTTCAAGTTATAATTTGCAATAATAATTAGAAGCTATCAATTTTAAGTTCTGTATTTGACAATTACAAGTTCAGATCTTCAAGTTATAATTTGCACTAATAATTTGTATTTAACAATTCGAAGTTCTGTATTTGACTATTACAAGTCCAGATCTTCAAATTATTATTTACAATCTTAGTTTGTATTTAACAATTCGAAGTTCTGTATTTACCTACTACAAGTTCAGATCTTCAAGTTATAATTTGTACTAATAATTTGGATTTAACAATTCGAAGTTCTGTATTTGACTATTACAAGTTCAGATCTTTCTAGTTATAATTTGCAATAATAATTAGAAGCTATCAATTTTAAGTTCTGTATTTGACAATTACAAGTTCAGATCTTCATGTTATAATTTGCAATAATAATTTGTATTTAACAATTCGAAGTTCTATATTTGACTATTACAAGTCCAGATCTTCAAATTATTATTTACAATCTTAGTTTGTATTTAACAATTCGAAGTTCTGTATTTACCTACTACGAGTTCAGATCTTCAAGTTATAATGTGAAATAATAATTTATATTTAACAAATCTAAGTTCTGTAATTTACTATTACAAGTTCAGATCTTCAAGTTATAATTTGCAATAATAATTAGAAGCTATCAATTTTAAGTTCTGTATTTGACAATTACAAGTTCAGATCTTCAAGTTATAATTTGCAATAATAATTTGTATTTAACAATTCGAAGTTCTCTATTTGACTATTACAAGTTCAGATCTTCAAATTATTATTTGCAATCTTAATTTGAATTTAACAATTTGAAGTTCTGTATTTAATTAATACAAGTTAAGATCTTCAAGTTATAATTTGTACTAATAATTTGGATTTAACAATTCGAAGTTCTGTATTTGACTATTACAAGTTCAGATCTTCAATTTATTATTTGCAGTCTTAGTTTGTATTTAACAATTCGAAGTTCTGTATTTACCTACTACAAGTTCAGATCTTCAAGTTATAATTTGCAATAATAATTAGAAGCTATCAATTTTAAGTTCTGTATTTGACAATTACAAGTTCAGATCTTCAAGTTATAATTTGCAATAATAATTTGTATTTAACAATTCGAAGTTCTCTATTTGACTATTACAAGTTCAGATCTTCAAATTATTATTTGCAATCTTACTTTGTATTTAACAATTCGAAGTTCTGTATTTACCTAGTACAAGTTAAGATCTTCAAGTTATAATTTGTACTAATAATTTGGATTTAACAATTCGAAGTTCTGTATTTGACTATTACAAGTTCAGATCTTCAAATTAATATTTGCAATCTTAGTTTGAATTTAACAATTCGAAGTTCTGTATTTACCTAATACAAGTTAAGATCTTCAAGTTATAATTTGTACTAATAATTTGGATTTAACAATTCGAAGTTCTGTATTTGACTATTACAAGTTCAGATCTTCAAATTATTATTTGCAGTCTTAGTTTGTATTTAACAATTCGAAGTTCTGTATTTACCTACTACAAGTTCAGATCTTCAAGTTATAATTTGCAATAATAATTAGAAGCTATCAATTTTAGTTCTGTATTTGACAATTACAAGTTCAGATCTTCAAGTTATAATTTGCAATAATAATTTGTATTTAACAATTCGAAGTTCTGTATTTGACTATTACAAGTTCAGATCTTCAAATTATTATTTGCAATCCTAGTTTGAATTTAACAATTCGAAGTTCTGTATTTACCTACTACAAGTTCAGATCTTCAAGTTATAATTTGAAATAATAATTTATATTTAACAAATCTAAGTTCTGTAATTCACTATTACAAGTTCAGATCTTCAAGTTATAATTTGCAATAATAATTAGAAGCTATCAATTTTAAGTTCTGTATTTGACAATTACAAGTTCAGATCTTCAAGTTATAATTTGCACTAATAATTTGTATTTAACAATTCGAAGTTCTGTATTTGACTATTACAAGTCCAGATCTTCAAATTATTATTTACAATCTTAGTTTGTATTTAACAATTCGAAGTTCTGTATTTACCTACTACAAGTTCAGATCTTCAAGTTATAATTTGTACTAATAATTTGGATTTAACAATTCGAAGTTCTGTATTTGACTATTACAAGTTCAGATCTTTCTAGTTATAATTTGCAATAATAATTAGAAGCTATCAATTTTAAGTTCTGTATTTGACAATTACAAGTTCAGATCTTCATGTTATAATTTGCAATAATAATTTGTATTTAACAATTCGAAGTTCTATATTTGACTATTACAAGTCCAGATCTTCAAATTATTATTTACAATCTTAGTTTGTATTTAACAATTCGAAGTTCTGTATTTACCTACTACGAGTTCAGATCTTCAAGTTATAATGTGAAATAATAATTTATATTTAACAAATCTAAGTTCTGTAATTTACTATTACAAGTTCAGATCTTCAAGTTATAATTTGCAATAATAATTAGAAGCTATCAATTTTAAGTTCTGTATTTGACAATTACAAGTTCAGATCTTCAAGTTATAATTTGCAATAATAATTTGTATTTAACAATTCGAAGTTCTCTATTTGACTATTACAAGTTCAGATCTTCAAATTATTATTTGCAATCTTAATTTGAATTTAACAATTTGAAGTTCTGTATTTAATTAATACAAGTTAAGATCTTCAAGTTATAATTTGTACTAATAATTTGGATTTAACAATTCGAAGTTCTGTATTTGACTATTACAAGTTCAGATCTTCAATTTATTATTTGCAGTCTTAGTTTGTATTTAACAATTCGAAGTTCTGTATTTACCTACTACAAGTTCAGATCTTCAAGTTATAATTTGCAATAATAATTAGAAGCTATCAATTTTAAGTTCTGTATTTGACAATTACAAGTTCAGATCTTCAAGTTATAATTTGCAATAATAATTTGTATTTAACAATTCGAAGTTCTCTATTTGACTATTACAAGTTCAGATCTTCAAATTATTATTTGCAATCTTACTTTGTATTTAACAATTCGAAGTTCTGTATTTACCTAGTACAAGTTAAGATCTTCAAGTTATAATTTGTACTAATAATTTGGATTTAACAATTCGAAGTTCTGTATATGACTATTACAAGTTCAGATCTTCAAATTATTATTTGCAATCTTAGTTTGTATTTAACAATTCGAAGTTCTGTATTTACCTACTACAAGTTCAGATCTTCAAGTTATAATTTGCAATAATAATTAGAAGCTATCAATTTTAAGTTCTGTATTTGACAATTACAAGTTCAGATCTTCAAGTTATAATTTGCACTAATAATTTGTATTTAACAATTCGAAGTTCTATATTTGACTATTACAAGTCCAGATCTTCAAATTATTATTTACAATCTTAGTTTGTATTTAACAATTCGAAGTTCTGTATTTACCTAATACAAGTTAAGATCTTCAAGTTATAATTTGTACTAATAATTTGGATTTAACAATTCGAAGTTCTGTATTTGACTATTACAAGTTCAGATCTTCAAATTAATATTTGCAATCTTAGTTTGAATTTAACAATTCGAAGTTCTGTATTTACCTAATACAAGTTAAGATCTTCAAGTTATAATTTGTACTAATAATTTGGATTTAACAATTCGAAGTTCTGTATTTGACTATTACAAGTTCAGATCTTCAAATTATTATTTGCAGTCTTAGTTTGTATTTAACAATTCGAAGTTCTTTATTTACCTACTACAAGTTCAGATCTTCAAGTTATAATTTGCAATAATAATTAGAAGCCATCAATTTTAGTTCTGTATTTGACAATTACAAGTTCAGATCTTCAAGTTATAATTAGCAATAATAATTTGTATTTAACAATTCGAAGTTCTGTATTTGACTAATACAAGTTCAGATCTTCAAATTATTATTTGCAATCTTAGTTTGAATTTAACAATTTGAAGTTCTGTATTTACCTAATACAAGTTAAGATCTTCAAGTTATAATTTGCACTAATAATTTGGATTTAACAATTCGAAGTTCTGTATTTGACTATTACAAGTTCAGATCTTCAAATTATTATTTGCAGTCTTAGTATGTATTTAACAATTCGAAGTTCTGTATTTACCTACTACAAGTTCAGATCTTCAAGTTATAATTTGCAATAATAATTAGAAGCTATCAATTTTAAGTTCTGTATTTGACAATTACAAGTTCAGATCTTCAAGTTATAATTTGCAATAATAATTTGTATTTAACAATTCGAAGTTCTGTATTTGACTATTACAAGTTCAGATCTTCAAATTATTATTTGCAATCCTAGTTTGAATTTAACAATTCGAAGTTCTGTATTTACCTACTACAAGTTCAGATCTTCAAGTTATAATTTGAAATAATAATTTATATTTAACAAATCTAAGTTCTGTAATTCACTATTACAAGTTCAGATCTTCAAGTTATAATTTGCAATAATAATTTATATTTAACAATTCGAAGTTCTATATTTGACTATTACAAGTCCAGATCTTCAAATTATTATTTACAATCTTAGTTTGTATTTAACAATTCGAAGTTTTGTATTTACCTAATACAAGTTAAGATCTTCAAGTTATAATTTGTACTAATAATTTGGATTTAACAATTCGAAGTTCTGTATTTGACTATTACAAGTTCAGATCTTCAAATTATTATTTACAATCTTAGTTTGTATTTAACAATTCGAAGTTCTGTATTTACCTAATACAAGTTAAGATCTTCAAGTTATAATTTGTACTAATAATTTGGATTTAACAATTCGAAGTTCTGTATTTGACTATTACAAGTTCAGATCTTCAAATTAATATTTGCAATCTTAGTTTGAATTTAACAATTCGAAGTTCTGTATTTACCTAATACAAGTTAAGATCTTCAAGTTATAATTTGTACTAATAATTTGGATTTAACAATTCGAAGTTCTGTATTTTACTATTACAAGTTCAGATCTTCAAATTATTATTTGCAGTCTTAGTTTGTATTTAACAATTCGAAGTTCTTTATTTACCTACTACAAGTTCAGATCTTCAAGTTATAATTTGCAATAATAATTAGAAGCTATCAATTTTAGTTCTGTATTTGACAATTACAAGTTCAGATCTTCAAGTTATAATTAGCAATAATAATTTGTATTTAACAATTCGAAGTTCTGTATTTGACTAATACAAGTTCAGATCTTCAAATTATTATTTGCAATCTTAGTTTGAATTTAACAATTTGAAGTTCTGTATTTACCTAATACAAGTTAAGATCTTCAAGTTATAATTTGCACTAATAATTTGGATTTAACAATTCGAAGTTCTGTATTTGACTATTACAAGTTCAGATCTTCAAATTATTATTTGCAGTCTTAGTATGTATTTAACAATTCGAAGTTCTGTATTTACCTACTACAAGTTCAGATCTTCAAGTTATAATTTGCAATAATAATTAGAAGCTATCAATTTTAAGTTCTGTATTTGACAATTACAAGTTCAGATCTTCAAGTTATAATTTGCAATAATAATTTGTATTTAACAATTCGAAGTTCTGTATTTGACTATTACAAGTTCCGATCTTCAAATTATTATTTGCAATCCTAGTTTGAATTTAACAATTCGAAGTTCTGTATTTACCTACTACAAGTTCAGATCTTCAAGTTATAATTTGAAATAATAATTTATATTTAACAAATCTAAGTTCTGTAATTCACTATTACAAGTTCAGATCTTCAAGTTATAATTTGCAATAATAATTTGTATTTAACAATTCGAAGTTCTATATTTGACTATTACAAGTCCAGATCTTCAAATTATTATTTACAATCTTAGTTTGTATTTAACAATTCGAAGTTTTGTATTTACCTAATACAAGTTAAGATCTTCAAGTTATAATTTGTACTAATAATTTGGATTTAACAATTCGAAGTTCTGTATTTGACTATTACAAGTTCAGATCTTCAAATTAATATTTGCAATCTTAGTTTGAATTTAACAATTCGAAGTTCTGTATTTACCTAATACAAGTTAAGATCTTCAAGTTATAATTTGTACTAATAATTTGGATTTAACAATTCGAAGTTCTGTATTTGACTATTACAAGTTCAGATCTTCAAATTATTATTTGCAGTCTTAGTTTGTATTTAACAATTCGAAGTTCTGTATTTACCTACTACAAGTTCAGATCTTCAAGTTATAATTTGCAATAATAATTAGAAGCTATCAATTTTAGTTCTGTATTTGACAATTACAAGTTCAGATCTTCAAGTTATAATTAGCAATAATAATTTGTATTTAACAATTCGAAGTTCTGTATTTGACTAATACAAGTTCAGATCTTCAAATTATTATTTGCAATCTTAGTTTGAATTTAACAATTTGAAGTTCTGTATTTACCTAATACAAGTTAAGATCTTCAAGTTATAATTTGCACTAATAATTTGGATTTAACAATTCGAAGTTCTGTATTTGACTATTACAAGTTCAGATCTTCAAATTATTATTTGCAGTCTTAGTATGTATTTAACAATTCGAAGTTCTGTATTTACCTACTACAAGTTCAGATCTTCAAGTTATAATTTGCAATAATAATTAGAAGCTATCAATTTTAAGTTCTGTATTTGACAATTACAAGTTCAGATCTTCAAGTTATAATTTGCAATAATAATTTGTATTTAACAATTCGAAGTTCTGTATTTGACTATTACAAGTTCAGATCTTCAAATTATTATTTGCAATCCTAGTTTGAATTTAACAATTCGAAGTTCTGTATTTACCTACTACGAGTTCAGATCTTCAAGTTATAATGTGAAATAATAATTTATATTTAACAAATCTAAGTTCTGTAATTTACTATTACAAGTTCAGATCTTCAAGTTATAATTTGCAATAATAATTAGAAGCTATCAATTTTAAGTTCTGTATTTGACAATTACAAGTTCAGATCTTCAAGTTATAATTTGCACTAATAATTTGTATTTAACAATTCGAAGTTCTATATTTGACTATTACAAGTCCAGATCTTCAAATTATTATTTACAATCTTAGTTTGTATTTAACAATTCGAAGTTCTGTATTTACCTAATACAAGTTAAGATCTTCAAGTTATAATTTGTACTAATAATTTGGATTTAACAATTCGAAGTTCTGTATTTGACTATTACAAGTTCAGATCTTCAAATTAATATTTGCAATCTTAGTTTGAATTTAACAATTCGAAGTTCTGTAATTACCTAATACAAGTTAAGATCTTCAAGTTATAATTTGTACTAATAATTTGGATTTAACAATTCGAAGTTCTGTATTTGACTATTACAAGTTCAGATCTTCAAATTATTATTTGCAGTCTTAGTTTGTATTTAACAATTCGAAGTTCTTTATTTACCTACTACAAGTTCAGATCTTCAAGTTATAATTTGCAATAATAATTAGAAGCTATCAATTTTAGTTCTGTATTTGACAATTACAAGTTCAGATCTTCAAGTTATAATTAGCAATAATAATTTGTATTTAACAATTCGAAGTTCTGTATTTGACTAATACAAGTTCAGATCTTCAAATTATTATTTGCAATCTTAGTTTGAATTTAACAATTTGAAGTTCTGTATTTACCTAATACAAGTTAAGATCTTCAAGTTATAATTTGCACTAATAATTTGGATTTAACAATTCGAAGTTCTGTATTTGACTATTACAAGTTCAGATCTTCAAATTATTATTTGCAGTCTTAGTATGTATTTAACAATTCGAAGTTCTGTATTTACCTACTACAAGTTCAGATCTTCAAGTTATAATTTGCAATAATAATTAGAAGCTATCAATTTTAAGTTCTGTATTTGACAATTACAAGTTCAGATCTTCAAGTTATAATTTGCAATAATAATTTGTATTTAACAATTCGAAGTTCTGTATTTGACTATTACAAGTTCAGATCTTCAAATTATTATTTGCAATCCTAGTTTGAATTTAACAATTCGAAGTTCTGTATTTACCTACTACAAGTTCAGATCTTCAAGTTATAATTTGAAATAATAATTTATATTTAACAAATCTAAGTTCGGTAATTCAGTATTACAAGTTCAGATCTTCAAGTTATAATTTGCAATAATAATTTGTATTTAACAATTCGAAGTTCTATATTTGACTATTACAAGTCCAGATCTTCAAATTATTATTTACAATCTTAGTTTGTATTTAACAATTCGAAGTTTTGTATTTACCTAATACAAGTTAAGATCTTCAAGTTATAATTTGTACTAATAATTTGGATTTAACAATTCGAAGTTCTGTATTTGACTATTACAAGTTCAGATCTTCAAATTAATATTTGCAATCTTAGTTTGAATTTAACAATTCGAAGTTCTGTATTTACCTAATACAAGTTAAGATCTTCAAGTTATAATTTGTACTAATAATTTGGATTTAACAATTCGAAGTTCTGTATTTGACTATTACAAGTTCAGATCTTCAAATTATTATTTGCAGTCTTAGTTTGTATTTAACAATTCGAAGTTCTGTATTTACCTACTACAAGTTCAGATCTTCAAGTTATAATTTGCAATAATAATTAGAAGCTATCAATTTTAGTTCTGTATTTGACAATTACAAGTTCAGATCTTCAAGTTATAATTTGCAATAATAATTTGTATTTAACAATTCGAAGTTCTGTATTTGACTAATACAAGTTCAGATCTTCAAATTATTATTTGCAATCTTAGTTTGAATTTAACAATTTGAAGTTCTGTATTTACCTAATACAAGTTAAGATCTTCAAGTTATAATTTGCACTAATAATTTGGATTTAACAATTCGAAGTTCTGTATTTGACTATTACAAGTTCAGATCTTCAAATTATTATTTGCAGTCTTAGTATGTATTTAACAATTCGAAGTTCTGTATTTACCTACTACAAGTTCAGATCTTCAAGTTATAATTTGCAATAATAATTAGAAGCTATCAATTTTAAGTTCTGTATTTGACAATTACAAGTTCAGATCTTCAAGTTATAATTTGCAATAATAATTTGTATTTAACAATTCGAAGTTCTGTATTTGACTATTACAAGTTCAGATCTTCAAATTATTATTTGCAATCCTAGTTTGAATTTAACAATTCGAAGTTCTGTATTTACCTACTACAAGTTCAGATCTTCAAGTTATAATTTGAAATAATAATTTATATTTAACAAATCTAAGTTCTGTAATTCACTATTACAAGTTCAGATCTTCAAGTTATAATTTGCAATAATAATTTGTATTTAACAATTCGAAGTTCTATATTTGACTATTACAAGTCCAGATCTTCAAATTATTATTTACAATCTTAGTTTGTATTTAACAATTCGAAGTTCTGTATTTACCTAATACAAGTTAAGATCTTCAAGTTATAATTTGTACTAATAATTTGGATTTAACAATTCGAAGTTCTGTATTTGACTATTACAAGTTCAGATCTTCAAATTAATATTTGCAATCTTAGTTTAAATTTAACAATTCGAAGTTCTGTATTTACCTAATACAAGTTAAGATCTTCAAGTTATAATTTGTACTAATAATTTGGATTTAACAATTCGAAGTTCTGTATTTGACTATTACAAGTTCAGATCTTCAAATTATTATTTGCAGTCTTAGTTTGTATTTAACAATTCGAAGTTCTGTATTTACCTAGGACAAGTTCAGATCTTCAAGTTATAATTTGCAATAATAATTAGAAGCTATCAATTTTAAGTTCTGTATTTGACAATTACAAGTTCAGATCTTCAAGTTATAATTTGCAATAATAATTTGTATTTAACAATTCGAAGTTCTGTATTTGACTATTACAAGTTCAGATCTTCAAATTATTATTTGCAATCCTAGTTTGAATTTAACAATTCGAAGTTCTGTATTTACCTACTACGAGTTCAGATCTTCAAGTTATAATGTGAAATAATAATTTATATTTAACAAATCTAAGTTCTGTAATTTACTATTACAAGTTCAGATCTTCAAGTTATAATTTGCAATAATAATTAGAAGCTATCAATTTTAAGTTCTGTATTTGACAATTACAAGTTCAGATCTTCAAGTTATAATTTGCACTAATAATTTGTATTTAACAATTCGAAGTTCTATATTTGACTATTACAAGTCCAGATCTTCAAATTATTATTTACAATCTTAGTTTGTATTTAACAATTCGAAGTTCTGTATTTACCTAATACAAGTTAAGATCTTCAAGTTATAATTTGTACTAATAATTTGGATTTAACAATTCGAAGTTCTGTATTTGACTATTACAAGTTCAGATCTTCAAATTAATATTTGCAATCTTAGTTTGAATTTAACAATTCGAAGTTCTGTAATTACCTAATACAAGTTAAGATCTTCAAGTTATAATTTGTACTAATAATTTGGATTTAACAATTCGAAGTTCTGTATTTGACTATTACAAGTTCAGATCTTCAAATTATTATTTGCAGTCTTAGTTTGTATTTAACAATTCGAAGTTCTTTATTTACCTACTACAAGTTCAGATCTTCAAGTTATAATTTGCAATAATAATTAGAAGCTATCAATTTTAGTTCTGTATTTGACAATTACAAGTTCAGATCTTCAAGTTATAATTAGCAATAATAATTTGTATTTAACAATTCGAAGTTCTGTATTTGACTAATACAAGTTCAGATCTTCAAATTATTATTTGCAATCTTAGTTTGAATTTAACAATTTGAAGTTCTGTATTTACCTAATACAAGTTAAGATCTTCAAGTTATAATTTGCACTAATAATTTGGATTTAACAATTCGAAGTTCTGTATTTGACTATTACAAGTTCAGATCTTCAAATTATTATTTGCAGTCTTAGTATGTATTTAACAATTCGAAGTTCTGTATTTACCTACTACAAGTTCAGATCTTCAAGTTATAATTTGCAATAATAATTAGAAGCTATCAATTTTAAGTTCTGTATTTGACAATTACAAGTTCAGATCTTCAAGTTATAATTTGCAATAATAATTTGTATTTAACAATTCGAAGTTCTGTATTTGACTATTACAAGTTCAGATCTTCAAATTATTATTTGCAATCCTAGTTTGAATTTAACAATTCGAAGTTCTGTATTTACCTACTACAAGTTCAGATCTTCAAGTTATAATTTGAAATAATAATTTATATTTAACAAATCTAAGTTCGGTAATTCACTATTACAAGTTCAGATCTTCAAGTTATAATTTGCAATAATAATTTGTATTTAACAATTCGAAGTTCTATATTTGACTATTACAAGTCCAGATCTTCAAATTATTATTTACAATCTTAGTTTGTATTTAACAATTCGAAGTTCTGTATTTACCTACTACAAGTTCAGATCTTTAAGTTATAATTTGCAATAATAATTAGTAGCTATCAATTTTAAGTTCTGTAGTTGACAATTACAAGTTCATATCTTCAAGTTGTAATTTGCAACTAATAATTTGTATATAACCATTCGATGTTCTGTATTTGACTATTACAAGTTCAGATCTTCAATTTATTATTTGCAAACTTAGTTTGAATTTAACAATTCGAAGTTCTGTATTTACCCACTACAAGTACAGATCTTCAAGTTATAATTTGCTATCACAATTTGAAGGTATCAATTCTAAGTTCTGTATTTGACAGTTACAAGTTCAGATCTTCAAGTTATAACTTGAAATAATAATTAGTATTTAACAAATCTAAGTTCTGTAAATCACTACTACAAGTTCAGATCTTTAAGTTATAATTTGCAATAATAATTAGAAGCTATCAATTTTAAGTTCTGTAGTTGACAATTACAAGTTCAGATCTTCAAGTTATAATTAGCAAATAATAATTTGTATTTAACAATTCGAAGTTCTGTATTTACCTACTACAAGTTCAGATCTTCAAGTTATAATTTGCAATAATAATTAGAAGCTATCAATTTTAAGTTCTGTATTTGACAATTACAAGTTCAGATCTTCAAGTTATAATTTGCAATAAAAATTTGTATTTAACAATTCGAAGTTCTGTATTTGACTATTACAAGTTCAGATCTTCAAATTATTATTTGCAATCCTAGTTTGAATTTAACAATTCGAAGTTCTGTATTTACCTACTACAAGTTCAGATCTTCAAGTTATAATTTGAAATAATAATTTATATTTAACAAATCTAAGTTCTGTAATTCACTATTACAAGTTCAGATCTTCAAGTTATAATTTGCAATAATAATTAGAAGCTATCAATTTTAAGTTCTGTATTTGACAATTACAAGTTCAGATCTTCAAGTTATAATTTGCACTAATAATTTGTATTTAACAATTCGAAGTTCTGTATTTGACTATTACAAGTTCAGATCTTCAAATTATTATTTGCAATCTTAATTTGAATTTAACAATTTGAAGTTCTGTATTTAATTATTACAAGTTCAGATCTTCAATTTATTATTTGCAACCTTGGTTTGAATTTAACAATTCGAAGTTCTGTATTTGACTATTACAAGTTCAGATCTTCAATTTATTATTTGCAGTCTTAGTTTGTATTTAACAATTCGAAGTTCTGTATTTACCTACTACAAGTTCAGATCTTCAAGTTATAATTTGCAATAATAATTAGAAGCTATCAATTTTAAGTTCTGTATTTGACAATTACAAGTTCAGATCTTCAAGTTATAATTTGCAATAATAATTTGTATTTAACAATTCGAAGTTCTGTATTTGACTATTACAAGTTCAGAAATTCAAATTATTATTTACAATCTTAGTTTGTATTTAACAATTCGAAGTTCTGTATTTACCTACTACAAGTTCAGATCTTTAAGTTATAATTTGCAATAATAATTAGTAGCTATCAATTTTAAGTTCTGTAGTTGACAATTACAAGTTCATATCTTCAAGTTGTAATTTGCAACTAATAATTTGTATATAACCATTCGATGTTCTGTATTTGACTATTACAAGTTCAGATCTTCAATTTATTATTTGCAAACTTAGTTTGAATTTAACAATTCGAAGTTCTGTATTTACCCACTACAAGTACAGATCTTCAAGTTATAATTTGCTATCACAATTTGAAGGTATCAATTCTAAGTTCTGTATTTGACAGTTACAAGTTCAGATCTTCAAGTTATAACTTGAAATAATAATTAGTATTTAACAAATCTAAGTTCTGTAATGCACTACTACAAGTTCAGATCTTTAAGTTATAATTTGCAATAATAATTAGAAGCTATCAATTTTAAGTTCTGTAGTTGACAATTACAAGTTCAGATCTTCAAGTTATAATTAGCAAATAATAATTTGTATTTAACAATTCGAAGTTCTGTATTTACCTACTACAAGTTCAGATCTTCAAGTTATAATTTGCAATAATAATTAGAAGCTATCAATTTTAAGTTCTGTATTTGACAATTACAAGTTCAGATCTTCAAGTTATAATTTGCAATAATAATTTGTATTTAACAATTCGAAGTTCTGTATTTGACTATTACAAGTTCAGAAATTCAAATTATTATTTACAATCTTAGTTTGTATTTAACAATTCGAAGTTCTGTATTTACCTACTACAAGTTCAGATCTTTAAGTTATAATTTGCAATAATAATTAGTAGCTATCAATTTTAAGTTCTGTAGTTGACAATTACAAGTTCATATCTTCAAGTTGTAATTTGCAACTAATAATTTGTATATAACCATTCGATGTTCTGTATTTGACTATTACAAGTTCAGATCTTCAATTTATTATTTGCAAACTTAGTTTGAATTTAACAATTCGAAGTTCTGTATTTACCCACTACAAGTACAGATCTTCAAGTTATAATTTGCTATCACAATTTGAAGGTATCAATTCTAAGTTCTGTATTTGACAGTTACAAGTTCAGATCTTCAAGTTATAACTTGAAATAATAATTAGTATTTAACAAATCTAAGTTCTGTAATGCACTACTACAAGTTCAGATCTTTAAGTTATAATTTGCAATAATAATTAGAAGCTATCAATTTTAAGTTCTGTAGTTGACAATTACAAGTTCAGATCTTCAAGTTATAATTAGCAAATAATAATTTGTATTTAACAATTCGAAGTTCTGTATTTACCTACTACAAGTTCAGATCTTCAAGTTATAATTTGCAATAATAATTAGAAGCTATCAATTTTAAGTTCTGTATTTGACAATTACAAGTTCAGATCTTCAAGTTATAATTTGCAATAATAATTTGTATTTAACAATTCGAAGTTCTGTATTTGACTATTACAAGTTCAGATCTTCAAATTATTATTTGCAATCCTAGTTTGAATTTAACAATTCGAAGTTCTGTATTTACCTACTACAAGTTCAGATCTTCAAGTTATAATTTGAAATAATAATTTATATTTAACAAATCTAAGTTCTGTAATTCACTATTACAAGTTCAGATCTTCAAATTATAATTTGCAATAATAATTAGAAGCTATCAATTTTAAGTTCTGTATTTGACAATTACAAGTTCAGATCTTCAAGTTATAATTTGCACTAATAATTTGTATTTAACAATTCGAAGTTCTGTATTTGACTATTACAAGTTCAGATCTTCAAATTATTATTTGCAATCTTAATTTGAATTTAAAAATTTGAAGTTCTGTATTTAATTATTACAAGTTCAGATCTTCAATTTATTATTTGCAACCTTGGTTTGAATTTAACAATTCGAAGTTCTGTATTTGACTATTACAAGTTCAGATCTTCAATTTATTAGTTGCAGTCTTAGTTTGTATTTAACAATTCGAAGTTCTGTATTTACCTACTACAAGTTCAGATCTTCAAGTTATAATTTGCAATAATAATTAGAAGCTATCAATTTTAAGTTCTGTATTTGACAATTACAAGTTCAGATCTTCAAGTTATAATTCGCACTAATAATTTGTATTTAACAATTCGAAGTTCTGTATTTCACTATTACAAGTCCAGATCTTCAAATTATTATTTACAATCTTAGTTTGTATTTAACAATTTGTAGTTCTGTATTTACCTACTACAAGTTCAGATCTTTAAGTTAAAATTTGCAATAATAATTAGAAGCTATCAATTTTAAGTGCTGTAGTTGACAATTACAAGTTCATATCTTCAAGTTATAATTAGCAAATAATAATTTATATTTAACAAATCTAAGTTCTGTAATTCACTATAACAAGTTCAGATCTTCGAGTTATAATTTGCAATAATAATTAGAAGCTATCAATTTTAAGTTCTGTATTTGACAATTACAAGTTCAGATCTTCAAGTTATAATTTGCACTAATAATTTGTATTTAACAATTCGAAGTTCTGTATTTGACTATTACAAGTTCAGATCTTCAAATTATTATTTGCAATCTTAATTTGAATTTAACAATTTGAAGTTCTGTATTTAATTATTACAAGTTCAGATCTTCAAGTTATAATTTGCAATAATAATTTGTATTTAACAATTCGAAGTTCTGTATTTGACTATTACAAGTTCAGATCTTCAAATTATTATTTGGAGTCTTAGTTTGAATTTAACAATTTGAAGTTCTGTATTTACCTAATACAAGTTAAGATCTTCAAGTTATAATTTGTACTAATAATTTGGATTTAACAATTTTAAGTTCTGTATTTGACAATTACAAGTTCAGATCTTCAAGTTATAATTTGCAATAATAATTTGTATTTAACAATTCGAAGTTCTGTATTTGACTATTACAAGTTCAGATCTTCAAATTATTATTTGCAATCCTAGTTTGAATTTAACAATTCGAAGTTCTGTATTTACCTACTACAAGTTCAGATCTTCAAGTTATAATTTGAAATAATAATTTATATTTAACAAATCTAAGTTCTGTAATTCACTATTACAAGTTCAGATCTTCCAGTTATAATTTGCAATAATAATTAGAAGCTATCAATTTTAAGTTCTGTATTTGACAATTACAAGTTCAGATCTTCAAGTTATAATTTGCACTAATAATTTGTATTTAACAATTCGAAGTTCTGTATTTGACTATTACAAGTTCAGATCTTCAAATTATTATTTGCAATCTTAATTTGAATTTAACAATTTGAAGTTCTGTATTTAATTATTACAAGTTCAGATCTTCAATTTATTATTTGCAACCTTGGTTTGAATTTAACAATTCGAAGTTCTGTATTTGACTATTACAAGTTCAGATCTTCAATTTATTATTTGCAGTCTTAGTTTGTATTTAACAATTCGAAGTTCTGTATTTACCTACTACAAGTTCAGATCTTCAAGTTATAATTTGCAATAATAATTAGAAGCTATCAATTTTAAGTTCTGTATTTGACAATTACAAGTTCAGATCTTCAAGTTATAATTCGCACTAATAATTTGTATTTAACAATTCGAAGTTCTGTATTTCACTATTACAAGTCCAGATCTTCAAATTATTATTTACAATCTTAGTTTGTATTTAACAATTTGTAGTTCTGTATTTACCTACTACAAGTTCAGATCTTTAAGTTAAAATTTGCAATAATAATTAGAAGCTATCAATTTTAAGTGCTGTAGTTGACAATTACAAGTTCATATCTTCAAGTTATAATTAGCAAATAATAATTTGTATTCAACAATTCGAAGTTCTGTATTTGTCTATTACAAGTTCAGATCTTCAATTTATTATTTGCAACCTTAGTTTGAATTTAACAATTCGAAGTTCTGTATTTACCCACTACAGGTACAGATCTTCAAGTTCTAATTTGCAATCACAATTTGAAGGTATCAATTCTAAGTTCTGTATTTGACAGTTACAAGTTCAGATCTTCAAGTTATAACTTGAAATAATAATTAGTATTTAACAAATCTAAGTTCTGTAATTCACTATTACTAGTTCAGATCTTCAAGTTATAATTTGCAATAATAATTAGAAGCTATCAATTTTAAGTTCTGTATTTGACAATTACAAGTTTAGATCTTCAAGTTATAATTTGCAATAATAATTTGTATTTAACAATTCGAAGTTCTGTATTTGACTAGTACAAGTTCAGATCTTCAAATTATTATTTGCAGTCTAAGTTTGTATTTAACAATTCGAAGTTCTCTATTTACCTACTACAAGTTCAGATCTTGAAGTTATAATTTGCAATTATAATTAGAAGCTATCAATTTTAAGTTCTGTATTTGACAATTACAAGTTCAGATCTTCAAGTTATAATTTGCAATAATAATTTGTATTTAACAATTCGAAGTTCTGTATTTGACTATTACAAGTTCAGATCTTCCAATTATTAGTTACAATCTTAGTTTGTATTTAACAATTCGAAGTTCTGTATTTACCTACTACAAGTTCAGATCTTCAAGTTATAATTTGCAATAATAATTAGAAGCTATCAATTTTAAGTTCCGTATTTGACAATTACAAGTTCAGATCTTCAAGTTATAATTTGCACTAATAATTTGTATTTAACAATTCGAAGTTCTGTATTTGACTATTACAAGTTCAGATTTTCAAATTATTATTTACAATCTTAGTTTGTATTTAACAATTCGAAGTTCTGTATTTACCTACTACAAGTTCAGATCTTTAAGTTATAATTTGCAATAATAATTAGTAGCTATCAATTTTAAGTTCTGTAGTTGACAATTACAAGTTCAGATCTTCAAGTTATAATTAGCAAATAATAATTTGTATTTAACAATTCGAAGTTCTGTATTTACTTACTACAAGTTCAGATCTTCAAGTTATAATTTGCAATAATAATTAGAAGCTATCAATTTTAAGTTCTGTATTTGACAATTACAAGTTCAGATCTTCAAGTTATAATTTGCAATAATAATTTGTATTTAACAATTCGAAGTTCTGTATTTGACTATTACAAGTTCAGATCTTCAAATTATTATTTGCAATCCTAGTTTGAATTTAACAATTCGAAGTTCTGTATTTACCTACTACAAGTTCAGATCTTCAAGTTATAATTTGAAATAATAATTTATATTTAACAAATCTAAGTTCTGTAATTCACTATTACAAGTTCAGATCTTCAAGTTATAATTTGCAATAATAATTAGAAGCTATCAATTTTAAGTTCTGTATTTGACAATTACAAGTTCAGATCTTCAAGTTATAATTTGCACTAATAATTTGTATTTAACAATTCGAAGTTCTGTATTTGACTATTACAAGTTCAGATCTTCAAATTATTATTTGCAATCTTAATTTGAATTTAACAATTTGAAGTTCTGTATTTAATTATTACAAGTTCAGATCTTCAATTTATTATTTGCAACCTTGGTTTGAATTTAACAATTCGAAGTTCTGTATTTGACTATTACAAGTTCAGATCTTCAATTTATTATTTGCAGTCTTAGTTTGTATTTAACAATTCGAAGTTCTGTATTTACCTACTACAAGTTCAGATCTTCAAGTTATAATTTGCAGTAATAATTAGAAGCTATCAATTTTAAGTTCTGTATTTGACAATTACAAGTTCAGATCTTCAAGTTATAATTTGCAATAATAATTTGTATTTAACAATTCGAAGTTCTGTATTTGACTATTACAAGTTCAGAAATTCAAATTATTATTTACAATCTTAGTTTGTATTTAACAATTCGAAGTTCTGTATTTACCTACTACAAGTTCAGATCTTTAAGTTATAATTTGCAATAATAATTAGTAGCTATCAATTTTAAGTTCTGTAGTTGACAATTACAAGTTCATATCTTCAAGTTGTAATTTGCAACTAATAATTTGTATATAACCATTCGATGTTCTGTATTTGACTATTACAAGTTCAGATCTTCAATTTATTATTTGCAAACTTAGTTTGAATTTAACAATTCGAAGTTCTGTATTTACCCACTACAAGTACAGATCTTCAAGTTATAATTTGCTATCACAATTTGAAGGTATCAATTCTAAGTTCTGTATTTGACAGTTACAAGTTCAGATCTTCAAGTTATAACTTGAAATAATAATTAGTATTTAACAAATCTAAGTTCTGTAATTCACTACTACAAGTTCAGATCTTTAAGTTATAATTTGCAATAATAATTAGAAGCTATCAATTTTAAGTTCTGTAGTTGACAATTACAAGTTCAGATCTTCAAGTTATAATTAGCAAATAATAATTTGTATTTAACAATTCGAAGTTCTGTATTTACCTACTACAAGTTCAGATCTTCAAGTTATAATTTGCAATAATAATTAGAAGCTATCAATTTTAAGTTCTGTATTTGACAATTACAAGTTCAGATCTTCAAGTTATAATTTGCAATAATAATTTGTATTTAACAATTCGAAGTTCTGTATTTGACTATTACAAGTTCAGATCTTCAAATTATTATTTGCAATCCTAGTTTGAATTTAACAATTCGAAGTTCTGTATTTACCTACTACAAGTTCAGATCTTCAAGTTATAATTTGAAATAATAATTTATATTTAACAAATCTAAGTTCTGTAATTCACTATTACAAGTTCAGATCTTCAAGTTATAATTTGCAATAATAATTAGAAGCTATCAATTTTAAGTTCTGTATTTGACAATTACAAGTTCAGATCTTCAAGTTATAATTTGCACTAATAATTTGTATTTAACAATTCGAAGTTCTGTATTTGACTATTACAAGTTCAGATCTTCAAATTATTATTTGCAATCTTAATTTGAATTTAACAATTTGAAGTTCTGTATTTAATTATTACAAGTTCAGATCTTCAATTTATTATTTGCAACCTTGGTTTGAATTTAACAATTCGAAGTTCTGTATTTGACTATTACAAGTTCAGATCTTCAATTTATTATTTGCAGTCTTAGTTTGTATTTAACAATTCGAAGTTCTGTATTTACCTACTACAAGTTCAGATCTTCAAGTTATAATTTGCAATAATAATTAGAAGCTATCAATTTTAAGTTCTGTATTTGACAATTACAAGTTCAGATCTTCAAGTTATAATTTGCAATAATAATTTGTATTTAACAATTCGAAGTTCTGTATTTGACTATTACAAGTTCAGAAATTCAAATTATTATTTACAATCTTAGTTTGTATTTAACAATTCGAAGTTCTGTATTTACCTACTACAAGTTCAGATCTTTAAGTTATAATTTGCAATAATAATTAGTAGCTATCAATTTTAAGTTCTGTAGTTGACAATTACAAGTTCATATCTTCAAGTTGTAATTTGCAACTAGTAATTTGTATATAACCATTCGATGTTCTGTATTTAATTATTACAAGTTCAGATCTTCAATTTATTATTTGCAACCTTGGTTTGAATTTAACAATTCGAAGTTCTGTATTTACCTACTACAAGTTCAGATCTTCAAGTTATAATTTGCAATAATAATTAGAAGCTATCAATTTTAAGTTCTGTATTTGACAATTACAAGTTCAGATCTTCAAGTTATAATTTGCAATAATAATTTGTATTTAACAATTCGAAGTTCTGTATTTGACTATTACAAGTTCAGAAATTCAAATTATTATTTACAATCTTAGTTTGTATTTAACAATTCGAAGTTCTGTATTTACCTACTACAAGTTCAGATCTTTAAGTTATAATTTGCAATAATAATTAGTAGCTATCAATTTTAAGTTCTGTAGTTGACAATTACAAGTTCATATCTTCAAGTTGTAATTTGCAACTAGTAATTTGTATATAACCATTCGATGTTCTGTATTTGACTATTACAAGTTCAGATCTTCAATTTATTATTTGCAAACTTAGTTTGAATTTAACAATTCGAAGTTCTGTATTTACCCACTACAAGTACAGATCTTCAAGTTATAATTTGCTATCACAATTTGAAGGTATCAATTCTAAGTTCTGTATTTGACAGTTACAAGTTCAGATCTTCAAGTTATAACTTGAAATAATAATTAGTATTTAACAAATCTAAGTTCTGTAATTCACTATTACTAGTTCAGATCTTCAAGTTATAATTTGCAATAATAATTAGAAGCTATCAATTTTAAGTTCTGTATTTGACAATTACAAGTTTAGATCTTCAAGTTATAATTTGCAATAATAATTTGTATTTAACAATTCGAAGTTCTGTATTTGACTAGTACAAGTTCAGATCTTCAAATTATTATTTGCAGTCTAAGTTTGTATTTAACAATTCGAAGTTCTCTATTTACCTACTACAAGTTCAGATCTTGAAGTTATAATTTGCAATTATAATTAGAAGCTATCAATTTTAAGTTCTGTATTTGACAATTACAAGTTCAGATCTTCAAGTTATAATTTGCAATAATAATTTGTATTTAACAATTCGAAGTTCTGTATTTGACTATTACAAGTTCAGATCTTCCAATTATTAGTTACAATCTTAGTTTGTATTTAACAATTCGAAGTTCTGTATTTACCTACTACAAGTTCAGATCTTCAAGTTATAATTTGCAATAATAATTAGAAGCTATCAATTTTAAGTTCCGTATTTGACAATTACAAGTTCAGATCTTCAAGTTATAATTTGCACTAATAATTTGTATTTAACAATTCGAAGTTCTGTATTTGACTATTACAAGTTCAGATTTTCAAATTATTATTTACAATCTTAGTTTGTATTTAACAATTCGAAGTTCTGTATTTACCTACTACAAGTTCAGATCTTTAAGTTATAATTTGCAATAATAATTAGTAGCTATCAATTTTAAGTTCTGTAGTTGACAATTACAAGTTCAGATCTTCAAGTTATAATTAGCAAATAATAATTTGTATTTAACAATTCGAAGTTCTGTATTTACTTACTACAAGTTCAGATCTTCAAGTTATAATTTGCAATAATAATTAGAAGCTATCAATTTTAAGTTCTGTATTTGACAATTACAAGTTCAGATCTTCAAGTTATAATTTGCAATAATAATTTGTATTTAACAATTCGAAGTTCTGTATTTGACTATTACAAGTTCAGATCTTCAAATTATTATTTGCAATCCTAGTTTGAATTTAACAATTCGAAGTTCTGTATTTACCTACTACAAGTTCAGATCTTCAAGTTATAATTTGAAATAATAATTTATATTTAACAAATCTAAGTTCTGTAATTCACTATTACAAGTTCAGATCTTCAAGTTATAATTTGCAATAATAATTAGAAGCTATCAATTTTAAGTTCTGTATTTGACAATTACAAGTTCAGATCTTCAAGTTATAATTTGCACTAATAATTTGTATTTAACAATTCGAAGTTCTGTATTTGACTATTACAAGTTCAGATCTTCAAATTATTATTTGCAATCTTAATTTGAATTTAACAATTTGAAGTTCTGTATTTAATTATTACAAGTTCAGATCTTCAATTTATTATTTGCAACCTTGGTTTGAATTTAACAATTCGAAGTTCTGTATTTGACTATTACAAGTTCAGATCTTCAATTTATTATTTGCAGTCTTAGTTTGTATTTAACAATTCGAAGTTCTGTATTTACCTACTACAAGTTCAGATCTTCAAGTTATAATTTGCAGTAATAATTAGAAGCTATCAATTTTAAGTTCTGTATTTGACAATTACAAGTTCAGATCTTCAAGTTATAATTTGCAATAATAATTTGTATTTAACAATTCGAAGTTCTGTATTTGACTATTACAAGTTCAGAAATTCAAATTATTATTTACAATCTTAGTTTGTATTTAACAATTCGAAGTTCTGTATTTACCTACTACAAGTTCAGATCTTTAAGTTATAATTTGCAATAATAATTAGTAGCTATCAATTTTAAGTTCTGTAGTTGACAATTACAAGTTCATATCTTCAAGTTGTAATTTGCAACTAATAATTTGTATATAACCATTCGATGTTCTGTATTTGACTATTACAAGTTCAGATCTTCAATTTATTATTTGCAAACTTAGTTTGAATTTAACAATTCGAAGTTCTGTATTTACCCACTACAAGTACAGATCTTCAAGTTATAATTTGCTATCACAATTTGAAGGTATCAATTCTAAGTTCTGTATTTGACAGTTACAAGTTCAGATCTTCAAGTTATAACTTGAAATAATAATTAGTATTTAACAAATCTAAGTTCTGTAATTCACTACTACAAGTTCAGATCTTTAAGTTATAATTTGCAATAATAATTAGAAGCTATCAATTTTAAGTTCTGTAGTTGACAATTACAAGTTCAGATCTTCAAGTTATAATTAGCAAATAATAATTTGTATTTAACAATTCGAAGTTCTGTATTTACCTACTACAAGTTCAGATCTTCAAGTTATAATTTGCAATAATAATTAGAAGCTATCAATTTTAAGTTCTGTATTTGACAATTACAAGTTCAGATCTTCAAGTTATAATTTGCAATAATAATTTGTATTTAACAATTCGAAGTTCTGTATTTGACTATTACAAGTTCAGATCTTCAAATTATTATTTGCAATCCTAGTTTGAATTTAACAATTCGAAGTTCTGTATTTACCTACTACAAGTTCAGATCTTCAAGTTATAATTTGAAATAATAATTTATATTTAACAAATCTAAGTTCTGTAATTCACTATTACAAGTTCAGATCTTCAAGTTATAATTTGCAATAATAATTAGAAGCTATCAATTTTAAGTTCTGTATTTGACAATTACAAGTTCAGATCTTCAAGTTATAATTTGCACTAATAATTTGTATTTAACAATTCGAAGTTCTGTATTTGACTATTACAAGTTCAGATCTTCAAATTATTATTTGCAATCTTAATTTGAATTTAACAATTTGAAGTTCTGTATTTAATTATTACAAGTTCAGATCTTCAATTTATTATTTGCAACCTTGGTTTGAATTTAACAATTCGAAGTTCTGTATTTGACTATTACAAGTTCAGAACTTCAATTTATTATTTGCAGTCTTAGTTTGTATTTAACAATTCGAAGTTCTGTATTTACCTACTACAAGTTCAGATCTTCAAGTTATAATTTGCAATAATAATTAGAAGCTGTCAATTTTAAGTTCTGTATTTGACAATTACAAGTTCAGATCTTCAAGTTATAATTTGCAATAATAATTTGTATTTAACAATTCGAAGTTCTGTATTTGACTATTACAAGTTCAGAAATTCAAATTATTATTTACAATCTTAGTTTGTATTTAACAATTCGAAGTTCTGTATTTACCTACTACAAGTTCAGATCTTTAAGTTATAATTTGCAATAATAATTAGTAGCTATCAATTTTAAGTTCTGTAGTTGACAATTACAAGTTCATATCTTCAAGTTGTAATTTGCAACTAGTAATTTGTATATAACCATTCGATGTTCTGTATTTGACTATTACAAGTTCAGATCTTCAATTTATTATTTGCAAACTTAGTTTGAATTTAACAATTCGAAGTTCTGTATTTACCCACTACAAGTACAGATCTTCAAGTTATAATTTGCTATCACAATTTGAAGGTATCAATTCTAAGTTCTGTATTTGACAGTTACAAGTTCAGATCTTCAAGTTATAACTTGAAATAATAATTAGTATTTAACAAATCTAAGTTCTGTAATTCACTACTACAAGTTCAGATCTTTAAGTTATAATTTGCAATAATAATTAGAAGCTATCAATTTTAAGTTCTGTAGTTGACAATTACAAGTTCAGATCTTCAAGTTATAATTAGCAAATAATAATTTGTATTTAACAATTCGAAGTTCTGTATTTACCTACTACAAGTTCAGATCTTCAAGTTATAATTTGCAATAATAATTAGAAGCTATCAATTTTAAGTTCTGTATTTGACAATTACAAGTTCAGATCTTCAAGTTATAATTTGCACTAATAATTTGTATTTAACAATTCGAAGTTCTGTATTTGACTATTACAAGTTCAGATCTTCAAATTATTATTTGCAATCTTAATTTGAATTTAAAAATTTGAAGTTCTGTATTTAATTATTACAAGTTCAGATCTTCAATTTATTATTTGCAACCTTGGTTTGAATTTAACAATTCGAAGTTCTGTATTTGACTATTACAAGTTCAGATCTTCAATTTATTATTTGCAGTCTTAGTTTGTATTTAACAATTCGAAGTTCTGTATTTACCTTCTACAAGTTCAGATCTTCAAGTTATAATTTGCAATAATAATTAGAAGCTATCAATTTTAAGTTCTGTATTTGACAATTACAAGTTCAGATCTTCAAGTTATAATTCGCACTAATAATTTGTATTTAACAATTCGAAGTTCTGTATTTCACTATTACAAGTCCAGATCTTCAAATTATTATTTACAATCTTAGTTTGTATTTAACAATTTGTAGTTCTGTATTTACCCACTACAAGTTCAGATCTTTAAGTTAAAATTTGCAATAATAATTAGAAGCTATCAATTTTAAGTGCTGTAGTTGACAATTACAAGTTCATATCTTCAAGTTATAATTAGCAAATAATAATTTATATTTAACAAATCTAAGTTCTGTAATTCACTATTACAAGTTCAGATCTTCAAGTTATAATTGGCAATAATAATTAGAAGCTATCAATTTTAAGTTCTGTATTTGACAATTACAAGTTCAGATCTTCAAGTTATAATTTGCACTAATAATTTGTATTTAACAATTCGAAGTTCTGTATTTGACTATTACAAGTTCAGATCTTCAAATTATTATTTGCAATCTTAATTTGAATTTAACAATTTGAAGTTCTGTATTTAATTATTACAAGTTCAGATCTTCAAGTTATAATTTGCAATAATAATTTGTATTTAACAATTCGAAGTTCTGTATTTGACTATTACAAGTTCAGATCTTCAAATTATTATTTGGAGTCTTAGTTTGAATTTAACAATTCGAAGTTCTGTATTTACCCACTGCAAGTACAGATCTTCAAGTAATAATTTGCAATCACAATTTGAAGGTATCAATTCTAAGTTCTGTATTTGACAGTTACAAGTTCAGATCTTCAAGTTATAACTTGAAATAATAATTAGTATTTAACAAATCTAAGTTCTGTAATTCACTATTACAAGTTCAGATCTTCAAATTATAATTTGCAATAATAATTAGAAGCTATCAATTTTAAGTTCTGTATTTGACAATTACAAGTTCAGATCTTCAAGTTATAATTTGCACTAATAATTTGTATTTAACAATTCGAAGTTCTGTATTTGACTATTACAAGTTCAGATCTTCAAATTATTATTTGCAATCTTAATTTGAATTTAAAAATTTGAAGTTCTGTATTTAATTATTACAAGTTCAGATCTTCAATTTATTATTTGCAACCTTGGTTTGAATTTAACAATTCGAAGTTCTGTATTTGACTATTACAAGTTCAGATCTTCAATTTATTATTTGCAGTCTTAGTTTGTATTTAACAATTCGAAGTTCTGTATTTACCTACTACAAGTTCAGATCTTCAAGTTATAATTTGCAATAATAATTAGAAGCTATCAATTTTAAGTTCTGTATTTGACAATTACAAGTTCAGATCTTCAAGTTATAATTCGCACTAATAATTTGTATTTAACAATTCGAAGTTCTGTATTTCACTATTACAAGTCCAGATCTTCAAATTATTATTTACAATCTTAGTTTGTATTTAACAATTTGTAGTTCTGTATTTACCTATTACAAGTTCAGATCTTCAAATTATTATTTGCAATCCTAGTTTGAATTTAACAATTCGAAGTTCTGTATTTACCTACTACAAGTTCAGATCTTCAAGTTATAATTTGAAATAATAATTTATATTTAACAAATCTAAGTTCTGTAATTCACTATTACAAGTTCAGATCTTCAAGTTATAATTTGCAATAATAATTAGAAGCTATCAATTTTAAGTTCTGTATTTGACAATTACAAGTTCAGATCTTCAAGTTATAATTTGCACTAATAATTTGTATTTAACAATTCGAAGTTCTGTATTTGACTATTACAAGTTCAGATCTTCAAATTATTATTTGCAATCTTAATTTGAATTTAACAATTTGAAGTTCTGTATTTAATTATTACAAGTTCAGATCTTCAATTTATTATTTGCAACCTTGGTTTGAATTTAACAATTCGAAGTTCTGTATTTGACTATTACAAGTTCAGATCTTCAATTTATTATTTGCAGTCTTAGTTTGTATTTAACAATTCGAAGTTCTGTATTTACCTACTACAAGTTCAGATCTTCAAGTTATAATTTGCAGTAATAATTAGAAGCTATCAATTTTAAGTTCTGTATTTGACAATTACAAGTTCAGATCTTCAAGTTATAATTTGCAATAATAATTTGTATTTAACAATTCGAAGTTCTGTATTTGACTATTACAAGTTCAGAAATTCAAATTATTATTTACAATCTTAGTTTGTATTTAACAATTCGAAGTTCTGTATTTACCTACTACAAGTTCAGATCTTTAAGTTATAATTTGCAATAATAATTAGTAGCTATCAATTTTAAGTTCTGTAGTTGACAATTACAAGTTCATATCTTCAAGTTGTAATTTGCAACTAATAATTTGTATATAACCATTCGATGTTCTGTATTTGACTATTACAAGTTCAGATCTTCAATTTATTATTTGCAAACTTAGTTTGAATTTAACAATTCGAAGTTCTGTATTTACCCACTACAAGTACAGATCTTCAAGTTATAATTTGCTATCACAATTTGAAGGTATCAATTCTAAGTTCTGTATTTGACAGTTACAAGTTCAGATCTTCAAGTTATAACTTGAAATAATAATTAGTATTTAACAAATCTAAGTTCTGTAATTCACTACTACAAGTTCAGATCTTTAAGTTATAATTTGCAATAATAATTAGAAGCTATCAATTTTAAGTTCTGTAGTTGACAATTACAAGTTCAGATCTTCAAGTTATAATTAGCAAATAATAATTTGTATTTAACAATTCGAAGTTCTGTATTTACCTACTACAAGTTCAGATCTTCAAGTTATAATTTGCAATAATAATTAGAAGCTATCAATTTTAAGTTCTGTATTTGACAATTACAAGTTCAGATCTTCAAGTTATAATTTGCAATAATAATTTGTATTTAACAATTCGAAGTTCTGTATTTGACTATTACAAGTTCAGATCTTCAAATTATTATTTGCAATCCTAGTTTGAATTTAACAATTCGAAGTTCTGTATTTACCTACTACAAGTTCAGATCTTCAAGTTATAATTTGAAATAATAATTTATATTTAACAAATCTAAGTTCTGTAATTCACTATTACAAGTTCAGATCTTCAAGTTATAATTTGCAATAATAATTAGAAGCTATCAATTTTAAGTTCTGTATTTGACAATTACAAGTTCAGATCTTCAAGTTATAATTTGCACTAATAATTTGTATTTAACAATTCGAAGTTCTGTATTTGACTATTACAAGTTCAGATCTTCAAATTATTATTTGCAATCTTAATTTGAATTTAACAATTTGAAGTTCTGTATTTAATTATTACAAGTTCAGATCTTCAATTTATTATTTGCAACCTTGGTTTGAATTTAACAATTCGAAGTTCTGTATTTGACTATTACAAGTTCAGAACTTCAATTTATTATTTGCAGTCTTAGTTTGTATTTAACAATTCGAAGTTCTGTATTTACCTACTACAAGTTCAGATCTTCAAGTTATAATTTGCAATAATAATTAGAAGCTGTCAATTTTAAGTTCTGTATTTGACAATTACAAGTTCAGATCTTCAAGTTATAATTTGCAATAATAATTTGTATTTAACAATTCGAAGTTCTGTATTTGACTATTACAAGTTCAGAAATTCAAATTATTATTTACAATCTTAGTTTGTATTTAACAATTCGAAGTTCTGTATTTACCTACTACAAGTTCAGATCTTTAAGTTATAATTTGCAATAATAATTAGTAGCTATCAATTTTAAGTTCTGTAGTTGACAATTACAAGTTCATATCTTCAAGTTGTAATTTGCAACTAGTAATTTGTATATAACCATTCGATGTTCTGTATTTGACTATTACAAGTTCAGATCTTCAATTTATTATTTGCAAACTTAGTTTGAATTTAACAATTCGAAGTTCTGTATTTACCCACTACAAGTACAGATCTTCAAGTTATAATTTGCTATCACAATTTGAAGGTATCAATTCTAAGTTCTGTATTTGACAGTTACAAGTTCAGATCTTCAAGTTATAACTTGAAATAATAATTAGTATTTAACAAATCTAAGTTCTGTAATTCACTACTACAAGTTCAGATCTTTAAGTTATAATTTGCAATAATAATTAGAAGCTATCAATTTTAAGTTCTGTAGTTGACAATTACAAGTTCAGATCTTCAAGTTATAATTAGCAAATAATAATTTGTATTTAACAATTCGAAGTTCTGTATTTACCTACTACAAGTTCAGATCTTCAAGTTATAATTTGCAATAATAATTAGAAGCTATCAATTTTAAGTTCTGTATTTGACAATTACAAGTTCAGATCTTCAAGTTATAATTTGCACTAATAATTTGTATTTAACAATTCGAAGTTCTGTATTTGACTATTACAAGTTCAGATCTTCAAATTATTATTTGCAATCTTAATTTGAATTTAAAAATTTGAAGTTCTGTATTTAATTATTACAAGTTCAGATCTTCAATTTATTATTTGCAACCTTGGTTTGAATTTAACAATTCGAAGTTCTGTATTTGACTATTACAAGTTCAGATCTTCAATTTATTATTTGCAGTCTTAGTTTGTATTTAACAATTCGAAGTTCTGTATTTACCTTCTACAAGTTCAGATCTTCAAGTTATAATTTGCAATAATAATTAGAAGCTATCAATTTTAAGTTCTGTATTTGACAATTACAAGTTCAGATCTTCAAGTTATAATTCGCACTAATAATTTGTATTTAACAATTCGAAGTTCTGTATTTCACTATTACAAGTCCAGATCTTCAAATTATTATTTACAATCTTAGTTTGTATTTAACAATTTGTAGTTCTGTATTTACCCACTACAAGTTCAGATCTTTAAGTTAAAATTTGCAATAATAATTAGAAGCTATCAATTTTAAGTGCTGTAGTTGACAATTACAAGTTCATATCTTCAAGTTATAATTAGCAAATAATAATTTATATTTAACAAATCTAAGTTCTGTAATTCACTATTACAAGTTCAGATCTTCAAGTTATAATTGGCAATAATAATTAGAAGCTATCAATTTTAAGTTCTGTATTTGACAATTACAAGTTCAGATCTTCAAGTTATAATTTGCACTAATAATTTGTATTTAACAATTCGAAGTTCTGTATTTGACTATTACAAGTTCAGATCTTCAAATTATTATTTGCAATCTTAATTTGAATTTAACAATTTGAAGTTCTGTATTTAATTATTACAAGTTCAGATCTTCAAGTTATAATTTGCAATAATAATTTGTATTTAACAATTCGAAGTTCTGTATTTGACTATTACAAGTTCAGATCTTCAAATTATTATTTGGAGTCTTAGTTTGAATTTAACAATTCGAAGTTCTGTATTTACCCACTGCAAGTACAGATCTTCAAGTAATAATTTGCAATCACAATTTGAAGGTATCAATTCTAAGTTCTGTATTTGACAGTTACAAGTTCAGATCTTCAAGTTATAACTTGAAATAATAATTAGTATTTAACAAATCTAAGTTCTGTAATTCACTATTACAAGTTCAGATCTTCAAATTATAATTTGCAATAATAATTAGAAGCTATCAATTTTAAGTTCTGTATTTGACAATTACAAGTTCAGATCTTCAAGTTATAATTTGCACTAATAATTTGTATTTAACAATTCGAAGTTCTGTATTTGACTATTACAAGTTCAGATCTTCAAATTATTATTTGCAATCTTAATTTGAATTTAAAAATTTGAAGTTCTGTATTTAATTATTACAAGTTCAGATCTTCAATTTATTATTTGCAACCTTGGTTTGAATTTAACAATTCGAAGTTCTGTATTTGACTATTACAAGTTCAGATCTTCAATTTATTATTTGCAGTCTTAGTTTGTATTTAACAATTCGAAGTTCTGTATTTACCTACTACAAGTTCAGATCTTCAAGTTATAATTTGCAATAATAATTAGAAGCTATCAATTTTAAGTTCTGTATTTGACAATTACAAGTTCAGATCTTCAAGTTATAATTCGCACTAATAATTTGTATTTAACAATTCGAAGTTCTGTATTTCACTATTACAAGTCCAGATCTTCAAATTATTATTTACAATCTTAGTTTGTATTTAACAATTTGTAGTTCTGTATTTACCTACTACAAGTTCAGATCTTTAAGTTAAAATTTGCAATTATAATTAGAAGCTATCAATTTTAAGTTCTGTATTTGACAATTACAAGTTCAGATCTTCAAGTTATAATTTGCAATAATAATTTGTATTTAACAATTCGAAGTTCTGTATTTGACTATTACAAGTTCAGATCTTCCAATTATTAGTTACAATCTTAGTTTGTATTTAACAATTCGAAGTTCTGAATTTACCTACTGCAAGTTCAGATCTTCAAGTTCTAATTTGCAATCACAATTTGAAGGTATCAATTCTAAGTTCTGTATTTGACAGTTACAAGTTCAGATCTTCAAGTTATAACTTGAAATAATAATTAGTATTTAACAAATCTAAGTTCTGTAATTCACTATTACTAGTTCAGATCTTCAAGTAATAATTTGCAATAATAATTAGAAGCTATCAATTTTAAGTTCTGTATTTGACAATTACAAGTTTAGATCTTCAAGTTATAATTTGCAATAATAATTTGTATTTAACAATTCGAAGTTCTGTATTTGACTAGTACAAGTTCAGATCTTCAAATTATTATTTGCAGTCTAAGTTTGTATTTAACAATTCGAAGTTCTGTATTTACCTACTACAAGTTCAGATCTTGAAGTTATAATTTGCAATTATAATTAGAAGCTATCAATTTTAAGTTCTGTATTTGACAATTACAAGTTCAGATCTTCAAGTTATAATTTGCAATAATAATTTGTATTTAACAATTCGAAGTTCTGTATTTGACTATTACAAGTTCAGATCTTCCAATTGTTAGTTACAATCTTAGTTTGTATTTAACAATTCGAAGTTCTGTATTTACCTACTACAAGTTCAGATCTTCAAGTTATAATTTGCAATAATAATTAGAAGCTATCAATTTTAAGTTCCGTATTTGACAATTACAAGTTCAGATCTTCAAGTTATAATTTGCACTAATAATTTGTATTTAACAATTCGAAGTTCTGTATTTGACTATTACAAGTTCAGATTTTCAAATTATTATTTACAATCTTAGTTTGTATTTAACAATTCGAAGTTCTGTATTTACCTACTACAAGTTCAGATCTTTAAGTTGTAATTTGCAATAATAATTAGTAGCTATCAATTTTAAGTTCTGTAGTTGACAATTACAAGTTCATATCATCAAGTTATAATTTGCAGCTAATAATTTGTATTTAACCATTCGAAGTTCTGTATTTGACTATTACAAGTTCAGATCTTCAATTTATTATTTGCAAACTTAGTTTGAATTTAACAATTCGAAGTTCTGTATTTACCCACTACAAGTACAGATCTTCAAGTAATAATTTGCAATCACAATTTGAAGGTATCAATTCTAAGTTCTGTATTTGACAGTTACAAGTTCAGATCTTCAAGTTATAACTTGAAATAATAATTAGTATTTAACATATCTAAGTTCTGTAATTCACTATTACAAGTTCAGATCTTCAAGTTATAATTTGCAATAATAATTAGAAGCTATCAATTTTAAGTTCCGTATTTGACAATTACAAGTTCAGATCTTCAAGTTATAATTTGCACTAATAATTTGTATTTAACAATTCGAAGTTCTGTATTTGACTATTACAAGTTCAGATTTTCAAATTATTATTTACAATCTTAGTTTGTATTTAACAATTCGAAGTTCTGTATTTACCTACTACAAGTTCAGATCTTTAAGTTGTAATTTTCAATAATAATTAGTAGCTATCAATTTTAAGTTCTGTAGTTGACAATTACAAGTTCATATCATCAAGTTATAATTTGCAGCTAATAATTTGTATTTAACCATTCGAAGTTCTGTATTTGACTATTACAAGTTCAGATCTTCAATTTATTATTTGCAAACTTAGTTTGAATTTAACAATTCGAAGTTCTGTATTTACCCACTACAAGTACAGATCTTCAAGTAATAATTTGCAATCACAATTTGAAGGTATCAATTCTAAGTTCTGTATTTGACAGTTACAAGTTCAGATCTTCAAGTTATAACTTGAAATAATAATAAGTATTTAACAAATCTAAGTTCTGTAATTCACTATTACTAGTTCAGATCTTCAAGTTATAATTTGCAATAATAATTTGTATTTAACAATTCGAAGTTCTGTATTTGACTATTACAAGTTCAGATCTTCAAATTATTATTTGCAATCCTAGTTTGAATTTAACAATTCGAAGTTCTGTATTTACCTACTACAAGTTCAGATCTTCAAGTTATAATTTGAAATAATAATTTATATTTAACAAATCTAAGTTCTGTAATTCACTATTACAAGTTCAGATCTTCAAATTATAATTTGCAATAATAATTAGAAGCTATCAATTTTAAGTTCTGTATTTGACAATTACAAGTTCAGATCTTCAAGTTATAATTTGCACTAATAATTTGTATTTAACAATTCGAAGTTCTGTATTTGACTATTACAAGTTCAGATCTTCAAATTATTATTTGCAATCTTAATTTGAATTTAAAAATTTGAAGTTCTGTATTTAATTATTACAAGTTCAGATCTTCAATTTATTATTTGCAACCTTGGTTTGAATTTAACAATTCGAAGTTCTGTATTTGACTATTACAAGTTCAGATCTTCAATTTATTATTTGCAGTCTTAGTTTGTATTTAACAATTCGAAGTTCTGTATTTACCTACTACAAGTTCAGATCTTCAAGTTATAATTTGCAATAATAATTAGAAGCTATCAATTTTAAGTTCTGTATTTGACAATTACAAGTTCAGATCTTCAAGTTATAATTCGCACTAATAATTTGTATTTAACAATTCGAAGTTCTGTATTTCACTATTACAAGTCCAGATCTTCAAATTATTATTTACAATCTTAGTTTGTATTTAACAATTTGTAGTTCTGTATTTACCCACTACAAGTTCAGATCTTTAAGTTAAAATTTGCAATAATAATTAGAAGCTATCAATTTTAAGTGCTGTAGTTGACAATTACAAGTTCATATCTTCAAGTTATAATTAGCAAATAATAATTTATATTTAACAAATCTAAGTTCTGTAATTCACTATTACAAGTTCAGATCTTCAAGTTATAATTGGCAATAATAATTAGAAGCTATCAATTTTAAGTTCTGTATTTGACAATTACAAGTTCAGATCTTCAAGTTATAATTTGCACTAATAATTTGTATTTAACAATTCGAAGTTCTGTATTTGACTATTACAAGTTCAGATCTTCAAATTATTATTTGCAATCTTAATTTGAATTTAACAATTTGAAGTTCTGTATTTAATTATTACAAGTTCAGATCTTCAAGTTATAATTTGCAATAATAATTTGTATTTAACAATTCGAAGTTCTGTATTTGACTATTACAAGTTCAGATCTTCAAATTATTATTTGGAGTCTTAGTTTGAATTTAACAATTCGAAGTTCTGTATTTACCCACTGCAAGTACAGATCTTCAAGTAATAATTTGCAATCACAATTAGAAGGTATCAATTCTAAGTTCTGTATTTGACAGTTACAAGTTCAGATCTTCAAGTTATAACTTGAAATAATAATTAGTATTTAACAAATCTAAGTTCTGTAATTCACTATTACAAGTTCAGATCTTCAAATTATAATTTGCAATAATAATTAGAAGCTATCAATTTTAAGTTCTGTATTTGACAATTACAAGTTCAGATCTTCAAGTTATAATTTGCACTAATAATTTGTATTTAACAATTCGAAGTTCTGTATTTGACTATTACAAGTTCAGATCTTCAAATTATTATTTGCAATCTTAATTTGAATTTAAAAATTTGAAGTTCTGTATTTAATTATTACAAGTTCAGATCTTCAATTTATTATTTGCAACCTTGGTTTGAATTTAACAATTCGAAGTTCTGTATTTGACTATTACAAGTTCAGATCTTCAATTTATTATTTGCAGTCTTAGTTTGTATTTAACAATTCGAAGTTCTGTATTTACCTACTACAAGTTCAGGTCTTCAAGTTATAATTTGCAATAATAATTAGAAGCTATCAATTTTAAGTTCTGTATTTGACAATTACAAGTTCAGATCTTCAAGTTATAATTCGCACTAATAATTTGTATTTAACAATTCGAAGTTCTGTATTTCACTATTACAAGTCCAGATCTTCAAATTATTATTTACAATCTTAGTTTGTATTTAACAATTTGTAGTTCTGTATTTACCTACTACAAGTTCAGATCTTTAAGTTAAAATTTGCAATTATAATTAGAAGCTATCAATTTTAAGTTCTGTATTTGACAATTACAAGTTCAGATCTTCAAGTTATAATTTGCAATAATAATTTGTATTTAACAATTCGAAGTTCTGTATTTGACTATTACAAGTTCAGATCTTCCAATTATTAGTTACAATCTTAGTTTGTATTTAACAATTCGAAGTTCTGTATTTACCTACTACAAGTTCAGATCTTCAAGTTCTAATTTGCAATCACAATTTGAAGGTATCAATTCTAAGTTCTGTATTTGACAGTTACAAGTTCAGATCTTCAAGTTATAACTTGAAATAATAATTAGTATTTAACAAATCTAAGTTCTGTAATTCACTATTACTAGTTCAGATCTTCAAGTTATAATTTGCAATAATAATTAGAAGCTATCAATTTTAAGTTCTGTATTTGACAATTACAAGTTTAGATCTTCAAGTTATAATTTGCAATAATAATTTGTATTTAACAATTCGAAGTTCTGTATTTGACTAGTACAAGTTCAGATCTTCAAATTATTATTTGCAGTCTAAGTTTGTATTTAACAATTCGAAGTTCTGTATTTACCTACTACAAGTTCAGATCTTGAAGTTATAATTTGCAATTATAATTAGAAGCTATCAATTTTAAGTTCTGTATTTGACAATTACAAGTTCAGATCTTCAAGTTATAATTTGCAATAATAATTTGTATTTAACAATTCGAAGTTCTGTATTTGACTATTACAAGTTCAGATCTTCCAATTATTAGTTACAATCTTAGTTTGTATTTAACAATTCGAAGTTCTGTATTTACCTACTACAAGTTCAGATCTTCAAGTTATAATTTGCAATAATAATTAGAAGCTATCAATTTTAAGTTCCGTATTTGACAATTACAAGTTCAGATCTTCAAGTTATAATTTGCACTAATAATTTGTATTTAACAATTCGAAGTTCTGTATTTGACTATTACAAGTTCAGATTTTCAAATTATTATTTACAATCTTAGTTTGTATTTAACAATTCGAAGTTCTGTATTTACCTACTACAAGTTCAGATCTTTAAGTTGTAATTTGCAATAATAATTAGTAGCTATCAATTTTAAGTTCTGTAGTTGACAATTACAAGTTCATATCATCAAGTTATAATTTGCAGCTAATAATTTGTATTTAACCATTCGAAGTTCTGTATTTGACTATTACAAGTTCAGATCTTCAATTTATTATTTGCAAACTTAGTTTGAATTTAACAATTCGAAGTTCTGTATTTACCCACTACAAGTACAGATCTTCAAGTAATAATTTGCAATCACAATTTGAAGGTATCAATTCTAAGTTCTGTATTTGACAGTTACAAGTTCAGATCTTCAAGTTATAACTTGAAATAATAATTAGTATTTAACATATCTAAGTTCTGTAATTCACTATTACAAGTTCAGATCTTCAAGTTATAATTTGCAATAATAATTAGAAGCTATCAATTTTAAGTTCCGTATTTGACAATTACAAGTTCAGATCTTCAAGTTATAATTTGCACTAATAATTTGTATTTAACAATTCGAAGTTCTGTATTTGACTATTACAAGTTCAGATTTTCAAATTATTATTTACAATCTTAGTTTGTATTTAACAATTCGAAGTTCTGTATTTACCTACTACAAGTTCAGATCTTTAAGTTGTAATTTTCAATAATAATTAGTAGCTATCAATTTTAAGTTCTGTAGTTGACAATTACAAGTTCATATCATCAAGTTATAATTTGCAGCTAATAATTTGTATTTAACCATTCGAAGTTCTGTATTTGACTATTACAAGTTCAGATCTTCAATTTATTATTTGCAAACTTAGTTTGAATTTAACAATTCGAAGTTCTGTATTTACCCACTACAAGTACAGATCTTCAAGTAATAATTTGCAATCACAATTTGAAGGTATCAATTCTAAGTTCTGTATTTGACAGTTACAAGTTCAGATCTTCAAGTTATAACTTGAAATAATAATAAGTATTTAACAAATCTAAGTTCTGTAATTCACTATTACTAGTTCAGATCTTCAAGTTATAATTTGCAATAATAATTTGTATTTAACAATTCGAAGTTCTGTATTTGACTATTACAAGTTCAGATCTTCAAATTATTATTTGCAATCCTAGTTTGAATTTAACAATTCGAAGTTCTGTATTTACCTACTACAAGTTCAGATCTTCAAGTTATAATTTGAAATAATAATTTATATTTAACAAATCTAAGTTCTGTAATTCACTATTACAAGTTCAGATCTTCAAATTATAATTTGCAATAATAATTAGAAGCTATCAATTTTAAGTTCTGTATTTGACAATTACAAGTTCAGATCTTCAAGTTATAATTTGCACTAATAATTTGTATTTAACAATTCGAAGTTCTGTATTTGACTATTACAAGTTCAGATCTTCAAATTATTATTTGCAATCTTAATTTGAATTTAAAAATTTGAAGTTCTGTATTTAATTATTACAAGTTCAGATCTTCAATTTATTATTTGCAACCTTGGTTTGAATTTAACAATTCGAAGTTCTGTATTTGACTATTACAAGTTCAGATCTTCAATTTATTATTTGCAGTCTTAGTTTGTATTTAACAATTCGAAGTTCTGTATTTACCTACTACAAGTTCAGATCTTCAAGTTATAATTTGCAATAATAATTAGAAGCTATCAATTTTAAGTTCTGTATTTGACAATTACAAGTTCAGATCTTCAAGTTATAATTCGCACTAATAATTTGTATTTAACAATTCGAAGTTCTGTATTTCACTATTACAAGTCCAGATCTTCAAATTATTATTTACAATCTTAGTTTGTATTTAACAATTTGTAGTTCTGTATTTACCCACTACAAGTTCAGATCTTTAAGTTAAAATTTGCAATAATAATTAGAAGCTATCAATTTTAAGTGCTGTAGTTGACAATTACAAGTTCATATCTTCAAGTTATAATTAGCAAATAATAATTTATATTTAACAAATCTAAGTTCTGTAATTCACTATTACAAGTTCAGATCTTCAAGTTATAATTGGCAATAATAATTAGAAGCTATCAATTTTAAGTTCTGTATTTGACAATTACAAGTTCAGATCTTCAAGTTATAATTTGCACTAATAATTTGTATTTAACAATTCGAAGTTCTGTATTTGACTATTACAAGTTCAGATCTTCAAATTATTATTTGCAATCTTAATTTGAATTTAACAATTTGAAGTTCTGTATTTAATTATTACAAGTTCAGATCTTCAAGTTATAATTTGCAATAATAATTTGTATTTAACAATTCGAAGTTCTGTATTTGACTATTACAAGTTCAGATCTTCAAATTATTATTTGGAGTCTTAGTTTGAATTTAACAATTCGAAGTTCTGTATTTACCCACTGCAAGTACAGATCTTCAAGTAATAATTTGCAATCACAATTTGAAGGTATCAATTCTAAGTTCTGTATTTGACAGTTACAAGTTCAGATCTTCAAGTTATAACTTGAAATAATAATTAGTATTTAACAAATCTAAGTTCTGTAATTCACTATTACAAGTTCAGATCTTCAAATTATAATTTGCAATAATAATTAGAAGCTATCAATTTTAAGTTCTGTATTTGACAATTACAAGTTCAGATCTTCAAGTTATAATTTGCACTAATAATTTGTATTTAACAATTCGAAGTTCTGTATTTGACTATTACAAGTTCAGATCTTCAAATTATTATTTGCAATCTTAATTTGAATTTAAAAATTTGAAGTTCTGTATTTAATTATTACAAGTTCAGATCTTCAATTTATTATTTGCAACCTTGGTTTGAATTTAACAATTCGAAGTTCTGTATTTGACTATTACAAGTTCAGATCTTCAATTTATTATTTGCAGTCTTAGTTTGTATTTAACAATTCGAAGTTCTGTATTTACCTACTACAAGTTCAGGTCTTCAAGTTATAATTTGCAATAATAATTAGAAGCTATCAATTTTAAGTTCTGTATTTGACAATTACAAGTTCAGATCTTCAAGTTATAATTCGCACTAATAATTTGTATTTAACAATTCGAAGTTCTGTATTTCACTATTACAAGTCCAGATCTTCAAATTATTATTTACAATCTTAGTTTGTATTTAACAATTTGTAGTTCTGTATTTACCTACTACAAGTTCAGATCTTTAAGTTAAAATTTGCAATTATAATTAGAAGCTATCAATTTTAAGTTCTGTATTTGACAATTACAAGTTCAGATCTTCAAGTTATAATTTGCAATAATAATTTGTATTTAACAATTCGAAGTTCTGTATTTGACTATTACAAGTTCAGATCTTCCAATTATTAGTTACAATCTTAGTTTGTATTTAACAATTCGAAGTTCTGTATTTACCTACTACAAGTTCAGATCTTCAAGTTCTAATTTGCAATCACAATTTGAAGGTATCAATTCTAAGTTCTGTATTTGACAGTTACAAGTTCAGATCTTCAAGTTATAACTTGAAATAATAATTAGTATTTAACAAATCTAAGTTCTGTAATTCACTATTACTAGTTCAGATCTTCAAGTTATAATTTGCAATAATAATTAGAAGCTATCAATTTTAAGTTCTGTATTTGACAATTACAAGTTTAGATCTTCAAGTTATAATTTGCAATAATAATTTGTATTTAACAATTCGAAGTTCTGTATTTGACTAGTACAAGTTCAGATCTTCAAATTATTATTTGCAGTCTAAGTTTGTATTTAACAATTCGAAGTTCTGTATTTACCTACTACAAGTTCAGATCTTGAAGTTATAATTTGCAATTATAATTAGAAGCTATCAATTTTAAGTTCTGTATTTGACAATTACAAGTTCAGATCTTCAAGTTATAATTTGCAATAATAATTTGTATTTAACAATTCGAAGTTCTGTATTTGACTATTACAAGTTCAGATCTTCCAATTATTAGTTACAATCTTAGTTTGTATTTAACAATTCGAAGTTCTGTATTTACCTACTACAAGTTCAGATCTTCAAGTTATAATTTGCAATAATAATTAGAAGCTATCAATTTTAAGTTCCGTATTTGACAATTACAAGTTCAGATCTTCAAGTTATAATTTGCACTAATAATTTGTATTTAACAATTCGAAGTTCTGTATTTGACTATTACAAGTTCAGATTTTCAAATTATTATTTACAATCTTAGTTTGTATTTAACAATTCGAAGTTCTGTATTTACCTACTACAAGTTCAGATCTTTAAGTTGTAATTTGCAATAATAATTAGTAGCTATCAATTTTAAGTTCTGTAGTTGACAATTACAAGTTCATATCATCAAGTTATAATTTGCAGCTAATAATTTGTATTTAACCATTCGAAGTTCTGTATTTGACTATTACAAGTTCAGATCTTCAATTTATTATTTGCAAACTTAGTTTGAATTTAACAATTCGAAGTTCTGTATTTACCCACTACAAGTACAGATCTTCAAGTAATAATTTGCAATCACAATTTGAAGGTATCAATTCTAAGTTCTGTATTTGACAGTTACAAGTTCAGATCTTCAAGTTATAACTTGAAATAATAATTAGTATTTAACAAATCTAAGTTCTGTAATTCACTATTACAAGTTCAGATCTTCAAGTTATAATTTGCAATAATAATTAGAAGCTATCAATTTTAAGTTCCGTATTTGACAATTACAAGTTCAGATCTTCAAGTTATAATTTGCACTAATAATTTGTATTTAACAATTCGAAGTTCTGTATTTGACTATTACAAGTTCAGATTTTCAAATTATTATTTACAATCTTAGTTTGTATTTAACAATTCGAAGTTCTGTATTTACCTACTACAAGTTCAGATCTTTAAGTTGTAATTTGCAATAATAATTAGTAGCTATCAATTTTAAGTTCTGTAGTTGACAATTACAAGTTCATATCATCAAGTTATAATTTGCAGCTAATAATTTGTATTTAACCATTCGAAGTTCTGTATTTGACTATTACAAGTTCAGATCTTCAATTTATTATTTGCAAACTTAGTTTGAATTTAACAATTCGAAGTTCTGTATTTACCCACTACAAGTACAGATCTTCAAGTAATAATTTGCAATCACAATTTGAAGGTATCAATTCTAAGTTCTGTATTTGACAGTTACAAGTTCAGATCTTCAAGTTATAACTTGAAATAATAATTAGTATTTAACAAATCTAAGTTCTGTAATTCACTATTACTAGTTCAGATCTTCAAGTTATAATTTGCAATAATAATTAGAAGCTATCAATTTTAAGTTCTGTATTAGACAATTACAAGTTCAGATCTTCTAGTTATAATTTGCACTAATAATTTGTATCTAACAATTCGGGGTTCTGTATTTGACTATTAGAAGTTCAGATCTTCAAGTTATTATTTGCAATCCTAGTTTGAATTTAACAATTCGAAGTTCTGTATTTACCTACTACAAGTTCAGATCTTAAAGTTATAATTTGCAATAATAATTAGAAGCTATCAATTTTAAGTTCTGTATTTGACAATTACAAGTTCAGATCTTCAAGTTATAATTTGCAATAATAATTTGTATTTAACAATTCGAAGTTCTGTATTTGATTATTACAAGTTCAGATCTTCAAGTTATAATTTGCAATAATAATTTGTATTTAACAATTCGAAGTTCTGAATTTGACTATTACAAGTTCAGATCTTCAAATTATTATTTGGAGTCTTAGTTTGAATTTAACAATTTGAAGTTCTGTATTTACCTAATACAAGTTAAGATCTTCAAGTTATAATTTGTACTAATAATTTGGATTTAACAATTCGAAGTTCTGTATTTGACTATTACAAGTTCAGATCTTCAAATTATTATTTGCAGTCTTAGTTTGTATTTAACAATTCGAAGTTCTGTATTTACCTACTACAAGTTCAGATCTTCAAGTTATAATTTGCAATAATAATTAGAAGCTATCAATTTTAAGTTCTGTATTTGACAATTACAAGTTCAGATCTACAAGTTATAATTTGCAATAATAATTTGTATTTAACAATTCGAAGTTCTGTATTTGACTATTACAAGTTCAGATCTTCAAATTATTATTTGCAATCCTAGTTTGAATTTAACAATACGAAGTTCTGTATTTACCTACTACAAGTTCAGATCTTCAAGTTATAATTTGAAATAATAATTTATATTTAACAAATCTAAGTTCTGTAATTCACTATTACAAGTTCAGATCTTCAAGTTATAATTTGCAATTATAATTAGAAGCTATCAATTTTAAGTTCTGTATTTGACAATTACAAGTTCAGATCTTCAAGTTATAATTTGCAATAATAATTTGTATTTAACAATTCGAAGTTCTGTATTTGACTATTACAAGTTCAGATCTTCCAATTAATATTTACAATCTTAGTTTGTATTTAACAATTCGAAGTTCTGTATTTACCTACTACAAGTTCAGATCTTCAAGTTATAATTTGCAATAATAATTAGAAGCTATCAATTTTTAGTTCTGTATTTGACAATTACAAGTTCAGATCTTCAAGTTATAACTTGCAATAATAATTTGTATTTAACAATTCGAAGTTCTGTATTTGACAATTACAAGTTCAGATCTTCAAGTTATAACTTGCAATAATAATTTGTATTTAACAATTCGAAGTTCTGTATTTGACTATTAAAAGTTGAGATCTTCAAATTATTATTTGCAATCTTAATTTGAATTTAACAATTTGAAGTTCTGTATTTAATTATTACAAGTTCAGATCTTCAATTTATTATTTGCAACCTTGGTTTGAATTTAACAATTCGAAGTTCTGTATTTGACTATTACAAGTTCAGATCTTCAATTTATTATTTGCAGTCTTAGTTGGTATTTAACAATTCGAAGTTCTGTATTTACCTACTACAAGTTCAGATCTTCAAGTTATAATTTGCAATAATAATTAGAAGCTATCAATTTTAAGTTCTGTATTTGACAATTACAAGTTCAGATCTTCAAGTTATAATTTGTACTAATAATTTGGATTTAACAATTCGAAGTTCTGTATTTGACTATTACAAGTTTAGATCTTCAAATTATTATTTGCAGTCTTAGTTTGTATTTAACAATTCGAAGTTCTGTATTTACCTACTACAAGTTCAGATCTTGAAGTTATAATTTGCAATTATAATTAGAAGCTATCAATTTTAAGTTCTGTATTTGACAATTACAAGTTCAGATCTTCAAGTTATAATTTGCAATAATAATTTGTATTTAACAATTCGAAGTTCTGTATTTGACTATTACAAGTTCAGATCTTCCAATTAATATTTACAATCTTAGTTTGTATTTAACAATTCGAAGTTCTGTATTTACCTACCACAAGTTCAGATCTTCAAGTTATAATTTGCAATAATAATTAGAAGCTATCAATTTTAAGTTCTGTATTTGACAATTACAAGTTCAGATCTTCAAGTTATAACTTGCAATAATAATTTGTATTTAACAATTCGATGTTCTGTATTTGACTATTACAAGTTCAGATCTTCAAATTATTATTTGCAATCCTAGTTTGAATTTAACAATTCGAAGTTCTATATTTACCTACTACAAGTTCAGATCTTCAAGTTATAATTTGAAATAATAATTTATATTTAACAAATCTAAGTTCTGTAATTCACTATTACAAGTTCAGATCTTCAAGTTATAATTTGCAATAATAATTAGAAGCTATCAATTATAAGTTCCGTATTTTACAATTAGAAGTTCAGATCTTCAAGTTATAATTTGCACTAATAATTTGTATTTAACAATTCGAAGTTCTGTATTTGACTATTACAAGTTCAGATCTTCAAATTATTATTTTCAATCTTAGTTTGTATTTAACAATTCGAAGTTCTGTATTTACCTACTACAAGTTAAGAACTTTAAGTTATAATTTGCAATAATAATTTGTATTTAACAATTCGAAGTTCTGTATTTGACTATTACAAGTTCAGATCTTCAAATTATTATTTGCAACCTTGGTTTGAATTTAACAATTCGAAGTTCTGTATTTGACTATTACAAGTTCAGATCTTCAATTTATTATTTCCAGTCTTAGTTTGTATTTAACAATTCGAAGTTCTGTATTTACCTACTACAAGTTCAGATCTTCAAGTTATAATTTGCAATAATAATTAGAAGCTATCAATTTTAAGTTCTGTATTTGACAATTACAAGTTCAGATCTTCAAGTTATAATTTGCAATAATAATTTGTATTTAACAATTCGAAGTTCTCTATTTGACTACTACAAGTTCAGATCTTCAAATTTATATTTGCAATCTTAATTTGAATTTAACAATTTGAAGTTCTGTATTTAATTAATACAAGTTAAGATCTTCAAGTTCTAATTTGCAATCACAATTTGAAGGTATCAATTCTAAGTTCTGTATTTGACAGTTACAAGTTCAGATCTTCAAGTTATAACTTGAAATAATAATTAGTATTTAACAAATCTAAGTTCTGTGATTCACTATTACTAGTTCAGATCTTCAAGTTATAATTTGCAATAATAATTAGAAGCTATCAATTTTAAGTTCTGTATTTGACAATTACAAGTTCAGATCTTCAAGTTATAATTTGCAATAATAATTTTTATTTAACAATTCGAAGTTCTCTATTTGACTATTACAAGTTCAGATCTTCAAATTATTATTTGCAATCTTAATTTGAATTTAACAATTTGAAGTTCTGTATTTGACTAGTACAAGTTCAGATCTTCAAATTATTATTTGCAGTCTTAGTTTGTATTTAACAATTCGAAGTTCTGTATTTACCTACTACAAGTTCAGATCTTGAAGTTATAATTTGCAATTATAATTAGAAGCTATCAATTTTAAGTTCTGTATTTGACAATTACAAGTTCAGATCTTCAAGTTATAATTTGCAATAATAATTTGTATTTAACAATTCGAAGTTCTGTATTTGACTATTACAAGTTCAGATCTTCCAATTAATATTTACAATCTTAGTTTGTATTTAACAATTCGAAGTTCTGTATTTACCTACTACAAGTTCAGATCTTCAAGTTATAATTTGCAATAATAATTAGAAGCTATCAATTTTAAGTTCTGTATTTGACAATTACAAGTTCAGATCTTCAAGTTATAACTTGCAATAATAATTTGTATTTAACAATTCGAAGTTCTGTATTTGACTATTACAAGTTCAGATCTTCAAATTATTATTTGCAATCCTAGTTTGAATTTAACAATTCGAAGTTCTGTATTTACCTACTACAAGTTCAGATCTTCAAGTTATAATTTGCAATAATAATTAGAAGCTATCAATTTTAAGTTCTGTATTTGACAATTACAAGTTCAGATCTTCAAGTTATAACTTGCAATAATAATTTGTATTTAACAATTCGAAGTTCTGTATTTGACTATTACAAGTTCAGATCTTCAAATTATTATTTGCAATCTTAATTTGAATTTAACAATTTGAAGCTCTGTATTTAATTATTACAAGTGCAGATCTTCAATTTATTATTTGCAACCTTGGTTTGAATTTAACAATTCGAAGTTCTGTATTTGCCTATTACAAGTTCAGATCTTCAATTTATTATTTGCAATAATAATTAGAAGCTATCAATTTTAAGTTCCGTATTTGACAATTACAAGTTCAGGTCTTCAAGTTATAATTTGCACTAATAATTTGTATTTAACAATTCGAAGTTCTGTATTTGACTATTACAAGTTCAGATTTTCAAATTATTATTTACAATCTTAGTTTGTATTTAACAATTCGAAGTTCTGTATTTACCTACTACAAGTTCAGATCTTTAAGTTGTAATTTGCAATAATAATTAGTAGCTATCAATTTTAAGTTCTGTAGTTGACAATTACAAGTTCATATCATCAAGTTATAATTTGCAGCTAATAATTTGTATTTAACCATTCTGTTCGCGCCACTTTTCGTTTTGTTAGAGTTATCAATAAGTTTGTGAGCAAGCGCGAAGTTTAAAAAGAGATAATCCAACCGACTTGGAAAAAGGGTGAACCAACCAATTTTTGTGCGATACTAGTTTCCGAGTATTTTTTCCGGTTCCCTTTTCAAGTGTTTTGTTAGCCAACCAACCAGCCATCACCAGCTGAATAATTCAATAAACATTTCGCGACCAGAGTGCAAATCAGTGACTGTCCTATTGGTTTTCCTTTCCTTTACCTTATGTTGATTCCTATCCGAAGGAAGATCAAGAAGATAGCTCTGGTAAGTCACGATCATTTTTTCTATACTACATCGTTAACACAATCACCAATACAGTCCACTTCAATTATCTCACCACAAGATTATTTGGGGTGAGATTTGGCCCCAACATTTGGTCCTTCGAGCCGGATTGGGTAGTTATTTGTTTTCTTCCCAACCCAATTCAGAGATTTACCAAGTCGATTGTGTTAACTTTTGGTCATATTCGAATTATTCAGGAAGTTGTTAGTTTTAATCCTACCGTTTTTGTTTGCTTCTGATTTTTAAATTAGATATTCCAAGGTGCTATTTTGTTATAAAATTGATTCTTCGTATTTTTGTTAAAATTTTCGATTGTAATATAGGTATCATAATCGAAACGATATTTTCTCTCACCAGCTGCGTTTATAGTTTATCGCGTCGTTTAAATATTTCTCCATTGAAGCCGAATTTATTTAAATTCAAACCAAAATTTCCCAAAACGACCAAACATGGAACGAAAGCTGGAATTGTTGTCCGCTAAACGAGAAAATCAGTTTAGAAGAATACAATTGTGTTATGAGGCAGCAGTCCAATTCAAGCATGATACTTCTAACCATAAATTAAAGGAAAATTTTCAAATTAGATACCATACCATCGACAAAGTAGTTTTAGACTATACCGAAACCACACAAGAAATAATAGATTTAAAGTTGGACCTAAACCCAGAGCAGAAACCTGATTACTCATTGTTTCACGGTTTTGATGATTTACATGATAATATCCAATACCTGGCATCCGAATTGTTAAAACCTGCTGCAAAGCCTTTACCCACAACACCATTAACCGGTAATGAAAACAAACTGAAAGTAAAGCTGCCGCAAATAGAATTGGTCAAGTTCGATGGTAGTGATATGTCCCTTTGGCCAATTTTTTATGCTAATTTTAAAAATGTGATTCATGATAAACCTGAATTTTCCAAAGGTGAAAAGCTTCAATATCTGCTAGGAAGTTTAATTGGTAAGGCCTTAAAAACATGTAGCGGGATAGAGCCCGTACCAGAAAATTATGATGTCGTATGGAAACTTCTGAAAGATACCTATCATGATAAAAAATTCTTATCCAACCTATATTTAGATAGAATTACCAAGTTTCGCCCATTAACAGTGCATCATCCTACAAAATTACAATTATTTTTGGAAAACTTTGACACCAGTGTCAGTAGTTTGAAGAGACTGAAAATTAATGACCTCGCTGATTACATTATCACCTATTTGGCTATGTCCAAGTTATCGCAAGAGACCATTAATGCATTTGAATTGATTAATTCCCATACCACAGATATGCCAACATATGATCAACTAATCAGTTTTGTTCGTCAGCAAAGTAAAGTCATAGTAAAACATGAAAAGCTTCCTGTTAGCGATTCCCATTTTAAGAACCCTAAAACTTTCTTTACCAATAGTACGGACACCCGTCTGAAAACCATTTTTCAAAATTGCATTTCATGCAAGAAACAACCCCATTTGTTAAAGGATTGTATTCACTTCAGGAATAGCACCCATGATCACAAGTTTGCTGTAGTAAAAGACCATAATCTTTGCTTCAATTGTTTTTCATCCAAACATTCCGCATCATCGTGTCCATCAAGATTTAGCTGCACCATTTGCAAAAAAAGACATCATACCTTATTGCATAAAACCAATCCTATTAGTAACGGAAATCCTATTTCATCTAACGAAATTTCCAATGCCGCAGATAACTCAAATACCGAAGCCGTCCACAGTTTATGCACCAACGTTTCTGTAGTTAAGAATCCTAATCCCAATTATGTATTGTTGAGCACAGCCTTAGTGAAAGTAAAGGATAAATGGAATAGAGATCATACACTTAGATTCATTATCGATAGCGGTTCCATGTCCAATTTCTTGACCTTCAATAGTTGTAACCGATTGGGATTATCGTATACCAAGTTATCTACCTGTGCCATTGCAATTGGATCAGCTACCAAACCTATTACTGGAAGAACAAGTTTAACCATCTTTTCTAATTTGAATTCCAATTTGAAATACCCAATTGAAGCGCTACTTATCGATAAAATTAGTGATGAATTGCCAAGTTATCCCGTAGATGTTCAATTCTACAATCACCTAAAATTTCTACCATTAGCTGATCCAACATTTAATATTCCTGGTCCGATTGATGGTCTTCTTGGAGCAACTATGTTTGCTGAGATTTTAGGTACTCACAAAGTACCCGGATCCTTCAATACACCTACAGCTATTCAAACCACGTTAGGATATGTAATTCTGGGCAATACTTCCCAAATGAACCCCCTTAACCGATCAACGTTCTTAACCTTAGATAATTTAGTCGAAAAAATGTTTGAGCTTGAAGATTTTAATCCTCCTACATCCACTAAGGAAGATACTATCGTCGAAGAAATATTTGTTGACAATGTCAAACGTAATGATGACGGGCGTTATACAGTATCCCTACCGTTTAAAGATGATCCCGGAAGATTAGGGGATTCCTACTTCCTTGCTGAGAAAAGGTTACTGTCATTGGAGAAACGTTTTCTAAGATCCCCAAATCTTCGACAACTCTATAATTCCGTCATCGAGGATTATTTAAGCCAGAAGCACCTGTCGTTAGTACCAGAAAGTAAATTACATTCTCCTGGATATTACATTCCTCATCATTGCATATTTAAACCGGAAAGCGTTTCAACCCCATGTCGTATAGTTTTTGATGCAAGTATGAAATCTGATACTGGAGTTTCACTGAATGATATTTTGTATACCGGCGCTAAATTGCAGAATCACTCGATACCGATTTTGTTAAATTTTCGCCTATTTCCGATTGCCTTTTCCTCAGATGTCAAACAGATGTATCGTCAGATAAACGTGATAGAATCACATAGACCGTATCAACGCATATTATGGAGATTTCATCCGGAAGATCCCATCCAGGTTTATGAATTAAATACAGTAACTTTTGGTGTCAAATCATCTCCCTTTCTAAGTTTACGAACCGTAAAGCAATTAGCGAATGATGAATTTCAATCTTATCCTCGAGCGGTAGCATATGTTAATAGAGGAGCCAAAATACATGCTTGCATTCCTCCTTTACATTGGAATTACATTCCAGGAAAATTTAACGTATCTGATTGTGCGTCTCGAGGACTCACTCCTTCAACTTTACTTCACCATCCTACATGGTTTGTTGGTCCTCTTTGGTTAACATCATCTCGTTCCGAATGGCCAATTGAACATTTTTCTGAGATTATAGTTCCTCCCGATGATGATGAAAAAGAATTAGTATTTCTTACCTTTCCGTATATAATTTCTCCATTATATTCACTGATAAACTGTTTCTCGTCTTGGACCAAGCTCCTAAATGCCCCCGTTTTTGTCCTAAGATTTATGAAGATTCTTCCGAAGCAGGCACCGATTGCCACTTTTCATTTAAGGACTACGGAAATGTTTCTTATCCGAGCCCTTCAACAACGTTACTTTCAAAACAATATTCCTTCATCGCAGTGCCCATTGGCAATTATCGAAAAATTGCATCCGGGAAAGGATGGAATTGACCGAGTAGCTACAGTTCGAACCAAATTAGGAACCTACAACCGCCCAGTGGTAAAACTTTGTCCTCTTCCTAATCAATGATATGAGTCAGTATTTTAGTTTTCCCTTTTTATGAATATGTGTTTATTTTGTTTATATTGAATTTCTTTAATTTGGTTTGGAATTCCCCTTTTTTTGTTTTCTTTGATGATATTGCCTTTTGTTTTATTTTTTTTATTGATAATATTTCCTATTGAATTAAAATTCAAGCCCGGGCCGGCAGGATGTTCGCGCCACTTTTCGCTTTGTTAGAGTTATCAATAAGTTTGTGAGCAAGCGCGAAGTTTAAAAAGAGATAATCCAACCGACTTGGAAAAAGGGTGAACCAACCAATTTTTGTGCGATACTAGTTTCCGAGTATTTTTTCCGGTTCCCTTTTCAAGTGTTTTGTTAGCCAACCAACCAGCCATCACCAGCTGAATAATTCAATAAACATTTCGCGACCAGAGTGCAAATCAGTGACTGTCCTATTGGTTTTCCTTTCCTTTACCTTATGTTGATTCCTATCCGAAGGAAGATCAAGAAGATAGCTCTGGTAAGTCACGATCATTTTTTCTATACTACATCGTTAACACAATCACCAATACAGTCCACTTCAATTATCTCACCACAAGATTATTTGGGGTGAGATTTGGCCCCAACACATTCGAAGTTCTGTATTTGACTATTACAAGTTCAGATCTTCAATTTATTATTTGCAAACTTAGTTTGAATTTAACAATTCGAAGTTCTGTATTTACCCACTACAAGTACAGATCTTCAAGTAATAATTTGCAATCACAATTTGAAGGTATCAATTCTAAGTTCTGTATTTGACAGTTACAAGTTCAGATCTTCAAGTTATAACTTGAAATAATAATTAGTATTTAACAAATCTAAGTTCTGTAATTCACTATTACAAGTTCAGATCTTCAAGTTATAATTTGCAATAATAATTAGAAGCTATCAATTTTAAGTTCCGTATTTGACAATTACAAGTTCAGATCTTCAAGTTATAATTTGCACTAATAATTTGTATTTAACAATTCGAAGTTCTGTATTTGACTATTACAAGTTCAGATTTTCAAATTATTATTTACAATCTTAGTTTGTATTTAACAATTCGAAGTTCTGTATTTACCTACTACAAGTTCAGATCTTTAAGTTGTAATTTGCAATAATAATTAGTAGCTATCAATTTTAAGTTCTGTAGTTGACAATTACAAGTTCATATCTCAAATTATAATTTGCAGCTAATAATTTGTATTTAACCATTCGAAGTTCTGTATTTGACTATTACAAGTTCAGATCTTCCATTTATTATTTGCAAACTTAGTTTGAATTTAACAATTCGAAGTTCTGTATTTACCCACTACAAGTACAGATCTTCAAGTAATAATTTGCAATCACAATTTGAAGGTATCAATTCTAAGTTCTGTATTTGACAGTTACAAGTTCAGATCTTCAAGTTATAACTTGAAATAATAATTAGTATTTAACAAATCTAAGTTCTGTAATTCACTATTACTAGTTCAGATCTTCAAGTTATAATTTGCAATAATAATTAGAAGCTATCAATTTTAAGTTCTGTATTAGACAATTACAAGTTCAGATCTTCTAGTTATAATTTGCACTAATAATTTGTATCTAACAATTCGGGGTTCTGTATTTGACTATTAGAAGTTCAGATCTTCAAGTTATTATTTGCAATCCTAGTTTGAATTTAACAATTCGAAGTTCTGTATTTACCTACTACAAGTTCAGATCTTAAAGTTATAATTTGCAATAATAATTAGAAGCTATCAATTTTAAGTTCTGTATTTGACAATTACAAGTTCAGATCTTCAAGTTATAAATTGCAATAATAATTTGTATTTAACAATTCGAAGTTCTGTATTTGATTATTACAAGTTCAGATCTTCAAGTTATAATTTGCAATAATAATTTGTATTTAACAATTCGAAGTTCTGTATTTGACTATTACAAGTTCAGATCTTCAAATTATTATTTGGAGTCTTAGTTTGAATTTAACAATTTGAAGTTCTGTATTTACCTAATACAAGTTAAGATCTTCAAGTTATAATTTGTACTAATAATTTGGATTTAACAATTCGAAGTTCTGTATTTGACTATTACAAGTTCAGATCTTCAAATTATTATTTGCAGTCTTAGTTTGTATTTAACAATTCGAAGTTCTGTATTTACCTACTACAAGTTCAGATCTTCAAGTTATAATTTGCAATAATAATTAGAAGCTATCAATTTTAAGTTCTGTATTTGACAATTACAAGTTCAGATCTACAAGTTATAATTTGCAATAATAATTTGTATTTAACAATTCGAAGTTCTGTATTTGACTATTACAAGTTCAGATCTTCAAATTATTATTTGCAATCCTAGTTTGAATTTAACAATACGAAGTTCTGTATTTACCTACTACAAGTTCAGATCTTCAAGTTATAATTTGAAATAATAATTTATATTTAACAAATCTAAGTTCTGTAATTCACTATTACAAGTTCAGATCTTCAAGTTATAATTTGCAATTATAATTAGAAGCTATCAATTTTAAGTTCTGTATTTGACAATTATAAGTTCAGATCTTCAAGTTATAATTTGCAATAATAATTTGTATTTAACAATTCGAAGTTCTGTATTTGACTATTACAAGTTCAGATCTTCCAATTAATATTTACAATCTTAGTTTGTATTTAACAATTCGAAGTTCTGTATTTACCTACTACAAGTTCAGATCTTCAAGTTATAATTTGCAATAATAATTAGAAGCTATCAATTTTAAGTTCTGTATTTGACAATTACAAGTTCAGATCTTCAAGTTATAACTTGCAATAATAATTTGTATTTAACAATTCGAAGTTCTGTATTTGACAATTACAAGTTCAGATCTTCAAGTTATAACTTGCAATAATAATTTGAATTTAACAATTCGAAGTTCTGTATTTGACTATTAAAAGTTGAGATCTTCAAATTATTATTTGCAATCTTAATTTGAATTTAACAATTTGAAGTTCTGTATTTAATTATTACAAGTTCAGATCTTCAATTTATTATTTGCAACCTTGGTTTGAATTTAACAATTCGAAGTTCTGTATTTGACTATTACAAGTTCAGATCTTCAATTTATTATTTGCAGTCTTAGTTGGTATTTAACAATTCGAAGTTCTGTATTTACCTACTACAAGTTCAGATCTTCAAGTTATAATTTGCAATAATAATTAGAAGCTATCAATTTTAAGTTCTGTATTTGACAATTACAAGTTCAGATCTTCAAGTTATAATTTGTACTAATAATTTGGATTTAACAATTCGAAGTTCTGTATTTGACTATTACAAGTTTAGATCTTCAAATTATTATTTGCAGTCTTAGTTTGTATTTAACAATTCGAAGTTCTGTATTTACCTACTACAAGTTCAGATCTTGAAGTTATAATTTGCAATTATAATTAGAAGCTATCAATTTTAAGTTCTGTATTTGACAATTACAAGTTCAGATCTTCAAGTTATAATTTGCAATAATAATTTGTATTTAACAATTCGAAGTTCTGTATTTGACTATTACAAGTTCAGATCTTCCAATTAATATTTACAATCTTAGTTTGTATTTAACAATTCGAAGTTCTGTATTTACCTACTACAAGTTCAGATCTTCAAGTTATAATTTGCAATAATAATTAGAAGCTATCAATTTTAAGTTCTGTATTTGACAATTACAAGTTCAGATCTTCAAGTTATAACTTGCAATAATAATTTGTATTTAACAATTCGAAGTTCTGTATTTGACTATTACAAGTTCAGAACTTCAAATTATTATTTGCAATCCTAGTTTGAATTTAACAATTCGAAGTTCTATATTTACCTACTACAAGTTCAGATCTTCAAGTTATAATTTGAAATAATAATTTATATTTAACAAATCTAAGTTCTGTAATTCACTATTACAAGTTCAGATCTTCAAGTTATAATTTGCAATAATAATTAGAAGCTATCAATTATAAGTTCCGTATTTTACAATTAGAAGTTCAGATCTTCAAGTTATAATTTGCACTAATAATTTGTATTTAACAATTCGAAGTTCTGTATTTGACTATTACAAGTTCAGATCTTCAAATTATTATTTACAATCTTAGTTTGTATTTAACAATTCGAAGTTCTGTATTTACCTACTACAAGTTAAGAACTTTAAGTTATAATTTGCAATAATAATTTGTATTTAACAATTCGAAGTTCTGTATTTGACTATTACAAGTTCAGATCTTCAAATTATTATTTGCAATCTTAATTTGAATTTAACAATTTGAAGTTCTGTATTTAATTATTACAAGTTCAGATCTTCAATTTATTATTTGCAACCTTGGTTTGAATTTAACAATTCGAAGTTCTGTATTTGACTATTACAAGTTCAGATCTTCAATTTATTATTTCCAGTCTTAGTTTGTATTTACCAATTCGAAGTTCTGTATTTACCTACTACAAGTTCAGATCTTCAAGTTATAATTTGCAATAATAATTAGAAGCTATCAATTTTAAGTTCTGTATTTGACAATTACAAGTTCAGATCTTCAAGTTATAATTTGCAATAATAATTTGTATTTAACAATTCGAAGTTCTCTATTTGACTACTACAAGTTCAGATCTTCAAATTATTATTTGCAATCTTAATTTGAATTTAACAATTTGAAGTTCTGTATTTAATTAATACAAGTTAAGATCTTCAAGTTCTAATTTGCAATCACAATTTGAAGGTATCAATTCTAAGTTCTGTATTTGACAGTTACAAGTTCAGATCTTCAAGTTATAACTTGAAATAATAATTAGTATTTAACAAATCTAAGTTCTGTGATTCACTATTACTAGTTCAGATCTTCAAGTTATAATTTGCAATAATAATTAGAAGCTATCAATTTTAAGTTCTGTATTTGACAATTACAAGTTCAGATCTTCAAGTTATAATTTGCAATAATAATTTTTATTTAACAATTCGAAGTTCTCTATTTGACTATTACAAGTTCAGATCTTCAAATTATTATTTGCAATCTTAATTTGAATTTAACAATTTGAAGTTCTGTATTTACCTACTACAAGTTCAGATCTTCAAGTTATAATTTGCAATAATAATTAGAAGCTATCAATTTTAAGTTCTGTATTTGACATTTACAAGTTCAGATCTTCAAGTTATAACTTGAAATAATAATTAGTATTTAACAAATCGAAGTTCTGTAATTCACTATTACTAGTTCAGATCTTCAAGTTATAATTTGCAATAATAATTAGAAGCTATCAATTTTAAGTTCTGTATTTGACAATTACAAGTTCAGATCTTCAAGTTATAACTTGCAATAATAAATTGTATTTAACAATTCGAAGTTCTGTATTTGACTAGTACAAGTTCAGATCTTCAAATTATTATTTGCAGTCTTAGTTTGTATTTAACAATTCGAAGTTCTGTATTTACCTACTACAAGTTCAGATCTTGAAGTTATAATTTGCAATTATAATTAGAAGCTATCAATTTTAAGTTCTGTATTTGACAATTACAAGTTCAGATCTTCAAGTTATAATTTGCAATAATAATTTGTATTTAACAATTCGAAGTTCTGTATTTGACTATTACAAGTTCAGATCTTCCAATTAATATTTACAATCTTAGTTTGTATTTAACAATTCGAAGTTCTGTATTTACCTACTACAAGTTCAGATCTTCAAGTTATAATTTGCAATAATAATTAGAAGCTATCAATTTTAAGTTCTGTATTTGACAATTACAAGTTCAGATCTTCAAGTTATAACTTGCAATAATAATTTGTATTTAACAATTCGAAGTTCTGTATTTGACTATTACAAGTTCAGATCTTCAAATTATTATTTGCAATCCTAGTTTGAATTTAACAATTCGAAGTTCTGTATTTACCTACTACAAGTTCAGATCTTCAAGTTATAATTTGAAATAATAATTTATATTTAACAAATCTAAGTTCTGTAATTCACTATTACAAGTTCAGATCTTCAAGTTATAATTTGCAATAATAATTAGAAGCTATCAATTTTAAGTTCTGTATTTGACAATTACAAGTTCAGATCTTCAAGTTATAATTTGCACTAATAATTTGTATTTAACAATTCGAAGTTCTGTATTTGACTATTACAAGTTCAGATCTTCAAATTATTATTTGCAATCTTAATTTGAATTTAACAATTTGAAGCTCTGTATTTAATTATTACAAGTGCAGATCTTCAATTTATTATTTGCAACCTTGGTTTGAATTTAACAATTCGAAGTTCTGTATTTGCCTATTACAAGTTCAGATCTTCAATTTATTATTTGCAGTCTTAGTTTGTATTTAACAATTCGAAGTTCTGTATTTACCTACTACAAGTTCAGACCTTCAAGTTATAATTTGCAATAATAATTAGAAGCTATCAATTTTAAGTTCTGTATTTGACAATTACAAGTTCAGATCTTCAAGTTATAATTTGCAATAATAATTTGTATTTAACAATTCGAAGTTCTCTATTTGACTATTACAAGTTCAGATCTTCAAATTATTATTTGCAATCTTAATTTGAATTTAACAATTTGAAGTTCTGTATTTAATTAATACAAGTTAAGATCTTCAAGTTATAATTTGTACTAATAATTTGGATTTAACAATTCGAAGTTCTGTATTTGACTATTACAAGTTTAGATCTTCAAATTATTATTTGCAGTCTTAGTTTGTATTTAACAATTCGAAGTTCTGTATTTACCTACTACAAGTTCAGATCTTCAAGTTATAATTTGCAATAATAATTAGAAGCTATCAATTTTAAGTTCTGTATTTGACAATTACAAGTTCAGATCTTCAAGTAATAATTTGCAATAATAATTTGTATTTAACAATTCGAAGTTCTGTATTTGACTATTACAAGTTCAGATCTTCAAATTATTATTTGCAATCCTAGTTTGAATTTAACAATTCGAAGTTCTGTATTTACCTACTACAAGTTCAGATCTTCAAGTTATAATTTGAAATAATAATTTATATTTATCAAATCTAAGTTCTGTAATTCACTATTACTAGTTCAGATCTTCAAGTTATAATTTGCAATAATAATTAGAAGCTATCAATTTTAAGTTCTGTATTTGACAATTACAAGTTCAGATCTTCAAGTTATAATTTGCAATAATAATTTTTATTTAACAATTCGAAGTTCTCTATTTGACTATTACAAGTTCAGATCTTCAAATTATTATTTGCAATCTTAATTTGAATTTTAACAATTAGAAGTTCTGTATTTAATTAATACAAGTTAAGATCTTCAAGTTATAATTTGTACTAATAATTTGGATTTAACAATTCGAAGTTCTGTATTTGACTATTACAAGTTTAGATCTTCAAATTATTATTTGCAGTCTTAGTTTGTATTTAACAATTCGAAGTTCTGTATTTACCTACTACAAGTTCAGATCTTCAAGTTATAATTTGCAATAATAATTAGAAGCTATCAATTTTAAGTTCTGTATTTGACATTTACAAGTTCAGATCTTCAAGTTATAACTTGAAATAATAATTAGTATTTAACAAATCTAAGTTCTGTAATTCACTATTACTAGTTCAGATCTTCAAGTTATAATTTGCCATAATAATTAGAAGCTATCAATTTTAAGTTCTGTATTTGACAATTACAAGTTCAGATCTTCAAGTTATAACTTGCAATAATAAATTGTATTTAACAATTCGAAGTTCTGTATTTGACTAGTACAAGTTCAGATCTTCAAATTATTATTTGCAGTCTTAGTTTGTATTTAACAATTCGAAGTTCTGTATTTACCTACTACAAGTTCAGATCTTGAAGTTATAATTTGCAATTATAATTAGAAGCTATCAATTTTAAGTTCTGTATTTGACAATTACAAGTTCAGATCTTCAAGTTATAATTTGCAATAATAATTTGTATTTAACAATTCGAAGTTCTGTATTTGACTATTACAAGTTCAGATCTTCCAATTAATATTTACAATCTTAGTTTGTATTTAACAATTCGAAGTTCTGTATTTACCTACTACAAGTTCAGATCTTCAAGTTATAATTTGCAATAATAATTAGAAGCTATCAATTTTAAGTTCTGTATTTGACAATTACAAGTTCAGATCTTCAAGTTATAACTTGCAATAATAATTTGTATTTAACAATTCGAAGTTCTGTATTTGACTATTACAAGTTCAGATCTTCAAATTATTATTTGCAATCCTAGTTTGAATTTAACAATTCGAAGTTCTGTATTTACCTACTACAAGTTCAGATCTTCAAGTTATAATTTGAAATAATAATTTATATTTAACAAATCTAAGTTCTGTAATTCACTATTACAAGTTCAGATCTTCAAGTTATAATTTGCAATAATAATTAGAAGCTATCAATTTTAAGTTCTGTATTTGACAATTACAAGTTCAGATCTTCAAGTTATAATTTGCACTAATAATTTGTATTTAACATATCGAAGTTCTGTATTTGACTATTACAAGTTCAGATCTTCAAATTATTATTTGCAATCTTAATTTGAATTTAACAATTTGAAGTTCTGTATTTAATTATTACAAGTGCAGATCTTCAAGTTATAATTTGCAATAATAATTTGTATTTAACAATTCGAAGTTCTCTATTTGACTATTACAAGTTCAGATCTTCAAATTATTATTTGCAATCTTAATTTGAATTTAACAATTTGAAGTTCTGTATTTAATTAATACAAGTTAAGATCTTCAAGTTATAATTTGTACTAATAATTTGGATTTAACAATTCGAAGTTCTGTATTTGACTATTACAAGTTTAGATCTTCAAATTATTATTTGCAGTCTTAGTTTGTATTTAACAATTCGAAGTTCTGTATTTACCTACTACAAGTTCAGATCTTCAAGTTATAATTTGCAATAATAATTAGAAGCTATCAATTTTAAGTTCTGTATTTGACAATTACAAGTTCAGATCTTCAAGTAATAATTTGCAATAATAATTTGTATTTAACAATTCGAAGTTCTGTATTTGACTATTACAAGTTCAGATCTTCAAATTATTATTTGCAATCCTAGTTTGAATTTAACAATTCGAAGTTCTGTATTTACCTACTACAAGTTCAGATCTTCAAGTTATAATTTGAAATAATAATTTATATTTATCAAATCTAAGTTCTGTAATTCACTATTACAAGTTCAGATCTTCAAGTTATAATTTGCAATAATAATTAGAAGCTATCAATTTTAAGTTCTGTATTTGACAATTACAAGTTCAGATCTTCAAGAAATAATTCGCAAATAATAATTTGTATTTAACAATTCGAAGTTTTGTATTTGACTATTACAAGTTCAGATCTTCAATTTATTATTTGCAACCTTAGTTTGAATTTAACAATTCGAAGTTCTGTATTTGACTATTACAAGTCCAGATCATCAAATTATTATTTACAATCTTAGTTTGTATTTAACAATTCGTAGTTCTGTATTTACCTACTACAAGTTCAGATCTTTAAGTTATAATTTGCAATAATAATTAGAAGCTATCAATTTTAAGTTCTGTAGTTGACAATTACAAGTTCATATCTTCAAGTTATAATTACCAAATAATAATTTGTATTTAATAATTCGAAGTTCTGTATTTGACTATTACAAGTTCAGATCTTCAATTTATTATTTGCAGTCTTAGTTTGTATTTAACAATTCGAAATTCTGTATTTACCTACTACAAGTTCAGATCTTCAAGTTATAATTTGCAATAATAATTAGAAGCTATCAATTTTAAGTTCTGTATTTGACAATTACAAGTTCAGATCTTCAAGTTATAATTTGCAATAATAATTTGTATTTAACAATTCGAAGTTCTCTATTTGACTATTACAAGTTCAGATCTTCAAATTATTATTTGCAATCTTAATTTGAATTTAACAATTTGAAGTTCTGTATTTAATTAATACAAGTTAAGATCTTCAAGTTATAATTTGTACTAATAATTTGGATTTAACAATTCGAAGTTCTGTATTTGACTAATACAAGTTTAGATCTTCAAATTATTATTTGCAGTCTTAGTTTGTATTTAACAATTCGAAGTTCTGTATTTACCTACTACAAGTTCAGATCTTCAAGTTATAATTTGCAATAATAATTAGAAGCTATCAATTTTAAGTTCTGTATTTGACAATTACAAGTTCAGATCTTCAAGTAATAATTTGCAATAATAATTTGTATTTAACAATTCGAAGTTCTGTATTTGACTATTACAAGTTCAGATCTTCAAATTATTATTTGCAATCCTAGTTTGAATTTAACAATTGGAAGTTCTGTATTTACCTACTACAAGTTCAGATCTTCAAGTTATAATTTGAAATAATAATTTATATTTTACAAATCTAAGTTCTGTAATTCACTATTACAAGTTCAGATCTTCAAGTTATAATTTGCAATAATAATTAGAAGCTATCAATTTTAAGTTCTGTATTTGACAATTACAAGTTCAGATCTTCAAGTTATAATTCGCAAATAATAATTTGTATTTAACAATTCGAAGTTTTGTATTTGACTATTACAAGTTCAGATCTTCAATTTATTATTTGCAACCTTAGTTTGAATTTAACAATTCGAAGTTCTGTATTTGACTATTACAAGTCCAGATCTTCAAATTATTATTTACAATCTTAGTTTGTATTTAACAATTCGTAGTTCTGTGTTTACCTACTACAAGTTCAGATCTTTAAGTTATAATTTGCAATAATAATTAGAAGCTATCAATTTTAAGTTCTGTAGTTGACAATTACAAGTTCATATCTTCGAGTTATAATTAGCAAATAATAATTTGTATTTAATAATTCGAAGTTCTGTATTTGACTATTACAAGTTCAGATCTTCAATTTATTATTTGCAGTCTTAGTTTGTATTTAACAATTCGAAGTTCTGTATTTACCTACTACAAGTTCAGATCTTCAAGTTATTATTTGCAATAATAATTAGAAGCTATCAATTTTAAGTTCTGTATTTGACAATTACAAGTTCAGATCTTCAAGTTATAATTTGCAATAATAATTTGTATTTAACAATTCGAAGTTCTCTATTTGACTATTACAAGTTCAGATCTTCAAATTATTATTTGCAATCTTAATTTGAATTTAACAATTTGAAGTTCTGTATTTAATTAATACAAGTTAAGATCTTCAAGTTATAATTTGTACTAATAATTTGGATTTAACAATTCGAAGTTCGGTATTTGACTATTACAAGTTTAGATCTTCAAATTATTATTTGCAGTCTTAGTTTGTATTTAACAATTCGAAGTTCTGTATTTACCTACTACAAGTTCAGATCTTCAAGTTATAATTTGCAATAATAATTAGAAGCTATCAATTTTAAGTTCTGTATTTGACAATTACAAGTTCAGATCTTCAAGTTATAAATTGCAATAATAATTTGTATTTAACAATTCGAAGTTCTGTATTTGACTATTACAAGTTCAGATCTTCAAATTATTATTTGCAATCCTAGTTTGAATTTAACAATTCGAAGTTCTGTATTTACCTACTACAAGTTCAGATCTTCAAGTTATAATTTGAAATAATAATTTATATTTTACAAATCTAAGTTCTGTAATTCACTATTACAAGTTCAGATCTTCAAGTTATAATTTGCAATAATAATTAGAAGCTATCAATTTTAAGTTCTGTATTTGACAATTACAAGTTCAGATCTTCAAGTTATAATTCGCAAATAATAATTTGTATTTAACAATTCGAAGTTCTGTATTTGACTATTACAAGTTTAGATCTTCAATTTATTATTTGCAACCTTAGTTTGAATTTAACAATTCGAAGTTCTGTATTTGACTATTACAAGTCCAGATCTTCAAATTATTATTTACAATCTTAGTTTGTATTTAACAATTCGTAGTTCTGTATTTACCTACTACAAGTTCAGATCTTTAAGTTTTAATTTGCAATAATAATTAGAAGCTATCAATTTTAAGTTCTGTATATGACAATTACAAGTTCAGATCTTCAAGTTATAATTCGCAAATAATAATTTGTATTTAACAATTCGAAGTTTTGTATTTGACTATTACAAGTTCAGATCTTCAATTTATTATTTGCAACCTTAGTTTGAATTTAACAATTCGAAGTTCTGTATTTGACTATTACAAGTTCAGATCTTCAATTTATTATTTGCAGTCTTAATTTGAATTTAACAATTTGAAGTTCTGTATTTAATTAATACAAGTTAAGATCTTCAAGTTATAATTTGTACTAATAATTTGGATTTAACAATTCGAAGTTGTGTATTTGACTATTACAAGTTTAGATCTTCAAATTATTATTTGCAGTCTTAGTTTGTATTTAACAATTCGAAGTTCTGTATTTACCTACTACAAGTTCAGAGCTTCAAGTTATAATTTGCAATAATAATTAGAAGCTATCAATTTTAAGTTCTGTATTTGACAATTACAAGTTCAGATCTTCAAGTTATAATTTGCAATAATAATTTGTATTTAACAATTCGAAGTTCTGTATTTGACTATTACAAGTTCAGATCTTCAAATTATTATTTGCAATCCTAGTTTGAATTTAACAATTCGAAGTTCTGTATTTACCTACTACAAGTTCAGATCTTCAAGTTATAGTTTGAAATAATAATTTATATTTTACAAATCTAAGTTCTGTAATTCACTATTACAAGTTCAGATCTTCAAGTTATAATTTGCAATAATAATTAGAAGCTATCAATTATAAGTTCCGTATTTTACAATTAGAAGTTCAGATCTTCAAGTTATAATTTGCACTAATAATTGGTATTTAACAATTCGAAGTTCTGTATTTGACTATTACAAGTTCAGATCTTCAAATTATTATTTGCAGTCTTAGTTTGTATTTAACAATTCGAAGTTCTGTATTTACCTACTACAAGTTCAGATCTTGAAGTTATAATTTGCAATTATAATTAGAAGCTATCAATTTTAAGTTCTGTATTTGACAATTACAAGTTCAGATCTTCAAGTTATAATTTGCAATAATAATTTGTATTTAACAATTCGAAGTTCTGTATTTGACTATTACAAGTTCAGATCTTCCAATTAATATTTACAATCTTAGTTTGTATTTAACAATTCGAAGTTCTGTATTTACCTACTACAAGTTCAGATCTTCAAGTTATAATTTGCAATAATAATTAGTAGCTATCAATTTTAAGTTCTGTATTTGACAATTACAAGTTCAGATCTTCAAGTTATAACTTGCAATAATAATTTGTATTTAACAATTCGAAGTTCTGTATTTGACTATTACAAGTTCAGATCTTCAAATTATTATTTGCAATTCTAGTTTGAATTTAACAATTCGAAGTTCTGTATTTACCTACTACAAGTTCAGATCTTCAAGTTATAATTTGAAATAATAATTTATATTTAACAAATCTAAGTTCTGTAATTCACTATTACAAGTTCAGATCTTCAAGTTATAATTTGCAATAATAATTAGAAGCTATCAATTATAAGTTCCGTATTTTACAATTAGAAGTTCAGATCTTCAAGTTATAATTTGCACTAATAATTTGTATTTAACAATTCGAAGTTCTGTATTTGACTATTACAAGTTCAGATCTTCAAATTATTATTTACTATCTTAGTTTGTATTTAACAATTCGAAGTTCTGTATTTACCTACTACAAGTTCAGATCTTTAAGTTATAATTTGCAATAATAATTTGTATTTAACAATTCGAAGTTCTGTATTTGACTATTACAAGTTCAGATCTTCAAATTATTATTTGCAATCCTAGTTTGATTTTAACAATTGGAAGTTCTGTATTTACCTACTACAAGTTCAGATCTTCAAGTTATAATTTGAAATAAAAATTTATATTTAACAAATCTAAGTTCTGTAATTCACTATTACAAGTTCAGATCTTCAAGTTATAATTTGCAATAATATTTAGAAGCTATCAATTTTAAGTTCTGTATTTGACAATTACAAGTTCAGATCTTCAAGTTATAATTTGCACTAATAATTTGTATTTAACAATTCGAAGTTCTGTATTTGACTATTACAAGTTCAGATCTTCAAATTATTATTTGCAATCTTAATTTGAATTTAACAATTTGAAGTTCTGTATTTAATTATTACAAGTTCAGATCTTCAATTTATTATTTGCAACCTTGGTTTGAATTTAACAATTCGAAGTTCTTTATTTGACTATTACAAGTTCAGATCTTCAATTTATTATTTGCAGTCTTAGTTTGTATTTAACAATTCGAAGTTCTGTATTTACCTACTACAAGTTCAGATCTTCAAGTTATAATTTGCAATAATAATTAGAAGCTATCAATTTTAAGTTCTGTATTTGACAATTACAAGTTCAGATCTTCAAGTTATAATTTGCACTAATAATTTGTATTTAACAATTCGAAGTTCTGTATTTGACTATTACAAGTTCAGATCTTCAAATTATTATTTGCAATCTTAATTTGAATTTAACAATTTGAAGTTCTGTATTTAATTATTACAAGTTCAGATCTTCAATTTATTATTTGCAACCTTGGTTTGAATTTAACAATTCGAAGTTCTGTATTTGACTATTACAAGTTCAGATCTTCAATTTATTATTTGCAGTCTTAGTTTGTATTTAACAATTCGAAGTTCTGTATTTACCTACTACAAGTTCAGATCTTCAAGTTATAATTTGCAATAATAATTAGAAGCTATCAATTTTAAGTTCTGTATTTGACAATTACAAGTTCAGATCTTCAAGTTATAATTTGTACTAATAATTTGGATTTAACAATTCGAAGTTCTGTATTTGACTATTACAAGTTTAGATCTTCAAATTATTATTTGCAGTCTTAGATTGTATTTAACAATTCGAAGTTCTGTATTTACCTACTACAAGTTCAGATCTTGAAGTTATAATTTGCAATTATAATTAGAAGCTATCAATTTTAAGTTCTGTATTTGACAATTACAAGTTCAGATCTTCAAGTTATAATGTGCAATAATAATTTGTATTTAACAATTCGAAGTTCTGTATTTGACTATTACAAGTTCAGATCTTCCAATTAATATTTACAATCTTAGTTTGTATTTAACAATTCGAAGTTCTGTATTTACCTACTACAAGTTCAGATCTTCAAGTTATAATTTGCAATAATAATTAGAAGCTATCAATTTTAAGTTCTGTATTTGACAATTACAAGTTCAGATCTTCAAGTTATAACTTGCAATAATAATTTGTATTTAACAATTCGAAGTTCTGTATTTGACTATTACAAGTTCAGATCTTCAAATTATTATTTGCAATCCTAGTTTGAATTTAACAATTCGAAGTTCTGTATTTACCTACTACAAGTTCAGATCTTCAAGTTATAATTTGAAATAATAATTTATATTTAACAAATCTAAGTTCTGTAATTCACTATTACAAGTTCAGATCTTCAAGTTATAATTTGCAATAATAATTAGAAGCTATCAATTATAAGTTCCGTATTTTACAATTAGAAGTTCAGATCTTCAAGTTATAATTTGCACTAATAATTTGTATTTAACAATTCGAAGTTCTGTATTTGACTATTACAAGTTCAGATCTTCAAATTATTATTTACAATCTTAGTTTGTATTTAACAATTCGAAGTTCTGTATTTACCTACTACAAGTTAAGAACTTTGAGTTATAATTTGCAATAATAATTTGTATTTAACAATTCGAAGTTCTGTATTTGACTATTACAAGTTCAGATCTTCAAATTATTATTTGCAATCCTAATTTGAATTTAACAATTTGAAGTTCTGTATTTAATTATTACAAGTTCAGATCTTCAATTTATTATTTGCAACCTTGGTTTGAATTTAACAATTCGAAGTTCTGTATTTGACTATTACTAGTTCAGATCTTCAATTTATTATTTGCAGTCTTAGTTTGTATTTAACAATTCGAAGTTCTGTATTTACCTACTACAAGTTCAGATCTTCAAGTTATAATTTGCAATAATAATTAGAAGCTATCAATTTTAAGTTCTGTATTTGACAATTACAAGTTCAGATCTTCAAGTTATAATTTGCAATAATAATTTGTATTTAACAATTCGAAGTTCTCTATTTGACTACTACAAGTTCAGATCTTCAAATTACTATTTGCAATCTTAATTTGAATTTAACAATTTGAAGTTCTGTATTTAATTAATACAAGTTAAGATCTTCAAGTTCTAATTTGCAATCACAATTTGTAGGTATCAATTCTAAGTTCTGTATTTGACAGTTACAAGTTCAGATCTTCAAGTTATAACTTGAAATAATAATTAGTATTTAACAAATCTAAGTTCTGTGATTCACTATTACTAGTTCAGATCTTCAAGTTATAATTTGCAATAATAATTAGAAGCTATCAATTTTAAGTTCTGTATTTGACAATTACAAGTTCAGATCTTCAAGTTATAATTTGCAATAATAATTTTTATTTAACAATTCGAAGTTCTCTATTTGACTATTACAAGTTCAGATCTTCAAATTATTATTTGCAATCTTAATTTGAATTTAACAATTCGAAGTTCTGTATTTACCTACTACAAGTTCAGATCTTCAAGTTATAATTTGCAATAATAATTAGAAGCTATCAATTTTAAGTTCTGTATTTGACATTTACAAGTTCAGATCTTCAAGTTATAACTTGAAATAATAATTAGTATTTAACAAATCTAAGTTCTGTAATTCACTATTACTAGTTCAGATCTTCAAGTTATAATTTGCAATAATAATTAGAAGCTATCAATTTTAAGTTCTGTATTTGACAATTACAAGTTCAGATCTTCAAGTTATAACTTGCAATAATAAATTGTACTTAACAATTCGAAGTTCTGTATTTGACTAGTACAAGTTCAGATCTTCAAATTATTATTTGCAGTCTTAGTTTGTATTTAACAATTCGAAGTTCTGTATTTACCTACTACAAGTTCAGATCTTGAAGTTATAATTTGCAATTATAATTAGAAGCTATCAATTTTAAGTTCTGTATTTGACAATTACAAGTTCAGATCTTCAAGTTATAATTTGCAATAATAATTTGTATTTAACAATTCGAAGTTCTGTATTTGACTATTACAAGTTCAGATCTTCCAATTAATATTTACAATCTTAGTTTGTATTTAACAATTCGAAGTTCTGTATTTACCTACTACAAGTTCAGATCTTCAAGTTATAATTTGCAATAATAATTAGAAGCTATCAATTTTAAGTTCTGTATTTGACAATTACAAGTTCAGATCTTCAAGTTATAACTTGCAATATAATTTGTATTTAACAATTCGAAGTTCTGTATTTGACTATTACAAGTTCAGATCTTCAAATTATTATTTGCAATCCTAGTTTGAATTTAACAATTCGAAGTTCTGTATTTACCTACTACAAGTTCAGATCTTCAAGTTATAATTTGAAATAATAATTTATATTTAACAAATCTAAGTTCTGTAATTCACTATTACAAGTTCAGATCTTCAAGTTATAATTTGCAATATTAATTAGAAGCTATCAATTTTAAGTTCTGTATTTGACAATTACAAGTTCAGATCTACAAGTTATAATTTGCACTAATAATTTGTATTTAACAATTCGAAGTTCTGTATTTGACAATTACAAGTTCAGATCTTCAAGTTATAATTTGCAATAATAATTTGTATTTAACAATTCGAAGTTCTCTATTTGACTATTACAAGTTCAGATCTTCAAATTATTATTTGCAATCTTAATTTGAATTTAACAATTTGAAGTTCTGTATTTAATTAATACAAGTTAAGATCTTCAAGTTATAATTTGTACTAATAATTTGGATTTAACAATTCGAAGTTCTGTATTTGACTATTACAAGTTTAGATCTTCAAATTATTATTTGCAGTCTTAGTTTGTATTTAACAATTCGAAGTTCTGTATTTACCTACTACAAGTTCAGATCTTCAAGTTATAATTTGCAATAATAATTAGAAGCTATTAATTTTAAGTTCTGTATTTGACATTTACAAGTTCAGATCTCCAAGTTATAACTTGAAATATTAATTAGTATTTAACAAATCTAAGTTCTGTAATTCACTATTACTAGTTCAGATCTTCAAGTTATAATTTGCAATAATAATTAGAAGCTATCAATTTTAAGTTCTGTATTTGACAATTACAAGTTCAGATCTTCAAGTTATAACTTGCAATAATAAATTGTATTTAACAATTCGAAGTTCTGTATTTGACTAGTACAAGTTCAGATCTTCAAATTATTATTTGCAGTCTTAGTTTGTATTTAACAATTCGAAGTTCTGTATTTACCTACTACAAGTTCAGATCTTGAAGTTATAATTTGCAATTATAATTAGAAGCTATCAATTTTAAGTTCTGTATTTGACAATTACAAGTTCAGATCTTCAAGTTATAATTTGTACTAATAATTTGGGTTTAACAATTCGAAGTTCTGTATTTGACTATTACAAGTTTAGATCTTCAAATTATTATTTGCAGTCTTAGTTTGTATTTAACAATTCGAAGTTCTGTATTTACCTACTACAAGTTCAGATCTTCAAGTTATAATTTGCAATAATAATTAAAAGCTATCAATTTTAAGTTCTGTATTTGACAATTACAAGTTCAGATCTTCAAGTTATAACTTGCAATAATAATTTGTATTTAACAATTCGAAGTTCTGTATTTGACTATTACAAGTTCAGATCTTCAAATTATTATTTGCAATCCTAGTTTGAATTTAACAATTCGAAGTTCTGTATTTACCTACTACAAGTTCAGATCTTCAAGTTATAATTTGAAATAATAATTTATATTTAACAAATCTAAGTTCTGTAATTCACTATTACAAGTTCAGATCTTCAAGTTATAATTTGCAATAATAATTAGAAGCTATCAATTTTAAGTTCTGTATTTGACAATTACAAGTTCAGATCTTCAAGTTATAATTTGCACTAATAATTTGTATTTAACAATTCGAAGTTCTGTATTTGACTATTACAAGTTCAGATCTTCAAATTATTATTTGCAATCTTAATTTGAATTTAAAAATTTGTAGTTCTGTATTTAATTATTACAAGTGCAGATCTTCAAGTTATAATTTGCAATAATAATTTGTATTTAACAATTCGAAGTTCTCTATTTGACTATTACAAGTTCAGATCTTCAAATTATTATTTGCAATCTTAATTTGAATTTAACAATTTGAAGTTCTGTATTTAATTAATACAAGTTAAGATCTTCAAGTTATAATTTGAAATAATAATTTATATTTTACAAATCTAAGTTCTGTAATTCACTATTACAAGTTCAGATCTTCAAGTTATAATTTGCAATAATAATTAGAAGCTATCAATTTTAAGTTCTGTATTTGACAATTACAAGTTCAGATCTTCAAGTTATAATTCGCAAATAATAATTTGTATTTAACAATTCGAAGTTTTGTATTTGACTATTACAAGTTCAGATCTTCAATTTATTATTTGCAACCTTAGTTTGAATTTAACAATTCGAAGTTCTGTATTTGACTATTACAAGTCCAGATCTTCAAATTATTATTTACAATCTTAGTTTGTATTTAACAATTCGTAGTTCTGTATTTACCTACTACAAGTTCAGATCTTTAAGTTATAATTTGCAATAATAATTAGAAGCTATCAATTTTAAGTTCTGTAGTTGACAATTACAAGTTCATATCTTCAAGTTATAATTAGCAAATAATAATTTGTATTTAATAATTCGAAGTTCTGTATTTGACTATTACAAGTTCAGATCTTCAATTTATTATTTGCAGTCTTAGTTTGTATTTAACAATTCGAAGTTCTGTATTTACCTACTACAAGTTCAGATCTTCAAGTTATAATTTGCAATAATAATTAGAAGCTATCAATTTTAAGTTCTGTATTTGACAATTACAAGTTCAGATCTTCAAGTTATAATTTGCAATAATAATTTGTATTTAACAATTCGAAGTTCTCTATTTGACTATTACAAGTTCAGATCTTCAAATTATTATTTGCAATCTTAATTTGAATTTAACAATTTGAAGTTCTGTATTTAATTAATACAAGTTAAGATCTTCAAGTTATAATTTGTACTAATAATTTGTATTTAACAATTCGAAGTTTCTGTATTTGACTATTACAAGTTTAGATCTTCAAATTATTATTTGCAATCTTAATTTGAATTTAACAATTTGAAGTTCTGTATTTAATTATTACAAGTTCAGATCTTCAATTTATTATTTGCAACCTTGGTTTGAATTTAACAATTCGAAGTTCTGTATTTGACTATTACAAGTTCAGATCTTCAATTTATTATTTGCAGTCTTAGTTTGTATTTAACAATTCGAAGTTCTGTATTTTCCTACGACAAGTTCAGATCTTCAAGTTATAATTTGCAATAATAATTAGAAGCTATCAATTTTAAGTTCTGTATTTGACAATTACAAGTTGAGATCTTCAAGTTATAATTTGCAATAATAATTTGTATTTAACAATTCGAAGTTCTGTATTTACCTACTACAAGTTCAGATCTTTAAGTTATAATTTGCAATAATAATTAGAAGCTATCAATTTTAAGTTCTGTAGTTGACAATTACAAGTTCATATCTTCAAGTTATAATTAGCAAATAATAATTTGTATTTAATAATTCGAAGTTCTATATTTGACTATTACAAGTTCAGATCTTCAATTTATTATTTGCAACCTTAGTTTGAATTTAACAATTCGAAGTTCTGTATTTACCCACTACAAGTACAGATCTTCAAGTTCTAATTTGCAATCACAATTTGAAGGTATCAATTCTAAGTTCTGTATTTGACAGTTACAAGTTCAGATCTTCAAGTTATAACTTGCAATAATAAATTGTATTTAACAATTCGAAGTTCTGTATTTGACTAGTACAAGTGCAGATCTTCAAATTATTATTTGCAGTCTTAGTTTGTATTTAACAATTCGAAGTTCTGTATTTACCTACTACAAGTTCAGATCTTGAAGTTATAATTTGCAATTATAATTAGAAGCTATCAATTTTAAGTTCTGTATTTGACAATTACAAGTTCAGATCTTCAAGTTATAATTTGCAATAATAAATTGTATTTAATAATTCGAAGTTCTGTATTTGACTATTACAAGTTCAGATCTTCCAATTAATATTTACAATCTTAGTTTGTATTTAACAATTCGAAGTTCTGTTTTTACCTACTACAAGTTCAGATCTTCAAGTTATAATTTGCAATAATAATTAGAAGCTATCAATTTTAAGTTCTGTATTTGACAATTACAAGTTCAGATCTTCAAGTTATAACTTGCAATAATAATTTGTATTTAACAATTCGAAGTTCTGTATTTGACTATTACAAGTTCAGATCTTCAAATTAATGTTTGCAATCCTAGTTTGAATTTAACAATTCGAAGTTCTGTATTTACCTACTACAAGTTCAGATCTTCAAGTTATAATTTGAAATAATAATTTATATTTAACAAATCTAAGTTCTGTAATTCACTATTACAAGTTCAGATCTTCAAGTTATAATTTGCAATAATAATTAGAAGCTATCAATTTTAAGTTCTGTATTTGACAATTGCAAGTTCAGATCTTCAAGTTATAATTTGCACTAATAATTTGTATTTAACAATTCGAAGTTCTGTATTTGACTATTACAAGTTCAGATCTTCAAATTATTATTTGCAATCTTAATTTGAATTTAACAATTTGAAGTTCTGTATTTAATTAATACAAGTTAAGATCTTCAAGTTATAATTTGTACTAAAAATTTGGATTTAACAATTCGAAGTTCTGTATTTGACTATTACAAGTTTAGATCTTCAAATTATTATTTGCAGTCTTAGTTTGTATTTAACAATTCGAAGTTCTGTATTTTCCTACTACAAGTTCAGATCTTCAAGTTATAATTTGCAATAATAATTAGAAGCTATCAATTTTAAGTTCTGTATTTGACAATTACAAGTTCAGATCTTCAAGTTATAATTTGCAATAATAATTTGTATTTAACAATTCGAAGTTCTGTATTTGACTATTACAAGTTCAGATCTTCAAATTATTATTTGCAATCCTAGTTTGAATTTAACAATTCGAAGTTCTGTATTTACCTACTACAAGTTCAGATCTTCAAGTTATAATTTGAAATAATAATTTATATTTTACAAATCTAAGTTCTGTAATTCACTATTACAAGTTCAGATCTTCAAGTTATAATTTGCAATAATAATTAGAAGCTATCAATTTTAAGTTCTGTATTTGACAATTACAAGTTCAGATCTTCAAGTTATAATTTGCAATAATAATTTGTATTTAACAATTCGAAGTTCTGTATTTGACTATTACAAGTTCAGATCTTCAAATTATTATTTGCAATCCTAGTTTGAATTTAACAATTCGAAGTTCTGTATTTACCTACTACGAGTTCAGATCTTCAAGTTATAATGTGAAATAATAATTTATATTTAACAAATCTAAGTTCTGTAATTTACTATTACAAGTTCAGATCTTCAAGTTATAATTTGCAATAATAATTAGAAGCTATCAATTTTAAGTTCTGTATTTGACAATTACAAGTTCAGATCTTCAAGTTATAATTTGCAATAATAATTTGTATTTAACAATTCGAAGTTCTCTATTTGACTATTACAAGTTCAGATCTTCAAATTATTATTTGCAATCCTAGTTTGAATTTAACAATTCGAAGTTCTGTATTTACCTACTACAAGTTCAGATCTTCAAGTTATAATTTGAAATAATAATTTATATTTAACAAATCTAAGTTCTGTAATTCACTATTACTAGTTCAGATCTTCAAGTTATAATTTGCAATAATAATTAGAAGCTATCAATTTTAAGTTCTGTATTAGACAATTACAAGTTCAGATCTTCAAGTTATAATTTGCAATAATAATTTGTATTTAACAATTCGATGTTCTGTATTTGACTATTACAAGTTCAAATCTTCAAATTAATATTTGCAATCTTAGGTTGAATTTAACAATTCGAAGTTCTGTATTTACCTAATACAAGTTAACATCTTCAAGCTATAATTTGTACTAATAATTTGGATTTAACAATTCGAAGTTCTGTATTTGACTATTACAAGTTCAGATCTTCAAATTATTATTTGCAGTCTTAGTTTGTATTTAACAATTCGAAGTTCAGTATTTACCTACTACAAGTTCAGATCTACAAGTTATAATTTGCAATCACAATTTGAAGGTATCAATTCTAAGTTCTGTATTTGACAGTTACAAGTTCAGATCTTCAAGTTATAACTTGAAATAATAATTAGTATTTAACAAATCTAAGTTCTGTAGTTCACTATTACTAGTTCAGATCTTCAAGTTATAATTTGCAATAATAATTAGAAGCTATCAATTTTAAGTTCTGTATTAGACAATTACAAGTTCAGATCTTCAAGTTATAATTTGCACCAATAATTTGTATTTAACAATTCGGAGTTCTGTATTTGACTATTAGAAGTTCAGATCTTCAAATTATTATTTGCAATCCTAGTTTGAATTTTACAATTCGAAGTTCTGTATAATTTACCTACTACAAGTTCAGATCTTCAAGTTATAATTTGCAATAATAATTAGAAGCTGTCAATTTTAAGTTCTGTATTTGACAATTACAAGTTCAGATCTTCAAGTTATAATTTGCAATAATAATTTGTATTTAACAATTCGAAGTTCTGTATTTGACTATTACAAGTTCAGAACTTCAAGTTATAATTTGCAATAATAATTTGTATTTAACAATTCGAAGTTCTGTATTTGACTATTACAAGTTCAGAAATTCAAATTATTATTTACAATCTTAGTTTGTATTTAACAATTCGAAGTTCTGTATTTACCTACTACGAGTTCAGATCTTCAAGTTATAATGTGAAATAATAATTTATATTTAACAAATCTAAGTTCTGTAATTTACTATTACAAGTTCAGATCTTCAAGTTATAATTTGCAATAATAATTAGAAGCTATCAATTTTAAGTTCTGTATTTGACAATTACAAGTTCAGATCTTCAAGTTATAATTTGCAATAATAATTTGTATTTAACAATTCGAAGTTCTCTATTTGACTATTACAAGTTCAGATCTTCAAATTATTATTTGCAATCTTAATTTGAATTTAACAATTTGAAGTTCTGTATTTAATTAATACAAGTTAAGATCTTCAAGTTATAATTTGTACTAATAATTTGGATTTAACAATTCGAAGTTCTGTATTTGACTATTACAAGTTCAGATCTTCAATTTATTATTTGCAGTCTTAGTTTGTATTTAACAATTCGAAGTTCTGTATTTACCTACTACAAGTTCAGATCTTCAAGTTATAATTTGCAATAATAATTAGAAGCTATCAATTTTATGTTCTGTATTTGACAATTACAAGTTCAGATCTTCAAGTTATAATTTGCAATAATAATTTGTATTTAACAATTCGAAGTTCTCTATTTGACTATTACAAGTTCAGATCTTCAAATTATTATTTGCAATCTTACTTTGTATTTAACAATTCGAAGTTCTGTATTTACCTAGTACAAGTTAAGATCTTCAAGTTATAATTTGTACTAATAATTTGGATTTAACAATTCGAAGTTCTGTATTTGACTATTACAAGTTCAGATCTTCAAATTAATATTTGCAATCTTAGTTTGAATTTAACAATTCGAAGTTCTGTATTTACCTAATACAAGTTAAGATCTTCAAGTTATAATTTGTACTAATAATTTGGATTTAACAATTCGAAGTTCTGTATTTGACTATTACAAGTTCAGATCTTCAAATTATTATTTGCAGTCTTAGTTTGTATTTAACAATTCGAAGTTCTGTATTTACCTACTACAAGTTCAGATCTTCAAGTTATAATTTGCAATAATAATTAGAAGCTATCAATTTTAGTTCTGTATTTGACAATTACAAGTTCAGATCTTCAAGTTATAATTTGCAATAATAATTTGTATTTAACAATTCGAAGTTCTGTATTTGACTATTACAAGTTCAGATCTTCAAATTATTATTTGCAATCCTAGTTTGAATTTAACAATTCGAAGTTCTGTATTTACCTACTACAAGTTCAGATCTTCAAGTTATAATTTGAAATAATAATTTATATTTAACAAATCTAAGTACTGTAATTCACTATTACAAGTTCAGATCTTCAAGTTATAATTTGCAATAATAATTAGAAGCTATCAATTTTAAGTTCTGTATTTGACAATTACAAGTTCAGATCTTCAAGTTATAATTTGCACTAATAATTTGTATTTAACAATTCGAAGTTCTGTATTTGACTATTACAAGTCCAGATCTTCAAATTATTATTTACAATCTTAGTTTGTATTTAACAATTCGAAGTTCTGTATTTACCTACTACAAGTTCAGATCTTCTAGTTATAATTTGTACTAATAATTTGGATTTAACAATTCGAAGTTCTGTATTTGACTATTACAAGTTCAGATCTTTCTAGTTATAATTTGCAATAATAATTAGAAGCTATCAATTTTAAGTTCTGTATTTGACAATTACAAGTTCAGATCTTCATGTTATAATTTGCAATAATAATTTGTATTTAACAATTCGAAGTTCTATATTTGACTATTACAAGTCCAGATCTTCAAATTATTATTTACAATCTTAGTTTGTATTTAACAATTCGAAGTTCTGTATTTACCTACTACGAGTTCAGATCTTCAAGTTATAATGTGAAATAATAATTTATATTTAACAAATCTAAGTTCTGTAATTTACTATTACAAGTTCAGATCTTCAAGTTATAATTTGCAATAATAATTAGAAGCTATCAATTTTAAGTTCTGTATTTGACAATTACAAGTTCAGATCTTCAAGTTATAATTTGCAATAATAATTTGTATTTAACAATTCGAAGTTCTCTATTTGACTATTACAAGTTCAGATCTTCAAATTATTATTTGCAATCTTAATTTGAATTTAACAATTTGAAGTTCTGTATTTAATTAATACAAGTTAAGATCTTCAAGTTATAATTTGTACTAATAATTTGGATTTAACAATTCGAAGTTCTGTATTTGACTATTACAAGTTCAGATCTTCAATTTATTATTTGCAGTCTTAGTTTGTATTTAACAATTCGAAGTTCTGTATTTACCTACTACAAGTTCAGATCTTCAAGTTATAATTTGCAATAATAATTAGAAGCTATCAATTTTAAGTTCTGTATTTGACAATTACAAGTTCAGATCTTCAAGTTATAATTTGCAATAATAATTTGTATTTAACAAATCGAAGTTCTCTATTTGACTATTACAAGTTCAGATCTTCAAATTATTATTTGCAATCTTACTTTGTATTTAACAATTCGAAGTTCTGTATTTACCTAGTACAAGTTAAGATCTTCAAGTTATAATTTGTACTAATAATTTGGATTTAACAATTCGAAGTTCTGTATTTGACTATTACAAGTTCAGATCTTCAAATTAATATTTGCAATCTTAGTTTGAATTTAACAATTCGAAGTTCTGTATTTACCTAATACAAGTTAAGATCTTCAAGTTATAATTTGTACTAATAATTTGGATTTAACAATTCGAAGTTCTGTATTTGACTATTACAAGTTCAGATCTTCAAATTATTATTTGCAGTCTTAGTTTGTATTTAACAATTCGAAGTTCTGTATTTACCTACTACAAGTTCAGATCTTCAAGTTATAATTTGCAATAATAATTAGAAGCTATCAATTTTAGTTCTGTATTTGACAATTACAAGTTCAGATCTTCAAGTTATAATTTGCAATAATAATTTGTATTTAACAATTCGAAGTTCTGTATTTGACTATTACAAGTTCAGATCTTCAAATTATTATTTGCAATCCTAGTTTGAATTTAACAATTCGAAGTTCTGTATTTACCTACTACAAGTTCAGATCTTCAAGTTATAATTTGAAATAATAATTTATATTTAACAAATCTAAGTTCTGTAATTCACTATTACAAGTTCAGATCTTCAAGTTATAATTTGCAATAATAATTAGAAGCTATCAATTTTAAGTTCTGTATTTGACAATTACAAGTTCAGATCTTCAAGTTATAATTTGCACTAATAATTTGTATTTAACAATTCGAAGTTCTGTATTTGACTATTACAAGTCCAGATCTTCAAATTATTATTTACAATCTTAGTTTGTATTTAACAATTCGAAGTTCTGTATTTACCTACTACAAGTTCAGATCTTCAAGTTATAATTTGTACTAATAATTTGGATTTAACAATTCGAAGTTCTGTATTTGACTATTACAAGTTCAGATCTTTCTAGTTATAATTTGCAATAATAATTAGAAGCTATCAATTTTAAGTTCTGTATTTGACAATTACAAGATCAGATCTTCATGTTATAATTTGCAATAATAATTTGTATTTAACAATTCGAAGTTCTATATTTGACTATTACAAGTCCAGATCTTCAAATTATTATTTACAATCTTAGTTTGTATTTAACAATTCGAAGTTCTGTATTTACCTACTACGAGTTCAGATCTTCAAGTTATAATGTGAAATAATAATTTATATTTAACAAATCTAAGTTCTGTAATTTACTATTACAAGTTCAGATCTTCAAGTTATAATTTGCAATAATAATTAGAAGCTATCAATTTTAAGTTCTGTATTTGACAATTACAAGTTCAGATCTTCAAGTTATAATTTGCAATAATAATTTGTATTTAACAATTCGAAGTTCTCTATTTGACTATTACAAGTTCAGATCTTCAAATTATTATTTGCAATCTTACTTTGTATTTAACAATTCGAAGTTCTGTATTTACCTAGTACAAGTTAAGATCTTCAAGTTATAATTTGTACTAATAATTTGGATTTAACAATTCGAAGTTCTGTATATGACTATTACAAGTTCAGATCTTCAAATTATTATTTGCAATCTTAGTTTGTATTTAACAATTCGAAGTTCTGTATTTACCTACTACAAGTTCAGATCTTCAAGTTATAATTTGCAATAATAATTAGAAGCTATCAATTTTAAGTTCTGTATTTGACAATTACAAGTTCAGATCTTCAAGTTATAATTTGCACTAATAATTTGTATTTAACAATTCGAAGTTCTATATTTGACTATTACAAGTCCAGATCTTCAAATTATTATTTACAATCTTAGTTTGTATTTAACAATTCGAAGTTCTGTATTTACCTAATACAAGTTAAGATCTTCAAGTTATAATTTGTACTAATAATTTGGATTTAACAATTCGAAGTTCTGTATTTGACTATTACAAGTTCAGATCTTCAAATTAATATTTGCAATCTTAGTTTGAATTTAACAATTCGAAGTTCTGTATTTACCTAATACAAGTTAAGATCTTCAAGTTATAATTTGTACTAATAATTTGGATTTAACAATTCGAAGTTCTGTATTTGACTATTACAAGTTCAGATCTTCAAATTATTATTTGCAGTCTTAGTTTGTATTTAACAATTCGAAGTTCTTTATTTACCTACTACAAGTTCAGATCTTCAAGTTATAATTTGCAATAATAATTAGAAGCCATCAATTTTAGTTCTGTATTTGACAATTACAAGTTCAGATCTTCAAGTTATAATTAGCAATAATAATTTGTATTTAACAATTCGAAGTTCTGTATTTGACTAATACAAGTTCAGATCTTCAAATTATTATTTGCAATCTTAGTTTGAATTTAACAATTTGAAGTTCTGTATTTACCTAATACAAGTTAAGATCTTCAAGTTATAATTTGCACTAATAATTTGGATTTAACAATTCGAAGTTCTGTATTTGACTATTACAAGTTCAGATCTTCAAATTATTATTTGCAGTCTTAGTATGTATTTAACAATTCGAAGTTCTGTATTTACCTACTACAAGTTCAGATCTTCAAGTTATAATTTGCAATAATAATTAGAAGCTATCAATTTTAAGTTCTGTATTTGACAATTACAAGTTCAGATCTTCAAGTTATAATTTGCAATAATAATTTGTATTTAACAATTCGAAGTTCTGTATTTGACTATTACAAGTTCAGATCTTCAAATTATTATTTGCAATCCTAGTTTGAATTTAACAATTCGAAGTTCTGTATTTACCTACTACAAGTTCAGATCTTCAAGTTATAATTTGAAATAATAATTTATATTTAACAAATCTAAGTTCTGTAATTCACTATTACAAGTTCAGATCTTCAAGTTATAATTTGCAATAATAATTTGTATTTAACAATTCGAAGTTCTATATTTGACTATTACAAGTCCAGATCTTCAAATTATTATTTACAATCTTAGTTTGTATTTAACAATTCGAAGTTTTGTATTTACCTAATACAAGTTAAGATCTTCAAGTTATAATTTGTACTAATAATTTGGATTTAACAATTCGAAGTTCTGTATTTGACTATTACAAGTTCAGATCTTCAAATTATTATTTACAATCTTAGTTTGTATTTAACAATTCGAAGTTCTGTATTTACCTAATACAAGTTAAGATCTTCAAGTTATAATTTGTACTAATAATTTGGATTTAACAATTCGAAGTTCTGTATTTGACTATTACAAGTTCAGATCTTCAAATTAATATTTGCAATCTTAGTTTGAATTTAACAATTCGAAGTTCTGTATTTACCTAATACAAGTTAAGATCTTCAAGTTATAATTTGTACTAATAATTTGGATTTAACAATTCGAAGTTCTGTATTTGACTATTACAAGTTCAGATCTTCAAATTATTATTTGCAGTCTTAGTTTGTATTTAACAATTCGAAGTTCTTTATTTACCTACTACAAGTTCAGATCTTCAAGTTATAATTTGCAATAATAATTAGAAGCTATCAATTTTAGTTCTGTATTTGACAATTACAAGTTCAGATCTTCAAGTTATAATTAGCAATAATAATTTGTATTTAACAATTCGAAGTTCTGTATTTGACTAATACAAGTTCAGATCTTCAAATTATTATTTGCAATCTTAGTTTGAATTTAACAATTTGAAGTTCTGTATTTACCTAATACAAGTTAAGATCTTCAAGTTATAATTTGCACTAATAATTTGGATTTAACAATTCGAAGTTCTGTTTTTGACTATTACAAGTTCAGATCTTCAAATTATTATTTGCAGTCTTAGTATGTATTTAACAATTCGAAGTTCTGTATTTACCTACTACAAGTTCAGATCTTCAAGTTATAATTTGCAATAATAATTAGAAGCTATCAATTTTAAGTTCTGTATTTGACAATTACAAGTTCAGATCTTCAAGTTATAATTTGCAATAATAATTTGTATTTAACAATTCGAAGTTCTGTATTTGACTATTACAAGTTCCGATCTTCAAATTATTATTTGCAATCCTAGTTTGAATTTAACAATTCGAAGTTCTGTATTTACCTACTACAAGTTCAGATCTTCAAGTTATAATTTGAAATAATAATTTATATTTAACAAATCTAAGTTCTGTAATTCACTATTACAAGTTCAGATCTTCAAGTTATAATTTGCAATAATAATTTGTATTTAACAATTCGAAGTTCTATATTTGACTATTACAAGTCCAGATCTTCAAATTATTATTTACAATCTTAGTTTGTATTTAACAATTCGAAGTTTTGTATTTACCTAATACAAGTTAAGATCTTCAAGTTATAATTTGTACTAATAATTTGGATTTAACAATTCGAAGTTCTGTATTTGACTATTACAAGTTCAGATCTTCAAATTAATATTTGCAATCTTAGTTTGAATTTAACAATTCGAAGTTCTGTATTTACCTAATACAAGTTAAGATCTTCAAGTTATAATTTGTACTAATAATTTGGATTTAACAATTCGAAGTTCTGTATTTGACTATTACAAGTTCAGATCTTCAAATTATTATTTGCAGTCTTAGTTTGTATTTAACAATTCGAAGTTCTGTATTTACCTACTACAAGTTCAGATCTTCAAGTTATAATTTGCAATAATAATTAGAAGCTATCAATTTTAGTTCTGTATTTGACAATTACAAGTTCAGATCTTCAAGTTATAATTTGCAATAATAATTTGTATTTAACAATTCGAAGTTCTGTATTTGACTAATACAAGTTCAGATCTTCAAATTATTATTTGCAATCTTAGTTTGAATTTAACAATTTGAAGTTCTGTATTTACCTAATACAAGTTAAGATCTTCAAGTTATAATTTGCACTAATAATTTGGATTTAACAATTCGAAGTTCTGTATTTGACTATTACAAGTTCAGATCTTCAAATTATTATTTGCAGTCTTAGTATGTATTTAACAATTCGAAGTTCTGTATTTACCTACTACAAGTTCAGATCTTCAAGTTATAATTTGCAATAATAATTAGAAGCTATCAATTTTAAGTTCTGTATTTGACAATTACAAGTTCAGATCTTCAAGTTATAATTTGCAATAATAATTTGTATTTAACAATTCGAAGTTCTGTATTTGACTATTACAAGTTCAGATCTTCAAATTATTATTTGCAATCCTAGTTTGAATTTAACAATTCGAAGTTCTGTATTTACCTACTACAAGTTCAGATCTTCAAGTTATAATTTGAAATAATAATTTATATTTAACAAATCTAAGTTCTGTAATTCACTATTACAAGTTCAGATCTTCAAGTTATAATTTGCAATAATAATTTGTATTTAACAATTCGAAGTTCTATATTTGACTATTACAAGTCCAGATCTTCAAATTATTATTTACAATCTTAGTTTGTATTTAACAATTCGAAGTTCTGTATTTACCTAATACAAGTTAAGATCTTCAAGTTATAATTTGTACTAATAATTTGGATTTAACAATTCGAAGTTCTGTATTTGACTATTACAAGTTCAGATCTTCAAATTAATATTTGCAATCTTAGTTTAAATTTAACAATTCGAAGTTCTGTATTTACCTAATACAAGTTAAGATCTTCAAGTTATAATTTGTACTAATAATTTGGATTTAACAATTCGAAGTTCTGTATTTGACTATTACAAGTTCAGATCTTCAAATTATTATTTGCAGTCTTAGTTTGTATTTAACAATTCGAAGTTCTGTATTTACCTAGGACAAGTTCAGATCTTCAAGTTATAATTTGCAATAATAATTAGAAGCTATCAATTTTAAGTTCTGTATTTGACAATTACAAGTTCAGATCTTCAAGTTATAATTTGCAATAATAATTTGTATTTAACAATTCGAAGTTCTGTATTTGACTATTACAAGTTCAGATCTTCAAATTATTATTTGCAATCCTAGTTTGAATTTAACAATTCGAAGTTCTGTATTTACCTACTACGAGTTCAGATCTTCAAGTTATAATGTGAAATAATAATTTATATTTAACAAATCTAAGTTCTGTAATTTACTATTACAAGTTCAGATCTTCAAGTTATAATTTGCAATAATAATTAGAAGCTATCAATTTTAAGTTCTGTATTTGACAATTACAAGTTCAGATCTTCAAGTTATAATTTGCACTAATAATTTGTATTTAACAATTCGAAGTTCTATATTTGACTATTACAAGTCCAGATCTTCAAATTATTATTTACAATCTTAGTTTGTATTTAACAATTCGAAGTTCTGTATTTACCTAATACAAGTTAAGATCTTCAAGTTATAATTTGTACTAATAATTTGGATTTAACAATTCGAAGTTCTGTATTTGACTATTACAAGTTCAGATCTTCAAATTAATATTTGCAATCTTAGTTTGAATTTAACAATTCGAAGTTCTGTAATTACCTAATACAAGTTAAGATCTTCAAGTTATAATTTGTACTAATAATTTGGATTTAACAATTCGAAGTTCTGTATTTGACTATTACAAGTTCAGATCTTCAAATTATTATTTGCAGTCTTAGTTTGTATTTAACAATTCGAAGTTCTTTATTTACCTACTACAAGTTCAGATCTTCAAGTTATAATTTGCAATAATAATTAGAAGCTATCAATTTTAGTTCTGTATTTGACAATTACAAGTTCAGATCTTCAAGTTATAATTAGCAATAATAATTTGTATTTAACAATTCGAAGTTCTGTATTTGACTAATACAAGTTCAGATCTTCAAATTATTATTTGCAATCTTAGTTTGAATTTAACAATTTGAAGTTCTGTATTTACCTAATACAAGTTAAGATCTTCAAGTTATAATTTGCACTAATAATTTGGATTTAACAATTCGAAGTTCTGTATTTGACTATTACAAGTTCAGATCTTCAAATTATTATTTGCAGTCTTAGTATGTATTTAACAATTCGAAGTTCTGTATTTACCTACTACAAGTTCAGATCTTCAAGTTATAATTTGCAATAATAATTAGAAGCTATCAATTTTAAGTTCTGTATTTGACAATTACAAGTTCAGATCTTCAAGTTATAATTTGCAATAATAATTTGTATTTAACAATTCGAAGTTCTGTATTTGACTATTACAAGTTCAGATCTTCAAATTATTATTTGCAATCCTAGTTTGAATTTAACAATTCGAAGTTCTGTATTTACCTACTACAAGTTCAGATCTTCAAGTTATAATTTGAAATAATAATTTATATTTAACAAATCTAAGTTCGGTAATTCACTATTACAAGTTCAGATCTACAAGTTATAATTTGCAATAATAATTTGTATTTAACAATTCGAAGTTCTATATTTGACTATTACAAGTCCAGATCTTCAAATTATTATTTACAATCTTAGTTTGTATTTAACAATTCGAAGTTCTGTATTTACCTACTACAAGTTCAGATCTTTAAGTTATAATTTGCAATAATAATTAGTAGCTATCAATTTTAAGTTCTGTAGTTGACAATTACAAGTTCATATCTTCAAGTTGTAATTTGCAACTAATAATTTGTATATAACCATTCGATGTTCTGTATTTGACTATTACAAGTTCAGATCTTCAATTTATTATTTGCAAACTTAGTTTGAATTTAACAATTCGAAGTTCTGTATTTACCCACTACAAGTACAGATCTTCAAGTTATAATTTGCTATCACAATTTGAAGGTATCAATTCTAAGTTCTGTATTTGACAGTTACAAGTTCAGATCTTCAAGTTATAACTTGAAATAATAATTAGTATTTAACAAATCTAAGTTCTGTAAATCACTACTACAAGTTCAGATCTTTAAGTTATAATTTGCAATAATAATTAGAAGCTATCAATTTTAAGTTCTGTAGTTGACAATTACAAGTTCAGATCTTCAAGTTATAATTAGCAAATAATAATTTGTATTTAACAATTCGAAGTTCTGTATTTACCTACTACAAGTTCAGATCTTCAAGTTATAATTTGCAATAATAATTAGAAGCTATCAATTTTAAGTTCTGTATTTGACAATTACAAGTTCAGATCTTCAAGTTATAATTTGCAATAAAAATTTGTATTTAACAATTCGAAGTTCTGTATTTGACTATTACAAGTTCAGATCTTCAAATTATTATTTGCAATCCTAGTTTGAATTTAACAATTCGAAGTTCTGTATTTACCTACTACAAGTTCAGATCTTCAAGTTATAATTTGAAATAATAATTTATATTTAACAAATCTAAGTTCTGTAATTCACTATTACAAGTTCAGATCTTCAAGTTATAATTTGCAATAATAATTAGAAGCTATCAATTTTAAGTTCTGTATTTGACAATTACAAGTTCAGATCTTCAAGTTATAATTTGCACTAATAATTTGTATTTAACAATTCGAAGTTCTGTATTTGACTATTACAAGTTCAGATCTTCAAATTATTATTTGCAATCTTAATTTGAATTTAACAATTTGAAGTTCTGTATTTAATTATTACAAGTTCAGATCTTCAATTTATTATTTGCAACCTTGGTTTGAATTTAACAATTCGAAGTTCTGTATTTGACTATTACAAGTTCAGATCTTCAATTTATTATTTGCAGTCTTAGTTTGTATTTAACAATTCGAAGTTCTGTATTTACCTACTACAAGTTCAGATCTTCAAGTTATAATTTGCAATAATAATTAGAAGCTATCAATTTTAAGTTCTGTATTTGACAATTACAAGTTCAGATCTTCAAGTTATAATTTGCAATAATAATTTGTATTTAACAATTCGAAGTTCTGTATTTGACTATTACAAGTTCAGAAATTCAAATTATTATTTACAATCTTAGTTTGTATTTAACAATTCGAAGTTCTGTATTTACCTACTACAAGTTCAGATCTTTAAGTTATAATTTGCAATAATAATTAGTAGCTATCAATTTTAAGTTCTGTAGTTGACAATTACAAGTTCATATCATCAAGTTGTAATTTGCAACTAATAATTTGTATATAACCATTCGATGTTCTGTATTTGACTATTACAAGTTCAGATCTTCAATTTATTATTTGCAAACTTAGTTTGAATTTAACAATTCGAAGTTCTGTATTTACCCACTACAAGTACAGATCTTCAAGTTATAATTTGCTATCACAATTTGAAGGTATCAATTCTAAGTTCTGTATTTGACAGTTACAAGTTCAGATCTTCAAGTTATAACTTGAAATAATAATTAGTATTTAACAAATCTAAGTTCTGTAATGCACTACTACAAGTTCAGATCTTTAAGTTATAATTTGCAATAATAATTAGAAGCTATCAATTTTAAGTTCTGTAGTTGACAATTACAAGTTCAGATCTTCAAGTTATAATTAGCAAATAATAATTTGTATTTAACAATTCGAAGTTCTGTATTTACCTACTACAAGTTCAGATCTTCAAGTTATAATTTGCAATAATAATTAGAAGCTATCAATTTTAAGTTCTGTATTTGACAATTACAAGTTCAGATCTTCAAGTTATAATTTGCAATAATAATTTGTATTTAACAATTCGAAGTTCTGTATTTGACTATTACAAGTTCAGAAATTCAAATTATTATTTACAATCTTAGTTTGTATTTAACAATTCGAAGTTCTGTATTTACCTACTACAAGTTCAGATCTTTAAGTTATAATTTGCAATAATAATTAGTAGCTATCTATTTTAAGTTCTGTAGTTGACAATTACAAGTTCATATCTTCAAGTTGTAATTTGCAACTAATAATTTGTATATAACCATTCGATGTTCTGTATTTGACTATTACAAGTTCAGATCTTCAATTTATTATTTGCAAACTTAGTTTGAATTTAACAATTCGAAGTTCTGTATTTACCCACTACAAGTACAGATCTTCAAGTTATAATTTGCTATCACAATTTGAAGGTATCAATTCTAAGTTCTGGATTTGACAGTTACAAGTTCAGATCTTCAAGTTATAACTTGAAATAATAATTAGTATTTAACAAATCTAAGTTCTGTAATGCACTACTACAAGTTCAGATCTTTAAGTTATAATTTGCAATAATAATTAGAAGCTATCAATTTTAAGTTCTGTAGTTGACAATTACAAGTTCAGATCTTCAAGTTATAATTAGCAAATAATAATTTGTATTTAACAATTCGAAGTTCTGTATTTACCTACTACAAGTTCAGATCTTCAAGTTATAATTTGCAATAATAATTAGAAGCTATCAATTTTAAGTTCTGTATTTGACAATTACAAGTTCAGATCTTCAAGTTATAATTTGCAATAATAATTTGTATTTAACAATTCGAAGTTCTGTATTTGACTATTACAAGTTCAGATCTTCAAATTATTATTTGCAATCCTAGTTTGAATTTAACAATTCGAAGTTCTGTATTTACCTACTACAAGTTCAGATCTTCAAGTTATAATTTGAAATAATAATTTATATTTAACAAATCTAAGTTCTGTAATTCACTATTACAAGTTCAGATCTTCAAATTATAATTTGCAATAATAATTAGAAGCTATCAATTTTAAGTTCTGTATTTGACAATTACAAGTTCAGATCTTCAAGTTATAATTTGCACTAATAATTTGTATTTAACAATTCGAAGTTCTGTATTTGACTATTACAAGTTCAGATCTTCAAATTATTATTTGCAATCTTAATTTGAATTTAAAAATTTGAAGTTCTGTATTTAATTATTACAAGTTCAGATCTTCAATTTATTATTTGCAACCTTGGTTTGAATTTAACAATTCGAAGTTCTGTATTTGACTATTACAAGTTCAGATCTTCAATTTATTAGTTGCAGTCTTAGTTTGTATTTAACAATTCGAAGTTCTGTATTTACCTACTACAAGTTCAGATCTTCAAGTTATAATTTGCAATAATAATTAGAAGCTATCAATTTTAAGTTCTGTATTTGACAATTACAAGTTCAGATCTTCAAGTTATAATTCGCACTAATAATTTGTATTTAACAATTCGAAGTTCTGTATTTCACTATTACAAGTCCAGATCTTCAAATTATTATTTACAATCTTAGCTTGTATTTAACAATTTGTAGTTCTGTATTTACCTACTACAAGTTCAGATCTTTAAGTTAAAATTTGCAATAATAATTAGAAGCTATCAATTTTAAGTGCTGTAGTTGACAATTACAAGTTCATATCTTCAAGTTATAATTAGCAAATAATAATTTATATTTAACAAATCTAAGTTCTGTAATTCACTATAACAAGTTCAGATCTTCGAGTTATAATTTGCAATAATAATTAGAAGCTATCAATTTTAAGTTCTGTATTTGACAATTACAAGTTCAGATCTTCAAGTTATAATTTGCACTAATAATTTGTATTTAACAATTCGAAGTTCTGTATTTGACTATTACAAGTTCAGATCTTCAAATTATTATTTGCAATCTTAATTTGAATTTAACAATTTGAAGTTCTGTATTTAATTATTACAAGTTCAGATCTTCAAGTTATAATTTGCAATAATAATTTGTATTTAACAATTCGAAGTTCTGTATTTGACTATTACAAGTTCAGATCTTCAAATTATTATTTGGAGTCTTAGTTTGAATTTAACAATTTGAAGTTCTGTATTTACCTAATACAAGTTAAGATCTTCAAGTTATAATTTGTACTAATAATTTGGATTTAACAATTTTAAGTTCTGTATTTGACAATTACAAGTTCAGATCTTCAAGTTATAATTTGCAATAATAATTTGTATTTAACAATTCGAAGTTCTGTATTTGACTATTACAAGTTCAGATCTTCAAATTATTATTTGCAATCCTAGTTTGAATTTAACAATTCGAAGTTCTGTATTTACCTACTACAAGTTCAGATCTTCAAGTTATAATTTGAAATAATAATTTATATTTAACAAATCTAAGTTCTGTAATTCACTATTACAAGTTCAGATCTTCCAGTTATAATTTGCAATAATAATTAGAAGCTATCAATTTTAAGTTCTGTATTTGACAATTACAAGTTCAGATCTTCAAGTTATAATTTGCACTAATAATTTGTATTTAACAATTCGAAGTTCTGTATTTGACTATTACAAGTTCAGATCTTCAAATTATTATTTGCAATCTTAATTTGAATTTAACAATTTGAAGTTCTGTATTTAATTATTACAAGTTCAGATCTTCAATTTATTATTTGCAACCTTGGTTTGAATTTAACAATTCGAAGTTCTGTATTTGACTATTACAAGTTCAGATCTTCAATTTATTATTTGCAGTCTTAGTTTGTATTTAACAATTCGAAGTTCTGTATTTACCTACTACAAGTTCAGATCTTCAAGTTATAATTTGCAATAATAATTAGAAGCTATCAATTTTAAGTTCTGTATTTGACAATTACAAGTTCAGATCTTCAAGTTATAATTCGCACTAATAATTTGTATTTAACAATTCGAAGTTCTGTATTTCACTATTACAAGTCCAGATCTTCAAATTATTATTTACAATCTTAGTTTGTATTTAACAATTTGTAGTTCTGTATTTACCTACTACAAGTTCAGATCTTTAAGTTAAAATTTGCAATAATAATTAGAAGCTATCAATTTTAAGTGCTGTAGTTGACAATTACAAGTTCATATCTTCAAGTTATAATTAGCAAATAATAATTTGTATTTAACAATTCGAAGTTCTGTATTTGTCTATTACAAGTTCAGATCTTCAATTTATTATTTGCAACCTTAGTTTGAATTTAACAATTCGAAGTTCTGTATTTACCCACTACAGGTACAGATCTTCAAGTTCTAATTTGCAATCACAATTTGAAGGTATCAATTCTAAGTTCTGTATTTGACAGTTACAAGTTCAGATCTTCAAGTTATAACTTGAAATAATAATTAGTATTTAACAAATCTAAGTTCTGTAATTCACTATTACTAGTTCAGATCTTCAAGTTATAATTTGCAATAATAATTAGAAGCTATCAATTTTAAGTTCTGTATTTGACAATTACAAGTTTAGATCTTCAAGTTATAATTTGCAATAATAATTTGTATTTAACAATTCGAAGTTCTGTATTTGACTAGTACAAGTTCAGATCTTCAAATTATTATTTGCAGTCTAAGTTTGTATTTAACAATTCGAAGTTCTCTATTTACCTACTACAAGTTCAGATCTTGAAGTTATAATTTGCAATTATAATTAGAAGCTATCAATTTTAAGTTCTGTATTTGACAATTACAAGTTCAGATCTTCAAGTTATAATTTGCAATAATAATTTGTATTTAACAATTCGAAGTTCTGTATTTGACTATTACAAGTTCAGATCTTCCAATTATTAGTTACAATCTTAGTTTGTATTTAACAATTCGAAGTTCTGTATTTACCTACTACAAGTTCAGATCTTCAAGTTATAATTTGCAATAATAATTAGAAGCTATCAATTTTAAGTTCCGTATTTGACAATTACAAGTTCAGATCTTCAAGTTATAATTTGCACTAATAATTTGTATTTAACAATTCGAAGTTCTGTATTTGACTATTACAAGTTCAGATTTTCAAATTATTATTTACAATCTTAGTTTGTATTTAACAATTCGAAGTTCTGTATTTACCTACTACAAGTTCAGATCTTTAAGTTATAATTTGCAATAATAATTAGTAGCTATCAATTTTAAGTTCTGTAGTTGACAATTACAAGTTCAGATCTTCAAGTTATAATTAGCAAATAATAATTTGTATTTAACAATTCGAAGTTCTGTATTTACTTACTACAAGTTCAGATCTTCAAGTTATAATTTGCAATAATAATTAGAAGCTATCAATTTTAAGTTCTGTATTTGACAATTACAAGTTCAGATCTTCAAGTTATAATTTGCAATAATAATTTGTATTTAACAATTCGAAGTTCTGTATTTGACTATTACAAGTTCAGATCTTCAAATTATTATTTGCAATCCTAGTTTGAATTTAACAATTCGAAGTTCTGTATTTACCTACTACAAGTTCAGATCTTCAAGTTATAATTTGAAATAATAATTTATATTTAACAAATCTAAGTTCTGTAATTCACTATTACAAGTTCAGATCTTCAAGTTATAATTTGCAATAATAATTAGAAGCTATCAATTTTAAGTTCTGTATTTGACAATTACAAGTTCAGATCTTCAAGTTATAATTTGCACTAATAATTTGTATTTAACAATTCGAAGTTCTGTATTTGACTATTACAAGTTCAGATCTTCAAATTATTATTTGCAATCTTAATTTGAATTTAACAATTTGAAGTTCTGTATTTAATTATTACAAGTTCAGATCTTCAATTTATTATTTGCAACCTTGGTTTGAATTTAACAATTCGAAGTTCTGTATTTGACTATTACAAGTTCAGATCTTCAATTTATTATTTGCAGTCTTAGTTTGCATTTAACAATTCGAAGTTCTGTATTTACCTACTACAAGTTCAGATCTTCAAGTTATAATTTGCAGTAATAATTAGAAGCTATCAATTTTAAGTTCTGTATTTGACAATTACAAGTTCAGATCTTCAAGTTATAATTTGCAATAATAATTTGTATTTAACAATTCGAAGTTCTGTATTTGACTATTACAAGTTCAGAAATTCAAATTATTATTTACAATCTTAGTTTGTATTTAACAATTCGAAGTTCTGTATTTACCTACTACAAGTTCAGATCTTTAAGTTATAATTTGCAATAATAATTAGTAGCTATCAATTTTAAGTTCTGTAGTTGACAATTACAAGTTCATATCTTCAAGTTGTAATTTGCAACTAATAATTTGTATATAACCATTCGATGTTCTGTATTTGACTATTACAAGTTCAGATCTTCAATTTATTATTTGCAAACTTAGTTTGAATTTAACAATTCGAAGTTCTGTATTTACCCACTACAAGTACAGATCTTCAAGTTATAATTTGCTATCACAATTTGAAGGTATCAATTCTAAGTTCTGTATTTGACAGTTACAAGTTCAGATCTTCAAGTTATAACTTGAAATAATAATTAGTATTTAACAAATCTAAGTTCTGTAATTCACTACTACAAGTTCAGATCTTTAAGTTATAATTTGCAATAATAATTAGAAGCTATCAATTTTAAGTTCTGTAGTTGACAATTACAAGTTCAGATCTTCAAGTTATAATTAGCAAATAATAATTTGTATTTAACAATTCGAAGTTCTGTATTTACCTACTACAAGTTCAGATCTTCAAGTTATAATTTGCAATAATAATTAGAAGCTATCAATTTTAAGTTCTGTATTTGACAATTACAAGTTCAGATCTTCAAGTTATAATTTGCAATAATAATTTGTATTTAACAATTCGAAGTTCTGTATTTGACTATTACAAGTTCAGATCTTCAAATTATTATTTGCAATCCTAGTTTGAATTTAACAATTCGAAGTTCTGTATTTACCTACTACAAGTTCAGATCTTCAAGTTATAATTTGAAATAATAATTTATATTTAACAAATCTAAGTTCTGTAATTCACTATTACAAGTTCAGATCTTCAAGTTATAATTTGCAATAATAATTAGAAGCTATCAATTTTAAGTTCTGTATTTGACAATTACAAGTTCAGATCTTCAAGTTATAATTTGCACTAATAATTTGTATTTAACAATTCGAAGTTCTGTATTTGACTATTACAAGTTCAGATCTTCAAATTATTATTTGCAATCTTAATTTGAATTTAACAATTTGAAGTTCTGTATTTAATTATTACAAGTTCAGATCTTCAATTTATTATTTGCAACCTTGGTTTGAATTTAACAATTCGAAGTTCTGTATTTGACTATTACAAGTTCAGATCTTCAATTTATTATTTGCAGTCTTAGTTTGCATTTAACAATTCGAAGTTCTGTATTTACCTACTACAAGTTCAGATCTTCAAGTTATAATTTGCAATAATAATTAGAAGCTATCAATTTTAAGTTCTGTATTTGACAATTACAAGTTCAGATCTTCAAGTTATAATTTGCAATAATAATTTGTATTTAACAATTCGAAGTTCTGTATTTGACTATTACAAGTTCAGAAATTCAAATTATTATTTACAATCTTAGTTTGTATTTAACAATTCGAAGTTCTGTATTTACCTACTACAAGTTCAGATCTTTAAGTTATAATTTGCAATAATAATTAGTAGCTATCAATTTTAAGTTCTGTAGTTGACAATTACAAGTTCATATCTTCAAGTTGTAATTTGCAACTAGTAATTTGTATATAACCATTCGATGTTCTGTATTTAATTATTACAAGTTCAGATCTTCAATTTATTATTTGCAACCTTGGTTTGAATTTAACAATTCGAAGTTCTGTATTTACCTACTACAAGTTCAGATCTTCAAGTTATAATTTGCAATAATAATTAGAAGCTATCAATTTTAAGTTCTGTATTTGACAGTTACAAGTTCAGATCTTCAAGTTATAACTTGAAATAATAATTAGTATTTAACAAATCTAAGTTCTGTAATTCACTACTACAAGTTCAGATCTTTAAGTTATAATTTGCAATAATAATTAGAAGCTATCAATTTTAAGTTCTGTAGTTGACAATTACAAGTTCAGATCTTCAAGTTATAATTAGCAAATAATAATTTGTATTTAACAATTCGAAGTTCTGTATTTACCTACTACAAGTTCAGATCTTCAAGTTATAATTTGCAATAATAATTAGAAGCTATCAATTTTAAGTTCTGTATTTGACAATTACAAGTTCAGATCTTCAAGTTATAATTTGCAATAATAATTTGTATTTAACAATTCGAAGTTCTGTATTTGACTATTACAAGTTCAGATCTTCAAATTATTATTTGCAATCCTAGTTTGAATTTAACAATTCGAAGTTCTGTATTTACCTACTACAAGTTCAGATCTTCAAGTTATAATTTGAAATAATAATTTATATTTAACAAATCTAAGTTCTGTAATTCACTATTACAAGTTCAGATCTTCAAATTATAATTTGCAATAATAATTAGAAGCTATCAATTTTAAGTTCTGTATTTGACAATTACAAGTTCAGATCTTCAAGTTATAATTTGCACTAATAATTTGTATTTAACAATTCGAAGTTCTGTATTTGACTATTACAAGTTCAGATCTTCAAATTATTATTTGCAATCTTAATTTGAATTTAAAAATTTGAAGTTCTGTATTTAATTATTACAAGTTCAGATCTTCAATTTATTATTTGCAACCTTGGTTTGAATTTAACAATTCGAAGTTCTGTATTTGACTATTACAAGTTCAGATCTTCAATTTATTATTTGCAGTCTTAGTTTGTATTTAACAATTCGAAGTTCTGTATTTACCTTCTACAAGTTCAGATCTTCAAGTTATAATTTGCAATAATAATTAGAAGCTATCAATTTTAAGTTCTGTATTTGACAATTACAAGTTCAGATCTTCAAGTTATAATTCGCACTAATAATTTGTATTTAACAATTCGAAGTTCTGTATTTCACTATTACAAGTCCAGATCTTCAAATTATTATTTACAATCTTAGTTTGTATTTAACAATTTGTAGTTCTGTATTTACCCACTACAAGTTCAGATCTTTAAGTTAAAATTTGCAATAATAATTAGAAGCTATCAATTTTAAGTGCTGTAGTTGACAATTACAAGTTCATATCTTCAAGTTATAATTAGCAAATAATAATTTATATTTAACAAATCTAAGTTCTGTAATTCACTATTACAAGTTCAGATCTTCAAGTTATAATTGGCAATAATAATTAGAAGCTATCAATTTTAAGTTCTGTATTTGACAATTACAAGTTCAGATCTTCAAGTTATAATTTGCACTAATAATTTGTATTTAACAATTCGAAGTTCTGTATTTGACTATTACAAGTTCAGATCTTCAAATTATTATTTGCAATCTTAATTTGAATTTAACAATTTGAAGTTCTGTATTTAATTATTACAAGTTCAGATCTTCAAGTTATAATTTGCAATAATAATTTGTATTTAACAATTCGAAGTTCTGTATTTGACTATTACAAGTTCAGATCTTCAAATTATTATTTGGAGTCTTAGTTTGAATTTAACAATTCGAAGTTCTGTATTTACCCACTGCAAGTACAGATCTTCAAGTAATAATTTGCAATCACAATTTGAAGGTATCAATTCTAAGTTCTGTATTTGACAGTTACAAGTTCAGATCTTCAAGTTATAACTTGAAATAATAATTAGTATTTAACAAATCTAAGTTCTGTAATTCACTATTACAAGTTCAGATCTTCAAATTATAATTTGCAATAATAATTAGAAGCTATCAATTTTAAGTTCTGTATTTGACAATTACAAGTTCAGATCTTCAAGTTATAATTTGCACTAATAATTTGTATTTAACAATTCGAAGTTCTGTATTTGACTATTACAAGTTCAGATCTTCAAATTATTATTTGCAATCTTAATTTGAATTTAAAAATTAGAAGTTCTGTATTTAATTATTACAAGTTCAGATCTTCAATTTATTATTTGCAACCTTGGTTTGAATTTAACAATTCGAAGTTCTGTATTTGACTATTACAAGTTCAGATCTTCAATTTATTATTTGCAGTCTTAGTTTGTATTTAACAATTCGAAGTTCTGTATTTACCTACTACAAGTTCAGATCTTCAAGTTATAATTTGCAATAATAATTAGAAGCTATCAATTTTAAGTTCTGTATTTGACAATTACAAGTTCAGATCTTCAAGTTATAATTCGCACTAATAATTTGTATTTAACAATTCGAAGTTCTGTATATCACTATTACAAGTCCAGATCTTCAAATTATTATTTACAATCTTAGTTTGTATTTAACAATTTGTAGTTCTGTATTTACCTACTACAAGTTCAGATCTTTAAGTTAAAATTTGCAATTATAATTAGAAGCTATCAATTTTAAGTTCTGTATTTGACAATTACAAGTTCAGATCTTCAAGTTATAATTTGCAATAATAATTTGTATTTAACAATTCGAAGTTCTGTATTTGACTATTACAAGTTCAGATCTTCCAATTATTAGTTACAATCTTAGTTTGAATTTAACAATTCGAAGTTCTGAATTTACCTACTACAAGTTCAGATCTTCAAGTTCTAATTTGCAATCACAATTTGAAGGTATCAATTCTAAGTTCTGTATTTGACAGTTACAAGTTCAGATCTTCAAGTTATAACTTGAAATAATAATTAGTATTTAACAAATCTAAGTTCTGTAATTCACTATTACTAGTTCAGATCTTCAAGTTATAATTTGCAATAATAATTAGAAGCTATCAATTTTAAGTTCTGTATTTGACAATTACAAGTTTAGATCTTCAAGTTATAATTTGCAATAATAATTTGTATTTAACAATTCGAAGTTCTGTATTTGACTAGTACAAGTTCAGATCTTCAAATTATTATTTGCAGTCTAAGTTTGTATTTAACAATTCGAAGTTCTGTATTTACCTACTACAAGTTCAGATCTTGAAGTTATAATTTGCAATTATAATTAGAAGCTATCAATTTTAAGTTCTGTATTTGACAATTACAAGTTCAGATCTTCAAGTTATAATTTGCAATAATAATTTGTATTTAACAATTCGAAGTTCTGTATTTGACTATTACAAGTTCAGATCTTCCAATTATTAGTTACAATCTTAGTTTGTATTTAACAATTCGAAGTTCTGTATTTACCTACTACAAGTTCAGATCTTCAAGTTATAATTTGCAATAATAATTAGAAGCTATCAATTTTAAGTTCCGTATTTGACAATTACAAGTTCAGATCTTCAAGTTATAATTTGCACTAATAATTTGTATTTAACAATTCGAAGTTCTGTATTTGACTATTACAAGTTCAGCTTTTCAAATTATTATTTACAATCTTAGTTTGTATTTAACAATTCGAAGTTCTGTATTTACCTACTACAAGTTCAGATCTTTAAGTTGTAATTTGCAATAATAATTAGTAGCTATCAATTTTAAGTTCTGTAGTTGACAATTACAAGTTCATATCATCAAGTTATAATTTGCAGCTAATAATTTGTATTTAACCATTCGAAGTTCTGTATTTGACTATTACAAGTTCAGATCTTCAATTTATTATTTGCAAACTTAGTTTGAATTTAACAATTCGAAGTTCTGTATTTACCCACTACAAGTACAGATCTTCAAGTAATAATTTGCAATCACAATTTGAAGGTATCAATTCTAAGTTCTGTATTTGACAGTTACAAGTTCAGATCTTCAAGTTATAACTTGAAATAATAATTAGTATTTAACATATCTAAGTTCTGTAATTCACTATTACAAGTTCAGATCTTCAAGTTATAATTTGCAATAATAATTAGAAGCTATCAATTTTAAGTTCCGTATTTGACAATTACAAGTTCAGATCTTCAAGTTATAATTTGCACTAATAATTTGTATTTAACAATTCGAAGTTCTGTATTTGACTATTACAAGTTCAGATTTTCAAATTATTATTTACAATCTTAGTTTGTATTTAACAATTCGAAGTTCTGTATTTACCTACTACAAGTTCAGATCTTTAAGTTGTAATTTGCAATAATAATTAGTAGCTATCAATTTTAAGTTCTGTAGTTGACAATTACAAGTTCATATCATCAAGTTATAATTTGCAGCTAATAATTTGTATTTAACCATTCGAAGTTCTGTATTTGACTATTACAAGTTCAGATCTTCAATTTATTATTTGCAAACTTAGTTTGAATTTAACAATTCGAAGTTCTGTATTTACCCACTACAAGTACAGATCTTCAAGTAATAATTTGCAATCACAATTTGAAGGTATCAATTCTAAGTTCTGTATTTGACAGTTACAAGTTCAGATCTTCAAGTTATAACTTGAAATAATAATAAGTATTTAACAAATCTAAGTTCTGTAATTCACTATTACTAGTTCAGATCTTCAAGTTATAATTTGCAATAATAATTTGTATTTAACAATTCGAAGTTCTGTATTTGACTATTACAAGGTCAGATCTTCAAATTATTATTTGCAATCCTAGTTTGAATTTAACAATTCGAAGTTCTGTATTTACCTACTACAAGTTCAGATCTTCAAGTTATAATTTGAAATAATAATTTATATTTAACAAATCTAAGTTCTGTAATTCACTATTACAAGTTCAGATCTTCAAATTATAATTTGCAATAATAATTAGAAGCTATCAATTTTAAGTTCTGTATTTGACAATTACAAGTTCAGATCTTCAAGTTATAATTTGCACTAATAATTTGTATTTAACAATTCGAAGTTCTGTATTTGACTATTACAAGTTCAGATCTTCAAATTATTATTTGCAATCTTAATTTGAATTTAAAAATTTGAAGTTCTGTATTTAATTATTACAAGTTCAGATCTTCAATTTATTATTTGCAACCTTGGTTTGAATTTAACAATTCGAAGTTCTGTATTTGACTATTACAAGTTCAGATCTTCAATTTATTATTTGCAGTCTTAGTTTGTATTTAACAATTCGAAGTTCTGTATTTACCTACTACAAGTTCAGATCTTCAAGTTATAATTTGCAATAATAATTAGAAGCTATCAATTTTAAGTTCTGTATTTGACAATTACAAGTTCAGATCTTCAAGTTATAATTCGCACTAATAATTTGTATTTAACAATTCGAAGTTCTGTATTTCACTATTACAAGTCCAGATCTTCAAATTATTATTTACAATCTTAGTTTGCATTTAACAATTTGTAGTTCTGTATTTACCCACTACAAGTTCAGATCTTTAAGTTAAAATTTGCAATAATAATTAGAAGCTATCAATTTTAAGTGCTGTAGTTGACAATTACAAGTTCATATCTTCAAGTTATAATTAGCAAATAATAATTTATATTTAACAAATCTAAGTTCTGTAATTCACTATTACAAGTTCAGATCTTCAAGTTATAATTGGCAATAATAATTAGAAGCTATCAATTTTAAGTTCTGTATTTGACAATTACAAGTTCAGATCTTCAAGTTATAATTTGCACTAATAATTTGTATTTAACAATTCGAAGTTCTGTATTTGACTATTACAAGTTCAGATCTTCAAATTATTATTTGCAATCTTAATTTGAATTTAACAATTTGAAGTTCTGTATTTAATTATTACAAGTTCAGATCTTCAAGTTATAATTTGCAATAATAATTTGTATTTAACAATTCGAAGTTCTGTATTTGACTATTACAAGTTCAGATCTTCAAATTATTATTTGGAGTCTTAGTTTGAATTTAACAATTCGAAGTTCTGTATTTACCCACTGCAAGTACAGATCTTCAAGTAATAATTTGCAATCACAATTTGAAGGTATCAATTCTAAGTTCTGTATTTGACAGTTACAAGTTCAGATCTTCAAGTTATAACTTGAAATAATAATTAGTATTTAACAAATCTAAGTTCTGTAATTCACTATTACAAGTTCAGATCTTCAAATTATAATTTGCAATAATAATTAGAAGCTATCAATTTTAAGTTCTGTATTTGACAATTACAAGTTCAGATCTTCAAGTTATAATTTGCACTAATAATTTGTATTTAACAATTCGAAGTTCTGTATTTGACTATTACAAGTTCAGATCTTCAAATTATTATTTGCAATCTTAATTTGAATTTAAAAATTTGAAGTTCTGTATTTAATTATTACAAGTTCAGATCTTCAATTTATTATTTGCAACCTTGGTTTGAATTTAACAATTCGAAGTTCTGTATTTGACTATTACAAGTTCAGATCTTCAATTTATTATTTGCAGTCTTAGTTTGTATTTAACAATTCGAAGTTCTGTATTTACCTACTACAAGTTCAGATCTTCAAGTTATAATTTGCAATAATAATTAGAAGCTATCAATTTTAAGTTCTGTATTTGACAATTACAAGTTCAGATCTTCAAGTTATAATTCGCACTAATAATTTGTATTTAACAATTCGAAGTTCTGTATTTCACTATTACAAGTCCAGATCTTCAAATTATTATTTACAATCTTAGTTTGTATTTAACAATTTGTAGTTCTGTATTTACCTACTACAAGTTCAGATCTTTAAGTTAAAATTTGCAATTATAATTAGAAGCTATCAATTTTAAGTTCTGTATTTGACAATTACAAGTTCAGATCTTCAAGTTATAATTTGCAATAATAATTTGTATTTAACAATTCGAAGTTCTGTATTTGACTATTACAAGTTCAGATCTTCCAATTATTAGTTACAATCTTAGTTTGTATTTAACAATTCGAAGTTCTGTATTTACCTACTACAAGTTCAGATCTTCAAGTTCTAATTTGCAATCACAATTTGAAGGTATCAATTCTAAGTTCTGTATTTGACAGTTACAAGTTCAGATCTTCAAGTTATAACTTGAAATAATAATTAGTATTTAACAAATCTAAGTTCTGTAATTCACTATTACTAGTTCAGATCTTCAAGTTATAATTTGCAATAATAATTAGAAGCTATCAATTTTAAGTTCTGTATTTGACAATTACAAGTTTAGATCTTCAAGTTATAATTTGCAATAATAATTTGTATTTAACAATTCGAAGTTCTGTATTTGACTAGTACAAGTTCAGATCTTCAAATTATTATTTGCAGTCTAAGTTTGTATTTAACAATTCGAAGTTCTGTATTTACCTACTACAAGTTCAGATCTTGAAGTTATAATTTGCAATTATAATTAGAAGCTATCAATTTTAAGTTCTGTATTTGACAATTACAAGTTCAGATCTTCAAGTTATAATTTGCAATAATAATTTGTATTTAACAATTCGAAGTTCTGTATTTGACTATTACAAGTTCAGATCTTCCAATTATTAGTTACAATCTTAGTTTGTATTTAACAATTCGAAGTTCTGTATTTACCTACTACAAGTTCAGATCTTCAAGTTATAATTTGCAATAATAATTAGAAGCTATCAATTTTAAGTTCCGTATTTGACAATTACAAGTTCAGATCTTCAAGTTATAATTTGCACTAATAATTTGTATTTAACAATTCGAAGTTCTGTATTTGACTATTACAAGTTCAGATTTTCAAATTATTATTTACAATCTTAGTTTGTATTTAACAATTCGAAGTTCTGTATTTACCTACTACAAGTTCAGATCTTTAAGTTGTAATTTGCAATAATAATTAGTAGCTATCAATTTTTAGTTCTGTAGTTGACAATTACAAGTTCATATCATCAAGTTATAATTTGCAGCTAATAATTTGTATTTAACCATTCGAAGTTCTGTATTTGACTATTACAAGTTCAGATCTTCAATTTATTATTTGCAAACTTAGTTTGAATTTAACAATTCGAAGTTCTGTATTTACCCACTACAAGTACAGATCTTCAAGTAATAATTTGCAATCACAATTTGAAGGTATCAATTCTAAGTTCTGTATTTGACAGTTACAAGTTCAGATCTTCAAGTTATAACTTGAAATAATAATTAGTATTTAACAAATCTAAGTTCTGTAATTCACTATTACAAGTTCAGATCTTCAAGTTATAATTTGCAATAATAATTAGAAGCTATCAATTTTAAGTTCCGTATTTGACAATTACAAGTTCAGATCTTCAAGTTATAATTTGCACTAATAATTTGTATTTAACAATTCGAAGTTCTGTATTTGACTATTACAAGTTCAGATTTTCAAATTATTATTTACAATCTTAGTTTGTATTTAACAATTTGAAGTTCTGTATTTACCTACTACAAGTTCAGATCTTTAAGTTGTAATTTGCAATAATAATTAGTAGCAATCAATTTTAAGTTCTGTAGTTGACAATTACAAGTTCATATCATCAAGTTATAATTTGCAGCTAATAATTTGTATTTAACCATTCGAAGTTCTGTATTTGACTATTACAAGTTCAGATCTTCAATTTATTATTTGCAAACTTAGTTTGAATTTAACAATTCGAAGTTCTGTATTTACCCACTACAAGTACAGATCTTCAAGTAATAATTTGCAATCACAATTTGAAGGTATCAATTCTAAGTTCTGTATTTGACAGTTACAAGTTCAGATCTTCAAGTTATAACTTGAAATAATAATTAGTATTTAACAAATCTAAGTTCTGTAATTCACTATTACTAGTTCAGATCTTCAAGTTATAATTTGCAATAATAATTAGAAGCTATCAATTTTAAGTTCTGTATTAGACAATTACAAGTTCAGATCTTCTAGTTATAATTTGCACTAATAATTTGTATCTAACAATTCGGGGTTCTGTATTTGACTATTAGAAGTTCAGATCTTCAAGTTATTATTTGCAATCCTAGTTTGAATTTAACAATTCGAAGTTCTGTATTTACCTACTACAAGTTCAGATCTTAAAGTTATAATTTGCAATAATAATTAGAAGCTATCAATTTTAAGTTCTGTATTTGACAATTACAAGTTCAGATCTTCAAGTTATAATTTGCAATAATAATTTGTATTTAACAATTCGAAGTTCTGTATTTGATTATTACAAGTTCAGATCTTCAAGTTATAATTTGCAATAATAATTTGTATTTAACAATTCGAAGTTCTGTATTTGACTATTACAAGTTCAGATCTTCAAATTATTATTTGGAGTCTTAGTTTGAATTTAACAATTTGAAGTTCTGTATTTACCTAATACAAGTTAAGATCTTCAAGTTATAATTTGTACTAATAATTTGGATTTAACAATTCGAAGTTCTGTATTTGACTATTACAAGTTCAGATCTTCAAATTATTATTTGCAGTCTTAGTTTGTATTTAACAATTCGAAGTTCTGTATTTACCTACTACAAGTTCAGATCTTCAAGTTATAATTTGCAATAATAATTAGAAGCTATCAATTTTAAGTTCTGTATTTGACAATTACAAGTTCAGATCTACAAGTTATAATTTGCAATAATAATTTGTATTTAACAATTCGAAGTTCTGTATTTGACTATTACAAGTTCAGATCTTCAAATTATTATTTGCAATCCTAGTTTGAATTTAACAATACGAAGTTCTGTATTTACCTACTACAAGTTCAGATCTTCAAGTTATAATTTGAAATAATAATTTATATTTAACAAATCTAAGTTCTGTAATTCACTATTACAAGTTCAGATCTTCAAGTTATAATTTGCAATTATAATTAGAAGCTATCAATTTTAAGTTCTGTATTTGACAATTACAAGTTCAGATCTTCAAGTTATAATTTGCAATAATAATTTGTATTTAACAATTCGAAGTTCTGTATTTGACTATTACAAGTTCAGATCTTCCAATTAATATTTACAATCTTAGTTTGTATTTAACAATTCGAAGTTCTGTATTTACCTACTACAAGTTCAGATCTTCAAGTTATAATTTGCAATAATAATTAGAAGCTATCAATTTTTAGTTCTGTATTTGACAATTACAAGTTCAGATCTTCAAGTTATAACTTGCAATAATAATTTGTATTTAACAATTCGAAGTTCTGTATTTGACAATTACAAGTTCAGATCTTCAAGTTATAACTTGCAATAATAATTTGTATTTAACAATTCGAAGTTCTGTATTTGACTATTAAAAGTTGAGATCTTCAAATTATTATTTGCAATCTTAATTTGAATTTAACAATTTGAAGTTCTGTATTTAATTATTACAAGTTCAGATCTTCAATTTATTATTTGCAACCTTGGTTTGAATTTAACAATTCGAAGTTCTGTATTTGACTATTACAAGTTCAGATCTTCAATTTATTATTTGCAGTCTTAGTTGGTATTTAACAATTCGAAGTTCTGTATTTACCTACTACAAGTTCAGATCTTCAAGTTATAATTTGCAATAATAATTAGAAGCTATCAATTTTAAGTTCTGTATTTGACAATTACAAGTTCAGATCTTCAAGTTATAATTTGTACTAATAATTTGGATTTAACAATTCGAAGTTCTGTATTTGACTATTACAAGTTTAGATCTTCAAATTATTATTTGCAGTCTTAGTTTGTATTTAACAATTCGAAGTTCTGTATTTACCTACTACAAGTTCAGATCTTGAAGTTATAATTTGCAATTATAATTAGAAGCTATCAATTTTAAGTTCTGTATTTGACAATTACAAGTTCAGATCTTCAAGTTATAATTTGCAATAATAATTTGTATTTAACAATTCGAAGTTCTGTATTTGACTAATACAAGTTCAGATCTTCCAATTAATATTTACAATCTTAGTTTGTATTTAACAATTCGAAGTTCTGTATTTACCTACCACAAGTTCAGATCTTCAAGTTATAATTTGCAATAATAATTAGAAGCTATCAATTTTAAGTTCTGTATTTGACAATTACAAGTTCAGATCTTCAAGTTATAACTTGCAATAATAATTTGTATTTAACAATTCGAAGTTCTGTATTTGACTATTACAAGTTCAGATCTTCAAATTATTATTTGCAATCCTAGTTTGAATTTAACAATTCGAAGTTCTATATTTACCTACTACAAGTTCAGATCTTCAAGTTATAATTTGAAATAATAATTTATATTTAACAAATCTAAGTTCTGTAATTCACTATTACAAGTTCAGATCTTCAAGTTATAATTTGCAATAATAATTAGAAGCTATCAATTATAAGTTCCGTATTTTACAATTAGAAGTTCAGATCTTCAAGTTATAATTTGCACTAATAATTTGTATTTAACAATTCGAAGTTCTGTATTTGACTATTACAAGTTCAGATCTTCAAATTATTATTTTCAATCTTAGTTTGTATTTAACAATTCGAAGTTCTGTATTTACCTACTACAAGTTAAGAACTTTAAGTTATAATTTGCAATAATAATTTGTATTTAACAATTCGAAGTTCTGTATTTGACTATTACAAGTTCAGATCTTCAAATTATTATTTGCAACCTTGGTTTGAATTTAACAATTCGAAGTTCTGTATTTGACTATTACAAGTTCAGATCTTCAATTTATTATTTCCAGTCTTAGTTTGTATTTAACAATTCGAAGTTCTGTATTTACCTACTACAAGTTCAGATCTTCAAGTTATAATTTGCAATAATAATTAGAAGCTATCAATTTTAAGTTCTGTATTTGACAATTACAAGTTCAGATCTTCAAGTTATAATTTGCAATAATAATTTGTATTTAACAATTCGAAGTTCTCTATTTGACTACTACAAGTTCAGATCTTCAAATTATTATTTGCAATCTTAATTTGAATTTAACAATTTGAAGTTCTGTATTTAATTAATACAAGTTAAGATCTTCAAGTTCTAATTTGCAATCACAATTTGAAGGTATCAATTCTAAGTTCTGTATTTGACAGTTACAAGTTCAGATCTTCAAGTTATAACTTGAAATAATAATTAGTATTTAACAAATCTAAGTTCTGTGATTCACTATTACTAGTTCAGATCTTCAAGTTATAATTTGCAATAATAATTAGAAGCTATCAATTTTAAGTTCTGTATTTGACAATTACAAGTTCAGATCTTCAAGTTATAATTTGCAATAATAATTTTTATTTAACAATTCGAAGTTCTCTATTTGACTATTACAAGTTCAGATCTTCAAATTATTATTTGCAATCTTAATTTGAATTTAACAATTTGAAGTTCTGTATTTGACTAGTACAAGTTCAGATCTTCAAATTATTATTTGCAGTCTTAGTTTGTATTTAACAATTCGAAGTTCTGTATTTACCTACTACAAGTTCAGATCTTGAAGTTATAATTTGCAATTATAATTAGAAGCTATCAATTTTAAGTTCTGTATTTGACAATTACAAGTTCAGATCTTCAAGTTATAATTTGCAATAATAATTTGTATTTAACAATTCGAAGTTCTGTATTTGACTATTACAAGTTCAGATCTTCCAATTAATATTTACAATCTTAGTTTGTATTTAACAATTCGAAGTTCTGTATTTACCTACTACAAGTTCAGATCTTCAAGTTATAATTTGCAATAATAATTAGAAGCTATCAATTTTAAGTTCTGTATTTGACAATTACAAGTTCAGATCTTCAATTTATTATTTGCAGTCTTAGTTTGTATTTAACAATTCGAAGTTCTGTATTTACCTACTACAAGTTCAGATCTTCAAGTTATAATTTGCAATAATAATTAGAAGCTATCAATTTTAAGTTCTGTATTTGACAATTACAAGTTCAGATCTTCAAGTTATAATTTGCAATAATAATTTGTATTTAACAATTCGAAGTTCTGTATTTGACTATTACAAGGTCAGATCTTCAAATTATAATTTGAAATAATAATTTATATTTAACAAATCTAAGTTCTGTAATTCACTATTACAAGTTCAGATCTTCAAATTATAATTTGCAATAATAATTAGAAGCTATCAATTTTAAGTTCTGTATTTGACAATTACAAGTTCAGATCTTCAAGTTATAATTTGCACTAATAATTTGTATTTAACAATTCGAAGTTCTGTATTTGACTATTACAAGTTCAGATCTTCAAATTATTATTTGCAATCTTAATTTGAATTTAAAAATTTGAAGTTCTGTATTTAATTATTACAAGTTCAGATCTTCAATTTATTATTTGCAACCTTGGTTTGAATTTAACAATTCGAAGTTCTGTATTTGACTATTACAAGTTCAGATCTTCAATTTATTATTTGCAGTCTTAGTTTGTATTTAACAATTCGAAGTTCTGCATTTACCTACTACAAGTTCAGATCTTCAAGTTATAATTTGCAATAATAATTAGAAGCTATCAATTTTAAGTTCTGTATTTGACAATTACAAGTTCAGATCTTCAAGTTATAATTCGCACTAATAATTTGTATTTAACAATTCGAAGTTCTGTATTTCACTATTACAAGTCCAGATCTTCAAATTATTATTTACAATCTTAGTTTGTATTTAACAATTTGTAGTTCTGTATTTACCCACTACAAGTTCAGATCTTTAAGTTAAAATTTGCAATAATAATTAGAAGCTATCAATTTTAAGTGCTGTAGTTGACAATTACAAGTTCATATCTTCAAGTTATAATTAGCAAATAATAATTTATATTTAACAAATCTAAGTTCTGTAATTCACTATTACAAGTTCAGATCTTCAAGTTATAATTGGCAATAATAATTAGAAGCTATCAATTTTAAGTTCTGTATTTGACAATTACAAGTTCAGATCTTCAAGTTATAATTTGCACTAATAATTTGTATTTAACAATTCGAAGTTCTGTATTTGACTATTACAAGTTCAGATCTTCAAATTATTATTTGCAATCTTAATTTGAATTTAACAATTTGAAGTTCTGTATTTAATTATTACAAGTTCAGATCTTCAAGTTATAATTTGCAATAATAATTTGTATTTAACAATTCGAAGTTCTGTATTTGACTATTACAAGTTCAGATCTTCAAATTATTATTTGGAGTCTTAGTTTGAATTTAACAATTCGAAGTTCTGTATTTACCCACTGCAAGTACAGATCTTCAAGTAATAATTTGCAATCACAATTTGAAGGTATCAATTCTAAGTTCTGTATTTGACAGTTACAAGTTCAGATCTTCAAGTTATAACTTGAAATAATAATTAGTATTTAACAAATCTAAGTTCTGTAATTCACTATTACAAGTTCAGATCTTCAAATTATAATTTGCAATAATAATTAGAAGCTATCAATTTTAAGTTCTGTATTTGACAATTACAAGTTCAGATCTTCAAGTTATAATTTGCACTAATAATTTGTATTTAACAATTCGAAGTTCTGTATTTGACTATTACAAGTTCAGATCTTCAAATTATTATTTGCAATCTTAATTTGAATTTAAAAATTTGAAGTTCTGTATTTAATTATTACAAGTTCAGATCTTCAATTTATTATTTGCAACCTTGGTTTGAATTTAACAATTCGAAGTTCTGTATTTGACTATTACAAGTTCAGATCTTCAATTTATTATTTGCAGTCTTAGTTTGTATTTAACAATTCGAAGTTCTGTATTTACCTACTACAAGTTCAGATCTTCAAGTTATAATTTGCAATAATAATTAGAAGCTATCAATTTTAAGTTCTGTATTTGACAATTACAAGTTCAGATCTTCAAGTTATAATTCGCACTAATAATTTGTATTTAACAATTCGAAGTTCTGTATTTCACTATTACAAGTCCAGATCTTCAAATTATTATTTACAATCTTAGTTTGTATTTAACAATTTGTAGTTCTGTATTTACCTACTACAAGTTCAGATCTTTAAGTTAAAATTTGCAATTATAATTAGAAGCTATCAATTTTAAGTTCTGTATTTGACAATTACAAGTTCAGATCTTCAAGTTATAATTTGCAATAATAATTTGTATTTAACAATTCGAAGTTCTGTATTTGACTATTACAAGTTCAGATCTTCCAATTATTAGTTACAATCTTAGTTTGTATTTAACAATTCGAAGTTCTGTATTTACCTACTACAAGTTCAGATCTTCAAGTTCTAATTTGCAATCACAATTTGAAGGTATCAATTCTAAGTTCTGTATTTGACAGTTACAAGTTCAGATCTTCAAGTTATAACTTGAAATAATAATTAGTATTTAACAAATCTAAGTTCTGTAATTCACTATTACTAGTTCAGATCTTCAAGTTATAATTTGCAATAATAATTAGAAGCTATCAATTTTAAGTTCTGTATTTGACAATTACAAGTTTAGATCTTCAAGTTATAATTTGCAATAATAATTTGTATTTAACAATTCGAAGTTCTGTATTTGACTAGTACAAGTTCAGATCTTCAAATTATTATTTGCAGTCTAAGTTTGTATTTAACAATTCGAAGTTCTGTATTTACCTACTACAAGTTCAGATCTTGAAGTTATAATTTGCAATTATAATTAGAAGCTATCAATTTTAAGTTCTGTATTTGACAATTACAAGTTCAGATCTTCAAGTTATAATTTGCAATAATAATTTGTATTTAACAATTCGAAGTTCTGTATTTGACTATTACAAGTTCAGATCTTCCAATTATTAGTTACAATCTTAGTTTGTATTTAACAATTCGAAGTTCTGTATTTACCTACTACAAGTTCAGATCTTCAAGTTATAATTTGCAATAATAATTAGAAGCTATCAATTTTAAGTTCCGTATTTGACAATTACAAGTTCAGATCTTCAAGTTATAATTTGCACTAATAATTTGTATTTAACAATTCGAAGTTCTGTATTTGACTATTACAAGTTCAGATTTTCAAATTATTATTTACAATCTTAGTTTGTATTTAACAATTCGAAGTTCTGTATTTACCTACTACAAGTTCAGATCTTTAAGTTGTAATTTGCAATAATAATTAGTAGCTATCAATTTTTAGTTCTGTAGTTGACAATTACAAGTTCATATCATCAAGTTATAATTTGCAGCTAATAATTTGTATTTAACCATTCGAAGTTCTGTATTTGACTATTACAAGTTCAGATCTTCAATTTATTATTTGCAAACTTAGTTTGAATTTAACAATTCGAAGTTCTGTATTTACCCACTACAAGTACAGATCTTCAAGTAATAATTTGCAATCACAATTTGAAGGTATCAATTCTAAGTTCTGTATTTGACAGTTACAAGTTCAGATCTTCAAGTTATAACTTGAAATAATAATTAGTATTTAACAAATCTAAGTTCTGTAATTCACTATTACAAGTTCAGATCTTCAAGTTATAATTTGCAATAATAATTAGAAGCTATCAATTTTAAGTTCCGTATTTGACAATTACAAGTTCAGATCTTCAAGTTATAATTTGCACTAATAATTTGTATTTAACAATTCGAAGTTCTGTATTTGACTATTACAAGTTCAGATTTTCAAATTATTATTTACAATCTTAGTTTGTATTTAACAATTTGAAGTTCTGTATTTACCTACTACAAGTTCAGATCTTTAAGTTGTAATTTGCAATAATAATTAGTAGCTATCAATTTTAAGTTCTGTAGTTGACAATTACAAGTTCATATCATCAAGTTATAATTTGCAGCTAATAATTTGTATTTAACCATTCGAAGTTCTGTATTTGACTATTACAAGTTCAGATCTTCAATTTATTATTTGCAAACTTAGTTTGAATTTAACAATTCGAAGTTCTGTATTTACCCACTACAAGTACAGATCTTCAAGTAATAATTTGCAATCACAATTTGAAGGTATCAATTCTAAGTTCTGTATTTGACAGTTACAAGTTCAGATCTTCAAGTTATAACTTGAAATAATAATTAGTATTTAACAAATCTAAGTTCTGTAATTCACTATTACTAGTTCAGATCTTCAAGTTATAATTTGCAATAATAATTAGAAGCTATCAATTTTAAGTTCTGTATTAGACAATTACAAGTTCAGATCTTCTAGTTATAATTTGCACTAATAATTTGTATCTAACAATTCGGGGTTCTGTATTTGACTATTAGAAGTTCAGATCTTCAAGTTATTATTTGCAATCCTAGTTTGAATTTAACAATTCGAAGTTCTGTATTTACCTACTACAAGTTCAGATCTTAAAGTTATAATTTGCAATAATAATTAGAAGCTATCAATTTTAAGTTCTGTATTTGACAATTACAAGTTCAGATCTTCAAGTTATAATTTGCAATAATAATTTGTATTTAACAATTCGAAGTTCTGTATTTGATTATTACAAGTTCAGATCTTCAAGTTATAATTTGCAATAATAATTTGTATTTAACAATTCGAAGTTCTGTATTTGACTATTACAAGTTCAGATCTTCAAATTATTATTTGGAGTCTTAGTTTGAATTTAACAATTTGAAGTTCTGTATTTACCTAATACAAGTTAAGATCTTCAAGTTATAATTTGTACTAATAATTTGGATTTAACAATTCGAAGTTCTGTATTTGACTATTACAAGTTCAGATCTTCAAATTATTATTTGCAGTCTTAGTTTGTATTTAACAATTCGAAGTTCTGTATTTACCTACTACAAGTTCAGATCTTCAAGTTATAATTTGCAATAATAATTAGAAGCTATCAATTTTAAGTTCTGTATTTGACAATTACAAGTTCAGATCTACAAGTTATAATTTGCAATAATAATTTGTATTTAACAATTCGAAGTTCTGTATTTGACTATTACAAGTTCAGATCTTCAAATTATTATTTGCAATCCTAGTTTGAATTTAACAATACGAAGTTCTGTATTTACCTACTACAAGTTCAGATCTTCAAGTTATAATTTGAAATAATAATTTATATTTAACAAATCTAAGTTCTGTAATTCACTATTACAAGTTCAGATCTTCAAGTTATAATTTGCAATTATAATTAGAAGCTATCAATTTTAAGTTCTGTATTTGACAATTACAAGTTCAGATCTTCAAGTTATAATTTGCAATAATAATTTGTATTTAACAATTCGAAGTTCTGTATTTGACTATTACAAGTTCAGATCTTCCAATTAATATTTACAATCTTAGTTTGTATTTAACAATTCGAAGTTCTGTATTTACCTACTACAAGTTCAGATCTTCAAGTTATAATTTGCAATAATAATTAGAAGCTATCAATTTTTAGTTCTGTATTTGACAATTACAAGTTCAGATCTTCAAGTTATAACTTGCAATAATAATTTGTATTTAACAATTCGAAGTTCTGTATTTGACAATTACAAGTTCAGATCTTCAAGTTATAACTTGCAATAATAATTTGTATTTAACAATTCGAAGTTCTGTATTTGACTATTAAAAGTTGAGATCTTCAAATTATTATTTGCAATCTTAATTTGAATTTAACAATTTGAAGTTCTGTATTTAATTATTACAAGTTCAGATCTTCAATTTATTATTTGCAACCTTGGTTTGAATTTAACAATTCGAAGTTCTGTATTTGACTATTACAAGTTCAGATCTTCAATTTATTATTTGCAGTCTTAGTTGGTATTTAACAATTCGAAGTTCTGTATTTACCTACTACAAGTTCAGATCTTCAAGTTATAATTTGCAATAATAATTAGAAGCTATCAATTTTAAGTTCTGTATTTGACAATTACAAGTTCAGATCTTCAAGTTATAATTTGTACTAATAATTTGGATTTAACAATTCGAAGTTCTGTATTTGACTATTACAAGTTTAGATCTTCAAATTATTATTTGCAGTCTTAGTTTGTATTTAACAATTCGAAGTTCTGTATTTACCTACTACAAGTTCAGATCTTGAAGTTATAATTTGCAATTATAATTAGAAGCTATCAATTTTAAGTTCTGTATTTGACAATTACAAGTTCAGATCTTCAAGTTATAATTTGCAATAATAATTTGTATTTAACAATTCGAAGTTCTGTATTTGACTATTACAAGTTCAGATCTTCCAATTAATATTTACAATCTTAGTTTGTATTTAACAATTCGAAGTTCTGTATTTACCTACCACAAGTTCAGATCTTCAAGTTATAATTTGCAATAATAATTAGAAGCTATCAATTTTAAGTTCTGTATTTGACAATTACAAGTTCAGATCTTCAAGTTATAACTTGCAATAATAATTTGTATTTAACAATTCGAAGTTCTGTATTTGACTATTACAAGTTCAGATCTTCAAATTATTATTTGCAATCCTAGTTTGAATTTAACAATTCGAAGTTCTATATTTACCTACTACAAGTTCAGATCTTCAAGTTATAATTTGAAATAATAATTTATATTTAACAAATCTAAGTTCTGTAATTCACTATTACAAGTTCAGATCTTCAAGTTATAATTTGCAATAATAATTAGAAGCTATCAATTATAAGTTCCGTATTTTACAATTAGAAGTTCAGATCTTCAAGTTATAATTTGCACTAATAATTTGTATTTAACAATTCGAAGTTCTGTATTTGACTATTACAAGTTCAGATCTTCAAATTATTATTTTCAATCTTAGTTTGTATTTAACAATTCGAAGTTCTGTATTTACCTACTACAAGTTAAGAACTTTAAGTTATAATTTGCAATAATAATTTGTATTTAACAATTCGAAGTTCTGTATTTGACTATTACAAGTTCAGATCTTCAAATTATTATTTGCAACCTTGGTTTGAATTTAACAATTCGAAGTTCTGTATTTGACTATTACAAGTTCAGATCTTCAATTTATTATTTCCAGTCTTAGTTTGTATTTAACAATTCGAAGTTCTGTATTTACCTACTACAAGTTCAGATCTTCAAGTTATAATTTGCAATAATAATTAGAAGCTATCAATTTTAAGTTCTGTATTTGACAATTACAAGTTCAGATCTTCAAGTTATAATTTGCAATAATAATTTGTATTTAACAATTCGAAGTTCTCTATTTGACTACTACAAGTTCAGATCTTCAAATTATTATTTGCAATCTTAATTTGAATTTAACAATTTGAAGTTCTGTATTTAATTAATACAAGTTAAGATCTTCAAGTTCTAATTTGCAATCACAATTTGAAGGTATCAATTCTAAGTTCTGTATTTGACAGTTACAAGTTCAGATCTTCAAGTTATAACTTGAAATAATAATTAGTATTTAACAAATCTAAGTTCTGTGATTCACTATTACTAGTTCAGATCTTCAAGTTATAATTTGCAATAATAATTAGAAGCTATCAATTTTAAGTTCTGTATTTGACAATTACAAGTTCAGATCTTCAAGTTATAATTTGCAATAATAATTTTTATTTAACAATTCGAAGTTCTCTATTTGACTATTACAAGTTCAGATCTTCAAATTATTATTTGCAATCTTAATTTGAATTTAACAATTTGAAGTTCTGTATTTGACTAGTACAAGTTCAGATCTTCAAATTATTATTTGCAGTCTTAGTTTGTATTTAACAATTCGAAGTTCTGTATTTACTTACTACAAGTTCAGATCTTGAAGTTATAATTTGCAATTATAATTAGAAGCTATCAATTTTAAGTTCTGTATTTGACAATTACAAGTTCAGATCTTCAAGTTATAATTTGCAATAATAATTTGTATTTAACAATTCGAAGTTCTGTATTTGACTATTACAAGTTCAGATCTTCCAATTAATATTTACAATCTTAGTTTGTATTTAACAATTCGAAGTTCTGTATTTACCTACTACAAGTTCAGATCTTCAAGTTATAATTTGCAATAATAATTAGAAGCTATCAATTTTAAGTTCTGTATTTGACAATTACAAGTTCAGATCTTCAAGTTATAACTTGCAATAATAATTTGTATTTAACAATTCGAAGTTCTGTATTTGACTATTACAAGTTCAGATCTTCAAATTATTATTTGCAATCCTAGTTTGAATTTAACAATTCGAAGTTCTGTATTTACCTACTACAAGTTCAGATCTTCAAGTTATAATTTGCAATAATAATTAGAAGCTATCAATTTTAAGTTCTGTATTTGACAATTACAAGTTCAGATCTTCAAGTTATAACTTGCAATAATAATTTGTATTTAGCAATTCGAAGTTCTGTATTTGACTATTACAAGTTCAGATCTTCAAATTATTATTTGCAATCTTAATTTGAATTTAACAATTTGAAGCTCTGTATTTAATTATTACAAGTGCAGATCTTCAATTTATTATTTGCAACCTTGGTTTGAATTTAACAATTCGAAGTTCTGTATTTGCCTATTACAAGTTCAGATCTTCAATTTATTATTTGCAATAATAATTAGAAGCTATCAATTTTAAGTTCCGTATTTGACAATTACAAGTTCAGATCTTCAAGTTATAATTTGCACTAATAATTTGTATTTAACAATTCGAAGTTCTGTATTTGACTATTACAAGTTCAGATTTTCAAATTATTATTTACAATCTTAGTTTGTATTTAACAATTCGAAGTTCTGTATTTACCTACTACAAGTTCAGATCTTTAAGTTGTAATTTGCAATAATAATTAGTAGCTATCAATTTTAAGTTCTGTAGTTGACAATTACAAGTTCATATCATCAAGTTATAATTTGCAGCTAATAATTTGTATTTAACCATTCGAAGTTCTGTATTTGACTATTACAAGTTCAGATCTTCAATTTATTATTTGCAAACTTAGTTTGAATTTAACAATTCGAAGTTCTGTATTTACCCACTACAAGTACAGATCTTCAAGTAATAATTTGCAATCACAATTTGAAGGTATCAATTCTAAGTTCTGTATTTGACAGTTACAAGTTCAGATCTTCAAGTTATAACTTGAAATAATAATTAGTATTTAACAAATCTAAGTTCTGTAATTCACTATTACAAGTTCAGATCTTCAAGTTATAATTTGCAATAATAATTAGAAGCTATCAATTTTAAGTTCCGTATTTGACAATTACAAGTTCAGATCTTCAAGTTATAATTTGCACTAATAATTTGTATTTAACAATTCGAAGTTCTGTATTTGACTATTACAAGTTCAGATTTTCAAATTATTATTTACAATCTTAGTTTGTATTTAACAATTCGAAGTTCTGTATTTACCTACTACAAGTTCAGATCTTTAAGTTGTAATTTGCAATAATAATTAGTAGCTATCAATTTTAAGTTCTGTAGTTGACAATTACAAGTTCATATCTCAAATTATAATTTGCAGCTAATAATTTGTATTTAACCATTCGAAGTTCTGTATTTGACTATTACAAGTTCAGATCTTCAATTTATTATTTGCAAACTTAGTTTGAATTTAACAATTCGAAGTTCTGTATTTACCCACTACAAGTACAGATCTTCAAGTAATAATTTGCAATCACAATTTGAAGGTATCAATTCTAAGTTCTGTATTTGACAGTTACAAGTTCAGATCTTCAAGTTATAACTTGAAATAATAATTAGTATTTAACAAATCTAAGTTCTGTAATTCACTATTACTAGTTCAGATCTTCAAGTTATAATTTGCAATAATAATTAGAAGCTATCAATTTTAAGTTCTGTATTAGACAATTACAAGTTCAGATCTTCTAGTTATAATTTGCACTAATAATTTGTATCTAACAATTCGGGGTTCTGTATTTGACTATTAGAAGTTCAGATCTTCAAGTTATTATTTGCAATCCTAGTTTGAATTTAACAATTCGAAGTTCTGTATTTACCTACTACAAGTTCAGATCTTAAAGTTATAATTTGCAATAATAATTAGAAGCTATCAATTTTAAGTTCTGTATTTGACAATTACAAGTTCAGATCTTCAAGTTATAAATTGCAATAATAATTTGTATTTAACAATTCGAAGTTCTGTATTTGATTATTACAAGTTCAGATCTTCAAGTTATAATTTGCAATAATAATTTGTATTTAACAATTCGAAGTTCTGTATTTGACTATTACAAGTTCAGATCTTCAAATTATTATTTGGAGTCTTAGTTTGAATTTAACAATTTGAAGTTCTGTATTTACCTAATACAAGTTAAGATCTTCAAGTTATAATTTGTACTAATAATTTGGATTTAACAATTCGAAGTTCTGTATTTGACTATTACAAGTTCAGATCTTCAAATTATTATTTGCAGTCTTAGTTTGTATTTAACAATTCGAAGTTCTGTATTTACCTACTACAAGTTCAGATCTTCAAGTTATAATTTGCAATAATAATTAGAAGCTATCAATTTTAAGTTCTGTATTTGACAATTACAAGTTCAGATCTACAAGTTATAATTTGCAATAATAATTTGTATTTAACAATTCGAAGTTCTGTATTTGACTATTACAAGTTCAGATCTTCAAATTATTATTTGCAATCCTAGTTTGAATTTAACAATACGAAGTTCTGTATTTACCTACTACAAGTTCAGATCTTCAAGTTATAATTTGAAATAATAATTTATATTTAACAAATCTAAGTTCTGTAATTCACTATTACAAGTTCAGATCTTCAAGTTATAATTTGCAATTATAATTAGAAGCTATCAATTTTAAGTTCTGTATTTGACAATTATAAGTTCAGATCTTCAAGTTATAATTTGCAATAATAATTTGTATTTAACAATTCGAAGTTCTGTATTTGACTATTACAAGTTCAGATCTTCCAATTAATATTTACAATCTTAGTTTGTATTTAACAATTCGAAGTTCTGTATTTACCTACTACAAGTTCAGATCTTCAAGTTATAATTTGCAATAATAATTAGAAGCTATCAATTTTAAGTTCTGTATTTGACAATTACAAGTTCAGATCTTCAAGTTATAACTTGCAATAATAATTTGTATTTAACAATTCGAAGTTCTGTATTTGACAATTACAAGTTCAGATCTTCAAGTTATAACTTGCAATAATAATTTGAATTTAACAATTCGAAGTTCTGTATTTGACTATTAAAAGTTGAGATCTTCAAATTATTATTTGCAATCTTAATTTGAATTTAACAATTTGAAGTTCTGTATTTAATTATTACAAGTTCAGATCTTCAATTTATTATTTGCAACCTTGGTTTGAATTTAACAATTCGAAGTTCTGTATTTGACTATTACAAGTTCAGATCTTCAATTTATTATTTGCAGTCTTAGTTGGTATTTAACAATTCGAAGTTCTGTATTTACCTACTACAAGTTCAGATCTTCAAGTTATAATTTGCAATAATAATTAGAAGCTATCAATTTTAAGTTCTGTATTTGACAATTACAAGTTCAGATCTTCAAGCTATAATTTGTACTAATAATTTGGATTTAACAATTCGAAGTTCTGTATTTGACTATTACAAGTTTAGATCTTCAAATTATTATTTGCAGTCTTAGTTTGTATTTAACAATTCGAAGTTCTGTATTTACCTACTACAAGTTCAGATCTTGAAGTTATAATTTGCAATTATAATTAGAAGCTATCAATTTTAAGTTCTGTATTTGACAATTACAAGTTCAGATCTTCAAGTTATAATTTGCAATAATAATTTGTATTTAACAATTCGAAGTTCTGTATTTGACTATTACAAGTTCAGATCTTCCAATTAATATTTACAATCTTAGTTTGTATTTAACAATTCGAAGTTCTGTATTTACCTACTACAAGTTCAGATCTTCAAGTTATAATTTGCAATAATAATTAGAAGCTATCAATTTTAAGTTCTGTATTTGACAATTACAAGTTCAGATCTTCAAGTTATAACTTGCAATAATAATTTGTATTTAACAATTCGAAGTTCTGTATTTGACTATTACAAGTTCAGATCTTCAAATTATTATTTGCAATCCTAGTTTGAATTTAACAATTCGAAGTTCTATATTTACCTACTACAAGTTCAGATCTTCAAGTTATAATTTGAAATAATAATTTATATTTAACAAATCTAAGTTCTGTAATTCACTATTACAAGTTCAGATCTTCAAGTTATAATTTGCAATAATAATTAGAAGCTATCAATTATAAGTTCCGTATTTTACAATTAGAAGTTCAGATCTTCAAGTTATAATTTGCACTAATAATTTGTATTTAACAATTCGAAGTTCTGTATTTGACTATTACAAGTTCAGATCTTCAAATTATTATTTACAATCTTAGTTTGTATTTAACAATTCGAAGTTCTGTATTTACCTACTACAAGTTAAGAACTTTAAGTTATAATTTGCAATAATAATTTGTATTTAACAATTCGAAGTTCTGTATTTGACTATTACAAGTTCAGATCTTCAAATTATTATTTGCAATCTTAATTTGAATTTAACAATTTGAAGTTCTGTATTTAATTATTACAAGTTCAGATCTTCAATTTATTATTTGCAACCTTGGTTTGAATTTAACAATTCCAAGTTCTGTATTTGACTATTACAAGTTCAGATCTTCAATTTATTATTTCCAGTCTTAGTTTGTATTTACCAATTCGAAGTTCTGTATTTACCTACTACAAGTTCAGATCTTCAAGTTATAATTTGCAATAATAATTAGAAGCTATCAATTTTAAGTTCTGTATTTGACAATTACAAGTTCAGATCTTCAAGTTATAATTTGCAATAATAATTTGTATTTAACAATTCGAAGTTCTCTATTTGACTACTACAAGTTCAGATCTTCAAATTATTATTTGCAATCTTAATTTGAATTTAACAATTTGAAGTTCTGTATTTAATTAATACAAGTTAAGATCTTCAAGTTCTAATTTGCAATCACAATTTGAAGGTATCAATTCTAAGTTCTGTATTTGACAGTTACAAGTTCAGATCTTCAAGTTATAACTTGAAATAATAATTAGTATTTAACAAATCTAAGTTCTGTGATTCACTATTACTAGTTCAGATCTTCAAGTTATAATTTGCAATAATAATTAGAAGCTATCAATTTTAAGTTCTGTATTTGACAATTACAAGTTCAGATCTTCAAGTTATAATTTGCAATAATAATTTTTATTTAACAATTCGAAGTTCTCTATTTGACTATTACAAGTTCAGATCTTCAAATTATTATTTGCAATCTTAATTTGAATTTAACAATTTGAAGTTCTGTATTTACCTACTACAAGTTCAGATCTTCAAGTTATAATTTGCAATAATAATTAGAAGCTATCAATTTTAAGTTCTGTATTTGACATTTACAAGTTCAGATCTTCAAGTTATAACTTGAAATAATAATTAGTATTTAACAAATCTAAGTTCTGTAATTCACTATTACTAGTTCAGATCTTCAAGTTATAATTTGCAATAATAATTAGAAGCTATCAATTTTAAGTTCTGTATTTGACAATTACAAGTTCAGATCTTCAAGTTATAACTTGCAATAATAAATTGTATTTAACAATTCGAAGTTCTGTATTTGACTAGTACAAGTTCAGATCTTCAAATTATTATTTGCAGTCTTAGTTTGTATTTAACAATTCGAAGTTCTGTATTTACCTACTACAAGTTCAGATCTTGAAGTTATAATTTGCAATTATAATTAGAAGCTATCAATTTTAAGTTCTGTATTTGACAATTACAAGTTCAGATCTTCAAGTTATAATTTGCAATAATAATTTGTATTTAACAATTCGAAGTTCTGTATTTGACTATTACAAGTTCAGATCTTCCAATTAATATTTACAATCTTAGTTAGTATTTAACAATTCGAAGTTCTGTATTTACCTACTACAAGTTCAGATCTTCAAGTTATAATTTGCAATAATAATTAGAAGCTATCAATTTTAAGTTCTGTATTTGACAATTACAAGTTCAGATCTTCAAGTTATAACTTGCAATAATAATTTGTATTTAACAATTCGAAGTTCTGTATTTGACTATTACAAGTTCAGATCTTCAAATTATTATTTGCAATCCTAGTTAGAATTTAACAATTCGAAGTTCTGTATTTACCTACTACAAGTTCAGATCTTCAAGTTATAATTTGAAATTATAATTTATATTTAACAAATCTAAGTTCTGTAATTCACTATTACAAGTTCAGATCTTCAAGTTATAATTTGCAATAATAATTAGAAGCTATCAATTTTAAGTTCTGTATTTGACAATTACAAGTTCAGATCTTCAAGTTATAATTTGCACTAATAATTTGTATTTAACAATTCGAAGTTCTGTATTTGACTATTACAAGTTCAGATCTTCAAATTATTATTTGCAATCTTAATTTGAATTTAACAATTTGAAGCTCTGTATTTAATTATTACAAGTGCAGATCTTCAATTTATTATTTGCAACCTTGGTTTGAATTTAACAATTCGAAGTTCTGTATTTGCCTATTACAAGTTCAGATCTTCAATTTATTATTTGCAGTCTTAGTTTGTATTTAACAATTCGAAGTTCTGTATTTACCTACTACAAGTTCAGACCTTCAAGTTATAATTTGCAATAATAATTAGAAGCTATCAATTTTAAGTTCTGTATTTGACAATTACAAGTTCAGATCTTCAAGTTATAATTTGCAATAATAATTTGTATTTAACAATTCGAAGTTCTCTATTTGACTATTACAAGTTCAGATCTTCAAATTATTATTTGCAATCTTAATTTGAATTTAACAATTTGAAGTTCTGTATTTAATTAATACAAGTTAAGATCTTCAAGTTATAATTTGTACTAATAATTTGGATTTAACAATTCGAAGTTCTGTATTTGACTATTACAAATTCAGATCTTCAAGTTATAATTTGCAATAATAATTAGAAGCTATCAATTTTAAGTTCTGTATTTGACAATTACAAGTTCAGATCTTCAAGTTATAATTTGCAATAATAATTTTTATTTAACAATTCGAAGTTCTCTATTTGACTATTACAAGTTCAGATCTTCAAATTATTATTTGCAATCTTAATTTGAATTTTAACAATTAGAAGTTCTGTATTTAATTAATACAAGTTAAGATCTTCAAGTTATAATTTGTACTAATAATTTGGATTTAACAATTCGAAGTTCTGTATTTGACTATTACAAGTTTAGATCTTCAAATTATTATTTGCAGTCTTAGTTTGTATTTAACAATTCGAAGTTCTGTATTTACCTACTACAAGTTCAGATCTTCAAGTTATAATTTGCAATAATAATTAGAAGCTATCAATTTTAAGTTCTGTATTTGACATTTACAAGTTCAGATCTTCAAGTTATAACTTGAAATAATAATTAGTATTTAACAAATCTAAGTTCTGTAATTCACTATTACTAGTTCAGATCTTCAAGTTATAATTTGCCATAATAATTAGAAGCTATCAATTTTAAGTTCTGTATTTGACAATTACAAGTTCAGATCTTCAAGTTATAACTTGCAATAATAAATTGTATTTAACAATTCGAAGTTCTGTATTTGACTAGTACAAGTTCAGATCTTCAAATTATTATTTGCAGTCTTAGTTTGTATTTAACAATTCGAAGTTCTGTATTTACCTACTACAAGTTCAGATCTTGAAGTTATAATTTGCAATTATAATTAGAAGCTATCAATTTTAAGTTCTGTATTTGACAATTACAAGTTCAGATCTTCAAGTTATAATTTGCAATAATAATTTGTATTTAACAATTCGAAGTTCTGTATTTGACTATTACAAGTTCAGATCTTCCAATTAATATTTACAATCTTAGTTTGTATTTAACAATTCGAAGTTCTGTATTTACCTACTACAAGTTCAGATCTTCAAGTTATAATTTGCAATAATAATTAGAAGCTATCAATTTTAAGTTCTGTATTTGACAATTACAAGTTCAGATCTTCAAGTTATAACTTGCAATAATAATTTGTATTTAACAATTCGAAGTTCTGTATTTGACTATTACAAGTTCAGATCTTCAAATTATTATTTGCAATCCTAGTTTGAATTTAACAATTCGAAGTTCTGTATTTACCTACTACAAGTTCAGATCTTCAAGTTATAATTTGAAATAATAATTTATATTTAACAAATCTAAGTTCTGTAATTCACTATTACAAGTTCAGATCTTCAAGTTATAATTTGCAATAATAATTAGAAGCTATCAATTTTAAGTTCTGTATTTGACAATTACAAGTTCAGATCTTCAAGTTATAATTTGCACTAATAATTTGTATTTAACATATCGAAGTTCTGTATTTGACTATTACAAGTTCAGATCTTCAAATTATTATTTGCAATCTTAATTTGAATTTAACAATTTGAAGTTCTGTATTTAATTATTACAAGTGCAGATCTTCAAGTTATAATTTGCAATAATAATTTGTATTTAACAATTCGAAGTTCTCTATTTGACTATTACAAGTTCAGATCTTCAAATTATTATTTGCAATCTTAATTTGAATTTAACAATTTGAAGTTCTGTATTTAATTAATACAAGTTAAGATCTTCAAGTTATAATTTGTACTAATAATTTGGATTTAACAATTCGAAGTTCTGTATTTGACTATTACAAGTTTAGATCTTCAAATTATTATTTGCAGTCTTAGTTTGTATTTAACAATTCGAAGTTCTGTATTTACCTACTACAAGTTCAGATCTTCAAGTTATAATTTGCAATAATAATTAGAAGCTATCAATTTTAAGTTCTGTATTTGACAATTACAAGTTCAGATCTTCAAGTAATAATTTGCAATAATAATTTGTATTTAACAATTCGAAGTTCTGTATTTGACTATTACAAGTTCAGATCTTCAAATTATTATTTGCAATCCTAGTTTGAATTTAACAATTCGAAGTTCTGTATTTACCTACTACAAGTTCAGATCTTCAAGTTATAATTTGAAATAATAATTTATATTTATCAAATCTAAGTTCTGTAATTCACTATTACAAGTTCAGATCTTCAAGTTATAATTTGCAATAATAATTAGAAGCTATCAATTTTAAGTTCTGTATTTGACAATTACAAGTTCAGATCTTCAAGAAATAATTCGCAAATAATAATTTGTATTTAACAATTCGAAGTTTTGTATTTGACTATTACAAGTTCAGATCTTCAATTTATTATTTGCAACCTTAGTTTGAATTTAACAATTCGAAGTTCTGTATTTGACTATTACAAGTCCAGATCTTCAAATTATTATTTACAATCTTAGTTTGTATTTAACAATTCGTAGTTCTGTATTTACCTACTACAAGTTCAGATCTTTAAGTTATAATTTGCAATAATAATTAGAAGCTATCAATTTTAAGTTCTGTAGTTGACAATTACAAGTTCATATCTTCAAGTTATAATTACCAAATAATAATTTGTATTTAATAATTCGAAGTTCTGTATTTGACTATTACAAGTTCAGATCTTCAATTTATTATTTGCAGTCTTAGTTTGTATTTAACAATTCGAAATTCTGTATTTACCTACTACAAGTTCAGATCTTCAAGTTATAATTTGCAATAATAATTAGAAGCTATCAATTTTAAGTTCTGTATTTGACAATTACAAGTTCAGATCTTCAAGTTATAATTTGCAATAATAATTTGTATTTAACAATTCGAAGTTCTCTATTTGACTATTACAAGTTCAGATCTTAAAATTATTATTTGCAATCTTAATTTGAATTTAACAATTTGAAGTTCTGTATTTAATTAATACAAGTTAAGATCTTCAAGTTATAATTTGTACTAATAATTTGGATTTAACAATTCGAAGTTCTGTATTTGACTATTACAAGTTTAGATCTTCAAATTATTATTTGCAGTCTTAGTTTGTATTTAACAATTCGAAGTTCTGTATTTACCTACTACAAGTTCAGATCTTCAAGTTATAATTTGCAATAATAATTAGAAGCTATCAATTTTAAGTTCTGTATTTGACAATTACAAGTTCAGATCTTCAAGTTATAAATTGCAATAATAATTTGTATTTAACAATTCGAAGTTCTGTATTTGACTATTACAAGTTCAGATCTTCAAATTATTATTTGCAATCCTAGTTTGAATTTAACAATTCGAAGTTCTGTATTTACCTACTACAAGTTCAGATCTTCAAGTTATAATTTGAAATAATAATTTATATTTTACAAATCTAAGTTCTGTAATTCACTATTACAAGTTCAGATCTTCAAGTTATAATTTGCAATAATAATTAGAAGCTATCAATTTTAAGTTCTGTATTTGACAATTACAAGTTCAGATCTTCAAGTTATAATTCGCAAATAATAATTTGTATTTAACAATTCGAAGTTTTGTATTTGACTATTACAAGTTCAGATCTTCAATTTATTATTTGCAACCTTAGTTTGAATTTAACAATTCGAAGTTCTGTATTTGACTATTACAAGTTCAGATCTTCAATTTATTATTTGCAGTCTTAATTTGAATTTAACAATTTGAAGTTCTGTATTTAATTAATACAAGTTAAGATCTTCAATTTATTATTTGCAACCTTAGTTTGAATTTAACAATTCGAAGTTCTGTATTTGACTATTACAAGTCCAGATCTTCAAATTATTATTTACAATCTTAGTTTGTATTTAACAATTCGTAGTTCTGTATTTACCTACTACAAGTTCAGATCTTTAAGTTATAATTTGCAATAATAATTAGAAGCTATCAATTTTAAGTTCTGTATATGACAATTACAAGTTCAGATCTTCAAGTTATAATTCGCAAATAATAATTTGTATTTAACAATTCGAAGTTTTGTATTTGACTATTACAAGTTCAGATCTTCAATTTATTATTTGCAACCTTAGTTTGAATTTAACAATTCGAAGTTCTGTATTTGACTATTACAAGTTCAGATCTTCAATTTATTATTTGCAGTCTTAATTTGAATTTAACAATTTGAAGTTCTGTATTTAATTAATACAAGTTAAGATCTTCAAGTTATAATTTGTACTAATAATTTGGATTTAACAATTCGAAGTTGTGTATTTGACTATTACAAGTTTAGATCTTCAAATTATTATTTGCAGTCTTAGTTTGTATTTAACAATTCGAAGTTCTGTATTTACCTACTACAAGTTCAGAGCTTCAAGTTATAATTTGCAATAATAATTAGAAGCTATCAATTTTAAGTTCTGTATTTGACAATTACAAGTTCAGATCTTCAAGTTATAATTTGCAATAATAATTTGTATTTAACAATTCGAAGTTCTGTATTTGACTATTACAAGTTCAGATCTTCAAATTATTATTTGCAATCCTAGTTTGAATTTAACAATTCGAAGTTCTGTATTTACCTACTACAAGTTCAGATCTTCAAGTTATAATTTGAAATAATAATTTATATTTTACAAATCTAAGTTCTGTAATTCACTATTACAAGTTCAGATCTTCAAGTTATAATTTGCAATAATAATTAGAAGCTATCAATTATAAGTTCCGTATTTTACAATTAGAAGTTCAGATCTTCAAGTTATAATTTGCACTAATAATTGGTATTTAACAATTCGAAGTTCTGTATTTGACTATTACAAGTTCAGATCTTCAAATTATTATTTGCAATCTTAATTTGAATTTAACAATTTGAAGTTCTGTATTTAATTATTACAAGTTCAGATCTTCAATTTATTATTTGCAACCTTGGTTTGAATTTAACAATTCGAAGTTCTTTATTTGACTATTACAAGTTCAGATCTTCAATTTATTATTTGCAGTCTTAGTTTGTATTTAACAATTCGAAGTTCTGTATTTACCTACTACAAGTTCAGATCTTCAAGTTATAATTTGCAATAATAATTAGAAGCTATCAATTTTAAGTTCTGTATTTGACAATTACAAGTTCAGATCTTCAAGTTATAATTTGCAATAATAATTTGTATTTAACAATTCGAAGTTCTCTATTTGACTACTACAAGTTCAGATCTTCAAATTATTATTTGCAATCTTAATTTGAATTTAACAATTTGAAGTTCTGTATTTAATTATTACAAGTTCAGATCCTCAATTTATTATTTGCAACCTTGGTTTGAATTTAACAATTCGAAGTTCTGTATTTGACTATTACAAGTTCAGATCTTCCAATTAATATTTACAATCTTAGTTTGTATTTAACAATTCGAAGTTCTGTATTTACCTACTACAAGTTCAGATCTTCAAGTTATAATTTGCAATAATAATTAGAAGCTATCAATTTTAAGTTCTGTATTTGACAATTACAAGTTCAGATCTTCAAGTTATAACTTGCAATAATAATTTGTATTTAACAATTCGAAGTTCTGTATTTGACTATTACAAGTTCAGATCTTCAAATTATTATTTGCAATCCTAGTTTGAATTTAACAATTCGAAGTTCTGTATTTACCTACTACAAGTTCAGATCTTTAAGTTATAATTTGCAATAATAATTTGTATTTAACAATTCGAAGTTCTGTATTTGACTATTACAAGTTCAGATCTTCAAATTATTATTTGCAATCCTAGTTTGAATTTAACAATTCGAAGTTCTGTATTTACCTACTACAAGTTCAGATCTTCAAGTTATAATTTGAAATTATAATTTATATTTAACAAATCTAAGTTCTGTAATTCACTATTACAAGTTCAGATCTTCAAGTTATAATTTGCAATAATAATTAGAAGCTATCAATTTTAAGTTCTGTATTTGACAATTACAAGTTCAGATCTTCAAGTTATAATTTGCACTAATAATTTGTATTTAACAATTCGAAGTTCTGTATTTGACTATTACAAGTTCAGATCTTCAAATTATTATTTGCAATCTTAATTTGAATTTAACAATTTGAAGTTCTGTATTTAATTATTACAAGTTCAGATCTTCAATTTATTATTTGCAACCTTGGTTTGAATTTAACAATTCGAAGTTCTGTATTTGACTATTACAAGTTCAGATCTTCAATTTATTATTTGCAGTCTTAGTTTGTATTTAACAATTCGAAGTTCTGTATTTACCTACTACAAGTTCAGATCTTCAAGTTATAATTTGCAATAATAATTAGAAGCTATCAATTTTAAGTTCTGTATTTGACAATTACAAGTTCAGATCTTCAAGTTATAATTTGTACTAATAATTTGGATTTAACAATTCGAAGTTCTGTATTTGACTATTACAAGTTTAGATCTTCAAATTATTATTTGCAGTCTTAGATTGTATTTAACAATTCGAAGTTCTGTATTTACCTACTACAAGTTCAGATCTTGAAGTTATAATTTGCAATTATAATTAGAAGCTATCAATTTTAAGTTCTGTATTTGACAATTACAAGTTCAGATCTTCAAGTTATAATGTGCAATAATAATTTGTATTTAACAATTCGAAGTTCTGTATTTGACTATTACAAGTTCAGATCTTCCAATTAATATTTACAATCTTAGTTTGTATTTAACAATTCGAAGTTCTGTATTTACCTACTACAAGTTCAGATCTTCAAGTTATAATTTGCAATAATAATTAGAAGCTATCAATTTTAAGTTCTGTATTTGACAATTACAAGTTCAGATCTTCAAGTTATAACTTGCAATAATAATTTGTATTTAACAATTCGAAGTTCTGTATTTGACTATTACAAGTTCAGATCTTCAAATTATTATTTGCAATCCTAGTTTGAATTTAACAATTCGAAGTTCTGTATTTACCTACTACAAGTTCAGATCTTCAAGTTATAATTTGAAATAATAATTTATATTTAACAAATCTAAGTTCTGTAATTCACTATTACAAGTTCAGATCTTCAAGTTATAATTTGCAATAATAATTAGAAGCTATCAATTATAAGTTCCGTATTTTACAATTAGAAGTTCAGATCTTCAAGTTATAATTTGCACTAATAATTTGTATTTAACAATTCGAAGTTCTGTATTTGACTATTACAAGTTCAGATCTTCAAATTATTATTTACAATCTTAGTTTGTATTTAACAATTCGAAGTTCTGTATTTACCTACTACAAGTTAAGAACTTTGAGTTATAATTTGCAATAATAATTTGTATTTAACAATTCGAAGTTCTGTATTTGACTATTACAAGTTCAGATCTTCAAATTATTATTTGCAATCTTAATTTGAATTTAACAATTTGAAGTTCTGTATTTAATTATTACAAGTTCAGATCTTCAATTTATTATTTGCAACCTTGGTTTGAATTTAACAATTCGAAGTTCTGTATTTGACTATTACTAGTTCAGATCTTCAATTTATTATTTGCAGTCTTAGTTTGTATTTAACAATTCGAAGTTCTGTATTTACCTACTACAAGTTCAGATCTTCAAGTTATAATTTGCAATAATAATTAGAAGCTATCAATTTTAAGTTCTGTATTTGACAATTACAAGTTCAGATCTTCAAGTTATAATTTGCAATAATAATTTGTATTTAACAATTCGAAGTTCTCTATTTGACTACTACAAGTTCAGATCTTCAAATTACTATTTGCAATCTTAATTTGAATTTAACAATTTGAAGTTCTGTATTTAATTAATACAAGTTAAGATCTTCAAGTTCTAATTTGCAATCACAATTTGTAGGTATCAATTCTAAGTTCTGTATTTGACAGTTACAAGTTCAGATCTTCAAGTTATAACTTGAAATAATAATTAGTATTTAACAAATCTAAGTTCTGTGATTCACTATTACTAGTTCAGATCTTCAAGTTATAATTTGCAATAATAATTAGAAGCTATCAATTTTAAGTTCTGTATTTGACAATTACAAGTTCAGATCTTCAAGTTATAATTTGCAATAATAATTTTTATTTAACAATTCGAAGTTCTCTATTTGACTATTACAAGTTCAGATCTTCAAATTATTATTTGCAATCTTAATTTGAATTTAACAATTCGAAGTTCTGTATTTACCTACTACAAGTTCAGATCTTGAAGTTATAATTTGCAATAATAATTAGAAGCTATCAATTTTAAGTTCTGTATTTGACATTTACAAGTTCAGATCTTCAAGTTATAACTTGAAATAATAATTAGTATTTAACAAATCTAAGTTCTGTAATTCACTATTACTAGTTCAGATCTTCAAGTTATAATTTGCAATAATAATTAGAAGCTATCAATTTTAAGTTCTGTATTTGACAATTACAAGTTCAGATCTTCAAGTTATAACTTGCAATAATAAATTGTATTTAACAATTCGAAGTTCTGTATTTGACTAGTACAAGTTCAGATCTTCAAATTATTATTTGCAGTCTTAGTTTGTATTTAACAATTCGAAGTTCTGTATTTACCTACTACAAGTTCAGATCTTGAAGTTATAATTTGCAATTATAATTAGAAGCAATCAATTTTAAGTTCTGTATTTGACAATTACAAGTTCAGATCTTCAAGTTATAATTTGCAATAATAATTTGTATTTAACAATTCGAAGTTCTGTATTTGACTATTACAAGTTCAGATCTTCCAATTAATATTTACAATCTTAGTTTGTATTTAACAATTCGAAGTTCTGTATTTACCTACTACAAGTTCAGATCTTCAAGTTATAATTTGCAATAATAATTAGAAGCTATCAATTTTAAGTTCTGTATTTGACAATTACAAGTTCAGATCTTCAAGTTATAACTTGCAATATAATTTGTATTTAACAATTCGAAGTTCTGTATTTGACTATTACAAGTTCAGATCTTCAAATTATTATTTGCAATCCTAGTTAGAATTTAACAATTCGAAGTTCTGTATTTACCTACTACAAGTTCAGATCTTCAAGTTATAATTTGAAATAATAATTTATATTTAACAAATCTAAGTTCTGTAATTCACTATTACAAGTTCAGATCTTCAAGTTATAATTTGCAATATTAATTAGAAGCTATCAATTTTAAGTTCTGTATTTGACAATTACAAGTTCAGATCTACAAGTTATAATTTGCACTAATAATTTGTATTTAACAATTCGAAGTTCTGTATTTGACAATTACAAGTTCAGATCTTCAAGTTATAATTTGCAATAATAATTTGTATTTAACAATTCGAAGTTCTCTATTTGACTATTACAAGTTCAGATCTTCAAATTATTATTTGCAATCTTAATTTGAATTTAACAATTTGAAGTTCTGTATTTAATTAATACAAGTTAAGATCTTCAAGTTATAATTTGTACTAATAATTTGGATTTAACAATTCGAAGTTCTGTATTTGACTATTACAAGTTTAGATCTTCAAATTATTATTTGCAGTCTTAGTTTGTATTTAACAATTCGAAGTTCTGTATTTACCTACTACAAGTTCAGATCTTCAAGTTATAATTTGCAATAATAATTAGAAGCTATTAATTTTAAGTTCTGTATTTGACATTTACAAGTTCAGATCTCCAAGTTATAACTTGAAATATTAATTAGTATTTAACAAATCTAAGTTCTGTAATTCACTATTACTAGTTCAGATCTTCAAGTTATAATTTGCAATAATAATTAGAAGCTATCAATTTTAAGTTCTGTATTTGACAATTACAAGTTCAGATCTTCAAGTTATAACTTGCAATAATAAATTGTATTTAACAATTCGAAGTTCTGTATTTGACTAGTACAAGTTCAGATCTTCAAATTATTATTTGCAGTCTTAGTTTGTATTTAACAATTCGAAGTTCTGTATTTACCTACTACAAGTTCAGATCTTGAAGTTATAATTTGCAATTATAATTAGAAGCTATCAATTTTAAGTTCTGTATTTGACAATTACAAGTTCAGATCTTCAAGTTATAATTTGTACTAATAATTTGGATTTAACAATTCGAAGTTCTGTATTTGACTATTACAAGTTTAGATCTTCAAATTATTATTTGCAGTCTTAGTTTGTATTTAACAATTCGAAGTTCTGTATTTACCTACTACAAGTTCAGATCTTCAAGTTATAATTTGCAATAATAATTAGAAGCTATCAATTTTAAGTTCTGTATTTGACAATTACAAGTTCAGATCTTCAAGTTATAACTTGCAATAATAATTTGTATTTAACAATTCGAAGTTCTGTATTTGACTATTACAAGTTCAGATCTTCAAATTATTATTTGCAATCCTAGTTTGAATTTAACAATTCGAAGTTCTGTATTTACCTACTACAAGTTCAGATCTTCAAGTTATAATTTGAAATAATAATTTATATTTAACAAATCTAAGTTCTGTAATTCACTATTACAAGTTCAGATCTTCAAGTTATAATTTGCAATAATAATTAGAAGCTATCAATTTTAAGTTCTGTATTTGACAATTACAAGTTCAGATCTTCAAGTTATAATTTGCACTAATAATTTGTATTTAACAATTCGAAGTTCTGTATTTGACTATTACAAGTTCAGATCTTCAAATTATTATTTGCAATCTTAATTTGAATTTAAAAATTTGTAGTTCTGTATTTAATTATTACAAGTGCAGATCTTCAAGTTATAATTTGCAATAATAATTTGTATTTAACAATTCGAAGTTCTCTATTTGACTATTACAAGTTCAGATCTTCAAATTATTATTTGCAATCTTAATTTGAATTTAACAATTTGAAGTTCTGTATTTAATTAATACAAGTTAAGATCTTCAAGTTATAATTTGTACTAATAATTTGGATTTAACAATTCGAAGTTCTGTATTTGACTATTACAAGTTTAGATCTTCAAATTATTATTTGCAGTCTTAGTTTGTATTTAACAATTCGAAGTTCTGTATTTACCTACTACAAGTTCAGATCTTCAAGTTATAATTTGCAATAATAATTAGAAGCTATCAATTTTAAGTTCTGTATTTGACAATTACAAGTTCAGATCTTCAAGTAATAATTTGCAATAATAATTTGTATTTAACAATTCGAAGTTCTGTATTTGACTATTACAAGTTCAGATCTTCAAATTATTATTTGCAATCCTAGTTTGAATTTAACAATTCGAAGTTCTGTATTTACCTACTACAAGTTCAGATCTTCAAGTTATAATTTGAAATAATAATTTATATTTATCAAATCTAAGTTCTGTAATTCACTATTACAAGTTCAGATCTTCAAGTAATAATTTGCAATAATAATTAGAAGCTATCAATTTTAAGTTCTGTATTTGACAATTACAAGTTCAGATCTTCAAGAAATAATTCGCAAATAATAATTTGTATTTAACAATTCGAAGTTTTGTATTTGACTATTACAAGTTCAGATCTTCAATTTATTATTTGCAACCTTAGTTTGAATTTAACAATTCGAAGTTCTGTATTTGACTATTACAAGTCCAGATCTTCAAATTATTATTTACAATCTTAGTTTGTATTTAACAATTCGTAGTTCTGTATTTACCTACTACAAGTTCAGATCTTTAAGTTATAATTTGCAATAATAATTAGAAGCTATCAATTTTAAGTTCTGTAGTTGACAATTACAAGTTCATATCTTCAAGTTATAATTAGTTAATAATAATTTGTATTTAATAATTCGAAGTTCTGTATTTGACTATTACAAGTTCAGATCTTCAATTTATTATTTGCAGTCTTAGTTTGTATTTAACAATTCGAAATTCTGTATTTACCTACTACAAGTTCAGATCTTCAAGTTATAATTTGCAATAATAATTAGAAGCTATCAATTTTAAGTTCTGTATTTGACAATTACAAGTTCAGATCTTCAAGTTATAATTTGCAATAATAATTTGTATTTAACAATTCGAAGTTCTCTATTAGACTATTACAAGTTCAGATCTTCAAATTATTATTTGCAATCTTAATTTGAATTTAACAATTTGAAGTTCTGTATTTAATTAATACAAGTTAAGATCTTCAAGTTACAATTTGTACTAATAATTTGGATTTAACAATTCGAAGTTCTGTATTTGACTATTACAAGTTTAGATCTTCAAATTATTATTTGCAGTCTTAGTTTGTATTTAACAATTCGAAGTTCTGTATTTACCTACTACAAGTTCAGATCTTCAAGTTATAATTTCCAATAATAATTAGAAGCTATCAATTTTAAGTTCTGTATTTGACAATTACAAGTTCAGATCTTCAAGTAATAATTTGCAATAATAATTTGTATTTAACAATTCGAAGTTCTGTATTTGACTATTACAAGTTCAGATCTTCAAATTATTATTTGCAATCCTAGTTTGAATTTAACAATTTGAAGTTCTGTATTTACCTACTACAAGTTCAGATCTTCAAGTTATAATTTGAAATAATAATTTATATTTTACAAATCTAAGTTCTGTAATTCACTATTACAAGTTCAGATCTTCAAGTTATAATTTGCAATAATAATTAGAAGCTATCAATTTTAAGTTCTGTATTTGACAATTACAAGTTCAGATCTTCAAGTTATAATTCGCAAATAATAATTTGTATTTAACAATTCGAAGTTTTGTATTTGACTATTACAAGTTCAGATCTTCAATTTATTATTTGCAACCTTAGTTTGAATTTAACAATTCGAAGTTCTGTATTTGACTATTACAAGTCCAGATCTTCAAATTATTATTTACAATCTTAGTTTGTATTTAACAATTCGTAGTTCTGTATTTACCTACTACAAGTTCAGATCTTTAAGTTATAATTTGCAATAATAATTAGAAGCTATCAATTTTAAGTTCTGTAGTTGACAATTACAAGTTCATATCTTCAAGTTATAATTAGCAAATAATAATTTGTATTTAATAATTCGAAGTTCTGTATTTGACTATTACAAGTTCAGATCTTCAATTTATTATTTGCAGTCTTAGTTTGTATTTAACAATTCGAAGTTCTGTATTTACCTACTACAAGTTCAGATCTTCAAGTTATAATTTGCAATAATAATTAGAAGCTATCAATTTTAAGTTCTGTATTTGACAATTACAAGTTCAGATCTTCAAGTTATAATTTGCAATAATAATTTGTATTTAACAATTCGAAGTTCTCTATTTGACTATTACAAGTTCAGATCTTCAAATTATTATTTGCAATCTTAATTTGAATTTAACAATTTGAAGTTCTGTATTTAATTAATACAAGTTAAGATCTTCAAGTTATAATTTGTACTAATAATTTGTATTTAACAATTCGAAGTTCTGTATTTGACTATTACAAGTTTAGATCTTCAAATTATTATTTGCAATCTTAATTTGAATTTAACAATTTGAAGTTCTGTATTTAATTATTACAAGTTCAGATCTTCAATTTATTATTTGCAACCTTGGTTTGAATTTAACAATTCGAAGTTCTGTATTTGACTATTACAAGTTCAGATCTTCAATTTATTATTTGCAGTCTTAGTTTGTATTTAACAATTCGAAGTTCTGTATTTACCTACGACAAGTTCAGATCTTCAAGTTATAATTTGCAATAATAATTAGAAGCTATCAATTTTAAGTTCTGTATTTGACAATTACAAGTTGAGATCTTCAAGTTATAATTTGCAATAATAATTTGTATTTAACAATTCGAAGTTCTGTATTTACCTACTACAAGTTCAGATCTTTAAGTTATAATTTGCAATAATAATTAGAAGCTATCAATTTTAAGTTCTGTAGTTGACAATTACAAGTTCATATCTTCAAGTTATAATTAGCAAATAATAATTTGTATTTAATAATTCGAAGTTCTATATTTGACTATTACAAGTTCAGATCTTCAATTTATTATTTGCAACCTTAGTTTGAATTTAACAATTCGAAGTTCTGTATTTACCCACTACAAGTACAGATCTTAAAGTTCTAATTTGCAATCACAATTTGAAGGTATCAATTCTAAGTTCTGTATTTGACAGTTACAAGTTCAGATCTTCAAGTTATAACTTGCAATAATAAACTGTATTTAACAATTCGAAGTTCTGTATTTGACTAGTACAAGTGCAGATCTTCAAATTATTATTTGCAGTCTTAGTTTGTATTTAACAATTCGAAGTTCTGTATTTACCTACTACAAGTTCAGATCTTGAAGTTATAATTTGCAATTATAATTAGAAGCTATCAATTTTAAGTTCTGTATTTGACAATTACAAGTTCAGATCTTCAAGTTATAATTTGCAATAATAAATTGTATTTAATAATTCGAAGTTCTGTATTTGACTATTACAAGTTCAGATCTTCCAATTAATATTTACAATCTTAGTTTGTATTTAACAATTCGAAGTTCTGTTTTTACCTACTACAAGTTCAGATCTTCAAGTTATAATTTGCAATAATAATTAGAAGCTATCAATTTTAAGTTCTGTATTTGACAATTACAAGTTCAGATCTTCAAGTTATAACTTGCAATAATAATTTGTATTTAACAATTCGAAGTTCTGTATTTGACTATTACAAGTTCAGATCTTCAAATTAATGTTTGCAATCCTAGTTTGAATTTAACAATTCGAAGTTCTGTATTTACCTACTACAAGTTCAGATCTTCAAGTTATAATTTGAAATAATAATTTATATTTAACAAATCTAAGTTCTGTAATTCACTATTACAAGTTCAGATCTTCAAGTTATAATTTGCAATAATAATTAGAAGCTATCAATTTTAAGTTCTGTATTTGACAATTGCAAGTTCAGATCTTCAAGTTATAATTTGCACTAATAATTTGTATTTAACAATTCGAAGTTCTGTATTTGACTATTACAAGTTCAGATCTTCAAATTATTATTTGCAATCTTAATTTGAATTTAACAATTTGAAGTTCTGTATTTAATTAATACAAGTTAAGATCTTCAAGTTATAATTTGTACTAAAAATTTGGATTTAACAATTCGAAGTTCTGTATTTGACTATTACAAGTTTAGATCTTCAAATTATTATTTGCAGTCTTAGTTTGTATTTAACAATTCGAAGTTCTGTATTTTCCTACTACAAGTTCAGATCTTCAAGTTATAATTTGCAATAATAATTAGAAGCTATCAATTTTAAGTTCTGTATTTGACAATTACAAGTTCAGATCTTCAAGTTATAATTTGCAATAATAATTTGTATTTAACAATTCGAAGTTCTGTATTTGACTATTACAAGTTCAGATCTTCAAATTATTATTTGCAATCCTAGTTTGAATTTAACAATTCGAAGTTCTGTATTTACCTACTACAAGTTCAGATCTTCAAGTTATAATTTGAAATAATAATTTATATTTTACAAATCTAAGTTCTGTAATTCACTATTACAAGTTCAGATCTTCAAGTTATAATTTGCAATAATAATTAGAAGCTATCAATTTTAAGTTCTGTATTTGACAATTACAAGTTCAGATCTTCAAGTTATAATTCGCAAATAATAATTTGTATTTAACAATTCGAAGTTCTGTATTTGACTATTACAAGTTCAGATCTTCAATTTATTATTTGCAACCTTAGTTTGAATTTAACAATTCGAAGTTCTGTATTTGACTATTACAAGTCCAGATCTTCAAATTATTATTTACAATCTTAGTTTGTATTTAACAATTCGTAGTTCTGTATTTACCTACTACAAGTTCAGATCTTTAAGTTATAATTTGCAATAATAATTAGAAGCTATCAATTTTAAGTTCTGTAGTTGACAATTACAAGTTCATATCTTCAAGTTATAATTAGCAAATAATAATTTGTATTTAATAATTCGAAGTTCTGTATTTGACTATTACAAGTTCAGATCTTCAATTTATTATTTGCAACCTTAGTTTGAATTTAACAATTCGAAGTTCTGTATTTACCCACTACAAGTACAGATCTTCAAGTTCTAATTTGCAATCACAATTTGAAGGTATCAATTCTAAGTTCTGTATTTGACAGTTACAAGTTCAGATCTTCATGTTATAACTTGCAATAATAAATTGTATTTAACAATTCGAAGTTCTGTATTTGACTAGTACAAGTTCAGATCTTCAAATTATTATTTGCAGTCTTAGTTTGTATTTAACAATTCGAAGTTCTGTATTTACCTACTACAAGTTCAGATCTTGAAGTTATAATTTGCAATTATAATTAGAAGCTATCAATTTTAAGTTCTGTATTTGACAATTACAAGTTCAGATCTTCAAGTTATAATTTGCAATAATAAATTGTATTTAATAATTCGAAGTTCTGTATTTGACTATTACAAGTTCAGATCTTCCAATTAATATTTACAATCTTAGTTTGTATTTAACAATTCGAAGTTCTGTTTTTACCTACTACAAGTTCAGATCTTCAAGTTATAATTTGCAATAATAATTAGAAGCTATCAATTTTAAGTTCTGTATTTGACAATTACAAGTTCAGATCTTCAAGTTATAACTTGCAATAATAATTTGTATTTAACAATTCGAAGTTCTGTATTTGACTATTACAAGTTCAGATCTTCAAATTAATGTTTGCAATCCTAGTTTGAATTTAACAATTCGAAGTTCTGTATTTACCTACTACAAGTTCAGATCTTCAAGTTATAATTTGAAATAATAATTTATATTTAACAAATCTAAGTTCTGTAATTCACTATTACAAGTTCAGATCTTCAAGTTATAATTTGCAATAATAATTAGAAGCTATCAATTTTAAGTTCTGTATTTGACAATTACAAGTTCAGATCTTCAAGTTATAATTTGCACTAATAATTTGTATTTAACAATTCGAAGTTCTGTATTTGACTATTACAAGTTCAGATCTTCAATTTATTATTTGCAGTCTTAGTTTGTATTTAACAATTCGAAGTTCTGTATTTACCTACTACAAGTTCAGATCTTCAAGTTATAATTTGCAATAATAATTAGAAGCTATAAATTTTAAGTTCTGTATTTGACAATTACAAGTTAAGATCTTCAAGTTATAATTTGCAATAATGATTTGTATTTAACAATTCGAAGTTCTCTATTTGACTATTACAAGTTCAGATCTTCAAATTATTATTTGCAATCTTAATTTGAATTTAACAATTTGAAGTTCTGTATTTAATTAATACAAGTTAAGATCTTCAAGTTATAATTTGTACTAATAATTTGGATTTAACAATTCGAATTTCTGTATTTGACTATTACAAGTTTAGATCTTCAAATTATTATTTGCAGTCTTAGTTTGTATTTAACAATTCGAAGTTGTGTATTTACCTACTACAAGTTCAGATCTACAAGTTATAATTTGCAATAATAATTAGAAGCTATCAATTTTAAGTTCTGTATTTGACAATTACAAGTTCAGATCTTCAAGTAATAATTTGCAATAATAATTTGTATTTAACAATTCGAAGTTCTGTATTTGACTATTACAAGTTCAGATCTTCAAATTATTATTTGCAATCCTAGTTTGAATTTAACAATTTGAAGTTCTGTATTTACCTACTACAAGTTCAGATCTTCAAGTTATAATTTGAAATAATAATTTATATTTTACAAATCTAAGTTCTGTAATTCACTATTACAAGTTCAGATCTTCAAGTTATAATTTGCAATAATAATTAGAAGCTATCAATTTTAAGTTCTGTATTTGACAATTACAAGTTCAGATCTTCAAGTTATAATTCGCAAATAATAATTTGTATTTAACAATTCGAAGTTTTGTATTTGACTATTACAAGTTCAGATCTTCAATTTATTATTTGCAACCTTAGTTTGAATTTAACAATTCGAAGTTCTGTATTTGACTATTACAAGTCCAGATCTTCAAATTATTACTTACAATCTTAGTTTGTATTTAACAATTCCTAGTTCTGTATTTACCTACTACAAGTTCAGATCTTTAAGTTATAATTTGCAATAATAATTAGAAGCTATCAATTTTAAGTTCTGTAGTTGACAATTACAAGTTCATATCTTCAAGTTATAATTAGCAAATAATAATTTGTATTTAATAATTCGAAGTTCTGTATTTGACTATTACAAGTTCAGATCTTCAATTTATTATTTGCAGTCTTAGTTTGTATTTAACAATTCGAAGTTCTGTATTTACCTACTACAAGTTCAGATCTTCAAGTTATAATTTGCAATAATAATTAGAAGCTATCAATTTTAAGTTCTGTATTTGACAATTACAAGTTCAGATCTTCAAGTTATAATTTGCAATAATAATTTGTATTTAACAATTCGAAGTTCTCTATTTGACTATTACAAGTTCACATCTTCAAATTATTATTTGCAATCTTAATTTGAATTTAACAATTTGAAGTTCTGTATTTAATTAATACAAGTTAAGATCTTCAAGTTATAATTTGTACTAATAATTTGGATTTAACAATTCGAAGTTCTGTATTTGACTATTACAAGTTTAGATCTTCAAATTATTATTTGCAGTCTTAGTTTGTATTTAACAATTCGAAGTTCTGTATTTACCTACTACAAGTTCAGATCTTCAAGTTATAATTTGCAATAATAATTAGAAGCTATCAATTTTAAGTTCTGTATTTGACCATTACAAGTTCAGATCTTCAAGTTATAATTTGCAATAATAATTTGTATTTAACAATTCGAAGTTCTGTATTTGACTATTACAAGTTCAGATCTTCAAATTATTATTTGCAATCCTAGTTTGAATTTAACAATTCGAAGTTCTGTATTTACCTACTACAAGTTCAGATCTTCAAGTTATAATTTGAAATAATAATTTATATTTTACAAATCTAAGTTCTGTAATTCACTATTACAAGTTCAGATCTTCAAGTTATAATTTGCAATAATAATTAGAAGCTATCAATTTTAAGTTCTGTATTTGACAATTACAAGTTCAGATCTTCAAGTTATAATTCGCAAATAATAATTTGTATTTAACAATTCGAAGTTTTGTATTTGACTATTACAAGTTCAGATCTTCAATTTATTATTTGCAACCTTAGTTTGAATTTAACAATTCGAAGTTCTGTATTTAATTAATACAAGTTAAGATCTTCAAGTTATAATTTGTACTAATAATTTGGATTTAACAATTCGAAGTTCTGTATTTGACTATTACAAGTTTAGATCTTCAAATTATTATTTGCAGTCTTAGTTTGTATTTAACAATTCGAAGTTCTGTATTTACCTACTACAAGTTCAGATCTTCAAGTTATAATTTGCAATAATAATTAGAAGCTATCAATTTTAAGTTCTGTATTTGCCAATTACAAGTTCAGATCTTCAAGTAATAATTTGCAATAATAATTTGTATTTAACAATTCGAAGTTCAGTATTTGACTATTACAAGTTCAGATCTTCAAATTATTATTTGCAATCCTAGTTTGAATTTAACAATTCGAAGTTCTGTATTTACCTACTACAAGTTCAGATCTTCAAGTTATAATTTGAAATAATAATTTATATTTTACAAATCTAAGTTCTGTAATTCACTATTACAAGTTCAGATCTTCAAGTTATAATTTGCAATAATAATTAGAAGCTATCAATTTTAAGTTCTGTATTTGACAATTACAAGTTCAGATCTTCAAGTCATAATTCGCAAATAATAATTTGTATTTAACAATTCGAAGTTCTGTATTTGACTATTACAAGTCCAGATCTTCAAATTATTATTTACAATCTTAGTTTGTATTTAACAATTCGTAGTTCTGTATTTACCTACTACAAGTTCAGATCTTTAAGTTATAATTTGCAATAATAATTAGAAGCTATCAATTTTAAGTTCTGTAGTTGACATTTACAAGTTCATATCTTCAAGTTATAATTAGCAAATAATAATTTGTATTTAATAATTCGAAGTTCTGTATTTGACAGTTACAAGTTCAGATCTTCAAGTTATAACTTGCAATAATAAATTGTATTTAACAATTCGAAGTTCTGTATTTGACTAGTACAAGTTCAGATCTTCAAATTATTATTTGCAGTCTTAGTTTGTATTTAACAATTCGAAGTTCTGTATTTACCTACTACAAGTTCAGATCTTGAAGTTATAATTTGCAATTATAATTAGAAGCTATCAATTTTAAGTTCTGTATTTGACAATTACAAGTTCAGATCTTCAAGTTATAATTTGCAATAATAAATTGTATTTAATAATTCGAAGTTCTGTATTTGACTATTACAAGTTCAGATCTTCCAATTAATATTTACAATCTTAGTTTGTATTTAACAATTCGAAGTTCTGTTTTTACCTACTACAAGTTCAGATCTTCAAGTTATAATTTGCAATAATAATTAGAAGCTATCAATTTTAAGTTCTGTATTTGACAATTACAAGTTCAGATCTTCAAGTTATAACTTGCAATAATAATTTGTATTTAACAATTCGAAGTTCTGTATTTGACTATTACAAGTTCAGATCTTCAAATTAATGTTTGCAATCCTAGTTTGAATTTAACAATTCGAAGTTCTGTATTTACCTACTACAAGTTCAGATCTTCAAGTTATAATTTGAAATAATAATTTATATTTAACAAATCTAAGTTCTGTAATTCACTATTACAAGTTCAGATCTTCAAGTTATAATTTGCAATAATAATTAGAAGCTATCAATTTTAAGTTCTGTATTTGACAATTACAAGTTCAGATCTTCAAGTTATAATTTGCACTAATAATTTGTATTTAACAATTCGAAGTTCTGTATTTGACTATTACAAGTTCAGATCTTCAATTTATTATTTGCAGTCTTAGTTTGTATTTAACAATTCGAAGTTCTGTATTTACCTACTACAAGTTCAGATCTTCAAGTTATAATTTGCAATAATAATTAGAAGCTATCAATTTTAAGTTCTGTATTTGACAATTACAAGTTAAGATCTTCAAGTTATAATTTGCAATAATGATTTGTATTTAACAATTCGAAGTTCTCTTTTTGACTATTACAAGTTCAGATCTTCAAATTATTATTTGCAATCTTAATTTGAATTTAACAATTTGAAGTTCTGTATTTAATTAATACAAGTTAAGATCTTCAAGTTATAATTTGTACTAATAATTTGGATTTAACAATTCGAATTTCTGTATTTGACTATTACAAGTTTAGATCTTCAAATTATTATTTGCAGTCTTAGTTTGTATTTAACAATTCGAAGTTGTGTATTTACCTACTACAAGTTCAGATCTACAAGTTATAATTTGCAATAATAATTAGAAGCTATCAATTTTAAGTTCTGTATTTGACAATTACAAGTTCAGATCTTCAAGTAATAATTTGCAATAATAATTTGTATTTAACAATTCGAAGTTCTGTATTTGACTATTACAAGTTCAGATCTTCAAATTATTATTTGCAATCCTAGTTTGAATTTAACAATTTGAAGTTCTGTATTTACCTACTACAAGTTCAGATCTTCAAGTTATAATTTGAAATAATAATTTATATTTTACAAATCTAAGTTCTGTAATTCACTATTACAAGTTCAGATCTTCAAGTTATAATTTGCAATAATAATTAGAAGCTATCAATTTTAAGTTCTGTATTTGACAATTACAAGTTCAGATCTTCAAGTTATAATTCGCAAATAATAATTTGTATTTAACAATTCGAAGTTTTGTATTTGACTATTACAAGTTCAGATCTTCAATTTATTATTTGCAACCTTAGTTTGAATTTAACAATTCGAAGTTCTGTATTTGACTATTACAAGTCCAGATCTTCAAATTATTACTTACAATCTTAGTTTGTATTTAACAATTCCTAGTTCTGTATTTACCTACTACAAGTTCAGATCTTTAAGTTATAATTTGCAATAATAATTAGAAGCTATCAATTTTAAGTTCTGTAGTTGACAATTACAAGTTCATATCTTCAAGTTATAATTAGCAAATAATAGTTTGTATTTAATAATTCGAAGTTCTGTATTTGACTATTACAAGTTCAGATGTTCAATTTATTATTTGCAGTCTTAGTTTGTATTTAACAATTCGAAGTTCTGTATTTACCTACTACAAGTTCAGATCTTCAAGTTATAATTTGCAATAATAATTAGAAGCTATCAATTTTAAGTTCTGTATTTGACAATTACAAGTTCAGATCTTCAAGTTATAAGTTGCAATAATAATTTGTATTTAACAATTCGAAGTTCTCTATTTGACTATTACAAGTTCACATCTTCAAATTATTATTTGCAATCTTAATTTGAATTTAACAATTTGAAGTTCTGTATTTTATTAATACAAGTTAAGATCTTCAAGTTATAATTTGTACTAATAATTTGGATTTAACAATTCGAAGTTCTGTATTTGACTATTACAAGTTTAGATCTTCAAATTATTATTTGCAGTCTTAGTTTGTATTTAACAATTCGAAGTTCTGTATTTACCTACTACAAGTTCAGATCTTCAAGTTATAATTTGCAATAATAATTAGAAGCTATCAATTTTAAGTTCTGTATTTGACCATTACAAGTTCAGATCTTCAAGTTATAATTTGCAATAATAATTTGTATTTAACAATTCGAAGTTCTGTATTTGACTATTACAAGTTCAGATCTTCAAATTATTATTTGCAATCCTAGTTTGAATTTAACAATTCGAAGTTCTGTATTTACCTACTACAAGTTCAGATCTTCAAGTTATAATTTGAAATAATAATTTATATTTTACAAATCTAAGTTCTGTAATTCACTATTACAAGTTCAGATCTTCAAGTTATAATTTGCAATAATAATTAGAAGCTATCAATTTTAAGTTCTGTATTTGACAATTACAAGTTCAGATCTTCAAGTTATAATTCGCAAATAATAATTTGTATTTAACAATTCGAAGTTTTGTATTTGACTATTACAAGTTCAGATCTTCAATTTATTATTTGCAACCTTAGTTTGAATTTAACAATTCGAAGTTCTGTATTTAATTAATACAAGTTAAGATCTTCAAGTTATAATTTGTACTAATAATTTGGATTTAACAATTCGAAGTTCTGTATTTGACTATTACAAGTTTAGATCTTCAAATTATTATTTGCAGTCTTAGTTTGTATTTAACAATTCGAAGTTCTGTATTTACCTACTACAAGTTCAGATCTTCAAGTTATAATTTGCAATAATAATTAGAAGCTATCAATTTTAAGTTCTGTATTTGCCAATTACAAGTTCAGATCTTCAAGTAATAATTTGTAATAATAATTTGTATTTAACAATTCGAAGTTCAGTATTTGACTATTACAAGTTCAGATCTTCAAATTATTATTTGCAATCCTAGTTTGAATTTAACAATTCGAAGTTCTGTATTTACCTACTACAAGTTCAGATCTTCAAGTTATAATTTGAAATAATAATTTATATTTTACAAATCTAAGTTCTGTAATTCACTATTACAAGTTCAGATCTTCAAGTTATAATTTGCAATAATAATTAGAAGCTATCAATTTTAAGTTCTGTATTTGACAATTACAAGTTCAGATCTTCAAGTTATAATTCGCAAATAATAATTTGTATTTAACAATTCGAAGTTCTGTATTTGACTATTACAAGTCCAGATCTTCAAATTATTATTTACAATCTTAGTTTGTATTTAACAATTCGTAGTTCTGTATTTACCTACTACAAGTTCAGATCTTTAAGTTATAATTTGCAATAATAATTAGAAGCTATCAATTTTAAGTTCTGTAGTTGACATTTACAAGTTCATATCTTCAAGTTATAATTAGCAAATAATAATTTGTATTTAATAATTCGAAGTTCTGTATTTGACAGTTACAAGTTCAGATCTTCAAGTTATAACTTGCAATAATAAATTGTATTTAACAATTCGAAGTTCTGTATTTGACTAGTACAAGTTCAGATCTTCAAATTATTATTTGCAGTCTTAGTTTGTATTTAACAATTCGAAGTTCTGTATTTACCTACTACAAGTTCAGATCTTGAAGTTATAATTTGCAATTATAATTAGAAGCTATCAATTTTAAGTTCTGTATTTGACAATTACAAGTTCAGATCTTCAAGTTATAATTTGCAATAATAATTTGTATTTAACAATTCGAAGTTCTGTATTTGACTATTACAAGTTCAGATCTTCCAATTAATATTTACAATCTTAGTTTGTATTTAACAATTTGAAGTTCTGTATTTACCTACTACAAGTTCAGATCTTCAAGTTATAATTTGCAATAATAATTAGAAGCTATCAATTTTAAGTTCTGTATTTGACAATTACAAGTTCAGATCTTCAAGTTATAACTTGCAATAATAATTTGTATTTAACAATTCGAAGTTCTGTATTTGACTATTACAAGTTCAGATCTTCAAATTAATATTTGCAATCCTAGTTTGAATTTAACAATTCGAAGTTCTGTATTTACCTACTACAAGTTCAGATCTTCAAGTTATAATTTGAAATAATAATTTATATTTAACAAATCTAAGTTCTGTAATTCACTATTACAAGTTCAGATCTTCAAGTTATAATTTGCAATCACAATTTGAAGGTATCAATTCTAAGTTCTGTATTTGACAGTTACAAGTTCAGATCTTCAAGTTATAACTTGAAATAATAATTAGTATTTAACAAATCTAAGTTCTGTAATTCACTATTACTAGTTCAGATCTTCAAGTTATAATTTGCAATAATAATTAGAACTATCAATTTTAAGTTCTGTATTTGACAATTACAAGTTCAGATCTTCAAGTTATAATTTGCAATAATAATTTTTATTTAACAATTCGAAGTTCTATATTTGACTATTACAAGTTTAGATCTTCAAATTATTATTTGCAGTCTTAGTTTGTATTTAACAATTCGAAGTTCTGTATTTACCTACTACAAGTTCAGATCTTCAAGTTATAATTTGCAATAATAATTAGAAGCTATCAATTTTAAGTTCTGTATTTGCCAATTACAAGTTCAGATCTTCAAGTAATAATTTGCAATAATAATTTGTATTTAACAATTCGAAGTTCAGTATTTGACTATTACAAGTTCAGATCTTCAAATTATTATTTGCAATCCTAGTTTGAATTTAGCAATTCGAAGTTCTGTATTTACCTACTACAAGTTCAGATCTTCAAGTTATAATTTGAAATAATAATTTATATTTTACAAATCTAAGTTCTGTAATTCACTATTACAAGTTCAGATCTTCAAGTTATAATTTGCAATAATAATTAGAAGCTATCAATTTTAAGTTCTGTATTTGACAATTACAAGTTCAGATCTTCAAGTTATAATTCGCAAATAATAATTTGTATTTAACAATTCGAAGTTCTGTATTTGACTATTACAAGTCCAGATCTTCAAATTATTATTTACAATCTTAGTTTGTATTTAACAATTCGTAGTTCTGTATTTACCTACTACAAGTTCAGATCTTTAAGTTATAATTTGCAATAATAATTAGAAGCTATCAATTTTAAGTTCTGTAGTTGACATTTACAAGTTCATATCTTCAAGTTATAATTAGCAAATAATAATTTGTATTTAATAATTCGAAGTTCTGTATTTGACTATTACAAGTTCAGATCTTCAATTTATTAATTAGAAGCTATCAATTTTAAGTGCTGTATTTGACAATTACTAGTTCAGATCTTCAAGTTATAATTTGCACTAATAATTTGTATTTAACAATTAGAAGTTCTGTATTTACCTATTACAGGTTCAGATCTTCAAGTTATAATTTGCAATCACAATTTGTATTTAACAATGCTAAGTTGCGTATTTGTCTATTACAAGTTCAGATCTTCAAATTATAATTTGCAATAATAATTAGAAGCTATCAATTTTAAGTTCTGTATTTGACAATTACAAGTTCAGATCTTCAAGTTATTATTTGCAATAATAATTAGAAGCGATCAATTTTAAGTTCTGTATTTGACAATTACAAGTTCAGATCTTCAAGTTATAATTTACAATAATAATTAGAAGCTATCAATTTTAAGTTCTGTATTTGACAATTACAAGGTCAGGTCTTCAAGTTATAATTTGCACTAATAATTTGTATTTAACAATTAGAAGTTCTGTATTTGACAATTACAAGTTCAGATCTTCAAGTTATAATTTCCAATAATAATTAGAAGCTATCAATTTTAAGTTCTGTATTTGACAATTACAAGTTCAGATCTCCAAGTTATAATTTGAAATAATAATTAGAAGCTATCAATTTTAAGTTCTGTATTTGACAATTACAAGTTCAGATCTTCAAGTTATAATTTGCAATAATAATTAGAAGCTATCAATTTTAAGTGCTGTATTTGACAATTACTAGTTCAGATCTTCAAGTAATAATTTGCACTAATAATTTGTATTTAACAATTAGAAGTTCTGTATTTGACAATTACTAGTGCAGATCTTCAAGTTATAATTTGAAATAATAATTTGAATTTAACAAATCTAAGTTCTGTAATGCACTATTACAAGTTCAGATCTTCATGTTATAATTTACAATAATAAATAGAATCTATCAATTTTAAGTTCTGTATTTGACAATTACAAGTTCAGATCTTCAAGTTATAATTTGCACTAATAATTTGTATTTAACAATTAGAAGTTCTGTATTTGACAATTACAAGTTCAGATCTTCAAGTTATAATTTGCAATAATAATTAGAAGCTATCAATTTTAAGTTCTGTATTTGACAATTACAAGTTAAGATCTTCAAGTTATAATTTGAAATAATAATTAGAAGCTATCAATTTTAAGTTCTGTATTTGACAATTACAAGTTCAGATCTTCAAGTTATAATTTGCAATAATAATTAGAAGCTATCAATTTTAAGTTCTGTATTTGACAATTACTAGTTCAGATCTTCAAGTTATAATTTGCACTAATAATTTGTATTTAACAATTAGAAGTTCTGTATTTGACTATTACAAGTTCAGATCTTCAAGTTATAATTTGCAATAATAATTAGAAGCTATCAATTTTAAGTTCTGTATTTGACAATTACAAGTTCAGATCTTCAAGTTATAATTTGAAATAATAATTAGAAGCTATCAATTTTAAGTTCTGTATTTGACAATTACAAGTTCAGATCTTCAAGTTATAATTTGCAATAATAATTAGAAGCTCTCTATTTTAAGTTCTGTATTTGACAATTACAAGTTCAGATCTTCAAGTTATAATTTACAATAATAATTAGAAGCTATCAATTTTAAGTTCTGTATTTGACAATTAAAAGTTCAGATCTTCAAGTTATAATTTGCAATAATAATTAGAAGCTATCAATTTTAAGTTCTGTATTTGACAATTACTAGTTCAGATCTTCAAGTTATAATTTGAAATAATAATTTGTATTTAACAATTCGAAGTTCTGTAATTCACTATTACAAGTTCAGATCTTCAAGTTATAATTTACAATAATAATTAGAAGCTATCAATTATAAGTTCTGTATTTGACAATTACAAGGTCAGATCTTCAAGTTATAATTTGCACTAATAATTTGTATTTAACAATTAGAAGTTCTGTATTTGACAATTACAAGTTCAGATCTTCAAGTTATAATTTGCAATAATAATTAGAAGCTATCAATTTTAAGTTCTGTATTTGACAATTACAAGTTCAGATCTCCAAGTTATAATTTGAAATAATAATTTGAATTTAACAAATCTAAGTTCTGTAATTCACTAGTACAAGTTCAGATCTTCAAGTTATAATTTGCAATAATAATTAGAAGCTATCAATTTTAAGTTCTGTATTTGACAATTACTAGTTCAGATCTTCAAGTTATAATTTGAAATAATAATTTGAATTTAACAAATCTAAGTTCTGTATTTCACTATTACAACTTCAGATCTTCAAGTTATAATTTCCAATAATAATTAGAAGCTATCAATTTTAAGTTCTGTATTTGACAATTACAAGTTCAGATCTCCAAGTTATAATTTGAAATAATAATTAGAAGCTATCAATTTTAAGTTCTGTATTTGACAATTACAAGTTCAGATCTTCAAGTTATAATTTGCAATAATAATTAGAAGCTATCAATTTTAAGTGCTGTATTTGACAATTACTAGTTCAGATCTTCAAGTAATAATTTGCACTAATAATTTGTATTTAACAATTAGAAGTTCTGTATTTGACAATTACTAGTGCAGATCTTCAAGTTATAATTTGAAATAATAATTTGAATTTAACAAATCTAAGTTCTGTAATGCACTATTACAAGTTCAGATCTTCATGTTATAATTTACAATAATAAATAGAATCTATCAATTTTAAGTTCTGTATTTGACAATTACAAGTTCAGATCTTCAAGTTATAATTTGCACTAATAATTTGTATTTAACAATTAGAAGTTCTGTATTTGACAATTACAAGTTCAGATCTTCAAGTTATAATTTGCAATAATAATTAGAAGCTATCAATTTTAAGTTCTGTATTTGACAATTACAAGTTAAGATCTTCAAGTTATAATTTGAAATAATAATTAGAAGCTATCAATTTTAAGTTCTGTATTTGACAATTACAAGTTCAGATCTTCAAGTTATAATTTGCAATAATAATTAGAAGCTATCAATTTTAAGTTCTGTATTTGACAATTACTAGTTCAGATCTTCAAGTTATAATTTGCACTAATAATTTGTATTTAACAATTAGAAGTTCTGTATTTGACTATTACAAGTTCAGATCTTCAAGTTATAATTTGCAATAATAATTAGAAGCTATCAATTTTAAATTCTGTATTTGACAATTACAAGTTCAGATCTTCAAGTTATAATTTGAAATAATAATTAGAAGCTATCAATTTTAAGTTCTGTATTTGACAATTACAAGTTCAGATCTTCAAGTTATAATTTGCAATAATAATTAGAAGCTCTCTATTTTAAGTTCTGTATTTGACAATTACAAGTTCAGATCTTCAAGTTATAATTTACAATAATAATTAGAAGCTATCAATTTTAAGTTCTGTATTTGACAATTAAAAGTTCAGATCTTCAAGTTATAATTTGCAATAATAATTAGAAGCTATCAATTTTAAGTTCTGTATTTGACAATTACTAGTTCAGATCTTCAAGTTATAATTTGAAATAATAATTTGAATTTAACAAATCTAAGTTCTGTAATTCACTATTACAAGTTCAGATCTTCAAGTTATAATTTACAATAATAATTAGAAGCTATCAATTTTAAGTTCTGTATTTGACAATTACAAGGTCAGATCTTCAAGTTATAATTTGCACTAATAATTTGTATTTAACAATTAGAAGTTCTGTATTTGACAATTACAAGTTCAGATCTTCAAGTTATAATTTGCAATAATAATTAGAAGCTATCAATTTTAAGTTCTGTATTTGACAATTACAAGTTCAGATCTCCAAGTTATAATTTGAAATAATAATTTGAATTTAACAAATCTAAGTTCTGTAATTCACTAGTACAAGTTCAGATCTTCAAGTTATAATTTACAATAATAATTAGAAGCTATCAATTTTAAGTTCTGTATTTGACAATTACAAGGTCAGATCTTCAAGTTATAATTTGCACTAATAATTTGTATTTAACAATTAGAAGTTCTGTATTTGACAATTACAAGTTCAGATCTTCAAGTTATAATTTGCAATAATAATTAGAAGCTATCAATTTTAAGTTCTGTATTTGACAATTACAAGTTCAGATCTCCAAGTTATAATTTGAAATAATAATTTGAATTTAACAAATCTAAGTTCTGTAATTCACTAGTACAAGTTCAGATCTTCAAGTTATAATTTGCAATAATAATTAGAAGCTATCAATTTTAAGTTCTGTATTTGACAATTACTAGTTCAGATCTTCAAGTTATAATTTGAAATAATAATTTGAATTTAACAAATCTAAGTTCTGTATTTCACTATTACAACTTCAGATCTTCAAGTTATAATTTACAATAATAATTAGAAGCTATCAATTTTAAGTTCTGTATTTGACAATTACAAGTTCAGATCTCCAAGTTATAATTTGAAATAATAATTAGAAGCTATCAATTTTAAGTTCTGTATTTGACAATTACAAGTTCAGATCTTCAAGTTATAATTTGCAATAATAATTAGAAGCTATCAATTTTAAGTGCTGTATTTGACAATTACTAGTTCTGATCTTCAAGTAATAATTTTACACTAATAATTTGTATTTAACAATTAGAAGTTCTGTATTTGACAATTACACGTTCAGATCTTCAAGTTATAATTTGCAATAATAATTAGAAGCTATCAATTTTAAGTTCTGTATTTGACAATTACAAGGTCAGATCTTCAAGTTATAATTTGCACTAATAATTTGTATTTAACAATTAGAAGTTCTGTATTTGACAATTACAAGTTAGGATCTTCAAGTTATAATTTGCAATAATAATTAGAAGCTATCAATTTTAAGTTCTGTATTTGACAATTACAAGTTCAGATCTGCAAGTTATAATTTGAAATAATAATTTGAATTTAACAAATCTAAGTTCTGTAATTCACTAGTACAAGTTCAGATCTTCAAGTTATAATTTGCAATAATAATTGAAGCTATCAATTTTAAGTTCTGTATTTGACAATTACAAGTTCAGATCTTCAAGTTATAACTTGCAATAATAAATTGTATTTAACAATTCGAAGTTCTGTATTTGACTAGTACAAGTTCAGATCTTCAAATTATTATTTGCAGTCTTAGTTTGTATTTAACAATTCGAAGTTCTGTATTTACCTACTACAAGTTCAGATCTTGAAGTTATAATTTGCAATTATAATTAGAAGCTATCAATTTTAAGTTCTGTATTTGACAATTACAAGTTCAGATCTTCAAGTTATAATTTGCAATAATAATTTGTATTTAACAATTCGAAGTTCTGTATTTGATTATTACAAGTTCAGATCTTCCAATTAATATTTACAATCTTAGTTTGTATTTAACAATTCGAAGTTCTGTATTTACCTACTACAAGTTCAGATCTTCAAGTTATAATTTGCAATACTAATTAGAAGCTATCAATTTTAAGTTCTGTATTTGACAATTACAAGTTCAGATCTTATAGTTATAACTTGCAATAATAATTTGTATTTAACAATTCGAAGTTCTGTATTTGACTATTACAAGTTTAGATCTTCAAATTATTATTTGCAGTCTTAGTTTGTATTTAACAATTCGAAGTTCTGTATTTACCTACTACAAGTTCAGATCTTCAAGTTATAATTTGCAATAATAATTAGAAGCTATCAATTTTAAGTGCTGTATTTGACAATTACTAGTTCAGATCTTCAAGTAATAATTTGCACTAATAATTTGTATTTAACAATTAGAAGTTCTGTATTTGACAATTACTAGTGCAGATCTTCAAGTTATAATTTGAAATAATAATTTGAATTTAACAAATCTAAGTTCTGTAATGCACTATTACAAGTTCAGATCTTCATGTTATAATTTACAATAATAAATAGAATCTATCAATTTTAAGTTCTGTATTTGACAATTACAAGTTCAGATCTTCAAGTTATAATTTGCACTAATAATTTGTATTTAACAATTAGAAGTTCTGTATTTGACAATTACAAGTTCAGATCTTCAAGTTATAATTTGCAATAATAATTAGAAGCTATCAATTTTAAGTTCTGTATTTGACAATTACAAGTTAAGATCTTCAAGTTATAATTTGAAATAATAATTAGAAGCTATCAATTTTAAGTTCTGTATTTGACAATTACAAGTTCAGATCTTCAAGTTATAATTTGCAATAATAATTAGAAGCTATCAATTTTAAGTTCTGTATTTGACAATTACTAGTTCAGATCTTCAAGTTATAATTTGCACTAATAATTTGTATTTAACAATTAGAAGTTCTGTATTTGACTATTACAAGTTCAGATCTTCAAGTTATAATTTGCAATAATAATTAGAAGCTATCAATTTTAAATTCTGTATTTGACAATTACAAGTTCAGATCTTCAAGTTATAATTTGAAATAATAATTAGAAGCTATCAATTTTAAGTTCTGTATTTGACAATTACAAGTTCAGATCTTCAAGTTATAATTTGCAATAATAATTAGAAGCTCTCTATTTTAAGTTCTGTATTTGACAATTACAAGTTCAGATCTTCAAGTTATAATTTACAATAATAATTAGAAGCTATCAATTTTAAGTTCTGTATTTGACAATTAAAAGTTCAGATCTTCAAGTTATAATTTGCAATAATAATTAGAAGCTATCAATTTTAAGTTCTGTATTTGACAATTACTAGTTCAGATCTTCAAGTTATAATTTGAAATAATAATTTGAATTTAACAAATCTAAGTTCTGTAATTCACTATTACAAGTTCAGATCTTCAAGTTATAATTTACAATAATAATTAGAAGCTATCAATTTTAAGTTCTGTATTTGACAATTACAAGGTCAGATCTTCAAGTTATAATTTGCACTAATAATTTGTATTTAACAATTAGAAGTTCTGTATTTGACAATTACAAGTTCAGATCTTCAAGTTATAATTTGCAATAATAATTAGAAGCTATCAATTTTAAGTTCTGTATTTGACAATTACAAGTTCAGATCTCCAAGTTATAATTTGAAATAATAATTTGAATTTAACAAATCTAAGTTCTGTAATTCACTAGTACAAGTTCAGATCTTCAAGTTATAATTTACAATAATAATTAGAAGCTATCAATTTTAAGTTCTGTATTTGACAATTACAAGGTCAGATCTTCAAGTTATAATTTGCACTAATAATTTGTATTTAACAATTAGAAGTTCTGTATTTGACAATTACAAGTTCAGATCTTCAAGTTATAATTTGCAATAATAATTAGAAGCTATCAATTTTAAGTTCTGTATTTGACAATTACAAGTTCAGATCTCCAAGTTATAATTTGAAATAATAATTTGAATTTAACAAATCTAAGTTCTGTAATTCACTAGTACAAGTTCAGATCTTCAAGTTATAATTTACAATAATAATTAGAAGCTATCAATTTTAAGTTCTGTATTTGACAATTACAAGGTCAGATCTTCAAGTTATAATTTGCACTAATAATTTGTATTTAACAATTAGAAGTTCTGTATTTGACAATTACAAGTTCAGATCTTCAAGTTATAATTTGCAATAATAATTAGAAGCTATCAATTTTAAGTTCTGTATTTGACAATTACAAGTTCAGATCTCCAAGTTATAATTTGAAATAATAATTTGAATTTAACAAATCTAAGTTCTGTATTTCACTATTACAACTTCAGATCTTCAAGTTATAATTTACAATAATAATTAGAAGCTATCAATTTTAAGTTCTGTATTTGACAATTACAAGTTCAGATCTCCAAGTTATAATTTGAAATAATAATTAGAAGCTATCAATTTTAAGTTCTGTATTTGACAATTACAAGTTCAGATCTTCAAGTTATAATTTGCAATAATAATTAGAAGCTATCAATTTTAAGTGCTGTATTTGACAATTACTAGTTCTGATCTTCAAGTAATAATTTTACACTAATAATTTGTATTTAACAATTAGAAGTTCTGTATTTGACAATTACACGTTCAGATCTTCAAGTTATAATTTGCAATAATAATTAGAAGCTATCAATTTTAAGTTCTGTATTTGACAATTACAAGGTCAGATCTTCAAGTTATAATTTGCACTAATAATTTGTATTTAACAATTAGAAGTTCTGTATTTGACAATTACAAGTTAGGATCTTCAAGTTATAATTTGCAATAATAATTAGAAGCTATCAATTTTAAGTTCTGTATTTGACAATTACAAGTTCAGATCTGCAAGTTATAATTTGAAATAATAATTTGAATTTAACAAATCTAAGTTCTGTAATTCACTAGTACAAGTTCAGATCTTCAAGTTATAATTTGCAATAATAATTGAAGCTATCAATTTTAAGTTCTGTATTTGACAATTACAAGTTCAGATCTTCAAGTTATAACTTGCAATAATAAATTGTATTTAACAATTCGAAGTTCTGTATTTGACTAGTACAAGTTCAGATCTTCAAATTATTATTTGCAGTCTTAGTTTGTATTTAACAATTCGAAGTTCTGTATTTACCTACTACAAGTTCAGATCTTGAAGTTATAATTTGCAATTATAATTAGAAGCTATCAATTTTAAGTTCTGTATTTGACAATTACAAGTTCAGATCTTCAAGTTATAATTTGCAATAATAATTTGTATTTAACAATTCGAAGTTCTGTATTTGATTATTACAAGTTCAGATCTTCCAATTAATATTTACAATCTTAGTTTGTATTTAACAATTCGAAGTTCTGTATTTACCTACTACAAGTTCAGATCTTCAAGTTATAATTTGCAATACTAATTAGAAGCTATCAATTTTAAGTTCTGTATTTGACAATTACAAGTTCAGATCTTATAGTTATAACTTGCAATAATAATTTGTATTTAACAATTCGAAGTTCTGTATTTGACTATTACAAGTTTAGATCTTCAAATTATTATTTGCAGTCTTAGTTTGTATTTAACAATTCGAAGTTCTGTATTTACCTACTACAAGTTCAGATCTTCAAGTTATAATTTGCAATAATAATTAGAAGCTATCAATTTTAAGTGCTGTATTTGACAATTACTAGTTCAGATCTTCAAGTAATAATTTGCACTAATAATTTGTATTTAACAATTAGAAGTTCTGTATTTGACAATTACTAGTGCAGATCTTCAAGTTATAATTTGAAATAATAATTTGAATTTAACAAATCTAAGTTCTGTAATGCACTATTACAAGTTCAGATCTTCATGTTATAATTTACAATAATAAATAGAATCTATCAATTTTAAGTTCTGTATTTGACAATTACAAGTTCAGATCTTCAAGTTATAATTTGCACTAATAATTTGTATTTAACAATTAGAAGTTCTGTATTTGACAATTACAAGTTCAGATCTTCAAGTTATAATTTGCAATAATAATTAGAAGCTATCAATTTTAAGTTCTGTATTTGACAATTGCAAGTTAAGATCTTCAAGTTATAATTTGAAATAATAATTAGAAGCTATCAATTTTAAGTTCTGTATTTGACAATTACAAGTTCAGATCTTCAAGTTATAATTTGCAATAATAATTAGAAGCTATCAATTTTAAGTTCTGTATTTGACAATTACTAGTTCAGATCTTCAAGTTATAATTTGCACTAATAATTTGTATTTAACAATTAGAAGTTCTGTATTTGACTATTACAAGTTCAGATCTTCAAGTTATAATTTGCAATAATAATTAGAAGCTATCAATTTTAAATTCTGTATTTGACAATTACAAGTTCAGATCTTCAAGTTATAATTTGAAATAATAATTAGAAGCTATCAATTTTAAGTTCTGTATTTGACAATTACAAGTTCAGATCTTCAAGTTATAATTTGAAATAATAATTAGAAGCTCTCTATTTTAAGTTCTGTATTTGACAATTAAAAGTTCAGATCTTCAAGTTATAATTTGCAATAATAATTAGAAGCTATCAATTTTAAGTTCTGTATTTGACAATTACTAGTTCAGATCTTCAAGTTATAATTTGAAATAATAATTTGAATTTAACAAATCTAAGTTCTGTAATTCACTATTACAAGTTCAGATCTTCAAGTTATAATTTACAATAATAATTAGAAGCTATCAATTTTAAGTTCTGTATTTGACAATTACAAGGTCAGATCTTCAAGTTATAATTTGCACTAATAATTTGTATTTAACAATTAGAAGTTCTGTATTTGACAATTACAAGTTCAGATCTTCAAGTTATAATTTGCAATAATAATTAGAAGCTATCAATTTTAAGTTCTGTATTTGACAATTACAAGTTCAGATCTCCAAGTTATAATTTGAAATAATAATTTGAATTTAACAAATCTAAGTTCTGTAATTCACTAGTACAAGTTCAGATCTTCAAGTTATAATTTACAATAATAATTAGAAGCTATCAATTTTAAGTTCTGTATTTGACAATTACAAGGTCAGATCTTCAAGTTATAATTTGCACTAATAATTTGTATTTAACAATTAGAAGTTCTGTATTTGACAATTACAAGTTCAGATCTTCAAGTTATAATTTGCAATAATAATTAGAAGCTATCAATTTTAAGTTCTGTATTTGACAATTACAAGTTCAGATCTCCAAGTTATAATTTGAAATAATAATTTGAATTTAACAAATCTAAGTTCTGTAATTCACTAGTACAAGTTCAGATCTTCAAGTTATAATTTGCAATAATAATTAGAAGCTATCAATTTTAAGTTCTGTATTTGACAATTACTAGTTCAGATCTTCAAGTTATAATTTGAAATAATAATTTGAATTTAACAAATCTAAGTTCTGTATTTCACTATTACAACTTCAGATCTTCAAGTTATAATTTACAATAATAATTAGAAGCTATCAATTTTAAGTTCTGTATTTGACAATTACAAGGTCAGATCTTCAAGTTATAATTTGCACTAATAATTTGTATTTAACAATTAGAAGTTCTGTATTTGACAATTACAAGTTCAGATCTTCAAGTTATAATTTGCAATAATAATTAGAAGCTATCAATTTTAAGTTCTGTATTTGACAATTACAAGTTCAGATCTCCAAGTTATAATTTGAAATAATAATTAGAAGCTATCAATTTTAAGTTCTGTATTTGACAATTACAAGTTCAGATCTTCAAGTTATAATTTGCAATAATAATTAGAAGCTATCAATTTTAAGTGCTGTATTTGACAATTACTAGTTCTGATCTTCAAGTAATAATTTTACACTAATAATTTGTATTTAACAATTAGAAGTTCTGTATTTGACAATTACACGTTCAGATCTTCAAGTTATAATTTGCAATAATAATTAGAAGCTATCAATTTTAAGTTCTGTATTTGACAATTACAAGGTCAGATCTTCAAGTTATAATTTGCACTAATAATTTGTATTTAACAATTAGAAGTTCTGTATTTGACAATTACAAGTTAGGATCTTCAAGTTATAATTTGCAATAATAATTAGAAGCTATCAATTTTAAGTTCTGTATTTGACAATTACAAGTTCAGATCTGCAAGTTATAATTTGAAATAATAATTTGAATTTAACAAATCTAAGTTCTGTAATTCACTAGTACAAGTTCAGATCTTCAAGTTATAATTTGCAATAATAATTGAAGCTATCAATTTTAAGTTCTGTATTTGACAATTACAAGTTCAGATCTTCAAGTTATAACTTGCAATAATAAATTGTATTTAACAATTCGAAGTTCTGTATTTGACTAGTACAAGTTCAGATCTTCAAATTATTATTTGCAGTCTTAGTTTGTATTTAACAATTCGAAGTTCTGTATTTACCTACTACAAGTTCAGATCTTGAAGTTATAATTTGCAATTATAATTAGAAGCTATCAATTTTAAGTTCTGTATTTGACAATTACAAGTTCAGATCTTCAAGTTATAATTTGCAATAATAATTTGTATTTAACAATTCGAAGTTCTGTATTTGATTATTACAAGTTCAGATCTTCCAATTAATATTTACAATCTTAGTTTGTATTTAACAATTCGAAGTTCTGTATTTACCTACTACAAGTTCAGATCTTCAAGTTATAATTTGCAATACTAATTAGAAGCTATCAATTTTAAGTTCTGTATTTGACAATTACAAGTTCAGATCTTATAGTTATAACTTGCAATAATAATTTGTATTTAACAATTCGAAGTTCTGTATTTGACTATTACAAGTTTAGATCTTCAAATTATTATTTGCAGTCTTAGTTTGTATTTAACAATTCGAAGTTCTGTATTTACCTACTACAAGTTCAGATCTTCAAGTTATAATTTGCAATAATAATTAGAAGCTATCAATTTTAAGTGCTGTATTTGATAATTACTAGTTCAGATCTTCAAGTAATAATTTGCACTAATAATTTGTATTTAACAATTAGAAGTTCTGTATTTGACAATTACTAGTGCAGATCTTCAAGTTATAATTTGAAATAATAATTTGAATTTAACAAATCTAAGTTCTGTAATGCACTATTACAAGTTCAGATCTTCATGTTATAATTTACAATAATAAATAGAATCTATCAATTTTAAGTTCTGTATTTGACAATTACAAGTTCAGATCTTCAAGTTATAATTTGCACTAATAATTTGTATTTAACAATTAGAAGTTCTGTATTTGACAATTACAAGTTCAGATCTTCAAGTTATAATTTGCAATAATAATTAGAAGCTATCAATTTTAAGTTCTGTATTTGACAATTACAAGTTCAGATCTTCAAGTTATAACTTGCAATAATAAATTGTATTTAACAATTCGAAGTTCTGTATTTGACTAGTACAAGTTCAGATCTTCAAATTATTATTTGCAGTCTTAGTTTGTATTTAACAATTCGAAGTTCTGTATTTACCTACTACAAGTTCAGATCTTGAAGTTATAATTTGCAATTATAATTAGAAGCTATCAATTTTAAGTTCTGTATTTGACAATTACAAGTTCAGATCTTCAAGTTATAATTTGCAATAATAATTTGTATTTAACAATTCGAAGTTCTGTATTTGATTATTAGAAGTTCAGATCTTCCAATTAATATTTACAATCTTAGTTTGTATTTAACAATTCGAAGTTCTGTATTTACCTACTACAAGTTCAGATCTTGAAGTTATAATTTGCAATTATAATTAGAAGCTATCAATTTTAAGTTCTGTATTTGACTATTACAAGTTCAGATCTTCAAATTATTATTTGCAATCTTAATTTGAATTTAACAATTTGAAGCTCTGTATTTAATTATTACAAGTGCAGATCTTCAATTTATTATTTGCAACCTTGGTTTGAATTTAACAATTCGAAGTTCTGTATTTGCCTATTACAAGTTCAGATCTTCAATTTATTATTTGCAGTCTTAGTTTGTATTTAACAATTCGAAGTTCTGTATTTACCTACTACAAGTTCAGACCTTCAAGTTATAATTTGCAATAATAATTAGAAGCTATCAATTTTAAGTTCTGTATTTGACAATTACAAGTTCAGATCTTCAAGTTATAATTTGCAATAATAATTTGTATTTAACAATTCGAAGTTCTCTATTTGACTATTACAAGTTCAGATCTTCAAATTATTATTTGCAATCTTAATTTGAATTTAACAATTTGAAGTTCTGTATTTAATTAATACAAGTTAAGATCTTCAAGTTATAATTTGTACTAATAATTTGGATTTAACAATTCGAAGTTCTGTATTTGACTATTACAAATTCAGATCTTCAAGTTATAATTTGCAATAATAATTAGAAGCTATCAATTTTAAGTTCTGTATTTGACAATTACAAGTTCAGATCTTCAAGTTATAATTTGCAATAATAATTTTTATTTAACAATTCGAAGTTCTCTATTTGACTATTACAAGTTCAGATCTTCAAATTATTATTTGCAATCTTAATTTGAATTTTAACAATTAGAAGTTCTGTATTTAATTAATACAAGTTAAGATCTTCAAGTTATAATTTGTACTAATAATTTGGATTTAACAATTCGAAGTTCTGTATTTGACTATTACAAGTTTAGATCTTCAAATTATTATTTGCAGTCTTAGTTTGTATTTAACAATTCGAAGTTCTGTATTTACCTACTACAAGTTCAGATCTTCAAGTTATAATTTGCAATAATAATTAGAAGCTATCAATTTTAAGTTCTGTATTTGACATTTACAAGTTCAGATCTTCAAGTTATAACTTGAAATAATAATTAGTATTTAACAAATCTAAGTTCTGTAATTCACTATTACTAGTTCAGATCTTCAAGTTATAATTTGCCATAATAATTAGAAGCTATCAATTTTAAGTTCTGTATTTGACAATTACAAGTTCAGATCTTCAAGTTATAACTTGCAATAATAAATTGTATTTAACAATTCGAAGTTCTGTATTTGACTAGTACAAGTTCAGATCTTCAAATTATTATTTGCAGTCTTAGTTTGTATTTAACAATTCGAAGTTCTGTATTTACCTACTACAAGTTCAGATCTTGAAGTTATAATTTGCAATTATAATTAGAAGCTATCAATTTTAAGTTCTGTATTTGACAATTACAAGTTCAGATCTTCAAGTTATAATTTGCAATAATAATTTGTATTTAACAATTCGAAGTTCTGTATTTGACTATTACAAGTTCAGATCTTCCAATTAATATTTACAATCTTAGTTTGTATTTAACAATTCGAAGTTCTGTATTTACCTACTACAAGTTCAGATCTTCAAGTTATAATTTGCAATAATAATTAGAAGCTATCAATTTTAAGTTCTGTATTTGACAATTACAAGTTCAGATCTTCAAGTTATAACTTGCAATAATAATTTGTATTTAACAATTCGAAGTTCTGTATTTGACTATTACAAGTTCAGATCTTCAAATTATTATTTGCAATCCTAGTTTGAATTTAACAATTCGAAGTTCTGTATTTACCTACTACAAGTTCAGATCTTCAAGTTATAATTTGAAATAATAATTTATATTTAACAAATCTAAGTTCTGTAATTCACTATTACAAGTTCAGATCTTCAAGTTATAATTTGCAATAATAATTAGAAGCTATCAATTTTAAGTTCTGTATTTGACAATTACAAGTTCAGATCTTCAAGTTATAATTTGCACTAATAATTTGTATTTAACATATCGAAGTTCTGTATTTGACTATTACAAGTTCAGATCTTCAAATTATTATTTGCAATCTTAATTTGAATTTAACAATTTGAAGTTCTGTATTTAATTATTACAAGTGCAGATCTTCAAGTTATAATTTGCAATAATAATTTGTATTTAACAATTCGAAGTTCTCTATTTGACTATTACAAGTTCAGATCTTCAAATTATTATTTGCAATCTTAATTTGAATTTAACAATTTGAAGTTCTGTATTTAATTAATACAAGTTAAGATCTTCAAGTTATAATTTGTACTAATAATTTGGATTTAACAATTCGAAGTTCTGTATTTGACTATTACAAGTTTAGATCTTCAAATTATTATTTGCAGTCTTAGTTTGTATTTAACAATTCGAAGTTCTGTATTTACCTACTACAAGTTCAGATCTTCAAGTTATAATTTGCAATAATAATTAGAAGCTATCAATTTTAAGTTCTGTATTTGACAATTACAAGTTCAGATCTTCAAGTAATAATTTGCAATAATAATTTGTATTTAACAATTCGAAGTTCTGTATTTGACTATTACAAGTTCAGATCTTCAAATTATTATTTGCAATCCTAGTTTGAATTTAACAATTCGAAGTTCTGTATTTACCTACTACAAGTTCAGATCTTCAAGTTATAATTTGAAATAATAATTTATATTTATCAAATCTAAGTTCTGTAATTCACTATTACAAGTTCAGATCTTCAAGTTATAATTTGCAATAATAATTAGAAGCTATCAATTTTAAGTTCTGTATTTGACAATTACAAGTTCAGATCTTCAAGAAATAATTCGCAAATAATAATTTGTATTTAACAATTCGAAGTTTTGTATTTGACTATTACAAGTTCAGATCTTCAATTTATTATTTGCAACCTTAGTTTGAATTTAACAATTCGAAGTTCTGTATTTGACTATTACAAGTCCAGATCTTCAAATTATTATTTACAATCTTAGTTTGTATTTAACAATTCGTAGTTCTGTATTTACCTACTACAAGTTCAGATCTTTAAGTTATAATTTGCAATAATAATTAGAAGCTATCAATTTTAAGTTCTGTAGTTGACAATTACAAGTTCATATCTTCAAGTTATAATTACCAAATAATAATTTGTATTTAATAATTCGAAGTTCTGTATTTGACTATTACAAGTTCAGATCTTCAATTTATTATTTGCAGTCTTAGTTTGTATTTAACAATTCGAAATTCTGTATTTACCTACTACAAGTTCAGATCTTCAAGTTATAATTTGCAATAATAATTAGAAGCTATCAATTTTAAGTTCTGTATTTGACAATTACAAGTTCAGATCTTCAAGTTATAATTTGCAATAATAATTTGTATTTAACAATTCGAAGTTCTCTATTTGACTATTACAAGTTCAGATCTTAAAATTATTATTTGCAATCTTAATTTGAATTTAACAATTTGAAGTTCTGTATTTAATTAATACAAGTTAAGATCTTCAAGTTATAATTTGTACTAATAATTTGGATTTAACAATTCGAAGTTCTGTATTTGACTATTACAAGTTTAGATCTTCAAATTATTATTTGCAGTCTTAGTTTGTATTTAACAATTCGAAGTTCTGTATTTACCTACTACAAGTTCAGATCTTCAAGTTATAATTTGCAATAATAATTAGAAGCTATCAATTTTAAGTTCTGTATTTGACAATTACAAGTTCAGATCTTCAAGTTATAAATTGCAATAATAATTTGTATTTAACAATTCGAAGTTCTGTATTTGACTATTACAAGTTCAGATCTTCAAATTATTATTTGCAATCCTAGTTTGAATTTAACAATTCGAAGTTCTGTATTTACCTACTACAAGTTCAGATCTTCAAGTTATAATTTGAAATAATAATTTATATTTTACAAATCTAAGTTCTGTAATTCACTATTACAAGTTCAGATCTTCAAGTTATAATTTGCAATAATAATTAGAAGCTATCAATTTTAAGTTCTGTATTTGACAATTACAAGTTCAGATCTTCAAGTTATAATTCGCAAATAATAATTTGTATTTAACAATTCGAAGTTTTGTATTTGACTATTACAAGTTCAGATCTTCAATTTATTATTTGCAACCTTAGTTTGAATTTAACAATTCGAAGTTCTGTATTTGACTATTACAAGTTCAGATCTTCAATTTATTATTTGCAGTCTTAATTTGAATTTAACAATTTGAAGTTCTGTATTTAATTAATACAAGTTAAGATCTTCAATTTATTATTTGCAACCTTAGTTTGAATTTAACAATTCGAAGTTCTGTATTTGACTATTACAAGTCCAGATCTTCAAATTATTATTTACAATCTTAGTTTGTATTTAACAATTCGTAGTTCTGTATTTACCTACTACAAGTTCAGATCTTTAAGTTATAATTTGCAATAATAATTAGAAGCTATCAATTTTAAGTTCTGTATATGACAATTACAAGTTCAGATCTTCAAGTTATAATTCGCAAATAATAATTTGTATTTAACAATTCGAAGTTTTGTATTTGACTATTACAAGTTCAGATCTTCAATTTATTATTTGCAACCTTAGTTTGAATTTAACAATTCGAAGTTCTGTATTTGACTATTACAAGTTCAGATCTTCAATTTATTATTTGCAGTCTTAATTTGAATTTAACAATTTGAAGTTCTGTATTTAATTAATACAAGTTAAGATCTTCAAGTTATAATTTGTACTAATAATTTGGATTTAACAATTCGAAGTTGTGTATTTGACTATTACAAGTTTAGATCTTCAAATTATTATTTGCAGTCTTAGTTTGTATTTAACAATTCGAAGTTCTGTATTTACCTACTACAAGTTCAGAGCTTCAAGTTATAATTTGCAATAATAATTAGAAGCTATCAATTTTAAGTTCTGTATTTGACAATTACAAGTTCAGATCTTCAAGTTATAATTTGCAATAATAATTTGTATTTAACAATTCGAAGTTCTGTATTTGACTATTACAAGTTCAGATCTTCAAATTATTATTTGCAATCCTAGTTTGAATTTAACAATTCGAAGTTCTGTATTTACCTACTACAAGTTCAGATCTTCAAGTTATAATTTGAAATAATAATTTATATTTTACAAATCTAAGTTCTGTAATTCACTATTACAAGTTCAGATCTTCAAGTTATAATTTGCAATAATAATTAGAAGCTATCAATTATAAGTTCCGTATTTTACAATTAGAAGTTCAGATCTTCAAGTTATAATTTGCACTAATAATTGGTATTTAACAATTCGAAGTTCTGTATTTGACTATTACAAGTTCAGATCTTCAAATTATTATTTGCAGTCTTAGTTTGTATTTAACAATTCGAAGTTCTGTATTTACCTACTACAAGTTCAGATCTTGAAGTTATAATTTGCAATTATAATTAGAAGCTATCAATTTTAAGTTCTGTATTTGACAATTACAAGTTCAGATCTTCAAGTTATAATTTGCAATAATAATTTGAATTTAACAATTCGAAGTTCTGTATTTGACTATTACAAGTTCAGATCTTCCAATTAATATTTACAATCTTAGTTTGTATTTAACAATTCGAAGTTCTGTATTTACCTACTACAAGTTCAGATCTTCAAGTTATAATTTGCAATAATAATTAGTAGCTATCAATTTTAAGTTCTGTATTTGACAATTACAAGTTCAGATCTTCAAGTTATAACTTGCAATAATAATTTGTATTTAACAATTCGAAGTTCTGTATTTGACTATTACAAGTTCAGATCTTCAAATTATTATTTGCAATCCTAGTTTGAATTTAACAATTCGAAGTTCTGTATTTACCTACTACAAGTTCAGATCTTCAAGTTATAATTTGAAATAATAATTTATATTTAACAAATCTAAGTTCTGTAATTCACTATTACAAGTTCAGATCTTCAAGTTATAATTTGCAATAATAATTAGAAGCTATCAATTATAAGTTCCGTATTTTACAATTAGAAGTTCAGATCTTCAAGTTATAATTTGCACTAATAATTTGTATTTAACAATTCGAAGTTCTGTATTTGACAATTACAAGTTCAGATCTTCAAATTATTATTTACTATCTTAGTTTGTATTTAACAATTCGAAGTTCTGTATTTACCTACTACAAGTTCAGATCTTTAAGTTATAATTTGCAATAATAATTTGTATTTAACAATTCGAAGTTCTGTATTTGACTATTACAAGTTCAGATCTTCAAATTATTATTTGCAATCCTAGTTTGATTTTAACAATTGGAAGTTCTGTATTTACCTACTACAAGTTCAGATCTTCAAGTTATAATTTGAAATAAAAATTTATATTTAACAAATCTAAGTTCTGTAATTCACTATTACAAGTTCAGATCTTCAAGTTATAATTTGCAATAATATTTAGAAGCTATCAATTTTAAGTTCTGTATTTGACAATTACAAGTTCAGATCTTCAAGTTATAATTTGCACTAATAATTTGTATTTAACAATTCGAAGTTCTGTATTTGACTATTACAAGTTCAGATCTTCAAATTATTATTTGCAATCTTAATTTGAATTTAACAATTTGAAGTTCTGTATTTAATTATTACAAGTTCAGATCTTCAATTTATTATTTGCAACCTTGGTTTGAATTTAACAATTCGAAGTTCTTTATTTGACTATTACAAGTTCAGATCTTCAATTTATTATTTGCAGTCTTAGTTTGTATTTAACAATTCGAAGTTCTGTATTTACCTACTACAAGTTCAGATCTTCAAGTTATAATTTGCAATAATAATTAGAAGCTATCAATTTTAAGTTCTGTATTTGACAATTACAAGTTCAGATCTTCAAGTTATAATTTGCAATAATAATTTGTATTTAACAATTCGAAGTTCTCTATTTGACTACTACAAGTTCAGATCTTCAAATTATTATTTGCAATCTTAATTTGAATTTAACAATTTGAAGTTCTGTATTTAATTATTACAAGTTCAGATCCTCAATTTATTATTTGCAACCTTGGTTTGAATTTAACAATTCGAAGTTCTGTATTTGACTATTACAAGTTCAGATCTTCCAATTAATATTTACAATCTTAGTTTGTATTTAACAATTCGAAGTTCTGTATTTACCTACTACAAGTTCAGATCTTCAAGTTATAATTTGCAATAATAATTAGAAGCTATCAATTTTAAGTTCTGTATTTGACAATTACAAGTTCAGATCTTCAAGTTATAACTTGCAATAATAATTTGTATTTAACAATTCGAAGTTCTGTATTTGACTATTACAAGTTCAGATCTTCAAATTATTATTTGCAATCCTAGTTTGAATTTAACAATTCGAAGTTCTGTATTTACCTACTACAAGTTCAGATCTTTAAGTTATAATTTGCAATAATAATTTGTATTTAACAATTCGAAGTTCTGTATTTGACTATTACAAGTTCAGATCTTCAAATTATTATTTGCAATCCTAGTTTGAATTTAACAATTCGAAGTTCTGTATTTACCTACTACAAGTTCAGATCTTCAAGTTATAATTTGAAATTATAATTTATATTTAACAAATCTAAGTTCTGTAATTCACTATTACAAGTTCAGATCTTCAAGTTATAATTTGCAATAATAATTAGAAGCTATCAATTTTAAGTTCTGTATTTGACAATTACAAGTTCAGATCTTCAAGTTATAATTTGCACTAATAATTTGTATTTAACAATTCGAAGTTCTGTATTTGACTATTACAAGTTCAGATCTTCAAATTATTATTTGCAATCTTAATTTGAATTTAACAATTTGAAGTTCTGTATTTAATTATTACAAGTTCAGATCTTCAATTTATTATTTGCAACCTTGGTTTGAATTTAACAATTCGAAGTTCTGTATTTGACTATTACAAGTTCAGATCTTCAATTTATTATTTGCAGTCTTAGTTTGTATTTAACAATTCGAAGTTCTGTATTTACCTACTACAAGTTCAGATCTTCAAGTTATAATTTGCAATAATAATTAGAAGCTATCAATTTTAAGTTCTGTATTTGACAATTACAAGTTCAGATCTTCAAGTTATAATTTGTACTAATAATTTGGATTTAACAATTCGAAGTTCTGTATTTGACTATTACAAGTTTAGATCTTCAAATTATTATTTGCAGTCTTAGATTGTATTTAACAATTCGAAGTTCTGTATTTACCTACTACAAGTTCAGATCTTGAAGTTATAATTTGCAATTATAATTAGAAGCTATCAATTTTAAGTTCTGTATTTGACAATTACAAGTTCAGATCTTCAAGTTATAATGTGCAATAATAATTTGTATTTAACAATTCGAAGTTCTGTATTTGACTATTACAAGTTCAGATCTTCCAATTAATATTTACAATCTTAGTTTGTATTTAACAATTCGAAGTTCTGTATTTACCTACTACAAGTTCAGATCTTCAAGTTATAATTTGCAATAATAATTAGAAGCTATCAATTTTAAGTTCTGTATTTGACAATTACAAGTTCAGATCTTCAAGTTATAACTTGCAATAATAATTTGTATTTAACAATTCGAAGTTCTGTATTTGACTATTACAAGTTCAGATCTTCAAATTATTATTTGCAATCCTAGTTTGAATTTAACAATTCGAAGTTCTGTATTTACCTACTACAAGTTCAGATCTTCAAGTTATAATTTGAAATAATAATTTATATTTAACAAATCTAAGTTCTGTAATTCACTATTACAAGTTCAGATCTTCAAGTTATAATTTGCAATAATAATTAGAAGCTATCAATTATAAGTTCCGTATTTTACAATTAGAAGTTCAGATCTTCAAGTTATAATTTGCACTAATAATTTGTATTTAACAATTCGAAGTTCTGTATTTGACTATTACAAGTTCAGATCTTCAAATTATTATTTACAATCTTAGTTTGTATTTAACAATTCGAAGTTCTGTATTTACCTACTACAAGTTAAGAACTTTGAGTTATAATTTGCAATAATAATTTGTATTTAACAATTCGAAGTTCTGTATTTGACTATTACAAGTTCAGATCTTCAAATTATTATTTGCAATCTTAATTTGAATTTAACAATTTGAAGTTCTGTATTTAATTATTACAAGTTCAGATCTTCAATTTATTATTTGCAACCTTGGTTTGAATTTAACAATTCGAAGTTCTGTATTTGACTATTACTAGTTCAGATCTTCAATTTATTATTTGCAGTCTTAGTTTGTATTTAACAATTCGAAGTTCTGTATTTACCTACTACAAGTTCAGATCTTCAAGTTATAATTTGCAATAATAATTAGAAGCTATCAATTTTAAGTTCTGTATTTGACAATTACAAGTTCAGATCTTCAAGTTATAATTTGCAATAATAATTTGTATTTAACAATTCGAAGTTCTCTATTTGACTACTACAAGTTCAGATCTTCAAATTACTATTTGCAATCTTAATTTGAATTTAACAATTTGAAGTTCTGTATTTAATTAATACAAGTTAAGATCTTCAAGTTCTAATTTGCAATCACAATTTGTAGGTATCAATTCTAAGTTCTGTATTTGACAGTTACAAGTTCAGATCTTCAAGTTATAACTTGAAATAATAATTAGTATTTAACAAATCTAAGTTCTGTGATTCACTATTACTAGTTCAGATCTTCAAGTTATAATTTGCAATAATAATTAGAAGCTATCAATTTTAAGTTCTGTATTTGACAATTACAAGTTCAGATCTTCAAGTTATAATTTGCAATAATAATTTTTATTTAACAATTCGAAGTTCTCTATTTGACTATTACAAGTTCAGATCTTCAAATTATTATTTGCAATCTTAATTTGAATTTAACAATTCGAAGTTCTGTATTTACCTACTACAAGTTCAGATCTTGAAGTTATAATTTGCAATAATAATTAGAAGCTATCAATTTTAAGTTCTGTATTTGACATTTACAAGTTCAGATCTTCAAGTTATAACTTGAAATAATAATTAGTATTTAACAAATCTAAGTTCTGTAATTCACTATTACTAGTTCAGATCTTCAAGTTATAATTTGCAATAATAATTAGAAGCTATCAATTTTAAGTTCTGTATTTGACAATTACAAGTTCAGATCTTCAAGTTATAACTTGCAATAATAAATTGTATTTAACAATTCGAAGTTCTGTATTTGACTAGTACAAGTTCAGATCTTCAAATTATTATTTGCAGTCTTAGTTTGTATTTAACAATTCGAAGTTCTGTATTTACCTACTACAAGTTCAGATCTTGAAGTTATAATTTGCAATTATAATTAGAAGCTATCAATTTTAAGTTCTGTATTTGACAATTACAAGTTCAGATCTTCAAGTTATAATTTGCAATAATAATTTGTATTTAACAATTCGAAGTTCTGTATTTGACTATTACAAGTTCAGATCTTCCAATTAATATTTACAATCTTAGTTTGTATTTAACAATTCGAAGTTCTGTATTTACCTACTACAAGTTCAGATCTTCAAGTTATAATTTGCAATAATAATTAGAAGCTATCAATTTTAAGTTCTGTATTTGACAATTACAAGTTCAGATCTTCAAGTTATAACTTGCAATATAATTTGTATTTAACAATTCGAAGTTCTGTATTTGACTATTACAAGTTCAGATCTTCAAATTATTATTTGCAATCCTAGTTAGAATTTAACAATTCGAAGTTCTGTATTTACCTACTACAAGTTCAGATCTTCAAGTTATAATTTGAAATAATAATTTATATTTAACAAATCTAAGTTCTGTAATTCACTATTACAAGTTCAGATCTTCAAGTTATAATTTGCAATATTAATTAGAAGCTATCAATTTTAAGTTCTGTATTTGACAATTACAAGTTCAGATCTACAAGTTATAATTTGCACTAATAATTTGTATTTAACAATTCGAAGTTCTGTATTTGACAATTACAAGTTCAGATCTTCAAGTTATAATTTGCAATAATAATTTGTATTTAACAATTCGAAGTTCTCTATTTGACTATTACAAGTTCAGATCTTCAAATTATTATTTGCAATCTTAATTTGAATTTAACAATTTGAAGTTCTGTATTTAATTAATACAAGTTAAGATCTTCAAGTTATAATTTGTACTAATAATTTGGATTTAACAATTCGAAGTTCTGTATTTGACTATTACAAGTTTAGATCTTCAAATTATTATTTGCAGTCTTAGTTTGTATTTAACAATTCGAAGTTCTGTATTTACCTACTACAAGTTCAGATCTTCAAGTTATAATTTGCAATAATAATTAGAAGCTATTAATTTTAAGTTCTGTATTTGACATTTACAAGTTCAGATCTCCAAGTTATAACTTGAAATATTAATTAGTATTTAACAAATCTAAGTTCTGTAATTCACTATTACTAGTTCAGATCTTCAAGTTATAATTTGCAATAATAATTAGAAGCTATCAATTTTAAGTTCTGTATTTGACAATTACAAGTTCAGATCTTCAAGTTATAACTTGCAATAATAAATTGTATTTAACAATTCGAAGTTCTGTATTTGACTAGTACAAGTTCAGATCTTCAAATTATTATTTGCAGTCTTAGTTTGTATTTAACAATTCGAAGTTCTGTATTTACCTACTACAAGTTCAGATCTTGAAGTTATAATTTGCAATTATAATTAGAAGCTATCAATTTTAAGTTCTGTATTTGACAATTACAAGTTCAGATCTTCAAGTTATAATTTGTACTAATAATTTGGATTTAACAATTCGAAGTTCTGTATTTGACTATTACAAGTTTAGATCTTCAAATTATTATTTGCAGTCTTAGTTTGTATTTAACAATTCGAAGTTCTGTATTTACCTACTACAAGTTCAGATCTTCAAGTTATAATTTGCAATAATAATTAGAAGCTATCAATTTTAAGTTCTGTATTTGACAATTACAAGTTCAGATCTTCAAGTTATAACTTGCAATAATAATTTGTATTTAACAATTCGAAGTTCTGTATTTGACTATTACAAGTTCAGATCTTCAAATTATTATTTGCAATCCTAGTTTGAATTTAACAATTCGAAGTTCTGTATTTACCTACTACAAGTTCAGATCTTCAAGTTATAATTTGAAATAATAATTTATATTTAACAAATCTAAGTTCTGTAATTCACTATTACAAGTTCAGATCTTCAAGTTATAATTTGCAATAATAATTAGAAGCTATCAATTTTAAGTTCTGTATTTGACAATTACAAGTTCAGATCTTCAAGTTATAATTTGCACTAATAATTTGTATTTAACAATTCGAAGTTCTGTATTTGACTATTACAAGTTCAGATCTTCAAATTATTATTTGCAATCTTAATTTGAATTTAAAAATTTGTAGTTCTGTATTTAATTATTACAAGTGCAGATCTTCAAGTTATAATTTGCAATAATAATTTGTATTTAACAATTCGAAGTTCTCTATTTGACTATTACAAGTTCAGATCTTCAAATTATTATTTGCAATCTTAATTTGAATTTAACAATTTGAAGTTCTGTATTTAATTAATACAAGTTAAGATCTTCAAGTTATAATTTGTACTAATAATTTGGATTTAACAATTCGAAGTTCTGTATTTGACTATTACAAGTTTAGATCTTCAAATTATTATTTGCAGTCTTAGTTTGTATTTAACAATTCGAAGTTCTGTATTTACCTACTACAAGTTCAGATCTTCAAGTTATAATTTGCAATAATAATTAGAAGCTATCAATTTTAAGTTCTGTATTTGACAATTACAAGTTCAGATCTTCAAGTAATAATTTGCAATAATAATTTGTATTTAACAATTCGAAGTTCTGTATTTGACTATTACAAGTTCAGATCTTCAAATTATTATTTGCAATCCTAGTTTGAATTTAACAATTCGAAGTTCTGTATTTACCTACTACAAGTTCAGATCTTCAAGTTATAATTTGAAATAATAATTTATATTTATCAAATCTAAGTTCTGTAATTCACTATTACAAGTTCAGATCTTCAAGTAATAATTTGCAATAATAATTAGAAGCTATCAATTTTAAGTTCTGTATTTGACAATTACAAGTTCAGATCTTCAAGAAATAATTCGCAAATAATAATTTGTATTTAACAATTCGAAGTTTTGTATTTGACTATTACAAGTTCAGATCTTCAATTTATTATTTGCAACCTTAGTTTGAATTTAACAATTCGAAGTTCTGTATTTGACTATTACAAGTCCAGATCTTCAAATTATTATTTACAATCTTAGTTTGTATTTAACAATTCGTAGTTCTGTATTTACCTACTACAAGTTCAGATCTTTAAGTTATAATTTGCAATAATAATTAGAAGCTATCAATTTTAAGTTCTGTAGTTGACAATTACAAGTTCATATCTTCAAGTTATAATTAGTTAATAATAATTTGTATTTAATAATTCGAAGTTCTGTATTTGACTATTACAAGTTCAGATCTTCAATTTATTATTTGCAGTCTTAGTTTGTATTTAACAATTCGAAATTCTGTATTTACCTACTACAAGTTCAGATCTTCAAGTTATAATTTGCAATAATAATTAGAAGCTATCAATTTTAAGTTCTGTATTTGACAATTACAAGTTCAGATCTTCAAGTTATAATTTGCAATAATAATTTGTATTTAACAATTCGAAGTTCTCTATTAGACTATTACAAGTTCAGATCTTCAAATTATTATTTGCAATCTTAATTTGAATTTAACAATTTGAAGTTCTGTATTTAATTAATACAAGTTAAGATCTTCAAGTTACAATTTGTACTAATAATTTGGATTTAACAATTCGAAGTTCTGTATTTGACTATTACAAGTTTAGATCTTCAAATTATTATTTGCAGTCTTAGTTTGTATTTAACAATTCGAAGTTCTGTATTTACCTACTACAAGTTCAGATCTTCAAGTTATAATTTCCAATAATAATTAGAAGCTATCAATTTTAAGTTCTGTATTTGACAATTACAAGTTCAGATCTTCAAGTAATAATTTGCAATAATAATTTGTATTTAACAATTCGAAGTTCTGTATTTGACTATTACAAGTTCAGATCTTCAAATTATTATTTGCAATCCTAGTTTGAATTTAACAATTTGAAGTTCTGTATTTACCTACTACAAGTTCAGATCTTCAAGTTATAATTTGAAATAATAATTTATATTTTACAAATCTAAGTTCTGTAATTCACTATTACAAGTTCAGATCTTCAAGTTATAATTTGCAATAATAATTAGAAGCTATCAATTTTAAGTTCTGTATTTGACAATTACAAGTTCAGATCTTCAAGTTATAATTCGCAAGTAATAATTTGTATTTAACAATTCGAAGTTTTGTATTTGACTATTACAAGTTCAGATCTTCAATTTATTATTTGCAACCTTAGTTTGAATTTAACAATTCGAAGTTCTGTATTTGACTATTACAAGTCCAGATCTTCAAATTATTATTTACAATCTTAGTTTGTATTTAACAATTCGTAGTTCTGTATTTACCTACTACAAGTTCAGATCTTTAAGTTATAATTTGCAATAATAATTAGAAGCTATCAATTTTAAGTTCTGTAGTTGACAATTACAAGTTCATATCTTCAAGTTATAATTAGCAAATAATAATTTGTATTTAATAATTCGAAGTTCTGTATTTGACTATTACAAGTTCAGATCTTCAATTTATTATTTGCAGTCTTAGTTTGTATTTAACAATTCGAAGTTCTGTATTTACCTACTACAAGTTCAGATCTTCAAGTTATAATTTGCAATAATAATTAGAAGCTATCAATTTTAAGTTCTGTATTTGACAATTACAAGTTCAGATCTTCAAGTTATAATTTGCAATAATAATTTGTATTTAACAATTCGAAGTTCTCTATTTGACTATTACAAGTTCAGATCTTCAAATTATTATTTGCAATCTTAATTTGAATTTAACAATTTGAAGTTCTGTATTTAATTAATACAAGTTAAGATCTTCAAGTTATAATTTGTACTAATAATTTGTATTTAACAATTCGAAGTTCTGTATTTGACTATTACAAGTTTAGATCTTCAAATTATTATTTGCAATCTTAATTTGAATTTAACAATTTGAAGTTCTGTATTTAATTATTACAAGTTCAGATCTTCAATTTATTATTTGCAACCTTGGTTTGAATTTAACAATTCGAAGTTCTGTATTTGACTATTACAAGTTCAGATCTTCAATTTATTATTTGCAGTCTTAGTTTGTATTTAACAATTCGAAGTTCTGTATTTACCTACGACAAGTTCAGATCTTCAAGTTATAATTTGCAATAATAATTAGAAGCTATCAATTTTAAGTTCTGTATTTGACAATTACAAGTTGAGATCTTCAAGTTATAATTTGCAATAATAATTTGTATTTAACAATTCGAAGTTCTGTATTTACCTACTACAAGTTCAGATCTTTAAGTTATAATTTGCAATAATAATTAGAAGCTATCAATTTTAAGTTCTGTAGTTGACAATTACAAGTTCATATCTTCAAGTTATAATTAGCAAATAATAATTTGTATTTAATAATTCGAAGTTCTATATTTGACTATTACAAGTTCAGATCTTCAATTTATTATTTGCAACCTTAGTTTGAATTTAACAATTCGAAGTTCTGTATTTACCCACTACAAGTACAGATCTTAAAGTTCTAATTTGCAATCACAATTTGAAGGTATCAATTCTAAGTTCTGTATTTGACAGTTACAAGTTCAGATCTTCAAGTTATAACTTGCAATAATAAACTGTATTTAACAATTCGAAGTTCTGTATTTGACTAGTACAAGTGCAGATCTTCAAATTATTATTTGCAGTCTTAGTTTGTATTTAACAATTCGAAGTTCTGTATTTACCTACTACAAGTTCAGATCTTGAAGTTATAATTTGCAATTATAATTAGAAGCTATCAATTTTAAGTTCTGTATTTGACAATTACAAGTTCAGATCTTCAAGTTATAATTTGCAATAATAAATTGTATTTAATAATTCGAAGTTCTGTATTTGACTATTACAAGTTCAGATCTTCCAATTAATATTTACAATCTTAGTTTGTATTTAACAATTCGAAGTTCTGTTTTTACCTACTACAAGTTCAGATCTTCAAGTTATAATTTGCAATAATAATTAGAAGCTATCAATTTTAAGTTCTGTATTTGACAATTACAAGTTCAGATCTTCAAGTTATAACTTGCAATAATAATTTGTATTTAACAATTCGAAGTTCTGTATTTGACTATTACAAGTTCAGATCTTCAAATTAATGTTTGCAATCCTAGTTTGAATTTAACAATTCGAAGTTCTGTATTTACCTACTACAAGTTCAGATCTTCAAGTTATAATTTGAAATAATAATTTATATTTAACAAATCTAAGTTCTGTAATTCACTATTACAAGTTCAGATCTTCAAGTTATAATTTGCAATAATAATTAGAAGCTATCAATTTTAAGTTCTGTATTTGACAATTGCAAGTTCAGATCTTCAAGTTATAATTTGCACTAATAATTTGTATTTAACAATTCGAAGTTCTGTATTTGACTATTACAAGTTCAGATCTTCAAATTATTATTTGCAATCTTAATTTGAATTTAACAATTTGAAGTTCTGTATTTAATTAATACAAGTTAAGATCTTCAAGTTATAATTTGTACTAAAAATTTGGATTTAACAATTCGAAGTTCTGTATTTGACTATTACAAGTTTAGATCTTCAAATTATTATTTGCAGTCTTAGTTTGTATTTAACAATTCGAAGTTCTGTATTTTCCTACTACAAGTTCAGATCTTCAAGTTATAATTTGCAATAATAATTAGAAGCTATCAATTTTAAGTTCTGTATTTGACAATTACAAGTTCAGATCTTCAAGTTATAATTTGCAATAATAATTTGTATTTAACAATTCGAAGTTCTGTATTTGACTATTACAAGTTCAGATCTTCAAATTATTATTTGCAATCCTAGTTTGAATTTAACAATTCGAAGTTCTGTATTTACCTACTACAAGTTCAGATCTTCAAGTTATAATTTGAAATAATAATTTATATTTTACAAATCTAAGTTCTGTAATTCACTATTACAAGTTCAGATCTTCAAGTTATAATTTGCAATAATAATTAGAAGCTATCAATTTTAAGTTCTGTATTTGACAATTACAAGTTCAGATCTTCAAGTTATAATTCGCAAATAATAATTTGTATTTAACAATTCGAAGTTCTGTATTTGACTATTACAAGTTCAGATCTTCAATTTATTATTTGCAACCTTAGTTTGAATTTAACAATTCGAAGTTCTGTATTTGACTATTACAAGTCCAGATCTTCAAATTATTATTTACAATCTTAGTTTGTATTTAACAATTCGTAGTTCTGTATTTACCTACTACAAGTTCAGATCTTTAAGTTATAATTTGCAATAATAATTAGAAGCTATCAATTTTAAGTTCTGTAGTTGACAATTACAAGTTCATATCTTCAAGTTATAATTAGCAAATAATAATTTGTATTTAATAATTCGAAGTTCTGTATTTGACTATTACAAGTTCAGATCTTCAATTTATTATTTGCAACCTTAGTTTGAATTTAACAATTCGAAGTTCTGTATTTACCCACTACAAGTACAGATCTTCAAGTTCTAATTTGCAATCACAATTTGAAGGTATCAATTCTAAGTTCTGTATTTGACAGTTACAAGTTCAGATCTTCATGTTATAACTTGCAATAATAAATTGTATTTAACAATTCGAAGTTCTGTATTTGACTAGTACAAGTTCAGATCTTCAAATTATTATTTGCAGTCTTAGTTTGTATTTAACAATTCGAAGTTCTGTATTTACCTACTACAAGTTCAGATCTTGAAGTTATAATTTGCAATTATAATTAGAAGCTATCAATTTTAAGTTCTGTATTTGACAATTACAAGTTCAGATCTTCAAGTTATAATTTGCAATAATAAATTGTATTTAATAATTCGAAGTTCTGTATTTGACTATTACAAGTTCAGATCTTCCAATTAATATTTACAATCTTAGTTTGTATTTAACAATTCGAAGTTCTGTTTTTACCTACTACAAGTTCAGATCTTCAAGTTATAATTTGCAATAATAATTAGAAGCTATCAATTTTAAGTTCTGTATTTGACAATTACAAGTTCAGATCTTCAAGTTATAACTTGCAATAATAATTTGTATTTAACAATTCGAAGTTCTGTATTTGACTATTACAAGTTCAGATCTTCAAATTAATGTTTGCAATCCTAGTTTGAATTTAACAATTCGAAGTTCTGTATTTACCTACTACAAGTTCAGATCTTCAAGTTATAATTTGAAATAATAATTTATATTTAACAAATCTAAGTTCTGTAATTCACTATTACAAGTTCAGATCTTCAAGTTATAATTTGCAATAATAATTAGAAGCTATCAATTTTAAGTTCTGTATTTGACAATTACAAGTTCAGATCTTCAAGTTATAATTTGCACTAATAATTTGTATTTAACAATTCGAAGTTCTGTATTTGACTATTACAAGTTCAGATCTTCAATTTATTATTTGCAGTCTTAGTTTGTATTTAACAATTCGAAGTTCTGTATTTACCTACTACAAGTTCAGATCTTCAAGTTATAATTTGCAATAATAATTAGAAGCTATAAATTTTAAGTTCTGTATTTGACAATTACAAGTTAAGATCTTCAAGTTATAATTTGCAATAATGATTTGTATTTAACAATTCGAAGTTCTCTATTTGACTATTACAAGTTCAGATCTTCAAATTATTATTTGCAATCTTAATTTGAATTTAACAATTTGAAGTTCTGTATTTAATTAATACAAGTTAAGATCTTCAAGTTATAATTTGTACTAATAATTTGGATTTAACAATTCGAATTTCTGTATTTGACTATTACAAGTTTAGATCTTCAAATTATTATTTGCAGTCTTAGTTTGTATTTAACAATTCGAAGTTGTGTATTTACCTACTACAAGTTCAGATCTACAAGTTATAATTTGCAATAATAATTAGAAGCTATCAATTTTAAGTTCTGTATTTGACAATTACAAGTTCAGATCTTCAAGTAATAATTTGCAATAATAATTTGTATTTAACAATTCGAAGTTCTGTATTTGACTATTACAAGTTCAGATCTTCAAATTATTATTTGCAATCCTAGTTTGAATTTAACAATTTGAAGTTCTGTATTTACCTACTACAAGTTCAGATCTTCAAGTTATAATTTGAAATAATAATTTATATTTTACAAATCTAAGTTCTGTAATTCACTATTACAAGTTCAGATCTTCAAGTTATAATTTGCAATAATAATTAGAAGCTATCAATTTTAAGTTCTGTATTTGACAATTACAAGTTCAGATCTTCAAGTTATAATTCGCAAATAATAATTTGTATTTAACAATTCGAAGTTTTGTATTTGACTATTACAAGTTCAGATCTTCAATTTATTATTTGCAACCTTAGTTTGAATTTAACAATTCGAAGTTCTGTATTTGACTATTACAAGTCCAGATCTTCAAATTATTACTTACAATCTTAGTTTGTATTTAACAATTCCTAGTTCTGTATTTACCTACTACAAGTTCAGATCTTTAAGTTATAATTTGCAATAATAATTAGAAGCTATCAATTTTAAGTTCTGTAGTTGACAATTACAAGTTCATATCTTCAAGTTATAATTAGCAAATAATAATTTGTATTTAATAATTCGAAGTTCTGTATTTGACTATTACAAGTTCAGATCTTCAATTTATTATTTGCAGTCTTAGTTTGTATTTAACAATTCGAAGTTCTGTATTTACCTACTACAAGTTCAGATCTTCAAGTTATAATTTGCAATAATAATTAGAAGCTATCAATTTTAAGTTCTGTATTTGACAATTACAAGTTCAGATCTTCAAGTTATAATTTGCAATAATAATTTGTATTTAACAATTCGAAGTTCTCTATTTGACTATTACAAGTTCACATCTTCAAATTATTATTTGCAATCTTAATTTGAATTTAACAATTTGAAGTTCTGTATTTAATTAATACAAGTTAAGATCTTCAAGTTATAATTTGTACTAATAATTTGGATTTAACAATTCGAAGTTCTGTATTTGACTATTACAAGTTTAGATCTTCAAATTATTATTTGCAGTCTTAGTTTGTATTTAACAATTCGAAGTTCTGTATTTACCTACTACAAGTTCAGATCTTCAAGTTATAATTTGCAATAATAATTAGAAGCTATCAATTTTAAGTTCTGTATTTGACCATTACAAGTTCAGATCTTCAAGTTATAATTTGCAATAATAATTTGTATTTAACAATTCGAAGTTCTGTATTTGACTATTACAAGTTCAGATCTTCAAATTATTATTTGCAATCCTAGTTTGAATTTAACAATTCGAAGTTCTGTATTTACCTACTACAAGTTCAGATCTTCAAGTTATAATTTGAAATAATAATTTATATTTTACAAATCTAAGTTCTGTAATTCACTATTACAAGTTCAGATCTTCAAGTTATAATTTGCAATAATAATTAGAAGCTATCAATTTTAAGTTCTGTATTTGACAATTACAAGTTCAGATCTTCAAGTTATAATTCGCAAATAATAATTTGTATTTAACAATTCGAAGTTTTGTATTTGACTATTACAAGTTCAGATCTTCAATTTATTATTTGCAACCTTAGTTTGAATTTAACAATTCGAAGTTCTGTATTTAATTAATACAAGTTAAGATCTTCAAGTTATAATTTGTACTAATAATTTGGATTTAACAATTCGAAGTTCTGTATTTGACTATTACAAGTTTAGATCTTCAAATTATTATTTGCAGTCTTAGTTTGTATTTAACAATTCGAAGTTCTGTATTTACCTACTACAAGTTCAGATCTTCAAGTTATAATTTGCAATAATAATTAGAAGCTATCAATTTTAAGTTCTGTATTTGCCAATTACAAGTTCAGATCTTCAAGTAATAATTTGCAATAATAATTTGTATTTAACAATTCGAAGTTCAGTATTTGACTATTACAAGTTCAGATCTTCAAATTATTATTTGCAATCCTAGTTTGAATTTAACAATTCGAAGTTCTGTATTTACCTACTACAAGTTCAGATCTTCAAGTTATAATTTGAAATAATAATTTATATTTTACAAATCTAAGTTCTGTAATTCACTATTACAAGTTCAGATCTTCAAGTTATAATTTGCAATAATAATTAGAAGCTATCAATTTTAAGTTCTGTATTTGACAATTACAAGTTCAGATCTTCAAGTCATAATTCGCAAATAATAATTTGTATTTAACAATTCGAAGTTCTGTATTTGACTATTACAAGTCCAGATCTTCAAATTATTATTTACAATCTTAGTTTGTATTTAACAATTCGTAGTTCTGTATTTACCTACTACAAGTTCAGATCTTTAAGTTATAATTTGCAATAATAATTAGAAGCTATCAATTTTAAGTTCTGTAGTTGACATTTACAAGTTCATATCTTCAAGTTATAATTAGCAAATAATAATTTGTATTTAATAATTCGAAGTTCTGTATTTGACAGTTACAAGTTCAGATCTTCAAGTTATAACTTGCAATAATAAATTGTATTTAACAATTCGAAGTTCTGTATTTGACTAGTACAAGTTCAGATCTTCAAATTATTATTTGCAGTCTTAGTTTGTATTTAACAATTCGAAGTTCTGTATTTACCTACTACAAGTTCAGATCTTGAAGTTATAATTTGCAATTATAATTAGAAGCTATCAATTTTAAGTTCTGTATTTGACAATTACAAGTTCAGATCTTCAAGTTATAATTTGCAATAATAAATTGTATTTAATAATTCGAAGTTCTGTATTTGACTATTACAAGTTCAGATCTTCCAATTAATATTTACAATCTTAGTTTGTATTTAACAATTCGAAGTTCTGTTTTTACCTACTACAAGTTCAGATCTTCAAGTTATAATTTGCAATAATAATTAGAAGCTATCAATTTTAAGTTCTGTATTTGACAATTACAAGTTCAGATCTTCAAGTTATAACTTGCAATAATAATTTGTATTTAACAATTCGAAGTTCTGTATTTGACTATTACAAGTTCAGATCTTCAATTTATTATTTGCAGTCTTAGTTTGTATTTAACAATTCGAAGTTCTGTATTTACCTACTACAAGTTCAGATCTTCAAGTTATAATTTGCAATAATAATTAGAAGCTATCAATTTTAAGTTCTGTATTTGACAATTACAAGTTAAGATCTTCAAGTTATAATTTGCAATAATGATTTGTATTTAACAATTCGAAGTTCTCTTTTTGACTATTACAAGTTCAGATCTTCAAATTATTATTTGCAATCTTAATTTGAATTTAACAATTTGAAGTTCTGTATTTAATTAATACAAGTTAAGATCTTCAAGTTATAATTTGTACTAATAATTTGGATTTAACAATTCGAATTTCTGTATTTGACTATTACAAGTTTAGATCTTCAAATTATTATTTGCAGTCTTAGTTTGTATTTAACAATTCGAAGTTGTGTATTTACCTACTACAAGTTCAGATCTACAAGTTATAATTTGCAATAATAATTAGAAGCTATCAATTTTAAGTTCTGTATTTGACAATTACAAGTTCAGATCTTCAAGTAATAATTTGCAATAATAATTTGTATTTAACAATTCGAAGTTCTGTATTTGACTATTACAAGTTCAGATCTTCAAATTATTATTTGCAATCCTAGTTTGAATTTAACAATTTGAAGTTCTGTATTTACCTACTACAAGTTCAGATCTTCAAGTTATAATTTGAAATAATAATTTATATTTTACAAATCTAAGTTCTGTAATTCACTATTACAAGTTCAGATCTTCAAGTTATAATTTGCAATAATAATTAGAAGCTATCAATTTTAAGTTCTGTATTTGACAATTACAAGTTCAGATCTTCAAGTTATAATTCGCAAATAATAATTTGTATTTAACAATTCGAAGTTTTGTATTTGACTATTACAAGTTCAGATCTTCAATTTATTATTTGCAACCTTAGTTTGAATTTAACAATTCGAAGTTCTGTATTTGACTATTACAAGTCCAGATCTTCAAATTATTACTTACAATCTTAGTTTGTATTTAACAATTCCTAGTTCTGTATTTACCTACTACAAGTTCAGATCTTTAAGTTATAATTTGCAATAATAATTAGAAGCTATCAATTTTAAGTTCTGTAGTTGACAATTACAAGTTCATATCTTCAAGTTATAATTAGCAAATAATAGTTTGTATTTAATAATTCGAAGTTCTGTATTTGACTATTACAAGTTCAGATGTTCAATTTATTATTTGCAGTCTTAGTTTGTATTTAACAATTCGAAGTTCTGTATTTACCTACTACAAGTTCAGATCTTCAAGTTATAATTTGCAATAATAATTAGAAGCTATCAATTTTAAGTTCTGTATTTGACAATTACAAGTTCAGATCTTCAAGTTATAAGTTGCAATAATAATTTGTATTTAACAATTCGAAGTTCTCTATTTGACTATTACAAGTTCACATCTTCAAATTATTATTTGCAATCTTAATTTGAATTTAACAATTTGAAGTTCTGTATTTTATTAATACAAGTTAAGATCTTCAAGTTATAATTTGTACTAATAATTTGGATTTAACAATTCGAAGTTCTGTATTTGACTATTACAAGTTTAGATCTTCAAATTATTATTTGCAGTCTTAGTTTGTATTTAACAATTCGAAGTTCTGTATTTACCTACTACAAGTTCAGATCTTCAAGTTATAATTTGCAATAATAATTAGAAGCTATCAATTTTAAGTTCTGTATTTGACCATTACAAGTTCAGATCTTCAAGTTATAATTTGCAATAATAATTTGTATTTAACAATTCGAAGTTCTGTATTTGACTATTACAAGTTCAGATCTTCAAATTATTATTTGCAATCCTAGTTTGAATTTAACAATTCGAAGTTCTGTATTTACCTACTACAAGTTCAGATCTTCAAGTTATAATTTGAAATAATAATTTATATTTTACAAATCTAAGTTCTGTAATTCACTATTACAAGTTCAGATCTTCAAGTTATAATTTGCAATAATAATTAGAAGCTATCAATTTTAAGTTCTGTATTTGACAATTACAAGTTCAGATCTTCAAGTTATAATTCGCAAATAATAATTTGTATTTAACAATTCGAAGTTTTGTATTTGACTATTACAAGTTCAGATCTTCAATTTATTATTTGCAACCTTAGTTTGAATTTAACAATTCGAAGTTCTGTATTTAATTAATACAAGTTAAGATCTTCAAGTTATAATTTGTACTAATAATTTGGATTTAACAATTCGAAGTTCTGTATTTGACTATTACAAGTTTAGATCTTCAAATTATTATTTGCAGTCTTAGTTTGTATTTAACAATTCGAAGTTCTGTATTTACCTACTACAAGTTCAGATCTTCAAGTTATAATTTGCAATAATAATTAGAAGCTATCAATTTTAAGTTCTGTATTTGCCAATTACAAGTTCAGATCTTCAAGTAATAATTTGTAATAATAATTTGTATTTAACAATTCGAAGTTCAGTATTTGACTATTACAAGTTCAGATCTTCAAATTATTATTTGCAATCCTAGTTTGAATTTAACAATTCGAAGTTCTGTATTTACCTACTACAAGTTCAGATCTTCAAGTTATAATTTGAAATAATAATTTATATTTTACAAATCTAAGTTCTGTAATTCACTATTACAAGTTCAGATCTTCAAGTTATAATTTGCAATAATAATTAGAAGCTATCAATTTTAAGTTCTGTATTTGACAATTACAAGTTCAGATCTTCAAGTTATAATTCGCAAATAATAATTTGTATTTAACAATTCGAAGTTCTGTATTTGACTATTACAAGTCCAGATCTTCAAATTATTATTTACAATCTTAGTTTGTATTTAACAATTCGTAGTTCTGTATTTACCTACTACAAGTTCAGATCTTTAAGTTATAATTTGCAATAATAATTAGAAGCTATCAATTTTAAGTTCTGTAGTTGACATTTACAAGTTCATATCTTCAAGTTATAATTAGCAAATAATAATTTGTATTTAATAATTCGAAGTTCTGTATTTGACAGTTACAAGTTCAGATCTTCAAGTTATAACTTGCAATAATAAATTGTATTTAACAATTCGAAGTTCTGTATTTGACTAGTACAAGTTCAGATCTTCAAATTATTATTTGCAGTCTTAGTTTGTATTTAACAATTCGAAGTTCTGTATTTACCTACTACAAGTTCAGATCTTGAAGTTATAATTTGCAATTATAATTAGAAGCTATCAATTTTAAGTTCTGTATTTGACAATTACAAGTTCAGATCTTCAAGTTATAATTTGCAATAATAATTTGTATTTAACAATTCGAAGTTCTGTATTTGACTATTACAAGTTCAGATCTTCCAATTAATATTTACAATCTTAGTTTGTATTTAACAATTTGAAGTTCTGTATTTACCTACTACAAGTTCAGATCTTCAAGTTATAATTTGCAATAATAATTAGAAGCTATCAATTTTAAGTTCTGTATTTGACAATTACAAGTTCAGATCTTCAAGTTATAACTTGCAATAATAATTTGTATTTAACAATTCGAAGTTCTGTATTTGACTATTACAAGTTCAGATCTTCAAATTAATATTTGCAATCCTAGTTTGAATTTAACAATTCGAAGTTCTGTATTTACCTACTACAAGTTCAGATCTTCAAGTTATAATTTGAAATAATAATTTATATTTAACAAATCTAAGTTCTGTAATTCACTATTACAAGTTCAGATCTTCAAGTTATAATTTGCAATCACAATTTGAAGGTATCAATTCTAAGTTCTGTATTTGACAGTTACAAGTTCAGATCTTCAAGTTATAACTTGAAATAATAATTAGTATTTAACAAATCTAAGTTCTGTAATTCACTATTACTAGTTCAGATCTTCAAGTTATAATTTGCAATAATAATTAGAACTATCAATTTTAAGTTCTGTATTTGACAATTACAAGTTCAGATCTTCAAGTTATAATTTGCAATAATAATTTTTATTTAACAATTCGAAGTTCTATATTTGACTATTACAAGTTTAGATCTTCAAATTATTATTTGCAGTCTTAGTTTGTATTTAACAATTCGAAGTTCTGTATTTACCTACTACAAGTTCAGATCTTCAAGTTATAATTTGCAATAATAATTAGAAGCTATCAATTTTAAGTTCTGTATTTGCCAATTACAAGTTCAGATCTTCAAGTAATAATTTGCAATAATAATTTGTATTTAACAATTCGAAGTTCAGTATTTGACTATTACAAGTTCAGATCTTCAAATTATTATTTGCAATCCTAGTTTGAATTTAGCAATTCGAAGTTCTGTATTTACCTACTACAAGTTCAGATCTTCAAGTTATAATTTGAAATAATAATTTATATTTTACAAATCTAAGTTCTGTAATTCACTATTACAAGTTCAGATCTTCAAGTTATAATTTGCAATAATAATTAGAAGCTATCAATTTTAAGTTCTGTATTTGACAATTACAAGTTCAGATCTTCAAGTTATAATTCGCAAATAATAATTTGTATTTAACAATTCGAAGTTCTGTATTTGACTATTACAAGTCCAGATCTTCAAATTATTATTTACAATCTTAGTTTGTATTTAACAATTCGTAGTTCTGTATTTACCTACTACAAGTTCAGATCTTTAAGTTATAATTTGCAATAATAATTAGAAGCTATCAATTTTAAGTTCTGTAGTTGACATTTACAAGTTCATATCTTCAAGTTATAATTAGCAAATAATAATTTGTATTTAATAATTCGAAGTTCTGTATTTGACTATTACAAGTTCAGATCTTCAATTTATTAATTAGAAGCTATCAATTTTAAGTGCTGTATTTGACAATTACTAGTTCAGATCTTCAAGTTATAATTTGCACTAATAATTTGTATTTAACAATTAGAAGTTCTGTATTTACCTATTACAGGTTCAGATCTTCAAGTTATAATTTGCAATCACAATTTGTATTTAACAATGCTAAGTTGCGTATTTGTCTATTACAAGTTCAGATCTTCAAATTATAATTTGCAATAATAATTAGAAGCTATCAATTTTAAGTTCTGTATTTGACAATTACAAGTTCAGATCTTCAAGTTATTATTTGCAATAATAATTAGAAGCGATCAATTTTAAGTTCTGTATTTGACAATTACAAGTTCAGATCTTCAAGTTATAATTTACAATAATAATTAGAAGCTATCAATTTTAAGTTCTGTATTTGACAATTACAAGGTCAGGTCTTCAAGTTATAATTTGCACTAATAATTTGTATTTAACAATTAGAAGTTCTGTATTTGACAATTACAAGTTCAGATCTTCAAGTTATAATTTCCAATAATAATTAGAAGCTATCAATTTTAAGTTCTGTATTTGACAATTACAAGTTCAGATCTCCAAGTTATAATTTGAAATAATAATTAGAAGCTATCAATTTTAAGTTCTGTATTTGACAATTACAAGTTCAGATCTTCAAGTTATAATTTGCAATAATAATTAGAAGCTATCAATTTTAAGTGCTGTATTTGACAATTACTAGTTCAGATCTTCAAGTAATAATTTGCACTAATAATTTGTATTTAACAATTAGAAGTTCTGTATTTGACAATTACTAGTGCAGATCTTCAAGTTATAATTTGAAATAATAATTTGAATTTAACAAATCTAAGTTCTGTAATGCACTATTACAAGTTCAGATCTTCATGTTATAATTTACAATAATAAATAGAATCTATCAATTTTAAGTTCTGTATTTGACAATTACAAGTTCAGATCTTCAAGTTATAATTTGCACTAATAATTTGTATTTAACAATTAGAAGTTCTGTATTTGACAATTACAAGTTCAGATCTTCAAGTTATAATTTGCAATAATAATTAGAAGCTATCAATTTTAAGTTCTGTATTTGACAATTACAAGTTAAGATCTTCAAGTTATAATTTGAAATAATAATTAGAAGCTATCAATTTTAAGTTCTGTATTTGACAATTACAAGTTCAGATCTTCAAGTTATAATTTGCAATAATAATTAGAAGCTATCAATTTTAAGTTCTGTATTTGACAATTACTAGTTCAGATCTTCAAGTTATAATTTGCACTAATAATTTGTATTTAACAATTAGAAGTTCTGTATTTGACTATTACAAGTTCAGATCTTCAAGTTATAATTTGCAATAATAATTAGAAGCTATCAATTTTAAGTTCTGTATTTGACAATTACAAGTTCAGATCTTCAAGTTATAATTTGAAATAATAATTAGAAGCTATCAATTTTAAGTTCTGTATTTGACAATTACAAGTTCAGATCTTCAAGTTATAATTTGCAATAATAATTAGAAGCTCTCTATTTTAAGTTCTGTATTTGACAATTACAAGTTCAGATCTTCAAGTTATAATTTACAATAATAATTAGAAGCTATCAATTTTAAGTTCTGTATTTGACAATTAAAAGTTCAGATCTTCAAGTTATAATTTGCAATAATAATTAGAAGCTATCAATTTTAAGTTCTGTATTTGACAATTACTAGTTCAGATCTTCAAGTTATAATTTGAAATAATAATTTGTATTTAACAATTCGAAGTTCTGTAATTCACTATTACAAGTTCAGATCTTCAAGTTATAATTTACAATAATAATTAGAAGCTATCAATTATAAGTTCTGTATTTGACAATTACAAGGTCAGATCTTCAAGTTATAATTTGCACTAATAATTTGTATTTAACAATTAGAAGTTCTGTATTTGACAATTACAAGTTCAGATCTTCAAGTTATAATTTGCAATAATAATTAGAAGCTATCAATTTTAAGTTCTGTATTTGACAATTACAAGTTCAGATCTCCAAGTTATAATTTGAAATAATAATTTGAATTTAACAAATCTAAGTTCTGTAATTCACTAGTACAAGTTCAGATCTTCAAGTTATAATTTGCAATAATAATTAGAAGCTATCAATTTTAAGTTCTGTATTTGACAATTACTAGTTCAGATCTTCAAGTTATAATTTGAAATAATAATTTGAATTTAACAAATCTAAGTTCTGTATTTCACTATTACAACTTCAGATCTTCAAGTTATAATTTCCAATAATAATTAGAAGCTATCAATTTTAAGTTCTGTATTTGACAATTACAAGTTCAGATCTCCAAGTTATAATTTGAAATAATAATTAGAAGCTATCAATTTTAAGTTCTGTATTTGACAATTACAAGTTCAGATCTTCAAGTTATAATTTGCAATAATAATTAGAAGCTATCAATTTTAAGTGCTGTATTTGACAATTACTAGTTCAGATCTTCAAGTAATAATTTGCACTAATAATTTGTATTTAACAATTAGAAGTTCTGTATTTGACAATTACTAGTGCAGATCTTCAAGTTATAATTTGAAATAATAATTTGAATTTAACAAATCTAAGTTCTGTAATGCACTATTACAAGTTCAGATCTTCATGTTATAATTTACAATAATAAATAGAATCTATCAATTTTAAGTTCTGTATTTGACAATTACAAGTTCAGATCTTCAAGTTATAATTTGCACTAATAATTTGTATTTAACAATTAGAAGTTCTGTATTTGACAATTACAAGTTCAGATCTTCAAGTTATAATTTGCAATAATAATTAGAAGCTATCAATTTTAAGTTCTGTATTTGACAATTACAAGTTAAGATCTTCAAGTTATAATTTGAAATAATAATTAGAAGCTATCAATTTTAAGTTCTGTATTTGACAATTACAAGTTCAGATCTTCAAGTTATAATTTGCAATAATAATTAGAAGCTATCAATTTTAAGTTCTGTATTTGACAATTACTAGTTCAGATCTTCAAGTTATAATTTGCACTAATAATTTGTATTTAACAATTAGAAGTTCTGTATTTGACTATTACAAGTTCAGATCTTCAAGTTATAATTTGCAATAATAATTAGAAGCTATCAATTTTAAATTCTGTATTTGACAATTACAAGTTCAGATCTTCAAGTTATAATTTGAAATAATAATTAGAAGCTATCAATTTTAAGTTCTGTATTTGACAATTACAAGTTCAGATCTTCAAGTTATAATTTGCAATAATAATTAGAAGCTCTCTATTTTAAGTTCTGTATTTGACAATTACAAGTTCAGATCTTCAAGTTATAATTTACAATAATAATTAGAAGCTATCAATTTTAAGTTCTGTATTTGACAATTAAAAGTTCAGATCTTCAAGTTATAATTTGCAATAATAATTAGAAGCTATCAATTTTAAGTTCTGTATTTGACAATTACTAGTTCAGATCTTCAAGTTATAATTTGAAATAATAATTTGAATTTAACAAATCTAAGTTCTGTAATTCACTATTACAAGTTCAGATCTTCAAGTTATAATTTACAATAATAATTAGAAGCTATCAATTTTAAGTTCTGTATTTGACAATTACAAGGTCAGATCTTCAAGTTATAATTTGCACTAATAATTTGTATTTAACAATTAGAAGTTCTGTATTTGACAATTACAAGTTCAGATCTTCAAGTTATAATTTGCAATAATAATTAGAAGCTATCAATTTTAAGTTCTGTATTTGACAATTACAAGTTCAGATCTCCAAGTTATAATTTGAAATAATAATTTGAATTTAACAAATCTAAGTTCTGTAATTCACTAGTACAAGTTCAGATCTTCAAGTTATAATTTACAATAATAATTAGAAGCTATCAATTTTAAGTTCTGTATTTGACAATTACAAGGTCAGATCTTCAAGTTATAATTTGCACTAATAATTTGTATTTAACAATTAGAAGTTCTGTATTTGACAATTACAAGTTCAGATCTTCAAGTTATAATTTGCAATAATAATTAGAAGCTATCAATTTTAAGTTCTGTATTTGACAATTACAAGTTCAGATCTCCAAGTTATAATTTGAAATAATAATTTGAATTTAACAAATCTAAGTTCTGTAATTCACTAGTACAAGTTCAGATCTTCAAGTTATAATTTGCAATAATAATTAGAAGCTATCAATTTTAAGTTCTGTATTTGACAATTACTAGTTCAGATCTTCAAGTTATAATTTGAAATAATAATTTGAATTTAACAAATCTAAGTTCTGTATTTCACTATTACAACTTCAGATCTTCAAGTTATAATTTACAATAATAATTAGAAGCTATCAATTTTAAGTTCTGTATTTGACAATTACAAGTTCAGATCTCCAAGTTATAATTTGAAATAATAATTAGAAGCTATCAATTTTAAGTTCTGTATTTGACAATTACAAGTTCAGATCTTCAAGTTATAATTTGCAATAATAATTAGAAGCTATCAATTTTAAGTGCTGTATTTGACAATTACTAGTTCTGATCTTCAAGTAATAATTTTACACTAATAATTTGTATTTAACAATTAGAAGTTCTGTATTTGACAATTACACGTTCAGATCTTCAAGTTATAATTTGCAATAATAATTAGAAGCTATCAATTTTAAGTTCTGTATTTGACAATTACAAGGTCAGATCTTCAAGTTATAATTTGCACTAATAATTTGTATTTAACAATTAGAAGTTCTGTATTTGACAATTACAAGTTAGGATCTTCAAGTTATAATTTGCAATAATAATTAGAAGCTATCAATTTTAAGTTCTGTATTTGACAATTACAAGTTCAGATCTGCAAGTTATAATTTGAAATAATAATTTGAATTTAACAAATCTAAGTTCTGTAATTCACTAGTACAAGTTCAGATCTTCAAGTTATAATTTGCAATAATAATTGAAGCTATCAATTTTAAGTTCTGTATTTGACAATTACAAGTTCAGATCTTCAAGTTATAACTTGCAATAATAAATTGTATTTAACAATTCGAAGTTCTGTATTTGACTAGTACAAGTTCAGATCTTCAAATTATTATTTGCAGTCTTAGTTTGTATTTAACAATTCGAAGTTCTGTATTTACCTACTACAAGTTCAGATCTTGAAGTTATAATTTGCAATTATAATTAGAAGCTATCAATTTTAAGTTCTGTATTTGACAATTACAAGTTCAGATCTTCAAGTTATAATTTGCAATAATAATTTGTATTTAACAATTCGAAGTTCTGTATTTGATTATTACAAGTTCAGATCTTCCAATTAATATTTACAATCTTAGTTTGTATTTAACAATTCGAAGTTCTGTATTTACCTACTACAAGTTCAGATCTTCAAGTTATAATTTGCAATACTAATTAGAAGCTATCAATTTTAAGTTCTGTATTTGACAATTACAAGTTCAGATCTTATAGTTATAACTTGCAATAATAATTTGTATTTAACAATTCGAAGTTCTGTATTTGACTATTACAAGTTTAGATCTTCAAATTATTATTTGCAGTCTTAGTTTGTATTTAACAATTCGAAGTTCTGTATTTACCTACTACAAGTTCAGATCTTCAAGTTATAATTTGCAATAATAATTAGAAGCTATCAATTTTAAGTGCTGTATTTGACAATTACTAGTTCAGATCTTCAAGTAATAATTTGCACTAATAATTTGTATTTAACAATTAGAAGTTCTGTATTTGACAATTACTAGTGCAGATCTTCAAGTTATAATTTGAAATAATAATTTGAATTTAACAAATCTAAGTTCTGTAATGCACTATTACAAGTTCAGATCTTCATGTTATAATTTACAATAATAAATAGAATCTATCAATTTTAAGTTCTGTATTTGACAATTACAAGTTCAGATCTTCAAGTTATAATTTGCACTAATAATTTGTATTTAACAATTAGAAGTTCTGTATTTGACAATTACAAGTTCAGATCTTCAAGTTATAATTTGCAATAATAATTAGAAGCTATCAATTTTAAGTTCTGTATTTGACAATTACAAGTTAAGATCTTCAAGTTATAATTTGAAATAATAATTAGAAGCTATCAATTTTAAGTTCTGTATTTGACAATTACAAGTTCAGATCTTCAAGTTATAATTTGCAATAATAATTAGAAGCTATCAATTTTAAGTTCTGTATTTGACAATTACTAGTTCAGATCTTCAAGTTATAATTTGCACTAATAATTTGTATTTAACAATTAGAAGTTCTGTATTTGACTATTACAAGTTCAGATCTTCAAGTTATAATTTGCAATAATAATTAGAAGCTATCAATTTTAAATTCTGTATTTGACAATTACAAGTTCAGATCTTCAAGTTATAATTTGAAATAATAATTAGAAGCTATCAATTTTAAGTTCTGTATTTGACAATTACAAGTTCAGATCTTCAAGTTATAATTTGCAATAATAATTAGAAGCTCTCTATTTTAAGTTCTGTATTTGACAATTACAAGTTCAGATCTTCAAGTTATAATTTACAATAATAATTAGAAGCTATCAATTTTAAGTTCTGTATTTGACAATTAAAAGTTCAGATCTTCAAGTTATAATTTGCAATAATAATTAGAAGCTATCAATTTTAAGTTCTGTATTTGACAATTACTAGTTCAGATCTTCAAGTTATAATTTGAAATAATAATTTGAATTTAACAAATCTAAGTTCTGTAATTCACTATTACAAGTTCAGATCTTCAAGTTATAATTTACAATAATAATTAGAAGCTATCAATTTTAAGTTCTGTATTTGACAATTACAAGGTCAGATCTTCAAGTTATAATTTGCACTAATAATTTGTATTTAACAATTAGAAGTTCTGTATTTGACAATTACAAGTTCAGATCTTCAAGTTATAATTTGCAATAATAATTAGAAGCTATCAATTTTAAGTTCTGTATTTGACAATTACAAGTTCAGATCTCCAAGTTATAATTTGAAATAATAATTTGAATTTAACAAATCTAAGTTCTGTAATTCACTAGTACAAGTTCAGATCTTCAAGTTATAATTTACAATAATAATTAGAAGCTATCAATTTTAAGTTCTGTATTTGACAATTACAAGGTCAGATCTTCAAGTTATAATTTGCACTAATAATTTGTATTTAACAATTAGAAGTTCTGTATTTGACAATTACAAGTTCAGATCTTCAAGTTATAATTTGCAATAATAATTAGAAGCTATCAATTTTAAGTTCTGTATTTGACAATTACAAGTTCAGATCTCCAAGTTATAATTTGAAATAATAATTTGAATTTAACAAATCTAAGTTCTGTAATTCACTAGTACAAGTTCAGATCTTCAAGTTATAATTTACAATAATAATTAGAAGCTATCAATTTTAAGTTCTGTATTTGACAATTACAAGGTCAGATCTTCAAGTTATAATTTGCACTAATAATTTGTATTTAACAATTAGAAGTTCTGTATTTGACAATTACAAGTTCAGATCTTCAAGTTATAATTTGCAATAATAATTAGAAGCTATCAATTTTAAGTTCTGTATTTGACAATTACAAGTTCAGATCTCCAAGTTATAATTTGAAATAATAATTTGAATTTAACAAATCTAAGTTCTGTAATTCACTAGTACAAGTTCAGATCTTCAAGTTATAATTTGCAATAATAATTAGAAGCTATCAATTTTAAGTTCTGTATTTGACAATTACTAGTTCAGATCTTCAAGTTATAATTTGAAATAATAATTTGAATTTAACAAATCTAAGTTCTGTATTTCACTATTACAACTTCAGATCTTCAAGTTATAATTTACAATAATAATTAGAAGCTATCAATTTTAAGTTCTGTATTTGACAATTACAAGTTCAGATCTCCAAGTTATAATTTGAAATAATAATTAGAAGCTATCAATTTTAAGTTCTGTATTTGACAATTACAAGTTCAGATCTTCAAGTTATAATTTGCAATAATAATTAGAAGCTATCAATTTTAAGTGCTGTATTTGACAATTACTAGTTCTGATCTTCAAGTAATAATTTTACACTAATAATTTGTATTTAACAATTAGAAGTTCTGTATTTGACAATTACACGTTCAGATCTTCAAGTTATAATTTGCAATAATAATTAGAAGCTATCAATTTTAAGTTCTGTATTTGACAATTACAAGGTCAGATCTTCAAGTTATAATTTGCACTAATAATTTGTATTTAACAATTAGAAGTTCTGTATTTGACAATTACAAGTTAGGATCTTCAAGTTATAATTTGCAATAATAATTAGAAGCTATCAATTTTAAGTTCTGTATTTGACAATTACAAGTTCAGATCTGCAAGTTATAATTTGAAATAATAATTTGAATTTAACAAATCTAAGTTCTGTAATTCACTAGTACAAGTTCAGATCTTCAAGTTATAATTTGCAATAATAATTGAAGCTATCAATTTTAAGTTCTGTATTTGACAATTACAAGTTCAGATCTTCAAGTTATAACTTGCAATAATAAATTGTATTTAACAATTCGAAGTTCTGTATTTGACTAGTACAAGTTCAGATCTTCAAATTATTATTTGCAGTCTTAGTTTGTATTTAACAATTCGAAGTTCTGTATTTACCTACTACAAGTTCAGATCTTGAAGTTATAATTTGCAATTATAATTAGAAGCTATCAATTTTAAGTTCTGTATTTGACAATTACAAGTTCAGATCTTCAAGTTATAATTTGCAATAATAATTTGTATTTAACAATTCGAAGTTCTGTATTTGATTATTACAAGTTCAGATCTTCCAATTAATATTTACAATCTTAGTTTGTATTTAACAATTCGAAGTTCTGTATTTACCTACTACAAGTTCAGATCTTCAAGTTATAATTTGCAATACTAATTAGAAGCTATCAATTTTAAGTTCTGTATTTGACAATTACAAGTTCAGATCTTATAGTTATAACTTGCAATAATAATTTGTATTTAACAATTCGAAGTTCTGTATTTGACTATTACAAGTTTAGATCTTCAAATTATTATTTGCAGTCTTAGTTTGTATTTAACAATTCGAAGTTCTGTATTTACCTACTACAAGTTCAGATCTTCAAGTTATAATTTGCAATAATAATTAGAAGCTATCAATTTTAAGTGCTGTATTTGACAATTACTAGTTCAGATCTTCAAGTAATAATTTGCACTAATAATTTGTATTTAACAATTAGAAGTTCTGTATTTGACAATTACTAGTGCAGATCTTCAAGTTATAATTTGAAATAATAATTTGAATTTAACAAATCTAAGTTCTGTAATGCACTATTACAAGTTCAGATCTTCATGTTATAATTTACAATAATAAATAGAATCTATCAATTTTAAGTTCTGTATTTGACAATTACAAGTTCAGATCTTCAAGTTATAATTTGCACTAATAATTTGTATTTAACAATTAGAAGTTCTGTATTTGACAATTACAAGTTCAGATCTTCAAGTTATAATTTGCAATAATAATTAGAAGCTATCAATTTTAAGTTCTGTATTTGACAATTGCAAGTTAAGATCTTCAAGTTATAATTTGAAATAATAATTAGAAGCTATCAATTTTAAGTTCTGTATTTGACAATTACAAGTTCAGATCTTCAAGTTATAATTTGCAATAATAATTAGAAGCTATCAATTTTAAGTTCTGTATTTGACAATTACTAGTTCAGATCTTCAAGTTATAATTTGCACTAATAATTTGTATTTAACAATTAGAAGTTCTGTATTTGACTATTACAAGTTCAGATCTTCAAGTTATAATTTGCAATAATAATTAGAAGCTATCAATTTTAAATTCTGTATTTGACAATTACAAGTTCAGATCTTCAAGTTATAATTTGAAATAATAATTAGAAGCTATCAATTTTAAGTTCTGTATTTGACAATTACAAGTTCAGATCTTCAAGTTATAATTTGAAATAATAATTAGAAGCTCTCTATTTTAAGTTCTGTATTTGACAATTAAAAGTTCAGATCTTCAAGTTATAATTTGCAATAATAATTAGAAGCTATCAATTTTAAGTTCTGTATTTGACAATTACTAGTTCAGATCTTCAAGTTATAATTTGAAATAATAATTTGAATTTAACAAATCTAAGTTCTGTAATTCACTATTACAAGTTCAGATCTTCAAGTTATAATTTACAATAATAATTAGAAGCTATCAATTTTAAGTTCTGTATTTGACAATTACAAGGTCAGATCTTCAAGTTATAATTTGCACTAATAATTTGTATTTAACAATTAGAAGTTCTGTATTTGACAATTACAAGTTCAGATCTTCAAGTTATAATTTGCAATAATAATTAGAAGCTATCAATTTTAAGTTCTGTATTTGACAATTACAAGTTCAGATCTCCAAGTTATAATTTGAAATAATAATTTGAATTTAACAAATCTAAGTTCTGTAATTCACTAGTACAAGTTCAGATCTTCAAGTTATAATTTACAATAATAATTAGAAGCTATCAATTTTAAGTTCTGTATTTGACAATTACAAGGTCAGATCTTCAAGTTATAATTTGCACTAATAATTTGTATTTAACAATTAGAAGTTCTGTATTTGACAATTACAAGTTCAGATCTTCAAGTTATAATTTGCAATAATAATTAGAAGCTATCAATTTTAAGTTCTGTATTTGACAATTACAAGTTCAGATCTCCAAGTTATAATTTGAAATAATAATTTGAATTTAACAAATCTAAGTTCTGTAATTCACTAGTACAAGTTCAGATCTTCAAGTTATAATTTGCAATAATAATTAGAAGCTATCAATTTTAAGTTCTGTATTTGACAATTACTAGTTCAGATCTTCAAGTTATAATTTGAAATAATAATTTGAATTTAACAAATCTAAGTTCTGTATTTCACTATTACAACTTCAGATCTTCAAGTTATAATTTACAATAATAATTAGAAGCTATCAATTTTAAGTTCTGTATTTGACAATTACAAGGTCAGATCTTCAAGTTATAATTTGCACTAATAATTTGTATTTAACAATTAGAAGTTCTGTATTTGACAATTACAAGTTCAGATCTTCAAGTTATAATTTGCAATAATAATTAGAAGCTATCAATTTTAAGTTCTGTATTTGACAATTACAAGTTCAGATCTCCAAGTTATAATTTGAAATAATAATTAGAAGCTATCAATTTTAAGTTCTGTATTTGACAATTACAAGTTCAGATCTTCAAGTTATAATTTGCAATAATAATTAGAAGCTATCAATTTTAAGTGCTGTATTTGACAATTACTAGTTCTGATCTTCAAGTAATAATTTTACACTAATAATTTGTATTTAACAATTAGAAGTTCTGTATTTGACAATTACACGTTCAGATCTTCAAGTTATAATTTGCAATAATAATTAGAAGCTATCAATTTTAAGTTCTGTATTTGACAATTACAAGGTCAGATCTTCAAGTTATAATTTGCACTAATAATTTGTATTTAACAATTAGAAGTTCTGTATTTGACAATTACAAGTTAGGATCTTCAAGTTATAATTTGCAATAATAATTAGAAGCTATCAATTTTAAGTTCTGTATTTGACAATTACAAGTTCAGATCTGCAAGTTATAATTTGAAATAATAATTTGAATTTAACAAATCTAAGTTCTGTAATTCACTAGTACAAGTTCAGATCTTCAAGTTATAATTTGCAATAATAATTGAAGCTATCAATTTTAAGTTCTGTATTTGACAATTACAAGTTCAGATCTTCAAGTTATAACTTGCAATAATAAATTGTATTTAACAATTCGAAGTTCTGTATTTGACTAGTACAAGTTCAGATCTTCAAATTATTATTTGCAGTCTTAGTTTGTATTTAACAATTCGAAGTTCTGTATTTACCTACTACAAGTTCAGATCTTGAAGTTATAATTTGCAATTATAATTAGAAGCTATCAATTTTAAGTTCTGTATTTGACAATTACAAGTTCAGATCTTCAAGTTATAATTTGCAATAATAATTTGTATTTAACAATTCGAAGTTCTGTATTTGATTATTACAAGTTCAGATCTTCCAATTAATATTTACAATCTTAGTTTGTATTTAACAATTCGAAGTTCTGTATTTACCTACTACAAGTTCAGATCTTCAAGTTATAATTTGCAATACTAATTAGAAGCTATCAATTTTAAGTTCTGTATTTGACAATTACAAGTTCAGATCTTATAGTTATAACTTGCAATAATAATTTGTATTTAACAATTCGAAGTTCTGTATTTGACTATTACAAGTTTAGATCTTCAAATTATTATTTGCAGTCTTAGTTTGTATTTAACAATTCGAAGTTCTGTATTTACCTACTACAAGTTCAGATCTTCAAGTTATAATTTGCAATAATAATTAGAAGCTATCAATTTTAAGTGCTGTATTTGATAATTACTAGTTCAGATCTTCAAGTAATAATTTGCACTAATAATTTGTATTTAACAATTAGAAGTTCTGTATTTGACAATTACTAGTGCAGATCTTCAAGTTATAATTTGAAATAATAATTTGAATTTAACAAATCTAAGTTCTGTAATGCACTATTACAAGTTCAGATCTTCATGTTATAATTTACAATAATAAATAGAATCTATCAATTTTAAGTTCTGTATTTGACAATTACAAGTTCAGATCTTCAAGTTATAATTTGCACTAATAATTTGTATTTAACAATTAGAAGTTCTGTATTTGACAATTACAAGTTCAGATCTTCAAGTTATAATTTGCAATAATAATTAGAAGCTATCAATTTTAAGTTCTGTATTTGACAATTACAAGTTCAGATCTTCAAGTTATAACTTGCAATAATAAATTGTATTTAACAATTCGAAGTTCTGTATTTGACTAGTACAAGTTCAGATCTTCAAATTATTATTTGCAGTCTTAGTTTGTATTTAACAATTCGAAGTTCTGTATTTACCTACTACAAGTTCAGATCTTGAAGTTATAATTTGCAATTATAATTAGAAGCTATCAATTTTAAGTTCTGTATTTGACAATTACAAGTTCAGATCTTCAAGTTATAATTTGCAATAATAATTTGTATTTAACAATTCGAAGTTCTGTATTTGATTATTAGAAGTTCAGATCTTCCAATTAATATTTACAATCTTAGTTTGTATTTAACAATTCGAAGTTCTGTATTTACCTACTACAAGTTCAGATCTTCAAGTTATAATTTGCAATACTAATTAGAAGCTATCAATTTTAAGTTCTGTATTTGACAATTACAAGTTCAGATCTTATAGTTATAACTTGCAATAATAATTTGTATTTAACAATTCGAAGTTCTGTATTTGACTATTACAAGTTTAGATCTTCAAATTATTATTTGCAGTCTTAGTTTGTATTTAACAATTCGAAGTTCTGTATTTACCTACTACAAGGTCAGATCTTCAAGTTATAATTTGCACTAATAATTTGTATTTAACAATTAGAAGTTCTGTATTTGACAATTACAAGTTAGGATCTTCAAGTTATAATTTGCAATAATAATTAGAAGCTATCAATTTTAAGTTCTGTATTTGACAATTACAAGTTCAGATCTGCAAGTTATAATTTGAAATAATAATTTGAATTTAACAAATCTAAGTTCTGTAATTCACTAGTACAAGTTCAGATCTTCAAGTTATAATTTGCAATAATAATTGAAGCTATCAATTTTAAGTTCTGTATTTGACAATTACAAGTTCAGATCTTCAAGTTATAACTTGCAATAATAAATTGTATTTAACAATTCGAAGTTCTGTATTTGACTAGTACAAGTTCAGATCTTCAAATTATTATTTGCAGTCTTAGTTTGTATTTAACAATTCGAAGTTCTGTATTTACCTACTACAAGTTCAGATCTTGAAGTTATAATTTGCAATTATAATTAGAAGCTATCAATTTTAAGTTCTGTATTTGACAATTACAAGTTCAGATCTTCAAGTTATAATTTGCAATAATAATTTGTATTTAACAATTCGAAGTTCTGTATTTGATTATTACAAGTTCAGATCTTCCAATTAATATTTACAATCTTAGTTTGTATTTAACAATTCGAAGTTCTGTATTTACCTACTACAAGTTCAGATCTTCAAGTTATAATTTGCAATACTAATTAGAAGCTATCAATTTTAAGTTCTGTATTTGACAATTACAATTGCAGATCTTATAGTTATAACTTGCAATAATAATTTGTATTTAACAATTCGAAGTTCTGTATTTGACTATTACAAGTTTAGATCTTCAAATTATTATTTGCAGTCTTAGTTTGTATTTAACAATTCGAAGTTCTGTATTTACCTACTACAAGTTCAGATCTTCAAGTTATAATTTGCAATAATAATTAGAAGCTATCAATTTTAAGTGCTGTATTTGATAATTACTAGTTCAGATCTTCAAGTAATAATTTGCACTAATAATTTGAATTTAACAATTAGAAGTTCTGTATTTGACAATTACTAGTGCAGATCTTCAAGTTATAATTTGAAATAATAATTTGAATTTAACAAATCTAAGTTCTGTAATGCACTATTACAAGTTCAGATCTTCATGTTATAATTTACAATAATAAATAGAATCTATCAATTTTAAGTTCTGTATTTGACAATTACAAGTTCAGATCTTCAAGTTATAATTTGCACTAATAATTTGTATTTAACAATTAGAAGTTCTGTATTTGACAATTACAAGTTCAGATCTTCAAGTTATAATTTGCAATAATAATTAGAAGCTATCAATTTTAAGTTCTGTATTTGACAATTACAAGTTAAGATCTTCAAGTTATAATTTGAAATAATAATTAGAAGCTATCAATTTTAAGTTCTGTATTTGACAATTACAAGTTCAGATCTTCAAGTTATAATTTGCAATAATAATTAGAAGCTATCACTTTTAAGTTCTGTATTTGACAATTACTAGTTCAGATCTTCAAGTTATAATTTGCACTAATAATTTGTATTTAACAATTAGAAGTTCTGTATTTGACTATTACAAGTTCAGATCTTCAAGTTATAATTTGCAATAATAATTAGAAGCTATCAATTTTAAGTTCTGTATTTGACAATTACAAGTTCAGATCTTCAAGTTATAATTTGAAATAATAATTAGAAGCTATCAATTTTAAGTTCTGTATTTGACAATTACAAGTTCAGATCTTCAAGTTATAATTTGCAATAATAATTTGAATTTAACAAATCTAAGTTCTGTAATTCACTATTACAAGTTCAGATCTTCAAGTTATAATTTACAATAATAATTAGAAGCTATCAATTTTAAGTTCTGTATTTGACAATTACAAGGTCAGATCTTCAAGTTATAATTTGCACTAATAATTTGTATTTAACAATTAGAAGTTCTGTATTTGACAATTACAAGTTCAGATCTTCAAGTTATAATTTGCAATAATAATTAGAAGCTATCAATTTTAAGTTCTGTATTTGACAATTACAAGTTCAGATCTCCAAGTTATAATTTGAAATAATAATTAGAAGCTATCAATTTTAAGTTCTGTATTTGACAATTACAAGTTCAGATCTCCAAGTTATAATTTGAAATAATAATTAGAAGCTATCAATTTTAAGTTCTGTATTTGACAATTACAAGTTCAGATCTTCAAGTTATAATTTGCAATAATAATTAGAAGCTATCAATTTTAAGTTCTGTATTTGACAATTACAAGTTCAGATCTTCAAGTTATAATTTACAATAATAAATAGAATCTAACAATTTTAAGTTCTGTATTTGACAATTACAAGTTCAGATCTTCAAGTTATAATTTGCACTAATAATTTGTATTTAACAATTAGAAGTTCTGTATTTGACAATTACAAGTTCAGATCTTCAAGTTATAATTTGCAATAATAATTAGAAGCTATCAATTTTAAGTTCTGTATTTGACAATTACAAGTTAAGATCTTCAAGTTATAATTTGAAATAATAATTAGAAGCTATCAATTTTAAGTTCTGTATTTGACAATTACAAGTTCAGATCTTCAAGTTATAATTTGCACTAATAATTTGTATTTAACAATTAGAAGTTCTGTATTTGACAATTACAAGTTCAGATCTTCAAGTTATAATTTGCAATAATAATTAGAAGCTATCAATTTTAAGTTCTGTATTTGACAATTACAAGTTAAGATCTTCAAGTTATAATTTGAAATAATAATTAGAAGCTATCAATTTTAAGTTCTGTATTTGACAATTACAAGTTCAGATCTTCAAGTTATAATTTGCACTAATAATTTGTATTTAACAATTAGAAGTTCTGTATTTGACAATTACAAGTTCAGATCTTCAAGTTATAATTTGCAATAATAATTAGAAGCTATCAATTTTAAGTTCTGTATTTGACAATTACAAGTTAAGATCTTCAAGTTATAATTTGAAATAATAATTAGAAGCTATCAATTTTAAGTTCTGTATTTGACAATTACAAGTTCAGATCTTCAAGTTATAATTTGCAATAATAATTAGAAGCTATCAATTTTAAGTTCTGTATTTGACAATTACTAGTTCAGATCTTCAAGTTATAATTTGCACTAATAATTTGTATTTAACAATTAGAAGTTCTGTATTTGACTATTACAAGTTCAGATCTTCAAGTTATAATTTGCAATAATAATTAGAAGCTATCAATTTTAAGTTCTGTATTTGACAATTACAAGTTCAGATCTTCAAGTTATAATTTGCAATAATAATTAGAAGCTCTCAATTTTAAGTTCTGTATTTGACAATTACAAGTTCAGATCTTCAAGTTATAATTTACAATAATAATTAGAAGCTATCAATTTTAAGTTCTGTATTTGACAATTAAAAGTTCAGATCTTCAAGTTATAATTTGCAATAATAATTAGAAGCTATCAATTTTAAGTTCTGTATTTGACAATTACTAGTTCAGATCTTCAAGTTATAATTTGAAATAATAATTTGAATTTAACAAATCTAAGTTCTGTAATTCACTATTACAAGTTCAGATCTTCAAGTTATAATTTACAATAATAATTAGAAGCTATCAATTTTAAGTTCTGTATTTGACAATTACAAGGTCAGATCTTCAAGTTATAATTTGCACTAATAATTTGTATTTAACAATTAGAAGTTCTGTATTTGACAATTACAAGTTCAGATCTTCAAGTTATAATTTGCAATAATAATTAGAAGCTATCAATTTTAAGTTCTGTATTTGACAATTACAAGTTCAGATCTCCAAGTTATAATTTGAAATAATAATTTGAATTTAACAAATCTAAGTTCTGTAATTCACTAGTACAAGTTCAGATCTTCAAGTTATAATTTGCAATAATAATTTGAAGCTATCAATTTTAAGTTCTGTATTTGACAATTACTAGTTCAGATCTTCAAGTTATAATTTGAAATAATAATTTGAATTTAACAAATCTAAGTTCTGTAATTCACTATTTCAGATCTTCAAGTTATAATTTACAATAATAATTAGAAGCTATCAATTTTAAGTTCTGTATTTGACAATTACAAGGTCAGATCTTCAAGTTATAATTTGCACTAATAATTTGTATTTAACAATTAGAAGTTCTGTATTTGACAATTACAAGTTCAGATCTTCAAGTTATAATTTGCAATAATAATTAGAAGCTATCAATTTTAAGTTCTGTATTTGACAATTACAAGTTCAGATCTCCAAGTTATAATTTGAAATAATAATTAGAAGCTATCAATTTAAGTTCTGTATTTGACAATTACAAGTTCAGATCTTCAAGTTATAATTTGCAATAATAATTAGAAGCTATCAATTTTAAGTGCTGTATTTGACAATTACTAGTTCTGATCTTCAAGTAATAATTTTACACTAATAATTTGTATTTAACAATTAGAAGTTCTGTATTTGACAATTACACGTTCAGATCTTCAAGTTATAATTTGCAATAATAATTAGAAGCTATCAATTTTAAGTTCCGTATTTGACAATTACAAGGTCAGATCTTCAAGTTATAATTTGCACTAATAATTTGTATTTAACAATTAGAAGTTCTGTATTTGACAATTACAAGTTAGGATCTTCAAGTTATAATTTGCAATAATAATTAGAAGCTATCAATTTTAAGTTCTGTATTTGACAATTACAAGTTCAGATCTCCAAGTTATAATTTGAAATAATAATTTGAATTTAACAAATCTAAGTTCTGTAATTCACTAGTACAAGTTCAGATCTTCAAGTTATAATTTGCAATAATAATTAGAAGCTATCAATTTTAAGTTCTGTATTTGACAATTACAAGTTCAGATCTTCAAGTTATAACTTGCAATAATAAATTGTATTTAACAATTCGAAGTTCTGTATTTGACTAGTACAAGTTCAGATCTTCAAATTATTATTTGCAGTCTTAGTTTGTATTTAACAATTCGAAGTTCTGTATTTACCTACTACAAGTTCAGATCTTGAAGTTATAATTTGCAATTATAATTAGAAGCTATCAATTTTAAGTTCTGTATTTGACAATTACAAGTTCAGATCTTCAAGTTATTATTTGCAATAATAATTAGAAGCTATCAATTTTAAGTTCTGTATTTGACAATTACAAGTTCAGATCTTCAAGTTATAATTTACAATAATAATTAGAAGCTATCAATTTTAAGTTCTGTATTTGACAATTACAAGTTCAGATCTTCAAGTTATAATTTACAATAATAATTAGAAGCTATCAATTTTAAGTTCTGTATTTGACAATTAAAAGTTCAGATCTTCAAGTTATAATTTGCAATAATAATTAGAAGCTATCAATTTTAAGTTCTGTATTTGACAATTACTAGTTCAGATCTTCAAGTTATAATTTGAAATAATAATTTGAATTTAACAAATCTAAGTTTTGTAATTCACTATTACAAGTTCAGATCTTCAAGTTATAATTTACAATAATAATTAGAAGCTATCAATTTTAAGTTCTGTATTTGACAATTACAAGGTCAGATCTTCAAGTTATAATTTGCACTAATAATTTGTATTTAACAATTAGAAGTTCTGTATTTGACAATTACAAGTTCAGATCTTCAAGTTATAATTTGCAATAATAATTAGAAGCTATCAATTTTAAGTTCTGTATTTGACAATTACAAGTTCAGATCTCCAAGTTATAATTTGAAATAATAATTTGAATTTAACAAATCTAAGTTCTGTAATTCACTAGTACAAGTTCAGATCTTCAAGTTATAATTTGCAATAATAATTAGAAGCTATCAATTTTAAGTTCTGTATTTGACAATTACTAGTTCAGATCTTCAAGTTATAATTTGAAATAATAATTTGAATTTAACAAATCTAAGTTCTGTATTTCACTATTACAACTTCAGATCTTCAAGTTATAATTTACAATAATAATTAGAAGCTATCAATTTTAAGTTCTGTATTTGACAATTACAAGGTCAGATCTTCAAGTTATAATTTGCACTAATAATTTGTATTTAACAATTAGAAGTTCTGTATTTGACAATTACAAGTTCAGATCTTCAAGTTATAATTTGCAATAATAATTAGAAGCTATCAATTTTAAGTTCTGTATTTGACAATTACAAGTTCAGATCTCCAAGTTATAATTTGAAATAATAATTAGAAGCTATCAATTTTAAGTTCTGTATTTGACAATTACAAGTTCAGATCTTCAAGTTATAATTTGCAATAATAATTAGAAGCTATCAATTTTAAGTGCTGTATTTGACAATTACTAGTTCTGATCTTCAAGTAATAATTTTACACTAATAATTTGTATTTAACAATTAGAAGTTCTGTATTTGACAATTACACGTTCAGATCTTCAAGTTATAATTTGCAATAATAATTAGAAGCTATCAATTTTAAGTTCTGTATTTGACAATTACAAGGTCAGATCTTCGAGTTATAATTTGCACTAATAATTTGTATTTAACAATTAGAAGTTCTGTATTTGACAATTACAAGTTAGGATCTTCAAGTTATAATTTGCAATAATAATTAGAAGCTATCAATTTTAAGTTCTGTATTTGACAATTACAAGTTCAGATCTGCAAGTTATAATTTGAAATAATAATTTGAATTTAACAAATCTAAGTTCTGTAATTAACTAGTACAAGTTCAGATCTTCAAGTTATAATTTGCAATAATAATTGAAGCTATCAATTTTAAGTTCTGTATTTGACAATTACAAGTTCAGATCTTCAAGTTATAACTTGCAATAATAAATTGTATTTAACAATTCGAAGTTCTGTATTTGACTAGTACAAGTTCAGATCTTCAAATTATTATTTGCAGTCTTAGTTTGTATTTAACAATTCGAAGTTCTGTATTTACCTACTACAAGTTCAGATCTTGAAGTTATAATTTGCAATTATAATTAGAAGCTATCAATTTTAAGTTCTGTATTTGACAATTACAAGTTCAGATCTTCAAGTTATAATTTGCAATAATAATTTGTATTTAACAATTCGAAGTTCTGTATTTGATTATTACAAGTTCAGATCTTCCAATTAATATTTACAATCTTAGTTTGTATTTAACAATTCGAAGTTCTGTATTTACCTACTACAAGTTCAGATCTTCAAGTTATAATTTGCAATAATAATTAGAAGCTATCAATTTTAAGTTCTGTATTTGACAATTACAAGTTCAGATCTTCAAGTTATAACTTGCAATAATAATTTGTATTTAACAATTCGAAGTTCTGTATTTGACTATTACAAGTTTAGATCTTCAAATTATTATTTGCAGTCTTAGTTTGTATTTAACAATTCGAAGTTCTGTATTTACCTACTACAAGTTCAGATCTTCAAGTTATAATTTGCAATAATAATTAGAAGCTATCAATTTTAAGTGCTGTATTTGATAATTACTAGTTCAGATCTTCAAGTAATAATTTGCACTAATAATTTGTATTTAACAATTAGAAGTTCTGTATTTGACAATTACTAGTGCAGATCTTCAAGTTATAATTTGAAATAATAATTTGAATTTAACAAATCTAAGTTCTGTAATGCACTATTACAAGTTCAGATCTTCATGTTATAATTTACAATAATAAATAGAATCTATCAATTTTAAGTTCTGTATTTGACAATTACAAGTTCAGATCTTCAAGTTATAATTTGCACTAATAATTTGTATTTAACAATTAGAAGTTCTGTATTTGACAATTACAAGTTCAGATCTTCAAGTTATAATTTGCAATAATAATTAGAAGCTATCAATTTTAAGTTCTGTATTTGACAATTACAAGTTAAGATCTTCAAGTTATAATTTGAAATAATAATTAGAAGCTATCAATTTTAAGTTCTGTATTTGACAATTACAAGTTCAGATCTGCAAGTTATAATTTGCAATAATAATTAGTAGCTATCACTTTTAAGTTCTGTATTTGACAATTACTAGTTCAGATCTTCAAGTTATAATTTGCACTATTAATTTGTATTTAACAATTAGAAGTTCTGTATTTGACTATTACAAGTTCAGATCTTCAAGTTATAATTTGCAATAATAATTAGAAGCTATCAATTTTAAGTTCTGTATTTGACAATTACAAGTTCAGATCTTCAAGTTATAATTTGAAATAATAATTAGAAGCTATCAATTTTAAGTTCTGTATTTGACAATTACAAGTTCAGATCTTCAAGTTATAATTTGCAATAATAATTTGAATTTAACAAATCTAAGTTCTGTAATTCACTATTACAAGTTCAGATCTTCAAGTTATAATTTACAATAATAATTAGAAGCTATCAATTTTAAGTTCTGTATTTGACAATTACAAGGTCAGATCTTCAAGTTATAATTTGCACTAATAATTTGTATTTAACAATTAGAAGTTCTGTATTTGACAATTACAAGTTCAGATCTTCAAGTTATAATTTGCAATAATAATTAGAAGCTATCAATTTTAAGTTCTGTATTTGACAATTACAAGTTCAGATCTCCAAGTTATAATTTGAAATAATAATTAGAAGCTATCAATTTTAAGTTCTGTATTTGACAATTACAAGTTCAGATCTCCAAGTTATAATTTGAAATAATAATTAGAAGCTATCAATTTTAAGTTCTGTATTTGACAATTACAAGTTCAGATCTTCAAGTTATAATTTGCAATAATAATTAGAAGCTATCAATTTTAAGTGCTGTATTTGACAATTACTAGTTAAGATCTTCAAGTAATAATTTGCACTAATAATTTGTATTTAACAATTAGAAGTTCTGTATTTGACAATTACTAGTGCAGATCTTCAAGTTATAATTTGAAATAATAATTTGAAGTTAACAAATCTAAGTTCTGTAATGCACTATTACAAGTTCAGGTCTTCATGTTATAATTTACAATAATAAATAGAATCTATCAATTTTAAGTTCTGTATTTGACAATTACAAGTTCAGATCTTCAAGTTATAATTTGCACTAATAATTTGTATTTAACAATTAGAAGTTCTGTATTTGACAATTACATGTTCAGATCTTCAAGTTATAATTTGCAATAATAATTAGAAGCTATCAATTTTAAGTTCTGTATTTGACAATTACAAGTTAAGATCTTCAAGTTATAATTTGAAATAATAATTAGAAGCTATCAATTTTAAGTTCTGTATTTGACAATTACAAGTTCAGATCTTCAAGTTATAATTTGCACTAATAATTTGTATTTAACAATTAGAAGTTCTGTATTTGACAATTACAAGTTAAGATCTTCAAGTTATAATTTGAAATAATAATTAGAAGCTATCAATTTTAAGTTCTGTATTTGACAATTAAAAGTTCAGATCTTCAAGTTATAATTTGCAATAATAATTAGAAGCTATCAATTTTAAGTTCTGTATTTGACAATTACTAGTTCTGATCTTCAAGTTATAATTTGAAATAATAATTTGAATTTAACAAATCTAAGTTCTGTAATTCACTATTACAAGTTCAGATCTTCAAGTTATAATTTACAATAATAATTAGAAGCTATCAATTTTAAGTTCTGTATTTGACAATTACAAGGTCAGATCTTCAAGTTATAATTTGCACTAATAATTTGTATTTAACAATTAGAAGTTCTGTATTTGACAATTACAAGTTCAGATCTTCAAGTTATAATTTGCAATAATAATTAGAAGCTATCAATTTTAAGTTCTGTATTTGACAATTACAAGTTCAGATCTCCAAGTTATAATTTGAAATAATAATTAGAAGCTATCAATTTTAAGTTCTGTATTTGACAATTACAAGTTCAGATCTTCAAGTTATAATTTGCAATAATAATTAGAAGCTATCAATTTTAAGTGCTGTATTTGACAATTACTAGTTCTGATCTTCAAGTAATAATTTTACACTAATAATTTGTATTTAACAATTAGAAGTTCTGTATTTGACAATTACACGTTCAGATCTTCAAGTTATAATTTGCAATAATAATTAGAAGCTATCAATTTTAAGTTCTGTATTTGACAATTACAAGGTCAGATCTTCGAGTTATAATTTGCACTAATAATTTGTATTTAACAATTAGAAGTTCTGTATTTGACAATTACAAGTTAGGATCTTCAAGTTATAATTTGCAATAATAATTAGAAGCTATCAATTTTAAGTTCTGTATTTGACAATTACAAGTTCAGATCTGCAAGTTATAATTTGAAATAATAATTTGAATTTAACAAATCTAAGTTCTGTAATTAACTAGTACAAGTTCAGATCTTCAAGTTATAATTTGCAATAATAATTGAAGCTATCAATTTTAAGTTCTGTATTTGACAATTACAAGTTCAGATCTTCAAGTTATAACTTGCAATAATAAATTGTATTTAACAATTCGAAGTTCTGTATTTGACTAGTACAAGTTCAGATCTTCAAATTATTATTTGCAGTCTTAGTTTGTATTTAACAATTCGAAGTTCTGTATTTACCTACTACAAGTTCAGATCTTGAAGTTATAATTTGCAATTATAATTAGAAGCTATCAATTTTAAGTTCTGTATTTGACAATTACAAGTTCAGATCTTCAAGTTATAATTTGCAATAATAATTTGTATTTAACAATTCGAAGTTCTGTATTTGATTATTACAAGTTCAGATCTTCCAATTAATATTTACAATCTTAGTTTGTATTTAACAATTCGAAGTTCTGTATTTACCTACTACAAGTTCAGATCTTCAAGTTATAATTTGCAATAATAATTAGAAGCTATCAATTTTAAGTTCTGTATTTGACAATTACAAGTTCAGATCTTCAAGTTATAACTTGCAATAATAATTTGTATTTAACAATTCGAAGTTCTGTATTTGACTATTACAAGTTTAGATCTTCAAATTATTATTTGCAGTCTTAGTTTGTATTTAACAATTCGAAGTTCTGTATTTACCTACTACAAGTTCAGATCTTCAAGTTATAATTTGCAATAATAATTAGAAGCTATCAATTTTAAGTGCTGTATTTGATAATTACTAGTTCAGATCTTCAAGTAATAATTTGCACTAATAATTTGTATTTAACAATTAGAAGTTCTGTATTTGACAATTACTAGTGCAGATCTTCAAGTTATAATTTGAAATAATAATTTGAATTTAACAAATCTAAGTTCTGTAATGCACTATTACAAGTTCAGATCTTCATGTTATAATTTACAATAATAAATAGAATCTATCAATTTTAAGTTCTGTATTTGACAATTACAAGTTCAGATCTTCAAGTTATAATTTGCACTAATAATTTGTATTTAACAATTAGAAGTTCTGTATTTGACAATTACAAGTTCAGATCTTCAAGTTATAATTTGCAATAATAATTAGAAGCTATCAATTTTAAGTTCTGTATTTGACAATTACAAGTTAAGATCTTCAAGTTATAATTTGAAATAATAATTAGAAGCTATCAATTTTAAGTTCTGTATTTGACAATTACAAGTTCAGATCTGCAAGTTATAATTTGCAATAATAATTAGTAGCTATCACTTTTAAGTTCTGTATTTGACAATTACTAGTTCAGATCTTCAAGTTATAATTTGCACTATTAATTTGTATTTAACAATTAGAAGTTCTGTATTTGACTATTACAAGTTCAGATCTTCAAGTTATAATTTGCAATAATAATTAGAAGCTATCAATTTTAAGTTCTGTATTTGACAATTACAAGTTCAGATCTTCAAGTTATAATTTGAAATAATAATTAGAAGCTATCAATTTTAAGTTCTGTATTTGACAATTACAAGTTCAGATCTTCAAGTTATAATTTGCAATAATAATTTGAATTTAACAAATCTAAGTTCTGTAATTCACTATTACAAGTTCAGATCTTCAAGTTATAATTTACAATAATAATTAGAAGCTATCAATTTTAAGTTCTGTATTTGACAATTACAAGGTCAGATCTTCAAGTTATAATTTGCACTAATAATTTGTATTTAACAATTAGAAGTTCTGTATTTGACAATTACAAGTTCAGATCTTCAAGTTATAATTTGCAATAATAATTAGAAGCTATCAATTTTAAGTTCTGTATTTGACAATTACAAGTTCAGATCTCCAAGTTATAATTTGAAATAATAATTAGAAGCTATCAATTTTAAGTTCTGTATTTGACAATTACAAGTTCAGATCTCCAAGTTATAATTTGAAATAATAATTAGAAGCTATCAATTTTAAGTTCTGTATTTGACAATTACAAGTTCAGATCTTCAAGTTATAATTTGCAATAATAATTAGAAGCTATCAATTTTAAGTGCTGTATTTGACAATTACTAGTTAAGATCTTCAAGTAATAATTTGCACTAATAATTTGTATTTAACAATTAGAAGTTCTGTATTTGACAATTACTAGTGCAGATCTTCAAGTTATAATTTGAAATAATAATTTGAAGTTAACAAATCTAAGTTCTGTAATGCACTATTACAAGTTCAGGTCTTCATGTTATAATTTACAATAATAAATAGAATCTATCAATTTTAAGTTCTGTATTTGACAATTACAAGTTCAGATCTTCAAGTTATAATTTGCACTAATAATTTGTATTTAACAATTAGAAGTTCTGTATTTGACAATTACATGTTCAGATCTTCAAGTTATAATTTGCAATAATAATTAGAAGCTATCAATTTTAAGTTCTGTATTTGACAATTACAAGTTAAGATCTTCAAGTTATAATTTGAAATAATAATTAGAAGCTATCAATTTTAAGTTCTGTATTTGACAATTACAAGTTCAGATCTTCAAGTTATAATTTGCACTAATAATTTGTATTTAACAATTAGAAGTTCTGTATTTGACAATTACAAGTTAAGATCTTCAAGTTATAATTTGAAATAATAATTAGAAGCTATCAATTTTAAGTTCTGTATTTGACAATTAAAAGTTCAGATCTTCAAGTTATAATTTGCAATAATAATTAGAAGCTATCAATTTTAAGTTCTGTATTTGACAATTACTAGTTCTGATCTTCAAGTTATAATTTGAAATAATAATTTGAATTTAACAAATCTAAGTTCTGTAATTCACTATTACAAGTTCAGATCTTCAAGTTATAATTTACAATAATAATTAGAAGCTATCAATTTTAAGTTCTGTATTTGACAATTACAAGGTCAGATCTTCAAGTTATAATTTGCACTAATAATTTGTATTTAACAATTAGAAGTTCTGTATTTGACAATTACAAGTTCAGATCTTCAAGTTATAATTTGCAATAATAATTAGAAGCTATCAATTTTAAGTTCTGTATTTGACAATTACAAGTTCAGATCTCCAAGTTATAATTTGAAATAATAATTTGAATTTAACAAATCTAAGTTCTGTAATTCACTAGTACAAGTTCAGATCTTCAAGTTATAATTTGCAATAATAATTAGAAGCTATCAATTTTAAGTTCTGTATTTGACAATTACTAGTTCAGATCTTCAAGTTATAATTTGAAATAATAATTTGAATTTAACAAATCTAAGTTCTGTAATTCACTATTACAAGTTCAGATCTTCAAGTTATAATTTACAATAATAATTAGAAGCTATCAATTTTAAGTTCTGTATTTGACAATTACAAGGTCAGATCTTCAAGTTATAATTTGCACTAATAATTTGTATTTAACAATTAGAAGTTCTGTATTTGACAATTACAAGTTCAGATCTTCAAGTTATAATTTGCAATAATAATTAGAAGCTATCAATTTTAAGTTCTGTATTTGACAATTACAAGTTCAGATCTCCAAGTTATAATTTGAAATAATAATTAGAAGCTATCAATTTTAAGTTCTGTATTTGACAATTACAAGTTCAGATCTTCAAGTTATAATTTGCAATAATAATTAGAAGCTATCAATTTTAAGTGCTGTATTTGACAATAACTAGTTCTGATCTTCAAGTAATAATTTTACACTAATAATTTGTATTTAACAATTAGAAGTTCTGTATTTGACTATTACAAGTTCAGATCTTCAAATTATTATTTGCAATCTTAGTTTGAATTTAATCATTCGAGGTTCTGTATTTACCTATTACAGGTTCAGATCTTCAACTAATAATTTGCACTAATAATTTGTATTTAACAATTCGAAGTTCTGTATTTGACTATTACAAGTTCAGATCTTCAAGTTATAGTTTGAATTATAATTATAAGCTATCAATTTTAAGTTCTGTATTTGACAATTACAAGTACAGATCTTCAAACTATAATTTGTAATAATAATTAGAAGCTATCAATTTTAAGTTCTGCATTTGACAATTACTAGTTCAGATCTTCAAGTTATTATTTGCAATAATAATTAGAAGCTATTAATTTTAAGTTCTGTATTTGACAATTACAAGTTCAGATCTTCAAGTTATAATTTGAAATAATAATTAGAAGCTATCAATTTTAAGTTCTGTATTTGATAATTACAAGTTCAGATCTTCAAGTTATAATTTGCACTAATAATTTGTATTTAACAATTAGAAGTTCTGTATTTGACAATTACACGTTCAGATCTTCAAGTTATAATTTGCAATAATAATTAGAAGCTATCAATTTTAAGTTCTGTATTTGACAATTACAAGGTCAGATCTTCAAGTTATAATTTGCACTAATAATTTGTATTTAACAATTAGAAGTTCTGTATTTGACAATTACAAGTTAGGATCTTCAAGTTATAATTTGCAATAATAATTAGAAGCTACCAATTTTAAGTTCTGTATTTGACAATTACAAGTTCAGATCTCCAAGTTATAATTTGAAATAATAATTAGAAGCTATCAATTTTAAGTGCTGTATTTGACAATTACTAGTTCAGATCTTCAAGTAATAATTTTCACTAATAATTTGTATTTAACAATTAGAAGTTCTGTATTTGACTATTACAAGTTCAGATCTTCAAATTATTATTTGCAATCTTAGTTTGAATTTAATCATTCGAAGTTCTGTATTTACCTATTACAGGTTCAGATCTTCAAGTAATAATTTGCACTAATACTTTGTATTTAACAATTCGAAGTTCTGTATTTGACTATTACAAGTTCAGATCTTCAAGTTATAATTTGAATTATAATTATAAGCTATCAATTTTAAGTTCTGTATTTGACAATTACAAGTACAGATCTTCAAACTATTATTTGCAATAATAATTAGAAGCTATCAATTTTAAGTTCTGCATTTGACAATTACAAGTTCAGATCTTCAAGTTATAATTTGCAATAATAATTAGAAGCTATCAATTTTAAGTTCTGTATTTGACAATTAGAAGTTCAGATCTCCAAGTTATAATTTGAAATAATAATTAGAAGCTATCAATTTTAAGTTCTGTATTTGACAATTAGAAGTTCAGATCTCCAAGTTATAATTTGAAATAATAATTAGAAGCTATCAATTTTAAGTTCTGTATTTGACAATTACAAGTTCAGATCTTCAAGTTATAATTTGCAATAATAATTAGAAGCTATCAATTTTAAGTGCTGTATTTGACAATTACTAGTTCAGATCTTGAAGTAATAATTTGGACTAATAATTTGTATTTAACAATTAGAAGTTCTGTATTTGACAATTACTAGTGCAGATCTTCAAGTTATAATTTGCAATAATAATTAGAAGCTATCAATTTTAAGTTCTGTATTTGACAATTACAAGGTCAGATCTTCAAGTTATAATTTGCACTAATAATTTGTATTTAACAATTAGAAGTTCTGTATTTGACAATTACAAGTTAGGATCTTCAAGTTATAATTTGCAATAATAATTAGAAGCTACCAATTTTAAGTTCTGTATTTGACAATTACAAGTTCAGATCTCCAAGTTATAATTTGAAATAATAATTAGAAGCTATCAATTTTAAGTGCTGTATTTGACAATTACTAGTTCAGATCTTCAAGTAATAATTTTCACTAATAATTTGTATTTAACAATTAGAAGTTCTGTATTTGACTATTACAAGTTCAGATCTTCAAGTTATAACTTGCAATAATAAATTGTATTTAACAATTCGAAGTTCTGTATTTGACTAGTACAAGTTCAGATCTTCAAATTATTATTTGCAGTCTTAGTTTGTATTTAACAATTCGAAGTTCTGTATTTACCTACTACAAGTTCAGATCTTGAAGTTATAATTTGCAATTATAATTAGAAGCTATCAATTTTAAGTTCTGTATTTGACAATTACAAGTTCAGATCTTCAAGTTATTATTTGCAATAATAATTAGAAGCTATCAATTTTAAGTTCTGTATTTGACAATTACAAGTTCAGATCTTCAAGTTATAATTTACAATAATAATTAGAAGCTATCAATTTTAAGTTCTGTATTTGACAATTACAAGTTCAGATCTTCAAGTTATAATTTACAATAATAATTAGAAGCTATCAATTTTAAGTTCTGTATTTGACAATTAAAAGTTCAGATCTTCAAGTTATAATTTGCAATAATAATTAGAAGCTATCAATTTTAAGTTCTGTATTTGACAATTACTAGTTCAGATCTTCAAGTTATAATTTGAAATAATAATTTGAATTTAACAAATCTAAGTTTTGTAATTCACTATTACAAGTTCAGATCTTCAAGTTATAATTTACAATAATAATTAGAAGCTATCAATTTTAAGTTCTGTATTTGACAATTACAAGGTCAGATCTTCAAGTTATAATTTGCACTAATAATTTGTATTTAACAATTAGAAGTTCTGTATTTGACAATTACAAGTTCAGATCTTCAAGTTATAATTTGCAATAATAATTAGAAGCTATCAATTTTAAGTTCTGTATTTGACAATTACAAGTTCAGATCTCCAAGTTATAATTTGAAATAATAATTTGAATTTAACAAATCTAAGTTCTGTAATTCACTAGTACAAGTTCAGATCTTCAAGTTATAATTTGCAATAATAATTAGAAGCTATCAATTTTAAGTTCTGTATTTGACAATTACTAGTTCAGATCTTCAAGTTATAATTTGAAATAATAATTTGAATTTAACAATTCTAAGTTCTGTATTTCACTATTACAACTTCAGATCTTCAAGTTATAATTTACAATAATAATTAGAAGCTATCAATTTTAAGTTCTGTATTTGACAATTACAAGGTCAGATCTTCAAGTTATAATTTGCACTAATAATTTGTATTTAACAATTAGAAGTTCTGTATTTGACAATTACAAGTTCAGATCTTCAAGTTATAATTTGCAATAATAATTAGAAGCTATCAATTTTAAGTTCTGTATTTGACAATTACAAGTTCAGATCTCCAAGTTATAATTTGAAATAATAATTAGAAGCTATCAATTTTAAGTTCTGTATTTGACAATTACAAGTTCAGATCTTCAAGTTATAATTTGCAATAATAATTAGAAGCTATCAATTTTAAGTGCTGTATTTGACAATTACTAGTTCTGATCTTCAAGTAATAATTTTACACTAATAATTTGTATTTAACAATTAGAAGTTCTGTATTTGACAATTACATGTTCAGATCTTCAAGTTATAATTTGCAATAATAATTAGAAGCTATCAATTTTAAGTTCTGTATTTGACAATTACAAGGTCAGATCTTCAAGTTATAATTTGCACTAATAATTTGTATTTAACAATTAGAAGTTCTGTATTTGACAATTACAAGTTAGGATCTTCAAGTTATAATTTGCAATAATAATTAGAAGCTATCAATTTTAAGTTCTGTATTTGACAATTACAAGTTCAGATCTGCAAGTTATAATTTGAAATAATAATTTGAATTTAACAAATCTAAGTTCTGTAATTAACTAGTACAAGTTCAGATCTTCAAGTTATAATTTGCAATAATAATTGAAGCTATCAATTTTAAGTTCTGTATTTGACAATTACAAGTTCAGATCTTCAAGTTATAACTTGCAATAATAAATTGTATTTAACAATTCGAAGTTCTGTATTTGACTAGTACAAGTTCAGATCTTCAAATTATTATTTGCAGTCTTAGTTTGTATTTAACAATTCGAAGTTCTGTATTTACCTACTACAAGTTCAGATCTTGAAGTTATAATTTGCAATTATAATTAGAAGCTATCAATTTTAAGTTCTGTATTTGACAATTACAAGTTCAGATCTTCAAGTTATAATTTGCAATAATAATTTGTATTTAACAATTCGAAGTTCTGTATTTGATTATTACAAGTTCAGATCTTCCAATTAATATTTACAATCTTAGTTTGTATTTAACAATTCGAAGTTCTGTATTTACCTACTACAAGTTCAGATCTTCAAGTTATAATTTGCAATAATAATTAGAAGCTATCAATTTTAAGTTCTGTATTTGACAATTACCAGTTCAGATCTTCAAGTTATAACTTGCAATAATAATTTGTATTTAACAATTCGAAGTTCTGTATTTGACTATTACAAGTTTAGATCTTCAAATTATTATTTGCAGTCTTAGTTTGTATTTAACAATTCGAAGTTCTGTATTTACCTACTACAAGTTCAGATCTTCAAGTTATAATTTGCAATAATAATTAGAAGCTATCAATTTTAAGTGCTGTATTTGATAATTACTAGTTCAGATCTTCAAGTAATAATTTGCACTAATAATTTGTATTTAACAATTAGAAGTTCTGTATTTGACAATTACTAGTGCAGATCTTCAAGTTATAATTTGAAATAATAATTTGAATTTAACAAATCTAAGTTCTGTAATGCACTATTACAAGTTCAGATCTTCATGTTATAATTTACAATAATAAATAGAATCTATCAATTTTAAGTTCTGTATTTGACAATTACAAGTTCAGATCTTCAAGTTATAATTTGCACTAATAATTTGTATTTAACAATTAGAAGTTCTGTATTTGACAATTACAAGTTCAGATCTTCAAGTTATAATTTGCAATAATAATTAGAAGCTATCAATTTTAAGTTCTGTATTTGACAATTACAAGTTAAGGTCTTCAAGTTATAATTTGAAATAATAATTAGAAGCTATCAATTTTAAGTTCTGTATTTGACAATTACAAGTTCAGATCTGCAAGTTATAATTTGCAATAATAATTAGTAGCTATCACTTTTAAGTTCTGTATTTGACAATTACTAGTTCAGATCTTCAAGTTATAATTTGCACTAATAATTTGTATTTAACAATTAGAAGTTCTGTATTTGACTATTACAAGTTCAGATCTTCAAGTTATAATTTGCAATAATAATTAGAAGCTATCAATTTTAAGTTCTGTATTTGACAATTACAAGTTCAGATCTTCAAGTTATAATTTGAAATAATAATTAGAAGCTATCAATTTTAAGTTCTGTATTTGACAATTACAAGTTCAGATCTTCAAGTTATAATTAGCAATAATAATTTGAATTTAACAAATCTAAGTTCTGTAATTCACTATTACAAGTTCAGATCTTCAAGTTATAATTTACAATAATAATTAGAAGCTATCAATTTTAAGTTCTGTATTTGACAATTACAAGGTCAGATCTTCAAGTTATAATTTGCACTAATAATTTGTATTTAACAATTAGAAGTTCTGTATTTGACAATTACAAGTTCAGATCTTCAAGTTATAATTTGCAATAATAATTAGAAGCTATCAATTTTAAGTTCTGTATTTGACAATTACAAGTTCAGATCTCCAAGTTATAATTTGAAATAATAATTAGAAGCTATCAATTTTAAGTTCTGTATTTGACAATTACAAGTTCAGATCTCCAAGTTATAATTTGAAATAATAATTAGAAGCTATCAATTTTAAGTTCTGTATTTGACAATTACAAGTTCAGATCTTCAAGTTATAATTTGCAATAATAATTAGAAGCTATCAATTTTAAGTGCTGTATTTGACAATTACTAGTTAAGATCTTCAAGTAATAATTTGCACTAATAATTTGTATTTAACAATTAGAAGTTCTGTATTTGACAATTACTAGTGCAGATCTTCAAGTTATAATTTGAAATAATAATTTGAAGTTAACAAATCTAAGTTCTGTAATGCACTATTACAAGTTCAGGTCTTCATGTTATAATTTACAATAATAAATAGAATCTATCAATTTTAAGTTCTGTATTTGACAATTACAAGTTCAGATCTTCAAGTTATAATTTGCACTAATAATTTGTATTTAACAATTAGAAGTTCTGTATTTGACAATTACATGTTCAGATCTTCAAGTTATAATTTGCAATAATAATTAGAAGCTATCAATTTTAAGTTCTGTATTTGACAATTACAAGTTAAGATCTTCAAGTTATAATTTGAAATAATAATTAGAAGCTATCAATTTTAAGTTCTGTATTTGACAATTACAAGTTCAGATCTTCAAGTTATAATTTGCACTAATAATTTGTATTTAACAATTAGAAGTTCTGTATTTGACAATTACAAGTTAAGATCTTCAAGTTATAATTTGAAATAATAATTAGAAGCTATCAATTTTAAGTTCTGTATTTGACAATTAAAAGTTCAGATCTTCAAGTTATAATTTGCAATAATAATTAGAAGCTATCAATTTTAAGTTCTGTATTTGACAATTACTAGTTCTGATCTTCAAGTTATAATTTGAAATAATAATTTGAATTTAACAAATCTAAGTTCTGTAATTCACTATTACAAGTTCAGATCTTCAAGTTATAATTTACAATAATAATTAGAAGCTATCAATTTTAAGTTCTGTATTTGACAATTACAAGGTCAGATCTTCAAGTTATAATTTGCACTAATAATTTGTATTTAACAATTAGAAGTTCTGTATTTGACAATTACAAGTTCAGATCTTCAAGTTATAATTTGCAATAATAATTAGAAGCTATCAATTTTAAGTTCTGTATTTGACAATTACAAGTTCAGATCTCCAAGTTATAATTTGAAATAATAATTTGAATTTAACAAATCTAAGTTCTGTAATTCACTAGTACAAGTTCAGATCTTCAAGTTATAATTTGCAATAATAATTAGAAGCTATCAATTTTAAGTTCTGTATTTGACAATTACTAGTTCAGATCTTCAAGTTATAATTTGAAATAATAATTTGAATTTAACAAATCTAAGTTCTGTAATTCACTATTACAAGTTCAGATCTTCAAGTTATAATTTACAATAATAATTAGAAGCTATCAATTTTAAGTTCTGTATTTGACAATTACAAGGTCAGATCTTCAAGTTATAATTTGCACTAATAATTTGTATTTAACAATTAGAAGTTCTGTATTTGACAATTACAAGTTCAGATCTTCAAGTTATAATTTGCAATAATAATTAGAAGCTATCAATTTTAAGTTCTGTATTTGACAATTACAAGTTCAGATCTCCAAGTTATAATTTGAAATAATAATTAGAAGCTATCAATTTTAAGTTCTGTATTTGACAATTACAAGTTCAGATCTTCAAGTTATAATTTGCAATAATAATTAGAAGCTATCAATTTTAAGTGCTGTATTTGACAATAACTAGTTCTGATCTTCAAGTAATAATTTTACACTAATAATTTGTATTTAACAATTAGAAGTTCTGTATTTGACTATTACAAGTTCAGATCTTCAAATTATTATTTGCAATCTTAGTTTGAATTTAATCATTCGAGGTTCTGTATTTACCTATTACAGGTTCAGATCTTCAACTAATAATTTGCACTAATAATTTGTATTTAACAATTCGAAGTTCTGTATTTGACTATTACAAGTTCAGATCTTCAAGTTATAGTTTGAATTATAATTATAAGCTATCAATTTTAAGTTCTGTATTTGACAATTACAAGTACAGATCTTCAAACTATTATTTGTAATAATAATTAGAAGCTATCAATTTTAAGTTCTGCATTTGACAATTACTAGTTCAGATCTTCAAGTTATTATTTGCAATAATAATTAGAAGCTATTAATTTTAAGTTCTGTATTTGACAATTACAAGTTCAGATCTTCAAGTTATAATTTGAAATAATAATTAGAAGCTATCAATTTTAAGTTCTGTATTTGATAATTACAAGTTCAGATCTTCAAGTTATAATTTGCACTAATAATTTGTATTTAACAATTAGAAGTTCTGTATTTGACAATTACACGTTCAGATCTTCAAGTTATAATTTGCAATAATAATTAGAAGCTATCAATTTTAAGTTCTGTATTTGACAATTACAAGGTCAGATCTTCAAGTTATAATTTGCACTAATAATTTGTATTTAACAATTAGAAGTTCTGTATTTGACAATTACAAGTTAGGATCTTCAAGTTATAATTTGCAATAATAATTAGAAGCTACCAATTTTAAGTTCTGTATTTGACAATTACAAGTTCAGATCTCCAAGTTATAATTTGAAATAATAATTAGAAGCTATCAATTTTAAGTGCTGTATTTGACAATTACTAGTTCAGATCTTCAAGTAATAATTTTCACTAATAATTTGTATTTAACAATTAGAAGTTCTGTATTTGACTATTACAAGTTCAGATCTTCAAATTATTATTTGCAATCTTAGTTTGAATTTAATCATTCGAAGTTCTGTATTTACCTATTACAGGTTCAGATCTTCAAGTAATAATTTGCACTAATACTTTGTATTTAACAATTCGAAGTTCTGTATTTGACTATTACAAGTTCAGATCTTCAAGTTATAATTTGAATTATAATTATAAGCTATCAATTTTAAGTTCTGTATTTGACAATTACAAGTACAGATCTTCAAACTATTATTTGCAATAATAATTAGAAGCTATCAATTTTAAGTTCTGCATTTGACAATTACAAGTTCAGATCTTCAAGTTATAATTTGCAATAATAATTAGAAGCTATCAATTTTAAGTTCTGTATTTGACAATTAGAAGTTCAGATCTCCAAGTTATAATTTGAAATAATAATTAGAAGCTATCAATTTTAAGTTCTGTATTTGACAATTAGAAGTTCAGATCTCCAAGTTATAATTTGAAATAATAATTAGAAGCTATCAATTTTAAGTTCTGTATTTGACAATTACAAGTTCAGATCTTCAAGTTATAATTTGCAATAATAATTAGAAGCTATCAATTTTAAGTGCTGTATTTGACAATTACTAGTTCAGATCTTGAAGTAATAATTTGGACTAATAATTTGTATTTAACAATTAGAAGTTCTGTATTTGACAATTACTAGTGCAGATCTTCAAGTTATAATTTGCAATAATAATTAGAAGCTATCAATTTTAAGTTCTGTATTTGACAATTACAAGGTCAGATCTTCAAGTTATAATTTGCACTAATAATTTGTATTTAACAATTAGAAGTTCTGTATTTGACAATTACAAGTTAGGATCTTCAAGTTATAATTTGCAATAATAATTAGAAGCTACCAATTTTAAGTTCTGTATTTGACAATTACAAGTTCAGATCTCCAAGTTATAATTTGAAATAATAATTAGAAGCTATCAATTTTAAGTGCTGTATTTGACAATTACTAGTTCAGATCTTCAAGTAATAATTTTCACTAATAATTTGTATTTAACAATTAGAAGTTCTGTATTTGACTATTACAAGTTCAGATCTTCAAGTTATAACTTGCAATAATAAATTGTATTTAACAATTCGAAGTTCTGTATTTGACTAGTACAAGTTCAGATCTTCAAATTATTATTTGCAGTCTTAGTTTGTATTTAACAATTCGAAGTTCTGTATTTACCTACTACAAGTTCAGATCTTGAAGTTATAATTTGCAATTATAATTAGAAGCTATCAATTTTAAGTTCTGTATTTGACAATTACAAGTTCAGATCTTCAAGTTATTATTTGCAATAATAATTAGAAGCTATCAATTTTAAGTTCTGTATTTGACAATTACAAGTTCAGATCTTCAAGTTATAATTTACAATAATAATTAGAAGCTATCAATTTTAAGTTCTGTATTTGACAATTACAAGTTCAGATCTTCAAGTTATAATTTACAATAATAATTAGAAGCTATCAATTTTAAGTTCTGTATTTGACAATTAAAAGTTCAGATCTTCAAGTTATAATTTGCAATAATAATTAGAAGCTATCAATTTTAAGTTCTGTATTTGACAATTACTAGTTCAGATCTTCAAGTTATAATTTGAAATAATAATTTGAATTTAACAAATCTAAGTTTTGTAATTCACTATTACAAGTTCAGATCTTCAAGTTATAATTTACAATAATAATTAGAAGCTATCAATTTTAAGTTCTGTATTTGACAATTACAAGGTCAGATCTTCAAGTTATAATTTGCACTAATAATTTGTATTTAACAATTAGAAGTTCTGTATTTGACAATTACAAGTTCAGATCTTCAAGTTATAATTTGCAATAATAATTAGAAGCTATCAATTTTAAGTTCTGTATTTGACAATTACAAGTTCAGATCTCCAAGTTATAATTTGAAATAATAATTTGAATTTAACAAATCTAAGTTCTGTAATTCACTAGTACAAGTTCAGATCTTCAAGTTATAATTTGCAATAATAATTAGAAGCTATCAATTTTAAGTTCTGTATTTGACAATTACTAGTTCAGATCTTCAAGTTATAATTTGAAATAATAATTTGAATTTAACAATTCTAAGTTCTGTATTTCACTATTACAACTTCAGATCTTCAAGTTATAATTTACAATAATAATTAGAAGCTATCAATTTTAAGTTCTGTATTTGACAATTACAAGGTCAGATCTTCAAGTTATAATTTGCACTAATAATTTGTATTTAACAATTAGAAGTTCTGTATTTGACAATTACAAGTTCAGATCTTCAAGTTATAATTTGCAATAATAATTAGAAGCTATCAATTTTAAGTTCTGTATTTGACAATTACAAGTTCAGATCTCCAAGTTATAATTTGAAATAATAATTAGAAGCTATCAATTTTAAGTTCTGTATTTGACAATTACAAGTTCAGATCTTCAAGTTATAATTTGCAATAATAATTAGAAGCTATCAATTTTAAGTGCTGTATTTGACAATTACTAGTTCTGATCTTCAAGTAATAATTTTACACTAATAATTTGTATTTAACAATTAGAAGTTCTGTATTTGACAATTACATGTTCAGATCTTCAAGTTATAATTTGCAATAATAATTAGAAGCTATCAATTTTAAGTTCTGTATTTGACAATTACAAGGTCAGATCTTCAAGTTATAATTTGCACTAATAATTTGTATTTAACAATTAGAAGTTCTGTATTTGACAATTACAAGTTAGGATCTTCAAGTTATAATTTGCAATAATAATTAGAAGCTATCAATTTTAAGTTCTGTATTTGACAATTACAAGTTCAGATCTGCAAGTTATAATTTGAAATAATAATTTGAATTTAACAAATCTAAGTTCTGTAATTAACTAGTACAAGTTCAGATCTTCAAGTTATAATTTGCAATAATAATTGAAGCTATCAATTTTAAGTTCTGTATTTGACAATTACAAGTTCAGATCTTCAAGTTATAACTTGCAATAATAAATTGTATTTAACAATTCGAAGTTCTGTATTTGACTAGTACAAGTTCAGATCTTCAAATTATTATTTGCAGTCTTAGTTTGTATTTAACAATTCGAAGTTCTGTATTTACCTACTACAAGTTCAGATCTTGAAGTTATAATTTGCAATTATAATTAGAAGCTATCAATTTTAAGTTCTGTATTTGACAATTACAAGTTCAGATCTTCAAGTTATAATTTGCAATAATAATTTGTATTTAACAATTCGAAGTTCTGTATTTGATTATTACAAGTTCAGATCTTCCAATTAATATTTACAATCTTAGTTTGTATTTAACAATTCGAAGTTCTGTATTTACCTACTACAAGTTCAGATCTTCAAGTTATAATTTGCAATAATAATTAGAAGCTATCAATTTTAAGTTCTGTATTTGACAATTACCAGTTCAGATCTTCAAGTTATAACTTGCAATAATAATTTGTATTTAACAATTCGAAGTTCTGTATTTGACTATTACAAGTTTAGATCTTCAAATTATTATTTGCAGTCTTAGTTTGTATTTAACAATTCGAAGTTCTGTATTTACCTACTACAAGTTCAGATCTTCAAGTTATAATTTGCAATAATAATTAGAAGCTATCAATTTTAAGTGCTGTATTTGATAATTACTAGTTCAGATCTTCAAGTAATAATTTGCACTAATAATTTGTATTTAACAATTAGAAGTTCTGTATTTGACAATTACTAGTGCAGATCTTCAAGTTATAATTTGAAATAATAATTTGAATTTAACAAATCTAAGTTCTGTAATGCACTATTACAAGTTCAGATCTTCATGTTATAATTTACAATAATAAATAGAATCTATCAATTTTAAGTTCTGTATTTGACAATTACAAGTTCAGATCTTCAAGTTATAATTTGCACTAATAATTTGTATTTAACAATTAGAAGTTCTGTATTTGACAATTACAAGTTCAGATCTTCAAGTTATAATTTGCAATAATAATTAGAAGCTATCAATTTTAAGTTCTGTATTTGACAATTACAAGTTAAGGTCTTCAAGTTATAATTTGAAATAATAATTAGAAGCTATCAATTTTAAGTTCTGTATTTGACAATTACAAGTTCAGATCTGCAAGTTATAATTTGCAATAATAATTAGTAGCTATCACTTTTAAGTTCTGTATTTGACAATTACTAGTTCAGATCTTCAAGTTATAATTTGCACTAATAATTTGTATTTAACAATTAGAAGTTCTGTATTTGACTATTACAAGTTCAGATCTTCAAGTTATAATTTGCAATAATAATTAGAAGCTATCAATTTTAAGTTCTGTATTTGACAATTACAAGTTCAGATCTTCAAGTTATAATTTGAAATAATAATTAGAAGCTATCAATTTTAAGTTCTGTATTTGACAATTACAAGTTCAGATCTTCAAGTTATAATTTGCAATAATAATTTGAATTTAACAAATCTAAGTTCTGTAATTCACTATTACAAGTTCAGATCTTCAAGTTATAATTTACAATAATCATTAGAAGCTATCAATTTTAAGTTCTGTATTTGACAATTACAAGGTCAGATCTTCAAGTTATAATTTGCACTAATAATTTGTATTTAACAATTAGAAGTTCTGTATTTGACAATTACAAGTTCAGATCTTCAAGTTATAATTTGCAATAATAATTAGAAGCTATCAATTTTAAGTTCTGTATTTGACAATTACAAGTTCAGATCTCCAAGTTATAATTTGAAATAATAATTAGAAGCTATCAATTTTAAGTTCTGTATTTGACAATTACAAGTTCAGATCTCCAAGTTATAATTTGAAATAATAATTAGAAGCTATCAATTTTAAGTTCTGTATTTGACAATTACAAGTTCAGATCTTCAAGTTATAATTTGCAATAATAATTAGAAGCTATCAATTTTAAGTGCTGTATTTGACAATTACTAGTTCAGATCTTCAAGTAATAATTTGCACTAATAATTTGTATTTAACAATTAGAAGTTCTGTAATGCACTATTACAAGTTCAGGTCTTCATGTTATAATTTACAATAATAAATAGAATCTATCAATTTTAAGTTCTGTATTTGACAATTACAAGTTCAGATCTTCAAGTTATAATTTGCACTAATAATTTGTATTTAACAATTAGAAGTTCTGTATTTGACAATTACATGTTCAGATCTTCAAGTTATAATTTGCAATAATAATTAGAAGCTATCAATTTTAAGTTCTGTATTTGACAATTACAAGTTAAGATCTTCAAGTTATAATTTGAAATAATAATTAGAAGCTATCAATTTTAAGTTCTGTATTTGACAATTACAAGTTCAGATCTTCAAGTTATAATTTGCACTAATAATTTGTATTTAACAATTAGAAGTTCTGTATTTGACAATTACAAGTTAAGATCTTCAAGTTATAATTTGAAATAATAATTAGAAGCTATCAATTTTAAGTTCTGTATTTGACAATTAAAAGTTCAGATCTTCAAGTTATAATTTGCAATAATAATTAGAAGCTATCAATTTTAAGTTCTGTATTTGACAATTACTAGTTCAGATCTTCAAGTTATAATTTGAAATAATAATTTGAATTTAACAAATCTAAGTTCTGTAATTCACTATTACAAGTTCAGATCTTCAAGTTATAATTTACAATAATAATTAGAAGCTATCAATTTTAAGTTTTGTATTTGACAATTACAAGGTCAGATCTTCAAGTTATAATTTGCACTAATAATTTGTATTTAACAATTAGAAGTTCTGTATTTGACAATTACAAGTTCAGATCTTCAAGTTATAATTTGCAATAATAATTAGAAGCTATCAATTTTAAGTTCTGTATTTGACAATTACAAGTTCAGATCTCCAAGTTATAATTTGAAATAATAATTTGAATTTAACAAATCTAAGTTCTGTAATTCACTAGTACAAGTTCAGATCTTCAAGTTATAATTTGCAATAATAATTAGAAGCTATCAATTTTAAGTTCTGTATTTGACAATTACTAGTTCAGATCTTCAAGTTATAATTTGAAATAATAATTTGAATTTAACAAATCTAAGTTCTGTAATTCACTATTACAAGTTCAGATCTTCAAGTTATAATTTACAATAATAATTAGAAGCTATCAATTTTAAGTTCTGTATTTGACAATTACAAGGTCAGATCTTCAAGTTATAATTTGCACTAATAATTTGTATTTAACAATTAGAAGTTCTGTATTTGACAATTACAAGTTCAGATCTTCAAGTTATAATTTGCAATAATAATTAGAAGCTATCAATTTTAAGTTCTGTATTTGACAATTACAAGTTCAGATCTCCAAGTTATAATTTGAAATAATAATTAGAAGCTATCAATTTTAAGTTCTGTATTTGACAATTACAAGTTCAGATCTTCAAGTTATAATTTGCAATAATAATTAGAAGCTATCAATTTTAAGTGCTGTATTTGACAATAACTAGTTCTGATCTTCAAGTAATAATTTTACACTAATAATTTGTATTTAACAATTAGAAGTTCTGTATTTGACTATTACAAGTTCAGATCTTCAAATTATTATTTGCAATCTTAGTTTGAATTTAATCATTCGAGGTTCTGTATTTACCTATTACAGGTTCAGATCTTCAACTAATAATTTGCACTAATAATTTGTATTTAACAATTCGAAGTTCTGTATTTGACTATTACAAGTTCAGATCTTCAAGTTATAGTTTGAATTATAATTATAAGCTATCAATTTTAAGTTCTGTATTTGACAATTACAAGTACAGATCTTCAAACTATTATTTGTAATAATAATTAGAAGCTATCAATTTTAAGTTCTGCATTTGACAATTACTAGTTCAGATCTTCAAGTTATTATTTGCAATAATAATTAGAAGCTATTAATTTTAAGTTCTGTATTTGACAATTACAAGTTCAGATCTTCAAGTTATAATTTGAAATAATAATTAGAAGCTATCAATTTTAAGTTCTGTATTTGATAATTACAAGTTCAGATCTTCAAGTTATAATTTGCACTAATAATTTGTATTTAACAATTAGAAGTTCTGTATTTGACAATTACACGTTCAGATCTTCAAGTTATAATTTGCAATAATAATTAGAAGCTATCAATTTTAAGTTCTGTATTTGACAATTACAAGGTCAGATCTTCAAGTTATAATTTGCACTAATAATTTGTATTTAACAATTAGAAGTTCTGTATTTGACAATTACAAGTTAGGATCTTCAAGTTATAATTTGCAATAATAATTAGAAGCTACCAATTTTAAGTTCTGTATTTGACAATTACAAGTTCAGATCTCCAAGTTATAATTTGAAATAATAATTAGAAGCTATCAATTTTAAGTGCTGTATTTGACAATTACTAGTTCAGATCTTCAAGTAATAATTTTCACTAATAATTTGTATTTAACAATTAGAAGTTCTGTATTTGACTATTACAAGTTCAGATCTTCAAATTATTATTTGCAATCTTAGTTTGAATTTAATCATTCGAAGTTCTGTATTTACCTATTACAGGTTCAGATCTTCAAGTAATAATTTGCACTAATACTTTGTATTTAACAATTCGAAGTTCTGTATTTGACTATTACAAGTTCAGATCTTCAAGTTATAATTTGAATTATAATTATAAGCTATCAATTTTAAGTTCTGTATTTGACAATTACAAGTACAGATCTTCAAACTATTATTTGCAATAATAATTAGAAGCTATCAATTTTAAGTTCTGCATTTGACAATTACAAGTTCAGATCTTCAAGTTATAATTTGCAATAATAATTAGAAGCTATCAATTTTAAGTTCTGTATTTGACAATTAGAAGTTCAGATCTCCAAGTTATAATTTGAAATAATAATTAGAAGCTATCAATTTTAAGTTCTGTATTTGACAATTAGAAGTTCAGATCTCCAAGTTATAATTTGAAATAATAATTAGAAGCTATCAATTTTAAGTTCTGTATTTGACAATTACAAGTTCAGATCTTCAAGTTATAATTTGCAATAATAATTAGAAGCTATCAATTTTAAGTGCTGTATTTGACAATTACTAGTTCAGATCTTGAAGTAATAATTTGGACTAATAATTTGTATTTAACAATTAGAAGTTCTGTATTTGACAATTACTAGTGCAGATCTTCAAGTTATAATTTGCAATAATAATTAGAAGCTATCAATTTTAAGTTCTGTATTTGACAATTACAAGGTCAGATCTTCAAGTTATAATTTGCACTAATAATTTGTATTTAACAATTAGAAGTTCTGTATTTGACAATTACAAGTTAGGATCTTCAAGTTATAATTTGCAATAATAATTAGAAGCTACCAATTTTAAGTTCTGTATTTGACAATTACAAGTTCAGATCTCCAAGTTATAATTTGAAATAATAATTAGAAGCTATCAATTTTAAGTGCTGTATTTGACAATTACTAGTTCAGATCTTCAAGTAATAATTTTCACTAATAATTTGTATTTAACAATTAGAAGTTCTGTATTTGACTATTACAAGTTCAGATCTTCAAATTATTATTTGCAATCTTAGTTTGAATTTAATCATTCGAAGTTCTGTATTTACCTATTACAGGTTCAGATCTTCAAGTAATAATTTGCACTAATACTTTGTATTTAACAATTCGAAGTTCTGTATTTGACTATTACAAGTTCAGATCTTCAAGTTATAATTTGAATTATAATTATAAGCTATCAATTTTAAGTTCTGTATTTGACAATTACAAGTACAGATCTTCAAACTATTATTTGCAATAATAATTAGAAGCTATCAATTTTAAGTTCTGCATTTGACAATTACAAGTTCAGATCTTCAAGTTATAATTTGCAATAATAATTAGAAGCTATCAATTTTAAGTTCTGTATTTGACAATTACAAGTTCAGATCTCCAAGTTATAATTTGAAATAATAATTAGAAGCTATCAATTTTAAGTTCTGTATTTGACAATTAGAAGTTCAGATCTCCAAGTTATAATTTGAAATAATAATTAGAAGCTATCAATTTTAAGTTCTGTATTTGACAATTACAAGTTCAGATCTTCAAGTTATAATTTGCAATAATAATTAGAAGCTATCAATTTTAAGTGCTGTATTTGACAATTACTAGTTCAGATCTTGAAGTAATAATTTGGACTAATAATTTGTATTTAACAATTAGAAGTTCTGTATTTGACAATTACTAGTGCAGATCTTCAAGTTATAATTTGAAATAATAATTTGAATTTAACAAATCTAAGTTCTGTAATGCACTATTACAAGTTCAGATCTTCATGTTATAATTTACAATAATAAATAGAATCTATCAATTTTAAGTTCTATATTTGACAATTACAAGTTCAGATCTTCAAGTTATAATTTGCACTAATAATTTGTATTTAACAAATAGAAGTTCTGTATTTGACAATTACAAGTTCAGATCTTCAAGTTATAATTTGCAATAATAATTAGAAGCTATCAATTTTAAGTTCTGTATTTGACAATTACAAGTTAAGATCTTCAAGTTATAATTTGAAATAATAATTAGAAGCTATCAATTTTAAGTTCTGTATTTGACTATTACAAGTTCAGATCTTCAAGTTATAATTTGCAATAATAATTAGAAGCTATCAATTTTAAGTTCTGTATTTGACAATTACAAGTTCAGATCTTCAAGTTATAATTTGCAATAATAATTAGAAGCTATCAATTTTAAGTTCTGTATTTGACAATTACAAGTTCAGATCTTCAAGTTATAATTTGCAATAATAATTAGAAGCTCTCAATTTTAAGTTCTGTATTTGACAATTACAAGTTCAGATCTTCAAGTTATAATTTACAATAATAATTAGAAGCTATCAATTTTAAGTTCTGTATTTGACAATTAAAAGTTCAGATCTTCAAGTTATAATTTGCAATAATAATTAGAAGCTATCAATTTTAAGTTCTGTATTTGACAATTACTAGTTCAGATCTTCAAGTTATAATTTGAAATAATAATTTGAATTTAACAAATCTAAGTTCTGTAATTCACTATTACAAGTTCAGATCTTCAAGTTATAATTTACAATAATAATTAGAAGCTATCAATTTTAAGTTCTGTATTTGACAATTACAAGGTCAGATCTTCAAGTTATAATTTGCACTAATAATTTGTATTTAACAATTAGAAGTTCTGTATTTGACAATTACAAGTTCAGATCTTCAAGTTATAATTTGCAATAATAATTAGAAGCTATCAATTTTAAGTTCTGTATTTGACAATTACAAGTTCAGATCTCCAAGTTATAATTTGAAATAATAATTTGAATTTAACAAATCTAAGTTCTGTAATTCACTAGTACAAGTTCAGATCTTCAAGTTATAATTTGCAATAATAATTAGAAGCTATCAATTTTAAGTTCTGTATTTGACAATTACTAGTTCAGATCTTCAAGTTATAATTTGAAATAATAATTTGAATTTAACAAATCTAAGTTCTGTAATTCACTATTACAAGTTCAGATCTTCAAGTTATAATTTACAATAATAATTAGAAGCTATCAATTTTAAGTTCTGTATTTGACAATTACAAGGTCAGATCTTCAAGTTATAATTTGCACTAATAATTTGTATTTAACAATTAGAAGTTCTGTATTTGACAATTACAAGTTCAGATCTTCAAGTTATAATTTGCAATAATAATTAGAAGCTATCAATTTTAAGTTCTGTATTTGACAATTACAAGTTCAGATCTCCAAGTTATAATTTGAAATAATAATTAGAAGCTATCAATTTTAAGTTCTGTATTTGACAATTACAAGTTCAGATCTTCAAGTTATAATTTGCAATAATAATTAGAAGCTATCAATTTTAAGTGCTGTATTTGACAATTACTAGTTCTGATCTTCAAGTAATAATTTTACACTAATAATTTGTATTTAACAATTAGAAGTTCTGTATTTGACAATTACACGTTCAGATCTTCAAGTTATAATTTGCAATAATAATTAGAAGCTATCAATTTTAAGTTCTGTATTTGACAATTACAAGGTCAGATCTTCAAGTTATAATTTGCACTAATAATTTGTATTTAACAATTAGAAGTTCTGTATTTGACAATTACAAGTTAGGATCTTCAAGTTATAATTTGCAATAATAATTAGAAGCTATCAATTTTAAGTTCTGTATTTGACAATTACAAGTTCAGATCTCCAAGTTATAATTTGAAATAATAATTTGAATTTAACAAATCTAAGTTCTGTAATTCACTAGTACAAGTTCAGATCTTCAAGTTATAATTTGGAATAATAATTAGAAGCTATCAATTTTAAGTTCTGTATTTGACAATTACAAGTTCAGATCTTCAAGTTATAACTTGCAATAATAAATTGTATTTAACAATTCGAAGTTCTGTATTTGACTAGTACAAGTTCAGATCTTCAAATTATTATTTGCAGTCTTAGTTTGTATTTAACAATTCGAAGTTCTGTATTTACCTACTACAAGTTCAGATCTTGAAGTTATAATTTGCAATTATAATTAGAAGCTATCAATTTTAAGTTCTGTATTTGACAATTACAAGTTCAGATCTTCAAGTTATAATTTGCAATAATAATTTGTATTTAACAATTCGAAGTTCTGTATTTGACTATTACAAGTTCAGATCTTCCAATTAATATTTACAATCTTAGTTTGTATTTAACAATTCGAAGTTCTGTATTTACCTACTACAAGTTCAGATCTTCAAGTTATAATTTGCAATAATAATTAGAAGCTATCAATTTTAAGTTCTGTATTTGACAATTACAAGTTCAGATCTTCAAGTTATAACTTGCAATAATAATTTGTATTTAACAATTCGAAGTTCTGTATTTGACTATTACAAGTTCAGATCTTCAAATTAATATTTGCAATCCTAGTTTGAATTTAACAATTCGAAGTTCTGTATTTACCTACTACAAGTTCAGATCTTCAAGTTATAATTTGAAATAATAATTTATATTTAACAAATCTAAGTTCTGTAATTCACTATTACAAGTTCAGATCTTCAAGTTATAATTTGCAATCACAATTTGAAGGTATCAATTCTAAGTTCTGTATTTGACAGTTACAAGTTCAGATCTTCAAGTTATAACTTGAAATAATAATTAGTATTTAACAAATCTAAGTTCTGTAATTCACTATTACTAGTTCAGATCTTCTAGTTATAATTTGCAATAATAATTAGAAGCTATCAATTTTAAGTTCTGTATTTGACAATTACAAGTTCAGATCTTCAAGTTATAATTTGCAATAATAATTTTTATTTAACAATTCGAAGTTCTATATTTGACTATTACAAGTTCAGATCTTCAAATTATTATTTGCAATCTTAATTTGAATTTAACAATTTGAAGTTCTGTATTTAATTAATACAAGTTAAGATCTTCAAGTTATAATTTGTACTAATAATTTGGATTTAACAATTCGAAGTTCTGTATTTGACTATTACAAGTTTAGATCTTCAAATTATTATTTGCAGTCTTAGTTTGTATTTAACAATTCGAAGTTCTGTATTTACCTACTACAAGTTCAGATCTTCAAGTTATAATTTGCAATAATAATTAGAAGCTATCAATTTTAAGTTCTGTATTTGCCAATTACAAGTTCAGATCTTCAAGTAATAATTTGCAATAATAATTTGTATTTAACAATTCGAAGTTCAGTATTTGACTATTACAACTTCAGATCTACAAATTATTATTTGCAATCCTAGTTTGAATTTAACAATTCGAAGTTCTGTATTTACCTACTACAAGTTCAGATCTTCAAGTTATAATTTGAAATAATAATTTATATTTTACAAATCTAAGTTCTGTAATTCACTATTACAAGTTCAGATCTTCAAGTTATAATTTGCAACAATAATTAGAAGCTATCAATTTTAAGTTCTGTATTTGACAATTACAAGTTCAGATCTTCAAGTTATAATTTGCAATCACAATTTGAAGGTATCAATTCTAAGTTCTGTATTTGACAGTTACAAGTTCAGATCTTCAAGTTATAACTTGAAATAATAATTAGTATTTAACAAATCTAAGTTCTGTAATTCACTATTACTAGTTCAGATCTTCAAGTTATAATTTGCAATAATAATTAGAAGCTATCAATTTTAAGTTCTGTATTTGACAATTACAAGTTCAGATCTTCAAGTTATAATTTGCAATAATAATTTTTATTTAACAATTCGAAGTTCTATATTTGACTATTACAAGTTCAGATCTTCAAATTATTATTTTCAATCTTAATTTGAATTTAACAATTTGAAGTTCTGTATTTAATTAATATAAGTTAAGATCTTCAAGTTATAATTTGTACTAATAATTTGGATTTAACAATTCGAAGTTCTGTATTTGACTATTACAAGTTTAGATCTTCAAATTATTATTTGCAGTCTTAGTTTGTATTTAACAATTCGAAGTTCTGTATTTACCTACTACAAGTTCAGATCTTCAAGTTATAATTTGCAATAATAATTAGAAGCTATCAATTTTAAGTTCTGTATTTGCCAATTACAAGTTCAGATCTTCAAGTAATAATTTGCAATAATAATTTGTATTTAACAATTCGAAGTTCAGTATTTGACTATTACAAGTTCAGATCTTCAAATTATTATTTGCAATCCTAGTTTGAATTTAACAATTCGAAGTTCTGTATTTACCTACTACAAGTTCAGATCTTCAAGTTATAATTTGAAATAATAATTTATATTTTACAAATCTAAGTTCTGTAATTCACTATTACAAGTTCAGATCTTCAAGTTATAATTTGCAATAATAATTAGAAGCTATCAATTTTAAGTTCTGTATTTGACAATTACAAGTTCAGATCTTCAAGTTATAATTCGCAAATAATAATTTGTATTTAACAATTCGAAGTTCTGTATTTGACTATTACAAGTCCAGATCTTCAAATTATTATTTACAATCTTAGTTTGTATTTAACAATTCGTAGTTCTGTATTTACCTACTACAAGTTCAGATCTTTAAGTTATAATTTGCAATAATAATTAGAAGCTATCAATTTTAAGTTCTGTAGTTGACAATTACAAGTTCATATCTTCAAGTTATAATTAGCAAATAATAATTTGTATTTAATAATTCGAAGTTCTGTATTTGACTATTACAAGTTCAGATCTTCAATTTATTAATTAGAAGCTATCAATTTTAAGTGCTGTATTTGACAATTACTAGTTCAGATCTTCAAGTAATAATTTTCACTAATAATTTGTATTTACAATTAGAAGTTCTGTATTTGACTATTACAAGTTCAGATCTTCAAGTTATAATTTGAATTATAATTATAAGCTATCAATTTTAAGTTCTGTATTTGACAATTACAAGTACAGATCTTCAAACTATTATTTGCAATAATAATTAGAAGCTATCAATTTTAAGTTCTGCATTTGACAATTACAAGTTCAGATCTTCAAGTTATAATTTGCAATAATAATTAGAAGCTATCAATTTTAAGTTCTGTACTTGACAATTACAAGTTCAGATCTCCAAGTTATAATTTGAAATAATAATTAGAAGCTATCAATTTTAAGTTCTGTATTTGACAATTAGAAGTTCAGATCTCCAAGTTATAATTTGAAATAATAATTAGAAGCTATCAATTTTAAGTTCTGTATTTGACAATTACAAGTTCAGATCTTCAAGTTATAATTTGCAATAATAATTAGAAGCTATCAATTTTAAGTGCTGTATTTGACAATTACTAGTTCAGATCTTGAAGTAATAATTTGGACTAATAATTTGTATTTAACAATTAGAAGTTCTGTATTTGACAATTACTAGTGCAGATCTTCAAGTTATAATTTGAAATAATAATTTGAATTTAACAAATCTAAGTTCTGTAATGCACTATTACAAGTTCAGATCTTCATGTTATAATTTACAATAATAAATAGAATCTATCAATTTTAAGTTCTATATTTGACAATTACAAGTTCAGATCTTCAAGTTATAATTTGCACTAATAATTTGTATTTAACAAATAGAAGTTCTGTATTTGACAATTACAAGTTCAGATCTTCAAGTTATAATTTGCAATAATAATTAGAAGCTATCAATTTTAAGTTCTGTATTTGACAATTACAAGTTAAGATCTTCAAGTTATAATTTGAAATAATAATTAGAAGCTATCAATTTTAAGTTCTGTATTTGACTATTACAAGTTCAGATCTTCAAGTTATAATTTGCAATAATAATTAGAAGCTATCAATTTTAAGTTCTGTATTTGACAATTACAAGTTCAGATCTTCAAGTTATAATTTGCAATAATAATTAGAAGCTATCAATTTTAAGTTCTGTATTTGACAATTACAAGTTCAGATCTTCAAGTTATAATTTGCAATAATAATTAGAAGCTCTCAATTTTAAGTTCTGTATTTGACAATTACAAGTTCAGATCTTCAAGTTATAATTTACAATAATAATTAGAAGCTATCAATTTTAAGTTCTGTATTTGACAATTAAAAGTTCAGATCTTCAAGTTATAATTTGCAATAATAATTAGAAGCTATCAATTTTAAGTTCTGTATTTGACAATTACTAGTTCAGATCTTCAAGTTATAATTTGAAATAATAATTTGAATTTAACAAATCTAAGTTCTGTAATTCACTATTACAAGTTCAGATCTTCAAGTTATAATTTACAATAATAATTAGAAGCTATCAATTTTAAGTTCTGTATTTGACAATTACAAGGTCAGATCTTCAAGTTATAATTTGCACTAATAATTTGTATTTAACAATTAGAAGTTCTGTATTTGACAATTACAAGTTCAGATCTTCAAGTTATAATTTGCAATAATAATTAGAAGCTATCAATTTTAAGTTCTGTATTTGACAATTACAAGTTCAGATCTCCAAGTTATAATTTGAAATAATAATTTGAATTTAACAAATCTAAGTTCTGTAATTCACTAGTACAAGTTCAGATCTTCAAGTTATAATTTGCAATAATAATTAGAAGCTATCAATTTTAAGTTCTGTATTTGACAATTACTAGTTCAGATCTTCAAGTTATAATTTGAAATAATAATTTGAATTTAACAAATCTAAGTTCTGTAATTCACTATTACAAGTTCAGATCTTCAAGTTATAATTTACAATAATAATTAGAAGCTATCAATTTTAAGTTCTGTATTTGACAATTACAAGGTCAGATCTTCAAGTTATAATTTGCACTAATAATTTGTATTTAACAATTAGAAGTTCTGTATTTGACAATTACAAGTTCAGATCTTCAAGTTATAATTTGCAATAATAATTAGAAGCTATCAATTTTAAGTTCTGTATTTGACAATTACAAGTTCAGATCTCCAAGTTATAATTTGAAATAATAATTAGAAGCTCTCAATTTTAAGTTCTGTATTTGACAATTACAAGTTCAGATCTTCAAGTTATAATTTGCAATAATAATTAGAAGCTATCAATTTTAAGTGCTGTATTTGACAATTACTAGTTCTGATCTTCAAGTAATAATTTTACACTAATAATTTGTATTTAACAATTAGAAGTTCTGTATTTGACAATTACACGTTCAGATCTTCAAGTTATAATTTGCAATAATAATTAGAAGCTATCAATTTTAAGTTCTGTATTTGACAATTACAAGGTCAGATCTTCAAGTTATAATTTGCACTAATAATTTGTATTTAACAATTAGAAGTTCTGTATTTGACAATTACAAGTTAGGATCTTCAAGTTATAATTTGCAATAATAATTAGAAGCTATCAATTTTAAGTTCTGTATTTGACAATTACAAGTTCAGATCTCCAAGTTATAATTTGAAATAATAATTTGAATTTAACAAATCTAAGTTCTGTAATTCACTAGTACAAGTTCAGATCTTCAAGTTATAATTTGCAATAATAATTAGAAGCTATCAATTTTAAGTTCTGTATTTGACAATTACAAGTTCAGATCTTCAAGTTATAACTTGCAATAATAAATTGTATTTAACAATTCGAAGTTCTGTATTTGACTAGTACAAGTTCAGATCTTCAAATTATTATTTGCAGTCTTAGTTTGTATTTAACAATTCGAAGTTCTGTATTTACCTACTACAAGTTCAGATCTTGAAGTTATAATTTGCAATTATATTTAGAAGCTATCAATTTTAAGTTCTGTATTTGACAATTACAAGTTCAGATCTTCAAGTTATAATTTGCAATAATAATTTGTATTTAACAATTCGAAGTTCTGTATTTGACTATTACAAGTTCAGATCTTCCAATTAATATTTACAATCTTAGTTTGTATTTAACAATTCGAAGTTCTGTATTTACCTACTACAAGTTCAGATCTTCAAGTTATAATTTGCAATAATAATTAGAAGCTATCAATTTTAAGTTCTGTATTTGACAATTACAAGTTCAGATCTTCAAGTTATAACTTGCAATAATAATTTGTATTTAACAATTCGAAGTTCTGTATTTGACTATTACAAGTTCAGATCTTCAAATTAATATTTGCAATCCTAGTTTGAATTTAACAATTCGAAGTTCTGTATTTACCTACTACAAGTTCAGATCTTCAAGTTATAATTTGAAATAATAATTTATATTTAACAAATCTAAGTTCTGTAATTCACTATTACAAGTTCAGATCTTCAAGTTATAATTTGCAATCACAATTTGAAGGTATCAATTCTAAGTTCTGTATTTGACAGTTACAAGTTCAGATCTTCAAGTTATAACTTGAAATAATAATTAGTATTTAACAAATCTAAGTTCTGTAATTCACTATTACTAGTTCAGATCTTCAAGTTATAATTTGCAATAATAATTAGAAGCTATCAATTTTAAGTTCTGTATTTGACAATTACAAGTTCAGATCTTCAAGTTATAATTTGCAATAATAATTTTTATTTAACAATTCGAAGTTCTATATTTGACTATTACAAGTTCAGATCTTCAAATTATTATTTGCAATCTTAATTTGAATTTAACAATTTGAAGTTCTGTATTTAATTAATACAAGTTAAGATCTTCAAGTTATAATTTGTACTAATAATTTGGATTTAACAATTCGAAGTTCTGTATTTGACTATTACAAGTTTAGATCTTCAAATTATTATTTGCAGTCTTAGTTTGTATTTAACAATTCGAAGTTCTGTATTTACCTACTACAAGTTCAGATCTTCAAGTTATAATTTGCAATAATAATTAGAAGCTATCAATTTTAAGTTCTGTATTTGCCAATTACAAGTTCAGATCTTCAAGTAATAATTTGCAATAATAATTTGTATTTAACAATTCGAAGTTCAGTATTTGACTATTACAACTTCAGATCTGCAAATTATTATTTGCAATCCTAGTTTGAATTTAACAATTCGAAGTTCTGTATTTACCTACTACAAGTTCAGATCTTCAAGTTATAATTTGAAATAATAATTTATATTTTACAAATCTAAGTTCTGTAATTCACTATTACAAGTTCAGATCTTCAAGTTATAATTTGCAACAATAATTAGAAGCTATCAATTTTAAGTTCTGTATTTGACAATTACAAGTTCAGATCTTCAAGTTATAATTTGCAATCACAATTTGAAGGTATCAATTCTAAGTTCTGTATTTGACAGTTACAAGTTCAGATCTTCAAGTTATAACTTGAAATAATAATTAGTATTTAACAAATCTAAGTTCTGTAATTCACTATTACTAGTTCAGATCTTCAAGTTATAATTTGCAATAATAATTAGAAGCTATCAATTTTAAGTTCTGTATTTGACAATTACAAGTTCAGATCTTCAAGTTATAATTTGCAATAATAATTTTTATTTAACAATTCGAAGTTCTATATTTGACTATTACAAGTTCAGATCTTCAAATTATTATTTTCAATCTTAATTTGAATTTAACAATTTGAAGTTCTGTATTTAATTAATACAAGTTAAGATCTTCAAGTTATAATTTGTACTAATAATTTGGATTTAACAATTCGAAGTTCTGTATTTGACTATTACAAGTTTAGATCTTCAAATTATTATTTGCAGTCTTAGTTTGTATTTAACAATTCGAAGTTCTGTATTTACCTACTACAAGTTCAGATCTTCAAGTTATAATTTGCAATAATAATTAGAAGCTATCAATTTTAAGTTCTGTATTTGCCAATTACAAGTTCAGATCTTCAAGTAATAATTTGCAATAATAATTTGTATTTAACAATTCGAAGTTCAGTATTTGACTATTACAAGTTCAGATCTACAAATTATTATTTGCAATCCTAGTTTGAATTTAACAATTCGAAGTTCTGTATTTACCTACTACAAGTTCAGATCTTCAAGTTATAATTTGAAATAATAATTTATATTTTACAAATCTAAGTTCTGTAATTCACTATTACAAGTTCAGATCTTCAAGTTATAATTTGCAATAATAATTAGAAGCTATCAATTTTAAGTTCTGTATTTGACAATTACAAGTTCAGATCTTCAAGTTATAATTCGCAAATAATAATTTGTATTTAACAATTCGAAGTTCTGTATTTGACTATTACAAGTCCAGATCTTCAAATTATTATTTACAATCTTAATTTGTATTTAACAATTCGTAGTTCTGTATTTACCTACTACAAGTTCAGATCTTTAAGTTATAATTTGCAATAATAATTAGAAGCTATCAATTTTAAGTTCTGTAGTTGACAATTACAAGTTCATATCTTCAAGTTATAATTAGCAAATAATAATTTGTATTTAATAATTCGAAGTTCTGTATTTGACTATTACAAGTTCAGATCTTCAATTTATTAATTAGAAGCTATCAATTTTAAGTGCTGTATTTGACAATTACTAGTTCAGATCTTCAAGTAATAATTTTCACTAATAATTTGTATTTACAATTAGAAGTTCTGTATTTGACTATTACAAGTTCAGATCTTCAAATTATTATTTGCAATCTTAGTTTGAATTTAATCATTCGAAGTTCTGTATTTACCTATTACAGGTTCAGATCTTCAAGTTATAATTTGCAATCACAATTTGTATTTAACAATGCTAAGTTGCGTATTTGTCTATTACAAGTTCAGATCTTCAAATTATAATTTGCAATAATAATTAGAAGCTATCAATTTTAAGTTCTGTATTTGACATTTACAAGTTCAGATCTTCAAGTTATTATTTGCAATAATAATTAGAAGCTATCAATTTTAAGTTCTGTATTTGACAATTACAAGTTCAGATCTTCAAGTTATAATTTACAATAATAATTAGAAGCTATCAATTTTAAGTTCTGTATTTGACAATTACAAGGTCAGGTCTTCAAGTTATAATTTGCACTAATAATTTGAATTTAACAATTAGAAGTTCTGTATTTGACAATTACAAGTTCAGATCTTCAAGTTATAATTTGCAATAATAATTAGAAGCTATCAATTTTAAGTTCTGTTTTTGACAATTACAAGTTCAGATCTCCAAGTTATAATTTGAAATAATAATTAGAAGCTAGCAATTTTAAGTTCTGTATTTGACAATTACAAGTTCAGATCTTCAAGTTATAATTTGCAATAATAATTAGAAGCTATCAATTTTAAGTGCTGTATTTGACAATTACTAGTTCAGATCTTCAAGTAATAATTTGCACTAATAATTTGTATTTAACAATTAGAAGTTCTGTATTTGACAATTACTAGTGCAGATCTTCAAGTTATAATTTGAAATAATAATTTGAATTTAACAAATCTAAGTTCTGTAATGCACTATTACAAGTTCAGATCTTCATGTTATAATTTACAATAATAAATAGAATCTATCAATTTTAAGTTCTGTATTTGACAATTACAAGTTCAGATCTTCAAGTTATAATTTGCACTAATAATTTGTATTTAACAATTAGAAGTTCTGTATTTGACAATTACAAGTTCAGATCTTCAAGTTATAATTTGCAATAATAATTAGAAGCTATCAATTTTAAGTTCTGTATTTGACAATTACAAGTTAAGATCTTCAAGTTATAATTTGAAATAATAATTAGAAGCTATCAATTTTAAGTTCTGTATTTGACAATTACAAGTTCAGATCTTCAAGTTATAATTTGCAATAATAATTAGAAGCTAGCAATTTTAAGTTCTGTATTTGACAATTACTAGTTCAGATCTTCAAGTTATAATTTGCACTAATAATTTGTATTTAACAATTAGAAGTTCTGTATTTGACTATTACAAGTTCAGATCTTCAAGTTATAATTTGCAATAATAATTAGAACCTATCAATTTTAAGTTCTGTATTTGACAATTACAAGTTCAGATCTTCAAGTTATAATTTGAAATAATAATTAGAAGCTATCAATTTTAAGTTCTGTATTTGACAATTACAAGTTCAGATCTTCAAGTTATAATTTGCAATAATAATTAGAAGCTCTCAATTTTAAGTTCTGTATTTGACAATTACAAGTTCAGATCTTCAAGTTATAATTTAGAATAATAATTAGAAGCTATCAATTTTAAGTTCTGTATTTGACAATTAAAAGTTCAGATCTTCAAGTTATAATTTGCAATAATAATTAGAAGCTATCAATTTTAAGTTCTGTATTTGACAATTACTAGTTCAGATCTTCAAGTTATAATTTGAAATAATAATTTGAATTTAACAAATCTAAGTTCTGTAATTCACTATTACAAGTTCAGATCTTCAAGTTATAATTTACAATAATAATTAGAAGCTATCAATTTTAAGTTCTGTATTTGACAATTACAAGGTCAGATCTTCAAGTTATAATTTGCACTAATAATTTGTATTTAACAATTAGAAGTTCTGTATTTGACAATTACAAGTTCAGATCTCCAAGTTATAATTTGAAATAATAATTAGAAGCTATCAATTTTAAGTTCTGTATTTGACAATTACAAGTTCAGATCTCCAAGTTATAACTTGAAATAATAATTAGAAGCTATCAATTTTAAGTTCTGTATTTGACAATTACAAGTTCAGATCTTCAAGTTATAATTTGCAATAATAATTAGAAGCTATCAATTTTAAGTGCTGTATTTGACAATTACTAGTTCAGATCTTCAAGTAATAATTTGCACTAATAATTTGTATTTAACAATTAGAAGTTCTGTATTTGACAATTACTAGTGCAGATCTTCAAGTTATAATTTGAAATAATAATTTGAATTTAACAAATCTAAGTTCTGTAATGCACTATTACAAGTTCAGATCTTCATGTTATAATTTACAATAATAAATAGAATCTATCAATTTTAAGTTCTGTATTTGACAATTACAAGTTCAGATCTTCAAGTTATAATTTGCACTAATAATTTGTATTTAACAATTAGAAGTTCTGTATTTGACAATTACAAGTTCAGATCTTCAAGTTATAATTTGCAATAATAATTAGAAGCTATCAATTTTAAGTTCTGTATTTGACAATTACAAGTTAAGATCTTCAAGTTATAATTTGAAATATTAATTAGAAGCTATCAATTTTAAGTTCTGTATTTGACAATTACAAGTTCAGATCTTCAAGTTATAATTTGCAATAATAATTAGAAGCTATCAATTTTAAGTTCTGTATTTGACAATTACTAGTTCAGATCTTCAAGTTATAATTTGCACTAATAATTTGTATTTAACAATTAGAAGTTCTGTATTTGACTATTACAAGTTCAGATCTTCAAGTTATAATTTGCAATAATAATTAGAAGCTATCAATTTTAAGTTCTGTATTTGACAATTACAAGTTCAGATCTTCAAGTTATAATTTGCAATAATAATTAGAAGCTCTCAATTTTAAGTTCTGTATTTGACAATTACAAGTTCAGATCTTCAAGTTATAATTTACAATAATAATTAGAAGCTATCAATTTTAAGTTCTGTATTTGACAATTAAAAGTTCAGATCTTCAAGTTATAATTTGCAATAATAATTAGAAGCTATCAATTTTAAGTTCTGTATTTGACAATTACTAGTTCAGATCTTCAAGTTATAATTTGAAATAATAATTTGAATTTAACAAATCTAAGTTCTGTAATTCACTATTACAAGTTCAGATCTTCAAGTTATAATTTACAATAATAATTAGAAGCTATCAATTTTAAGTACTGTATTTGACAATTACAAGGTCAGATCTTCAAGTTATAATTTGCACTAATAATTTGTATTTAACAATTAGAAGTTCTGTATTTGACAATTACAAGTTCAGATCTTCAAGTTATAATTTGCAATAATAATTAGAAGCTATCAATTTTAAGTTCTGTATTTGACAATTACAAGTTCAGATCTCCAAGTTATAATTTGAAATAATAATTTGAATTTAACAAATCTAAGTTCTGTAATTCACTAGTACAAGTTCAGATCTTCAAGTTATAATTTGCAATAATAATTAGAAGCTATCAATTTTAAGTTCTGTATTTGACAATTACTAGTTCAGATCTTCAAGTTATAGTTTGAAATAATAATTTGAATTTAACAAATCTAAGTTCTGTAATTCACTATTACAAGTTCAGATCTTCAAGTTATAATTTACAATAATAATTAGAAGCTATCAATTTTAAGTTCTGTATTTGACAATTACAAGGTCAGATCTTCAAGTTATAATTTGCACTAATAATTTGTATTTAACAATTAGAAGTTCTGTATTTGACAATTACAAGTTCAGATCTTCAAGTTATAATTTGCAATAATAATTAGAAGCTATCAATATTAAGTTCTGTAGTTGACAATTACAAGTTCATATCTTCAAGTTATAATTAGCAAATAATAATTTGTATTTAATAATTCGAAGTTCTGTATTTGACTATTACAAGTTCAGATCTTTAATTTATTAATTAGAAGCTATCAATTTTAAGTGCTGTATTTGACAATTACTAGTTCAGATCTTCAAGTAATAATTTTCACTAATAATTTGTATTTACAATTAGAAGTTCTGTATTTGACTATTACAAGTTCAGATCTTCAAATTATTATTTGCAATCTTAGTTTGAATTTAATCATTCGAAGTTCTGTATTTACCTATTACAGGTTCAGATCTTCAAGTTATAATTTGCAATCACAATTTGTATTTAACAATGCTAAGTTGCGTATTTGTCTATTACAAGTTCAGATCTTCAAATTATAATTTGCAATAATAATTAGAAGCTATCAATTTTAAGTTCTGTATTTGACAATTACAAGTTCAGATCTTCAAGTTATTATTTGCAATAATAATTAGAAGCTATCAATTTTAAGTTCTGTATTTGACAATTACAAGTTCAGATCTTCAAGTTATAATTTACAATAATAATTAGAAGCTATCAATTTTAAGTTCTGTATTTGACAATTACAAGGTCAGGTCTTCAAGTTATAATTTGCACTAATAATTTGAATTTAACAATTAGAAGTTCTGTATTTGACAATTACAAGTTCAGATCTTCAAGTTATAATTTGCAATAATAATTAGAAGCTATCAATTTTAAGTTCTGTTTTTGACAATTACAAGTTCAGATCTCCAAGTTATAATTTGAAATAATAATTAGAAGCTAGCAATTTTAAGTTCTGTATTTGACAATTACAAGTTCAGATCTTCAAGTTATAATTTGCAATAATAATTAGAAGCTATCAATTTTAAGTGCTGTATTTGACAATTACTAGTTCAGATCTTCAAGTAATAAATTGCACTAATAATTTGTATTTAACAATTAGAAGTTCTGTATTTGACAATTACTAGTGCAGATCTTCAAGTTATAATTTGAAATAATAATTTGAATTTAACAAATCTAAGTTCTGTAATGCACTATTACAAGTTCAGATCTTCATGTTATAATTTACAATAATAAATAGAATCTACCAATTTTAAGTTCTGTATTTGACAATTACAAGTTCAGATCTTCAAGTTATAATTTGCACTAATAATTTGTATTTAACAATTAGAAGTTCTGTATTTGACAATTACAAGTTCAGATCTTCAAGTTATAATTTGCAATAATAATTAGAAGCTATCAATTTTAAGTTCTGTAATTGACAATTACAAGTTAAGATCTTCAAGTTATAATTTGAAATAATAATTAGAAGCTATCAATTTTAAGTTCTGTATTTGACAATTACAAGTTCAGATCTTCAAGTTATAATTTGCAATAATAATTAGAAGCTAGCAATTTTAAGTTCTGTATTTGACAATTACTAGTTGAGATCTTCAAGTTATAATTTGCACTAATAATTTGTATTTAACAATTAGAAGTTCTGTATTTGACTATTACAAGTTCAGATCTTCAAGTTATAATTTGCAATAATAATTAGAACCTATCAATTTTAAGTTCTGTATTTGACAATTACAAGTTCAGATCTTCAAGTTATAATTTGAAATAATAATTAGAAGCTATCAATTTTAAGTTCTGTATTTGACAATTACAAGTTCAGATCTTCAAGTTATAATTTGCAATAATAATTAGAAGCTCTCAATTTTAAGTTCTGTATTTGACAATTACAAGTTCAGATCTTCAAGTTATAATTTAGAATAATAATTAGAAGCTATCAATTTTAAGTTCTGTATTTGACAATTACAAGTTCAGATCTTCAAGTTATAATTTGCAATAATAATTAGAAGCTATCAATTTTAAGTTCTGTATTTGACAATTACTAGTTCAGATCTTCAAGTTATAATTTGAAATAATAATTTGAATTTAACAAATCTAAGTTCTGTAATTCACTATTACAAGTTCAGATCTTCAAGTTATAATTTACAATAATAATTAGAAGCTATCAATTTTAAGTTCTGTATTTGACAATTACAAGGTCAGATCTTCAAGTTATAATTTCCACTAATAATTTGTATTTAACAATTAGAAGTTCTGTATTTGACAATTACAAGTTCAGATCTCCAAGTTATAATTTGAAATAATAATTAGAAGCTATCAATTTTAAGTTCTGTATTTGACAATTACAAGTTCAGATCTCCAAGTTATAACTTGAAATAATAATTAGAAGCTATCAATTTTAAGTTCTGTATTTGACAATTACAAGTTCAGATCTTCAAGTTATAATTTGCAATAATAATTAGAAGCTATCAATTTTAAGTGCTGTATTTGACAATTACTAGTTCAGATCTTCAAGTAATAATTTGCACTAATAATTTGTATTTAACAATTAGAAGTTCTGTATTTGACAATTACTAGTGCAGATCTTCAAGTTATAATTTGAAATAATAATTTGAATTTAACAAATCTAAGTTCTGTAATGCACTATTACAAGTTCAGATCTTCATGTTATAATTTACAATAATAAATAGAATCTATCAATTTTAAGTTCTGTATTTGACAATTACAAGTTCAGATCTTCAAGTTATAATTTGCACTAATAATTTGTATTTAACAATTAGAAGTTCTGTATTTGACAATTACAAGTTCAGATCTTCAAGTTATAATTTGCAATAATAATTAGAAGCTATCAATTTTAAGTTCTGTATTTGACAATTACAAGTTCAGATCTCCAAGTTATAATTTGAAATAATAATTAGAAGCTATCAATTTTAAGTTCTGTATTTGACAATTACAAGTTCAGATCTTCAAGTTATAATTTGCAATAATAATTAGAAGCTATCAATTTTAAGTTCTGTATTTGACAATTACAAGTTCAGATCTTCAAGTTATAATTTGCAATAATAATTAGAAGCTATCAATTTTAAGTGCTGTATTTGACAATTACTAGTTCAGATCTTCAAGTAATAATTTGCACTAATAATTTGTATTTAACAATTAGAAGTTCTGTATTTGACAATTACTAGTGCAGATCTTCAAGTTATAATTTGAAATAATAATTTGAATTTAACAAATCTAAGTTCTGTAATGCACTATTACAAGTTCAGATCTTCATGTTATAATTTACAATAATAAATAGAATCTATCAATTTTAAGTTCTATATTTGACAATTACAAGTTCAGATCTTCAAGTTATAATTTGCACTAATAATTTGTATTTAACAAATAGAAGTTCTGTATTTGACAATTACAAGTTCAGATCTTCAAGTTATAATTTGCAATAATAATTAGAAGCTATCAATTTTAAGTTCTGTATTTGACAATAACAAGTTAAGATCTTCAAGTTATAATTTGAAATAATAATTAGAAGCTATCAATTTTAAGTTCTGTATTTGACTATTACAAGTTCAGATCTTCAAGTTATAATTTGCAATAATAATTAGAAGCTCTCAATTTTAAGTTCTGTATTTGACAATTACAAGTTCAGATCTTCAAGTTATAATTTAAAATAATAATTAGAAGCTATCAATTTTAAGTTCTGTATTTGACAATTAAAAGTTCAGATCTTCAAGTTATAATTTGCAATAATAATTAGAAGCTATCAATTTTAAGTTCTGTATTTGACAATTACTAGTTCAGATCTTCAAGTTATAATTTGAAATAATAATTTGAATTTAACAAATCTAAGTTCTGTAATTCACTATTACAAGTTCAGATCTTCAAGTTATAATTTACAATAATAATTAGAAGCTATCAATTTTAAGTTCTGTATTTGACAATTACAAGGTCAGATCTTCAAGTTATAATTTGCACTAATAATTTGTATTTAACAATTAGAAGTTCTGTATTTGACAATTACAAGTTCAGATCTTCAAGTTATAATTTGCAATAATAATTAGAAGCTATCAATTTTAAGTTCTGTATTTGACAATTACAAGTTCAGATCTCCAAGTTATAATTTGAAATATTAATTTGAATTTAACAAATCTAAGTTCTGTAATTCACTAGTACAAGTTCAGATCTTCAAGTTATAATTTGCAATAATAATTAGAAGCTATCAATTTTAAGTTCTGTATTTGACAATTACTAGTTCAGATCTTCAAGTTATAATTTGAAATAATAATTTGAATTTAACAAATCTAAGTTCTGTAATTCACTATTACAAGTTCAGATCTTCAAGTTATAATTTACAATAATAATTAGAAGCTATCAATTTTAAGTTCTGTATTTGACAATTACAAGGTCAGATCTTCAAGTTATAATTTGCACTAATAATTTGTATTTAACAATTAGAAGTTCTGTATTTGACAATTACAAGTTCAGATCTTCAAGTTATAATTTGCACTAATAATTTGTATTTAACAATTAGAAGTTCTGTATTTGACAATTACAAGTTCAGATCTTCAAGTTATAATTTGCAATAATAATTAGAAGCTATCAATTTTAAGTTCTGTATTTGACAATTACAAGTTCAGATCTCCAAGTTATAATTTGAAATAATAATTAGAAGCTATCAATTTTAAGTGCTGTATTTGACAATTACTAGTTCAGATCTTGAAGTAATAATTTGGACTAATAATTTGTAATTAACAATTAGAAGTTCTGTATTTGACAATTACTAGTGCAGATCTTCAAGTTATAATTTGAAATAATAATTTGAATTTAACAAATCTAAGTTCTGTAATGCACTATTACAAGTTCAGATCTTCATGTTATAATTTACAATAATAAATAGAATCTATCAATTTTAAGTTCTATATTTGACAATTACAAGTTCAGATCTTCAAGTTATAATTTGCACTAATAATTTGTATTTAACAAATAGAAGTTCTGTATTTGACAATTACAAGTTCAGATCTTCAAGTTATAATTTGCAATAATAATTAGAAGCTATCAATTTTAAGTTCTGTATTTGACAATAACAAGTTAAGATCTTCAAGTTATAATTTGAAATAATAATTAGAAGCTATCAATTTTAAGTTCTGTATTTGACTATTACAAGTTCAGATCTTCAAGTTAAAATTTGCAATAATAATTAGAAGCTCTCAATTTTAAGTTCTGTATTTGACAATTACAAGTTCAGATCTTCAAGTTATAATTTACAATAATAATTAGAAGCTATCAATTTTAAGTTCTGTATTTGACAATTAAAAGTTCAGATCTTCAAGTTATAATTTGCAATAATAATTAGAAGCTATCAATTTTAAGTTCTGTATTTGACAATTACTAGTTCAGATTTTCAAGTTATAATTTGAAATAATAATTTGAATTTAACAAATCTAAGTTCTGTAATTCACTATTACAAGTTCAGATCTTCAAGTTATAATTTACAATAATAATTAGAAGCTATCAATTTTAAGTTCTGTATTTGACAATTACAAGGTCAGATCTTCAAGTTATAATTTGCACTAATAATTTGTATTTAACAATTAGAAGTTCTGTATTTGACAATTACAAGTTCAGATCTTCAAGTTATAATTTGCAATAATAATTAGAAGCTATCAATTTTAAGTTCTGTATTTGACAATTACAAGTTCAGATCTCCAAGTTATAATTTGAAATATTAATTTGAATTTAACAAATCTAAGTTCTGTAATTCACTAGTACAAGTTCAGATCTTCAAGTTATAATTTGCAATAATAATTAGAAGCTATCAATTTTAAGTTCTGTATTTGACAATTACTAGTTCAGATCTTCAAGTTATAATTTGAAATAATAATTTGAATTTAACAAATCTAAGTTCTGTAATTCACTATTACAAGTTCAGATCTTCAAGTTATAATTTACAATAATAATTAGAAGCTATCAATTTTAAGTTCTGTATTTGACAATTACAAGGTCAGATCTTCAAGTTATAATTTGCACTAATAATTTGTATTTAACAATTAGAAGTTCTGTATTTGACAATTACAAGTTCAGATCTTCAAGTTATAATTTGCACTAATAATTTGTATTTAACAATTAGAAGTTCTGTATTTGACAATTACAAGTTCAGATCTTCAAGTTATAATTTGCAATAATAATTAGAAGCTATCAATTTTAAGTTCTGTATTTGACAATTACAAGTTCAGATCTCCAAGTTATAATTTGAAATAATAATTAGAAGCTATCAATTTTAAGTTCTGTATTTGACAATTAGAAGTTCAGATCTCCAAGTTATAATTTGAAATAATAATTAGAAGCTATCAATTTTAAGTTCTGTATTTGACAATTACAAGTTCAGATCTTCAAGTTATAATTTGCAATAATAATTAGAAGCTATCAATTTTAAGTGCTGTATTTGACAATTACTAGTTCAGATCTTGAAGTAATAATTTGGACTAATAATTTGTAATTAACAATTAGAAGTTCTGTATTTGACAATTACTAGTGCAGATCTTCAAGTTATAATTTGAAATAATAATTTGTATTTAACAAATCTAAGTTCTGTAATGCACTATTACAAGTTCAGATCTTCATGTTATAATTTACAATAATAAATAGAATCTATCAATTTTAAGTTCTATATTTGACAATTACAAGTTCAGATCTTCAAGTTATAATTTGCACTAATAATTTGTATTTAACAAATAGAAGTTCTGTATTTGACAATTACAAGTTCAGATCTTCAAGTTATAATTTGCAATAATAATTAGAAGCTATCAATTTTAAGTTCTGTATTTGACAATTACAAGTTAAGATCTTCAAGTTATAATTTGAAATAATAATTAGAAGCTATCAATTTTAAGTTCTGTATTTGACTATTACAAGTTCAGATCTTCAAGTTATAATTTGCAATAATAATTAGAAGCTATCAATTTTAAGTTCTGTATTTGACAATTACAAGTTCAGATCTTCAAGTTATAATTTGCAATAATAATTAGAAGCTATCAATTTTAAGTTCTGTATTTGACAATTACAAGTTCAGATCTTCAAGTTATAATTTGCAATAATAATTAGAAGCTCTCAATTTTAAGTTCTGTATTTGACAATTACAAGTTCAGATCTTCAAGTTATAATTTACAATAATAATTAGAAGCTATCAATTTTAAGTTCTGTATTTGACAATTAAAAGTTCAGATCTTCAAGTTATAATTTGCAATAATAATTAGAAGCTATCAATTTTAAGTTCTGTATTTGACAATTACTAGTTCAGATCTTCAAGTTATAATTTGAAATAATAATTTGAATTTAACAAATCTAAGTTCTGTAATTCACTATTACAAGTTCAGATCTTCAAGTTATAATTTACAATAATAATTAGAAGCTATCAATTTTAAGTTCTGTATTTGACAATTACAAGGTCAGATCTTCAAGTTATAATTTGCACTAATAATTTGTATTTAACAATTAGAAGTTCTGTATTTGACAATTACAAGTTCAGATCTTCAAGTTATAATTTGCAATAATAATTAGAAGCTATCAATTTTAAGTTCTGTATTTGACAATTACAAGTTCAGATCTCCAAGTTATAATTTGAAATATTAATTTGAATTTAACAAATCTAAGTTCTGTAATTCTCTAGTACAAGTTCAGATCTTCAAGTTATAATTTGCAATAATAATTAGAAGCTATCAATTTTAAGTTCTGTATTTGACAATTACTAGTTCAGATCTTCAAGTTATAATTTGAAATAATAATTTGAATTTAACAAATCTAAGTTCTGTAATTCACTATTACAAGTTCAGATCTTCAAGTTATAATTTACAATAATAATTAGAAGCTATCAATTTTAAGTTCTGTATTTGACAATTACAAGGTCAGATCTTCAAGTTATAATTTGCACTAATAATTTGTATTTAACAATTAGAAGTTCTGTATTTGACAATTACAAGTTCAGATCTTCAAGTTATAATTTGCACTAATAATTTGTATTTAACAATTAGAAGTTCTGTATTTGACAATTACAAGTTCAGATCTTCAAGTTATAATTTGCAATAATAATTAGAAGCTATCAATTTTAAGTTCTGTATTTGACAATTACAAGTTCAGATCTCCAAGTTATAATTTGAAATAATAATTAGAAGCTATCAATTTTAAGTTCTGTATTTGACAATTAGAAGTTCAGATCTCCAAGTTATAATTTGAAATAATAATTAGAAGCTATCAATTTTAAGTTCTGTATTTGACAATTACAAGTTCAGATCTTCAAGTTATAATTTGCAATAATAATTAGAAGCTATCAATTTTTAGTGCTGTATTTGACAATTACTAGTTCAGATCTTGAAGTAATAATTTGGACTAATAATTTGTAATTAACAATTAGAAGTTCTGTATTTGACAATTACTAGTGCAGATCTTCAAGTTATAATTTGAAATAATAATTTGTATTTAACAAATCTAAGTTCTGTAATGCACTATTACAAGTTCAGATCTTCATGTTATAATTTACAATAATAAATAGAATCTATCAATTTTAAGTTCTATATTTGACAATTACAAGTTCAGATCTTCAAGTTATAATTTGCACTAATAATTTGTATTTAACAAATAGAAGTTCTGTATTTGACAATTACAAGTTCAGATCTTCAAGTTATAATTTGCAATAATAATTAGAAGCTATCAATTTTAAGTTCTGTATTTGACAATTACAAGTTAAGATCTTCAAGTTATAATTTGAAATAATAATTAGAAGCTATCAATTTTAAGTTCTGTATTTGACTATTACAAGTTCAGATCTTCAAGTTATAATTTGCAATAATAATTAGAAGCTATCAATTTTAAGTTCTGTATTTGACAATTACAAGTTCAGATCTTCAAGTTATAATTTGCAATAATAATTAGAAGCTATCAATTTTAAGTTCTGTATTTGACAATTACAAGTTCAGATCTTCAAGTTATAATTTGCAATAATAATTAGAAGCTCTCAATTTTAAGTTCTGTATTTGACAATTACAAGTTCAGATCTTCAAGTTATAATTTACAATAATAATTAGAAGCTATCAATTTTAAGTTCTGTATTTGACAATTAAAAGTTCAGATCTTCAAGTTATAATTTGCAATAATAATTAGAAGCTATCAATTTTAAGTTCTGTATTTGACAATTACTAGTTCAGATCTTCAAGTTATAATTTGAAATAATAATTTGAATTTAACAAATCTAAGTTCTGTAATTCACTATTACAAGTTCAGATCTTCAAGTTATAATTTACAATAATAATTAGAAGCTATCAATTTTAAGTTCTGTATTTGACAATTACAAGGTCAGATCTTCAAGTTATAATTTGCACTAATAATTTGTATTTAACAATTAGAAGTTCTGTATTTGACAATTACAAGTTCAGATCTTCAAGTTATAATTTGCAATAATAATTAGAAGCTATCAATTTTAAGTTCTGTATTTGACAATTACAAGTTCAGATCTCCTAGTTATAATTTGAAATATTAATTTGAATTTAACAAATCTAAGTTCTGTAATTCACTAGTACAAGTTCAGATCTTCAAGTTATAATTTGCAATAATAATTAGAAGCTATCAATTTTAAGTTCTGTATTTGACAATTACTAGTTCAGATCTTCAAGTTATAATTTGAAATAATAATTTGAATTTAACAAATCTAAGTTCTGTAATTCACTATTACAAGTTCAGATCTTCAAGTTATAATTTACAATAATAATTAGAAGCTATCAATTTTAAGTTCTGTATTTGACAATTACAAGGTCAGATCTTCAAGTTATAATTTGCACTAATAATTTGTATTTAACAATTAGAAGTTCTGTATTTGACAATTACAAGTTCAGATCTTCAAGTTATAATTTGCAATAATAATTAGAAGCTATCAATTTTAAGTTCTGTATTTGACAATTACAAGTTCAGATCTCCAAGTTATAATTTGAAATAATAATTAGAAGCTATCAATTTTAAGTTCTGTATTTGACAATTACAAGTTCAGATCTTCAAGTTATAATTTGCAATAATAATTAGAAGCTATCAATTTTAAGTGCTGTATTTGACAATTACTAGTTCTGATCTTCAAGTAATAATTTTACACTAATAATTTGTATTTAACAATTAGAAGTTCTGTATTTGACAATTACACGTTCAGATCTTCAAGTTATAATTTGCAATAATAATTAGAAGCTATCAATTTTAAGTTCTGTATTTGACAATTACAAGGTCAGATCTTCAAGTTATAATTTGCACTAATAATTTGTATTTAACAATTAGAAGTTCTGTATTTGACAATTACAAGTTAGGATCTTCAAGTTATAATTTGCAATAATAATTAGAAGCTATCAATTTTAAGTTCTGTATTTGACAATTACAAGTTCAGATCTCCAAGTTATAATTTGAAATAATAATTTGAATTTAACAAATCTAAGTTCTGTAATTCACTAGTACAAGTTCAGATCTTCAAGTTATAATTTGCAATAATAATTAGAAGCTATCAATTTTAAGTTCTGTATTTGACAATTACAAGTTCAGATCTTCAAGTTATAACTTGCAATAATAAATTGTATTTAACAATTCGAAGTTCTGTATTTGACTAGTACAAGTTCAGATCTTCAAATTATTATTTGCAGTCTTAGTTTGTATTTAACAATTCGAAGTTCTGTATTTACCTACTACAAGTTCAGATCTTGAAGTTATAATTTGCAATTATAATTAGAAGCTATCAATTTTAAGTTCTGTATTTGACAATTACAAGTTCAGATCTTCAAGTTATAATTTGCAATAATAATTTGTATTTAACAATTCGAAGTTCTGTATTTGACTATTACAAGTTCAGATCTTCCAATTAATATTTACAATCTTAGTTTGTATTTAACAATTCGAAGTTCTGTATTTACCTACTACAAGTTCAGATCTTCAAGTTATAATTTGCAATAATAATTAGAAGCTATCAATTTTAAGTTCTGTATTTGACAATTACAAGTTCAGATCTTCAAGTTATAACTTGCAATAATAATTTGTATTTAACAATTCGAAGTTCTGTATTTGACTATTACAAGTTCAGATCTTCAAATTAATATTTGCAATCCTAGTTTGAATTTAACAATTCGAAGTTCTGTATTTACCTACTACAAGTTCAGATCTTCAAGTTATAATTTGAAATAATAATTTATATTTAACAAATCTAAGTTCTGTAATTCACTATTACAAGTTCAGATCTTCAAGTTATAATTTGCAATCACAATTTGAAGGTATCAATTCTAAGTTCTGTATTTGACAGTTACAAGTTCAGATCTTCAAGTTATAACTTGAAATAATAATTAGTATTTAACAAATCTAAGTTCTGTAATTCACTATTACTAGTTCAGATCTTCAAGTTATAATTTGCAATAATAATTTTTATTTAACAATTCGAAGTTCTATATTTGACTATTACAAGTTCAGATCTTCAAATTATTATTTTCAATCTTAATTTGAATTTAACAATTCGAAGTTCTGTATTTGACTATTACAAGTTTAGATCTTCAAATTATTATTTGCAGTCTTAGTTTGTATTTAACAATTCGAAGTTCTGTATTTACCTACTACAAGTTCAGATCTTCAAGTTATAATTTGCAATAATAATTAGAAGCTATCAATTTTAAGTTCTGTATTTGACAATTACAAGTTCAGATCTTCAAGTTATAATTCGCAAATAATAATTTGTATTTAACAATTCGAAGTTCTGTATTTGACTATTACAAGTCCAGATCTTCAAATTATTATTTACAATCTTAGTTTGTATTTAACAATTCGTAGTTCTGTATTTACCTACTACAAGTTCAGATCTTTAAGTTATAATTTGCAATAATAATTAGAAGCTATCAATTTTAAGTTCTGTAGTTGACAATTACAAGTTCATATCTTCAAGTTATAATTAGCAAATAATAATTTGTATTTAATAATTCGAAGTTCTGTATTTGACTATTACAAGTTCAGATCTTCAATTTATTAATTAGAAGCTATCAATTTTAAGTGCTGTATTTGACAATTACTAGTTCAGATCTTCAAGTAATAATTTTCACTAATAATTTGTATTTACAATTAGAAGTTCTGTATTTGACTATTACAAGTTCAGATCTTCAAATTATTATTTGCAATCTTAGTTTGAATTTAATCATTCGAAGTTCTGTATTTACCTATTACAGGTTCAGATCTTCAAGTTATAATTTGCAATCACAATTTGTATTTAACAATGCTAAGTTGCGTATTTGTCTATTACAAGTTCAGATCTTCAAATTATAATTTGCAATAATAATTAGAAGCTATCAATTTTAAGTTCTGTATTTGACAATTACAAGTTCAGATCTTCAAGTTATTATTTGCAATAATAATTAGAAGCTATCAATTTTAAGTTCTGTATTTGACAATTACAAGTTCAGATCTTCAAGTTATAATTTACAATAATAATTAGAAGCTATCAATTTTAAGTTCTGTATTTGACAATTACAAGGTCAGGTCTTCAAGTTATAATTTGCACTAATAATTTGAATTTAACAATTAGAAGTTCTGTATTTGACAATTACAAGTTCAGATCTTCAAGTTATAATTTGCAATAATAATTAGAAGCTATCAATTTTAAGTTCTGTTTTTGACAATTACAAGTTCAGATCTCCAAGTTATAATTTGAAATAATAATTAGAAGCTAGCAATTTTAAGTTCTGTATTTGACAATTACAAGTTCAGATCTTCAAGTTATAATTTGCAATAATAATTAGAAGCTATCAATTTTAAGTGCTGTATTTGACAATTACTAGTTCAGATCTTCAAGTAATAATTTGCACTAATAATTTGTATTTAACAATTAGAAGTTCTGTATTTGACAATTACTAGTGCAGATCTTCAAGTTATAATTTGAAATAATAATTTGAATTTAACAAATCTAAGTTCTGTAATGCACTATTACAAGTTCAGATCTTCATGTTATAATTTACAATAATAAATAGAATCTATCAATTTTAAGTTCTGTATTTGACAATTACAAGTTCAGATCTTCAAGTTATAATTTGCACTAATAATTTGTATTTAACAATTAGAAGTTCTGTATTTGACAATTACAAGTTCAGATCTTCAAGTTATAATTTGCAATAATAATTAGAAGCTATCAATTTTAAGTTCTGTATTTGACAATTACAAGTTAAGATCTTCAAGTTATAATTTGAAATAATAATTAGAAGCTATCAATTTTAAGTTCTGTATTTGACAATTACAAGTTCAGATCTTCAAGTTATAATTTGCAATAATAATTAGAAGCTAGCAATTTTAAGTTCTGTATTTGACAATTACTAGTTCAGATCTTCAAGTTATAATTTGCACTAATAATTTGTATTTAACAATTAGAAGTTCTGTATTTGACTATTACAAGTTCAGATCTTCAAGTTATAATTTGCAATAATAATTAGAACCTATCAATTTTAAGTTCTGTATTTGACAATTACAAGTTCAGATCTTCAAGTTATAATTTGAAATAATAATTAGAAGCTATCAATTTTAAGTTCTGTATTTGACAATTACAAGTTCAGATCTTCAAGTTATAATTTGCAATAATAATTAGAAGCTCTCAATTTTAAGTTCTGTATTTGACAATTACAAGTTCAGATCTTCAAGTTATAATTTAGAATAATAATTAGAAGCTATCAATTTTAAGTTCTGTATTTGACAATTAAAAGTTCAGATCTTCAAGTTATAATTTGCAATAATAATTAGAAGCTATCAATTTTAAGTTCTGTATTTGACAATTACTAGTTCAGATCTTCAAGTTATAATTTGAAATAATAATTTGAATTTAACAAATCTAAGTTCTGTAATTCACTATTACAAGTTCAGATCTTCAAGTTATAATTTACAATAATAATTAGAAGCTATCAATTTTAAGTTCTGTATTTGACAATTACAAGGTCAGATCTTCAAGTTATAATTTGCACTAATAATTTGTATTTAACAATTAGAAGTTCTGTATTTGACAATTACAAGTTCAGATCTCCAAGTTATAATTTGAAATAATAATTAGAAGCTATCAATTTTAAGTTCTGTATTTGACAATTACAAGTTCAGATCTCCTAGTTATAACTTGAAATAATAATTAGAAGCTATCAATTTTAAGTTCTGTATTTGACAATTACAAGTTCAGATCTTCAAGTTATAATTTGCAATAATAATTAGAAGCTATCAATTTTAAGTGCTGTATTTGACAATTACTAGTTCAGATCTTCAAGTAATAATTTGCACTAATAATTTGTATTTAACAATTAGAAGTTCTGTATTTGACAATTACTAGTGCAGATCTTCAAGTTATAATTTGAAATAATAATTTGAATTTAACAAATCTAAGTTCTGTAATGCACTATTACAAGTTCAGATCTTCATGTTATAATTTACAATAATAAATAGAATCTATCAATTTTAAGTTCTGTATTTGACAATTACAAGTTCAGATCTTCAAGTTATAATTTGCACTAATAATTTGTATTTAACAATTAGAAGTTCTGTATTTGACAATTACAAGTTCAGATCTTCAAGTTATAATTTGCAATAATAATTAGAAGCTATCAATTTTAAGTTCTGTATTTGACAATTACAAGTTAAGATCTTCAAGTTATAATTTGAAATAATAATTAGAAGCTATCAATTTTAAGTTCTGTATTTGACAATTACAAGTTCAGATCTTCAAGTTATAATTTGCAATAATAATTAGAAGCTATCAATTTTAAGTTCTGTATTTGACAATTACTAGTTCAGATCTTCAAGTTATAATTTGCACTAATAATTTGTATTTAACAATTAGAAGTTCTGTATTTGACTATTACAAGTTCAGATCTTCAAGTTATAATTTGCAATAATAATTAGAAGCTATCAATTTTAAGTTCTGTATTTGACAATTACTAGTTCAGATCTTCAAGTTATAATTTGAAATAATAATTTGAATTTAACAAATCTAAGTTCTGTAATTCACTATTACAAGTTCAGATCTTCAAGTTATAATTTACAATAATAATTAGAAGCTATCAATTTTAAGTTCTGTATTTGACAATTACAAGGTCAGATCTTCAAGTTATAATTTGCACTAATAATTTGTATTTAACAATTAGAAGTTCTGTATTTGACAATTACAAGTTCAGATCTTCAAGTTATAATTTGCAATAATAATTAGAAGCTATCAATTTTAAGTTCTGTATTTGACAATTACAAGTTCAGATCTCCAAGTTATAATTTGAAATAATAATTTGAATTTAACAAATCTAAGTTCTGTAATTCACTAGTACAAGTTCAGATCTTCAAGTTATAATTTGCAATAATAATTAGAAGCTATCAATTTTAAGTTCTGTATTTGACAATTACTAGTTCAGATCTTCAAGTTATAGTTTGAAATAATAATTTGAATTTAACAAATCTAAGTTCTGTAATTCACTATTACAAGTTCAGATCTTCAAGTTATAATTTACAATAATAATTAGAAGCTATCAATTTTAAGTTCTGTATTTGACAATTACAAGGTCAGATCTTCAAGTTATAATTTGCACTAATAATTTGTATTTAACAATTCGAAGTTCTGTATTTGACAATTACAAGTTCAGATCTTCAAGTTATAATTTGCAATAATAATTAGAAGCTATCAATTTTAAGTTCTGTATTTGACAATTACAAGTTCAGATCTTCAAGTTATAATTCGCAAATAATAATTTGTATTTAACAATTCGAAGTTCTGTATTTGACTATTACAAGTCCAGATCTTCAAATTATTATTTACAATCTTAGTTTGTATTTAACAATTCGTAGTTCTGTATTTACCTACTACAAGTTCAGATCTTTAAGTTATAATTTGCAATAATAATTAGAAGCTATCAATTTTAAGTTCTGTAGTTGACAATTACAAGTTCATATCTTCAAGTTATAATTAGCAAATAATAATTTGTATTTAATAATTCGAAGTTCTGTATTTGACTATTACAAGTTCAGATCTTCAATTTATTAATTAGAAGCTATCAATTTTAAGTGCTGTATTTGACAATTACTAGTTCAGATCTTCAAGTAATAATTTTCACTAATAATTTGTATTTACAATTAGAAGTTCTGTATTTGACTATTACAAGTTCAGATCTTCAAATTATTATTTGCAATCTTAGTTTGAATTTAATCATTCGAAGTTCTGTATTTACCTATTACAGGTTCAGATCTTCAAGTTATAATTTGCAATCACAATTTGTATTTAACAATGCTAAGTTGCGTATTTGTCTATTACAAGTTCAGATCTTCAAATTATAATTTGCAATAATAATTAGAAGCTATCAATTTTAAGTTCTGTATTTGACAATTACAAGTTCAGATCTTCAAGTTATTATTTGCAATAATAATTAGAAGCTATCAATTTTAAGTTCTGTATTTGACAATTACAAGTTCAGATCTTCAAGTTATAATTTACAATAATAATTAGAAGCTATCAATTTTAAGTTCTGTATTTGACAATTACAAGGTCAGGTCTTCAAGTTATAATTTGCACTAATAATTTGAATTTAACAATTAGAAGTTCTGTATTTGACAATTACAAGTTCAGATCTTCAAGTTATAATTTGCAATAATAATTAGAAGCTATCAATTTTAAGTTCTGTTTTTGACAATTACAAGTTCAGATCTCCAAGTTATAATTTGAAATAATAATTAGAAGCTAGCAATTTTAAGTTCTGTATTTGACAATTACAAGTTCAGATCTTCAAGTTATAATTTGCAATAATAATTAGAAGCTATCAATTTTAAGTGCTGTATTTGACAATTACTAGTTCAGATCTTCAAGTAATAATTTGCACTAATAATTTGTATTTAACAATTAGAAGTTCTGTATTTGACAATTACTAGTGCAGATCTTCAAGTTATAATTTGAAATAATAATTTGAATTTAACAAATCTAAGTTCTGTAATGCACTATTACAAGTTCAGATCTTCATGTTATAATTTACAATAATAAATAGAATCTATCAATTTTAAGTTCTGTATTTGACAATTACAAGTTCAGATCTTCAAGTTATAATTTGCACTAATAATTTGTATTTAACAATTAGAAGTTCTGTATTTGACAATTACAAGTTCAGATCTTCAAGTTATAATTTGCAATAATAATTAGAAGCTATCAATTTTAAGTTCTGTATTTGACAATTACAAGTTAAGATCTTCAAGTTATAATTTGAAATAATAATTAGAAGCTATCAATTTTAAGTTCTGTATTTGACAATTACAAGTTCAGATCTTCAAGTTATAATTTGCAATAATAATTAGAAGCTAGCAATTTTAAGTTCTGTATTTGACAATTACTAGTTCAGATCTTCAAGTTATAATTTGCACTAATAATTTGTATTTAACAATTAGAAGTTCTGTATTTGACTATTACAAGTTCAGATCTTCAAGTTATAATTTGCAATAATAATTAGAACCTATCAATTTTAAGTTCTGTATTTGACAATTACAAGTTCAGATCTTCAAGTTATAATTTGAAATAATAATTAGAAGCTATCAATTTTAAGTTCTGTATTTGACAATTACAAGTTCAGATCTTCAAGTTATAATTTGCAATAATAATTAGAAGCTCTCAATTTTAAGTTCTGTATTTGACAATTACAAGTTCAGATCTTCAAGTTATAATTTAGAATAATAATTAGAAGCTATCAATTTTAAGTTCTGTATTTGACAATTAAAAGTTCAGATCTTCAAGTTATAATTTGCAATAATAATTAGAAGCTATCAATTTTAAGTTCTGTATTTGACAATTACTAGTTCAGATCTTCAAGTTATAATTTGAAATAATAATTTGAATTTAACAAATCTAAGTTCTGTAATTCACTATTACAAGTTCAGATCTTCAAGTTATAATTTACAATAATAATTAGAAGCTATCAATTTTAAGTTCTGTATTTGACAATTACAAGGTCAGATCTTCAAGTTATAATTTGCACTAATAATTTGTATTTAACAATTAGAAGTTCTGTATTTGACAATTACAAGTTCAGATCTCCAAGTTATAATTTGAAATAATAATTAGAAGCTATCAATTTTAAGTTCTGTATTTGACAATTACAAGTTCAGATCTCCAAGTTATAACTTGAAATAATAATTAGAAGCTATCAATTTTAAGTTCTGTATTTGACAATTACAAGTTCAGATCTTCAAGTTATAATTTGCAATAATAATTAGAAGCTATCAATTTTAAGTGCTGTATTTGACAATTACTAGTTCAGATCTTCAAGTAATAATTTGCACTAATAATTTGTATTTAACAATTAGAAGTTCTGTATTTGACAATTACTAGTGCAGATCTTCAAGTTATAATTTGAAATAATAATTTGAATTTAACAAATCTAAGTTCTGTAATGCACTATTACAAGTTCAGATCTTCATGTTATAATTTACAATAATAAATAGAATCTATCAATTTTAAGTTCTGTATTTGACAATTACAAGTTCAGATCTTCAAGTTATAATTTGCACTAATAATTTGTATTTAACAATTAGAAGTTCTGTATTTGACAATTACAAGTTCAGATCTTCAAGTTATAATTTGCAATAATAATTAGAAGCTATCAATTTTAAGTTCTGTATTTGACAATTACAAGTTAAGATCTTCAAGTTATAATTTGAAATAATAATTAGAAGCTATCAATTTTAAGTTCTGTATTTGACAATTACAAGTTCAGATCTTCAAGTTATAATTTGCAATAATAATTAGAAGCTAGCAATTTTAAGTTCTGTATTTGACAATTACTAGTTCAGATCTTCAAGTTATAATTTGCACTAATAATTTGTATTTAACAATTAGAAGTTCTGTATTTGACTATTACAAGTTCAGATCTTCAAGTTATAATTTGCAATAATAATTAGAACCTATCAATTTTAAGTTCTGTATTTGACAATTACAAGTTCAGATCTTCAAGTTATAATTTGAAATAATAATTAGAAGCTATCAATTTTAAGTTCTGTATTTGACAATTACAAGTTCAGATCTTCAAGTTATAATTTGCAATAATAATTAGAAGCTCTCAATTTTAAGTTCTGTATTTGACAATTACAAGTTCAGATCTTCAAGTTATAATTTAGAATAATAATTAGAAGCTATCAATTTTAAGTTCTGTATTTGACAATTAAAAGTTCAGATCTTCAAGTTATAATTTGCAATAATAATTAGAAGCTATCAATTTTAAGTTCTGTATTTGACAATTACTAGTTCAGATCTTCAAGTTATAATTTGAAATAATAATTTGAATTTAACAAATCTAAGTTCTGTAATTCACTATTACAAGTTCAGATCTTCAAGTTATAATTTACAATAATAATTAGAAGCTATCAATTTTAAGTTCTGTATTTGACAATTACAAGGTCAGATCTTCAAGTTATAATTTGCACTAATAATTTGTATTTAACAATTAGAAGTTCTGTATTTGACAATTACAAGTTCAGATCTCCAAGTTATAATTTGAAATAATAATTAGAAGCTATCAATTTTAAGTTCTGTATTTGACAATTACAAGTTCAGATCTCCTAGTTATAACTTGAAATAATAATTAGAAGCTATCAATTTTAAGTTCTGTATTTGACAATTACAAGTTCAGATCTTCAAGTTATAATTTGCAATAATAATTAGAAGCTATCAATTTTAAGTGCTGTATTTGACAATTACTAGTTCAGATCTTCAAGTAATAATTTGCACTAATAATTTGTATTTAACAATTAGAAGTTCTGTATTTGACAATTACTAGTGCAGATCTTCAAGTTATAATTTGAAATAATAATTTGAATTTATCAAATCTAAGTTCTGTAATGCACTATTACAAGTTCAGATCTTCATGTTATAATTTACAATAATAAATAGAATCTATCAATTTTAAGTTCTGTATTTGACAATTACAAGTTCAGATCTTCAAGTTATAATTTGCACTAATAATTTGTATTTAACAATTAGAAGTTCTGTATTTGACAATTACAAGTTCAGATCTTCAAGTTATAATTTGCAATAATAATTAGAAGCTATCAATTTTAAGTTCTGTATTTGACAATTACAAGTTAAGATCTTCAAGTTATAATTTGAAATAATAATTAGAAGCTATCAATTTTAAGTTCTGTATTTGACAATTACAAGTTCAGATCTTCAAGTTATAATTTGCAATAATAATTAGAAGCTATCAATTTTAAGTTCTGTATTTGACAATTACTAGTTCAGATCTTCAAGTTATAATTTGCACTAATAATTTGTATTTAACAATTAGAAGTTCTGTATTTGACTATTACAAGTTCAGATCTTCAAGTTATAATTTGCAATAATAATTAGAAGCTATCAATTTTAAGTTCTGTATTTGACAATTACTAGTTCAGATCTTCAAGTTATAATTTGAAATAATAATTTGAATTTAACAAATCTAAGTTCTGTAATTCACTATTACAAGTTCAGATCTTCAAGTTATAATTTACAATAATAATTAGAAGCTATCAATTTTAAGTTCTGTATTTGACAATTACAAGGTCAGATCTTCAAGTTATAATTTGCACTAATAATTTGTATTTAACAATTAGAAGTTCTGTATTTGACAATTACAAGTTCAGATCTTCAAGTTATAATTTGCAATAATAATTAGAAGCTATCAATTTTAAGTTCTGTATTTGACAATTACAAGTTCAGATCTCCAAGTTATAATTTGAAATAATAATTTGAATTTAACAAATCTAAGTTCTGTAATTCACTAGTACAAGTTCAGATCTTCAAGTTATAATTTGCAATAATAATTAGAAGCTATCAATTTTAAGTTCTGTATTTGACAATTACTAGTTCAGATCTTCAAGTTATAGTTTGAAATAATAATTTGAATTTAACAAATCTAAGTTCTGTAATTCACTATTACAAGTTCAGATCTTCAAGTTATAATTTACAATAATAATTAGAAGCTATCAATTTTAAGTTCTGTATTTGACAATTACAAGGTCAGATCTTCAAGTTATAATTTGCACTAATAATTTGTATTTAACAATTCGAAGTTCTGTATTTGACAATTACAAGTTCAGATCTTCAAGTTATAATTTGCAATAATAATTAGAAGCTATCAATTTTAAGTTCTGTATTTGACAATTACAAGTTCAGATCTTCAAGTTATAATTCGCAAATAATAATTTGTATTTAACAATTCGAAGTTCTGTATTTGACTATTACAAGTCCAGATCTTCAAATTATTATTTACAATCTTAGTTTGTATTTAACAATTCGTAGTTCTGTATTTACCTACTACAAGTTCAGATCTTTAAGTTATAATTTGCAATAATAATTAGAAGCTATCAATTTTAAGTTCTGTAGTTGACAATTACAAGTTCATATCTTCAAGTTATAATTAGCAAATAATAATTTGTATTTAATAATTCGAAGTTCTGTATTTGACTATTACAAGTTCAGATCTTCAATTTATTAATTAGAAGCTATCAATTTTAAGTGCTGTATTTGACAATTACTAGTTCAGATCTTCAAGTAATAATTTTCACTAATAATTTGTATTTACAATTAGAAGTTCTGTATTTGACTATTACAAGTTCAGATCTTCAAATTATTATTTGCAATCTTAGTTTGAATTTAATCATTCGAAGTTCTGTATTTACCTATTACAGGTTCAGATCTTCAAGTTATAATTTGCAATCACAATTTGTATTTAACAATGCTAAGTTGCGTATTTGTCTATTACAAGTTCAGATCTTCAAATTATAATTTGCAATAATAATTAGAAGCTATCAATTTTAAGTTCTGTATTTGACAATTACAAGTTCAGATCTTCAAGTTATTATTTGCAATAATAATTAGAAGCTATCAATTTTAAGTTCTGTATTTGACAATTACAAGTTCAGATCTTCAAGTTATAATTTACAATAATAATTAGAAGCTATCAATTTTAAGTTCTGTATTTGACAATTACAAGGTCAGGTCTTCAAGTTATAATTTGCACTAATAATTTGAATTTAACAATTAGAAGTTCTGTATTTGACAATTACAAGTTCAGATCTTCAAGTTATAATTTGCAATAATAATTAGAAGCTATCAATTTTAAGTTCTGTTTTTGACAATTACAAGTTCAGATCTCCAAGTTATAATTTGAAATAATAATTAGAAGCTAGCAATTTTAAGTTCTGTATTTGACAATTACAAGTTCAGATCTTCAAGTTATAATTTGCAATAATAATTAGAAGCTATCAATTTTAAGTGCTGTATTTGACAATTACTAGTTCAGATCTTCAAGTAATAATTTGCACTAATAATTTGTATTTAACAATTAGAAGTTCTGTATTTGACAATTACTAGTGCAGATCTTCAAGTTATAATTTGAAATAATAATTTGAATTTAACAAATCTAAGTTCTGTAATGCACTATTACAAGTTCAGATCTTCATGTTATAATTTACAATAATAAATAGAATCTATCAATTTTAAGTTCTGTATTTGACAATTACAAGTTCAGATCTTCAAGTTATAATTTGCACTAATAATTTGTATTTAACAATTAGAAGTTCTGTATTTGACAATTACAAGTTCAGATCTTCAAGTTATAATTTGCAATAATAATTAGAAGCTATCAATTTTAAGTTCTGTATTTGACAATTACAAGTTAAGATCTTCAAGTTATAATTTGAAATAATAATTAGAAGCTATCAATTTTAAGTTCTGTATTTGACAATTACAAGTTCAGATCTTCAAGTTATAATTTGCAATAATAATTAGAAGCTAGCAATTTTAAGTTCTGTATTTGACAATTACTAGTTCAGATCTTCAAGTTATAATTTGCACTAATAATTTGTATTTAACAATTAGAAGTTCTGTATTTGACTATTACAAGTTCAGATCTTCAAGTTATAATTTGCAATAATAATTAGAACCTATCAATTTTAAGTTCTGTATTTGACAATTACAAGTTCAGATCTTCAAGTTATAATTTGAAATAATAATTAGAAGCTATCAATTTTAAGTTCTGTATTTGACAATTACAAGTTCAGATCTTCAAGTTATAATTTGCAATAATAATTAGAAGCTCTCAATTTTAAGTTCTGTATTTGACAATTACAAGTTCAGATCTTCAAGTTATAATTTAGAATAATAATTAGAAGCTATCAATTTTAAGTTCTGTATTTGACAATTAAAAGTTCAGATCTTCAAGTTATAATTTGCAATAATAATTAGAAGCTATCAATTTTAAGTTCTGTATTTGACAATTACTAGTTCAGATCTTCAAGTTATAATTTGAAATAATAATTTGAATTTAACAAATCTAAGTTCTGTAATTCACTATTACAAGTTCAGATCTTCAAGTTATAATTTACAATAATAATTAGAAGCTATCAATTTTAAGTTCTGTATTTGACAATTACAAGGTCAGATCTTCAAGTTATAATTTGCACTAATAATTTGTATTTAACAATTAGAAGTTCTGTATTTGACAATTACAAGTTCAGATCTCCAAGTTATAATTTGAAATAATAATTAGAAGCTATCAATTTTAAGTTCTGTATTTGACAATTACAAGTTCAGATCTCCAAGTTATAACTTGAAATAATAATTAGAAGCTATCAATTTTAAGTTCTGTATTTGACAATTACAAGTTCAGATCTTCAAGTTATAATTTGCAATAATAATTAGAAGCTATCAATTTTAAGTGCTGTATTTGACAATTACTAGTTCAGATCTTCAAGTAATAATTTGCACTAATAATTTGTATTTAACAATTAGAAGTTCTGTATTTGACAATTACTAGTGCAGATCTTCAAGTTATAATTTGAAATAATAATTTGAATTTAACAAATCTAAGTTCTGTAATGCACTATTACAAGTTCAGATCTTCATGTTATAATTTACAATAATAAATAGAATCTATCAATTTTAAGTTCTGTATTTGACAATTACAAGTTCAGATCTTCAAGTTATAATTTGCACTAATAATTTGTATTTAACAATTAGAAGTTCTGTATTTGACAATTACAAGTTCAGATCTTCAAGTTATAATTTGCAATAATAATTAGAAGCTATCAATTTTAAGTTCTGTATTTGACAATTACAAGTTAAGATCTTCAAGTTATAATTTGAAATAATAATTAGAAGCTATCAATTTTAAGTTCTGTATTTGACAATTACAAGTTCAGATCTTCAAGTTATAATTTGCAATAATAATTAGAAGCTATCAATTTTAAGTTCTGTATTTGACAATTACTAGTTCAGATCTTCAAGTTATAATTTGCACTAATAATTTGTATTTAACAATTAGAAGTTCTGTATTTGACTATTACAAGTTCAGATCTTCAAGTTATAATTTGCAATAATAATTAGAAGCTATCAATTTTAAGTTCTGTATTTGACAATTACAAGTTCAGATCTTCAAGTTATAATTTGCAATAATAATTAGAAGCTCTCAATTTTAAGTTCTGTATTTGACAATTACAAGTTCAGATCTTCAAGTTATAATTTACAATAATAATTAGAAGCTATCAATTTTAAGTTCTGTATTTGACAATTAAAAGTTCAGATCTTCAAGTTATAATTTGCAATAATAATTAGAAGCTATCAATTTTAAGTTCTGTATTTGACAATTACTAGTTCAGATCTTCAAGTTATAATTTGAAATAATAATTTGAATTTAACAAATCTAAGTTCTGTAATTCACTATTACAAGTTCAGATCTTCAAGTTATAATTTACAATAATAATTAGAAGCTATCAATTTTAAGTTCTGTATTTGACAATTACAAGGTCAGATCTTCAAGTTATAATTTGCACTAATAATTTGTATTTAACAATTAGAAGTTCTGTATTTGACAATTACAAGTTCAGATCTTCAAGTTATAATTTGCAATAATAATTAGAAGCTATCAATTTTAAGTTCTGTATTTGACAATTACAAGTTCAGATCTCCAAGTTATAATTTGAAATAATAATTTGAATTTAACAAATCTAAGTTCTGTAATTCACTAGTACAAGTTCAGATCTTCAAGTTATAATTTGCAATAATACTTAGAAGCTATCAATTTTAAGTTCTGTATTTGACAATTACTAGTTCAGATCTTCAAGTTATAGTTTGAAATAATAATTTGAATTTAACAAATCTAAGTTCTGTAATTCACTATTACAAGTTCAGATCTTCAAGTTATAATTTACAATAATAATTAGAAGCTATCAATTTTAAGTTCTGTATTTGACAATTACAAGGTCAGATCTTCAAGTTATAATTTGCACTAATAATTTGTATTTAACAATTAGAAGTTCTGTATTTGACAATTACAAGTTCAGATCTTCAAGTTATAATTTGCAATAATAATTAGAAGCTATCAATTTTAAGTTCTGTAGTTGACAATTACAAGTTCATATCTTCAAGTTATAATTAGCAAATAATAATTTGTATTTAATAATTCGAAGTTCTGTATTTGACTATTACAAGTTCAGATCTTTAATTTATTAATTAGAAGCTATCAATTTTAAGTGCTGTATTTGACAATTACTAGTTCAGATCTTCAAGTAATAATTTTCACTAATAATTTGTATTTACAATTAGAAGTTCTGTATTTGACTATTACAAGTTCAGATCTTCAAATTATTATTTGCAATCTTAGTTTGAATTTAATCATTCGAAGTTCTGTATTTACCTATTACAGGTTCAGATCTTCAAGTTATAATTTGCAATCACAATTTGTATTTAACAATGCTAAGTTGCGTATTTGTCTATTACAAGTTCAGATCTTCAAATTATAATTTGCAATAATAATTAGAAGCTATCAATTTTAAGTTCTGTATTTGACAATTACAAGTTCAGATCTTCAAGTTATAATTTACAATAATAATTAGAAGCTATCAATTTTAAGTTCTGTATTTGACAATTACAAGGTCAGGTCTTCAAGTTATAATTTGCACTAATAATTTGAATTTAACAATTCGAAGTTCTGTATTTGACAATTACAAGTTCAGATCTTCAAGTTATAATTTGCAATAATAATTAGAAGCTATCAATTTTAAGTTCTGTTTTTGACAATTACAAGTTCAGATCTCCAAGTTATAATTTGAAATAATAATTAGAAGCTAGCAATTTTAAGTTCTGTATTTGACAATTACAAGTTCAGATCTTCAAGTTATAATTTGCAGTAATAATTAGAAGCTATCAATTTTAAGTGCTGTATTTGACAATTACTAGTTCAGATCTTCAAGTAATAAATTGCACTAATAATTTGTATTTAACAATTAGAAGTTCTGTATTTGACAATTACTAGTGCAGATCTTCAAGTTATAATTTGAAATAATAATTTGAATTTAACAAATCTAAGTTCTGTAATGCACTATTACAAGTTCAGATCTTCATGTTATAATTTACAATAATAAATAGAATCTATCAATTTTAAGTTCTGTATTTGACAATTACAAGTTCAGATCTTCAAGTTATAATTTGCACTAATAATTTGTATTTAACAATTAGAAGTTCTGTATTTGACAATTACAAGTTCAGATCTTCAAGTTATAATTTGCAATAATAATTAGAAGCTATCAATTTTAAGTTCTGTATTTGACAATTACAAGTTAAGATCTTCAAGTTATAATTTGAAATAATAATTAGAAGCTATCAATTTTAAGTTCTGTATTTGACAATTACAAGTTCAGATCTTCAAGTTATAATTTGCAATAATAATTAGAAGCTAGCAATTTTAAGTTCTGTATTTGACAATTACTAGTTGAGATCTTCAAGTTATAATTTGCACTAATAATTTGTATTTAACAATTAGAAGTTCTGTATTTGACTATTACAAGTTCAGATCTTCAAGTTATAATTTGCAATAATAATTAGAACCTATCAATTTTAAGTTCTGTATTTGACAATTACAAGTTCAGATCTTCAAGTTATAATTTGAAATAATAATTAGAAGCTATCAATTTTAAGTTCTGTATTTGACAATTACAAGTTCAGATCTTCAAGTTATAATTTGCAATAATAATTAGAAGCTCTCAATTTTAAGTTCTGTATTTGACAATTACAAGTTCAGATCTTCAAGTTATAATTTAGAATAATAATTAGAAGCTATCAATTTTAAGTTCTGTATTTGACAATTACAAGTTCAGATCTTCAAGTTATAATTTGCAATAATAATTAGAAGCTATCAATTTTAAGTTCTGTATTTGACAATTACTAGTTCAGATCTTCAAGTTATAATTTGAAATAATAATTTGAATTTAACAAATCTAAGTTCTGTAATTCACTATTACAAGTTCAGATCTTCAAGTTATAATTTACAATAATAATTAGAAGCTATCAATTTTAAGTTCTGTATTTGACAATTACAAGGTCAGATCTTCAAGTTATAATTTGCACTAATAATTTGTATTTAACAATTAGAAGTTCTGTATTTGACAATTACAAGTTCAGATCTCCAAGTTATAATTTGAAATAATAATTAGAAGCTATCAATTTTAAGTTCTGTATTTGACAATTACAAGTTCAGATCTCCAAGTTATAACTTGAAATAATAATTAGAAGCTATCAATTTTAAGTTCTGTATTTGACAATTACAAGTTCAGATCTTCAAGTTATAATTTGCAATAATAATTAGAAGCTATCAATTTTAAGTGCTGTATTTGACAATTACTAGTTCAGATCTTCAAGTAATAATTTGCACTAATAATTTGTATTTAACAATTAGAAGTTCTGTATTTGACAATTACTAGTGCAGATCTTCAAGTTATAATTTGAAATAATAATTTGAATTTAACAAATCTAAGACCTGTAATGCACTATTACAAGATCAGATCTTCATGTTATAATTTACAATAATAAATAGAATCTATCAATTTTAAGTTCTGTATTTGACAATTACAAGTTCAGATCTTCAAGTTATAATTTGCACTAATAATTTGTATTTAACAATTAGAAGTTCTGTATTTGACAATTACAAGTTCAGATCTTCAAGTTATAATTTGCAATAATAATTAGAAGCTATCAATTTTAAGTTCTGTATTTGACAATTACAAGTTAAGATCTTCAAGTTATAATTTGAAATAATAATTAGAAGCTATCAATTTTAAGTTCTGTATTTGACAATTACAAGTTCAGATCTTCAAGTTATAATTTGCAATAATAATTAGAAGCTATCAATTTTAAGTTCTGTGTTTGACAATTACTAGTTCAGATCTTCAAGTTATAATTTGCACTAATAATTTGTATTTAACAATTAGAAGTTCTGTATTTGACTATTACAAGTTCAGATCTTCAAGTTATAATTTGCAATAATAATTAGAAGCTATCAATTTTAAGTTCTGTATTTGACAATTACAAGTTCAGATCTTCAAGTTATAATTTGCAATAATAATTAGAAGCTCTCAATTTTAAGTTCTGTATTTGACAATTACAAGTTCAGATCTTCAAGTTATAATTTACAATAATAATTAGAAGCTATCAATTTTAAGTTCTGTATTTGACAATTAAAAGTTCAGATCTTCAAGTTATAATTTGCAATAATAATTAGAAGCTATCAATTTTAAGTTCTGTATTTGACAATTACAAGGTCAGATCTTCAAGTTATAATTTGCACTAATAATTTGTATTTAACAATTAGAAGTTCTGTATTTGACAATTACAAGTTCAGATCTTCAAGTTATAATTTGCAATAATAATTAGAAGCTATCAATTTTAAGTTCTGTATTTGACAATTACAAGTTCAGATCTCCAAGTTATAATTTGAAATAATAATTTGAATTTAACAAATCTAAGTTCTGTAATTCACTAGTACAAGTTCAGATCTTCAAGTTATAATTTGCAATAATAATTAGAAGCTATCAATTTTAAGTTCTGTATTTGACAATTACTAGTTCAGATCTTCAAGTTATAGTTTGAAATAATAATTTGAATTTAACAAATCTAAGTTCTGTAATTCACTATTACAAGTTCAGATCTTCAAGTTATAATTTACAATAATAATTAGAAGCTATCAATTTTAAGTTCTGTATTTGACAATTACAAGGTCAGATCTTCAAGTTATAATTTGCACTAATAATTTGTATTTAACAATTAGAAGTTCTGTATTTGACAATTACAAGTTCAGATCTTCAAGTTATAATTTGCAATAATAATTAGAAGCTATCAATTTTAAGTTCTGTATTTGACAATTACAAGTTCAGATCTCCAAGTTATAATTTGAAATAATAATTAGAAGCTATCAATTTTAAGTTCTGTATTTGACAATTACAAGTTCAGATCTTCAAGTTATAATTTGCAATAATAATTAGAAGCTATCAATTTTAAGTGCTGTATTTGACAATAACTAGTTCTGATCTTCAAGTAATAATTTTACACTAATAATTTGTATTTAACAATTAGAAGTTCTGTATTTGACTATTACAGGTTCAGATCTTCAACTAATAATTTGCACTAATAATTTGTATTTAACAATTCGAAGTTCTGTATTTGACTATTACAAGTTCAGATCTTCAAGTTTTAGTTTGAATTATAATTATAAGCTATCAATTTTAAGTTCTGTATTTGACAATTACAAGTACAGATCTTCAAACTATTATTTGCAATAATAATTAGAAGCCATCAATTTTAAGTTCTGCATTTGACAATTACTAGTTCAGATCTTCAAGTTATTATTTGCAATAATAATTAGAAGCTATTAATTTTAAGTTCTGTATTTGACAATTACAAGTTCAGATCTTCAAGTTATAATTTGAAATAATAATTAGAAGCTATCAATTTTAAGTTTTGTATTTGATAATTACAAGTTCAGATCTTTAAGTTATAATTTGCACTAATAATTTGTATTTAACAATTAGAAGTTCTGTATTTGACAATTACACGTTCAGATCTTCAAGTTATAATTTGCAATAATAATTAGAAGCTATCAATTTTAAGTTCTGTATTTGACAATTACAAGGTCAGATCTTCAAGTTATAATTTGCACTAATAATTTGTATTTAACAATTAGAAGTTCTGTATTTGACAATTACAAGTTAGGATCTACAAGTTATAATTTGCAATAATAATTAGAAGCTACCAATTTTAAGTTCTGTATTTGACAATTACAAGTTCAGATCTCCAAGTTATAATTTGCAATAATAATTAGAAGCTACCAATTTTAAGTTCTGTATTTGACAATTACAAGTTCAGATCTTCAAGTTATAATTTGCAATAATAATTAGAAGCTCTCAATTTTAAGTTCTGTATTTGACAATTACAAGTTCAGATCTTCAAGTTATAATTTACAATAATAATTAGAAGCTATTAATTTTAAGTTCTGTATTTGACAATTAAAAGTTCAGATCTTCAAGTTATAATTTGCAATAATAATTAGAAGCTATCAATTTTAAGTTCTGTATTTGACAATTACTAGTTCAGATCTTCAAGTTATAATTTGAAATAATAATTTGAATTTAACAAATCTAAGTTCTGTAATTCACTATTACAAGTTCAGATCTTCAAGTTATAATTTACAATAATAATTAGAAGCTATCAATTTTAAGTTCTGTATTTGACAATTACAAGGTCAGATCTTCAAGTTATAATTTGCACTAATAATTTGTATTTAACAATTAGAAGTTCTGTATTTGACAATTACAAGTTCAGATCTTCAAGTTATAATTTGCAATAATAATTAGAAGCTATCAATTTTAAGTTCTGTATTTGACAATTACAAGTTCAGATCTCCAAGTTATAATTTGAAATAATAATTTGAATTTAACAAATCTAAGTTCTGTAATTCACTAGTACAAGTTCAGATCTTCAAGTTATAATTTGCAATAATAATTAGAAGCTATCAATTTTAAGTTCTGTATTTGACAATTACTAGTTCAGATCTTCAAGTTATAATTTGAAATAATAATTTGAATTTAACAAATCTAAGTTCTGTAATTCACTATTACAAGTTCAGATCTTCAAGTTATAATTTACAATAATAATTAGAAGCTATCAATTTTAAGTTCTGTATTTGACAATTACAAGGTCAGATCTTCAAGTTATAATTTGCACTAATAATTTGTATTTAACAATTAGAAGTTCTGTATTTGACAATTACAAGTTCAGATCTTCAAGTTATAATTTGCAATAATAATTAGAAGCTATCAATTTTAAGTTCTGTATTTGACAATTACAAGTTCAGATCTCCAAGTTATAATTTGAAACAATAATTAGAAGCTATCAATTTTAAGTTCTGTATTTGACAATTACAAGTTCAGATCTTCAAGTTAAATTTTGCAATAATAATTAGAAGCTATCAATTTTAAGTGCTGTATTTGACAATTACTAGTTCTGATCTTCAAGTAATAATTTTACACTAATAATTTGTATTTAACAATTAGAAGTTCTGTATTTGACAATTACACGTTCAGATCTTCAAGTTATAATTTGCAATAATAATTAGAAGCTATCAATTTTAAGTTCTGTATTTGACAATTACAAGGTCAGATCTTCAAGTTATAATTTGCACTAATAATTTGTATTTAACAATTAGAAGTTCTGTATTTGACAATTACAAGTTAGGATCTTCAAGTTATAATTTGCAATAATAATTAGAAGCTATCAATTTTAAGTTCTGTATTTGACAATTACAAGTTCAGATCTCCAAGTTATAATTTGAAATAATAATTTGAATTTAACAAATCTAAGTTCTGTAATTCACTAGTACAAGTTCAGATCTTCAAGTTATAATTTGCAATAATAATTAGAAGCTATCAATTTTAAGTTCTGTATTTGACAATTACAAGTTCAGATCTTCAAGTTATAACTTGCAATAATAAATTGTATTTAACAATTCGAAGTTCTGTATTTGACTAGTACAAGTTCAGATCTTCAAATTATTATTTGCAGTCTTAGTTTGTATTTAACAATTCGAAGTTCTGTATTTACCTACTACAAGTTCAGATCTTGAAGTTATAATTTGCAATTATAATTAGAAGCTATCAATTTTAAGTTCTGTATTTGACAATTACAAGTTCAGATCTTCAAGTTATAATTTGCAATAATAATTAGAAGCTAGCAATTTTAAGTTCTGTATTTGACAATTACTAGTTCAGATCTTCAAGTTATAATTTGCACTAATAATTTGTATTTAACAATTAGAAGTTCTGTATTTGACTATTACAAGTTCAGATCTTCAAGTTATAATTTGCAATAATAATTAGAACCTATCAATTTTAAGTTCTGTATTTGACAATTACAAGTTCAGATCTTCAAGTTATAATTTGAAATAATAATTAGAAGCTATCAATTTTAAGTTCTGTATTTGACAATTACAAGTTCAGATCTTCAAGTTATAATTTAGAATAATAATTAGAAGCTATCAATTTTAAGTTCTGTATTTGACAATTAAAAGTTCAGATCTTCAAGTTATAATTTGCAATAATAATTAGAAGCTATCAATTTTAAGTTCTGTATTTGACAATTACTAGTTCAGATCTTCAAGTTATAATTTGAAATAATAATTTGAATTTAACAAATCTAAGTTCTGTAATTCACTATTACAAGTTCAGATCTTCAAGTTATAATTTACAATAATAATTAGAAGCTATCAATTTTAAGTTCTGTATTTGACAATTACAAGGTCAGATCTTCAAGTTATAATTTGCACTAATAATTTGTATTTAACAATTAGAAGTTCTGTATTTGACAATTACAAGTTCAGATCTCCAAGTTCTAATTTGAAATAATAATTAGAAGCTATCAATTTTAAGTTCTGTATTTGACAATTACAAGTTCAGATCTCCAAGTTATAACTTGAAATAATAATTAGAAGCTATCAATTTTAAGTTCTGTATTTGACAATTACAAGTTCAGATCTTCAAGTTATAATTTGCAATAATAATTAGAAGCTATCAATTTTAAGTGCTGTATTTGACAATTACTAGTTCAGATCTTCAAGTAATAATTTGCACTAATAATTTGTATTTAACAATTAGAAGTTCTGTATTTGACAATTACTAGTGCAGATCTTCAAGTTATAATTTGAAATAATAATTTGAATTTAACAAATCTAAGTTCTGTAATGCACTATTACAAGTTCAGATCTTCATGTTATAATTTACAATAATAAATAGAATCTATCAATTTTAAGTTCTGTATTTGACAATTACAAGTTCAGATCTTCAAGTTATAATTTGCACTAATAATTTGTATTTAACAATTAGAAGTTCTGTATTTGACAATTACAAGTTCAGATCTTCAAGTTATAATTTGCAATAATAATTAGAAGCTATCAATTTTAAGTTCTGTATTTGACAATTACAAGTTCAGATCTCCAAGTTATAATTTGAAATAATAATTAGAAGCTATCAATTTTAAGTTCTGTATTTGACAATTACAAGTTCAGATCTTCAAGTTATAATTTGCAATAATAATTAGAAGCTATCAATTTTAAGTGCTGTATTTGACAATAACTAGTTCTGATCTTCAAGTAATAATTTTACACTAATAATTTGTATTTAACAATTAGAAGTTCTGTATTTGACTATTACAGGTTCAGATCTTCAACTAATAATTTGCACTAATAATTTGTATTTAACAATTCGAAGTTCTGTATTTGACTATTACAAGTTCAGATCTTCAAGTTTTAGTTTGAATTATAATTATAAGCTATCAATTTTAAGTTCTGTATTTGACAATTACAAGTACAGATCTTCAAACTATTATTTGCAATAATAATTAGAAGCCATCAATTTTAAGTTCTGCATTTGACAATTACTAGTTCAGATCTTCAAGTTATTATTTGCAATAATAATTAGAAGCTATTAATTTTAAGTTCTGTATTTGACAATTACAAGTTCAGATCTTCAAGTTATAATTTGAAATAATAATTAGAAGCTATCAATTTTAAGTTTTGTATTTGATAATTACAAGTTCAGATCTTTAAGTTATAATTTGCACTAATAATTTGTATTTAACAATTAGAAGTTCTGTATTTGACAATTACACGTTCAGATCTTCAAGTTATAATTTGCAATAATAATTAGAAGCTATCAATTTTAAGTTCTGTATTTGACAATTACAAGGTCAGATCTTCAAGTTATAATTTGCACTAATAATTTGTATTTAACAATTAGAAGTTCTGTATTTGACAATTACAAGTTAGGATCTACAAGTTATAATTTGCAATAATAATTAGAAGCTACCAATTTTAAGTTCTGTATTTGACAATTACAAGTTCAGATCTCCAAGTTATAATTTGCAATAATAATTAGAAGCTACCAATTTTAAGTTCTGTATTTGACAATTACAAGTTCAGATCTTCAAGTTATAATTTGCAATAATAATTAGAAGCTCTCAATTTTAAGTTCTGTATTTGACAATTACAAGTTCAGATCTTCAAGTTATAATTTACAATAATAATTAGAAGCTATTAATTTTAAGTTCTGTATTTGACAATTAAAAGTTCAGATCTTCAAGTTATAATTTGCAATAATAATTAGAAGCTATCAATTTTAAGTTCTGTATTTGACAATTACTAGTTCAGATCTTCAAGTTATAATTTGAAATAATAATTTGAATTTAACAAATCTAAGTTCTGTAATTCACTATTACAAGTTCAGATCTTCAAGTTATAATTTACAATAATAATTAGAAGCTATCAATTTTAAGTTCTGTATTTGACAATTACAAGGTCAGATCTTCAAGTTATAATTTGCACTAATAATTTGTATTTAACAATTAGAAGTTCTGTATTTGACAATTACAAGTTCAGATCTTCAAGTTATAATTTGCAATAATAATTAGAAGCTATCAATTTTAAGTTCTGTATTTGACAATTACAAGTTCAGATCTCCAAGTTATAATTTGAAATAATAATTTGAATTTAACAAATCTAAGTTCTGTAATTCACTAGTACAAGTTCAGATCTTCAAGTTATAATTTGCAATAATAATTAGAAGCTATCAATTTTAAGTTCTGTATTTGACAATTACTAGTTCAGATCTTCAAGTTATAATTTGAAATAATAATTTGAATTTAACAAATCTAAGTTCTGTAATTCACTATTACAAGTTCAGATCTTCAAGTTATAATTTACAATAATAATTAGAAGCTATCAATTTTAAGTTCTGTATTTGACAATTACAAGGTCAGATCTTCAAGTTATAATTTGCACTAATAATTTGTATTTAACAATTAGAAGTTCTGTATTTGACAATTACAAGTTCAGATCTTCAAGTTATAATTTGCAATAATAATTAGAAGCTATCAATTTTAAGTTCTGTATTTGACAATTACAAGTTCAGATCTCCAAGTTATAATTTGAAACAATAATTAGAAGCTATCAATTTTAAGTTCTGTATTTGACAATTACAAGTTCAGATCTTCAAGTTAAATTTTGCAATAATAATTAGAAGCTATCAATTTTAAGTGCTGTATTTGACAATTACTAGTTCTGATCTTCAAGTAATAATTTTACACTAATAATTTGTATTTAACAATTAGAAGTTCTGTATTTGACAATTACACGTTCAGATCTTCAAGTTATAATTTGCAATAATAATTAGAAGCTATCAATTTTAAGTTCTGTATTTGACAATTACAAGGTCAGATCTTCAAGTTATAATTTGCACTAATAATTTGTATTTAACAATTAGAAGTTCTGTATTTGACAATTACAAGTTAGGATCTTCAAGTTATAATTTGCAATAATAATTAGAAGCTATCAATTTTAAGTTCTGTATTTGACAATTACAAGTTCAGGTCTCCAAGTTATAATTTGAAATAATAATTTGAATTTAACAAATCTAAGTTCTGTAATTCACTAGTACAAGTTCAGATCTTCAAGTTATAATTTGCAATAATAATTAGAAGCTATCAATTTTAAGTTCTGTATTTGACAATTACAAGTTCAGATCTTCAAGTTATAACTTGCAATAATAAATTGTATTTAACAATTCGAAGTTCTGTATTTGACTAGTACAAGTTCAGATCTTCAAATTATTATTTGCAGTCTTAGTTTGTATTTAACAATTCGAAGTTCTGTATTTACCTACTACAAGTTCAGATCTTGAAGTTATAATTTGCAATTATAATTAGAAGCTATCAATTTTAAGTTCTGTATTTGACAATTACAAGTTCAGATCTTCAAGTTATAATTTGCAATAATAATTAGAAGCTAGCAATTTTAAGTTCTGTATTTGACAATTACTAGTTCAGATCTTCAAGTTATAATTTGCACTAATAATTTGTATTTAACAATTAGAAGTTCTGTATTTGACTATTACAAGTTCAGATCTTCAAGTTATAATTTGCAATAATAATTAGAACCTATCAATTTTAAGTTCTGTATTTGACAATTACAAGTTCAGATCTTCAAGTTATAATTTGAAATAATAATTAGAAGCTATCAATTTTAAGTTCTGTATTTGACAATTACAAGTTCAGATCTTCAAGTTATAATTTAGAATAATAATTAGAAGCTATCAATTTTAAGTTCTGTATTTGACAATTAAAAGTTCAGATCTTCAAGTTATAATTTGCAATAATAATTAGAAGCTATCAATTTTAAGTTCTGTATTTGACAATTACTAGTTCAGATCTTCAAGTTATAATTTGAAATAATAATTTGAATTTAACAAATCTAAGTTCTGTAATTCACTATTACAAGTTCAGATCTTCAAGTTATAATTTACAATAATAATTAGAAGCTATCAATTTTAAGTTCTGTATTTGACAATTACAAGGTCAGATCTTCAAGTTATAATTTGCACTAATAATTTGTATTTAACAATTAGAAGTTCTGTATTTGACAATTACAAGTTCAGATCTCCAAGTTATAATTTGAAATAATAATTAGAAGCTATCAATTTTAAGTTCTGTATTTGACAATTACAAGTTCAGATCTCCAAGTTATAACTTGAAATAATAATTAGAAGCTATAAATTTTAAGTTCTGTATTTGACAATTACAAGTTCAGATCTTCAAGTTATAATTTGCAATAATAATTAGAAGCTATCAATTTTAAGTGCTGTATTTGACAATTACTAGTTCAGATCTTCAAGTAATAATTTGCACTAATAATTTGTATTTAACAATTAGAAGTTCTGTATTTGACAATTACTAGTGCAGATCTTCAAGTTATAATTTGAAATAATAATTTGAATTTAACAAATCTAAGTTCTGTAATGCACTATTACAAGTTCAGATCTTCATGTTATAATTTACAATAATAAATAGAATCTATCAATTTTAAGTTCTGTATTTGACAATTACAAGTTCAGATCTTCAAGTTATAATTTGCACTAATAATTTGTATTTAACAATTAGAAGTTCTGTATTTGACAATTACAAGTTCAGATCTTCAAGTTATAATTTGCAATAATAATTAGAAGCTATCAATTTTAAGTTCTGTATTTGACAATTACAAGTTAAGATCTTCAAGTTATAATTTGAAATAATAATTAGAAGCTATCAATTTTAAGTTCTGTATTTGACAATTACAAGTTCAGATCTTCAAGTTATAATTTGCAATAATAATTAGAAGCTATCAATTTTAAGTTCTGTATTTGACAATTACTAGTTCAGATCTTCAAGTTATAATTTGCACTAATAATTTGTATTTAACAATTAGAAGTTCTGTATTTGACAATTACAAGTTCAGATCTTCAAGTTATAATTTGCAATAATAATTAGAAGCTATCAATTTTAAGTTCTGTATTTGACAATTACAAGTTCAGATCTCCAAGTTATAATTTGAAATAATAATTTGAATTTAACTAATCTAAGTTCTGTAATTCACTAGTACAAGTTCAGATCTTCAAGTTATAATTTGCAATAATAATTAGAAGCTATCAATTTTAAGTTCTGTATTTGACAATTACTAGTTCAGATCTTCAAGTTATAGTTTGAAATAATAATTTGAATTTAACAAATCTAAGTTCTGTAATTCACTATTACAAGTTCAGATCTTCAAGTTATAATTTACAATAATAATTAGAAGCTATCAATTTTAAGTTCTGTATTTGACAATTACAAGGTCAGATCTTCATGTTATAATTTGCACTAATAATTTGTATTTAACAATTAGAAGTTCTGTATTTGACAATTACAAGTTCAGATCTTCAAGTTATAATTTGCAATAATAATTAGAAGCTATCAATTTTAAGTTCTGTATTTGACAATTACAAGTTCAGATCTCCAAGTTATAATTTGAAATAATAATTAGAAGCTATCAATTTTAAGTTCTGTATTTGACAATTACAAGTTCAGATCTTCAAGTTATAATTTGCAATTATAATTAGAAGCTATCAATTTTAAGTGCTGTATTTGACAATAACTAGTTCTGATCTTCAAGTAATAATTTTACACTAATAATTTGTATTTAACAATTAGAAGTTCTGTATTTGACTATTACAAGTTAGGATCTACAAGTTATAATTTGCAATAATAATTAGAAGCTACCAATTTTAAGTTCTGTATTTGACAATTACAAGTTCAGATCTTCAAGTTATAATTTGCAATAATAATTAGAAGCTCTCAATTTTAAGTTCTGTATTTGACAATTACAAGTTCAGATCTTCAAGTTATAATTTACAATAATAATTAGAAGCTATCAATTTTAAGTTCTGTATTTGACAATTAAAAGTTCAGATCTTCAAGTTATAATTTGCAATAATAATTAGAAGCTATCAATTTTAAGTTCTGTATTTGACAATTACAAGTTCAGATCTCCAAGTTATAATTTGAAATAATAATTTGAATTTAACAAATCTAAGTTCTGTAATTCACTAGTACAAGTTCAGATCTTCAAGTTATAATTTGCAATAATAATTAGAAGCTATCAATTTTAAGTTCTGTATTTGACAATTACTAGTTCAGATCTTCAAGTTATAATTTGAAATAATAATTTGAATTTAACAAATCTAAGTTCTGTAATTCACTATTACAAGTTCAGATCTTCAAGTTATAATTTACAATAATAATTAGAAGCTATCAATTTTAAGTTCTGTATTTGACAATTACAAGGTCAGATCTTCAAGTTATAATTTGCACTAATAATTTGTATTTAACAATTAGAAGTTCTGTATTTGACAATTACAAGTTCAGATCTTCAAGTTATAATTTGCAATAATAATTAGAAGCTATCAATTTTAAGTTCTGTATTTGACAATTACAAGTTCAGATCTCCAAGTTATAATTTGAAATAATAATTAGAAGCTATCAATTTTAAGTTCTGTATTTGACAATTACAAGTTCAGATCTTCAAGTTATAATTTGCAATAATAATTAGAAGCTATCAATTTTAAGTGCTGTATTTGACAATTACTAGTTCTGATCTTCAAGTAATAATTTTACACTAATAATTTGTATTTAACAATTAGAAGTTCTGTATTTGACAATTACACGTTCAGATCTTCAAGTTATAATTTGCAATAATAATTAGAAGCTATCAATTTTAAGTTCTGTATTTGACAATTACAAGGTCAGATCTTCAAGTTATAATTTGCACTAATAATTTGTATTTAACAATTAGAAGTTCTGTATTTGACAATTACAAGTTAGGATCTTCAAGTTATAATTTGCAATAATAATTAGAAGCTATCAATTTTAAGTTCTGTATTTGACAATTACAAGTTCAGATCTCCAAGTTATAATTTGAAATAATAATTTGAATTTAACAAATCTAAGTTCTGTAATTCACTAGTACAAGTTCAGATCTTCAAGTTATAATTTGCAATAATAATTAGAAGCTATCAATTTTAAGTTCTGTATTTGACAATTACAAGTTCAGATCTTCAAGTTATAACTTGCAATAATAAATTGTATTTAACAATTCGAAGTTCTGTATTTGACTAGTACAAGTTCAGATCTTTTAATTATTATTTGCAGTCTTAGTTTGTATTTAACAATTCGAAGTTCTGTATTTACCTACTACAAGTTCAGATCTTGAAGTTATAATTTGCAATTATAATTAGAAGCTATCAATTTTAAGTTCTGTATTTGACAATTACAAGTTCAGATCTTCAAGTTATAATTTGCAATAATAATTTGTATTTAACAATTCGAAGTTCTGTATTTGACTATTACAAGTTCAGATCTTCCAATTAATATTTACAATCTTAGTTTGTATTTAACAATTCGAAGTTCTGTATTTACCTACTACAAGTTCAGATCTTCAAGTTATAATTTGCAATAATAATTAGAAGCTATCAATTTTAAGTTCTGTATTTGACAATTACAAGTTCAGATCTTCAAGTTATAACTTGCAATAATAATTTGTATTTAACAATTCGAAGTTCTGTATTTGACTATTACAAGTTCAGATCTTCAAATTAATATTTGCAATCCTAGTTTGAATTTAACAATTCGAAGTTCTGTATTTACCTACTACAAGTTCAGATCTTCAAGTTATAATTTGAAATAATAATTTATATTTAACAAATCTAAGTTCTGTAATTCACTATTACAAGTTCAGATCTTCAAGTTATAATTTGCAATCACAATTTGAAGGTATCAATTCTAAGTTCTGTATTTGACAGTTACAAGTTCAGATCTTCAAGTTATAACTTGAAATAATAATTAGTATTTAACAAATCTAAGTTCTGTAATTCACTATTACTAGTTCAGATCTTCAAGTTATAATTTGCAATAATAATTAGAAGCTATCAATTTTAAGTTCTGTATTTGACAATTACAAGTTCAGATCTTCAAGTTATAATTTGCAATAATAATTTTTATTTAACAATTCGAAGTTCTATATTTGACTATTACAAGTTCAGATCTTCAAATTATTATTTGCAATCTTAATTTGAATTTAACAATTTGAAGTTCTGTATTTAATTAATACAAGTTAAGATCTTCAAGTTATAATTTGTACTAATAATTTGGATTTAACAATTCGAAGTTCTGTATTTGCCTATTACAAGTTTAGATCTTCAAATTATTATTTGCAGTCTTAGTTTGTATTTAACAATTCGAAGTTCTGTATTTACCTACTACAAGTTCAGATCTTCAAGTTATAATTTGCAATAATAATTAGAAGCTATCAATTTTAAGTTCTGTATTTGCCAATTACAAGTTCAGATCTTCAAGTAATAATTTGCAATAATAATTTGTATTTAACAATTCGAAGTTCAGTATTTGACTATTACAACTTCAGTTCTTCAAATTATTATTTGCAATCCTAGTTTGAATTTAACAATTCGAAGTTCTGTATTTACCTACTACAAGTTCAGATCTTCAAGTTATAATTTGAAATAATAATTTATATTTTACAAATCTAAGTTCTGTAATTCACTATTACAAGTTCAGATCTTCAAGTTATAATTTGCAATAATAATTAGAAGCTATCAATTTTAAGTTCTGTATTTGACAATTACAAGTTCAGATCTTCAAGTTATAATTTGCAATCACAATTTGAAGGTATCAATTCTAAGTTCTGTATTTGACAGTTACAAGTTCAGATCTTCAAGTTATAACTTGAAATAATAATTAGTATTTAACAAATCTAAGTTCTGTAATTCACTATTACTAGTTCAGATCTTCAAGTTATAATTTGCAATAATAATTAGAAGCTATCAGTTTTAAGTTCTGTATTTGACAATTACAAGTTCAGATCTTCAAGTTATAATTTGCAATAATAATTTTTATTTAACAATTCGAAGTTCTATATTTGACTATTACAAGTTCAGATCTTCAAATTATTATTTGCAATCTTAATTTGAATTTAACAATTTGAAGTTCTGTATTTAATTAATACAAGTTAAGATCTTCAAGTTATAATTTGTACTAATAATTTGGATTTAACAATTCGAAGTTCTGTATTTGACTATTACAAGTTTAGATCTTCAAATTATTATTTGCAGTCTTAGTTTGTATTTAACAATTCGAAGTTCTGTATTTACCTACTACAAGTTCAGATCTTCAAGTTATAATTTGCAATAATAATTAGAAGCTATCAATTTTAAGTTCTGTATTTGCCAATTACAAGTTCAGATCTTCAAGTAATAATTTGCAATAATAATTTGTATTTAACAATTCGAAGTTCAGTATTTGACTATTACAAGTTCAGATCTTCAAATTATTATTTGCAATCCTAGTTTGAATTTAACAATTCGAAGTTCTGTATTTACCTACTACAAGTTCAGATCTTCAAGTTATAATTTGAAATAATAATTTATATTTTACAAATCTAAGTTCTGTAATTCACTATTACAAGTTCAGATCTTCAAGTTATAATTTGCAATAATAATTAGAAGCTATCAATTTTAAGTTCTGTATTTGACAATTACAAGTTCAGATCTTCAAGTTATAATTCGCAAATAATAATTTGTATTTAACAATTCGAAGTTCTGTGTTTGACTATTACAAGTCCAGATCTTCAAATTATTATTTACAATCTTAGTTTGTATTTAACAATTCGTAGTTCTGTATTTACCTACTACAAGTTCAGATCTTTAAGTTATAATTTGCAATAATAATTAGAAGCTATCAATTTTAAGTTCTGTAGTTGACAATTACAAGTTCATATCTTCAAGTTATAATTAGCAAATAATAATTTGTGTTTAATAATTCGAAGTTCTGTATTTGACTATTACAAGTTCAGATCTTCAATTTATTAATTAGAAGCTATCAATTTTAAGTGCTGTATTTGACAATTACTAGTTCAGATCTTCAAGTAATAATTTTCACTAATAATTTGTATTTACAATTAGAAGTTCTGTATTTGACTATTACAAGTTCAGATCTTCAAATTATTATTTGCAATCTTAGTTTGAATTTAATCATTCGAAGTTCTGTATTTACCTATTACAGGTTCAGATCTTCAAGTTATAATTTGCAATCACAATTTGTATTTAACAATGCTAAGTTGCGTATTTGTCTATTACAAGTTCAGATCTTCAAATTATAATTTGCAATAATAATTAGAAGCTATCAATTTTAAGTTCTGTATTTGACAATTACAAGTTCAGATCTTCAAGTTATTATTTGCAATAATAATTAGAAGCTATCAATTTTAAGTTCTGTATTTGACAATTACAAGTTCAGATCTTCAAGTTATAATTTACAATAATAATTAGAAGCTATCAATTTTAAGTTCTGTATTTGACAATTACAAGGTCAGGTCTTCAAGTTATAATTTGCACTAATAATTTGAATTTAACAATTAGAAGTTCTGTATTTGACAATTACAAGTTCAGATCTTCAAGTTATAATTTGCAATAATAATTAGAAGCTATCAATTTTAAGTTCTGTATTTGACAATTACAAGTTCAGATCTCCAAGTTATAATTTGAAATAATAATTAGAAGCTAGCAATTTTAAGTTCTGTATTTGACAATTACAAGTTCAGATCTTCAAGTTATAATTTGCAATAATAATTAGAAGCTATCAATTTTAAGTGCTGTATTTGACAATTACTAGTTCAGATCTTCAAGTAATAATTTGCACTAATAATTTGTATTTAACAATTAGAAGTTCTGTATTTGACAATTACTAGTGCAGATCTTCAAGTTATAATTTGAAATAATAATTTGAATTTAACAAATCTAAGTTCTGTAATGCACTATTACAAGTTCAGATCTTCATGTTATAATTTACAATAATAAATAGAATCTATCAATTTTAAGTTCTGTATTTGACAATTACAAGTTCAGATCTTCAAGTTATAATTTGTACTAATAATTTGAATTTAACAATTAGAAGTTCTGTATTTGACAATTACAAGTTCAGATCTTCAAGTTATAATTTGCAATAATAATTAGAAGCTATCAATTTTAAGTTCTGTATTTGACAATTACAAGTTCAGATCTTCAAGTTATAATTTGAAATAATAATTAGAAGCTATCAATTTTAAGTTCTGTATTTGACAATTACAAGTTCAGATCTTCAAGTTATAATTTGCAATAATAATTAGAAGCTCTCAATTTTAAGTTCTGTATTTGACAATTACAAGTTCAGATCTTCAAGTTATAATTTAGAATAATAATTAGAAGCTATCAATTTTAAGTTCTGTATTTGACAATTAAAAGTTCAGATCTTCAAGTTATAATTTGAAATAATAATTTGAATTTAACAAATCTAAGTTCTGTAATTCACTATTACAAGTTCAGATCTTCAAGTTATAATTTACAATAATAATTAGAAGCTATCAATTTTAAGTTCTGTATTTGACAATTACAAGGTCAGATCTTCAAGTTATAATTTGCACTAATAATTTGTATTTAACAATTAGAAGTTCTGTATTTGACAATTACAAGTTCAGATCTCCAAGTTATAATTTGAAATAATAATTAGAAGCTATCAATTTTAAGTTCTGTATTTGACAATTACAAGTTAAGATCTTCAAGTTATAATTTGAAATAATAATTAGAAGCTATCAATTTTAAGTTCTGTATTTGACAATTACAAGTTCAGATCTTCAAGTTATAATTTGCAATAATAATTAGAAGCTATCAATTTTAAGTTCTGTATTTGACAATTACTAGTTCAGATCTTCAAGTTATAATTTGCACTAATAATTTGTATTTAACAATTAGAAGTTCTGTATTTGACTATTACAAGTTCAGATCTTCAAGTTATAATTTGCAATAATAATTAGAAGCTATCAATTTTAAGTTCTGTATTTGACAATTACAAGTTCAGATCTTCAAGTTATAATTTGCAATAATAATTAGAAGCTCTCAATTTTAAGTTCTGTATTTGACAATTACAAGTTCAGATCTTCAAGTTATAATTTACAATAATAATTAGAAGCTATCAATTTTAAGTTCTGTATTTGACAATTACAAGGTCAGATCTTCAAGTTATAATTTGCACTAATAATTTGTATTTAACAATTAGAAGTTCTGTATTTGACAATTACAAGTTCAGATCTTCAAGTTATAATTTGCAATAATAATTAGAAGCTATCAATTTTAAGTTCTGTATTTGACAATTACAAGTTCAGATCTCCAAGTTATAATTTGAAATAATAATTTGAATTTAACAAATCTAAGTTCTGTAATTCACTAGTACAAGTTCAGATCTTCAAGTTATAATTTGCAATAATAATTAGAAGCTATCAATTTTAAGTTCTGTATTTGACAATTACTAGTTCAGATCTTCAAGTTATAGTTTGAAATAATAATTTGAATTTAACAAATCTAAGTTCTGTAATTCACTATTACAAGTTCAGATCTTCAAGTTATAATTTACAATAATAATTAGAAGCTATCAATTTTAAGTTCTGTATTTGACAATTACAAGGTCAGATCTTCAAGTAATAATTTTCACTAATAATTTGTATTTACAATTAGAAGTTCTGTATTTGACTATTACAAGTTCAGATCTTCAAATTATTATTTGCAATCTTAGTTTGAATTTAATCATTCGAAGTTCTGTATTTACCTATTACAGGTTCAGATCTTCAAGTTATAATTTGCAATCACAATTTGTATTTAACAATGCTAAGTTGCGTATTTGTCTATTACAAGTTCAGATCTTCAAATTATAATTTGCAATAATAATTAGAAGCTATCAATTTTAAGTTCTGTATTTGACAATTACAAGTTCAGATCTTCAAGTTATTATTTGCAATAATAATTAGAAGCTATCAATTTTAAGTTCTGTATTTGACAATTACAAGTTCAGATCTTCAAGTTATAATTTACAATAATAATTAGAAGCTATCAATTTTAAGTTCTGTATTTGACAATTACAAGGTCAGGTCTTCAAGTTATAATTTGCACTAATAATTTGAATTTAACAATTAGAAGTTCTGTATTTGACAATTACAAGTTCAGATCTTCAAGTTATAATTTGCAATAATAATTAGAAGCTATCAATTTTAAGTTCTGTATTTGACAATTACAAGTTCAGATCTCCAAGTTATAATTTGAAATAATAATTAGAAGCTAGCAATTTTAAGTTCTGTATTTGACAATTACAAGTTCAGATCTTCAAGTTATAATTTGCACTAATAATTTGTATTTAACAATTAGAAGTTCTGTATTTGACAATTACTAGTGCAGATCTTCAAGTTATAATTTGAAATAATAATTTGAATTTAACAAATCTAAGTTCTGTAATGCACTATTACAAGTTCAGATCTTCATGTTATAATTTACAATAATAAATAGAATCTATCAATTTTAAGTTCTGTATTTGACAATTACAAGTTCAGATCTTCAAGTTATAATTTGCACTAATAATTTGAATTTAACAATTAGAAGTTCTGTATTTGACAATTACAAGTTCAGATCTTCAAGTTATAATTTGCAATAATAATTAGAAGCTATCAATTTTAAGTTCTGTATTTGACAATTACAAGTTCAGATCTTCAAGTTATAATTTGAAATAATAATTAGAAGCTATCAATTTTAAGTTCTGTATTTGACAATTACAAGTTCAGATCTTCAAGTTATAATTTGCAATAATAATTAGAAGCTCTCAATTTTAAGTTCTGTATTTGACAATTACAAGTTCAGATCTTCAAGTTATAATTTAGAATAATAATTAGAAGCTATCAATTTTAAGTTCTGTATTTGACAATTAAAAGTTCAGATCTTCAAGTTATAATTTGCAATAATAATTAGAAGCTATCAATTTTAAGTTCTGTATTTGACAATTACTAGTTCAGATCTTCAAGTTATAATTTGAAATAATAATTTGAATTTAACAAATCTAAGTTCTGTAATTCACTATTACAAGTTCAGATCTTCAAGTTATAATTTACAATAATAATTAGAAGCTATCAATTTTAAGTTCTGTATTTGACAATTACAAGGTCAGATCTTCAAGTTATAATTTGCACTAATAATTTGTATTTAACAATTAGAAGTTCTGTATTTGACAATTACAAGTTCAGATCTCCAAGTTATAATTTGAAATAATAATTAGAAGCTATCAATTTTAAGTTCTGTATTTGACAATTTCAAGTTCAGATCTCCAAGTTATAACTTGAAATAATAATTAGAAGCTATCAATTTTAAGTTCTGTATTTGACAATTACAAGTTCAGATCTTCAAGTTATAATTTGCAATAATAATTAGAAGCTATCAATTTTAAGTGCTGTATTTGACAATTACTAGTTCAGATCTTCAAGTAATAATTTGCACTAATAATTTGTATTTAACAATTAGTAGTTCTGTATTTGACAATTACTAGTGCAGATCTTCAAGTTATAATTTGAAATAATAATTTGAATTTAACAAATCTAAGTTCTGTATTTGACAATTACAAGTTAAGATCTTCAAGTTATAATTTGAAATAATAATTAGAAGCTATCAATTTTAAGTTCTGTATTTGACAATTACAAGTTCAGATCTTCAAGTTATAATTTGCAATAATAATTAGAAGCTATCAATTTTAAGTTCTGTATTTGACAATTACTAGTTCAGATCTACAAGTTATAATTTGCAATAATAATTAGAAGCTATCAATTTTAAGTTCTGTATTTGACAATTACACGTTCAGATCTTCAAGTTATAATTTGCAATAATAATTAGAAGCTATCAATTTTAAGTTCTGTATTTGACAATTACAAGTTCAGATCTTCAAGTTATAATTTGCAATAATAATTAGAAGCTCTCAATTTTAAGTTCTGTATTTGACAATTACAAGTTCAGATCTTCAAGTTATAATTTACAATAATAATTAGAAGCTATCAATTTTAAGTTCTGTATTTGACAATTACAAGGTCAGATCTTCAAGTTATAATTTGCACTAATAATTTGTATTTAACAATTAGAAGTTCTGTATTTGACAATTACAAGTTCAGATCTTCAAGTTATAATTTGCAATAATAATTAGAAGCTATCAATTTTAAGTTCTGTATTTGACAATTACAAGTTCAGATCTCCAAGTTATAATTTGAAATAATAATTTGAATTTAACAAATCTAAGTTCTGTAATTCACTAGTACAAGTTCAGATCTTCAAGTTATAATTTGCAATAATAATTAGAAGCTATCAATTTTAAGTTCTGTATTTGACAATTACTAGTTCAGATCTTCAAGTTATAGTTTGAAATAATAATTTGAATTTAACAAATCTAAGTTCTGTAATTCACTATTACAAGTTCAGATCTTCAAGTTATAATTTACAATAATAATTAGAAGCTATCAATTTTAACTTCTGTATTTGACAATTACAAGGTCAGATCTTCAAGTTATAATTTGCACTAATAATTTGTATTTAACAATTAGAAGTTCTGTATTTGACAATTACAAGTTCAGATCTTCAAGTTATAATTTGCAATAATAATTAGAAGCTATCAATTTTAAGTTCTGTATTTGACAATTACAAGTTCAGATCTCCAAGTTATAATTTGAAATAATAATTAGAAGCTATCAATTTTAAGTTCTGTATTTGACAATTACAAGTTCAGATCTCCAAGTTATAATTTGAAATAATAATTAGAAGCTATCAATTTTAAGTTCTGTATTTGACAATTACAAGTTCAGATCTTCAAGTTATAATTTGCAATAATAATTAGAAGCTATCAATTTTAAGTGCTGTATTTGACAATTACTAGTTCTGATCTTCAAGTAATAATTTTACACTAATAATTTGTATTTAACAATTAGAAGTTCTGTATTTGACAATTACACGTTCAGATCTTCAAGTTATAATTTGCAATAATAATTAGAAGCTATCAATTTTAAGTTCTGTATTTGACAATTACAAGATCAGATCTTCAAGTTATAATTTGCACTAATAATTTGTATTTAACAATTAGAAGTTCTGTATTTGACAATTACAAGTTAGGATCTTCAAGTTATAATTTGCAATAATAATTAGAAGCTACCAATTTTAAGTTCTGTATTTGACAATTACAAGTTCAGATCTCCAAGTTATAATTTGAAATAATAATTAGAAGCTATCAATTTTAAGTGCTGTATTTGACAATTACTAGTTCAGATCTTCAAGTAATAATTTTCACTAATAATTTGTATTTAACAATTAGAAGTTCTGTATTTGACTATTACAAGTTCAGATCTTCAAATTATTATTTGCAATCTTAGTTTGAATTTAATCATTCGAAGTTCTGTATTTACCTATTACAGGTTCAGATCTTCAAGTAATAATTTGCACTAATACTTTGTATTTAACAATTCGAAGTTCTGTATTTGACTATTACAAGTTCAGATCTTCAAGTTATAATTTGAATTATAATTATAAGCTATCAATTTTAAGTTCTGTATTTGACAATTACAAGTACAGATCTTCAAACTATTATTTGCAATAATAATTAGAAGCTATCAATTTTAAGTTCTGCATTTGACAATTACAAGTTCAGATCTTCAAGTTATAATTTGCAATAATAATTAGAAGCTATCAATTTTAAGTTCTGTATTTGACAATTACAAGTTCAGATCTCCAAGTTATAATTTGAAATAATAATTAGAAGCTATCAATTTTAAGTTCTGTATTTGACAATTTGAAGTTCAGATCTCCAAGTTATAATTTGAAATAATAATTAGAAGCTATCAATTTTAAGTTCTGTATTTGACAATTACAAGTTCAGATCTTCAAGTTATAATGTGCAATAATAATTAGAAGCTATCAATTTTAAGTGCTGTATTTGACAATTACTAGTTCAGATCTTCAAGTAATAATTTGCACTAATAATTTGTATTTAACAATTAGAAGTTCTGTATTTGACAATTACTAGTGCAGATCTTCAAGTTATAATTTGAAATAATAATTTGAATTTAACAAATCTAAGTTCTGTAATGCACTATTACAAGTTCAGATCTTCATGTTATAATTTACAATAATAAATAGAATCTATCAATTTTAAGTTCTGTATTTGACAATTACAAGTTCAGATCTTCAAGTTATAATTTGCACTAATAATTTGTATTTAACAATTAGAAGTTCTGTATTTGACAATTACAAGTTCAGATCTTCAAGTTATAATTTGCAATAATAATTAGAAGCTATCAATTTTAAGTTCTGTATTTGACAATTACAAGTTAAGATCTTCAAGTTATAATTTGAAATAATAATTAGAAGCTATCAATTTTAAGTTCTGTATTTGACAATTACAAGTTCAGATCTTCAAGTTATAATTTGCAATAATAATTAGAAGCTATCAATTTTAAGTTCTGTATTTGACAATTACTAGTTCAGATCTTCAAGTTATAATTTGCACTAATAATTTGTATTTAACAATTAGAAGTTCTGTATTTGACTATTACAAGTTCAGATCTTCAAGTTATAATTTGCAATAATAATTAGAAGCTATCAATTTTAAGTTCTGTATTTGACAATTACAAGTTCAGATCTTCAAGTTATAATTTGAAATAATAATTAGAAGCTATCAATTTTAAGTTCTGTATTTGACAATTACAAGTTCAGATCTTCAAGTTATAATTTGCAATAATAATTAGAAGCTCTCAATTTTAAGTTCTGTATTTGACAATTACAAGTTCAGATCTTCAAGTTATAATTTACAATAATAATTAGAAGCTATCAATTTTAAGTTCTGTATTTGACAATTAAAAGTTCAGATCTTCAAGTTATAATTTGCAATAATAATTAGAAGCTATCAATTTTAAGTTCTGTATTTGACAATTACTAGTTCAGATCTTCAAGTTATAATTTGAAATAATAATTTGAATTTAACAAATCTAAGTTCTGTAATTCACTATTACAAGTTCAGATCTTCAAGTTATAATTTACAATAATAATTAGAAGCTATCAATTTTAAGTTCTGTATTTGACAATTACAAGGTCAGATCTTCAAGTTATAATTTGCTCTAATAATTTGTATTTAACAATTAGAAGTTCTGTATTTGACAATTACAAGTTCAGATCTTCAAGTTATAATTTGCAATAATAATTAGAAGCTATCAATTTTAAGTTCTGTATTTGACAATTACAAGTTCAGATCTCCAAGTTATAATTTGAAATAATAATTTGAATTTAACAAATCTAAGTTCTGTAATTCACTAGTACAAGTTCAGATCTTCAAGTTATAATTTGCAATAATAATTAGAAGCTATCAATTTTAAGTTCTGTATTAGACAATTACTAGTTCAGATCTTCAAGTTGTAATTTGAAATAATAATTTGAATTTAACATATCTAAGTTCTGTAATTCACTATTACAAGTTCAGATCTTCAAGTTATAATTTACAATAATAATTAGAAGCTATCAATTTTAAGTTCTGTATTTGACAATTACAAGGTCAGATCTTCAAGTTATAATTTGCACTAATAATTTGTATTTAACAATTAGAAGTTCTGTATTTGACAATTACAAGTTCAGATCTTCAAGTTATAATTTGCAATAATAATTAGAAGCTATCAATTTTAAGTTCTGTATTTGACAATTACAAGTTCAGATCTCCAAGTTATAATTTGAAATAATAATTAGAAGCTATCAATTTTAAGTTCTGTATTTGACAATTACAAGTTCAGATCTTCAAGTTATAATTTGCAATAATAATTAGAAGCTATCAATTTTAAGTGCTGTATTTGACAATTACAAGTTCTGATCTTCAAGTAATAATTTTACACTAATAATTTGTATTTAACAATTAGAAGTTCTGTATTTGACTATTACAAGTTCAGATCTTCAAATTATTATTTGCAATCTTAGTTTGAATTTAATCATTCGAAGTTCTGTATTTACCTATTACAGGTTCAGATCTTCAACTAATAATTTGCACTAATAATTTGTATTTAACAATTCGAAGTTCTGTATTTGACTATTACAAGTTCAGATCTTCAAGTTATAGTTTGAATTATAATTATAAGCTATCAATTTTAAGTTCTGTATTTGACAATTACAAGTACAGATCTTCAAACTATTATTTGCAATAATAATTAGAAGCTATCAATTTTAAGTTCTGCATTTGACAATTACTAGTTCAGATCTTCAAGTTATTATTTGCAATAATAATTAGAAGCTATTAATTTTAAGTTCTGTATTTGACAATTACAAGTTCAGATCTTCAAGTTATAATTTGAAATAATAATTAGAAGCTATCAATTTTAAGTTCTGTATTTGATAATTACAAGTTCAGATCTTCAAGTTATAATTTGCACTAATAATTTGTATTTAACAATTAGCAGTTCTGTATTTGACAATTACACGTTCAGATCTTCAAGTTATAATTTGCAATAATAATTAGAAGCTATCAATTTTAAGTTCTGTATTTGACAATTACAAGGTCAGATCTTCAAGTTATAATTTGCACTAATAATTTGTATTTAACAATTAGAAGTTCTGTATTTGACAATTACAAGTTAGGATCTTCAAGTTATAATTTGCAATATAAATTAGAAGCTACCAATTTTAAGTTCTGTATTTGACAATTACAAGTTCAGATCTCCAAGTTATAATTTGAAATAATAATTAGAAGCTATCAATTTTAAGTGCTGTATTTGACAATTACTAGTTCAGATCTTCAAGTAATAATTTTCACTAATAATTTGTATTTAACAATTAGAAGTTCTGTATTTGACTATTACAAGTTCAGATCTTCAAATTATTATTTGCAATCTTAGTTTGAATTTAATCATTCGAAGTTCTGTATTTACCTATTACAGGTTCAGATCTTCAAGTAATAATTTGCACTAATACTTTGTATTTAACAATTCGAAGTTCTGTATTTGACTATTACAAGTTCAGATCTTCAAGTTATAATTTGAATTATAATTATAAGCTATCAATTTTAAGTTCCGTATTTGACAATTACAAGTACAGATCTTCAAACTATTATTTGCAATAATAATTAGAAGCTATCAATTTTAAGTTCTGCATTTGACAATTACTAGTTCAGATCTTCAAGTTATTATTTGCAATAATAATTAGAAGCTATTAATTTTAAGTTCTGTATTTGACAATTACAAGTTCAGATCTTCAAGTTATAATTTGAAATAATAATTAGAAGCTATCAATTTTAAGTTCTGTATTTGATAATTACAAGTTCAGATCTTCAAGTTATAACTTGCAATAATAAATTGTATTTAACAATTCGAAGTTCTGTATTTGACTAGTACAAGTTCAGATCTTCAAATTATTATTTGCAATCTTAATTTGAATTTAACAATTTGAAGTTCTGTATTTAATTAATACAAGTTCAGATCTTCAAGTTATAATTTGAAATAATAATTTATATTTTACAAATCTAAGTTCTGTAATTCACTATTACAAGTTCAGATCTTCAAGTTATAATTTGCAATAATAATTAGAAGCTATCAATTTTAAGTTCTGTATTTGACATTTACAAGTTCAGATCTTCAAGTTATAATTCGCAAATAATAATTTGTATTTAACAATTCGAAGTTCTCTATTTGACTATTACAAGTCCAGATCTTCAAATTATTATTTACAATCTTAGTTTGTATTTAACAATTCGTAGTTCTGTATTTACCTATTACAGGTTCAGATCTTCAAGTTATAATTTGCAATCACAATTTGTATTTAACAATGCTAAGTTGCGTATTTGTCTATTACAAGTTCAGATCTTCAAATTATAATTTGCAATAATAATTAGAAGCTATCAATTTTAAGTTCTGTATTTGACAATTACAAGTTCAGATCTTCAAGTTATTATTTGCAATAATAATTAGAAGCTATCAATTTTAATTTCTGTATTTGACAATTACAAGTTCAGATCTTCAAGTTATAATTTACAATAATAATTAGAAGCTATCAATTTTAAGTTCTGTATTTGACAATTACAAGGTCAGGTCTTCAAGTTATAATTTGCACTAATAATTTGTATTTAACAATTAGAAGTTCTGTATTTGACAATTACAAGTTCAGATCTTCAAGTTATAATTTGCAATAATAATTAGAAGCTATCAATTTTAAGTTCTGTATTTGACAATTACAAGTTCAGATCTCCAAGTTATAATTTGAAATAATAATTAGAAGCTATCAATTTTAAGTTCTGTATTTGACAATTACAAGTTCAGATCTTCAAGTTATAATTTGCAATAATAATTAGAAGCTATCAATTTTAAGTGCTGTATTTGACAATTACTAGTTCAGATCTTCAAGTAATAATTTGCACTAATAATTTGTATTTAACAATTAGAAGTTCTGTATTTGACAATTACTAGTGCAGATCTTCAAGTTATAATTTGAAATAATAATTTGAATTTAACAAATCTAAGTTTTGTAATGCACTATTACAAGTTCAGATCTTCATGTTATAATTTACAATAATAAATAGAATCTATCAATTTTAAGTTCTGTATTTGACAATTACAAGTTCAGATCTTCAAGTTATAATTTGCACTAATAATTTGTATTTAACAATTAGAAGTTCTGTATTTGACAATTACAAGTTCAGATCTTCAAGTTATAATTTGCAATAATAATTAGAAGCTATCAATTTTAAGTTCTCTATTTGACAATTAAAAGTTCAGATCTTCAAGTTATAATTTGAAATAATAATTAGAAGCTATCAATTTTAAGTTCTGTATTTGACAATTACAAGTTCAGATCTTCAAGTTATAATTTGCAATAATAATTAGAAGCTATCAATTTTAAGTTCTGTATTTGACAATTACAAGTTCAGATCTCCAAGTTATAATTTGAAATAATAATTAGAAGCTATCAATTTTAAGTTCTGTATTTGACAATTACAAGTTCAGATCTTCAAGTTATAATTTGCAATAATAATTAGAAGCTATCAATTTTAAGTGCTGTATTTGACAATTACTAGTTCAGATCTTCAAGTAATAATTTGCACTAATAATTTGTATTTAACAATTAGAAGTTCTGTATTTGACAATTACTAGTGCAGATCTTCAAGTTATAATTTGAAATAATAATTTGAATTTAACAAATCTAAGTTCTGTAATGCACTATTACAAGTTCAGATCTTCATGTTATAATTTACAATAATAAATAGAATCTATCAATTTTAAGTTCTGTATTTGACAATTACAAGTTCAGATCTTCAAGTTATAATTTGCACTAATAATTTGTATTTAACAATTAGAAGTTCTGTATTTGACAATTACAAGTTCAGATCTTCAAGTTATAATTTGCAATAATAATTAGAAGCTATCAATTGTAAGTTCTCTATTTGACAATTAAAAGTTCAGATCTTCAAGTTATAATTTGCAATAATAATTAGAAGCTATCAATTTTAAGTTCTGTATTTGACAATTACTAGTTCAGATCTTCAAGTTATAATTTGAAATAATAATTTGAATTTAACAAATCTAAGTTCTGTAATTCACTATTACAAGTTCAGATCTTCAAGTTATAATTTACAATAATAATTAGAAGCTATCAATTTTAAGTTCTGTATTTGACAATTACAAGGTCAGATCTTCAAGTTATAATTTGCACTAATAATTTGTATTTAACAATTAGAAGTTCTGTATTTGACAATTACAAGTTCAGATCTTCAAGTTATAATTTGCAATAATAATTAGAAGCTATCAATTTTAAGTTCTGTATTTGACAATTACAAGTTCAGATCTCCAAGTTATAATTTGAAATAATAATTAGAAGCTATCAATTTTAAGTTCTGTATTTGACAATTACAAGTTCAGATCTCCAAGTTATAATTTGAAATAATAATTAGAAGCTATCAATTTTAAGTTCTGTATTTGACAATTACAAGTTCAGATCTTCAAGTTATAATTTGCAATAATAATTAGAAGCTATCAATTTTAAGTTCTGTATTTGACAATTACAAGTTAAGATCTTCAAGTTATAATTTGAAATAATAATTAGAAGCTATCAATTTTAAGTTCTGTATTTGACAATTACAAGTTCAGATCTTCAAGTTATAATTTGCAATAATAATTAGAAGCTATCAATTTTAAGTTCTGTATTTGACAATTACTAGTTCAGATCTTCAAGTTATAATTTGCACTAATAATTTGTATTTAACAATTAGAAGTTCTGTATTTGACTATTACAAGTTCAGATCTTCAAGTTATAATTTGCAATAATAATTAAAAGCTATCAATTATAAGTTCTGTATTTGACAATTACAAGTTCAGATCTTCAAGTTATAATTTGCAATAATAATTAGAAGCTCTCAATTTTAAGTTCTGTATTTGACAATTACAAGTTCAGATCTTCAAGTTATAATTTACAATAATAATTAGAAGCTATCAATTTTAAGTTCTGTATTTGACAATTAAAAGTTCAGATCTTCAAGTTATAATTTGCAATAATAATTAGAAGCTATCAATTTTAAGTTCTGTATTTGACAATTACTAGTTCAGATCTTCAAGTTATAATTTGAAATAATAATTTGAATTTAACAAATCTAAGTTCTGTAATTCACTATTACAAGTTCAGATCTTCAAGTTATAATTTACAATAATAATTAGAAGCTATCAATTTTAAGTTCTGTATTTGACAATTACAAGGTCAGATCTTCAAGTTATAATTTGCACTAATAATTTGTATTTAACAATTAGAAGTTCTGTATTTGACAATTACAAGTTCAGAACTTCAAGTTATAATTTGCAATAATAATTAGAAGCTATCAATTTTAAGTTCTGTATTTGACAATTACAAGTTCAGATCTCCAAGTTATAATTTGAAATAATAATTTGAATTTAACAAATCTAAGTTCTGTAATTCACTAGTACAAGTTCAGATCTTCAAGTTATAATTTGCAATAATAATTAGAAGCTATCAATTTTAAGTTCTGTATTTGACAATTACTAGTTCAGATCTTCAAGTTATAATTTGAAATAATAATTTGAATTTAACAAATCTAAGTTCTGTAATTCACTATTACAAGTTCAGATCTTCAAGTTATAATTTACAATAATAATTAGAAGCTATCAATTTTAAGTTCTGTATTTGACAATTACAAGGTCAGATCTTCAAGTTATAATTTGCAATCACAATTTGTATTTAACAATGCTAAGTTGCGTATTTGTCTATTACAAGTTCAGATCTTCAAATTATAATTTGCAATAATAATTAGAAGCTATCAATTTTAAGTTCTGTATTTGACAATTACAAGTTCAGATCTTCAAGTTATTATTTGCAATAATAATTAGAAGCTATCAATTTTAATTTCTGTATTTGACAATTACAAGTTCAGATCTTCAAGTTATAATTTACAATAATAATTAGAAGCTATCAATTTTAAGTTCTGTATTTGACAATTACAAGGTCAGGTCTTCAAGTTATAATTTGCACTAATAATTTGTATTTAACAATTAGAAGTTCTGTATTTGACAATTACAAGTTCAGATCTTCAAGTTATAATTTGCAATAATAATTAGAAGCTATCAATTTTAAGTTCTGTATTTGACAATTACAAGTTCAGATCTCCAAGTTATAATTTGAAATAATAATTAGAAGCTATCAATTTTAAGTTCTGTATTTGACAATTACAAGTTCAGATCTTCAAGTTATAATTTGCAATAATAATTAGAAGCTATCAATTTTAAGTGCTGTATTTGACAATTACTAGTTCAGATCTTCAAGTAATAATTTGCACTAATAATTTGTATTTAACAATTAGAAGTTCTGTATTTGACAATTACTAGTGCAGATCTTCAAGTTATAATTTGAAATAATAATTTGAATTTAACAAATCTAAGTTCTGTAATGCACTATTACAAGTTCAGATCTTCATGTTATAATTTACAATAATAAATAGAATCTATCAATTTTAAGTTCTGTATTTGACAATTACAAGTTCAGATCTTCAAGTTATAATTTGCACTAATAATTTGTATTTAACAATTAGAAGTTCTGTATTTGACAATTACAAGTTCAGATCTTCAAGTTATAATTTGCAATAATAATTAGAAGCTATCAATTTTAAGTTCTCTATTTGACAACTAAAAGTTCAGATCTTCAAGTTATAATTTGCAATAATAATTAGAAGCTATCAATTTTAAGTTCTGTATTTGACAATTACTAGTTCAGATCTTCAAGTTATAATTTGAAATAATAATTTGAATTTAACAAATCTAAGTTCTGTAATTCACTATTACAAGTTCAGATCTTCAAGTTATAATTTACAATAACAATTAGAAGCTATCAATTTTAAGTTCTGTATTTGACAATTACAAGGTCAGATCTTCAAGTTATAATTTGCACTAATAATTTGTATTTAACAATTAGAAGTTCTGTATTTGACAATTACAAGTTCAGATCTTCAAGTTATAATTTGCAATAATAATTAGAAGCTATCAATTTTAAGTTCTGTATTTGACAATTACAAGTTCAGATCTCCAAGTTATAATTTGAAATAATAATTAGAAGCTATCAATTTTAAGTTCTGTATTTGACAATTACAAGTTCAGATCTCCAAGTTATAATTTGAAATAATAATTAGAAGCTATCAATTTTAAGTTCTGTATTTGACAATTACAAGTTCAGATCTTCAAGTTATAATTTGCAATAATAATTAGAAGCTATCAATTTTAAGTTCTGTATTTGACAATTACAAGTTAAGATCTTCAAGTTATAATTTGAAATAATAATTAGAAGCTATCAATTTTAAGTTCTGTATTTGACAATTACAAGTTCAGATCTTCAAGTTATTATTTGCAATAATAATTAGAAGCTATCAATTTTAATTTCTGTATTTGACAATTACAAGTTCAGATCTTCAAGTTATAATTTACAATAATAATTAGAAGCTATCAATTTTAAGTTCTGTATTTGACAATTACAAGGTCAGGTCTTCAAGTTATAATTTGCACTAATAATTTGTATTTAACAATTAGAAGTTCTGTATTTGACAATTACAAGTTCAGATCTTCAAGTTATAATTTGCAATAATAATTAGAAGCTATCAATTTTAAGTTCTGTATTTGACAATTACAAGTTCAGATCTCCAAGTTATAATTTGAAATAATAATTAGAAGCTATCAATTTTAAGTTCTGTATTTGACAATTACAAGTTCAGATCTTCAAGTTATAATTTGCAATAATAATTAGAAGCTATCAATTTTAAGTGCTGTATTTGACAATTACTAGTTCAGATCTTCAAGTAATAATTTGCACTAATAATTTGTATTTAACAATTAGAAGTTCTGTATTTGACAATTACTAGTGCAGATCTTCAAGTTATAATTTGAAATAATAATTTGAATTTAACAAATCTAAGTTTTGTAATGCACTATTACAAGTTCAGATCTTCATGTTATAATTTACAATAATAAATAGAATCTATCAATTTTAAGTTCTGTATTTGACAATTACAAGTTCAGATCTTCAAGTTATAATTTGCACTAATAATTTGTATTTAACAATTAGAAGTTCTGTATTTGACAATTACAAGTTCAGATCTTCAAGTTATAATTTGCAATAATAATTAGAAGCTATCAATTTTAAGTTCTCTATTTGACAATTAAAAGTTCAGATCTTCAAGTTATAATTTGAAATAATAATTAGAAGCTATCAATTTTAAGTTCTGTATTTGACAATTACAAGTTCAGATCTTCAAGTTATAATTTGCAATAATAATTAGAAGCTATCAATTTTAAGTTCTGTATTTGACAATTACAAGTTCAGATCTCCAAGTTATAATTTGAAATAATAATTAGAAGCTATCAATTTTAAGTTCTGTATTTGACAATTACAAGTTCAGATCTTCAAGTTATAATTTGCAATAATAATTAGAAGCTATCAATTTTAAGTGCTGTATTTGACAATTACTAGTTCAGATCTTCAAGTAATAATTTGCACTAATAATTTGTATTTAACAATTAGAAGTTCTGTATTTGACAATTACTAGTGCAGATCTTCAAGTTATAATTTGAAATAATAATTTGAATTTAACAAATCTAAGTTCTGTAATGCACTATTACAAGTTCAGATCTTCATGTTATAATTTACAATAATAAATAGAATCTATCAATTTTAAGTTCTGTATTTGACAATTACAAGTTCAGATCTTCAAGTTATAATTTGCACTAATAATTTGTATTTAACAATTAGAAGTTCTGTATTTGACAATTACAAGTTCAGATCTTCAAGTTATAATTTGCAATAATAATTAGAAGCTATCAATTTTAAGTTCTCTATTTGACAATTAAAAGTTCAGATCTTCAAGTTATAATTTGCAATAATAATTAGAAGCTATCAATTTTAAGTTCTGTATTTGACAATTACTAGTTCAGATCTTCAAGTTATAATTTGAAATAATAATTTGAATTTAACAAATCTAAGTTCTGTAATTCACTATTACAAGTTCAGATCTTCAAGTTATAATTTACAATAATAATTAGAAGCTATCAATTTTAAGTTCTGTATTTGACAATTACAAGGTCAGATCTTCAAGTTATAATTTGCACTAATAATTTGTATTTAACAATTAGAAGTTCTGTATTTGACAATTACAAGTTCAGATCTTCAAGTTATAATTTGCAATAATAATTAGAAGCTATCAATTTTAAGTTCTGTATTTGACAATTACAAGTTCAGATCTCCAAGTTATAATTTGAAATAATAATTAGAAGCTATCAATTTTAAGTTCTGTATTTGACAATTACAAGTTCAGATCTCCAAGTTATAATTTGAAATAATAATTAGAAGCTATCAATTTTAAGTTCTGTATTTGACAATTACAAGTTCAGATCTTCAAGTTATAATTTGCAATAATAATTAGAAGCTATCAATTTTAAGTTCTGTATTTGACAATTACAAGTTAAGATCTTCAAGTTATAATTTGAAATAATAATTAGAAGCTATCAATTTTAAGTTCTGTATTTGACAATTACAAGTTCAGATCTTCAAGTTATAATTTGCAATAATAATTAGAAGCTATCAATTTTAAGTTCTGTATTTGACAATTACTAGTTCAGATCTTCAAGTTATAATTTGCACTAATAATTTGTATTTAACAATTAGAAGTTCTGTATTTGACTATTACAAGTTCAGATCTTCAAGTTATAATTTGCAATAATAATTAAAAGCTATCAATTATAAGTTCTGTATTTGACAATTACAAGTTCAGATCTTCAAGTTATAATTTGCAATAATAATTAGAAGCTCTCAATTTTAAGTTCTGTATTTGACAATTACAAGTTCAGATCTTCAAGTTATAATTTACAATAATAATTAGAAGCTATCAATTTTAAGTTCTGTATTTGACAATTAAAAGTTCAGATCTTCAAGTTATAATTTGCAATAATAATTAGAAGCTATCAATTTTAAGTTCTGTATTTGACAATTACTAGTTCAGATCTTCAAGTTATAATTTGAAATAATAATTTGAATTTAACAAATCTAAGTTCTGTAATTCACTATTACAAGTTCAGATCTTCAAGTTATAATTTACAATAATAATTAGAAGCTATCAATTTTAAGTTCTGTATTTGACAATTACAAGGTCAGATCTTCAAGTTATAATTTGCACTAATAATTTGTATTTAACAATTAGAAGTTCTGTATTTGACAATTACAAGTTCAGATCTTCAAGTTATAATTTGCAATAATAATTAGAAGCTATCAATTTTAAGTTCTGTATTTGACAATTACAAGTTCAGATCTCCAAGTTATAATTTGAAATAATAATTTGAATTTAACAAATCTAAGTTCTGTAATTCACTAGTACAAGTTCAGATCTTCAAGTTATAATTTGCAATAATAATTAGAAGCTATCAATTTTAAGTTCTGTATTTGACAATTACTAGTTCAGATCTTCAAGTTATAATTTGAAATAATAATTTGAATTTAACAAATCTAAGTTCTGTAATTCACTATTACAAGTTCAGATCTTCAAGTTATAATTTACAATAATAATTAGAAGCCATCAATTTTAAGTTCTGTATTTGACAATTACAAGGTCAGATCTTCAAGTTATAATTTGCAATCACAATTTGTATTTAACAATGCTAAGTTGCGTATTTGTCTATTACAAGTTCAGATCTTCAAATTATAATTTGCAATAATAATTAGAAGCTATCAATTTTAAGTTCTGTATTTGACAATTACAAGTTCAGATCTTCAAGTTATTATTTGCAATAATAATTAGAAGCTATCAATTTTAATTTCTGTATTTGACAATTACAAGTTCAGATCTTCAAGTTATAATTTACAATAATAATTAGAAGCTATCAATTTTAAGTTCTGTATTTGACAATTACAAGGTCAGGTCTTCAAGTTATAATTTGCACTAATAATTTGTATTTAACAATTAGAAGTTCTGTATTTGACAATTACAAGTTCAGATCTTCAAGTTATAATTTGCAATAATAATTAGAAGCTATCAATTTTAAGTTCTGTATTTGACAATTACAAGTTCAGATCTCCAAGTTATAATTTGAAATAATAATTAGAAGCTATCAATTTTAAGTTCTGTATTTGACAATTACAAGTTCAGATCTTCAAGTTATAATTTGCAATAATAATTAGAAGCTATCAATTTTAAGTGCTGTATTTGACAATTACTAGTTCAGATCTTCAAGTAATAATTTGCACTAATAATTTGTATTTAACAATTAGAAGTTCTGTATTTGACAATTACTAGTGCAGATCTTCAAGTTATAATTTGAAATAATAATTTGAATTTAACAAATCTAAGTTCTGTAATGCACTATTACAAGTTCAGATCTTCATGTTATAATTTACAATAATAAATAGAATCTATCAATTTTAAGTTCTGTATTTGACAATTACAAGTTCAGATCTTCAAGTTATAATTTGCACTAATAATTTGTATTTAACAATTAGAAGTTCTGTATTTGACAATTACAAGTTCAGATCTTCAAGTTATAATTTGCAATAATAATTAGAAGCTATCAATTTTAAGTTCTCTATTTGACAATTGAAAGTTCAGATCTTCAAGTTATAATTTGCAATAATAATTAGAAGCTATCAATTTTAAGTTCTGTATTTGACAATTACTAGTTCAGATCTTCAAGTTATAATTTGAAATAATAATTTGAATTTAACAAATCTAAGTTCTGTAATTCACTATTACAAGTTCAGATCTTCAAGTTATAATTTACAATAACAATTAGAAGCTATCAATTTTAAGTTCTGTATTTGACAATTACAAGGTCAGATCTTCAAGTTATAATTTGCACTAATAATTTGTATTTAACAATTAGAAGTTCTGTATTTGACAATTACAAGTTCAGATCTTCAAGTTATAATTTGCAATAATAATTAGAAGCTATCAATTTTAAGTTCTGTATTTGACAATTACAAGTTCAGATCTCCAAGTTATAATTTGAAATAATAATTAGAAGCTATCAATTTTAAGTTCTGTATTTGACAATTACAAGTTCAGATCTCCAAGTTATAATTTGAAATAATAATTAGAAGCTATCAATTTTAAGTTCTGTATTTGACAATTACAAGTTCAGATCTTCAAGTTATAATTTGCAATAATAATTAGAAGCTATCAATTTTAAGTTCTGTATTTGACAATTACAAGTTAAGATCTTCAAGTTATAATTTGAAATAATAATTAGAAGCTATCAATTTTAAGTTCTGTATTTGACAATTACAAGTTCAGATCTTCAAGTTATAATTTGCAATAATAATTAGAAGCTATCAATTTTAAGTTCTGTATTTGACAATTACTAGTTCAGATCTTCAAGTTATAATTTGCACTAATAATTTGTATTTAACAATTAGAAGTTCTGTATTTGACTATTACAAGTTCAGATCTTCAAGTTATAATTTGCAATAATAATTAAAAGCTATCAATTATAAGTTCTGTATTTGACAATTACAAGTTCAGATCTTCAAGTTATAATTTGCAATAATAATTAGAAGCTCTCAATTTTAAGTTCTGTATTTGACAATTACAAGTTCAGATCTTCAAGTTATAATTTACAATAATAATTAGAAGCTATCAATTTTAAGTTCTGTATTTGACAATTAAAAGTTCAGATCTTCAAGTTATAATTTGCAATAATAATTAGAAGCTATCAATTTTAAGTTCTGTATTTGACAATTACTAGTTCAGATCTTCAAGTTATAATTTGAAATAATAATTTGAATTTAACAAATCTAAGTTCTGTAATTCACTATTACAAGTTCAGATCTTCAAGTTATAATTTACAATAATAATTAGAAGCTATCAATTTTAAGTTCTGTATTTGACAATTACAAGGTCAGATCTTCAAGTTATAATTTGCACTAATAATTTGTATTTAACAATTAGAAGTTCTGTATTTGACAATTACAAGTTCAGATCTTCAAGTTATAATTTGCAATAATAATTAGAAGCTATCAATTTTAAGTTCTGTATTTGACAATTACAAGTTCAGATCTCCAAGTTATAATTTGAAATAATAATTTGAATTTAACAAATCTAAGTTCTGTAATTCACTAGTACAAGTTCAGATCTTCAAGTTATAATTTGCAATAATAATTAGAAGCTATCAATTTTAAGTTCTGTATTTGACAATTACTAGTTCAGATCTTCAAGTTATAATTTGAAATAATAATTTGAATTTAACAAATCTAAGTTCTGTAATTCACTATTACAAGTTCAGATCTTCAAGTTATAATTTACAATAATAATTAGAAGCTATCAATTTTAAGTTCTGTATTTGACAATTACAAGGTCAGATCTTCAAGTTATAATTTGCACTAATAATTTGTATTTAACAATTAGAAGTTCTGTATTTGACAATTACAAGTTCAGATCTTCAAGTTATAATTTGCAATAATAATTAGAAGCTATCAATTTTAAGTTCTGTATTTGACAATTACAAGTTCAGATCTCCAAGTTATAATTTGAAATAATAATTAGAAGCTATCAATTTTAAGTTCTGTATTTGACAATTACAAGTTCAGATCTTCAAGTTATAATTTGCAATAATAATTAGAAGCTATCAATTTTAAGTGCTGTATTTGACAATAACTAGTTCTGATCTTCAAGTTATAATTTGCACTAATAATTTGTATTTAACAATTAGAAGTTCTGTATTTGACAATTACAAGTTCAGATCTTCAAGTTATAATTTGCAATAATAATTAGAAGCTATTAATTTTAAGTTCTGTATTTGACAATTACAAGTTCAGATCTTCAAGTTATAATTTGAAATAATAATTAGAAGCTATCAATTTTAAGTTCTGTATTTGATAATTACAAGTTCAGATCTTCAAGTTATAACTTGCAATAATAAACTGTATTTAACAATTCGAAGTTCTGTATTTGACTAGTCCAAGTTCAGATCTTCAAATTATTATTTGCAATCTTAATTTGAATTTAACAATTTGAAGTTCTGTATTTAATTAATACAAGTTCAGATCTTCAAGTTATAATTTGAAATAATAATTTATATTTTACAAATCTAAGTTCTGTAATTCACTATTACAAGTTCAGATCTTCAAGTTATAATTTGCAATAATAATTAGAAGCTATCAATTTTAAGTTCTGTATTTGACAATTACAAGTTCAGATCTTCAAGTTATAATTTGCAATAATAATTAGAAGCTACCAATTTTAAGTTCTGTATTTGACAATTACAAGTTCAGATCTCCAAGTTATAATTTGAAATAATAATTAGAAGCTATCAATTTTAAGTGCTGTATTTGACAATTACTAGTTCAGATCTTCAAGTAATAATTTTCACTAATAATTTGTATTTAACAATTAGAAGTTCTGTATTTGACTATTACAAGTTCAGATCTTCAAATTATTATTTGCAATCTTAGTTTGAATTTAATCATTCGAAGTTCTGTATTTACCTATTACAGGTTCAGATCTTCAAGTAATAATTTGCACTAATACTTTGTATTTAACAATTCGAAGTTCTGTATTTGACTATTACAAGTTCAGATCTTCAAGTTATAATTTGAATTATAATTATAAGCTATCAATTTTAAGTTCTGTATTTGACAATTACAAGTGCAGATCTTCAAACTATTATTTGCAATAATAATTAGAAGCTATCAATTTTAAGTTCTGCATTTGACAATTACAAGTTCAGATCTTCAAGTTATAATTTGCAATAATAATTAGAAGCTATCAATTTTAAGTTCTGTATTTGACAATTACAAGTTCAGATCCCCAAGTTATAATTTGAAATAATAATTAGAAGCTATCAATTTTAAGTTCTGTATTTGACAATTAGAAGTTCAGATCTCCAAGTTATAATTTGAAATAATAATTAGAAGCTATCAATTTTAAGTTCTGTATTTGACAATTACAAGTTCAGATCTTCAAGTTATAATTTGCAATAATAATTAGAAGCTATCAATTTTAAGTGCTGTATTTGACAATAACTAGTTCTGATCTTCAAGTTATAATTTGCACTAATAATTTGTATTTAACAATTAGAAGTTCTGTATTTGACAATTACAAGTTCAGATCTTCAAGTTATAATTTGCAATAATAATTAGAAGCTATTAATTTTAAGTTCTGTATTTGACAATTACAAGTTCAGATCTTCAAGTTATAATTTGAAATAATAATTAGAAGCTATCAATTTTAAGTTCTGTATTTGATAATTACAAGTTCAGATCTTCAAGTTATAACTTGCAATAATAAACTGTATTTAACAATTCGAAGTTCTGTATTTGACTAGTCCAAGTTCAGATCTTCATATTATTATTTGCAATCTTAATTTGAATTTAACAATTTGAAGTTCTGTATTTAATTAATACAAGTTCAGATCTTCAAGTTATAATTTGAAATAATAATTTATATTTTACAAATCTAAGTTCTGTAATTCACTATTACAAGTTCAGATCTTCAAGTTATAATTTGCAATAATAATTAGAAGCTATCAATTTTAAGTTCTGTATTTGACAATTACAAGTTCAGATCTTCAAGTTATAATTTGCAATAATAATTAGAAGCTACCAATTTTAAGTTCTGTATTTGACAATTACAAGTTCAGATCTCCAAGTTATAATTTGAAATAATAATTAGAAGCTATCAATTTTAAGTGCTGTATTTGACAATTACTAGTTCAGATCTTCAAGTAATAATTTTCACTAATAATTTGTATTTAACAATTAGAAGTTCTGTATTTGACTATTACAAGTTCAGATCTTCAAATTATTATTTGCAATCTTAGTTTGAATTTAATCATTCGAAGTTCTGTATTTACCTATTACAGGTTCAGATCTTCAAGTAATAATTTGCACTAATACTTTGTATTTAACAATTCGAAGTTCTGTATTTGACTATTACAAGTTCAGATCTTCAAGTTATAATTTGAATTATAATTATAAGCTATCAATTTTAAGTTCTGTATTTGACAATTACAAGTGCAGATCTTCAAACTATTATTTGCAATAATAATTAGAAGCTATCAATTTTAAGTTCTGCATTTGACAATTACAAGTTCAGATCTTCAAGTTATAATTTGCAATAATAATTAGAAGCTATCAATTTTAAGTTCTGTATTTGACAATTACAAGTTCAGATCCCCAAGTTATAATTTGAAATAATAATTAGAAGCTATCAATTTTAAGTTCTGTATTTGACAATTAGAAGTTCAGATCTCCAAGTTATAATTTGAAATAATAATTAGAAGCTATCAATTTTAAGTTCTGTATTTGACAATTACAAGTTCAGATCTTCAAGTTATAATTTGCAATAATAATTAGAAGCTATCAATTTTAAGTGCTGTATTTGACAATTACTAGTTCAGATCTTCAAGTAATAATTTGCACTAATAATTTGTATTTAACAATTAGAAGTTCTGTATTTGACAATTACTAGTGCAGTTCTTCAAGTTATAATTTGAAATAATAATTTAAATATAACAAATCTAAGTTCTGTAATGCACTATTACAAGTTCAGATCTTCATGTTATAATTTACAATAATAAATAGAATCTATCAATTTTAAGTTCTATATTTGACAATTACAAGTTCAGATCTTCAAGTTATAATTTGCACTAATAATTTGTATTTAACAATTAGAAGTTCTGTATTTGACAATTACAAGTTCAGATCTTCAAGTTATAATTTGCAATAATAATTAGAAGCTATCAATTTTAAGTTCTGTATTTGACAATTACAAGTTAAGATCTTCAAGTTATAATTTGAAATAATAATTAGAAGCTATCAATTTTAAGTTCTGTATTTGACAATTACAAGTTCAGATCTTCAAGTTATAATTTGCAATAATAATTAGAAGCTATCAATTTTAAGTTCTGTATTTGACAATTACAAGTTCAGATCTTCAAGTTATAATTTGCAATAATAATTAGAAGCTATCAATTTTAAGTTCTGTATTTGACAATTACTAGTTCAGATCTTCAAGTTATAATTTGCACTAATAATTTGTATTTAACAATTAGAAGTTCTGTATTTGACTATTACAAGTTCAGATCTTCAAGTTATAATTTGCAATAATAATTAGAAGCTATCAATTATAAGTTCTGTATTTGACAATTACAAGTTCAGATCTTCAAGTTATAATTTGCAATAATAATTAGAAGCTCTCAATTTTAAGTTCTGTATTTGACAATTACAAGTTCAGATCTTCAAGTTATAATTTACAATAATAATTAGAAGCTATCAATTTTAAGTTCTGTATTTGACAATTAAAAGTTCAGATCTTCAAGTTATAATTTGCAATAATAATTAGAAGCTATCAATTTTAAGTTCTGTATTTGACAATTACTAGTTCAGATCTTCAAGTTATAATTTGAAATAATAATTTGAATTTAACAAATCTAAGTTCTGTAATTCACTATTACAAGTTCAGATCTTCAAGTTATAATTTACAATAATAATTAGAAGCTATCAATTTTAAGTTCTGTATTTGACAATTACAAGGTCAGATCTTCAAGTTATAATTTGCACTAATAATTTGTATTTAACAATTAGAAGTTCTGTATTTGACAATTACAAGTTCAGATCTTCAAGTTACAATTTGCAATAATAATTAGAAGCTATCAATTTTAAGTTCTGTATTTGACAATTACAAGTTCAGATCTCCAAGTTATGATTTGAAATAATAATTTGAATTTAACAAATCTAAGTTCTGTAATTCACTAGTACAATTTCAGATCTTCAAGTTATAATTTGCAATAATAATTAGAAGCTATCAATTTTAAGTCCTGTATTTGACAATTACTAGTTCAGATCTTCAAGTTATAATTTGAAATAATAATTTGAATTTAACAAATCTAAGTTCTGTAATTCACTATTACAAGTTCAGATCTTCAAGTTATAATTTACAATAATAATTAGAAGCTATCAATTTTAAGTTCTGTATTTGACAATTACAAGGTCAGATCTTCAAGTTATAATTTGCACTAATAATTTGTATTTAACAATTAGAAGTTCTGTATTTGACAATTACAAGTTCAGATCTTCAAGTTATAATTTGCAATAATAATTAGAAGCTATCAATTTTAAGTTCTGTATTCGACAATTACAAGTTCAGATCTCCAAGTTATAATTTGAAATAATAATTAGAAGCTATCAATTTTAAGTTCTGTATTTGACAATTACAAGTTCAGATCTTCAAGTTATAATTTGCAATAATAATTAGAAGCTATCAATTTTAAGTGCTGTATTTGACAATAACTAGTTCTGATCTTCAAGTAATAATTTTACACTAATAATTTGTATTTAACAATTAGAAGTTCTGTATTTGACTATTACAAGTTCAGATCTTCAAGTTATAATTTGCAATAATAATTAGAAGCTATCAATTTTAAGTTCTGTATTCGACAATTACAGGTTCAGATCTTCAAGTAATAATTTGCACTAATACTTTGTATTTAACAATTCGAAGTTCTGTATTTGACTATTACAAGTTCAGATCTTCAAGTTATAATTTGAATTATAATTATAAGCTATCAATTTTAAGTTCTGTATTTGACAATTACAAGTGCAGATCTTCAAACTATTATTTGCAATAATAATTAGAAGCTATCAATTTTAAGTTCTGCATTTGACAATTACAAGTTCAGATCTTCAAGTTATAATTTGCAATAATAATTAGAAGCTATCAATTTTAAGTTCTGTATTTGACAATTACAAGTTCAGATCCCCAAGTTATAATTTGAAATAATAATTAGAAGCTATCAATTTTAAGTTCTGTATTTGACAATTACTAGTTCAGATCTTCAAGTTATAATTTGAAATAATAATTTGAATTTAACAAATCTAAGTTCTGTAATTCACTATTACAAGTTCAGATCTTCAAGTTATAATTTACAATAATAATTAGAAGCCATCAATTTTAAGTTCTGTATTTGACAATTACAAGGTCAGATCTTCAAGTTATAATTTGCAATCACAATTTGTATTTAACAATGCTAAGTTGCGTATTTGTCTATTACAAGTTCAGATCTTCAAATTATAATTTGCAATAATAATTAGAAGCTATCAATTTTAAGTTCTGTATTTGACAATTACAAGTTCAGATCTTCAAGTTATTATTTGCAATAATAATTAGAAGCTATCAATTTTAATTTCTGTATTTGACAATTACAAGTTCAGATCTTCAAGTTATAATTTACAATAATAATTAGAAGCTATCAATTTTAAGTTCTGTATTTGACAATTACAAGGTCAGGTCTTCAAGTTATAATTTGCACTAATAATTTGTATTTAACAATTAGAAGTTCTGTATTTGACAATTACAAGTTCAGATCTTCAAGTTATAATTTGCAATAATAATTAGAAGCTATCAATTTTAAGTTCTGTATTTGACAATTACAAGTTCAGATCTCCAAGTTATAATTTGAAATAATAATTAGAAGCTATCAATTTTAAGTTCTGTATTTGACAATTACAAGTTCAGATCTTCAAGTTATAATTTGCAATAATAATTAGAAGCTATCAATTTTAAGTGCTGTATTTGACAATTACTAGTTCAGATCTTCAAGTAATAATTTGCACTAATAATTTGTATTTAACAATTAGAAGTTCTGTATTTGACAATTACTAGTGCAGATCTTCAAGTTATAATTTGAAATAATAATTTGAATTTAACAAATCTAAGTTCTGTAATGCACTATTACAAGTTCAGATCTTCATGTTATAATTTACAATAATAAATAGAATCTATCAATTTTAAGTTCTGTATTTGACAATTACAAGTTCAGATCTTCAAGTTATAATTTGCACTAATAATTTGTATTTAACAATTAGAAGTTCTGTATTTGACAATTACAAGTTCAGATCTTCAAGTTATAATTTGCAATAATAATTAGAAGCTATCAATTTTAAGTTCTCTATTTGACAATTGAAAGTTCAGATCTTCAAGTTATAATTTGCAATAATAATTAGAAGCTATCAATTTTAAGTTCTGTATTTGACAATTACTAGTTCAGATCTTCAAGTTATAATTTGAAATAATAATTTGAATTTAACAAATCTAAGTTCTGTAATTCACTATTACAAGTTCAGATCTTCAAGTTATAATTTACAATAACAATTAGAAGCTATCAATTTTAAGTTCTGTATTTGACAATTACAAGGTCAGATCTTCAAGTTATAATTTGCACTAATAATTTGTATTTAACAATTAGAAGTTCTGTATTTGACAATTACAAGTTCAGATCTTCAAGTTATAATTTGCAATAATAATTAGAAGCTATCAATTTTAAGTTCTGTATTTGACAATTACAAGTTCAGATCTCCAAGTTATAATTTGAAATAATAATTAGAAGCTATCAATTTTAAGTTCTGTATTTGACAATTACAAGTTCAGATCTCCAAGTTATAATTTGAAATAATAATTAGAAGCTATCAATTTTAAGTTCTGTATTTGACAATTACAAGTTCAGATCTTCAAGTTATAATTTGCAATAATAATTAGAAGCTATCAATTTTAAGTTCTGTATTTGACAATTACAAGTTAAGATCTTCAAGTTATAATTTGAAATAATAATTAGAAGCTATCAATTTTAAGTTCTGTATTTGACAATTACAAGTTCAGATCTTCAAGTTATAATTTGCAATAATAATTAGAAGCTATCAATTTTAAGTTCTGTATTTGACAATTACTAGTTCAGATCTTCAAGTTATAATTTGCACTAATAATTTGTATTTAACAATTAGAAGTTCTGTATTTGACTATTACAAGTTCAGATCTTCAAGTTATAATTTGCAATAATAATTAAAAGCTATCAATTATAAGTTCTGTATTTGACAATTACAAGTTCAGATCTTCAAGTTATAATTTGCAATAATAATTAGAAGCTCTCAATTTTAAGTTCTGTATTTGACAATTACAAGTTCAGATCTTCAAGTTATAATTTACAATAATAATTAGAAGCTATCAATTTTAAGTTCTGTATTTGACAATTAAAAGTTCAGATCTTCAAGTTATAATTTGCAATAATAATTAGAAGCTATCAATTTTAAGTTCTGTATTTGACAATTACTAGTTCAGATCTTCAAGTTATAATTTGAAATAATAATTTGAATTTAACAAATCTAAGTTCTGTAATTCACTATTACAAGTTCAGATCTTCAAGTTATAATTTACAATAATAATTAGAAGCTATCAATTTTAAGTTCTGTATTTGACAATTACAAGGTCAGATCTTCAAGTTATAATTTGCACTAATAATTTGTATTTAACAATTAGAAGTTCTGTATTTGACAATTACAAGTTCAGATCTTCAAGTTATAATTTGCAATAATAATTAGAAGCTATCAATTTTAAGTTCTGTATTTGACAATTACAAGTTCAGATCTCCAAGTTATAATTTGAAATAATAATTTGAATTTAACAAATCTAAGTTCTGTAATTCACTAGTACAAGTTCAGATCTTCAAGTTATAATTTGCAATAATAATTAGAAGCTATCAATTTTAAGTTCTGTATTTGACAATTACTAGTTCAGATCTTCAAGTTATAATTTGAAATAATAATTTGAATTTAACAAATCTAAGTTCTGTAATTCACTATTACAAGTTCAGATCTTCAAGTTATAATTTACAATAATAATTAGAAGCTATCAATTTTAAGTTCTGTATTTGACAATTACAAGGTCAGATCTTCAAGTTATAATTTGCACTAATAATTTGTATTTAACAATTAGAAGTTCTGTATTTGACAATTACAAGTTCAGATCTTCAAGTTATAATTTGCAATAATAATTAGAAGCTATCAATTTTAAGTTCTGTATTTGACAATTACAAGTTCAGATCTCCAAGTTATAATTTGAAATAATAATTAGAAGCTATCAATTTTAAGTTCTGTATTTGACAATTACAAGTTCAGATCTTCAAGTTATAATTTGCAATAATAATTAGAAGCTATCAATTTTAAGTGCTGTATTTGACAATAACTAGTTCTGATCTTCAAGTTATAATTTGCACTAATAATTTGTATTTAACAATTAGAAGTTCTGTATTTGACAATTACAAGTTCAGATCTTCAAGTTATAATTTGCAATAATAATTAGAAGCTATTAATTTTAAGTTCTGTATTTGACAATTACAAGTTCAGATCTTCAAGTTATAATTTGAAATAATAATTAGAAGCTATCAATTTTAAGTTCTGTATTTGATAATTACAAGTTCAGATCTTCAAGTTATAACTTGCAATAATAAACTGTATTTAACAATTCGAAGTTCTGTATTTGACTAGTCCAAGTTCAGATCTTCAAATTATTATTTGCAATCTTAATTTGAATTTAACAATTTGAAGTTCTGTATTTAATTAATACAAGTTCAGATCTTCAAGTTATAATTTGAAATAATAATTTATATTTTACAAATCTAAGTTCTGTAATTCACTATTACAAGTTCAGATCTTCAAGTTATAATTTGCAATAATAATTAGAAGCTATCAATTTTAAGTTCTGTATTTGACAATTACAAGTTCAGATCTTCAAGTTATAATTTGCAATAATAATTAGAAGCTACCAATTTTAAGTTCTGTATTTGACAATTACAAGTTCAGATCTCCAAGTTATAATTTGAAATAATAATTAGAAGCTATCAATTTTAAGTGCTGTATTTGACAATTACTAGTTCAGATCTTCAAGTAATAATTTTCACTAATAATTTGTATTTAACAATTAGAAGTTCTGTATTTGACTATTACAAGTTCAGATCTTCAAATTATTATTTGCAATCTTAGTTTGAATTTAATCATTCGAAGTTCTGTATTTACCTATTACAGGTTCAGATCTTCAAGTAATAATTTGCACTAATACTTTGTATTTAACAATTCGAAGTTCTGTATTTGACTATTACAAGTTCAGATCTTCAAGTTATAATTTGAATTATAATTATAAGCTATCAATTTTAAGTTCTGTATTTGACAATTACAAGTGCAGATCTTCAAACTATTATTTGCAATAATAATTAGAAGCTATCAATTTTAAGTTCTGCATTTGACAATTACAAGTTCAGATCTTCAAGTTATAATTTGCAATAATAATTAGAAGCTATCAATTTTAAGTTCTGTATTTGACAATTACAAGTTCAGATCCCCAAGTTATAATTTGAAATAATAATTAGAAGCTATCAATTTTAAGTTCTGTATTTGACAATTAGAAGTTCAGATCTCCAAGTTATAATTTGAAATAATAATTAGAAGCTATCAATTTTAAGTTCTGTATTTGACAATTACAAGTTCAGATCTTCAAGTTATAATTTGCAATAATAATTAGAAGCTATCAATTTTAAGTGCTGTATTTGACAATAACTAGTTCTGATCTTCAAGTTATAATTTGCACTAATAATTTGTATTTAACAATTAGAAGTTCTGTATTTGACAATTACAAGTTCAGATCTTCAAGTTATAATTTGCAATAATAATTAGAAGCTATTAATTTTAAGTTCTGTATTTGACAATTACAAGTTCAGATCTTCAAGTTATAATTTGAAATAATAATTAGAAGCTATCAATTTTAAGTTCTGTATTTGATAATTACAAGTTCAGATCTTCAAGTTATAACTTGCAATAATAAACTGTATTTAACAATTCGAAGTTCTGTATTTGACTAGTCCAAGTTCAGATCTTCAAATTATTATTTGCAATCTTAATTTGAATTTAACAATTTGAAGTTCTGTATTTAATTAATACAAGTTCAGATCTTCAAGTTATAATTTGAAATAATAATTTATATTTTACAAATCTAAGTTCTGTAATTCACTATTACAAGTTCAGATCTTCAAGTTATAATTTGCAATAATAATTAGAAGCTATCAATTTTAAGTTCTGTATTTGACAATTACAAGTTCAGATCTTCAAGTTATAATTTGCAATAATAATTAGAAGCTACCAATTTTAAGTTCTGTATTTGACAATTACAAGTTCAGATCTCCAAGTTATAATTTGAAATAATAATTAGAAGCTATCAATTTTAAGTGCTGTATTTGACAATTACTAGTTCAGATCTTCAAGTAATAATTTTCACTAATAATTTGTATTTAACAATTAGAAGTTCTGTATTTGACTATTACAAGTTCAGATCTTCAAATTATTATTTGCAATCTTAGTTTGAATTTAATCATTCGAAGTTCTGTATTTACCTATTACAGGTTCAGATCTTCAAGTAATAATTTGCACTAATACTTTGTATTTAACAATTCGAAGTTCTGTATTTGACTATTACAAGTTCAGATCTTCAAGTTATAATTTGAATTATAATTATAAGCTATCAATTTTAAGTTCTGTATTTGACAATTACAAGTGCAGATCTTCAAACTATTATTTGCAATAATAATTAGAAGCTATCAATTTTAAGTTCTGCATTTGACAATTACAAGTTCAGATCTTCAAGTTATAATTTGCAATAATAATTAGAAGCTATCAATTTTAAGTTCTGTATTTGACAATTACAAGTTCAGATCCCCAAGTTATAATTTGAAATAATAATTAGAAGCTATCAATTTTAAGTTCTGTATTTGACAATTAGAAGTTCAGATCTCCAAGTTATAATTTGAAATAATAATTAGAAGCTATCAATTTTAAGTTCTGTATTTGACAATTACAAGTTCAGATCTTCAAGTTATAATTTGCAATAATAATTAGAAGCTATCAATTTTAAGTGCTGTATTTGACAATTACTAGTTCAGATCTTCAAGTAATAATTTGCACTAATAATTTGTATTTAACAATTAGAAGTTCTGTATTTGACAATTACTAGTGCAGTTCTTCAAGTTATAATTTGAAATAATAATTTAAATATAACAAATCTAAGTTCTGTAATGCACTATTACAAGTTCAGATCTTCATGTTATAATTTACAATAATAAATAGAATCTATCAATTTTAAGTTCTATATTTGACAATTACAAGTTCAGATCTTCAAGTTATAATTTGCACTAATAATTTGTATTTAACAATTAGAAGTTCTGTATTTGACAATTACAAGTTCAGATCTTCAAGTTATAATTTGCAATAATAATTAGAAGCTATCAATTTTAAGTTCTGTATTTGACAATTACAAGTTAAGATCTTCAAGTTATAATTTGAAATAATAATTAGAAGCTATCAATTTTAAGTTCTGTATTTGACAATTACAAGTTCAGATCTTCAAGTTATAATTTGCAATAATAATTAGAAGCTATCAATTTTAAGTTCTGTATTTGACAATTACAAGTTCAGATCTTCAAGTTATAATTTGCAATAATAATTAGAAGCTATCAATTTTAAGTTCTGTATTTGACAATTACTAGTTCAGATCTTCAAGTTATAATTTGCACTAATAATTTGTATTTAACAATTAGAAGTTCTGTATTTGACTATTACAAGTTCAGATCTTCAAGTTATAATTTGCAATAATAATTAGAAGCTATCAATTATAAGTTCTGTATTTGACAATTACAAGTTCAGATCTTCAAGTTATAATTTGCAATAATAATTAGAAGCTCTCAATTTTAAGTTCTGTATTTGACAATTACAAGTTCAGATCTTCAAGTTATAATTTACAATAATAATTAGAAGCTATCAATTTTAAGTTCTGTATTTGACAATTAAAAGTTCAGATCTTCAAGTTATAATTTGCAATAATAATTAGAAGCTATCAATTTTAAGTTCTGTATTTGACAATTACTAGTTCAGATCTTCAAGTTATAATTTGAAATAATAATTTGAATTTAACAAATCTAAGTTCTGTAATTCACTATTACAAGTTCAGATCTTCAAGTTATAATTTACAATAATAATTAGAAGCTATCAATTTTAAGTTCTGTATTTGACAATTACAAGGTCAGATCTTCAAGTTATAATTTGCACTAATAATTTGTATTTAACAATTAGAAGTTCTGTATTTGACAATTACAAGTTCAGATCTTCAAGTTACAATTTGCAATAATAATTAGAAGCTATCAATTTTAAGTTCTGTATTTGACAATTACAAGTTCAGATCTCCAAGTTATGATTTGAAATAATAATTTGAATTTAACAAATCTAAGTTCTGTAATTCACTAGTACAATTTCAGATCTTCAAGTTATAATTTGCAATAATAATTAGAAGCTATCAATTTTAAGTCCTGTATTTGACAATTACTAGTTCAGATCTTCAAGTTATAATTTGAAATAATAATTTGAATTTAACAAATCTAAGTTCTGTAATTCACTATTACAAGTTCAGATCTTCAAGTTATAATTTACAATAATAATTAGAAGCTATCAATTTTAAGTTCTGTATTTGACAATTACAAGGTCAGATCTTCAAGTTATAATTTGCACTAATAATTTGTATTTAACAATTAGAAGTTCTGTATTTGACAATTACAAGTTCAGATCTTCAAGTTATAATTTGCAATAATAATTAGAAGCTATCAATTTTAAGTTCTGTATTCGACAATTACAAGTTCAGATCTCCAAGTTATAATTTGAAATAATAATTAGAAGCTATCAATTTTAAGTTCTGTATTTGACAATTACAAGTTCAGATCTTCAAGTTATAATTTGCAATAATAATTAGAAGCTATCAATTTTAAGTGCTGTATTTGACAATAACTAGTTCTGATCTTCAAGTAATAATTTTACACTAATAATTTGTATTTAACAATTAGAAGTTCTGTATTTGACTATTACAAGTTCAGATCTTCAAGTTATAATTTGCAATAATAATTAGAAGCTATCAATTTTAAGTTCTGTATTCGACAATTACAGGTTCAGATCTTCAAGTAATAATTTGCACTAATACTTTGTATTTAACAATTCGAAGTTCTGTATTTGACTATTACAAGTTCAGATCTTCAAGTTATAATTTGAATTATAATTATAAGCTATCAATTTTAAGTTCTGTATTTGACAATTACAAGTGCAGATCTTCAAACTATTATTTGCAATAATAATTAGAAGCTATCAATTTTAAGTTCTGCATTTGACAATTACAAGTTCAGATCTTCAAGTTATAATTTGCAATAATAATTAGAAGCTATCAATTTTAAGTTCTGTATTTGACAATTACAAGTTCAGATCCCCAAGTTATAATTTGAAATAATAATTAGAAGCTATCAATTTTAAGTTCTGTATTTGACAATTAGAAGTTCAGATCTCCAAGTTATAATTTGAAATAATAATTAGAAGCTATCAATTTTAAGTTCTGTATTTGACAATTACAAGTTCAGATCTTCAAGTTATAATTTGCAATAATAATTAGAAGCTATCAATTTTAAGTGCTGTATTTGACAATTACTAGTTCAGATCTTCAAGTAATAATTTGCACTAATAATTTGTATTTAACAATTAGAAGTTCTGTATTTGACAATTACTAGTGCAGTTCTTCAAGTTATAATTTGAAATAATAATTTAAATATAACAAATCTAAGTTCTGTAATGCACTATTACAAGTTCAGATCTTCATGTTATAATTTACAATAATAAATAGAATCTATCAATTTTAAGTTCTATATTTGACAATTACAAGTTCAGATCTTCAAGTTATAATTTGCACTAATAATTTGTATTTAACAATTAGAAGTTCTGTATTTGACAATTACAAGTTCAGATCTTCAAGTTATAATTTGCAATAATAATTAGAAGCTATCAATTTTAAGTTCTGTATTTGACAATTACAAGTTAAGATCTTCAAGTTATAATTTGAAATAATAATTAGAAGCTATCAATTTTAAGTTCTGTATTTGACAATTACAAGTTCAGATCTTCAAGTTATAATTTGCAATAATAATTAGAAGCTATCAATTTTAAGTTCTGTATTTGACAATTACAAGTTCAGATCTTCAAGTTATAATTTGCAATAATAATTAGAAGCTATCAATTTTAAGTTCTGTATTTGACAATTACTAGTTCAGATCTTCAAGTTATAATTTGCACTAATAATTTGTATTTAACAATTAGAAGTTCTGTATTTGACTATTACAAGTTCAGATCTTCAAGTTATAATTTGCAATAATAATTAGAAGCTATCAATTATAAGTTCTGTATTTGACAATTACAAGTTCAGATCTTCAAGTTATAATTTGCAATAATAATTAGAAGCTCTCAATTTTAAGTTCTGTATTTGACAATTACAAGTTCAGATCTTCAAGTTATAATTTACAATAATAATTAGAAGCTATCAATTTTAAGTTCTGTATTTGACAATTAAAAGTTCAGATCTTCAAGTTATAATTTGCAATAATAATTAGAAGCTATCAATTTTAAGTTCTGTATTTGACAATTACTAGTTCAGATCTTCAAGTTATAATTTGAAATAATAATTTGAATTTAACAAATCTAAGTTCTGTAATTCACTATTACAAGTTCAGATCTTCAAGTTATAATTTACAATAATAATTAGAAGCTATCAATTTTAAGTTCTGTATTTGACAATTACAAGGTCAGATCTTCAAGTTATAATTTGCACTAATAATTTGTATTTAACAATTAGAAGTTCTGTATTTGACAATTACAAGTTCAGATCTTCAAGTTACAATTTGCAATAATAATTAGAAGCTATCAATTTTAAGTTCTGTATTTGACAATTACAAGTTCAGATCTCCAAGTTATGATTTGAAATAATAATTTGAATTTAACAAATCTAAGTTCTGTAATTCACTAGTACAATTTCAGATCTTCAAGTTATAATTTGCAATAATAATTAGAAGCTATCAATTTTAAGTCCTGTATTTGACAATTACTAGTTCAGATCTTCAAGTTATAATTTGAAATAATAATTTGAATTTAACAAATCTAAGTTCTGTAATTCACTATTACAAGTTCAGATCTTCAAGTTATAATTTACAATAATAATTAGAAGCTATCAATTTTAAGTTCTGTATTTGACAATTACAAGGTCAGATCTTCAAGTTATAATTTGCACTAATAATTTGTATTTAACAATTAGAAGTTCTGTATTTGACAATTACAAGTTCAGATCTTCAAGTTATAATTTGCAATAATAATTAGAAGCTATCAATTTTAAGTTCTGTATTCGACAATTACAAGTTCAGATCTCCAAGTTATAATTTGAAATAATAATTAGAAGCTATCAATTTTAAGTTCTGTATTTGACAATTACAAGTTCAGATCTTCAAGTTATAATTTGCAATAATAATTAGAAGCTATCAATTTTAAGTGCTGTATTTGACAATAACTAGTTCTGATCTTCAAGTAATAATTTTACACTAATAATTTGTATTTAACAATTAGAAGTTCTGTATTTGACTATTACAATTTCAGATCTTCAAATTATTATTTGCAATCTTAGTTTGAATTTAATCATTCGAAGTTCTGTATTTACCTATTACAGGTTCAGATCTTCAACTAATAATTTGCACTAATAATTTGTATTTAACAATTCGAAGTTCTGTATTTGACTATTACAAGTTCAGATCTTCAAGTTATAGTTTGAATTATAATTAGAAGCTATCAATTTTAAGTTCTGTATTTGACAATTACAAGGTCAGATCTTCAAGTTATAATTTGCACTAATAATTTGTATTTAACAATTAGAAGTTCTGTATTTGACAATTACAAGTTCAGATCTTCAAGTTACAATTTGCAATAATAATTAGAAGCTATCAATTTTAAGTTCTGTATTTGACAATTACAAGTTCAGATCTCCAAGTTATGATTTGAAATAATAATTTGAATTTAACAAATCTAAGTTCTGTAATTCACTAGTACAATTTCAGATCTTCAAGTTATAATTTGCAATAATAATTAGAAGCTATCAATTTTAAGTCCTGTATTTGACAATTACTAGTTCAGATCTTCAAGTTATAATTTGAAATAATAATTTGAATTTAACAAATCTAAGTTCTGTAATTCACTATTACAAGTTCAGATCTTCAAGTTATAATTTACAATAATAATTAGAAGCTATCAATTTTAAGTTCTGTATTTGACAATTACAAGGTCAGATCTTCAAGTTATAATTTGCACTAATAATTTGTATTTAACAATTAGAAGTTCTGTATTTGACAATTACAAGTTCAGATCTTCAAGTTATAATTTGCAATAATAATTAGAAGCTATCAATTTTAAGTTCTGTATTCGACAATTACAAGTTCAGATCTCCAAGTTATAATTTGAAATAATAATTAGAAGCTATCAATTTTAAGTTCTGTATTTGACAATTACAAGTTCAGATCTTCAAGTTATAATTTGCAATAATAATTAGAAGCTATCAATTTTAAGTGCTGTATTTGACAATAACTAGTTCTGATCTTCAAGTAATAATTTTACACTAATAATTTGTATTTAACAATTAGAAGTTCTGTATTTGACTATTACAATTTCAGATCTTCAAATTATTATTTGCAATCTTAGTTTGAATTTAATCATTCGAAGTTCTGTATTTACCTATTACAGGTTCAGATCTTCAACTAATAATTTGCACTAATAATTTGTATTTAACAATTCGAAGTTCTGTATTTGACTATTACAAGTTCAGATCTTCAAGTTATAGTTTGAATTATAATTATAAGCTATCAATTTTAAGTTTTGTATTTGACAATTACAAGTACAGATCTTCAAACTATTATTTGCAATAATAATTAGAAGCTATCAATTTTAAGTTCTGCATTTGACAATTACTAGTTCAGATCTTCAAGTTATTATTTGCAATAATAATTAGAAGCTATTAATTTTAAGTTCTGTATTTGACAATTACAAGTTCAGATCTTCAAGTTATAATTTGAAATAATAATTAGAAGCTATCAATTTTAAGTTCTGTATTTGATAATTACAAGTTCAGATCTTCAAGTTATAATTTGCACTAATAATTTGTATTTAACAATTAGAAGTTCTGTATTTGACAATTACACGTTCAGATCTTCAAGTTATAATTTGCAATAATAATTAGAAGCTATCAATTTTAAGTTCTGTATTTGACAATTACAAGGTCAGATCTTCAAGTTATAATTTGCACTAATAATTTGTATTTAACAATTAGAAGTTCTGTATTTGACAATTACAAGTTAGGATCTTCAAGTTATAATTTGCAATAATAATTAGAAGCTACCAATTTTAAGTTCTGTATTTGACAATTACAAGTTCAGATCTCCAAGTTATAATTTGAAATAATAATTAGAAGCTATCAATTTTAAGTGCTGTATTTGACAATTACTAGTTCAGATCTTCAAGTAATAATTTTCACTAATAATTTGTATTTAACAATTAGAAGTTCTGTATTTGACTATTACAAGTTCAGATCTTCAAATTATTATTTGCAATCTTAGTTTGAATTTAATCATTCGAAGTTCTGTATTTACCTATTACAGGTTCAGATCTTCAAGTAATAATTTGCACTAATACTTTGTATTTAACAATTCGAAGTTCTGTATTTGACTATTACAAGTTCAGATCTTCAAGTTATAATTTGAATTATAATTATAAGCTATCAATTTTAAGTTCTGTATTTGACAATTACAAGTACAGATCTTCAAACTATTATTTGCAATAATAATTAGAAGCTATCAATTTTAAGTTCTGCATTTGACAATTACAAGTTCAGATCTTCAAGTTATAATTTGCAATAATAATTAGAAGCTATCAATTTTAAGTTCTGTATTTGACAATTACAAGTTCAGATCTCCAAGTTATAATTTGAAATAATAATTAGAAGCTATCAATTTTAAGTTCTGTATTTGACAATTAGAAGTTCAGATCTCCAAGTTATAATTTGAAATAATAATTAGAAGCTATCAATTTTAAGTTCTGTATTTGACAATTACAAGTTCAGATCTTCAAGTTATAATTTGCAATAATAATTAGAAGCTATCAATTTTAAGTGCTGTATTTGACAATTACTAGTTCAGATCTTCAAGTAATAATTTGCACTAATAATTTGTATTTAACAATTAGAAGTTCTGTATTTGACAATTACTAGTGCAGTTCTTCAAGTTATAATTTGAAATAATAATTTAAATATAACAAATCTAAGTTCTGTAATGCACTATTACAAGTTCAGATCTTCATGTTATAATTTACAATAATAAATAGAATCTATCAATTTTAAGTTCTATATTTGACAATTACAAGTTCAGATCTTCAAGTTATAATTTGCACTAATAATTTGTATTTAACAATTAGAAGTTCTGTATTTGACAATTACAAGTTCAGATCTTCAAGTTATAATTTGCAATAATAATTAGAAGCTATCAATTTTAAGTTCTGTATTTGACAATTACAAGTTAAGATCTTCAAGTTATAATTTGAAATAATAATTAGAAGCTATCAATTTTAAGTTCTGTATTTGACAATTACAAGTTCAGATCTTCAAGTTATAATTTGCAATAATAATTAGAAGCTATCAATTTTAAGTTCTGTATTTGACAATTACAAGTTCAGATCTTCAAGTTATAATTTGCAATAATAATTAGAAGCTATCAATTTTAAGTTCTGTATTTGACAATTACTAGTTCAGATCTTCAAGTTATAATTTGCACTAATAATTTGTATTTAACAATTAGAAGTTCTGTATTTGACTATTACAAGTTCAGATCTTCAAGTTATAATTTGCAATAATAATTAGAAGCTATCAATTATAAGTTCTGTATTTGACAATTACAAGTTCAGATCTTCAAGTTATAATTTGCAATAATAATTAGAAGCTCTCAATTTTAAGTTCTGTATTTGACAATTACAAGTTCAGATCTTCAAGTTATAATTTACAATAATAATTAGAAGCTATCAATTTTAAGTTCTGTATTTGACAATTAAAAGTTCAGATCTTCAAGTTATAATTTGCAATAATAATTAGAAGCTATCTATTTTAAGTTCTGTATTTGACAATTACTAGTTCAGATCTTCAAGTTATAATTTGAAATAATAATTTGAATTTAACAAATCTAAGTTCTGTAATTCACTATTACAAGTTCAGATCTTCAAGTTATAATTTACAATAATAATTAGAAGCTATCAATTTTAAGTTCTGTATTTGACAATTACAAGGTCAGATCTTCAAGTTATAATTTGCACTAATAATTTGTATTTAACAATTAGAAGTTCTGTATTTGACAATTACAAGTTCAGATCTTCAAGTTACAATTTGCAATAATAATTAGAAGCTATCAATTTTAAGTTCTGTATTTGACAATTACAAGTTCAGATCTCCAAGTTATAATTTGAAATAATAATTTGAATTTAACAAATCTAAGTTCTGTAATTCACTAGTACTATTTCAGATCTTCAAGTTATAATTTGCAATAATAATTAGAAGCTATCAATTTTAAGTCCTGTATTTGACAATTACTAGTTCAGATCTTCAAGTTATAATTTGAAATAATAATTTGAATTTAACAAATCTAAGTTCTGTAATTCACTATTACAAGTTCAGATCTTCAAGTTATAATTTACAATAATAATTAGAAGCTATCAATTTTAAGTTCTGTATTTGACAATTACAAGGTCAGATCTTCAAGTTATAATTTGCACTAATAATTTGTATTTAACAATTAGAAGTTCTGTATTTGACAATTACAAGTTCAGATCTTCAAGTTATAATTTGCAATAATAATTAGAAGCTATCAATTTTAAGTTCTGTATTCGACAATTACAAGTTCAGATCTCCAAGTTATAATTTGAAATAATAATTAGAAGCTATCAATTTTAAGTTCTGTATTTGACAATTACAAGTTCAGATCTTCAAGTTATAATTTGCAATAATAATTAGAAGCTATCAATTTTAAGTGCTGTATTTGACAATAACTAGTTCTGATCTTCAAGTAATAATTTTACACTAATAATTTGTATTTAACAATTAGAAGTTCTGTATTTGACTATTACAATTTCAGATCTTCAAATTATTATTTGCAATCTTAGTTTGAATTTAATCATTCGAAGTTCTGTATTTACCTATTACAGGTTCAGATCTTCAACTAATAATTTGCACTAATAATTTGTATTTAACAATTCGAAGTTCTGTATTTGACTATTACAAGTTCAGATCTTCAAGTTATAGTTTGAATTATAATTATAAGCTATCAATTTTAAGTTTTGTATTTGACAATTACAAGTACAGATCTTCAAACTATTATTTGCAATAATAATTAGAAGCTATCAATTTTAAGTTCTGCATTTGACAATTACTAGTTCAGATCTTCAAGTTATTATTTGCAATAATAATTAGAAGCTATTAATTTTAAGTTCTGTATTTGACAATTACAAGTTCAGATCTTCAAGTTATAATTTGAAATAATAATTAGAAGCTATCAATTTTAAGTTCTGTATTTGATAATTACAAGTTCAGATCTTCAAGTTATAATTTGCACTAATAATTTGTATTTAACAATTAGAAGTTCTGTATTTGACAATTACACGTTCAGATCTTCAAGTTATAATTTGCAATAATAATTAGAAGCTATCAATTTTAAGTTCTGTATTTGACAATTACAAGGTCAGATCTTCAAGTTATAATTTGCACTAATAATTTGTATTTAACAATTAGAAGTTCTGTATTTGACAATTACAAGTTAGGATCTTCAAGTTATAATTTGCAATAATAATTAGAAGCTACCAATTTTAAGTTCTGTATTTGACAATTACAAGTTCAGATCTCCAAGTTATAATTTGAAATAATAATTAGAAGCTATCAATTTTAAGTGCTGTATTTGACAATTACTAGTTCAGATCTTCAAGTAATAATTTTCACTAATAATTTGTATTTAACAATTAGAAGTTCTGTATTTGACTATTACAAGTTCAGATCTTCAAATTATTATTTGCAATCTTAGTTTGAATTTAATCATTCGAAGTTCTGTATTTACCTATTACAGGTTCAGATCTTCAAGTAATAATTTGCACTAATACTTTGTATTTAACAATTCGAAGTTCTGTATTTGACTATTACAAGTTCAGATCTTCAAGTTATAATTTGAATTATAATTATAAGCTATCAATTTTAAGTTCTGTATTTGACAATTACAAGTACAGATCTTCAAACTATTATTTGCAATAATAATTAGAAGCTATCAATTTTAAGTTCTGCATTTGACAATTACAAGTTCAGATCTTCAAGTTATAATTTGCAATAATAATTAGAAGCTATCAATTTTAAGTTCTGTATTTGACAATTACAAGTTCAGATCTCCAAGTTATAATTTGAAATAATAATTAGAAGCTATCAATTTTAAGTTCTGTATTTGACAATTAGAAGTTCAGATCTCCAAGTTATAATTTGAAATAATAATTAGAAGCTATCAATTTTAAGTTCTGTATTTGACAATTACAAGTTCAGATCTTCAAGTTATAATTTGCAATAATAATTAGAAGCTATCAATTTTAAGTGCTGTATTTGACAATTACTAGTTCAGATCTTCAAGTAATAATTTGCACTAATAATTTGTATTTAACAATTAGAAGTTCTGTATTTGACAATTACTAGTGCAGTTCTTCAAGTTATAATTTGAAATAATAATTTAAATTTAACAAATCTAAGTTCTGTAATGCACTATTACAAGTTCAGATCTTCAAGTTATAGTTTGAATTATAATTATAAGCTATCAATTTTAAGTTTTGTATTTGACAATTACAAGTACAGATCTTCAAACTATTATTTGCAATAATAATTAGAAGCTATCAATTTTAAGTTCTGCATTTGACAATTACTAGTTCAGATCTTCAAGTTATTATTTGCAATAATAATTAGAAGCTATTAATTTTAAGTTCTGTATTTGACAATTACAAGTTCAGATCTTCAAGTTATAATTTGAAATAATAATTAGAAGCTATCAATTTTAAGTTCTGTATTTGATAATTACAAGTTCAGATCTTCAAGTTATAATTTGCACTAATAATTTGTATTTAACAATTAGAAGTTCTGTATTTGACAATTACACGTTCAGATCTTCAAGTTATAATTTGCAATAATAATTAGAAGCTATCAATTTTAAGTTCTGTATTTGACAATTACAAGGTCAGATCTTCAAGTTATAATTTGCACTAATAATTTGTATTTAACAATTAGAAGTTCTGTATTTGACAATTACAAGTTAGGATCTTCAAGTTATAATTTGCAATAATAATTAGAAGCTACCAATTTTAAGTTCTGTATTTGACAATTACAAGTTCAGATCTCCAAGTTATAATTTGAAATAATAATTAGAAGCTATCAATTTTAAGTTCTGTATTTGACAATTACAAGTTCAGATCTTCAAGTTATAATTTGCAATAATAATTAGAAGCTATCAATTTTAAGTTCTGTATTTGACAATTACTAGTTCAGATCTTCAAGTTATAATTTGCACTAATAATTTGTATTTAACAATTAGAAGTTCTGTATTTGACTATTACAAGTTCAGATCTTCAAGTTATAATTTGCAATAATAATTAGAAGCTATCAATTATAAGTTCTGTATTTGACAATTACAAGTTCAGATCTTCAAGTTATAATTTGCAATAATAATTAGAAGCTCTCAATTTTAAGTTCTGTATTTGACAATTACAAGTTCAGATCTTCAAGTTATAATTTACAATAATAATTAGAAGCTATCAATTTTAAGTTCTGTATTTGACAATTAAAAGTTCAGATCTTCAAGTTATAATTTGCAATAATAATTAGAAGCTATCAATTTTAAGTTCTGTATTTGACAATTACTAGTTCAGATCTTCAAGTTATAATTTGAAATAATAATTTGAATTTAACAAATCTAAGTTCTGTAATTCACTATTACAAGTTCAGATCTTCAAGTTATAATTTACAATAATAATTAGAAGCTATCAATTTTAAGTTCTGTATTTGACAATTACAAGGTCAGATCTTCAAGTTATAATTTGCACTAATAATTTGTATTTAACAATTAGAAGTTCTGTATTTGACAATTACAAGTTCAGATCTTCAAGTTACAATTTGCAATAATAATTAGAAGCTATCAATTTTAAGTTCTGTATTTGACAATTACAAGTTCAGATCTCCAAGTTATAATTTGAAATAATAATTTGAATTTAACAAATCTAAGTTCTGTAATTCACTAGTACAATTTCAGATCTTCAAGTTATAATTTGCAATAATAATTACAAGCTATCAATTTTAAGTTCTGTATTTGACAATTACTAGTTCAGATCTTCAAGTTATAATTTGAAATAATAATTTGAATTTAACAAATCTAAGTTCTGTAATTCACTATTACAAGTTCAGATCTTCAAGTTATAATTTACAATAATAATTAGAAGCTATCAATTTTAAGTTCTGTATTTGACAATTACAAGGTCAGATCTTCAAGTTATAATTTGCACTAATAATTTGTATTTAACAATTAGAAGTTCTGTATTTGACAATTACAAGTTCAGATCTTCAAGTTATAATTTGCAATAATAATTAGAAGCTATCAATTTTAAGTTCTGTATTTGACAATTACAAGGTCAGATCTTCAAGTTATAATTTGCACTAATAATTTGTATTTAACAATTAGAAGTTCTGTATTTGACAATTACAAGTTAGGATCTTCAAGTTATAATTTGCAATAATAATTAGAAGCTACCAATTTTAAGTTCTGTATTTGACAATTACAAGTTCAGATCTCCAAGTTATAATTTGAAATAATAATTAGAAGCTATCAATTTTAAGTTCTGTATTTGACAATTACAAGTTCAGATCTTCAAGTTATAATTTGCAATAATAATTAGAAGCTATCAATTTTAAGTTCTGTATTTGACAATTACTAGTTCAGATCTTCAAGTTATAATTTGCACTAATAATTTGTATTTAACAATTAGAAGTTCTGTATTTGACTATTACAAGTTCAGATCTTCAAGTTATAATTTGCAATAATAATTAGAAGCTATCAATTATAAGTTCTGTATTTGACAATTACAAGTTCAGATCTTCAAGTTATAATTTGCAATAATAATTAGAAGCTCTCAATTTTAAGTTCTGTATTTGACAATTACAAGTTCAGATCTTCAAGTTATAATTTACAATAATAATTAGAAGCTATCAATTTTAAGTTCTGTATTTGACAATTAAAAGTTCAGATCTTCAAGTTATAATTTGCAATAATAATTAGAAGCTATCAATTTTAAGTTCTGTATTTGACAATTACTAGTTCAGATCTTCAAGTTATAATTTGAAATAATAATTTGAATTTAACAAATCTAAGTTCTGTAATTCACTATTACAAGTTCAGATCTTCAAGTTATAATTTACAATAATAATTAGAAGCTATCAATTTTAAGTTCTGTATTTGACAATTACAAGGTCAGATCTTCAAGTTATAATTTGCACTAATAATTTGTATTTAACAATTAGAAGTTCTGTATTTGACAATTACAAGTTCAGATCTTCAAGTTACAATTTGCAATAATAATTAGAAGCTATCAATTTTAAGTTCTGTATTTGACAATTACAAGTTCAGATCTCCAAGTTATAATTTGAAATAATAATTTGAATTTAACAAATCTAAGTTCTGTAATTCACTAGTACAATTTCAGATCTTCAAGTTATAATTTGCAATAATAATTAGAAGCTATCAATTTTAAGTTCTGTATTTGACAATTACTAGTTCAGATCTTCAAGTTATAATTTGAAATAATAATTTGAATTTAACAAATCTAAGTTCTGTAATTCACTATTACAAGTTCAGATCTTCAAGTTATAATTTACAATAATAATTAGAAGCTATCAATTTTAAGTTCTGTATTTGACAATTACAAGGTCAGATCTTCAAGTTATAATTTGCACTAATAATTTGTATTTAACAATTAGAAGTTCTGTATTTGACAATTACAAGTTCAGATCTTCAAGTTATAATTTGCAATAATAATTAGAAGCTATCAATTTTAAGTTCTGTATTTGACAATTACAAGTTCAGATCTCCAAGTTATAATTTGAAATAATAATTAGAAGCTATCAATTTTAAGTTCTGTATTTGACAATTACAAGTTCAGATCTTCAAGTTATAATTTGCAATAATAATTAGAAGCTATCAATTTTAAGTGCTGTATTTGACAATAACTAGTTCTGATCTTCAAGTAATAATTTTACACTAATAATTTGTATTTAACAATTAGAAGTTCTGTATTTGACTATTACAATTTCAGATCTTCAAATTATTATTTGCAATCTTAGTTTGAATTTAATCATTCGAAGTTCTGTATTTACCTATTACAGGTTCAGATCTTCAACTAATAATTTGCACTAATAATTTGTATTTAACAATTCGAAGTTCTGTATTTGACTATTACAAGTTCAGATCTTCAAGTTATAGTTTGAATTATAATTATAAGCTATCAATTTTAAGTTTTGTATTTGACAATTACAAGTACAGATCTTCAAACTATTATTTGCAATAATAATTAGAAGCTATCAATTTTAAGTTCTGCATTTGACAATTACTAGTTCAGATCTTCAAGTTATTATTTGCAATAATAATTAGAAGCTATTAATTTTAAGTTCTGTATTTGACAATTACAAGTTCAGATCTTCAAGTTATAATTTGAAATAATAATTAGAAGCTATCAATTTTAAGTTCTGTATTTGATAATTACAAGTTCAGATCTTCAAGTTATAATTTGCACTAATAATTTGTATTTAACAATTAGAAGTTCTGTATTTGACAATTACACGTTCAGATCTTCAAGTTATAATTTGCAATAATAATTAGAAGCTATCAATTTTAAGTTCTGTATTTGACAATTACAAGGTCAGATCTTCAAGTTATAATTTGCACTAATAATTTGTATTTAACAATTAGAAGTTCTGTATTTGACAATTACAAGTTAGGATCTTCAAGTTATAATTTGCAATAATAATTAGAAGCTACCAATTTTAAGTTCTGTATTTGACAATTACAAGTTCAGATCTCCAAGTTATAATTTGAAATAATAATTAGAAGCTATCAATTTTAAGTGCTGTATTTGACAATTACTAGTTCAGATCTTCAAGTAATAATTTTCACTAATAATTTGTATTTAACAATTAGAAGTTCTGTATTTGACTATTACAAGTTCAGATCTTCAAATTATTATTTGCAATCTTAGTTTGAATTTAATCATTCGAAGTTCTGTATTTACCTATTACAGGTTCAGATCTTCAAGTAATAATTTGTACTAATACTTTGTATTTAACAATTCGAAGTTCTGTATTTGACTATTACAAGTTCAGATCTTCAAGTTATAATTTGAATTATAATTATAAGCTATCAATTTTAAGTTCTGTATTTGACAATTACAAGTACAGATCTTCAAACTATTATTTGCAATAATAATTAGAAGCTATCAATTTTAAGTTCTGCATTTGACAATTACAAGTTCAGATCTTCAAGTTATAATTTGCAATAATAATTAGAAGCTATCAATTTTAAGTTCTGTATTTGACAATTACAAGTTCAGATCTCCAAGTTATAATTTGAAATAATAATTAGAAGCTATCAATTTTAAGTTCTGTATTTGACAATTAGAAGTTCAGATCTCCAAGTTATAATTTGGAATAATAATTAGAAGCTATCAATTTTAAGTTCTGTATTTGACAATTACAAGTTCAGATCTTCAAGTTATAATTTGCAATAATAATTAGAAGCTATCAATTTTAAGTGCTGTATTTGACAATTACTAGTTCAGATCTTCAAGTAATAATTTGCACTAATAATTTGTATTTAACAATTAGAAGTTCTGTATTTGACAATTACTAGTGCAGTTCTTCAAGTTATAATTTGAAATAATAATTTAAATTTAACAAATCTAAGTTCTGTAATGCACTATTACAAGTTCAGATCTTCATGTTATAATTTACAATAATAAATAGAATCTATCAATTTTAAGTTCTATATTTGACAATTACAAGTTCAGATCTTCAAGTTATAATTTGCACTAATAATTTGTATTTAACAATTAGAAGTTCTGTATTTGACAATTACAAGTTCAGATCTTCAAGTTATAATTTGCAATAATAATTAGAAGCTATCAATTTTAAGTTCTGTATTTGACAATTACAAGTTAAGATCTTCAAGTTATAATTTGAAATAATAATTAGAAGCTATCAATTTTAAGTTCTGTATTTGACAATTACAAGTTCAGATCTTCAAGTTATAATTTGCAATAATAATTAGAAGCTATCAATTTTAAGTTCTGTATTTGACAATTACTAGTTCAGATCTTCAAGTTATAATTTGCACTAATAATTTGTATTTAACAATTAGAAGTTCTGTATTTGACTATTACAAGTTCAGATCTTCAAGTTATAATTTGCAATAATAATTAGAAGCTATCAATTTTAAGTTCTGTATTTGACAATTACAAGTTCAGATCTTCAAGTTATAATTTGAAATAATAATTAGAAGCTATCAATTTTAAGTTCTGTATTTGACAATTACAAGTTCAGATCTTCAAGTTATAATTTGCAATAATAATTAGAAGCTCTCAATTTTAAGTTCTGTATTTGACAATTACAAGTTCAGATCTTCAAGTTATAATTTACAATAATAATTAGAAGCTATCAATTTTAAGTTCTGTATTTGACAATTAAAAGTTCAGATCTTCAAGTTATAATTTGCAATAATAATTAGAAGCTATCAATTTTAAGTTCTGTATTTGACAATTACTAGTTCAGATCTTCAAGTTATAATTTGAAATAATAATTTGAATTTAACAAATCTAAGTTCTGTAATTCACTATTACAAGTTCAGATCTTCAAGTTATAATTTACAATAATAATTAGAAGCTATCAATTTTAGGTTCTGTATTTGACAATTACAAGGTCAGATCTTCAAGTTATAATTTGCACTAATAATTTGAATTTATCAATTAGAAGTTCTGTATTTGACAATTACAAGTTCAGATCTTCAAGTTATAATTTGCAATAATAATTAGAAGCTATCAATTTTAAGTTCTGTATTTGACAATTACAAGTTCAGATCTCCAAGTTATAATTTGAAATAATAATTTGAATTTAACAAATCTAAGTTCTGTAATTCACTAGTACAAGTTCAGATCTTCAAGTTATAATTTGCAATAATAATTAGAAGCTATCAATTTTAAGTTCTGTATTTGACAATTACTAGTTCAGATCTTCAAGTTATAATTTGAAATAATAATTTGAATTTAACAAATCTAAGTTCTGTAATTCACTATTACAAGTTCAGATCTTCAAGTTATAATTTACAATAATAATTAGAAGCTATCAATTTTAAGTTCTGTATTTGACAATTACAAGGTCAGATCTTCAAGTTATAATTTGCACTAATAATTTGTATTTAACAATTAGAAGTTCTGTATTTGACTATTACAAGTTCAGATCTTCAAGTTATAGTTTGAATTATAATTATAAGCTATCAATTTTAAGTTTTGTATTTGACAATTACAAGTACAGATCTTCAAACTATTATTTGCAATAATAATTAGAAGCTATCAATTTTAAGTTCTGCATTTGACAATTACTAGTTCAGATCTTCAAGTTATTATTTGCAATAATAATTAGAAGCTATTAATTTTAAGTTCTGTATTTGACAATTACAAGTTCAGATCTTCAAGTTATAATTTGAAATAATAATTAGAAGCTATCAATTTTAAGTTCTGTATTTGATAATTACAAGTTCAGATCTTCAAGTTATAATTTGCACTAATAATTTGTATTTAACAATTAGAAGTTCTGTATTTGACAATTACACGTTCAGATCTTCAAGTTATAATTTGCAATAATAATTAGAAGCTATCAATTTTAAGTTCTGTATTTGACAATTACAAGGTCAGATCTTCAAGTTATAATTTGCACTAATAATTTGTATTTAACAATTAGAAGTTCTGTATTTGACAATTACAAGTTAGGATCTTCAAGTTATAATTTGCAATAATAATTAGAAGCTACCAATTTTAAGTTCTGTATTTGACAATTACAAGTTCAGATCTCCAAGTTATAATTTGAAATAATAATTAGAAGCTATCAATTTTAAGTGCTGTATTTGACAATTACTAGTTCAGATCTTCAAGTAATAATTTTCACTAATAATTTGTATTTAACAATTAGAAGTTCTGTATTTGACTATTACAAGTTCAGATCTTCAAATTATTATTTGCAATCTTAGTTTGAATTTAATCATTCGAAGTTCTGTATTTACCTATTACAGGTTCAGATCTTCAAGTAATAATTTGTACTAATACTTTGTATTTAACAATTCGAAGTTCTGTATTTGACTATTACAAGTTCAGATCTTCAAGTTATAATTTGAATTATAATTATAAGCTATCAATTTTAAGTTCTGTATTTGACAATTACAAGTACAGATCTTCAAACTATTATTTGCAATAATAATTAGAAGCTATCAATTTTAAGTTCTGCATTTGACAATTACAAGTTCAGATCTTCAAGTTATAATTTGCAATAATAATTAGAAGCTATCAATTTTAAGTTCTGTATTTGACAATTACAAGTTCAGATCTCCAAGTTATAATTTGAAATAATAATTAGAAGCTATCAATTTTAAGTTCTGTATTTGACAATTAGAAGTTCAGATCTCCAAGTTATAATTTGGAATAATAATTAGAAGCTATCAATTTTAAGTTCTGTATTTGACAATTACAAGTTCAGATCTTCAAGTTATAATTTGCAATAATAATTAGAAGCTATCAATTTTAAGTGCTGTATTTGACAATTACTAGTTCAGATCTTCAAGTAATAATTTGCACTAATAATTTGTATTTAACAATTAGAAGTTCTGTATTTGACAATTACTAGTGCAGTTCTTCAAGTTATAATTTGAAATAATAATTTAAATTTAACAAATCTAAGTTCTGTAATGCACTATTACAAGTTCAGATCTTCATGTTATAATTTACAATAATAAATAGAATCTATCAATTTTAAGTTCTATATTTGACAATTACAAGTTCAGATCTTCAAGTTATAATTTGCGCTAATAATTTGTATTTAACAATTAGAAGTTCTGTATTTGACAATTACAAGTTCAGATCTTCAAGTTATAATTTGCAATAATAATTAGAAGCTATCAATTTTAAGTTCTGTATTTGACAATTACAAGTTAAGATCTTCAAGTTATAATTTGAAATAATAATTAGAAGCTATCAATTTTAAGTTCTGTATTTGACAATTACAAGTTCAGATCTTCAAGTTATAATTTGCAATAATAATTAGAAGCTATCAATTTTAAGTTCTGTATTTGACAATTACTAGTTCAGATCTTCAAGTTATAATTTGCACTAATAATTTGTATTTAACAATTAGAAGTTCTGTATTTGACTATTACAAGTTCAGATCTTCAAGTTATAATTTGCAATAATAATTAGAAGCTATCAATTTTAAGTTCTGTATTTGACAATTACAAGTTCAGATCTTCAAGTTATAATTTGAAATAATAATTAGAAGCTATCAATTTTAAGTTCTGTATTTGACAATTACAAGTTCAGATCTTCAAGTTATAATTTGCAATAATAATTAGAAGCTCTCAATTTTAAGTTCTGTATTTGACAATTACAAGTTCAGATCTTCAAGTTATAATTTACAATAATAATTAGAAGCTATCAATTTTAAGTTCTGTATTTGACAATTAAAAGTTCAGATCTTCAAGTTATAATTTGCAATAATAATTAGAAGCTATCAATTTTAAGTTCTGTATTTGACAATTACTAGTTCAGATCTTCAAGTTATAATTTGAAATAATAATTTGAATTTAACAAATCTAAGTTCTGTAATTCACTATTACAAGTTCAGATCTTCAAGTTATAATTTACAATAATAATTAGAAGCTATCAATTTTAGGTTCTGTATTTGACAATTACAAGGTCAGATCTTCAAGTTATAATTTGCACTAATAATTTGTATTTAACAATTAGAAGTTCTGTATTTGACAATTACAAGTTCAGATCTTCAAGTTATAATTTGCAATAATAATTAGAAGCTATCAATTTTAAGTTCTGTATTTGACAATTACAAGTTCAGATCTCCAAGTTATAATTTGAAATAATAATTTGAATTTAACAAATCTAAGTTCTGTAATTCACTAGTACAAGTTCAGATCTTCAAGTTATAATTTGCAATAATAATTAGAAGCTATCAATTTTAAGTTCTGTATTTGACAATTACTAGTTCAGATCTTCAAGTTATAATTTGAAATAATAATTTGAATTTAACAAATCTAAGTTCTGTAATTCACTATTACAAATTCAGATCTTCAAGTTATAATTTACAATAATAATTAGAAGCTATCAATTTTAAGTTCTGTATTTGACAATTACAAGGTCAGATCTTCAAGTTATAATTTGCACTAATAATTTGTATTTAACAATTAGAAGTTCTGTATTTGACTATTACAAGTTCAGATCTTCAAGTTATAGTTTGAATTATAATTATAAGCTATCAATTTTAAGTTTTGTATTTGACAATTACAAGTACAGATCTTCAAACTATTATTTGCAATAATAATTAGAAGCTATCAATTTTAAGTTCTGCATTTGACAATTACTAGTTCAGATCTTCAAGTTATTATTTGCAATAATAATTAGAAGCTATTAATTTTAAGTTCTGTATTTGACAATTACAAGTTCAGATCTTCAAGTTATAATTTGAAATAATAATTAGAAGCTATCAATTTTAAGTTCTGTATTTGATAATTACAAGTTCAGATCTTCAAGTTATAATTTGCACTAATAATTTGTATTTAACAATTAGAAGTTCTGTATTTGACAATTACACGTTCAGATCTTCAAGTTATAATTTGCAATAATAATTAGAAGCTATCAATTTTAAGTTCTGTATTTGACAATTACAAGGTCAGATCTTCAAGTTATAATTTGCACTAATAATTTGTATTTAACAATTAGAAGTTCTGTATTTGACAATTACAAGTTAGGATCTTCAAGTTATAATTTGCAATAATAATTAGAAGCTACCAATTTTAAGTTCTGTATTTGACAATTACAAGTTCAGATCTCCAAGTTATAATTTGAAATAATAATTAGAAGCTATCAATTTTAAGTGCTGTATTTGACAATTACTAGTTCAGATCTTCAAGTAATAATTTTCACTAATAATTTGTATTTAACAATTAGAAGTTCTGTATTTGACTATTACAAGTTCAGATCTTCAAATTATTATTTGCAATCTTAGTTTGAATTTAATCATTCGAAGTTCTGTATTTACCTATTACAGGTTCAGATCTTCAAGTAATAATTTGTACTAATACTTTGTATTTAACAATTCGAAGTTCTGTATTTGACTATTACAAGTTCAGATCTTCAAGTTATAATTTGAATTATAATTATAAGCTATCAATTTTAAGTTCTGTATTTGACAATTACAAGTACAGATCTTCAAACTATTATTTGCAATAATAATTAGAAGCTATCAATTTTAAGTTCTGCATTTGACAATTACAAGTTCAGATCTTCAAGTTATAATTTGCAATAATAATTAGAAGCTATCAATTTTAAGTTCTGTATTTGACAATTACAAGTTCAGATCTCCAAGTTATAATTTGAAATAATAATTAGAAGCTATCAATTTTAAGTTCTGTATTTGACAATTAGAAGTTCAGATCTCCAAGTTATAATTTGGAATAATAATTAGAAGCTATCAATTTTAAGTTCTGTATTTGACAATTACAAGTTCAGATCTTCAAGTTATAATTTGCAATAATAATTAGAAGCTATCAATTTTAAGTGCTGTATTTGACAATTACTAGTTCAGATCTTCAAGTAATAATTTGCACTAATAATTTGTATTTAACAATTAGAAGTTCTGTATTTGACAATTACTAGTGCAGTTCTTCAAGTTATAATTTGAAATAATAATTTAAATTTAACAAATCTAAGTTCTGTAATGCACTATTACAAGTTCAGATCTTCATGTTATAATTTACAATAATAAATAGAATCTATCAATTTTAAGTTCTATATTTGACAATTACAAGTTCAGATCTTCAAGTTATAATTTGCACTAATAATTTGTATTTAACAATTAGAAGTTCTGTATTTGACAATTACAAGTTCAGATCTTCAAGTTATAATTTGCAATAATAATTAGAAGCTATCAATTTTAAGTTCTGTATTTGACAATTACAAGTTAAGATCTTCAAGTTATAATTTGAATTAATAATTAGAAGCTATCAATTTTAAGTTCTGTATTTGACAATTACAAGTTCAGATCTTCAAGTTATAATTTGCAATAATAATTAGAAGCTATCAATTTTAAGTTCTGTATTTGACAATTACTAGTTCAGATCTTCAAGTTATAATTTGCACTAATAATTTGTATTTAACAATTAGAAGTTCTGTATTTGACTATTACAAGTTCAGATCTTCAAGTTATAATTTGCAATAATAATTAGAAGCTATCAATTTTAAGTTCTGTATTTGACAATTACAAGTTCAGATCTTCAAGTTATAATTTGAAATAATAATTAGAAGCTATCAATTTTAAGTTCTGTATTTGACAATTACAAGTTCAGATCTTCAAGTTATAATTTGCAATAATAATTAGAAGCTCTCAATTTTAAGTTCTGTATTTGACAATTACAAGTTCAGATCTTCAAGTTATAATTTACAATAATAATTAGAAGCTATCAATTTTAAGTTCTGTATTTGACAATTAAAAGTTCAGATCTTCAAGTTATAATTTGCAATAATAATTAGAAGCTATCAATTTTAAGTTCTGTATTTGACAATTACTAGTTCAGATCTTCAAGTTATAATTTGAAATAATAATTTGAATTTAACAAATCTAAGTTCTGTAATTCACTATTACAAGTTCAGATCTTCAAGTTATAATTTACAATAATAATTAGAAGCTATCAATTTTAGGTTCTGTATTTGACAATTACAAGGTCAGATCTTCAAGTTATAATTTGCACTAATAATTTGTATTTAACAATTAGAAGTTCTGTATTTGACAATTACAAGTTCAGATCTTCAAGTTATAATTTGCAATAATAATTAGAAGCTATCAATTTTAAGTTCTGTATTTGACAATTACAAGTTCAGATCTCCAAGTTATAATTTGAAATAATAATTTGAATTTAACAAATCTAAGTTCTGTAATTCACTAGTACAAGTTCAGATCTTCAAGTTATAATTTGCAATAATAATTAGAAGCTATCAATTTTAAGTTCTGTATTTGACAATTACTAGTTCAGATCTTCAAGTTATAATTTGAAATAATAATTTGAATTTAACAAATCTAAGTTCTGTAATTCACTATTACAAGTTCAGATCTTCAAGTTATAATTTACAATAATAATTAGAAGCTATCAATTTTAAGTTCTGTATTTGACAATTACAAGGTCAGATCTTCAAGTTATAATTTGCACTAATAATTTGTATTTAACAATTAGAAGTTCTGTATTTGACAATTACAAGTTCAGATCTTCAAGTTATAATTTGCAATAATAATTAGAAGCTATCAATTTTAAGTTCTGTATTTGACAATTACAAGTTCAGATCTCCAAGTTATAATTTGAAATAATAATTAGAAGCTATCAATTTTAAGTTCTGTATTTGACAATTACAAGTTCAGATCTTCAAGTTATAATTTGCAATAATAATTAGAAGCTATCAATTTTAAGTGCTGTATTTGACAATTACTAGTTCTGATCTTCAAGTAATAATTTTACACTAATAATTTGTATTTAACAATTAGAAGTTCTGTATTTGACAATTACACGTTCAGATCTTCAAGTTATAATTTGCAATAATAATTAGAAGCTATCAATTTTAAGTTCTGTATTTGACAATTACAAGGTCAGATCTTCAAGTTATAATTTGCACTAATAATTTGTATTTAACAATTAGAAGTTCTGTATTTGACAATTACAAGTTAGGATCTTCAAGTTATAATTTGCAATAATAATTAGAAGCTATCAATTTTAAGTTCTGTATTTGACAATTACAAGTTCAGATCTCCAAGTTATAATTTGAAATAATAATTTGAATTTAACAAATCTAAGTTCTGTAATTCACTAGTACAAGTTCAGATCTTCAAGTTATAATTTGCAATAATAATTAGAAGCTATCAATTTTAAGTTCTGTATTTGACAATTACAAGTTCAGATCTTCAAGTTATAACTTGCAATAATAAATTGTATTTAACAATTCGAAGTTCTGTATTTGACTAGTACAAGTTCAGATCTTCAAATTATTATTTGCAGTCTTAGTTTGTATTTAACAATTCGAAGTTCTGTATTTACCAACTACAAGTTCAGATCTTGAAGTTATAATTTGCAATTATAATTAGAAGCTATCAATTTTAAGTTCTGTATTTGACAATTACAAGTTCAGATCTTCAAGTTATAATTTGCAATAATAATTTGTATTTAACAATTCGAAGTTCTGTATTTGACTATTACAAGTTCAGATCTTCCAATTAATATTTACAATCTTAGTTTGTATTTAACAATTCGAAGTTCTGTATTTACCTACTACAAGTTCAGATCTTCAAGTTATAATTTGAAGATAATAATTTATATTTAACAAATCTAAGTTCTGTAATTCACTATTACAAGTTCAGATCTTCAAGTTATAATTTGCAATCACAATTTGAAGGTATCAATTCTAAGTTCTGTATTTGACAGTTACAAGTTCAGATCTTCAAGTTATAACTTGAAATAATAATTAGTATTTAACAAATCTAAGTTCTGTAATTCACTATTACTAGTTCAGATCTTCAAGTTATAATTTGCAATAATAATTAGAAGCTATCAATTTTAAGTTCTGTATTTGACAATTACAAGTTCAGATCTTCAAGTTATAATTTGCAATAATAATTTTTATTTAATAATTCGAAGTTCTATATTTGACTATTACAAGTTCAGATCTTCAAATTATTATTTGCAATCTTAATTTGAATTTAACAATTTGAAGTTCTGTATTTAATTAATACAAGTTAAGATCTTCAAGTTATAATTTGTACTAATAATTTGGATTTAACAATTCGAAGTTCTGTATTTGACTATTACAAGTTTAGATCTTCAAATTATTATTTGCAGTCTTAGTTTGTATTTAACAATTCGAAGTTCTGTATTTACCTACTACAAGTTCAGATCTTCAAGTTATAATTTGCAATAATAATTAGAAGCTATCAATTTTAAGTTCTGTATTTGCCAATTACAAGTTCAGATCTTCAAGTAATAATTTGCAATAATAATTTGTATTTAACAATTCGAAGTTCAGTATTTGACTATTACAAGTTCAGATCTTCAAATTATTATTTGCAATCCTAGTTTGAATTTAACAATTCGAAGTTCTGTATTTACCTACTACAAGTTCAGATCTTCAAGTTATAATTTGAAATAATAATTTATATTTTACAAATCTAAGTTCTGTAATTCACTATTACAAGTTCAGATCTTCAAGTTATAATTTGCAATAATAATTAGAAGCTATCAATTTTAAGTTCTGTATTTGACAATTACAAGTTCAGATCTTCAAGTTATAATTCGCAAATAATAATTTGTATTTAACAATTCGAAGTTCTGTATTTGACTATTACAAGTCCAGATCTTCAAATTATTATTTACAATCTTAGTTTGTATTTAACAATTCGTAGTTCTGTATTTTCCTACTACAAGTTCAGATCTTTAAGTTATAATTTGCAATAATAATTAGAAGCTATCAATTTTAATTTCTGTAGTTGACAATTACAAGTTCATATCTTCAAGTTATAATTAGCAAATAATAATTTGTATTTAATAATTCGAAGTTCTGTATTTGACTATTACAAGTTCAGATCTTCAATTTATTAATTAGAAGCTATCAATTTTAAGTGCTGTATTTGACAATTACTAGTTCAGATCTTCAAGTAATAATTTTCACTAATAATTTGTATTTACAATTAGAAGTTCTGTATTTGACTATTACAAGTTCAGATCTTCAAATTATTATTTGCAATCTTAGTTTGAATTTAATCATTCGAAGTTCTGTATTTACCTATTACAGGTTCAGATCTTCAAGTTATAATTTGCAATCACAATTTGTATTTAACAATGCTAAGTTGCGTATTTGTCTATTACAAGTTCAGATCTTAAAATTATAATTTGCAATAATAATTAGAAGCTATCAATTTGAAGTTCTGTATTTGACAATTACAAGTTCAGATCTTCAAGTTATTATTTGCAATAATAATTAGAAGCTATCAATTTTAAGTTCTGTATTTGACAATTACAAGTTCAGATCTTCAAGTTATAATTTACAATAATAATTAGAAGCTATCAATTTTAAGTTCTGTATTTGACAATTACAAGGTCAGGTCTTCAAGTTATAATTTGCACTAATAATTTGTATTTAACAATTAGAAGTTCTGTATTTGACAATTACAAGTTCAGATCTTCAAGTTATAATTTGCAATAATAATTAGAAGCTATCAATTTTAAGTTCTGTATTTGACAATTACAAGTTCAGATCTCCAAGTTATAATTTGAAATAATAATTAGAAGCTAGCAATTTTAAGTTCTGTATTTGACAATTACAAGTTCAGATCTTCAAGTTATAATTTGCAATAATAATTAGAAGCTATCAATTTTAAGTGCTGTATTTGACAATTACTAGTTCAGATCTTCAAGTAATAATTTGCACTAATAATTTGTATTTAACAATTAGAAGTTCTGTATTTGACTATTACTAGAGCAGATCTTCAAGTTATAATTTGAAATAATAATTTGAATTTAACAAATCTAAGTTCTGTAATGCACTATTACAAGTTCAGATCTTCATGTTATAATTTACAATAATAAATAGAATCTATCAATTTTAAGTTCTGTATTTGACAATTACAAGTTCAGATCTTCAAGTTATAATTTGCAATAATAATTAGAAGCTATCAATTTTAAGTTCTGTATTTGACAATTACAAGTTAAGATCTTCAAGTTATAATTTGAAATAATAATTAGAAGCTATCAATTTTAAGTTCTGTATTTGACAATTACAAGTTCAGATCTTCAAGTTATAATTTGCAATAATAATTAGAAGCTATCAATTTTAAGTTCTGTATTTGACAATTACTAGTTCAGATCTTCAAGTTATAATTTGCACTAATATTTTGTATTTAACAATTAGAAGTTCTGTATTTGACTATTACAAGTTCAGATCTTCAAGTTATAATTTGCAATAATAATTAGAAGCTATCAATTTTAAGTTCTGTATTTGACAATTACAAGTTCAGATCTTCAAGTTATAATTTGAAATAATAATTAGAAGCTATCAATTTTAAGTTCTGTATTTGACAATTACAAGTTCAGATCTGCAAGTTATAATTTGCAATAATAATTAGAAGCTCTCAATTTTAAGTTCTGTATTTGACAATTACAAGTTCAGATCTTCAAGTTATAATTTACAATAATAATTAGAAGCTATCAATTTTAAGTTCTGTATTTGACAATTAAAAGTTCAGATCTTCAAGTTATAATTTGCAATAATAATTAGAAGCTATCAATTTTAAGTTCGGTATTTGACAATTACTAGTTCAGATCTTCAAGTTATAATTTGAAATAATAATTTGAATTTAACAAATCTAAGTTCTGTAATTCACTATTACAAGTTCTGATCTTCAAGTTATAATTTACAATAATAATTAGAAGCTATCAATTTTAAGTTCTGTATTTGACAATTACAAGGTCAGATCTTCAAGTTATAATTTGCACTAATAATTTGTATTTAACAATTAGAAGTTCTGTATTTGACAATTACAAGTTCAGATCTTCAAGTTATAATTTGCAATAATAATTAGAAGCTATCAATTTTAAGCTCTGTATTTGACAATTACAAGTTCAGATCTCCAAGTTATAATTTGAAATAATAATTAGAAGCTATCAATTTTAAGTTCTGTATTTGACAATTACAAGTTCAGATCTCCAAGTTATAATTTGAAATAATAATTAGAAGCTATCAATTTTAAGTTCTGTATTTGACAATTACAAGTTCAGATCTTCAAGTTATAATTTGCAATAATAATTAGAAGCTATCAATTTTAAGTGCTGTATTTGACAATTACTAGTTCAGATCTTCAAGTAATAATTTGCACTAATAATTTGTATTTAACAATTAGAAGTTCTGTATTTGACAATTACAAGTTCAGATCTTCAAGTTATAATTTGCAATAATAATTAGAAGCTATCAATTTTAAGTTCTGTATTTGACAATTACAAGTTAAGATCTTCAAGTTATAATTTGAAATAATAATTAGAAGCTATCAATTTTAAGTTCTGTATTTGACAATTACAAGTTCAGATCTTCAAGTTATAATTTGCAATAATAATTAGAAGCTATCAATTTTAAGTTCTGTATTTGACAATTACTAGTTCAGATCTTCAAGTTATAATTTGCACTAATAATTTGTATTTAACAATTAGAAGTTCTGTATTTGACTATTACAAGTTCAGATCTTCAAGTTATAATTTGCAATAATAATTAGAAGCTATCAATTTTAAGTTCTGTATTTGACAATTACAAGTTCAGATCTTCAAGTTATAATTTGCAATAATAATTAGAAGCTCTCAATTTTAAGTTCTGTATTTGACAATTACAAGTTCAGATCTTCAAGTTATAATTTACAATAATAATTAGAAGCTATCAATTTTAAGTTCTGTATTTGACAATTAAAAGTTCAGATCTTCAAGTTATAATTTGCAATAATAATTAGAAGCTATCAATTTTAAGTTCTGTATTTGACAATTACTAGTTCAGATCTTCAAGTTATAATTTGAAATAATAATTTGAATTTAACAAATCTAAGTTCTGTAATTCACTATTACAAGTTCAGATCTTCAAGTTATAATTTACAATAATAATTAGAAGCTATCAATTTTAAGTTCTGTATTTGACAATTACAAGGTCAGATCTTCAAGTTATAATTTGCACTAATAATTTGTATTTAACAATTAGAAGTTCTGTATTTGACAATTACAAGTTCAGATCTTCAAATTATAATTAGCAAGAATAATTAGAAGCTATCAATTTTAAGTTCTGTATTTGACAATTACAAGTTCAGATCTCCAAGTTATAATTTGAAATAATAATTTGAATTTAACAAATCTAAGTTCTGTAATTCACTAGTACAAGTTCAGATCTTCAAGTTATAATTTGCAATAATAATTAGAAGCTATCAATTTTAAGTTCTGTATTTGACAATTACTAGTTCAGATCTTCAAGTTATAATTTGAAATAATAATTTGAATTTAACAAATCTAAGTTCTGTAATTCACTATTACAAGTTCAGATCTTCAAGTTATAATTTACAATAATAATTAGAAGCTATCAATTTTAAGTTCTGTATTTGACAATTACAAGGTCAGATCTTCAAGTTATAATTTGCACTAATAATTTGTATTTAACAATTAGAAGTTCTGTATTTGACAATTACAAGTTCAGATCTTCAAGTTATAATTTGCAATAATAATTAGAAGCTATCAATTTTAAGTTCTGTATTTGACAATTACAAGTTCAGATCCCCAAGTTATAATTTGAAATAATAATTAGAAGCTATCAATTTTAAGTACTGTATTTGACAATTACAAGTTCAGATCTTCAAGTTATAATTTGCAATAATAATTAGAAGCTATCAATTTTAAGTGCTGTATTTGACAATAACTAGTTCTGATCTTCAAGTAATAATTTTACACTAATAATTTGTATTTAACAATTAGAAGTTCTGTATTTGACTATTACAAGTTCAGATCTTCAAATTATTATTTGCAATCTTAGTTTGAATTTAATCATTCGAAGTTCTGTATTTACCTATTACAGGTTCAGATCTTCAACTAATAATTTGCACTAATAATTTGTATTTAACAATTCGAAGTTCTGTATTTGACAATTACAAGTTCAGATCTTCAAGTTATAGTTTGAATTATAATTATAAGCTATCAATTTTAAGTTCTGTATTTGACAATTACAAGTACAGATCTTCAAACTATTATTTGCAATAATAATTAGAAGCTATCAATTTTAAGTTCTGCATTTGACAATTACTAGTTCAGATCTTCAAGTAATAATTTTCACTAATAATTTGTATTTAACAATTAGAAGTGCTGTATTTGACAATTACTAGTTCAGATCTTCAAGTAATAATTTGCACTAATAATTTGTATTTAACAATTAGAAGTTCTGTATTTGACAATTACTAGTGCAGATCTTCAAGTTATAATTTGAAATAATAATTTGAATTTAACAAATCTAAGTTCTGTAATGCACTATTACAAGTTCAGATCTTCATGTTATAATTTACAATAATAAATAGAATCTATCAATTTTAAGTCCTGTATTTGACAATTACAAGTTCAGATCTTCAAGTTATAATTTGCACTAATAATTTGTATTTAACAATTAGAAGTTCTGTATTTGACAATTACAAGTTCAGATCTTCAAGTTATAATTTGCAATAATAATTAGAAGCTATCAATTTTAAGTTCTGTATTTGACAATTACAAGTTAAGATCTTCAAGTTATAATTTGAAATAATAATTAGAAGCTATCAATTTTAAGTTCTGTATTTGACAATTACAAGTTCAGATCTTCAAGTTATAATTTGCAATAATAATTAGAAGCTATCAATTTTAAGTTCTGTATTTGACAATTACTAGTTCAGATCTTCAAGTTATAATTTGCACTAATAATTTGTATTTAACAATTAGAAGTTCTGTATTTGACTATTACAAGTTCAGATCTTCAAGTTATAATTTGCAATAATAATTAGAAGCTATCAATTTTAAGTTCTGTATTTGACAATTACAAGTTCAGATCTTCAAGTTATAATTTGCAATAATAATTAGAAGCTCTCAATTTTAAGTTCTGTATTTGACAATTACAAGTTCAGATCTTCAAGTTATAATTTACAATAATAATTAGAAGCTATCAATTTTAAGTTCTGTATTTGACAATTAAAAGTTCAGATCTTCAAGTTATAATTTGCAATAATAATTAGAAGCTATCAATTTTAAGTTCTGTATTTGACAATTACTAGTTCAGATCTTCAAGTTATAATGTGAAATAATAATTTGAATTTAACAAATCTAAGTTCTGTAATTCACTATTACAAGTTCAGATCTTCAAGTTATAATTTACAATAATAATTAGAAGCTATCAATTTTAAGTTCTGTATTTGACAATTACAAGGTCAGATCTTCAAGTTATAATTTGCTCTAATAATTTGTATTTAACAATTAGAAGTTCTGTATTTGACAATTACAAGTTCAGATCTTCAAATTATAATTTGCAAGAATAATTAGAAGCTATCAATTTTAAGTTCTGTATTTGACAATTACAAGTTCAGATCTCCAAGTTATAATTTGAAATAATAATTTGAATTTAACAAATCTAAGTTCTGTAATTCACTAGTACAAGTTCAGATCTTCAAGTTATAATTTGCAATAATAATTAGAAGCTATCAATTTTAAGTTCTGTATTTGACAATTACTAGTTCAGATCTTCAAGTTATAATGTGAAATAATAATTTGAATTTAACAAATCTAAGTTCTGTAATTCACTATTACAAGTTCAGATCTTCAAGTTATAATTTACAATAATAATTAGAAGCTATCAATTTTAAGTTCTGTATTTGACAATTACAAGGTCAGATCTTCAAGTTATAATTTGCACTAATAATTTGTATTTAACAATTAGAAGTTCTGTATTTGACAATTACAAGTACAGATCTTCAAACTATTATTTGCAATAATAATTAGAAGCTATCAATTTTAAGTTCTGCATTTGACAATTACTAGTTCAGATCTTCAAGTAATAATTTTCACTAATAATTTGTATTTAACAATTAGAAGTTCTGTATTTGACTATTACAAGTTCAGATCTTCAAATTATTATTTGCAATCTTAGTTTGAATTTAATCATTCGAAGTTCTGTATTTACCTATTACAGGTTCAGATCTTCAAGTAATAATTTACACTAATACTTTGTATTTAACAATTCGAAGTTCTGTATTTGACTATTACAAGTTCAGATCTTCAAGTTATAATTTGAATTATAATTATAAGCTATCAATTTTAAGTTCTGTATTTGACAATTACAAGTACAGATCTTCAAACTATTATTTGCAATAATAATTAGAAGCTATCAATTTTAAGTTCTGCATTTGACAATTACAAGTTCAGATCTTCAAGTTATAATTTGCAATAATAATTAGAAGCTATCAATTTTAAGTTCTGTATTTGACAATTACAAGTTCAGATCTCCAAGTTATAATTTGAAATAATAATTAGAAGCTATCAATTTTAAGTTCTGTATTTGACAATTAGAAGTTCAGATCTCCAAGTTATAATTTGAAATAATAATTAGAAGCTATCAATTTTAAGTTCTGTATTTGACAATTACAAGTTCAGATCTTCAAGTTATAATTTGCAATAATAATTAGAAGCTATCAATTTTAAGTGCTGTATTTGACAATTACTAGTTCAGATCTTCAAGTAATAATTTGCACTAATAATTTGTATTTAACAATTAGAAGTTCTGTATTTGACAATTACTAGTGCAGATCTTCAAGTTATAATTTGAAATAATAATTTGAATTTAACAAATCTAAGTTCTGTAATGCACTATTACAAGTTCAGATCTTCATGTTATAATTTACAATAATAAATGGAATCTATCAATTTTAAGTTCTATATTTGACAATTACAAGTTCAGATCTTCAAGTTATAATTTGCACTAATAATTTGTATTTAACAATTAGAAGTTCTGTATTTGACAATTACAAGTTCAGATCTTCAAGTTATAATTTGCAATAATAATTAGAAGCTATCAATTTTAAGTTCTGTATTTGACAATTACAAGTTAAGATCTTCAAGAAGTTCAAGTTATAATTTGCAATAATAATTAGAAGCTATCAATTTTAAGTTCTGTATTTGACAATTACTAGTTCAGATCTTCAAGTTATAATTTGAAATAATAATTTGAATTTAACAAATCTAAGATCTGTAATTCACTATTACAAGTTCAGATCTTCAAGTTATAATTTACAATAATAATTAGAAGCTATCAATTTTAAGTTCTGTATTTGACAATTACAAGGTCAGATCTTCAAGTTATAATTTGCACTAATAATTTGTATTTAACAATTAGAAGTTCTGTATTTGACAATTACAAGTTCAGATCTTCAAGTTATAATTTGCAATAATAATTAGAAGCTATCAATTTTAAGTTCTGTATTTGACAATTACAGGTTCAGATCTCCAAGTTATAATTTGAAATAATAATTAGAAGCTATCAATTTTAAGTTCTGTATTTGACAATTACAAGTTCAGATCTTCAAGTTATAATTTGCAATAATAATTAGAAGCTATCAATTTTAAGTGCTGTATTTGACAATTACTAGTTCTGATCTTCAAGTAATAATTTTACACTAATAATTTGTATTTAACAATTAGAAGTTCTGTATTTGACTATTACAAGTTCAGATCTTCAAGTTATAATTTGCAATAATAATTAGAAGCTATCAATTTTAAGTTCTGTATTTGACAATTACAAGTTCAGATCTTCAAGTTATAATTTGAAATAATAATTAGAAGCTATCAATTTTAAGTTCTGTATTTGACAATTACAAGTTCAGATCTTCAAGTTATAATTTGCAATAATAATTAGAAGCTCTCAATTTTAAGTTCTGCATTTGACAATTACAAGTTCAGATCTTCAAGTTATAATTTGCAATAATAATTAGAAGCTATCAATTTTAAGTTCTGTATTTGACAATTACAAGTTCAGATCTCCAAGTTATAATTTGCAATAATAATTAGAAGCTATCAATTTTAAGTTCTGTATTTGACAATTAGAAGTTCAGATCTCCAAGTTATAATTTGAAATAATAATTAGAAGCTATCAATTTTAAGTTCTGTATTTGACAATTACAAGTTCAGATCTTCAAGTTATAATTTGCAATAATAATTAGAAGCTATCAATTTTAAGTGCTGTATTTGACAATTACTAGTTCAGATCTTCAAGTAATAATTTGCACTAATAATTTGTATTTAACAATTAGAAGTTCTGTATTTGACAATTACTAGTGCAGATCTTCAAGTTATAATTTGAAATAATAATTTGAATTTAACAAATCTAAGTTCTGTAATGCACTATTACAAGTTCAGATCTTCATGTTATAATTTACAATAATAAATGGAATCTATCAATTTTAAGTTCTATATTTGACAATTACAAGTTCAGATCTTCAAGTTATAATTTGCACTAATAATTTGTATTTAACAATTAGAAGTTCTGTATTTGACAATTACAAGTTCAGATCTTCAAGTTATAATTTGCAATAATAATTAGAAGCTATCAATTTTAAGTTCTGTATTTGACAATTACAAGTTAAGATCTTCAAGAAGTTCAAGTTATAATTTGCAATAATAATTAGAAGCTATCAATTTTAAGTTCTGTATTTGACAATTACTAGTTCAGATCTTCAAGTTATAATTTGAAATAATAATTTGAATTTAACAAATCTAAGTTCTGTAATTCACTATTACAAGTTCAGATCTTCAAGTTATAATTTACAATAATAATTAGAAGCTATCAATTTTAAGTTCTGTATTTGACAATTACAAGGTCAGATCTTCAAGTTATAATTTGCACTAATAATTTGTATTTAACAATTAGAAGTTCTGTATTTGACAATTACAAGTTCAGATCTTCAAGTTATAATTTGCAATAATAATTAGAAGCTATCAATTTTAAGTTCTGTATTTGACAATTACAAGTTCAGATCTCCAAGTTATAATTTGAAATAATAATTAGAAGCTATCAATTTTAAGTTCTGTATTTGACAATTACTAGTTCAGATCTTCAAGTTATAATTTGAAATAATAATTTGAATTTAACAAATCTAAGTTCTGTAATTCACTATTACAAGTTCAGATCTTCAAGTTATAATTTACAATAATAATTAGAAGCTATCAATTTTAAGTTCTGTATTTGACAATTACAAGGTCAGATCTTCAAGTTATAATTTGCACAAATAATTTGTATTTAACAATTAGAAGTTCTGTATTTGACAATTACAAGTTCAGATCTTCAAGTTATAATTTGCAATAATAATTAAAAGCTATCAATTTTAAGTTCTGTATTTGACAATTACAAGTTCAGATCTTCAAGTTATAATTTGAAATAATAATTAGAAGCTATCAATTTTAAGTTCTGTATTTGACAATTACAAGTTCAGATCTTCAAGTTATAATTTGCAATAATAATTAGAAGCTCTCAATTTTAAGTTCTGTATTTGACAATTACAAGTTCAGATCTTCAAGTTATAATTTACAATAATAATTAGAAGCTATCAATTTTAAGTTCTGTATTTGACAATTAAAAGTTCAGATCTTCAAGTTATAATTTGCAATAATAATTAGAAGCTATCAATTTTAAGTTCTGTATTTGACAATTACTAGTTCAGATCTTCAAGTTATAATTTGAAATAATAATTTGAATTTAACAAATCTAAGTTCTGTAATTCACTATTACAAGTTCAGATCTTCAAGTTATAATTTACAATAATAATTAGAAGCTATCAATTTTAAGTTCTGTATTTGACAATTACAAGGTCAGATCTTCAAGTTATAATTTGCACAAATAATTTGTATTTAACAATTAGAAGTTCTGTATTTGACAATTACAAGTTCAGATCTTCAAGTTATAATTTGCAATAATAATTAAAAGCTATCAATTTTAAGTTCTGTATTTGACAATTACAAGTTCAGATCTCCAAGTTATAATTTGAAATAATAATTTGAATTTAACAAATCTAGGTTCTGTAATTCACTAGTACAAGTTCAGATCTTCAAGTTATAATTTGCAATAATAATTAGAAGCTATCAATTTTAAGTTCTGTATTTGACAATTACTAGTTCAGATCTTCAAGTTATAATTTGAAATAATAATTTGAATTTAACAAATCTAAGTTCTGTAATTCACTATTACAAGTTCAGATCTTCAAGTTATAATTTACAATAATAATTAGAAGCTATCAATTTTAAGTTCTGTATTTGACAATTACAAGGTCAGATCTTCAAGTTATAATTTGCACTAATAATTTGTATTTAACAATTAGAAGTTCTGTATTTGACAATTACAAGTTCAGATCTTCAAGTTATAATTTGCACTAATAATTTGTATTTAACAATTAGAAGTTCTGTATTTGACAATTACAGGTTAAGATCTTCAAGTAATAATTTACACTAATACTTTGTATTTAACAATTCGAAGTTCTGTATTTGACTATTACAAGTTCAGATCTTCAAGTTATAATTTGAATTATAATTATAAGCTATCAATTTTAAGTTCTGTATTTGACAATTACAAGTACAGATCTTCAAACTATTATTTGCAATAATAATTAGAAGCTATCAATTTTAAGTTCTGCATTTGACAATTACAAGTTCAGATCTTCAAGTTATAATTTGCAATAATAATTAGAAGCTATCAATTTTAAGTTCTGTATTTGACAATTACAAGTTCAGATCTCCAAGTTATAATTTGAAATAATAATTAGAAGCTATCAATTTTAAGTTCTGTATTTGACAATTAGAAGTTCAGATCTCCAAGTTATAATTTGAAATAATAATTAGAAGCTATCAATTTTAAGTTCTGTATTTGACAATTACAAGTTCAGATCTTCAAGTTATAATTTGCAATAATAATTAGAAGCTATCAATTTTAAGTGCTGTATTTGACAATTACTAGTTCAGATCTTCAAGTAATAATTTGCACTAATAATTTGTATTTAACAATTAGAAGTTCTGTATTTGACAATTACTAGTGCAGATCTTCAAGTTATAATTTGAAATAATAATTTGAATTTAACAAATCTAAGTTCTGTAATGCACTATTACAAGTTCAGATCTTCATGTTATAATTTACAATAATAAATGGAATCTATCAATTTTAAGTTCTATATTTGACAATTACAAGTTCAGATCTTCAAGTTATAATTTGCACTAATAATTTGTATTTAACAATTAGAAGTTCTGTATTTGACAATTACAAGTTCAGATCTTCAAGTTATAATTTGCAATAATAATTAGAAGCTATCAATTTTAAGTTCTGTATTTGACAATTACAAGTTAAGATCTTCAAGAAGTTCAAGTTATAATTTGCAATAATAATTAGAAGCTATCAATTTTAAGTTCTGTATTTGACAATTACTAGTTCAGATCTTCAAGTTATAATTTGAAATAATAATTTGAATTTAACAAATCTAAGTTCTGTAATTCACTATTACAAGTTCAGATCTTCAAGTTATAATTTACAATAATAATTAGAAGCTATCAATTTTAAGTTCTGTATTTGACAATTACAAGGTCAGATCTTCAAGTTATAATTTGCACTAATAATTTGTATTTAACAATTAGAAGTTCTGTATTTGACAATTACAAGTTCAGATCTTCAAGTTATAATTTGCAATAATAATTAGAAGCTATCAATTTTAAGTTCTGTATTTGACAATTACAAGTTCAGATCTCCAAGTTATAATTTGAAATAATAATTAGAAGCTATCAATTTTAAGTTCTGTATTTGACAATTACAAGTTCAGATCTTCAAGTTATAATTTGCAATAATAATTAGAAGCTATCAATTTTAAGTGCTGTATTTGACAATTACTAGTTCTGATCTTCAAGTAATAATTTTACACTAATAATTTGTATTTAACAATTAGAAGTTCTGTATTTGACTATTACAAGTTCAGATCTTCAAATTATTATTTGCAATCTTAGTTTGAATTTAATCATTCGAAGTTCTGTATTTACCTATTACAGGTTCAGATCTTCAACTAATAATTTGCACTAATAATTTGTATTTAACAATTTGAAGTTCTGTATTTGACTATTACAAGTTAGGATCTTCAAACTATTATTTGCAATAATAATTAGAAGCTATCAATTTTAAGTTCTGCATTTGACAATTACAAGTTCAGATCTTCAAGTTATAATTTGCAATAATAATTAGAAGCTATCAATTTTAAGTTCTGTATTTGACAATTACAAGTTCAGATCTCCAAGTTATAATTTGAAATAATAATTAGAAGCTATCAATTTTAAGTTCTGTATTTGACAATTAGAAGTTCAGATCTCCAAGTTATAATTTGAAATAATAATTAGAAGCTATCAATTTTAAGTTCTGTATTTGACAATTACAAGTTCAGATCTTCAAGGTATAATTTGCAATAATAATTAGAAGCTATCAATTTTAAGTGCTGTATTTGACAATTACTAGTTCAGATCTTCAAGTAATAATTTGCACTAATAATTTGTATTTAACAATTAGAAGTTCTGTATTTGACAATTACAAGTTCAGATCTTCAAGTGATAATTTGCAATAGTAATTAGAAGCTATCAATTTTAAGTTCTGTATTTGACAATTACAAGTTAAGATCTTCAAGTTATAATTTGAAATAATAATTAGAAGCTATCAATTTTAAGTTCTGTATTTGACAATTACAAGTTCAGATCTTCAAGTTATAATTTGCAATAATAATTAGAAGCTATCAATTTTAAGTTCTGTATTTGACAATTACTAGTTCAGATCTTCAAGTTATAATTTGCACTAATAATTTGTATTTAACAATTAGAAGTTCTGTATTTGACTATTACAAGTTCAGATCTTCAAGTTATAATTTGCAATAATAATTAGAAGCTATCAATTTTAAGTTCTGTATTTGACAATTACAAGTTCAGATCTTCAAGTTATAATTTGAAATAATAATTAGAAGCTATCAATTTTAAGTTCTGTATTTGACAATTACAAGTTCAGATCTTCAAGTTATAATTTGCAATAATAATTAGAAGCTATCAATTTTAAGTTCTGTATTTGACAATTACAAGGTCAGATCTTCAAGTTATAATTTGCACTAATAATTTGTATTTAACATTTAGAAGTTCTGTATTTGACAATTACAAGTTAGGATCTTCAAGTTATAATTTGCAATAATAATTTGTATTTAACAATTAGAAGTTCTGTATTTGACTATTACAAGTTCAGATCTTCAAGTTATAATTTGCAATAATAATTAGAAGCTATCAATTTTAAGTTCTGTATTTGACAATTACAAGTTCAGATCTTCAAGTTATAATTTGAAATAATAATTAGAAGCTATCAATTTTAAGTTCTGTATTTGACAATTACAAGTTCAGATCTTCAAGTTATAATTTGCAATAATAATTAGAAGCTATCAATTTTAAGTTCTGTATTTGACAATTACAAGGTCAGATCTTCAAGTTATAATTTGCACTAATAATTTGTATTTAACATTTAGAAGTTCTGTATTTGACAATTACAAGTTAGGATCTTCAAGTTATAATTTGCAATAATAATTAGAAGCTACCAATTTTAAGTTCTGTATTTGACAATTACAAGTTCAGATCTCCAAGTTATAATTTGAAATAATAATTAGAAGCTATCAATTTTAAGTGCTGTATTTGACAATTACTAGTTCAGATCTTCAAGTAATAATTTTCACTAATAATTTGTATTTAACAATTAGAAGTTCTGTATTTGACAATTACAAGTTAGGATCTTCAAGTTATAATTTGCAATAATAATTAGAAGCTACCAATTTTAAGTTCTGTATTTGACAATTACAAGTTCAGATCTCCAAGTTATAATTTGAAATAATAATTAGAAGCTATCAATTTTAAGTTCTGTATTTGACAATTACAAGTTCAGATCTTCAAGTTATAATTTGCAATAATAATTAGAAGCTCTCAATTTTAAGTTCTGTATTTGACAATTACAAGTTCAGATCTTCAAGTTATAATTTACAATAATAATTAGAAGCTATCAATTTTAAGTTCTGTATTTGACAATTAAAAGTTCAGATCTTCAAGTTATAATTTGCAATAATAATTAGAAGCTATCAATTTTAAGTTCTGTATTTGACAATTACTAGTTCAGATCTTCAAGTTATAATTTGAAATAATAATTTGAATTTAACAAATCTAAGTTCTGTAATTCACTATTACAAGTTCAGATCTTCAAGTTATAATTTACAATAATAATTAGAAGCTATCAATTTTAAGTTCTGTATTTGACAATTACAAGGTCAGATCTTCAAGTTATAATTTGCACTAATAATTTGTATTTAACAATTAGAAGTTCTGTATTTGACAATTACAAGTTCAGATCTTCAAATTATAATTTGCAAGAATAATTAGAAGCTATCAATTTTAAGTTCTGTATTTGACAATTACAAGTTCAGATCTCCAAGTTATAATTTGAAATAATAATTTGAATTTAACAAATCTAAGTTCTGTAATTCACTAGTACAAGTTCAGATCTTCAAGTTATAATTTGCAATAATAATTAGAAGCTATCAATTTTAAGTTCTGTATTTGACAATTACTAGTTCAGATCTTCAAGTTATAATTTGAAATAATAATTTGAATTTAACAAATCTAAGTTCTGTAATTCACTATTACAAGTTCAGATCTTCAAGTTATAATTTACAATAATAATTAGAAGCTATCAATTTTAAGTTCTGTATTTGACAATTACAAGGTCAGATCTTCAAGTTATAATTTGCACTAATAATTTGTATTTAACAATTAGAAGTTCTGTATTTGACAATTACAAGTTCAGATCTTCAAGTTATAATTTGCAATAATAATTAGAAGCTATCAATTTTAAGTTCTGTATTTGACAATTACAAGTTCAGATCCCCAAGTTATAATTTGAAATAATAATTAGAAGCTATCAATTTTAAGTACTGTATTTGACAATTACAAGTTCAGATCTTCAAGTTATAATTTGCAATAATAATTAGAAGCTATCAATTTTAAGTGCTGTATTTGACAATAACTAGTTCTGATCTTCAAGTAATAATTTTACACTAATAATTTGTATTTAACAATTAGAAGTTCTGTATTTGACTATTACAAGTTCAGATCTTCAAATTATTATTTGCAATCTTAGTTTGAATTTAATCATTCGAAGTTCTGTATTTACCTATTACAGGTTCAGATCTTCAACTAATAATTTGCACTAATAATTTGTATTTAACAATTCGAAGTTCTGTATTTGACTATTACAAGTTCAGATCTTCAAGTTATAGTTTGAATTATAATTATAAGCTATCAATTTTAAGTTCTGTATTTGACAATTACAAGTACAGATCTTCAAACTATTATTTGCAATAATAATTAGAAGCTATCAATTTTAAGTTCTGCATTTGACAATTACTAGTTCAGATCTTCAAGTAATAATTTTCACTAATAATTTGTATTTAACAATTAGAAGTTCTGTATTTGACTATTACAAGTTCAGATCTTCAAATTATTATTTGCAATCTTAGTTTGAATTTAATCATTCGAAGTTCTGTATTTACCTATTACAGGTTCAGATCTTCAAGTAATAATTTACACTAATACTTTGTATTTAACAATTCGAAGTTCTGTATTTGACTATTACAAGTTCAGATCTTCAAGTTATAATTTGAATTATAATTATAAGCTATCAATTTTAAGTTCTGTATTTGACAATTACAAGTACAGATCTTCAAACTATTATTTGCAATAATAATTAGAAGCTATCAATTTTAAGTTCTGCATTTGACAATTACAAGTTCAGATCTTCAAGTTATAATTTGCAATAATAATTAGAAGCTATCAATTTTAAGTTCTGTACTTGACAATTACAAGTTCAGATCTCCAAGTTATAATTTGAAATAATAATTAGAAGCTATCAATTTTAAGTTCTGTATTTGACAATTAGAAGTTCAGATCTCCAAGTTATAATTTGAAATAATAATTAGAAGCTATCAATTTTAAGTTCTGTATTTGACAATTACAAGTTCAGATCTTCAAGTTATAATTTGCAATAATAATTAGAAGCTATCAATTTTAAGTGCTGTATTTGACAATTACTAGTTCAGATCTTCAAGTAATAATTTGCACTAATAATTTGTATTTAACAATTAGAAGTTCTGTATTTGACAATTACTAGTGCAGATCTTCAAGTTATAATTTGAAATAATAATTTGAATTTAACAAATCTAAGTTCTGTAATGCACTATTACAAGTTCAGATCTTCATGTTATAATTTACAATAATAAATGGAATCTATCAATTTTAAGTTCTATATTTGACAATTACAAGTTCAGATCTTCAAGTTATAATTTGCACTAATAATTTGTATTTAACAATTAGAAGTTCTGTATTTGACAATTACAAGTTCAGATCTTCAAGTTATAATTTGCAATAATAATTAGAAGCTATCAATTTTAAGTTCTGTATTTGACAATTACAAGTTAAGATCTTCAAGAAGTTCAAGTTATAATTTGCAATAATAATTAGAAGCTATCAATTTTAAGTTCTGTATTTGACAATTACTAGTTCAGATCTTCAAGTTATAATTTGAAATAATAATTTGAATTTAACAAATCTAAGATCTGTAATTCACTATTACAAGTTCAGATCTTCAAGTTATAATTTACAATAATAATTAGAAGCTATCAATTTTAAGTTCTGTATTTGACAATTACAAGGTCAGATCTTCAAGTTATAATTTGCACTAATAATTTGTATTTAACAATTAGAAGTTCTGTATTTGACAATTACAAGTTCAGATCTTCAAGTTATAATTTGCAATAATAATTAGAAGCTATCAATTTTAAGTTCTGTATTTGACAATTACAAGTTCAGATCTCCAAGTTATAATTTGAAATAATAATTAGAAGCTATCAATTTTAAGTTCTGTATTTGACAATTACAAGTTCAGATCTTCAAGTTATAATTTGCAATAATAATTAGAAGCTATCAATTTTAAGTGCTGTATTTGACAATTACTAGTTCTGATCTTCAAGTAATAATTTTACACTAATAATTTGTATTTAACAATTAGAAGTTCTGTATTTGACTATTACAAGTTCAGATCTTCAAGTTATAATTTGCAATAATAATTAGAAGCTATCAATTTTAAGTTCTGTATTTGACAATTACAAGTTCAGATCTTCAAGTTATAATTTGAAATAATAATTAGAAGCTATCAATTTTAAGTTCTGTATTTGACAATTACAAGTACAGATCTTCAAGTTATAATTTGCAATAATAATTAGAAGCTCTCAATTTTAAGTTCTGTATTTGACAATTACAAGTTCAGATCTTCAAGTTATAATTTACAATAATAATTAGAAGCTATCAATTTTAAGTTCTGTATTTGACAATTAAAAGTTCAGATCTTCAAGTTATAATTTGCAATAATAATTAGAAGCTATCAATTTTAAGTTCTGTATTTGACAATTACTAGTTCAGATCTTCAAGTTATAATTTGAAATAATAATTTGAATTTAACAAATCTAAGTTCTGTAATTCACTATTACAAGTTCAGATCTTCAAGTTATAATTTACAATAATAATTAGAAGCTATCAATTTTAAGTTCTGTATTTGACAATTACAAGGTCAGATCTTCAAGTTATAATTTGCACAAATAATTTGTATTTAACAATTAGAAGTTCTGTATTTGACAATTACAAGTTCAGATCTTCAAGTTATAATTTGCAATAATAATTAAAAGCTATCAATTTTAAGTTCTGTATTTGACAATTACAAGTTCAGATCTCCAAGTTATAATTTGAAATAATAATTTGAATTTAACAAATCTAAGTTCTGTAATGCACTATTACAAGTTCAGATCTTCATGTTATAATTTACAATAATAAATGGAATCTATCAATTTTAAGTTCTATATTTGACAATTACAAGTTCAGATCTTCAAGTTATAATTTGCACTAATAATTTGTATTTAACAATTAGGAGTTCTGTATTTGACAATTACAAGTTCAGATCTTCAAGTTATAATTTGCAATAATAATTAGAAGCTATCAATTTTAAGTTCTGTATTTGACAATTACAAGTTAAGATCTTCAAGAAGTTCAAGTTATAATTTGCAATAATAATTAGAAGCTATCAATTTTAAGTTCTGTATTTGACAATTACTAGTTCAGATCTTCAAGTTATAATTTGAAATAATAATTTGAATTTAACAAATCTAAGATCTGTAATTCACTATTACAAGTTCAGATCTTCAAGTAATAATTTACACTAATACTTTGTATTTAACAATTCGAAGTTCTGTATTTGACTATTACAAGTTCAGATCTTCAAGTTATAATTTGAATTATAATTATAAGCTATCAATTTTAAGTTCTGTATTTGACAATTACAAGTACAGATCTTCAAACTATTATTTGCAATAATAATTAGAAGCTATCAATTTTAAGTTCTGCATTTGACAATTACAAGTTCAGATCTTCAAGTTATAATTTGCAATAATAATTAGAAGCTATCAATTTTAAGTTCTGTACTTGACAATTACAAGTTCAGATCTCCAAGTTATAATTTGAAATAATAATTAGAAGCTATCAATTTTAAGTTCTGTATTTGACAATTAGAAGTTCAGATCTCCAAGTTATAATTTGAAATAATAATTAGAAGCTATCAATTTTAAGTTCTGTATTTGACAATTACAAGTTCAGATCTTCAAGTTATAATTTGCAATAATAATTAGAAGCTATCAATTTTAAGTGCTGTATTTGACAATTACTAGTTCAGATCTTCAAGTAATAATTTGCACTAATAATTTGTATTTAACAATTAGAAGTTCTGTATTTGACAATTACTAGTGCAGATCTTCAAGTTATAATTTGAAATAATAATTTGAATTTAACAAATCTAAGTTCTGTAATGCACTATTACAAGTTCAGATCTTCATGTTATAATTTACAATAATAAATGGAATCTATCAATTTTAAGTTCTATATTTGACAATTACAAGTTCAGATCTTCAAGTTATAATTTGCACTAATAATTTGTATTTAACAATTAGAAGTTCTGTATTTGACAATTACAAGTTCAGATCTTCAAGTTATAATTTGCAATAATAATTAGAAGCTATCAATTTTAAGTTCTGTATTTGACAATTACAAGTTAAGATCTTCAAGAAGTTCAAGTTATAATTTGCAATAATAATTAGAAGCTATCAATTTTAAGTTCTGTATTTGACAATTACTAGTTCAGATCTTCAAGTTATAATTTGAAATAATAATTTGAATTTAACAAATCTAAGATCTGTAATTCACTATTACAAGTTCAGATCTTCAAGTTATAATTTACAATAATAATTAGAAGCTATCAATTTTAAGTTCTGTATTTGACAATTACAAGGTCAGATCTTCAAGTTATAATTTGCACTAATAATTTGTATTTAACAATTAGAAGTTCTGTATTTGACAATTACAAGTTCAGATCTTCAAGTTATAATTTGCAATAATAATTAGAAGCTATCAATTTTAAGTTCTGTATTTGACAATTACAAGTTCAGATCTCCAAGTTATAATTTGAAATAATAATTAGAAGCTATCAATTTTAAGTTCTGTATTTGACAATTACAAGTTCAGATCTTCAAGTTATAATTTGCAATAATAATTAGAAGCTATCAATTTTAAGTGCTGTATTTGACAATTACTAGTTCTGATCTTCAAGTAATAATTTTACACTAATAATTTGTATTTAACAATTAGAAGTTCTGTATTTGACTATTACAAGTTCAGATCTTCAAGTTATAATTTGCAATAATAATTAGAAGCTATCAATTTTAAGTTCTGTATTTGACAATTACAAGTTCAGATCTTCAAGTTATAATTTGAAATAATAATTAGAAGCTATCAATTTTAAGTTCTGTATTTGACAATTACAAGTTCAGATCTTCAAGTTATAATTTGCAATAATAATTAGAAGCTCTCAATTTTAAGTTCTGTATTTGACAATTACAAGTTCAGATCTTCAAGTTATAATTTACAATAATAATTAGAAGCTATCAATTTTAAGTTCTGTATTTGACAATTAAAAGTTCAGATCTTCAAGTTATAATTTGCAATAATAATTAGAAGCTATCAATTTTAAGTTCTGTATTTGACAATTACTAGTTCAGATCTTCAAGTTATAATTTGAAATAATAATTTGAATTTAACAAATCTAAGTTCTGTAATTCACTATTACAAGTTCAGATCTTCAAGTTATAATTTACAATAATAATTAGAAGCTATCAATTTTAAGTTCTGTATTTGACAATTACAAGGTCAGATCTTCAAGTTATAATTTGCACAAATAATTTGTATTTAACAATTAGAAGTTCTGTATTTGACAATTACAAGTTCAGATCTTCAAGTTATAATTTGCAATAATAATTAAAAGCTATCAATTTTAAGTTCTGTATTTGACAATTACAAGTTCAGATCTCCAAGTTATAATTTGAAATAATAATTTGAATTTAACAAATCTAAGTTCTGTAATTCACTAGTACAAGTTCAGATCTTCAAGTTATAATTTGCAATAATAATTAGAAGCTATCAATTTTAAGTTCTGTATTTGACAATTACTAGTTCAGATCTTCAAGTTATAATTTGAAATAATAATTTGAATTTAACAAATCTAAGTTCTGTAATTCACTATTACAAGGTCAGATCTTCAAGTTATAATTTACAATAATAATTAGAAGCTATCAATTTTAAGTTCTGTATTTGACAATTACAAGGTCAGATCTTCAAGTTATAATTTGCACTAATAATTTGTATTTAACAATTAGAAGTTCTGTATTTGACAATTACAAGTTCAGATCTTCAAGTTATAATTTGCACTAATAATTTGTATTTAACAATTAGAAGTTCTGTATTTGACAATTACAGGTTCAGATCTTCAAGTAATAATTTACACTAATACTTTGTATTTAACAATTCGAAGTTCTGTATTTGACTATTACAAGTTCAGATCTTCAAGTTATAATTTGAATTATAATTATAAGCTATCAATTTTAAGTTCTGTATTTGACAATTACAAGTACAGATCTTCAAACTATTATTTGCAATAATAATTAGAAGCTATCAATTTTAAGTTCTGCATTTGACAATTACAAGTTCAGATCTTCAAGTTATAATTTGCAATAATAATTAGAAGCTATCAATTTTAAGTTCTGTATTTGACAATTACAAGTTCAGATCTCCAAGTTATAATTTGAAATAATAATTAGAAGCTATCAATTTTAAGTTCTGTATTTGACAATTAGAAGTTCAGATCTCCAAGTTATAATTTGAAATAATAATTAGAAGCTATCAATTTTAAGTTCTGTATTTGACAATTACAAGTTCAGATCTTCAAGTTATAATTTGCAATAATAATTAGAAGCTATCAATTTTAAGTGCTGTATTTGACAATTACTAGTTCAGATCTTCAAGTAATAATTTGCACTAATAATTTGTATTTAACAATTAGAAGTTCTGTATTTGACAATTACTAGTGCAGATCTTCAAGTTATAATTTGAAATAATAATTTGAATTTAACAAATCTAAGTTCTGTAATGCACTATTACAAGTTCAGATCTTCATGTTATAATTTACAATAATAAATGGAATCTATCAATTTTAAGTTCTATATTTGACAATTACAAGTTCAGATCTTCAAGTTATAATTTGCACTAATAATTTGTATTTAACAATTAGAAGTTCTGTATTTGACAATTACAAGTTCAGATCTTCAAGTTATAATTTGCAATAATAATTAGAAGCTATCAATTTTAAGTTCTGTATTTGACAATTACAAGTTAAGATCTTCAAGAAGATCAAGTTATAATTTGCAATAATAATTAGAAGCTATCAATTTTAAGTTCTGTATTTGACAATTACTAGTTCAGATCTTCAAGTTATAATTTGAAATAATAATTTGAATTTAACAAATCTAAGTTCTGTAATTCACTATTACAAGTTCAGATCTTCAAGTTATAATTTACAATAATAATTAGAAGCTATCAATTTTAAGTTCTGTATTTGACAATTACAAGGTCAGATCTTCAAGTTATAATTTGCAATAATAATTAGAAGCTATCAATTTTAAGTTCTGTATTTGACAATTACAAGTTCAGATCTCCAAGTTATAATTTGAAATAATAATTAGAAGCTATCAATTTTAAGTTCTGTATTTGACAATTACAAGTTCAGATCTTCAAGTTATAATTTGCAATAATAATTAGAAGCTATCAATTTTAAGTGCTGTATTTGACAATTACTAGTTCTGATCTTCAAGTAATAATTTTACACTAATAATTTGTATTTAACAATTAGAAGTTCTGTATTTGACTATTACAAGTTCAGATCTTCAAATTATTATTTGCAATCTTAGTTTGAATTTAATCATTCGAAGTTCTGTATTTACCTATTACAGGTTCAGATCTTCAACTAATAATTTGCACTAATAATTTGTATTTAACAATTTGAAGTTCTGTATTTGACTATTACAAGTTAGGATCTTCAAACTATTATTTGCAATAATAATTAGAAGCTATCAATTTTAAGTTCTGCATTTGACAATTACAAGTTCAGATCTTCAAGTTATAATTTGCAATAATAATTAGAAGCTATCAATTTTAAGTTCTGTATTTGACAATTACAAGTTCAGATCTCCAAGTTATAATTTGAAATAATAATTAGAAGCTATCAATTTTAAGTTCTGTATTTGACAATTAGAAGTTCAGATCTCCAAGTTATAATTTGAAATAATAATTAGAAGCTATCAATTTTAAGTTCTGTATTTGACAATTACAAGTTCAGATCTTCAAGTTATAATTTGCAATAATAATTAGAAGCTATCAATTTTAAGTGCTGTATTTGACAATTACTAGTTCAGATCTTCAAGTAATAATTTGCACTAATAATTTGTATTTAACAATTAGAAGTTCTGTATTTGTCAATTACAAGTTCAGATCTTCAAGTGATAATTTGCAATAATAATTAGAAGCTATCAATTTTAAGTTCTGTATTTGACAATTACAAGTTAAGATCTTCAAGTTATAATTTGAAATAATAATTAGAAGCTATCAATTTTAAGTTCTGTATTTGACAATTACAAGTTCAGATCTTCAAGTTATAATTTGCAATAATAATTAGAAGCTATCAATTTTAAGTTCTGTATTTGACAATTACTAGTTCAGATCTTCAAGTTATAATTTGCACTAATAATTTGTATTTAACAATTAGAAGTTCTGTATTTGACTATTACAAGTTCAGATCTTCAAGTTATAATTTGCAATAATAATTAGAAGCTATCAATTTTAAGTTCTGTATTTGACAATTACAAGTTCAGATCTTCAAGTTATAATTTGAAATAATAATTAGAAGCTATCAATTTTAAGTTCTGTATTTGACAATTACAAGTTCAGATCTTCAAGTTATAATTTGCAATAATAATTAGAAGCTATCAATTTTAAGTTCTGTATTTGACAATTACAAGGTCAGATCTTCAAGTTATAATTTGCACTAATAATTTGTATTTAACAATTAGAAGTTCTGTATTTGACAATTACAAGTTAGGATCTTCAAGTTATAATTTGCAATAATAATTAGAAGCTACCAATTTTAAGTTCTGTATTTGACAATTACAAGTTCAGATCTCCAAGTTATAATTTGAAATAATAATTAGAAGCTATCAATTTTAAGTGCTGTATTTGACAATTACTAGTTCAGATCTTCAAGTAATAATTTTCACTAATAATTTGTATTTAACAATTAGAAGTTCTGTATTTGACAATTACAAGTTAGGATCTTCAAGTTATAATTTGCAATAATAATTAGAAGCTACCAATTTTAAGTTCTGTATTTGACAATTACAAGTTCAGATCTCCAAGTTATAATTTGAAATAATAATTAGAAGCTATCAATTTTAAGTGCTGTATTTGACAATTACTAGTTCAGATCTTCAAGTAATAATTTTCACTAATAATTTGTATTTAACAATTAGAAGTTCTGTATTTGACTATTATTAGTTCAGATCTTCAAATTATTATTTGCAATCTTAGTTTGAATTTAATCATTCGAAGTTCTGTATTTACCTATTACAGGTTCAGATCTTCAAGTAATAATTTGCACTAATACTTTGTATTTAACAATTCGAAGTTCTGTATTTGACTATTACAAGATCAGATCTTCAAGTTATAATTTGAATTATAATTATAAGCTATCAATTTTAAGTTCTGTATTTGACAATTACAAGTACAGATCTTCAAACTATTATTTGCAATAATAATTAGAAGCTATCAATTTTAAGTTCTGCATTTGACAATTACAAGTTCAGATCTTCAAGTTATAATTTGCAATAATAATTAGAAGCTATCAATTTTAAGTTCTGTATTTGACAATTACAAGTTCAGATCTCCAAGTTATAATTTGAAATAATAATTAGAAGCTATCAAATTTAAGTTCTGTATTTGACAATTAGAAGTTCAGATCTCCAAGTTATAATTTGAAATAATAATTAGAAGCTATCAATTTTAAGTTCTGTATTTGATAATTACAAGTTCAGATCTTCAAGTTATAATTTGCAATAATAATTAGAAGCTATCAATTTTAAGTGCTGTATTTGACAATTACTAGTTCAGATCTTCAAGTAATAATTTGCACTAATAATTTGTATTTAACAATTAGAAGTTCTGTATTTGACAATTACTAGTGCAGATCTTCAAGTTATAATTTGAAATAATAATTTGAATTTAACAAATCTAAGTTCTGTAATGCACTATTACAAGTTCAGATCTTCATGTTATAATTTACAATAATAAATAGAATCTATCAATTTTAAGTTCTGTATTTGACAATTACAAGTTCAGATCTTCAAGTTATAATTTGCACTAATAATTTGTATTTAACAATTAGAAGTTCTGTATTTGACAATTACAAGTTCAGATCTTCAAGTGATAATTTGCAATAATAATTAGAAGCTATCAATTTTAAGTTCTGTATTTGACAATTACAAGTTAAGATCTTCAAGTTATAATTTGAAATAATAATTAGAAGCTATCAATTTTAAGTTCTGTATTTGACAGTTACAAGTTCAGATCTTCAAGTTATAATTTGCAATAATAATTAGAAGCTATCAATTTTAAGTTCTGTATTTGACAATTACTAGTTCAGATCTTCAAGTTATAATTTGCACTAATAATTTGTATTTAACAATTAGAAGTTCTGTATTTGACTATTACAAGTTCAGATCTTCAAGTTATAATTTGCAATAATAATTAGAAGCTATCAATTTTAAGTTCTGTATTTGACAATTACAAGTTCAGATCTCCAAGTTATAATTTGAAATAATAATTTGAATTTAACAAATCTAAGTTCTGTAATTCACTAGTACAAGTTCAGATCTTCAAGTTATAATTTGCAATAATAATTAGAAGCTATCAATTTTAAGTTCTGAATTTGACAATTACTAGTTCAGATCTTCAAGTTATAATTTGAAATAATAATTAGAAGCTATCAATTTTAAGTTCTGTATTTGACAATTACAAGTTTAGATCTTCAAGTTATAATTTGCAATAATAATTAGAAGCTATCAATTTTAAGTGCTGTATTTGACAATTACTAGTTCTGATCTTCAAGTAATAATTTTACACTAATAATTTGTATTTAACAATTAGAAGTTCTGTATTTGACTATTACAAGTTCAGATCTTCAAATTATTATTTGCAATCTTAGTTTTAATTTAATCATTCGAAGTTCTGTATTTACCTATTACAGGTTCAGATCTTCAACTAATAATTTGCACTAATAATTTGTATTTAACAATTCGAAGTTCTGTATTTGACTATTACAAGTTCAGATCTTCAAGTTATAGTTTGAATTATAATTATAAGCTATCAATTTTAAGTTCTGTATTTGACAATTACAAGTACAGATCTTCAAACTATTATTTGCAATAATAATTAGAAGCTATCAATTTTAAGTTCTGCATTTGACAATTACTAGTTCAGATCTTCAAGTTATTATTTGCAATAATAATTAGAAGCTATTAATTTTAAGTTCTGTATTTGACAATTACAAGTTCAGATCTTCAAGTTATAATTTGAAATAATAATTAGAAGCTATCAATTTTAAGTTCTGTATTTGATAATTACAAGTTCAGATCTTCAAGTTATAATTTGCACTAATAATTTGTATTTAACAATTAGAAGTTCTGTATTTGACAATTACACGTTCAGATCTTCAAGTTATAATTTGCAATAATAATTAGAAGCTATCAATTTTAAGTTCTGTATTTGACAATTACAAGGTCAGATCTTCAAGTTATAATTTGCACTAATAATTTGTATTTAACAATTAGAAGTTCTGTATTTGACAATTACAAGTTAGGATCTTCAAGTTATAATTTGCAATAATAATTAGAAGCTACCAATTTTAAGTTCTGTATTTGACAACTACAAGTTCAGATCTCCAAGTTATAATTTGAAATAATAATTAGAAGCTATCAATTTTAAGTGCTGTATTTGACAATTACTAGTTCAGATCTTCAAGTAATAATTTTCACTAATAATTTGTATTTAACAATTAGAAGTTCTGTATTTGACTATTACAAGTTCAGATCTTTAAATTATTATTTGCAATCTTAGTTTGAATTTAATCATTCGAAGTTCTGTATTTGACTATTACAAGTTCAGATCTTCAAGTTATAATTTGAATTATAATTATAAGCTATCAATTTTAAGTTCTGTATTTGACAATTACAAGTACAGATCTTCAAACTATTATTTGCAATAATAATTAGTAGCTATCAATTTTAAGTTCTGCATTTGACAATTACTAGTTCAGATCTTCAAGTTATTATTTGCAATAATAATTAGAAGCTATTAATTTTAAGTTCTGTATTTGACAATTACAAGTTCAGATCTTCAAGTTATAATTTGAAATAATAATTAGAAGCTATCAATTTTAAGTTCTGTATTTGATAATTACAAGATCAGATCTTCAAGTTATAATTTGCACTAATAATTTGTATTTAACAATTCGAAGTTCTGTATTTGACTATTACAAGTTCAGATCTTCAAATTATAATTTGCAATAATAATTAGAAGCTATCAATTTTAAGTTCTGTATTTGACAATTACAAGTTCAGATCTTCAAGTTATTATTTGCAATAATAATTAGAAGCTATCAATTTTAAGTTCTGTATTTGACAATTACAAGTTCAGATCTTCAAGTTATAATTTACAATAATAATTAGAAGCTATCAATTTTAAGTTCTGTATTTGACAATTACAAGGTCAGATCTTCAAGTTATAATTTGCACTAATAATTTGTATTTAACAATTAGAAGTTCTGTATTTGACAATTACAAGTTCAGATCTTCAAGTTATAATTTGCAATAATAATTAGAAGCTATCAATTTTAAGTTCTGTATTTGACAATTACAAGTTCAGATCTTCAAGTTATATTTGAAGTGACGTCAAGCGAAGTTTATTTATATTATTATTTTTTAAAAAGTACTTCTTCGCATTAATCTGTAAATATGTATTTTATTTATTCACAACATGTTTCGCACGAATTATCGTGCATCGTCAGGTGTCTACAGAATACAATATAATATTAGTAAAAAATTAAATTAGAAAGAAAACGATTTTACATACCAATTAAATTAATTCTTAGGATAATTAAATATATAAATTAGGATGTTATTGTTAATTATAAATAATGTGGAAAATTTTTTTAATTTAAGTTTGGTTTGGAATGTTTTAAAATTTAAAAAAATTTTAAAATTTTTTTGAAGTTGACAGTTATATTATAATGAAAGTGGAAAAACAAAAATGCGGGAAAGTTGAAAAATTTTTTAATGTTTAAAAATCTAGGAAGTTGTATTTAAAAAAGTATTATAAAGTGGTGTAAAATTCAGTAATTCATGTTTGTTTAAAAGAAGTTCATTTTTATTGGTGGCTTTTTGAATTTCATAAGATTCCCAGATAATTCTTTTCAAATATTTATCTTCCCTATGTAAAATTTTTGTTTTGTTGTGATTAATTTTGTGATTTTTTAGTTTTAAATGTTTCGCAACTTGGGAAATTGAGTTAGTTCGTTCGTGTTCGGCTAGTCTAAGTTCTAATCTCCGGCCAGTTTGTCCAATATAACAAAAATCGCAGTCATTACAAAATATTTTATATACTCCGTTTGATAAGTTATTGTTAGGTTGAAGTTTAACATTACATAAAAGGTTTGTAAGATTGGAAGTGGTTTTTTCTGCTAGTGTAATATTGTGTAGTTTACATATATTAGTCATTTTAGTGTTTATGTGGCCGTGATATTTAATAGCTTTATATATTTTGATGGTTTTGTTTGTGTCGTTGTTATTAAAATATGGGTGTTCTTTTTTCATCTTCACTTTTTTTATTAATTTGTCGATTAATTTGGTTGTGTATCCATTGTTTAGTGCAAGTTGTTTTATTATGTTGAATTCATTGGTTTGGTTATAGTTCGAAAGAGGTAAATTAAAAACACGTTCAATATGGGATAGAAAAGCAGATAATTTATGTTTGTAAGAGTGGTGTGATTGTGAAGGGATTAATGTGTCGGTTAATGTGGGTTTTCTGTATATATTGAAATGTAGTGAATTTTGTATTATAGTTAGTTCCAGATCGAGGAAATTTAGTTTGTGGTTGTTTTCAGTTTCTAAAGTAAAAGTTATGTTGTTGTGAATGTTGTTTATTTGTGTAAAAAAATTATTTAATTCAATTGAGTTTCCGGTCCATAGAATAAGAATGTCGTCAACATATCTATGCCAACTAAGACAAAGTTTAGATAAGGGTAGTTTATGAATTTCAGTTTCAATAAAATCCATAAATATGTTGGCTAAGAGAGGTGAGATAGGTGAACCCATGGGTGTTCCGTCTTTCATTTGATAAAATTTTTTGTTAAAAGTAAAAAAATTTTGTTGGGTTGTTATAAGGATTAGATTATATAAAGCATTAATATCATCAGGATCAAGCCGGGTTGTTCGTAAGAAATTTTGTATTAAATTTAGAGATTCGTCAATTGGGATGCTGGGATAGAGGTTACAGACATCAAAGGAGATAAGTTGTGCGTTGTTTGGAAGTTTTAAGTTTTTTATTTGTTTAGTTAAGTCATATGAATTTTTGATCGAGTAAGGAGATTTATAGTCGAGATGTTGTGTGAAAACGTAATTTAGTGATTTTGCTAATTGATATGCAGGTGATTTGTAATTCGTGGTAATGGGTCGTATAGGAGTATTTGGTTTATGTAGTTTCGGTTGTCCATATAGTTGTGGAATTATTGGGTTCATTGGAATGAGTGTTTGGCATTTTATTTCTAAATTTTCTAAAGTTTTCTCATAAAGTAAGATAGTTTTTTTAAGTTTGTTTGTGTATTTGTTAAGAGGATTTAAATTTAATTCTTTACAACCGCTATCTTGAAGATATTTTTCAGTTTTTTCTAAATATGTGTCTTGATTTAATAATACGAGACCAGCACCTTTGTCAGCCAAAACAACAACAATGTTATTTTCTTGGAGTCGTTTCTTAAGAGACGTTAAAATACTTAGTTCAGTTTTTCGATTTATGGTTGAATGAGACAGAGTTTTCTTCAAATTTAAGAGTTTTTTCTCTTCTTCAAACAATTTGATAGATAGGTTCCTTAGTTGGGCTTCTTCAGAGTGGTATCTAATAGCGTAGTCCATGTCAATGCTAGCTTCAACTAAATTGATATTGTTGGTATTTGGAGCATATTTGTGACCTTTATTAAGTAAAATTTCTTCTTCTTTAGTTAGAATTAAGTTACTATTATTTGTGTATCTAGGGAAAAATTTATGATAAGTTTTTCTAGGTGGATTATTATTCATATGATAATTATGTTTGATAAGTCGTAGTGAATCAAGTTTTTTACTTTTATTGATTTGGTCATAAGTTGAATATCTAATGCTATCTTCTTGTATTTTTTCTAGAAAAGCTTGTAATTCAACAATATGTAAATTTGAAGTTAATATGGTATAAATGTTGAATAATTTATTGTTTAGATTATTTAGTTTGCTATAATGTTTATGTTTGGCATTAAGCATTCTAATTAAATAGAATTTCCATTTTTGGTTTTCTGTCATATCATTTGGTAATTTATAATTAACAAAAGTAGGAATTAGTTTTTCATTAATGCAAGAATTAATAAATTTAATATGTGAATGTTCTTTGGTTCGTTGTAGATGGAATTTTCTGTATTTTGAGAGACGTTGAGCCGTACTTGCTATATTCATATTTGAAGTGACGTCAAGCGAAGTTTATTTATATTATTATTTTTTAAAAAGTACTTCTTCGCATTAATCTGTAAATATGTATTTTATTTATTCACAACATGTTTCGCACGAATTATCGTGCATCGTCAGGTGTCTACAGAATACAATATAATATTAGTAAAAAATTAAATTAGAAAGAAAAAAAAAAAAAAAAAAAAAAAAAAAACGATTTTACATACCAATTAAATTAATTCTTAGGATAATTAAATATATAAATTAGGATGTTATTGTTAATTTTAAGTTCTGTATTTGACAATTACTAGTTCAGATCTTCAAGTTATAATTTGCAATAATAATTAGAAGCTATCAATTTTAAGTGCTGTATTTGACAATTACTAGTTCAGATCTTCAAGTAATAATTTGCACTAATAATTTGTATTTAACAATTAGAAGTTCTGTATTTGACTATTACAAGTTCAGATCTTCAAATTATTATTTGCAATAATAATTAGAAGCTATCAATTTTAAGTTCTGTATTTGACAATTACAAGTTCAGATCTCCAAGTTATAATTTGAAATAATAATTAGAAGCTATCAATTTTAAGTTCCGTATTTGACAATTACAAGTTCAGATCTTCAAGTTATAAATTGCAATAATAATTGGAAGCTATCAATTTTAAGTGCTGTATTTGACAATTACTAGTTCAGATCTTCAAGTAATAATTTGCACTAATAATTTGTATTTAACAATTAGAAGTTCTGTATTTGACAATTACTAGTGCAGATCTTCAAGTTATAATTTGAAATAATAATTTGAATTTAACAAATCTAAGTTCTGTTATGCACTATTACAAGTTCAGATCTTCAAGTTATAATTTACAATAATAAATAGAATCTATCAATTTTAAGTTCTGTTTTTGACAATTACAAGTTCAGATCTTCAAGTTATAATTTGCACTAATAATTTGTATTTAACAATTAGAAGTTCTGTATTTGACAATTACAAGTTCAGATCTGCAAGTTATAATTTGCAATAATAATTAGAAGCTATCAATTTTAAGTTCTGTATTTGACAATTACAAGTTCAGATCTTCAAGTTATAATTTGCAATAATAATTAGAAGCTATCAATTTTAAGTTCTGTATTTGACAATTACAAGTTCAGATCTTCAAGTTATAATTTGCAATAATAATTAGAAGCTATCAATTTTAAGTTCTGTATTTGACAATTAAAAGTTCAGATCTTCAAGTTAAAATTTGCAATAATAAATAGAAGCTATCAATTTTAAGTTCTGTATTTGACAATTACTAGTTCAGATCTTCAAGTTATAATTTGAAGTAATAATTTGAATTTAACAAATCTAAGTTCTGTAATTCACTATTACAAGTTCAGATCTTCAAGTTATAATTTACAATAATAATTAGAAGCTATCAATTTTAAGTTCTGTATTTGACAATTACAAGGTCAGATCTTCAAGTTATAATTTGCACTAATAATTTGTATTTAACAATTAGAAGTTCTGTATTTGACAATTACAAGTTCAGATCTTCAAGTTATAATTTGCAATAATAATTAGAAGCTATCAATTTTAAGTTCTGTATTTGACAATTACAAGTTCAGATCTCCAAGTTATAATTTGAAATAATAATTTGAATTTAACAAATCTTAGTTCTGTAATTCACTAGTACAAGTTCAGATCTTCAAGTTATAATTTGCAATAATAATTAGAAGCTATCAATTTTAAGTTCTGTATTTGACAATTACTAGTTCAGATCTTCAAGTTATAATTTGAAATAATAATTTGAATTTAACAAATCTAAGTTCTGTAATTCACTATTACAAGTTCAGATCTTCAAGTTATAATTTACAATAATAATTAGAAGCTATCAATTTTAAGTTCTGTATTTGACAATTACAAGGTCAGATCTTCAAGTTATAATTTGCACTAATAATTTGTATTTAACAATTCGAAGTTCTGTATTTGACTATTACAAGTTCAGATCTTCAAGTTATAGTTTGAATTATAATTATAAGCTATCAATTTTAAGTTCTGTATTTGACAATTACAAGTACAGATCTTCAAACTATTATTTGCAATAATAATTAGAAGCTATCAATTTTAAGTTCTGCATTTGACAATTACTAGTTCAGATCTTCAAGTTATTATTTGCAATAATAATTAGAAGCTATTAATTTTAAGTTCTGTATTTGACAATTACAAGTTCAGATCTTCAAGTTATAATTTGAAATAATAATTAGAAGCTATCAATTTTAAGTTCTGTATTTGATAATTACAAGTTCAGATCTTCAAGTTATAATTTGCACTAATAATTTGTATTTAACAATTAGAAGTTCTGTATTTGACAATTACACGTTCAGATCTTCAAGTTATAATTTGCAATAATAATTAGAAGCTATCAATTTTAAGTTCTGTATTTGACAATTACAAGGTCAGATCTTCAAGTTATAATTTGCACTAATAATTTGTATTTAACAATTAGAAGTTCTGTATTTGACAATTACAAGTTAGGATCTTCAAGTTATAATTTGCAATAATAATTAGAAGCTACCAATTTTAAGTTCTGTATTTGACAATTACAAGTTCAGATCTCCAAGTTATAATTTGAAATAATAATTAGAAGCTATCAATTTTAAGTGCTGTATTTGACAATTACTAGTTCAGATCTTCAAGTAATAATTTTCACTAATAATTTGTATTTAACAATTAGAAGTTCTGTATTTGACTATTACAAGTTCAGATCTTTAAATTATTATTTGCAATCTTAGTTTGAATTTAATCATTCGAAGTTCTGTATTTGACTATTACAAGTTCAGATCTTCAAGTTATAATTTGAATTATAATTATAAGCTATCAATTTTAAGTTCTGTATTTGACAATTACAAGTACAGATCTTCAAACTATTATTTGCAATAATAATTAGTAGCTATCAATTTTAAGTTCTGCATTTGACAATTACTAGTTCAGATCTTCAAGTTATTATTTGCAATAATAATTAGAAGCTATTACTTTTAAGTTCTGTATTTGACAATTACAAGTTCAGATCTTCAAGTTATAATTTGAAATAATAATTAGAAGCTATCAATTTTAAGTTCTGTATTTGATAATTACAAGATCAGATCTTCAAGTTATAATTTGCACTAATAATTTGTATTTAACAATTCGAAGTTCTGTATTTGACTATTACAAGTTCAGATCTTCAAATTATAATTTGCAATAATAATTAGAAGCTATCAATTTTAAGTTCTGTATTTGACAATTACAAGTTCAGATCTTCAAGTTATTATTTGCAATAATAATTAGAAGCTATCAATTTTAAGTTCTGTATTTGACAATTACAAGTTCAGATCTTCAAGTTATAATTTACAATAATAATTAGAAGCTATCAATTTTAAGTTCTGTATTTGACAATTACAAGGTCAGATCTTCAAGTTATAATTTGCACTAATAATTTGTATTTAACAATTAGAAGTTCTGTATTTGACAATTACAAGTTCAGATCTTCAAGTTATAATTTGCAATAATAATTAGAAGCTATCAATTTTAAGTTCTGTATTTGACAATTACAAGTTCAGATCTTCAAGTTATAATTTGCAATAATAATTAGAAGCTATCAATTTTAAGTGCTGTATTTGACAATTACTAGTTCAGATCTTCAAGTAATAATTTGCACTAATAATTTGTATTTAACAATTAGAAGTTCTGTATTTGACTATTACAAGTTCAGATCTTCAAATTATTATTTGCAATAATAATTAGAAGCTATCAATTTTAAGTTCTGTATTTGACAATTACAAGTTCAGATCTCCAAGTTATAATTTGAAATAATAATTAGAAGCTATCAATTTTAAGTTCCGTATTTGACAATTACAAGTTCAGATCTTCAAGTTATAAATTGCAATAATAATTGGAAGCTATCAATTTTAAGTGCTGTATTTGACAATTACTAGTTCAGATCTTCAAGTAATAATTTGCACTAATAATTTGTATTTAACAATTAGAAGTTCTGTATTTGACAATTACTAGTGCAGATCTTCAAGTTATAATTTGAAATAATGATTTGAATTTAACAAATCTAAGTTCTGTTATGCACTATTACAAGTTCAGATCTTCAAGTTATAATTTACAATAATAAATAGAATCTATCAATTTTAAGTTCTGTTTTTGACAATTACAAGTTCAGATCTTCAAGTTATAATTTGCACTAATAATTTGTATTTAACAATTAGAAGTTCTGTATTTGACAATTACAAGTTCAGATCTGCAAGTTATAATTTGCAATAATAATTAGAAGCTATCAATTTTAAGTTCTGTATTTGACAATTACAAGTTCAGATCTTCAAGTTATAATTTGCAATAATAATTAGAAGCTATCAATTTTAAGTTCTGTATTTGACAATTACAAGTTCAGATCTTCAAGTTATAATTTGCAATAATAATTAGAAGCTATCAATTTTAAGTTCTGTATTTGACAATTAAAAGTTCAGATCTTCAAGTTATAATTTGCAATAATAAATAGAAGCTATCAATTTTAAGTTCTGTATTTGACAATTACAAGTTCAGATCTCCAAGTTATAATTTGAAATAATAATTTGAATTTAACAAATCTTAGTTCTGTAATTCACTAGTACAAGTTCAGATCTTCAAGTTATAATTTACAATAATAATTAGAAGCTATCAATTTTAAGTTCTGTATTTGACAATTACAAGGTCAGATCTTCAAGTTATAATTTGCACTAATAATTTGTATTTAACAATTAGAAGTTCTGTATTTGACAATTACAAGTTCAGATCTTCAAGTTATAATTTGCAATAATAATTAGAAGCTATCAATTTTAAGTTCTGTATTTGACAATTACAAGTTCAGATCTCCAAGTTATAATTTGAAATAATAATTTGAATTTAACAAATCTTAGTTCTGTAATTCACTAGTACAAGTTCAGATCTTCAAGTTATAATTTGCAATAATAATTAGAAGCTATCAATTTTAAGTTCTGTATTTGACAATTACTAGTTCAGATCTTCAAGTTATAATTTGAAATAATAATTTGAATTTAACAAATCTAAGTTCTGTAATTCACTATTACAAGTTCAGATCTTCAAGTTATAATTTACAATAATAATTAGAAGCTATCAATTTTAAGTTCTGTATTTGACAATTACAAGGTCAGATCTTCAAGTTATAATTTGCACTAATAATTTGTATTTAACAATTCGAAGTTCTGTATTTGACTATTACAAGTTCAGATCTTCAAGTTATAGTTTGAATTATAATTATAAGCTATCAATTTTAAGTTCTGTATTTGACAATTACAAGTACAGATCTTCAAACTATTATTTGCAATAATAATTAGAAGCTATCAATTTTAAGTTCTGCATTTGACAATTACTAGTTCAGATCTTCAAGTTATTATTTGCAATAATAATTAGAAGCTATTAATTTTAAGTTCTGTATTTGACAATTACAAGTTCAGATCTTCAAGTTATAATTTGAAATAATAATTAGAAGCTATCAATTTTAAGTTCTGTATTTGATAATTACAAGTTCAGATCTTCAAGTTATAATTTGCACTAATAATTTGTATTTAACAATTAGAAGTTCTGTATTTGACAATTACACGTTCAGATCTTCAAGTTATAATTTGCAATAATAATTAGAAGCTATCAATTTTAAGTTCTGTATTTGACAATTACAAGGTCAGATCTTCAAGTTATAATTTGCACTAATAATTTGTATTTAACAATTAGAAGTTCTGTATTTGACAATTACAAGTTAGGATCTTCAAGTTATAATTTGCAATAATAATTAGAAGCTACCAATTTTAAGTTCTGTATTTGACAATTACAAGTTCAGATCTCCAAGTTATAATTTGAAATAATAATTAGAAGCTATCAATTTTAAGTGCTGTATTTGACAATTACTAGTTCAGATCTTCAAGTAATAATTTTCACTAATAATTTGTATTTAACAATTAGAAGTTCTGTATTTGACTATTACAAGTTCAGATCTTTAAATTATTATTTGCAATCTTAGTTTGAATTTAATCATTCGAAGTTCTGTATTTGACTATTACAAGTTCAGATCTTCAAGTTATAATTTGAATTATAATTATAAGCTATCAATTTTAAGTTCTGTATTTGACAATTACAAGTACAGATCTTCAAACTATTATTTGCAATAATAATTAGTAGCTATCAATTTTAAGTTCTGCATTTGACAATTACTAGTTCAGATCTTCAAGTTATTATTTGCAATAATAATTAGAAGCTATTAATTTTAAGTTCTGTATTTGACAATTACAAGTTCAGATCTTCAAGTTATAATTTGAAATAATAATTAGAAGCTATCAATTTTAAGTTCTGTATTTGATAATTACAAGATCAGATCTTCAAGTTATAATTTGCACTAATAATTTGTATTTAACAATTCGAAGTTCTGTATTTGACTATTACAAGTTCAGATCTTCAAATTATAATTTGCAATAATAATTAGAAGCTATCAATTTTAAGTTCTGTATTTGACAATTACAAGTTCAGATCTTCAAGTTATTATTTGCAATAATAATTAGAAGCTATCAATTTTAAGTTCTGTATTTGACAATTACAAGTTCAGATCTTCAAGTTATAATTTACAATAATAATTAGAAGCTATCAATTTTAAGTTCTGTATTTGACAATTACAAGGTCAGATCTTCAAGTTATAATTTGCACTAATAATTTGTATTTAACAATTAGAAGTTCTGTATTTGACAATTACAAGTTCAGATCTTCAAGTTATAATTTGCAATAATAATTAGAAGCTATCAATTTTAAGTTCTGTATTTGACAATTACAAGTTCAGATCTTCAAGTTATAATTTGCAATAATAATTAGAAGCTATCAATTTTAAGTGCTGTATTTGACAATTACTAGTTCAGATCTTCAAGTAATAATTTGCACTAATAATTTGTATTTAACAATTAGAAGTTCTGTATTTGACTATTACAAGTTCAGATCTTCAAATTATTATTTGCAATAATAATTAGAAGCTATCAATTTTAAGTTCTGTATTTGACAATTACAAGTTCAGATCTCCAAGTTATAATTTGAAATAATAATTAGAAGCTATCAATTTTAAGTTCCGTATTTGACAATTACAAGTTCAGATCTTCAAGTTATAAATTGCAATAATAATTGGAAGCTATCAATTTTAAGTGCTGTATTTGACAATTACTAGTTCAGATCTTCAAGTAATAATTTGCACTAATAATTTGTATTTAACAATTAGAAGTTCTGTATTTGACAATTACTAGTGCAGATCTTCAAGTTATAATTTGAAATAATGATTTGAATTTAACAAATCTAAGTTCTGTTATGCACTATTACAAGTTCAGATCTTCAAGTTATAATTTACAATAATAAATAGAATCTATCAATTTTAAGTTCTGTTTTTGACAATTACAAGTTCAGATCTTCAAGTTATAATTTGCACTAATAATTTGTATTTAACAATTAGAAGTTCTGTATTTGACAATTACAAGTTCAGATCTGCAAGTTATAATTTGCAATAATAATTAGAAGCTATCAATTTTAAGTTCTGTATTTGACAATTACAAGTTCAGATCTTCAAGTTATAATTTGCAATAATAATTAGAAGCTATCAATTTTAAGTTCTGTATTTGACAATTACAAGTTCAGATCTTCAAGTTATAATTTGCAATAATAATTAGAAGCTATCAATTTTAAGTTCTGTATTTGACAATTAAAAGTTCAGATCTTCAAGTTATAATTTGCAATAATAAATAGAAGCTATCAATTTTAAGTTCTGTATTTGACAATTACTAGTTCAGATCTTCAAGTTATAATTTGAAGTAATAATTTGAATTTAACAAATCTAAGTTCTGTAATTCACTATTACAAGTTCAGATCTTCAAGTTATAATTTACAATAATAATTAGAAGCTATCAATTTTAAGTTCTGTATTTGACAATTACAAGGTCAGATCTTCAAGTTATAATTTGCACTAATAATTTGTATTTAACAATTAGAAGTTCTGTATTTGACAATTACAAGTTCAGATCTTCAAGTTATAATTTGCAATAATAATTAGAAGCTATCAATTTTAAGTTCTGTATTTGACAATCACAAGTTCAGATCTCCAAGTTATAATTTGAAATAATAATTTGAATTTAACAAATCTTAGTTCTGTAATTCACTAGTACAAGTTCAGATCTTCAAGTTATAATTTGCAATAATAATTAGAAGCTATCAATTTTAAGTTCTGTATTTGACAATTACTAGTTCAGATCTTCAAGTTATAATTTGAAATAATAATTTGAATTAACAAATCTAAGTTCTGTAATTCACTATTACAAGTTCAGATCTTCAAGTTATAATTTACAATAATAATTAGTAGCTATCAATTTTAAGTTCTGTATTTGACAATTACAAGGTCAGATCTTCAAGTTATAATTTGCACTAATAATTTGTATTTAACAATTAGAAGTTCTGTATTTGACAATTACAAGTTAAGATCTTCTAGTTATAATTTGCAATAATAATTAGAAGCTATCAATTTTAAGTTCTGCATTTGACAATTACAAGTTCAGATCTTCAAGTTATAATTTGCAATAATAATTAGAAGCTATCAATTTTAAGTTCTGTATTTGACAATTACAAGTTCAAATCTCCAAGTTATAATTTGAAATAATAATTAGAAGCTATCAATTTTAAGTTCTGTATTTGACAATTAGAAGTTCAGATCTCCAAGTTATAATTTGAAATAATAATTAGAAGCTATCAATTTTAAGTTCTGTATTTGACAATTACAAGTTCAGATCTTCAAGTTATAATTTGCAATAATAATTAGAAGCTATCAATTTTAAGTGCTGTATTTGACAATTACTAGTTCAGATCTTCAAGTAATAATTTGCACTAATAATTTGTATTTAACAATTAGAAGTTCTGTATTTGACAATTACTAGTGCAGATCTTCAAGTTATAATTTGAAATAATAATTTGAATTTAACAAATCTAAGTTCTGTAATGCACTATTACAAGTTCAGATCTTCATGTTATAATTTACAATAATAAATAGAATCTATCAATTTTAAGTTCTGTATTTGACAATTACAAGTTCAGAACTTCAAGTTATAATTTGCACTAATAATTTGTATTTAACAATTAGAAGTTCTGTATTTGACAATTACAAGTTCAGATCTTCAAGTGATAATTTGCAATAATAATTAGAAGCTATCAATTTTAAGTTCTGTATTTGACAATTACAAGTTCAGATCTTCAAGTTATAATTTGCAATAATAATTAGAAGCTATCAATTTTAAGTTCTGTATTTGACAATTACTAGTTCAGATCTTCAAGTTATAATTTGCACTAATAATTTGTATTTAACAATTAGAAGTTCTGTATTTGACTATTACAAGTTCAGATCTTCAAGTTATAATTTGCAATAATAATTAGAAGCTATCAATTTTAAGTTCTGTATTTGACAATTACAAGTTCAGATCTTCAAGTTATAATTTGAAATAATAATTAGAAGCTATCAATTTTAAGTTCTGTATTTGACAATTACAAGTTCAGATCTTCAAGTTATAATTTGCAATAATAATTAGAAGCTCTCAATTTTAAGTTCTGTATTTGACAATTACAAGTTCAGATCTTCAAGTTATAATTTACAATAATAATTAGAAGCTATCAATTTTAAGTTCTGTATTTGCCAATTAAAAGTTCAGATCTTCAAGTTATAATTTGCAATAATAATTAGAAGCTATCAATTTTAAGTTCTGTATTTGACAATTACAAGTTCAGATCTTCAAGTTATTATTTGCAATAATAATTAGAAGCTATCAATTTTAAGTTCTGTATTTGACAATTACAAGTTCAGATCTTCAAGTTATAATTTACAATAATAATTAGAAGCTATCAATTTTAAGTTCTGTATTTGACAATTACAAGGTCAGATCTTCAAGTTATAATTTGCACTAATAATTTGTATTTAACAATTAGAAGTTCTGTATTTGACAATTACAAGTTCAGATCTTCAAGTTATAATTTGCAATAATAATTAGAAGCTATCAATTTTAAGTTCTGTATTTGACAATTACAAGTTCAGATCTTCAAGTTATAATTTGCAATAATAATTAGAAGCTATCAATTTTAAGTGCTGTATTTGACAATTACTAGTTCAGATCTTCAAGTAATAATTTGCACTAATAATTTGTATTTAACAATTAGAAGTTCTGTATTTGACTATTACAAGTTCAGATCTTCAAATTATTATTTGCAATAATAATTAGAAGCTATCAATTTTAAGTTCTGTATTTGACAATTACAAGTTCAGATCTCCAAGTTATAATTTGAAATAATAATTAGAAGCTATCAATTTTAAGTTCCGTATTTGACAATTACAAGTTCAGATCTTCAAGTTATAAATTGCAATAATAATTGGAAGCTATCAATTTTAAGTGCTGTATTTGACAATTACTAGTTCAGATCTTCAAGTAATAATTTGCACTAATAATTTGTATTTAACAATTAGAAGTTCTGTATTTGACAATTACTAGTGCAGATCTTCAAGTTATAATTTGAAATAATAATTTGAATTTAACAAATCTAAGTTCTGTTATGCACTATTACAAGTTCAGATCTTCAAGTTATAATTTACAATAATAAATAGAATCTATCAATTTTAAGTTCTGTTTTTGACAATTACAAGTTCAGATCTTCAAGTTATAATTTGCACTAATAATTTGTATTTAACAATTAGAAGTTCTGTATTTGACAATTACAAGTTCAGATCTGCAAGTTATAATTTGCAATAATAATTAGAAGCTATCAATTTTAAGTTCTGTATTTGACAATTACAAGTTCAGATCTTCAAGTTATAATTTGCAATAATAATTAGAAGCTATCAATTTTAAGTTCTGTATTTGACAATTACAAGTTCAGATCTTCAAGTTATAATTTGCAATAATAATTAGAAGCTATCAATTTTAAGTTCTGTATATGACAATTAAAAGTTCAGATCTTCAAGTTATAATTTGCAATAATAAATAGAAGCCATCAATTTTAAGTTCTGTATTTGACAATTACTAGTTCAGATCTTCAAGTTATAATTTGAAGTAATAATTTGAATTTAACAAATCTAAGTTCTGTAATTCACTATTACAAGTTCAGATCTTCAAGTTATAATTTACAATAATAATTAGAAGCTATCAATTTTAAGTTCTGTATTTGACAATTACAAGGTCAGATCTTCAAGTTATAATTTGCACTAATAATTTGTATTTAACAATTAGAAGTTCTGTATTTGACAATTACAAGTTCAGATCTTCAAGTTATAATTTGCAATAATAATTAGAAGCTATCAATTTTAAGTTCTGCATTTGACAATTACAAGTTCAGATCTTCAAGTTATAATTTACAATAATAATTAGAAGCTATCAATTTTAAGTTCTGTATTTGACAATTACAAGGTCAGATCTTCAAGTTATAATTTGCACTAATAATTTGTATTTAACAATTAGAAGTTCTGTATTTGACAATTACAAGTTCAGATCTTCAAGTTATAATTTGCAATAATAATTAGAAGCTATCAATTTTAAGTTCTGTATTTGACAATTACAAGTTCAGATCTCCAAGTTATAATTTGAAATAATAATTAGAAGCTATCAATTTTAAGTTCTGTATTTGACAATTACAAGTTCAGATCTTCAAGTTATAATTTGCAATAATAATTAGAAGCTATCAATTTTAAGTGCTGTATTTGACAATTACTAGTTCTGATCTTCAAGTAATAATTTTACACTAATAATTTGTATTTAACAATTAGAAGTTCTGTATTTGACTATTACAAGTTCAGATCTTCAAGTTATAATTTGCAATAATAATTAGAAGCTATCAATTTTAAGTTCTGTATTTGACAATTACAAGTTCAGATCTTCAAGTTATAATTTGAAATAATAATTAGAAGCTATCAATTTTAAGTTCTGTATTTGACAATTACAAGTTCAGATCTTCAAGTTATAATTTGCAATAATAATTAGAAGCTCTCAATTTTAAGTTCTGTATTTGACAATTACAAGTTCAGATCTTCAAGTTATAATTTACAATAATAATTAGAAGCTATCAATTTTAAGTTCTGTATTTGACAATTAAAAGTTCAGATCTTCAAGTTATAATTTGCAATAATAATTAGAAGCTATCAATTTTAAGTTCTGTATTTGACAATTACTAGTTCAGATCTTCAAGTTATAATTTGAAATAATAATTAGAATTTAACAAATCTAAGTTCTGTAATTCACTATTACAAGTTCAGATCTTCAAGTTATAATTTACAATAATAATTAGAAGCTATCAATTTTAAGTTCTGTATTTGACAATTACAAGGTCAGATCTTCAAGTTATAATTTGCACAAATAATTTGTATTTAACAATTAGAAGTTCTGTATTTGACAATTACAAGTTCAGATCTTCAAGTTATAATTTGCAATAATAATTAAAAGCTATCAATTTTAAGTTCTGTATTTGACAATTACAAGTTCAGATCTCCAAGTTATAATTTGAAATAATAATTTGAATTTAACAAATCTAAGTTCTGTAATTCACTAGTACAAGTTCAGATCTTCAAGTTATAATTTGCAATAATAATTAGAAGCTATCAATTTTAAGTTCTGTATTTGACAATTACTAGTTCAGATCTTCAAGTTATAATTTGAAATAATAATTTGAATTTAACAAATCTAAGTTCTGTAATTCACTATTACAAGGTCAGATCTTCAAGTTATAATTTACAATAATAATTAGAAGCTATCAATTTTAAGTTCTGTATTTGACAATTACAAGGTCAGATCTTCAAGTTATAATTTGCACTAATAATTTGTATTTAACAATTAGAAGTTCTGTATTTGACAATTACAAGTTCAGATCTTCAAGTTATAATTTGCACTAATAATTTGTATTTAACAATTAGAAGTTCTGTATTTGACAATTACAGGTTCAGATCTTCAAGTAATAATTTACACAAATACTTTGTATTTAACAATTCGAAGTTCTGTATTTGACTATTACAAGTTCAGATCTTCAAGTTATAATTTGAATTATAATTATAAGCTATCAATTTTAAGTTCTGTATTTGACAATTACAAGTACAGATCTTCAAACTATTATTTGCAATAATAATTAGAAGCTATCAATTTTAAGTTCTGCATTTGACAATTACAAGTTCAGATCTTCAAGTTATAATTTGCAATAATAATTAGAAGCTATCAATTTTAAGTTCTGTATTTGACAATTACAAGTTCAGATCTCCAAGTTATAATTTGAAATAATAATTAGAAGCTATCAATTTTAAGTTCTGTATTTGACAATTAGAAGTTCAGATCTCCAAGTTATAATTTGAAATAATAATTAGAAGCTATCAATTTTAAGTTCTGTATTTGACAATTACAAGTTCAGATCTTCAAGTTATAATTTGCAATAATAATTAGAAGCTATCAATTTTAAGTGCTGTATTTGACAATTACTAGTTCAGATCTTCAAGTAATAATTTGCACTAATAATTTGTATTTAACAATTAGAAGTTCTGTATTTGACAATTACTAGTGCAGATCTTCAAGTTATAATTTGAAATAATAATTTGAATTTAACAAATCTAAGTTCTGTAATGCACTATTACAAGTTCAGATCTTCATGTTATAATTTACAATAATAAATGGAATCTATCAATTTTAAGTTCTATATTTGACAATTACAAGTTCAGATCTTCAAGTTATAATTTGCACTAATAATTTGTATTTAACAATTAGAAGTTCTGTATTTGACAATTACAAGTTCAGATCTTCAAGTTATAATTTGCAATAATAATTAGAAGCTATCAATTTTAAGTTCTGTATTTGACAATTACAAGTTAAGATCTTCAAGAAGTTCAAGTTATAATTTGCAATAATAATTAGAAGCTATCAATTTTAAGTTCTGTATTTGACAATTACTAGTTCAGATCTTCAAGTTATAATTTGAAATAATAATTTGAATTTAACAAATCTAAGTTCTGTAATTCACTATTACAAGTTCAGATCTTCAAGTTATAATTTACAATAATAATTAGAAGCTATCAATTTTAAGTTCTGTATTTGACAATTACAAGGTCAGATCTTCAAGTTATAATTTGCACTAATAATTTGTATTTAACAATTAGAAGTTCTGTATTTGACAATTACAAGTTCAGATCTTCAAGTTATAATTTGCAATAATAATTAGAAGCTATCAATTTTAAGTTCTGTATTTGACAATTACAAGTTCAGATCTTCAAGTTATAATTTGCAATAATAATTAGAAGCTATCAATTTTAAGTGCTGTATTTGACAATTACTAGTTCTGATCTTCAAGTAATAATTTTACACTAATAATTTGTATTTAACAATTAGAAGTTCTGTATTTGACTATTACAAGTTCAGATCTTCAAATTATTATTTGCAATCTTAGTTTTAATTTAATCATTCGAAGTTCTGTATTTACCTATTACAGGTTCAGATCTTCAACTAATAATTTGCACTAATAATTTGTATTTAACAATTCGAAGTTCTGTATTTGACTATTACAAGTTCAGATCTTCAAGTTATAGTTTGAATTATAATTATAAGCTATCAATTTTAAGTTCTGTATTTGACAATTACAAGTACAGATCTTCAAACTATTATTTGCAATAATAATTAGAAGCTATCAATTTTAAGTTCTGCATTTGACAATTACTAGTTCAGATCTTCAAGTTATTATTTGCAATAATAATTAGAAGCTATTAATTTTAAGTTCTGTATTTGACAATTACAAGTTCAGATCTTCAAGTTATAATTTGAAATAATAATTAGAAGCTATCAATTTTAAGTTCTGTATTTGATAATTACAAGTTCAGATCTTCAAGTTATAATTTGCACTAATAATTTGTATTTAACAATTAGAAGTTCTGTATTTGACAATTACACGTTCAGATCTTCAAGTTATAATTTGCAATAATAATTAGAAGCTATCAATTTTAAGTTCTGTATTTGACAATTACAAGGTCAGATCTTCAAGTTATAATTTGCACTAATAATTTGTATTTAACAATTAGAAGTTCTGTATTTGACAATTACAAGTTAGGATCTTCAAGTTATAATTTGCAATAATAATTAGAAGCTACCAATTTTAAGTTCTATATTTGACAATTACAAGTTCAGATCTCCAAGTTATAATTTGAAATAATAATTAGAAGCTATCAATTTTAAGTGCTGTATTTGACAATTACTAGTTCAGATCTTCAAGTAATAATTTTCACTAATAATTTGTATTTAACAATTAGAAGTTCTGTATTTGACTATTACAAGTTCAGATCTTTAAATTATTATTTGCAATCTTAGTTTGAATTTAATCATTCGAAGTTCTGTATTTGACTATTACAAGTTCAGATCTTCAAGTTATAATTTGAATTATAATTATAAGCTATCAATTTTAAGTTCTGTATTTGACAATTACAAGTACAGATCTTCAAACTATTATTTGCAATAATAATTAGTAGCTATCAATTTTAAGTTCTGCATTTGACAATTACTAGTTCAGATCTTCAAGTTATTATTTGCAATAATAATTAGAAGCTATTAATTTTAAGTTCTGTATTTGACAATTACAAGTTCAGATCTTCAAGTTATAATTTGAAATAATAATTAGAAGCTATCAATTTTAAGTTCTGTATTTGACAATTACAAGTTCAGATCTTCAAGTTATAATTTACAATAATAATTAGAAGCTATCAATTTTAAGTTCTGTATTTGACAATTACAAGGTCAGATCTTCAAGTTATAATTTGCACTAATAATTTGTATTTAACAATTAGAAGTTCTGTATTTGACAATTACAAGTTCAGATCTTCAAGTTATAATTTGCAATAATAATTAGAAGCTATCAATTTTAAGTTCTGTATTTGACAATTACAAGTTCAGATCTTCAAGTTATAATTTGCAATAATAATTAGAAGCTATCAATTTTAAGTGCTGTATTTGACAATTACTAGTTCAGATCTTCAAGTAATAATTTGCACTAATAATTTGTATTTAACAATTAGAAGTTCTGTATTTGACTATTACAAGTTCAGATCTTCAAATTATTATTTGCAATAATAATTAGAAGCTATCAATTTTAAGTTCTGTATTTGACAATTACAAGTTCAGATCTCCAAGTTATAATTTGAAATAATAATTAGAAGCTATCAATTTTAAGTTCCGTATTTGACAATTACAAGTTCAGATCTTCAAGTTATAAATTGCAATAATAATTGGAAGCTATCAATTTTAAGTGCTGTATTTGACAATTACTAGTTCAGATCTTCAAGTAATAATTTGCACTAATAATTTGTATTTAACAATTAGAAGTTCTGTATTTGACAATTACTAGTGCAGATCTTCAAGTTATAATTTGAAATAATAATTTGAATTTAACAAATCTAAGTTCTGTTATGCACTATTACAAGTTCAGATCTTCAAGTTATAATTTACAATAATAAATAGAATCTATCAATTTTAAGTTCTGTTTTTGACAATTACAAGTTCAGATCTTCAAGTTATAATTTGCACTAATAATTTGTATTTAACAATTAGAAGTTCTGTATTTGACAATTACAAGTTCAGATCTGCAAGTTATAATTTGCAATAATAATTAGAAGCTATCAATTTTAAGTTCTGTATTTGACAATTACAAGTTCAGATCTTCAAGTTATAATTTGCAATAATAATTAGAAGCTATCAATTTTAAGTTCTGTATTTGACAATTACAAGTTCAGATCTTCAAGTTATAATTTGCAATAATAATTAGAAGCTATCAATTTTAAGTTCTGTATTTGACAATTAAAAGTTCAGATCTTCAAGTTATAATTTGCAATAATAAATAGAAGCTATCAATTTTAAGTTCTGTATTTGACAATTACTAGTTCAGATCTTCAAGTTATAATTTGAAGTAATAATTTGAATTTAACAAATCTAAGTTCTGTAATTCACTATTACAAGTTCAGATCTTCAAGTTATAATTTACAATAATAATTAGAAGCTATCAATTTTAAGTTCTGTATTTGACAATTACAAGGTCAGATCTTCAAGTTATAATTTGCACTAATAATTTGTATTTAACAATTAGAAGTTCTGTATTTGACAATTACAAGTTCAGATCTTCAAGTTATAATTTGCAATAATAATTAGAAGCTATCAATTTTAAGTTCTGTATTTGACAATTACAAGTTCAGATCTCCAAGTTATAATTTGAAATAATAATTTGAATTTAACAAATCTTAGTTCTGTAATTCACTAGTACAAGTTCAGATCTTCAAGTTATAATTTGCAATAATAATTAGAAGCTATCAATTTTAAGTTCTGTATTTGACAATTACTAGTTCAGATCTTCAAGTTATAATTTGAAATAATAATTTGAATTTAACAAATCTAAGTTCTGTAATTCACTATTACAAGTTCAGATCTTCAAGTTATAATTTACAATATTAATTAGAAGCTATCAATTTTAAGTTCTGTATTTGACAATTACAAGGTCAGATCTTCAAGTTATAATTTGCACTAATAATTTGTATTTAACAATTAGAAGTTCTGTATTTGACAATTACAAGTTCAGATCTTCAAGTTATAATTTGCAATAATAATTAGAAGCTATCAATTTTAAGTTCTGTATTTGACAATTACAAGTTCAGATCTCCAAGTTATAATTTGAAATAATAATTAGAAGCTATCAATTTTAAGTTCTGTATTTGACAATTACAAGTTCAGATCTTCAAGTTATAATTTGCAATAATAATTAGAAGCTATCAATTTTAAGTGCTGTATTTGACAATTACTAGTTCTGATCTTCAAGTAATAATTTTACACTAATAATTTGTATTTAACAATTAGAAGTTCTGTATTTGACTATTACAAGTTCAGATCTTCAAATTATTATTTGCAATCTTAGTTTGAATTTAATCATTCGAAGTTCTGTATTTACCTATTACAGGTTCAGATCTTCAAGTAATAATTTGCACTAATACTTTGTATTTAACAATTCGAAGTTCTGTATTTGACTATTACAAGTTCAGATCTTCAAGTTATAATTTGAATTATAATTATAAGCTATCAATTTTAAGTTCTGTATTTGACAATTACAAGTACAGATCTTCAAACTATTATTTGCAATAATAATTAGAAGCTATCAATTTTAAGTTCTGCATTTGACAATTACAAGTTCAGATCTTCAAGTTATAATTTGCAATAATAATTAGAAGCTATCAATTTTAAGTTCTGTATTTGACAATTACAAGTTCAGATCTTCAAGTTATAATTTGCAATAATAATTTGTATTTAACAATTCGAAGTTCTCTATTTGACTATTACAAGTTCAGATCTTCAAATTATTATTTGCAATCTTAATTTGAATTTAACAATTTGAAGTTCTGTATTTAATTAATACAAGTTAAGATCTTCAAGTTATAATTTGCACTAATAATTTGGATTTAACAATTCGAAGTTCTGTATTTGACTATTACAAGTTAAGATCTTCATTTTATTATTTGCAGTCTTAGTTTGTATTTAACAATTCGAAGTTCTGTATTTACCTACTACAAGTTCAGATCTTCAAGTTATAATTTGCAATAATAATTAGAAGCTATCAATTTTAAGTTCTGTATTTGACAATTACAAGTTCAGATCTTCAAGTTATAATTTGCAATAATAATTTGTATTTAACAATTCGAAGTTCTCTATTTGACTATTACAAGTTCAGATCTTCAAATTATTATTTGCAATCTTAATTTGAATTTAACAATTTGAAGTTCTGTATTTAATTAATACAAGTTGAGATCTTCAAGTTATAATTTGTACTAATAATTTGGATTTAACAATTCGAAGTTCTGTATTTGACTATTACAAGTTCAGATCTTCAATTTATTATTTGCAGTCTTAGTTTGTATTTAACATTGCGAAGTTCTGTATTTACCTACTACAAGTTCAGATCTTCAAGTTATAATTTGCAATAATAATTAGAAGCTATCAATTTTAAGTTCTGTATTTTGTACCGCAAACTGCTCAATTTACGCTACAACAGCCACTTGTTTAACCGTAGATGTTCTGTACGCGTTAGCTAGCCTTGTTACCTAAAACGCAGTTCTCGAGAGCGTGGGTGTTTCGGAAAACATCGTGGATTCGGTTCCATTAGGTCCTTTTCATACTCAGAACTCATCTCAGCTAAATGGAAATATTGATGTTAAAGTGGACGCCAGTTGATACAAATAAAACTAAGAAGTAGTGAAGAGTCGATTTATTGTATAAACAAAGATAGAAAAAATAGTAGAGGTCGACATGTTTAATTAATTCACTAAATTAAAAGTAAAACATAAAACACACACATAATCAGCAAGTAAAACTAGCACGTAATTGAGGACTATGTACTAGGAAACAAAAATAAAAAAATGGCAAATTTGAAGAACCGACATCTACCTGAAGGGTAAACTCAGTCAAAAAAATACAGTTGAGTATCCTTGAAGAGGATAACCCAACAAAATCGAAGCTATGCTCCAGCAAAGATTAATCGCACACCGAATTTTAAATACTCGGGATTATTGACTCAAAATAGAACCTGGCACACAGCATCATCAATAAATAAGTATATGCATCTCTATCCGACTTACCCTGAATGCAGTACCACCAATTTCGCGACTCTGCAAGTATATTTCCTCCGTCAGGACCCTTCGAAATCAACAACATTACTTCATCATTCAATTGGTCCACCATCCAGGAATGAAAGTCTACAAAATAGAGAACACAAAATACTCATTAAAAAATCAACATGCCTGCCAGTTCCAAGACTCATCAAACGAGTAAGTGTGACTACAAATCAATTAATCTCCACAGAAGCATCTTCAAATCAAATCATCTGCTTGAAAGTTGAGGTGTGACATCCCAAAATATAAAGATGGTAAAAAGGAAAATCTGCAAAGTTTGGCTCTCCAACTTGAAATGATATTTTGACCCATCCAGTATAAACACTTCACAAGGAAACATCCTCTTGTGAACAAAAACCAACCATCAGGAATCAAAATTCAAAAAGGGTAAAGTAAACCATTCTTCGCACTCAAAATATTCGTCATCCCCCCAATTCTTCCAACAGGTGACGTATTAAAACAACGTCATCGTAAAACCAAAAATAAAGGTAAGAAACCATATGGGTGGATAAAAGATTTCCAACACAGATAAATCTCCATTTCACGACGACGAAAACATAAAGTTGATAAACCAAAAAACGAATAATAATTGTAACGAACTACCAGTAACCTGGGTGCTAAAAATAATTTGTTAAACAAATTAAATTGTACGAAAATATTATATTTACCCGCTAATCCGGCAAAATTAAATGATATTAAAACAAATAGAAACTAAAAAGGACAAACACCAAGATTACACGTCCATTCCTTGCGAAATTTCCGTGTAATGGCGCTTATCAAAACCACACATATTTTCCAAAACTAAAGCGATCCAGCGGCGTAGCTTGAAAAAGAAATGAAACGGTCAAAACTAATTTTGACACGTTACACTCCCCCCTCGCTAAACTCTAAACCGCTCCCGGTTTTGAAAAAGAAAAAGGAAAATAAAATCAGACAGAAGTAAAGTCTTATCGAATCTAAGGACGAAGTTCCTAGCTAGACAGATTCTGCATCACAAGTACTATCTTCTCGTTACAAAGAACTAAAGGCGAAGCATAGTCTTTGACCAGTCTGTTATGTCAGGACATAAGCCAAACAGAAAATCAACCCCCAAACAAGACAGTGTCTCGACAAGACAAACATGAAAAATACTGGACTTTGAAAAATGTTTTTACCTCACAAAATTCATTTTCTCTGTGAATAACAAAATCGTGCATCCAATAAAATCACTGACGCGCCTCTCTCTGATTAACAGATATCTCGGCAATCGCCACACCAATCAAATCAAATCCACGATAGTGTTTACATTGAAAAATCCCAATGCAAAATAAAATCATAAAACAATTTTACCCTCAGTAATCCCATTAATTCTCACAAATTAAATTCTGATTGGAAAACCAATCGTCCTTTAATCCGCTCGAACCCACAACAGATCTACATGCATGGACTCCCCATTTATCCAGAAATTCGATTCAGATTGCCTATTTTCCGGTATAACACAAGCAACAAAGCTAAAAAGTGAACCTAAATTGAAAATGGCTTAAAAAAATCGTGTGTTGATTAGAACCATGAAACATGAATTCATAAATCCGCATAAGGCGTTCAACAACACTAAAAATACCAAGGCAAAACCAGGCCTATCAGAGAGGTGTACTCGTAGATCGCAAAAGCTACGATCGATTTCCACTGACTGTAAAGTCTACACGTCAGTCATAGTGGATTTGGCAAAACGCATTGGGCTCCAGTGCCTCGGCAACGTGAGAGGGCAGGACCATGTTAACCTCCCAAGGATCACTCACACTCCTCAACACTACTATGTACACCTTAAACCTAACTATTTACATGGGAACTCAACACTGGCGGCGCCAAACTCCACTACAAAAAAATAACATTGAAAAACAAAATTTGCGACAAATCTTCAGCATATCAGACACTTAGGAGGGGAGGACCAAGTTAACCTCATCCAAGGGTCGCCTAAATTCTTCAATGCCATCTGTCCACAAATTATTTACACAAAATGGTGGGAGCTGGTACTCTACTATAATAATTGACTCGCAAAAATATTACAGCATTAAAAAAATTTAACCACACCGAGGGTTGAATCGAATAACCTTCAAAATAAATTACCCATACACGCAGACGTATTATAGACAGGATTATCAAGGTTTACCTCAACTAGTGATTAATAAACATGTCTAGAAAAGAAGAAATATTTAGCTGATAGATGTTGAAAAAGAGCTAAGTTGTCTGAGTATGCACTAAGTTTCTACGTCGGTTACCAGGTAGGTGCAACGGATACCTTCGCAAAAACAGAGCATAAACTAAACATTCCAAAAAGTGGACCCATAAAAACGAAGTCAAATAGCCCCACTTCTGGGCGTCAATAAGTGTACCGCAAACTGCTCAATTTACGCTACAACAGCCACTTGCTTAACCGTAGATGTTCTGTACGCGTTAGCTAGCCTTGTTACCTAAAACGCAGTTCTCGAGAGCGTGGGTGTTTCGGAAAACATCGTGGATTCGGTTCCATTAGGTCCTTTTCATACTCAGAACTCATCTCAGCTAAATGGAAATATTGATGTTAAAGTGGACGCCAGTTGATACAAATAAAACTAAGAAGTAGTGAAGAGTCGATTTATTGTATAAACAAAGATAGAAAAAATAGTAGAGGTCGACATGTTTAATTAATTCACTAAATTAAAAGTAAAACATAAAACACACACATAATCAGCAAGTAAAACTAGCACGTAATTGAGGACTATGTACTAGGAAACAAAAATAAAAAAATGGCAAATTTGAAGAACCGACATCTACCTGAAGGGTAAACTCAGTCAAAAAAATACAGTTGAGTATCCTTGAAGAGGATAACCCAACAAAATCGAAGCTATGCTCCAGCAAAGATTAATCGCACACCGAATTTTAAATACTCGGGATTATTGACTCAAAATAGAACCTGGCACACAGCATCATCAATAAATAAGTATATGCATCTCTATCCGACTTACCCTGAATGCAGTACCACCAATTTCGCGACTCTGCAAGTATATTTCCTCCGTCAGGACCCTTCGAAATCAACAACATTACTTCATCATTCAATTGGTCCACCATCCAGGAATGAAAGTCTACAAAATAGAGAACACAAAATACTCATTAAAAAATCAACATGCCTGCCAGTTCCAAGACTCATCAAACGAGTAAGTGTGACTACAAATCAATTAATCTCCACAGAAGCATCTTCAAATCAAATCATCTGCTTGAAAGTTGAGGTGTGACATCCCAAAATATAAAGATGGTAAAAAGGAAAATCTGCAAAGTTTGGCTCTCCAACTTGAAATGATATTTTGACCCATCCAGTATAAACACTTCACAAGGAAACATCCTCTTGTGAACAAAAACCAACCATCAGGAATCAAAATTCAAAAAGGGTAAAGTAAACCATTCTTCGCACTCAAAATATTCGTCATCCCCCCAATTCTTCCAACAGGTGACGTATTAAAACAACGTCATCGTAAAACCAAAAATAAAGGTAAGAAACCATATGGGTGGATAAAAGATTTCCAACACAGATAAATCTCCATTTCACGACGACGAAAACATAAAGTTGATAAACCAAAAAACGAATAATAATTGTAACGAACTACCAGTAACCTGGGTGCTAAAAATAATTTGTTAAACAAATTAAATTGTACGAAAATATTATATTTACCCGCTAATCCGGCAAAATTAAATGATATTAAAACAAATAGAAACTAAAAAGGACAAACACCAAGATTACACGTCCATTCCTTGCGAAATTTCCGTGTAATGGCGCTTATCAAAACCACACATATTTTCCAAAACTAAAGCGATCCAGCGGCGTAGCTTGAAAAAGAAATGAAACGGTCAAAACTAATTTTGACACGTTACAATTTGACAATTACAAGTTCAGATCTTCAAGTTATAATTTGCAATAATAATTTGTATTTAACAATTAGAAATAATAATTGAAATAATAATTAGAAGCTATCAATTTTAAGTTCTGTATTTGATAATTACAAGTTCAGATCTTCAAGTTATAATTTGCACTAATAATTTGTATTTAACAATTAGAAGTTCTGTATTTGACAATTACACGTTCAGATCTTCAAGTTATAATTTGCAATAATAATTAGAAGCTATCAATTTTAAGTTCTGTATTTGACAATTACAAGGTCAGATCTTCAAGTTATAATTTGCACTAATAATTTGTATTTAACAATTAGAAGTTCTGTATTTGACAATTACAAGTTAGGATCTTCAAGTTATAATTTGCAATAATAATTAGAAGCTACCAATTTTAAGTTCTGTATTTGACAAATACAAGTTCAGATCTCCAAGTTATAATTTGAAATAATAATTAGAAGCTATCAATTTTAAGTGCTGTATTTGACAATTACTAGTTCAGATCTTCAAGTAATAATTTTCACTAATAATTTGTATTTAACAATTAGAAGTTCTGTATGACTATTACTAGTTCAGATCTTCAAATTATTATTTGCAATCTTAGTTTGAATTTAATCATTCGAAGTTCTGTATTTACCTATTACAGGTTCAGATCTTCAAGTAATAATTTGCACTAATACTTTGTATTTAACAATTCGAAGTTCTGTATTTGACTATTACAAGTTCAGATCTTCAAGTTATAATTTGAATTATAATTATAAGCTATCAATTTTAAGTTCTGTATTTGACAATTACAAGTACAGATCTTCAAACTATTATTTGCAATAATAATTAGAAGCTATCAATTTTAAGTTCTGCATTTGACAATTACAAGTTCAGATCTTCAAGTTATAATTTGCAATAATAATTAGAAGCTATCAATTTTAAGTTCTGTATTTGACAATTACAAGTTCAGATCTACAAGTTATAATTTGCACTAATAATTTGTATTTAACAATTAGAAGTTCTGTATTTGACTATTACAAGTTCAGATCTTCAAATAATTATTTGCAATCTTAGTTTGAATTTAACAATTAGAAGTTCTGTATTTACCTATTACAAGTTCAGATCTTCAAGTTATAATTTGCACTAATAATTTGTATTTAACAATTCGAAGTTCTGTATTTGACTATTACAAGTTCAGATCTTCAAGTTATAATTTGAACTATAATTATAAGCTATCAATTTTAAGTTCTGTATTTGGCAATTACAAGTACAGATCTTCAAGTTATTATTTGCAATAATAATTAGAAGCTATCAATTTTAAGTTCTGTATTTGACAATTACAAGTTCAGATCTTCAAGTTATAATTTGAAATAATAATTTGAATTTAACAAATCTAAGTTCTGTAATTCACTATTACATGTTCAGATGTTCAAGTTATAATTTACAATAATAATTAGAAGGTATCAATTTTAAGTTCTGTATTTGACTATTACAAGTTCAGATCTTCAAATTATTATTTGTAATCTTAGTTTGAATTTAACAATTCGAAGTTCTGTATTTACCTATTACAAGTTCAGATCTTCAAGTTATAATTTTCACTAATAATTTGTATTTAGCAATTCGAAGTTCTGTATTTGTCTATTACAAGTTCAGATCTTCAAGTTATAATTTGAACTATAATTATAAGCTATCAATTTTAAGTTCTGTATTTGACAATTACAAGTACAGATCTTCAAGTTATTATTTGCAATAATAATTAGAAGCTATCAATTTTAAGTTCTGTATTTGACAATTACAAGTTCAGATCTTCAAGTTATAATTTGAAATAATAATTTGAATTTAACAAATCTAAGTTCTGTAATTCACTATTACAAGTTCAGATCTTCAAGTTATAATTTACAATAATAATTAGAAGCTATCAATTTTAAGTTCTGTATTTGACTATTACAAGTTCAGATCTTCAAGTTATAATTTGAATTATAATTATAAGCTATCAATTTTAAGTTCTGTATTTGACAATTGCAAGTACAGATCTTCAAATTATTATTTGCAATAATAATTAGAAGCTATCAATTTTAAGTTCTGCATTTGACAATTACAAGTTCAGATCTTCAAGTTATTATTTGCAATAGTAATTAGAAGCTATCAATTTTAAGTTCTGTATTTGACAATTACAAGTTCAGATCTTCAAGTTATAATTTACAATTATAATTAGAAGCTATCAATTTTAAGTTCTGTATTTGACAATTACAAGTTCAGATCTTCTAGTTATAATTTGCAATAATAATTAGAAGCTATCAATTTTAAGTTCAGTATTTGACAATTACAAGTTCAGATCTTCAAGTTATAATTTGAAATAATAATTAGAAGCTATCAATATTAAGTTCTGTATTTGACAATTACAAGTACAGATCTTCAAGTTATAATTTGCAATAATAATTAGAAGCTATCAATTTTAAGTGCTGTATTTGACAATTACTAGTTCAGATCTTCAAGTAATAATTTTCACTAATAATTTGTATTTAACAATTAGAAGTTCTGTATGACTATTACTAGTTCAGATCTTCAAATTATTATTTGCAATCTTAGTTTGAATTTAATCATTCGAAGTTCTGTATTTACCTATTACAGGTTCAGATCTTCAAGTAATAATTTGCACTAATACTTTGTATTTAACAATTCGAAGTTCTGTATTTGACTATTACAAGTTCAGATCTTCAAGTTATAATTTGAATTATAATTATAAGCTATCAATTTTAAGTTCTGTATTTGACAATTACAAGTACAGATCTTCAAACTATTATTTGCAATAATAATTAGAAGCTATCAATTTTAAGTTCTGCATTTGACAATTACAAGTTCAGATCTTCAAGTTATAATTGGCAATAATAATTAGAAGCTATCAATATTAAGTTCTGTATTTGACAATTACAAGTTCAGATCTACAAGTTATAATTTGCACTAATAATTTGTATTTAACAAATAGAAGTTCTGTATTTGACTATTACAAGTTCAGATCTTCAAATAATTATTTGCAATCTTAGTTTGAATTTAACAATTAGAAGTTCTGTATTTACCTATTACAAGTTCAGCTCTTCAAGTTATAATTTGCACTAATAATTTGTATTTAACAATTCGAAGTTCTGTATTTGACTATTACAAGTTCAGATCTTCAAGTTATAATTTGAACTATAATTATAAGCTATCAATTTTAAGTTCTGTATTTGGCAATTACAAGTACAGATCTTCAAGTTAGTATTTGCAATAATAATTAGAAGCTTTCAATTTTAAGTTCTGTATTTGACAATTACAAGTTCAGATCTTCAAGTTATAATTTGAAATAATAATTTGAATTTAACAAATCTAAGTTCAGTAATTCACTATTACAAGTTCAGATGTTCAAGTTATAATTTACAATAATAATTAGAAGGTATCAATTTTAAGTTCTGTATTTGACTATTACAAGTTCAGATCTTCAAATTATTATTTGCAATCTTAGTTTGAATTTAACAATTCGAAGTTCTGTATTTACCTATTACAAGTTCAGATCTTCAAGTTATAATTTTCACTAATAATTTGTATTTAGCAATTCGAAGTTTTGTATTTGTCTATTACAAGTTCAGATCTTCAAGTTATAATTTGAACTATAATTATAAGCTATCAATTTTAAGTTCTGTATTTGACAATTACAAGTACAGATCTTCAAGTTATTATTTGCAATAATAATTAGAAGCTATCAATTTTAAGTTCTGTATTTGACAATTACAAGTTCAGATCTTCAAGTTATAATTTGAAATAATTATTTGAATTTAACAAATCTAAGTTCTGTAATTCACTACTACAAGTTCAGATCTTCAAGTTATAATTTACAATAATAATTAGAAGCTATCAATTTTAAGTTCTGTATTTGACTATTACAAGTTCAGATCTTCAAATTATTATTTGCAGTCTTAGTTTGTATTTAACAATTCGAAGTTCTGTATGTACCTACTACAAGTTCAGATCTTCAAGTTACAATTTGCAATAATAATTAGAAGCTATCAATTTTAAGTTCTGTATTTGACAATTACAAGTTCAGATCTTCAAGTTATAATTTGCACTAATAATTTGTATTTAACAATTCGAAGTTCTATATTTGACTATTACAAGTCCAGATCTTCAAATTATTATTTACAATCTTAGTTTGTATTTAACAATTCGAAGTTCTGTATTTACCTAATACAAGTTAAGATCTTCAAGTTATAATTTGTACTAATAATTTGGATTTAGCAATTCGAAGTTCTGTATTTGACTATTACAAGTTCAGATCTTCAAATTAATATTTGCAGTCTTAGTTTGAATTTAACAATTCGAAGTTCTGTATTTACCTAATACAAGTTAAGATCTTCAAGTTATAATTTGTACTAATAATTTGGATTTAACAATTCGAAGTTCTGTATTTGACTATTACAAGTTCAGATCTTCAAATTATTATTTGCAGTCTTAGTTTGTATTTAACAATTCGAAGTTCTGTATTTACCTACTACAAGTTCAGATCTTCAAGTTATAATTTGCAATAATAATTAGAAGCTATCAATTTTAGTTCTGTATTTGACAATTACAAGTTCAGATCTTCAAGTTATAATTTGCAATAATAATTTGTATTTAACAATTCGAAGTTCTGTATTTGACTAATACAAGTTCAGATCTTCAAATTATTATTTGCAATCTTAGTTTGAATTTAACAATTTGAAGTTCTGTATTTACCTAATACAAGTTAAGATCTTCAAGTTATAATTTGCACTAATAATTTGGATTTAACAATTCGAAGTTCTGTATTTGACTATTACAAGTTCAGATCTTCAAATTATAATATGCAGTCTTAGTATGTATTTAACAATTCGAAGTTCTGTATTTACCTCCTACAAGTTCAGATCTTCAAATTATAATTTGCAATAATAATTTGTATTTAACAATTCGAAGTTCTGTATTTGACTATTACAAGTTCAGATCTTCAAATTATTATTTGCAATCCTAGTTTGAATTTAACAATTCGAAGTTCTGTATTTACCTACTACAAGTTCAGATCTTCAAGTTATAATTTGAAATAATAATTTATATTTAACAAATCTAAGTTCTGTAATTCACTATTACAAGTTCAGATCTTCAAGTTATAATTTGCAATAATAATTTGTATTTAACAATTCGAAGTTCTATATTTGACTATTACAAGTCCAGATCTTCAAATTATTATTTACAATCTTAGTTTGTATTTAACAATTCGAAGTTCTGTATTTACCTAATACAAGTTAAGATCTTCAAGTTATAATTTGTACTAATAATTTGGATTTAACAATTCGAAGTTCTGTATTTGACTATTACAAGTTCAGATCTTCAAATTAATATTTGCAATCTTAGTTTGAATTTAACAATTCGAAGTTCTGTATTTACCTAATACAAGTTAAGATCTTCAAGTTATAATTTGTACTAATAATTTGGATTAAACAATTCGAAGTTCTGTATTTGACTATTACAAGTTCAGATCTTCAAATTATTATTTGCAGTCTTAGTTTGTATTTAACAATTCGAAGTTCTGTATTTACCTACTACAAGTACAGATCTTCAAGTTATAATTTGCAATAATAATTAGAAGCTATCAATTTTAAGTTCTGTATTTGACAATTACAAGTTCAGATCTTCAAGTTATAATTTGCACTAATAATTTGTATTTAACAATTCGAAGTTCTGTATTTGACTATTACAAGTCCAGATCTTCAAATTATTATTTACAATCTTAGTTTGTATTTAACAATTCGAAGTTCTGTATTTACCTAGTACAAGTTCAGATCTTCAAGTTATAATTTGTACTAATAATTTGGATTTAACAATTCGAAGATCTGTATTTGACTATTACAAGTTCAGATCTTTCTAGTTATAATTTGCAATAATAATTAGAAGCTATCAATTTTAAGTTCTGTATTTGACAATTACAAGTTCAGATCTTCACATTATTATTTGCAATCTTAGTTTGAATTTAACAATTCGAAGTTCTGTATTTACCTATTACAAGTTCAGATCTTCAAGTTATAATTTGCAATAATAATTTGTATTTAGCAATTCGAAGTTCTGTATTTGTCTATTACAAGTTCAGATCTTCAAGTTATAATTTGAACTATAATTATAAGCTATCAATTTTAAGTTCTGTATTTGACAATTACAAGTACAGATCTTCAAGTTATTATTTGCAATAATAATTAGAAGCTATCAATTTTAAGTTCTGTATTTGACAATTACAAGTTCAGATCTTCACATTATTATTTGCAATCTTAGTTTGAATTTAACAATTCGAAGTTCTGTATTTACCTATTACAAGTTCAGATCTTCAAGTTATAATTTACAATAATAATTAGAAGCTATCAATTTTAAGTTCTGTATTTGACTATTACAAGTTCAGATCTTCACATTATTATTTGCAATCTTAGTTTGAATTTAACAATTCGAAGTTCTGTATTTACCTATTACAAGTTCAGATCTTCAAGTTATAATTTGCAATAATAATTTGTATTTAGCAATTCGAAGTTCTGTATTTGTCTATTACAAGTTCAGATCTTCAAGTTATAATTTGAATTATAATTATAAGCTATCAATTTTAAGTTCTGTATTTGACAATTGCAAGTACAGATCTTCAAATTATTATTTGCAATAATAATTAGAAGCTATCAATTTTAAGTTCTGCATTTGACAATTACAAGTTCAGATCTTCAAGTTATTATTTGCAATAGTAATTAGAAGCTATCAATTTTAAGTTCTGTATTTGACAATTACAAGTTCAGATCTTCAAGTTATAATTTACAATTATAATTAGAAGCTATCAATTTTAAGTTCTGTATTTGACAATTACAAGTTCAGATCTTCTAGTTATAATTTGCAATAATAATTAGAAGCTATCAATTTTAAGTTCTGTATTTGACAATTACAAGTTCAGATCTTCAAGTTATAATTTGAAATAATAATTAGAAGCTATCAATATTAAGTTCTGTATTTGACAATTACAAGTACAGATCTTCAAGTTATAATTTGCAATAATAATTAGAAGCTATCAATTTTAAGTTCTGTATTTGACAATTACTAGTTCAGATCTTCAAGTTATAATTTGCACTAATAATTTGTATTTAACAATTAGAAGTTCTGTATTTGACAATTACAAGTTAGGATCTTCAAGTTATAATTTGCAATAATAATTAGAAGCTACAAATTTTAAGTTCTGTATTTGACAATTACAAGTTCAGATCTCCAAGTTATAATTTGAAATAATAATTAGAAGCTATCAATTTTAAGTGCTGTATTTGACAATTACTAGTTCAGATCTTCAAACTATTATTTGCAATAATAATTAGAAGCTATCAATTTTAAGTTCTGCATTTGACAATTACAAGTTCAGATCTTCAAGTTATAATTGGCAATAATAATTAGAAGCTATCAATATTAAGTTCTGTATTTGACAATTACAAGTTCAGATCTACAAGTTATAATTTGCACTAATAATTTGTATTTAACAAATAGAAGTTCTGTATTTGACTATTACAAGTTCAGATCTTCAAATAATTATTTGCAATCTTAGTTTGAATTTAACAATTAGAAGTTCTGTATTTACCTATTACAAGTTCAGATCTTCAAGTTATAATTTGCACTAATAATTTGTATTTAACAATTCGAAGTTCTGTATTTGACTATTACAAGTTCAGATCTTCAAGTTATAATTTGAACTATAATTATAAGCTATCAATTTTAAGTTCTGTATTTGGCAATTACAAGTACAGATCTTCAAGTTATTATTTGCAATAATAATTAGAAGCTTTCAATTTTAAGTTCTGTATTTGACAATTACAAGTTCAGATCTTCAAGTTATAATTTGAAATAATAATTTGAATTTAACAAATCTAAGTTCTGTAATTCACTATTACAAGTTCAGATGTTCAAGTTATAATTTACAATAATAATTAGAAGGTATCAATTTTAAGTTCTGTATTTGACTATTACAAGTTCAGATCTTCAAATTATTATTTGCAATCTTAGTTTGAATTTAACAATTCGAAGTTCTGTATTTACCTATTACAAGTTCAGATCTTCAAGTTATAATTTTCACTAATAATTTGTATTTAGCCATTCGAAGTTTTGTATTTGTCTATTACAAGTTCAGATCTTCAAGTTATAATTTGAACTATAATTATAAGCTATCAATTTTAAGTTCTGTATTTGACAATTACAAGTACAGATCTTCAAGTTATTATTTGCAATAATAATTAGAACCTATCAATTTTAAGTTCTGTATTTGACAATTACAAGTTCAGATCTTCAAGTTATAATTTGAAATAATTATTTGAATTTAACAAATCTAAGTTCTGTAATTCACTATTACAAGTTCAGATCTTCAAGTTATAATTTACAATAATAATTAGAAGCTATCAATTTTAAGTTCTGTATTTGACTATTACAAGTTCAGATCTTCAAATTATTATTTGCAGTCTTAGTTTGTATTTAACAATTCGAAGTTCTGTATTTACCTACTACAAGTTCAGATCTTCAAGTTACAATTTGCAATAATAATTAGAAGCTATCAATTTTAAGTTCTGTATTTGACAATTACAAGTTCAGATCTTCAAGTTATAATTTGCACTAATAATTTGTATTTAACAATTCGAAGTTCTATATTTGACTATTACAAGTCCAGATCTTCAAATTATTATTTACAATCTTAGTTTGTATTTAACAATTCGAAGTTCTGTATTTACCTAATACAAGTTAAGATCTTCAAGTTATAATTTGTACTAATAATTTGGATTAAACAATTCGAAGTTCTGTATTTGACTATTACAAGTTCAGATCTTCAAATTATTATTTGCAGTCTTAGTTTGTATTTAACAATTCGAAGTTCTGTATTTACCTACTACAAGTACAGAACTTCAAGTTATAATTTGCAATAATAATTAGAAGCTATCAATTTTAAGTTCTGTATTTGACAATTACAAGTTCAGATCTTCAAGTTATAATTTGCAATAATAATTTGTATTTAACAATTCGAAGTTCTGTATTTGACTATTACAAGTTCAGATCTTCAAATTATTATTTGCAATCCTAGTTTGAATTTAACAATTCGAAGTTCTGTATTTACCTACTACAAGTTCAGATCTTCAAGTTATAATTTGAAATAATAATTTATATTTAACAAATCTAAGTTCTGTAATTCACTATTACAAGTTCAGATCTTCAAGTTATAATTTGCAATAATAATTAGAAGCTATCAATTTTAAGTTCTGTATTTGACAATTACAAGTTCAGATCTTCAAGTTATAATTTGCACTAATAATTTGTATTTAACAATTCGAAGTTCTGTATTTGACTATTACAAGTCCAGATCTTCAAATTATTATTTACAATCTTAGTTTGTATTTAACAATTCGAAGTTCTGTATTTACCTAGTACAAGTTCAGATCTTCAAGTTATAATTTGTACTAATAATTTGGATTTAACAATTCGAAGTTCTGTATTTGACTATTACAAGTTCAGATCTTTCTAGTTATAATTTGCAATAATAATTAGAAGCTATCAATTTTAAGTTCTGTATTTGACAATTACAAGTTCAGATCTTCATGTTATAATTTGCAATAATAATTTGTATTTAACAATTCGAAGTTCTATATTTGACTATTACAAGTCCAGATCTTCAAATTACTATTTACAATCTAAGTTTGTATTTAACAATTCGAAGTTCTGTATTTACCTACTACGAGTTCAGATCTTCAAGTTATAATGTGAAATAATAATTTATATTTAACAAATCTAAGTTCTGTAATTTACTATTACAAGTTCAGATCTTCAAGTTATAATTTGCAATAATAATTAGAAGCTATCAATTTTAAGTTCTGTATTTGACAAATAGAAGTTCAGATCTTCAAGTTATAATTTGAACTATAATTATAAGCTATCAATTTTAAGTTCTGTATTTGACAATTACAAGTACAGATCTTCAAGTTATTATTTGCAATAATAATTAGAAGCTATCAATTTTAAGTTCTGTATTTGACAATTACAAGTTCAGATCTTCACATTATTATTTGCAATCTTAGTTTGAATTTAACAATTCGAAGTTCTGTATTTACCTATTACAAGTTCAGATCTTCAAGTTATAATTTACAATAATAATTAGAAGCTATCAATTTTAAGTTCTGTATTTGACTATTACAAGTTCAGATCTTCACATTATTATTTGCAATCTTAGTTTGAATTTAACAATTCGAAGTTCTGTATTTACCTATTACAAGTTCAGATCTTCAAGTTATAATTTGCAATAATAATTTGTATTTAGCAATTCGAAGTTCTGTATTTGTCTATTACAAGTTCAGATCTTCAAGTTATAATTTGAATTATAATTATAAGCTATCAATTTTAAGTTCTGTATTTGACAATTGCAAGTACAGATCTTCAAATTATTATTTGCAATAATAATTAGAAGCTATCAATTTTAAGTTCTGCATTTGACAATTACAAGTTCAGATCTTCAAGTTATTATTTGCAATAGTAATTAGAAGCTATCAATTTTAAGTTCTGTATTTGACAATTACAAGTTCAGATCTTCAAGTTATAATTTACAATTATAATTAGAAGCTATCAATTTTAAGTTCTGTATTTGACAATTACAAGTTCAGATCTTCTAGTTATAATTTGCAATAATAATTAGAAGCTATCAATTTTAAGTTCTGTATTTGACAATTACAAGTTCAGATCTTCAAGTTATAATTTGAAATAATAATTAGAAGCTATCAATATTAAGTTCTGTATTTGACAATTACAAGTACAGATCTTCAAGTTATAATTTGCAATAATAATTAGAAGCTATCAATTTTAAGTTCTGTATTTGACAATTACTAGTTCAGATCTTCAAGTTATAATTTGCACTAATAATTTGTATTTAACAATTAGAAGTTCTGTATTTGACAATTACAAGTTAGGATCTTCAAGTTATAATTTGCAATAATAATTAGAAGCTACAAATTTTAAGTTCTGTATTTGACAATTACAAGTTCAGATCTCCAAGTTATAATTTGAAATAATAATTAGAAGCTATCAATTTTAAGTGCTGTATTTGACAATTACTAGTTCAGATCTTCAAACTATTATTTGCAATAATAATTAGAAGCTATCAATTTTAAGTTCTGCATTTGACAATTACAAGTTCAGATCTTCAAGTTATAATTGGCAATAATAATTAGAAGCTATCAATATTAAGTTCTGTATTTGACAATTACAAGTTCAGATCTACAAGTTATAATTTGCACTAATAATTTGTATTTAACAAATAGAAGTTCTGTATTTGACTATTACAAGTTCAGATCTTCAAATAATTATTTGCAATCTTAGTTTGAATTTAACAATTAGAAGTTCTGTATTTACCTATTACAAGTTCAGATCTTCAAGTTATAATTTGCACTAATAATTTGTATTTAACAATTCGAAGTTCTGTATTTGACTATTACAAGTTCAGATCTTCAAGTTATAATTTGAACTATAATTATAAGCTATCAATTTTAAGTTCTGTATTTGGCAATTACAAGTACAGATCTTCAAGTTATTATTTGCAATAATAATTAGAAGCTTTCAATTTTAAGTTCTGTATTTGACAATTACAAGTTCAGATCTTCAAGTTATAATTTGAAATAATAATTTGAATTTAACAAATCTAAGTTCTGTAATTCACTATTACAAGTTCAGATGTTCAAGTTATAATTTACAATAATAATTAGAAGGTATCAATTTTAAGTTCTGTATTTGACTATTACAAGTTCAGATCTTCAAATTATTATTTGCAATCTTAGTTTGAATTTAACAATTCGAAGTTCTGTATTTACCTATTACAAGTTCAGATCTTCAAGTTATAATTTTCACTAATAATTTGTATTTAGCCATTCGAAGTTTTGTATTTGTCTATTACAAGTTCAGATCTTCAAGTTATAATTTGAACTATAATTATAAGCTATCAATTTTAAGTTCTGTATTTGACAATTACAAGTACAGATCTTCAAGTTATTATTTGCAATAATAATTAGAACCTATCAATTTTAAGTTCTGTATTTGACAATTACAAGTTCAGATCTTCAAGTTATAATTTGAAATAATTATTTGAATTTAACAAATCTAAGTTCTGTAATTCACTATTACAAGTTCAGATCTTCAAGTTATAATTTACAATAATAATTAGAAGCTATCAATTTTAAGTTCTGTATTTGACTATTACAAGTTCAGATCTTCAAATTATTATTTGCAGTCTTAGTTTGTATTTAACAATTCGAAGTTCTGTATTTACCTACTACAAGTTCAGATCTTCAAGTTACAATTTGCAATAATAATTAGAAGCTATCAATTTTAAGTTCTGTATTTGACAATTACAAGTTCAGATCTTCAAGTTATAATTTGCACTAATAATTTGTATTTAACAATTCGAAGTTCTATATTTGACTATTACAAGTCCAGATCTTCAAATTATTATTTACAATCTTAGTTTGTATTTAACAATTCGAAGTTCTGTATTTACCTAATACAAGTTAAGATCTTCAAGTTATAATTTGTACTAATAATTTGGATTAAACAATTCGAAGTTCTGTATTTGACTATTACAAGTTCAGATCTTCAAATTATTATTTGCAGTCTTAGTTTGTATTTAACAATTCGAAGTTCTGTATTTACCTACTACAAGTACAGAACTTCAAGTTATAATTTGCAATAATAATTAGAAGCTATCAATTTTAAGTTCTGTATTTGACAATTACAAGTTCAGATCTTCAAGTTATAATTTGCAATAATAATTTGTATTTAACAATTCGAAGTTCTGTATTTGACTATTACAAGTTCAGATCTTCAAATTATTATTTGCAATCCTCGTTTGAATTTAACAATTCGAAGTTCTGTATTTACCTACTACAAGTTCAGATCTTCAAGTTATAATTTGAAATAATAATTTATATTTAACAAATCTAAGTTCTGTAATTCACTATTACAAGTTCAGATCTTCAAGTTATAATTTGCAATAATAATTAGAAGCTATCAATTTTAAGTTCTGTATTTGACAATTACAAGTTCAGATCTTCAAGTTATAATTTGCACTAATAATTTGTATTTAACAATTCGAAGTTCTGTATTTGACTATTACAAGTCCAGATCTTCAAATTATTATTTACAATCTTAGTTTGTATTTAACAATTCGAAGTTCTGTATTTACCTAGTACAAGTTCAGATCTTCAAGTTATAATTTGTACTAATAATTTGGATTTAACAATTCGAAGTTCTGTATTTGACTAATACAAGTTCAGATCTTTCTAGTTATAATTTGCAATAATAATTAGAAGCTATCAATTTTAAGTTCTGTATTTGACAATTACAAGTTCAGATCTTCATGTTATAATTTGCAATAATAATTTGTATTTAACAATTCGAAGTTCTATATTTGACTATTACAAGTCCAGATCTACAAATTACTATTTACAATCTTAGTTTGTATTTAACAATTCGAAGTTCTGTATTTACCTACTACGAGTTCAGATCTTCAAGTTATAATGTGAAATAATAATTTATATTTAACAAATCTAAGTTCTGTAATTTACTATTACAAGTTCAGATCTTCAAGTTATAATTTGCAATAATAATTAGAAGCTATCAATTTTAAGTTCTGTATTTGACAAATAGAAGTTCAGATCTTCAAGTTATAATTTGCAATAATAATTTGTATTTAACAATACGAAGTTCTGTATTTGACTATTACAAGTTCAGATCTTCATAGTATTATTTGCAATCCTAGTTTGAATTTAACAATTCGAAGTTCTGTATTTACCTACTACGAGTTCAGATCTTCAAGTTATAATGTGAAATAATAATTTATATTTAACAAATCTAAGTTCTGTAATTTACTATTACAAGTTCAGATCTTCAAGTTATAATTTGCAATAATAATTAGAAGCTATCAATTTTAAGTTCTGTATTTGACAATTACAAGTTCAGATCTTAAAGTTATAATTTGCAATAATAATTTGTATTTAACAATTCGAAGTTCTCTATTTGACTATTACAAGTTCAGATCTTCAAATTATTATTTGCAATCTTAATTTGAATTTAACAATTTGAAGTTCTGTATTTAATTAATACTAGTTAAGATCTTCAAGTTATAATTTGTACTAATAATTTGGATTTAACAATTCGAAGTTCTGTATTTGACTATTACAAGTTCAGATCTTCAATTTATTATTTGCAGTCTTAGTTTGTATTTAACAATTCGAAGTTCTGTATTTACCTACTACAAGTTCAGATCTTCAAGTTATAATTTGCACTAATACTTTGTATTTAACAATTCGAAGTTCTGTATTTGACTATTACAAGTTCAGATCTTCAAGTTATAATTTGAATTATAATTATAAGCTATCAATTTTAAGTTCTGTTTTTGACAATTACAAGTACAGATCTTCAAACTATTATTTGCAATAATAATTAGAAGCTATCAATTTTAAGTTCTGCATTTGACAATTACAAGTTCAGATCTTCAAGTTATAATTGGCAATAATAATTAGAAGCTATCAATATTAAGTTCTGTATTTGACAATTACAAGTTCAGATCTACTAGTTATAATTTGCACTAATAATTTGTATTTAACAAATAGAAGTTCTGTATTTGACTATTACAAGTTCAGATCTTCAAATAATTATTTGCAATCTTAGTTTGAATTTAACAATTAGAAGTTCTGTATTTACCTATTACAAGTTCAGATCTTCAAGTTATAATTTGCACTAATAATTTGTATTTAACAATTCGAAGTTCTGTATTTGACTATTACAAGTTCAGATCTTCAAGTTATAATTTGAACTATAATTATAAGCTATCAATTTTAAGTTCTGTATTTGGCAATTACAAGTACAGATCTTCAAGTTATTATTTGCAATAATAATTAGAAGCTTTCAATTTTAAGTTCTGTATTTGACAATTACAAGTTCAGATCTTCAAGTTATAATTTGAAATAATTATTTGAATTTAACAAATCTAAGTTCTGTAATTCACTATTACAAGTTCAGATCTTCAAGTTATAATTTACAATAATAATTAGAAGCTATCAATTTTAAGTTCTGTATTTGACTATTACAAGTTCAGATCTTCAAATTATTATTTGCAGTCTTAGTTTGTATTTAACAATTCGAAGTTCTGTATTTACCTACTACAAGTTCAGATCTTCAAGTTACAATTTGCAATAATAATTAGAAGCTATCAATTTTAAGTTCTGTATTTGACAATTACAAGTTCAGATCTTCAAGTTATAATTTGCACTAATAATTTGTATTTAACAATTCGAAGTTCTATATTTGACTATTACAAGTCTAGATCTTCAAATTATTATTTACAATCTTAGTTTGTATTTAACAATTCGAAGATCTGTATTTACCTAATACAAGTTAAGATCTTCAAGTTATAATTTGTACTAATAATTTGGATTTAACAATTCGAAGTTCTGTATTTGACTATTACAAGTTCAGATCTTCAAATTAATATTTGCAGTCTTAGTTTGAATTTAACAATTCGAAGTTCTGTATTTACCTAATACAAGTTAAGATCTTCAAGTTATAATTTGTACTAATAATTTGGATTTAACAATTCGAAGTTCTGTATTTGACTATTACAAGTTCAGATCTTCAAATTATTATTTGCAGTCTTAGTTTGTATTTAACAATTCGAAGTTCTGTATTTACCTACTACAAGTTCAGATCTTCAAGTTATAATTTGCAATATTAATTAGAAGCTATCAATTTTAGTTCTGTATTTGACAATTACAAGTTCAGATCTTCAAGTTATAATTTGCAATAATAATTTGTATTTAACAATTCGAAGTTCTGTATTTGACTAATACAAGTTCAGATCTTCAAATTATTATTTGCAATCTTAGTTTGAATTTAACAATTTGAAGTTCCGTATTTACCTAATACAAGTTAAGATCTTCAAGTTATAATTTGCACTAATAATTTGGATTTAACAATTCGAAGTTCTGTATTTGCCTATTACAAGTTCAGATCTTCAAATTATAATATGCAGTCTTAGTATGTATTTAACAATTCGAAGTTCTGTATTTACCTCCTACAAGTTCAGATCTTCGAGTTATAAATTGCAATAATAATTAGAATTTATCAATTTTAAGTTCTGTATTTGACAATTACAAGTTCAGATCTTCAAATTATAATTTGCAATAATAATTAGAAGCTATCAATTTTAAGTTCTGTATTTGACAATTACAAGTTCAGATCTTCAAATTACTATTTACAATCTTAGTTTGTATTTAACAATTCGAAGTTCTGTATTTACCTACTACGAGTTCAGATCTTCAAGTTATAATGTGAAATAATAATTTATATTTAACAAATCTAAGTTCTGTAATTTACTATTACAAGTTCAGATCTTCAAGTTATAATTTGCAATAATAATTAGAAGCTATCAATTTTAAGTTCTGTATTTGACAATTACAAGTTCAGATCTTCAAGTTATAATTTGCAATAATAATTAGAAGCTATCAATTTTAAGTTCTGTATTTGACAATTACAAGTTCAGATCTTCAAGTTATAATTTGCAATAATAATTTGTATTTAACAATTCGAAGTTCTCTATTTGACTATTACAAGTTCAGATCTTCAAATTATTATTTGCAATCTTAATTTGAATTTAACAATTTGAAGTTCTGGATTTAATTAATACAAGTTTAGATCTTCAAGTTATAATTTGTACTAATAATTTGGATTTAACAATTCGAAGTTCTGTATTTGACTATTACAAGTTCAGATCTTCAATTTATTATTTGCAGTCTTAGTTTGTATTTAACATTGCGAAGTTCTGTATTTAGCTACTACAAGTTCAGATCTTCGAGTTATAAATTGCAATAATAATTAGAATTTATCAATTTTAAGTTCTGTATTTGACAATTACAAGTTCAGATCTTCAAATTATAATTTGCAATAATAATTTGTATTTAACAATTCGAAGTTCTGTATTTGACTATTACAAGTTCAGATCTTCAAATTATTATTTGCAATCCTAGTTTGAATTTAACAATTCGAAGTTCTGTATTTACCTACTACAAGTTCAGATCTTCAAGTTATAATTTGAAATAATAATTTATATTTAACAAATCTAAGTTCTGTAATTCACTATTACAAGTTCAGATCTTCAAGTTATAATTTGCAATAATAATTTGTATTTAACAATTCGAAGTTCTATATTTGACTATTACAAGTCCAGATCTTCAAATTATTATTTACAATCTTAGTTTGTATTTAACAATTCGAAGTTCTGTATTTACCTAATACAAGTTAAGATCTTCAAGTTATAATTTGTACTAATAATTTGGATTTAACAATTCGAAGTTCTGTATTTGACTATTACAAGTTCAGATCTTCAAATTAATATTTGCAATCTTAGTTTGAATTTAACAATTCGAAGTTCTGTATTTACCTAATACAAGTTAAGATCTTCAAGTTATAATTTGTACTAATAATTTGGATTAAACAATTCGAAGTTCTGTATTTGACTATTACAAGTTCAGATCTTCAAATTATTATTTGCAGTCTTAGTTTGTATTTAACAATTCGAAGTTCTGTATTTACCTACTACAAGTACAGATCTTCAAGTTATAATTTGCAATAATAATTAGAAGCTATCAATTTTAAGTTCTGTATTTGACAATTACAAGTTCAGATCTTCAAGTTATAATTTGCAATAATAATTTGTATTTAACAATTCGAAGTTCTGTATTTGACTATTACAAGTTCAGATCTTCAAATTATTATTTGCAATCCTAGTTTGAATTTAACAATTCGAAGTTCTGTATTTACCTACTACAAGTTCAGATCTTCAAGTTATAATTTGAAATAATAATTTATATTTAACAAATCTAAGTTCTGTAATTCACTATTACAAGTTCAGATCTTCAAGTTATAATTTGCAATAATAATTAGAAGCTATCAATTTTAAGTTCTGTATTTGACAATTACAAGTTCAGATCTTCAAGTTATAATTTGCACTAATAATTTGTATTTAACAATTCGAAGTTCTGTATTTGACTATTACAAGTCCAGATCTTCAAATTATTATTTACAATCTTAGTTTGTATTTAACAATTCGAAGTTCTGTATTTACCTAGTACAAGTTCAGATCTTCAAGTTATAATTTGTACTAATAATTTGGATTTAACAATTCGAAGTTCTGTATTTACCTACTACAAGTTCAGATCTTCAAGTTATAATTTGCAATAATAATTAGAAGCTATCAATTTTAAGTTCTGTATTTGACAATTACAAGTTCAGATCTTCATGTTATAATTTGCAATAATAATTTGTATTTAACAATTCGAAGTTCTATATTTGACTATTACAAGTCCAGATCTTCAAATTACTATTTACAATCTTAGTTTGTATTTAACAATTCGAAGTTCTGTATTTACCTACTACGAGTTCAGATCTTCAAGTTATAATGTGAAATAATAATTTATATTTAACAAATCTAAGTTCTGTAATTTACTATTACAAGTTCAGATCTTCAAGTTATAATTTGCAATAATAATTAGAAGCTATCAATTTTAAGTTCTGTATTTGACAATTACAAGTTCAGATCTTCAAGTTATAATTTGCAATAATAATTTGTATTTAACAATACGAAGTTCTGTATTTGACTATTACAAGTTCAGATCTTCATAGTATTATTTGCAATCCTAGTTTGAATTTAACAATTCGAAGTTCTGTATTTACCTACTACGAGTTCAGATCTTCAAGTTATAATGTGAAATAATAATTTATATTTAACAAATCTAAGTTCTGTAATTTACTATTACAAGTTCAGATCTTCAAGTTATAATTTGCAATAATAATTAGAAGCTATCAATTTTAAGTTCTGTATTTGACAATTACAAGTTCAGATCTTCAAGTTATAATTTGCAATAATAATTTGTATTTAACAATTCGAAGTTCTCTATTTGACTATTACAAGTTCAGATCTTCAAATTATTATTTGCAATCTTAATTTGAATTTAACAATTTGAAGTTCTGGATTTAATTAATACAAGTTAAGATCTTCAAGTTATAATTTGTACTAATAATTTGGATTTAACAATTCGAAGTTCTGTATTTGACTATTACAAGTTCAGATCTTCAATTTATTATTTGCAGTCTTAGTTTGTATTTAACATTGCGAAGTTCTGTATTTAGCTACTACAAGTTCAGATCTTCAAGTTATAATTTGCAATAATAATTAGAAGCTATCAATTTTAAGTTCTGTATTTGACAATTACAAGTTCAGATCTTCAAGTTATAATTTGCAATAATAATTTGTATTTAACAATTCGAAGTTCTGTATTTGACTATTACAAGTTCAGATCTTCAAATTATTATTTACAATCTTACTTTGTATTTAACAATTCGAAGTTCTGTATTTACCTAGTACAAGTTAAGATCTTCAAGTTATAATTTGTACTAATAATTTGGATTTAACAATTCGAAGTTCTGTATTTGACTATTACAAGTTCAGATCTTCAAATTATTATTTGCAATCTTAGTTTGTATTTAACAATTCGAAGTTCTGTATTTACCTACTACAAGTTCAGATCTTCAAGTTATAATTTGCAATAATAATTAGAAGCTATCAATTTTAAGTTCTGTATTTGACAATTACAAGTTCAGATCTTCAAGTTATAATTTGCACTAATAATTTGTATTTAACAATTCGAAGTTCTATATTTGACTATTACAAGTCCAGATCTTCAAATTATTATATACAATCTTAGTTTGTATTTAACAATTCGAAGTTCTGTATTTACCTAATACAAGTTAAGATCTTCAAGTTATAATTTGTACTAATAATTTGGATTTAACAATTCGAAGTTCTGTATTTGACTATTACAAGTTCAGATCTTCAAATTAATATTTGCAATCTTAGTTTGAATTTAACAATTCGAAGTTCTGTATTTACCTACTACAAGTTCAGATCTTCAAGTTATAATTTGAAATAATAATTTATATTTAACAAATCTAAGTTCTGTAATTCACTATTACAAGTTCAGATCTTCAAGTTATAATTTGCAATAATAATTTGTATTTAACAATTCGAAGTTCTATATTTGACTATTACAAGTCCAGATCTTCTAATTATAATTTACAATCTTAGTTTGTATTTAACAATTCGAAGTTCTGTATTTACCTAATACAAGTTAAGATCTTCAAGTTATAATTTGTACTAATAATTTGGCTTCAACAATTCGAAGTTCTGTATTTGACTATTACAAGTTCAGATCTTCAAATTAATATTTGCAATCTTAGTTTGAATTTAACAATTCGAAGTTCTGTATTTACCTAATACAAGTTATGATCTTCAAGTTATAATTTGTACTAATAATTTGGATTTAACAATTCGAAGTTCTGTATTTGACTATTACAAGTTCAGATCTTCAAATTATTATTTGCAGTCTTAGTTTGTATTTAACAATTCGAAGTTCTGTATTTACCTAGTACAAGTTCAGATCTTCAAGTTATAATTTGCAATAATAATTAGAAGCTATCAATTTTAAGTTCTGTATTTGACAATTACAAGTTCAGATCTTCAAGTTATAATTTGCAATAATAATTTGTATTTAACAATTCGAAGTTCTGTATTTGACTATTACAAGTTCAGATCTTCAAATTATTATTTGCAATCCTAGTTTGAATTTAACAATTCGAAGTTCAGTATTTACCTACTACAAGTTCAGATCTTCAAGTTATAATTTGAAATAATAATTTATATTTAGCAAATCTAAGTTCTGTACTTCACTATTACAAGTTCAGATCTTCAAGTTATAATTTGCAATAATAATTAGAAGCTATCAATTTTAAGTTCTGTATTTGACAATTACAAGTTCAGATCTTCAAGTTATAATTTGCACTAATAATTTGTATTTAACAATTCGAAGTTCTGTATTTGACTATTACAAGTCCAGATCTTCAAATTATTATTTACAATCTTAGTTTGTATTTAACAATTCGAAGTTCTGTATTTACCTACTACAAGTTCAGATCTTCAAGTTATAATTTGTACTAATAATTTGGATTTAACAATTCGAAGTTCTATATTTGACTATTACAAGTTCAGATCTTTCTAGTTATAATTTGCAATAATAATTAGAAGCTATCAATTTTAAGTTCTGTATTTGACAATTACAAGTTCAGATCTTCATGTTATAATTTGCAATAATAATTTGTATTTAACAATACGAAGTTCTGTATTTGACTATTACAAGTTCAGATCTTCATAGTATTATTTGCAATCCTAGTTTGAATTTAACAATTCGAAGTTCTGTATTTACCTACTACGAGTTCAGATCTTCAAGTTATAATGTGAAATAATAATTTATATTTAACAAATCTAAGTTCTGTAATTTACTATTACAAGTTCAGATCTTCAAGTTATAATTTGCAATAATAATTAGAAGCTATCAATTTTAAGTTCTGTATTTGACAATTACAAGTTCAGATCTTCAAGTTATAATTTGCAATAATAATTTGTATTTAACAATTCGAAGTTCTCTATTTGACTATTACAAGTTCAGATCTTCAAATTATTATTTGCAATCTTAATTTGAATTTAACAATTTGAAGTTCTGTATTTAATTAATACAAGTTAAGATCTTCAAGTTATAATTTGTACTAATAATTTGGATTTAACAATTCGAAGTTCTGTATTTGACTATTACAAGTTCAGATCTTCAATTTATTATTTGCAGTCTTAGTTTGTATTTAACAATTCGAAGTTCTGTATTTACCTACTACAAGTTCAGATCTTCAAGTTATAATTTGCAATAATAATTAGAAGCTATCAATTTTAAGTTCTGTATTTGACAATTACAAGTTCAGATCTTCAAGTTATAATTTGCAATAATAATTTGTATTTAACAATTCGAAGTTCTCTATTTGACTATTACAAGTTCAGATCTTCAAATTATTATTTGCAATCTTAATTTGAATTTAACAATTTGAAGTTCTGTATTTAATTAATACAAGTTGAGATCTTCAAGTTATAGTTTGTACTAATAATTTGGTTTTAACAATTCGAAGTTCTGTATTTGACTATTACAAGTTCAGATCTTCAATTTATTATTTGCAGTCTTAGTTTGTATTTAACATTGCGAAGTTCTGTATTTACCTACTACAAGTTCAAGTCTTCAAGTTATAATTTGCAATAATAATTAGAAGCTATCAATTTTAAGTTCTGTATTTGACAATTACAAGTTCAGATCTTCAAGTTATAATTTGCAATAATAATTTGTATTTAACAATTCGAAGTTCTGTATTTGACTATTACAAGTTCAGATCTTCAAATTATTATTTACAATCTTACTTTGTATTTAACAATTCGAAGTTCTGTATTTACCTAGTACAAGTTAAGATCTTCAAGTTATAATTTGTACTAATAATTTGGATTTAACAATTCGAAGTTCTGTACTTGACTATTACAAGTTCAGATCTTCAAATTATTATTTGCAATCTTAGTTTGTATTTAACAATTCGAAGTTCTGTATTTACCAACTACAAGTTCAGATCTTCAGGTTATAATTTGCAATAATAATTAGAAGCTATCAATTTTAAGTTCTGTATTTGACAATTACAAGTTCAGATCTTCAAGTTATAATTTGCACTAATAATTTGTATTTAACAATTCGAAGTTCTATATTTGACTATTACAAGTCCAGATCTTCAAATTATTATTTACAATCTTAGTTTGTATTTAACAATTCGAAGTTCTGTATTTACCTAATACAAGTTAAGATCTTCAAGTTATAATTTGTACTAATAATTTGGATTTAACAATTCGAAGTTCTGTATTTGACTATTACAAGTTGAGATCTTCAAATTAATATTTGCAATCTTAGTTTGAATTTAACAATTCGAAGTTCTGTATTTACCTAATACAAGTTAAGATCTTCAAGTTATAATTTGTACTAATAATTTGGATTTAACAATTCGAAGTTCTGTATTTGACTATTACAAGTTCAGATCTTCAAATTATTATTTGCAGTCTTAGTTTGTATTTAACAATTCGAAGTTCTGTATTTACCTCCTACAAGTTCAGATCTTCAAGTTATAATTTGCAATAATAATTAGAAGCTATCAATTTTAGTTCTGTATTTGACAATTACAAGTTCAGATCTTCAAGTTATAATTTGCAATAATAATTTGTATTTAACAATTCGAAGTTCTGTATTTGACTAATTCAAGTTCAGATCTTCAAATTATTATTTGCAATCTTAGTTTGAATTTAACAATTTGAAGTTCTGTATTTACCTAATACAAGTTAAGATCTTCAAGTTATAATTTACACTAATAATTTGGATTTAACAATTCGAAGTTCTGTATTTGACTATTACAAGTTCAGATCTTCAAATTATTATTTGCAGTCTTAGTATGTATTTAACAATTCGAAGTTCTGTATTTACCTACTACAAGTTCAGATCTTCAAGTTATAATTTGCAATAATAATTAGAAGCTATCAATTTTAAGTTCTGTATTTGACAATTACAAGTTCAGATCTTCAAGTTTTAATTTGCAATAATAATTTGTATTTAACAATTCGAAGTTCTGTATTTGACTATTACAAGTTCAGATCTTCAAATTATTATTTGCAATCCTAGTTTGAATTTAACAATTCGAAGTTCTGTATTTACCTACTACAAGTTCAGATCTTCAAGTTATAATTTGAAATAATAATTTATATTTAACAAATCTAAGTTCTGTAATTCACTATTACAAGTTCAGATCTTCAAGTTATAATTTGCAATAATAATTTGTATTTAACAATTCGAAGTTCTATATTTGACTATTACAAGTCCAGATCTTCAAATTATTATTTACAATCTTAGTTTGTATTTAACAATTCGAAGTTCTGAATTTACCTAATACAAGTTAAGATCTTCAAGTTATAATTTGTACTAATAATTTGGATTTAACAATTCGAAGTTCTGTATTTGACTATTACAAGTTCAGATCTTCAAATTAATATTTGCAATCTTAGTTTGAATTTAACAATTCGAAGTTCTGTATTTACCTAATACAAGTTAAGATCTTCAAGTTATAATTTGTACTAATAATTTGGATTTAACAATTCGAAGTTCTGTATTTGACTATTACAAGTTCAGATCTTCAAATTATTATTTGCAGTCTTAGTTTGTATTTAACAATTCGAAGTTCTGTATTTACCTACTACAAGTTCAGATCTTCAAGTTATAATTTGCAATAATAATTAGAAGCTATCAATTTTAGTTCTGTATTTGACAATTACAAGTTCAGATCTTCAAGTTATAATTTGCAATAATAATTTGTATTTAACAATTCGAAGTTCTGTATTTGACTAATACAAGTTCAGATCTTCAAATTATTATTTGCAATCTTAGTTTGAATTTAACAATTTGAAGTTCTGTATTTACCTAATACAAGTTAAGATCTTCAAGTTATAATTTGTACTAATAATTTGGATTTAACAATTCGAAGTTCTGTATTTGACTATTACAAGTTCAGATCTTCAAATTATTATTTGCAGTCTTAGTTTGTATTTAACAATTCGAAGTTCTGTATTTACCTCCTACAAGTTCAGATCTTCAAGTTATAATTTGCAGTAATAATTAGAAGCTATCAATTTTAGTTCTGTATTTGACAATTACAAGTTCAGATCTTCAAGTTATAATTTGCAATAATAATTTGTATTTAACAATTCGAAGTTCTGTATTTGACTAATTCAAGTTCAGATCTTCAAATTATTATTTGCAATCTTAGTTTGAATTTAACAATTTGAAGTTCTGTATTTACCTAATACAAGTTAAGATCTTCAAGTTATAATTTACACTAATAATTTGGATTTAACAATTCGAAGTTCTGTATTTGACTATTACAAGTTCAGATCTTCAAATTATTATTTGCAGTCTTAGTATGTATTTAACAATTCGAAGTTCTGTATTTACCTACTACAAGTTCAGATCTTCAAGTTATAATTTGCAATAATAATTAGAAGCTATCAATTTTAAGTTCTGTATTTGACAATTACAAGTTCAGATCTTCAAGTTTTAATTTGCAATAATAATTTGTATTTAACAATTCGAAGTTCTGTATTTGACTATTACAAGTTCAGATCTTCAAATTATTATTTGCAATCCTAGTTTGAATTTAACAATTCGAAGTTCTGTATTTACCTACTACAAGTTCAGATCTTCAAGTTATAATTTGAAATAATAATTTATATTTAACAAATCTAAGTTCTGTAATTCACTATTACAAGTTCAGATCTTCAAGTTATAATTTGCAATAATAATTTGTATTTAACAATTCGAAGTTCTATATTTGACTATTACAAGTCCAGATCTTCAAATTATTATTTACAATCTTAGTTTGTATTTAACAATTCGAAGTTCTGAATTTACCTAATACAAGTTAAGATCTTCAAGTTATAATTTGTACTAATAATTTGGATTTAACAATTCGAAGTTCTGTATTTGACTATTACAAGTTCAGATCTTCAAATTAATATTTGCAATCTTAGTTTGAATTTAACAATTCGAAGTTCTGTGTTTACCTAATACAAGTTAAGATCTTCAAGTTATAATTTGTACTAATAATTTGGATTTAACAATTCGAAGTTCTGTATTTGACTATTACAAGTTCAGATCTTCAAATTATTATTTGCAGTCTTAGTTTGTATTTAACAATTCGAAGTTCTGTATTTACCTACTACAAGTTCAGATCTTCAAGTTATAATTTGCAATAATAATTAGAAGCTATCAATTTTAGTTCTGTATTTGACAATTACAAGTTCAGATCTTCAAGTTATAATTTGCAATAATAATTTGTATTTAACAATTCGAAGTTCTGTATTTGACTAATACAAGTTCAGATCTTCAAATTATTATTTGCAATCTTAGTTTGAATTTAACAATTTGAAGTTCTGTATTTACATAATACAAGTTAAGATCTTCAAGTTATAATTTGCACTAATAATTTGGATTTAACAATTCGAAGTTCTGTATTTGACTATTACAAGTTCAGATCTTCAAATTATTATTTGCAGTCTTAGTATGTATTTAACAATTCGAAGTTCTGTATTTACCCACTACAAGTTCAGATCTGCAAGTTATAATTTGCAATAATAATTAGAAGCTATCAATTTTAAGTTCTGTATTTGACAATTACAAGTTCAGATCTTCAAGTTATAATTTGCAATAATAATTTGTATTTAACAATTCGAAGTTCTATATTTGACTATTACAAGTCCAGATCTTCAAATTATTATTTACAATCTTAGTTTGTATTTAACAATTCGAAGTTCTGTATTTACCTAATACAAGTTAAGATCTTCAAGTTATAATTTGTACTAATAATTTGGCTTTAACAATTCGAAGTTCTGTATTTGACTATTACAAGTTCAGTTCTTCAAATTAATATTTGCAATCTTAGTTTGAATTTAACAATTCGAAGTTCTGTATTTACCTAATACAAGTTAAGATCTTCAAGTTATAATTTGTACTAATAATTTGGATTTAACAATTCGAAGTTCTGTATTTGACTATTACAAGTTCAGATCTTCAAATTATTATTTGCAATCCTAGTTTGAATTTAACAATTCGAAGTTCTGTATTTACCTACTACAAGTTCAGATCTTCAAGTTATAATTTGAAATAATAATTTATATTTAGCAAATCTAAGTTCTGTACTTCACTATTACAAGTTCAGATCTTCAAGTTATAATTTGCAATAATAATTAGAAGCTATCAATTTTAAGTTCTGTATTTGACAATTACAAGTTCAGATCTTCAAGTTATAATTTGCAATAATAATTTGTATTTAACAATTCGAAGTTCTGTATTTGACTATTACAAGTTCAGATCTTCAAATTATTATTTGCAATCCTAGTTTGAATTTAACAATTCGAAGTTCTCTATTTACCTACTACAAGTTCAGATCTTCAAGTTATAATTTGAAATAATAATTTATATTTAGCAAATCTAAGTTCTGTACTTCACTATTACAAGTTCAGATCTTCAAGTTATAATTTGCAATAATAATTAGAAGCTATCAATTTTAAGTTCTGTATTTGACAATTACAAGTTCAGATCTTCAAGTTATAATTTGCACTAATAATTTGTATTTAACAATTCGAAGTTCTGTATTTGACTATTACAAGTCCAGATCTTCAAATTATTATTTACAATCTTAGTTTGTATTTAACAATTCGAAGTTCTGTATTTACCTACTACAAGTTCAGATCTTCAAGTTATAATTTGTACTAATAATTTGGATTTAACAATTCGAAGTTCTGTATTTGACTATTACAAGTTCAGATCTTTCTAGTTATAATTTGCAATAATAATTAGAAGCTATCAATTTTAAGTTCTGTATTTGACAATTACAAGTTCAGATCTTCAAGTTATAATTTGCAATAATAATACGTATTTAACAATACGAAGTTCTGTATTTGACTATTACAAGTTCAGATCTTCATAGTATTATTTGCAATCCTAGTTTGAATTAAACAATTCGAAGTTCTGTATTTACCTACTACGAGTTCAGATCTTCAAGTTATAATGTGAAATAATAATTTATATTTAACAAATCTAAGTTCTGTAATTTACTATTACAAGTTCAGATCTTCAAGTTATAATTTGCAATAATAATTAGAAGCTATCAATTTTAAGTTCTGTATTTCACAATTACAAGTTCAGATCTTCAAGTTATAATTTGCAATAATAATTTGTATTTAACAATTCGAAGTTCTCTATTTGACTATTACAAGTTCAGATCTTCAAATTATTATTTGCAATCTTAATTTGAATTTAACAATTTGAAGTTCTGGATTTAATTAATACAAGTTAAGATCTTCAAGTTATAATTTGTACTAATAATTTGGATTTAACAATTCGAAGTTCTGTATTTGACTATTACAAGTTCAGATCTTCAATTTATTATTTGCAGTCTTAGTTTGTATTTAACAATTCGAAGTTCTGTATTTACCTACTACAAGTTCAGATCTTCAAGTTATAATTTGCAATAATAATTTGTATTTAACAATTCGAAGTTCTCTATTTGACTATTACAAGTTCAGATCTTCAAATTATTATTTGCAATCTTAATTTGAATTTAACAATTTGAAGTTCTGTATTTAATTAATACAAGTTGAGATCTTCAAGTTATAATTTGAACTAATAATTTGGATTTAACAATTCGAAGTTCTGTATTTGACTATTACAAGTTCAGATCTTCAATTTATTATTTGCAGTCTTAGTTTGTATTTAACATTGCGAAGTTCTGTATTTACCTACTACAAGTTCAGATCTTCAAGTTATAATTTGCAATAATAATTAGAAGCTATCAATTTTAAGTTCTGTATTTGACAATTACAAGTTCAGATCTTCAAGTTATAATTTGCAATAATAATTTGTATTTAACAATTCGAAGTTCTGTATTTGACTATTACAAGTTCAGATCTTCAAATTATTATTTACAATCTTACTTTGTATTTAACAATTCGAAGTTCTGTATTTACCTAGTACAAGTTAAGATCTTCAAGTTATAATTTGTACTAATAATTTGGATTTAACAATTCGAAGTTCTGTATTTTACTATTACAAGTTCAGATCTTCAAATTATTATTTGCAATCTTAGTTTGTATTTAACAATTCGAAGTTCTGTATTTACCTACTACAAGTTCAGATCTTCAAGTTATAATTTGCAATAATAATTAGAAGCTATCAATTTTAAGTTCTGTATTTGACAATTACAAGTTCAGATCTTCAAGTTATAATTTGCACTAATAATTTGTATTTAACAATTCGAAGTTCTATATTTGACTATTACAAGTCCAGATCTTCAAATTATTATTTACAATCTTAGTTTGTATTTAACAATTCGAAGTTCTGTATTTACCTAATACAAGTTAAGATCTTCAAGTTATAATTTGTACTAATAATTTGGATTTAACAATTCGAAGTTCTGTATTTGACTATTACAAGTTCAGATCTTCAAATTAATATTTGCAATCTTAGTTTGAATTTAACAATTCGAAGTTCTGTATTTACCTACTACAAGATCAGATCTTCAAGTTATAATTTGAAATAATAATTTATATTTAACAAATCTAAGTTCTGTAATTCACTATTACAAGTTCAGATCTTCAAGTTATAATTTGCAATAATAATTTGTATTTAACAATTCGAAGTTCTATATTTGACTATTACAAGTCCAGATCTTCAAATTATAATTTACAATCTTAGTTTGTATTTAACAATTCGAAGTTCTGTATTTACCTAATACAAATTAAGATCTATAATGAAAATCCGCTTTCCCCCTCGGGTGATAGCGGTTTATCACCACACCTGGAATAGATTTTCTCCAGTAAATTATTCGTGTGATGAGGCCCTGATGTTACACTCGCTCGTATAATTATTCGGAGGCAAGAGCGTAGGTTCTGAAAAAAAGGTGAATTGCTTCCAACCACTCCCAATAAAACCCCGTTTTATTCAAACAACTGTATATTAACGGAAGTGATACAAATAGCGTATTTAATGAAATTGCTGCGACAACAGCCTCCAACATAAACAATTCTGACTCGGCAGCCACTCTGGGCAAACAAATCACGTCGCAACACAATAATAGCCAAATACTCGAACTCAGTACAGCCAAGAAAACAGTAATACAAAAGTGGTACTTACCCAAGCGCTCAGATAAGTTTACAAAATAATTGATGACAAGAATAGCACTACCGAATCCCGCTGTACTTTCCAATGATCCGTCGTGGTTGGCGTGAAGAATTTCCTTGCTGCTTGTTGAAATGATGAACTTGATGCTGGGCTGCAGAGGCCAAGCCAATCGATGTTGAGACCCAAACAGCAGCTCGAATTACGCACTAACACAGACGCACTACACATGAAACGCGTAACACACAGTCTGGTCGTCGACGACAACAAAGATAAGGTAAGGAATCGCTACTACTTTGTACTTCGTAGTTCCACTAACGATTCTTTCGATGATGTTGAATGGTGACGTTGTTGTTGGTGGCAAATTGAATTTAATTGGCATTAATCGCAGGTTATGAAAATTCCCCAAAGGAACCTGGTACGTGAATAACTAATGACTCCTACTGAGTCAGCAACTCTTCGTTCTAACTTCCGGAAGGCACTCGCTTACTTTTACAAATATTCAGCCGAGTCCTGTACAGACACGGAACGTTACGGAACTTGACCCTCAATCTCTCACGTTCAAACCAAGTCTCCCCTACCGCGATGTTTTAAACTCCTTTAAGGTCAAGATGTGCAGCGATGGTTGCGCATGGAAGAATCCCATAGGCGTCCAGAGCAAGAGTACGCAAGGAGCCGCGACAACAATTATTACAATAAATTGTTACACACCCCCCCCTCAAATATCTCGCTCCGGTGAGATAACAAAACCCTCCCTTGGTTTAATATTTCTAACCTGGACAAAAAAAGGTGCTCTGGCGTTGAAGACGCAACCGGCATGACTGTAGGAAAACAAAAAACTAACTCTAGAATAACCCTATCCCAGCGTTCCCAAAATCAAATCATAAACTAAACAAAACGTGGGTAATCTACCCAGATAATGACCCATTACCTGCATAACCGCATAAGCGAGACCCCTAAAGACTAAGCGAGTAACCGCTCCTAACAGTCTAATCAAAAAAATGGCCATCCACCAGATGGACTTCCTACCCTATGGGTCAGTACAGCATCACATCGGACCTGTACGAATTCGCACAAAAAACTACAAGATTCTCAAAATCTCTAACACCCAACGGCCGCTGCCTATTGGTGGTTTAAAAGAATGAATCACATAGGACTCATTCGTTCAGCTCGAAAGTGTATCTAAACAAAACACACCCAGCACAAAAATGTTTCGGGTCAAGGCACTCAACGTCCTTGAAACATAGAAACTAATGAATAAAAAAATAAAATACTCTGGTAATAAAACCTTACAAAACTCTACAGTCAATTGAGTTACGAAATCTTAAGCGTGAGATTAATCTCGGATGGCGCAATTAACAGTTTACGATCGAATACGTGTTAATCGAATAAAAACCCTGGAAAACAAAAAATAACCCTAACCCTCCCAGGAATCTAATATAGCAAGGAACCCAAAGTGAAAATGAAGGAAGTAGAAAGGAGAAAAGGTCAGGTAGGGTAAGAGGTTACAGAAGGATAAATGACTTCCATGCTCAGTGGTTCCTCGGAAGAATGACGCGATCGATGACTCGTCCTCGCGTATGGATCGTAAAAACGCGTCGTGGACCGCCAATCAACAATCATCGCGCCGCCCCCCCGCCAAAACACCAGTCATTTGGACAATTTTGAGGATAGGAAGAAAGGTTAACCCGGGGAATGACAATCTGTCATTGAGAACCTTAAAAACTCACGCAACCCGTCCTCAAAGTTACGATCATTGTCGGGGACTGAACTGACTAAGTTCTGAAAAAAACACGGCAAGAGACCTCCACAACAGTCCAGGGCTACCACTCACCGCCCACACGAACTTTCCAACTGACCAACCCACCGTCCTACAGGTTTCACGAAGCCTAGCCTAGACAGGGTCTTCAGGTCTAGTCAGCCTTAGCGCGCGTGCAGAACGTTAAGCGGCCTGACAGCACGCGTGGAATGAAAATGGATCCTCCCGCCCCTGCAATTCCCAGAACTGAAAAAAACAATGAGTCAGGGACTTGTTGACTCCAGGGAATAGGTAGTCAGATGGACGACATACGGACGACATAGGTAAAGCGCAAAAGCCTATATAAAAAATAATATATATGATATGATCTAAGATGTATAATGACCAAAAAGTTACAACATAACCCAACCTCCTCCCATGTTATGTTCGAAGAGTATCACTCCACCCCACAACCTTCATCTACCTCGTCGATCTGAGGATGCTGCTTAAGGTCTTTAATATGGAAAACTCCCACATCCTTACCCCGCTCATTAACAAGTCGGTATGTTAATGGACCAGTAACCTCTTTAACTCTGCACTTGACGTACTTAGGTGCAAGCTTACTAACAAAATGCTTACTGGCGTTAGATAAGGCAAAATTCCGACGCCATACAGTGTCTCCTACTTTAAAGCGGATGGAACGCTTTCTGAAGTTGTAATGTGAAGCATTACGACGATAAGCATTGTCTAAGCGGTTAGTAACGTCAACAAAGAGATTATTGAGCCGGTTCATCTCTTCCGCAACTTTCTCACGATTTCCTAGCGTTAAGTCCCTCTCTCCCAAATCGGCGATACGACCGTAATAATCTCCCGTAACAGGAACAGTCCTACCCAAATTAAGGAAGGATGGTGTAAACCCAGTCACTTCATGAGTTGCAGATCTCAAGGCATGCGCAATTTTGTGGATTTCCACATCCCAAGTTCTATGATCGTTTTTCACATAAGAACGAATAGCAGTCCCCACAACTCGATTTACTCTTTCAACAAAATTGACCTGAGGATGATAGGCAGCATTATACCAAAGATGGTTAACCTTGTAGTCGCTCATAAGCGCTCTAAATTCATGACTAATAAACTGTGGCCCGTTATCAACCATGCAAATTTGAGGAACCCCAAATAGCAGGAAAACCTGGTTTTCTAGAAACTCACAGATGGATTTCGAAGTGGCCTTACGCAACGGTTGCACCAGCACAAACTTCGAGAACCAGTCGCAAACTACAAGTAGCATGGTATTGCCCTTCGCAGATCGAGGAAACGGCCCCATGAGGTCGACAGAAATACATTGGAAGGGGAACCGAACTTCCTTTTGTTTGCCCATTAACCCGTAGCGCCCCCCCTGGCAAGCTTTCGATGCTAAACACACAGTACATCGACGCACGTATCTAGCTACATCAGCGCGCATCCTAGGCCAGTAATACAACTCACTAATTTTACTAAAAGTTTTAAGAGTCCCCAAATGAGCCGAAGTCGGATCATCGTGACATTGTTTAAAAATATCAATACGTCGCGACTTGGGAATGACTTGTTTCCATTCGACTAAGTTGGAAGTAATATCGTGGTGATTATTAACGAGCTTGTATAAGACCCCCCCCTCAATGCGCCAATCAGAGTAATCCACAGGATTATCTCGAACTTTAGCCCGCATACGCCGATACCATGCGTCCAGATTGTCCTCAGAGAGTTCTAAAGACGATACCTCCAAAGGTGCTCGAGATAAGGCATCTGGCACTACGTTTAACTTCCCCTTCCTATGCACGATATTAAAGGAATGTTGCGATAGCCGTACGCTCCAGCGAGCTAATTTATTGGTGGGATTTTTCATGGATAACAGCCACAACAAACTGTAGTGATCTGTTATCACCGTAAACTCCGTCCCTTCAACATAAGGTCGAAATTTCTCTATCCCGAACAATACCGCCAAACATTCGCGCTCTGTCGCTGAATAATTTCTCTCAGCTTTGTTGAGAGTCCTAGAAGCATATGCAATAGCACGCTCCTCGTCGCCCTCCCCTTGACTCAAAACGCAACCCAACCCATAGTCGGAAGCATCACATTGTATATAAAACCGCTTATTAAAATCAGGACTGGCTAAAATAGGCGCTGTAACTAGTAACTTTTTCAAGTTTTCAAATGACTCTTCAGCGTTAGGAGTCCAGGTAATTGATTGACGCTTGGCCCGCCCCTTTATAAGCTCGGTAATTGGAGCTGAAAGCTCCGAAAAGTTAGGGATAAAACGTCGGTACCACCCAATCATACCTATAAATCTTTTTACACCCGTAGTTGTCGTTGGTTTAGCCAGTTGTGTGATCGCTTCGACTTTCGATGGATCAGTGTGAAGACCATTATCATCAATAATGTGACCCAGAAATTTGATGCTTGGCCTACAAAATTCACACTTGTCTAGGTTTATAGTTAGGTTGGCTTCATGTAAACGAACAAATACCAGTTCGAGCAGCTTTAAGTGCTCTTCAAAGGTCGCGGAGACTATTATCATATCGTCCAAGTAAACCCAAAGCCCTTCTCCCAAAAGATCACCAAAAATCTTTTCCATCAGCCTTTGCTGAGTCATAGGCGCATTGGAGATGCCCATTGGACACACGATATATTCAAATAACCCCCTCCCTGGTACAGTGAAAGCCGTCTTCTCACAAGAAGTGTCAGTAAGAGGTATTTGCCAAAAGGCCTTCTTCAAGTCAATGGTTGACATGAAGCGCGCATTACATAGTGACATAAGAATGTCCTCCGTTCTCGGAATAGGAAATGCATCCCGGATGCTTAAACGATTGACCCCCCTCCCGTCAAAACATAGACGATGGGTCCCATCTGTCTTCTTCACCAACAACATTGGTGAGGACCATGGTGACTTGGACGGTCTAACAACCCCCATCTCTAGCATCTTGTCCAGCTCAGCCTGAGCTATTTTTCGCATTGCCGGTGATAAAGGATATGGTCTTTGTTTTAATGGTGCAGCATCCCCAGTGTCAATATTGTGGGCGATTTTATCCGTGCGAGTCAACCCTTCTCGCGAAAGCAACTTAAATTTATCTTTAACGGCAGTAAGAGCAACTTGTTGTTCAAGGCTGAGGTCGTCAACGGATCGGATCAATTTCAACGATTGGACCTCGTCCACAAAGTATTGATCTTTACCAAAATCCGCCTTGACCCCAAACAGCTTACAAAAATCTACCCCTAGAGTTAAGCCGGTACGTATACTTCGACACACTAAAACTTTCAAAAGTTTCGTGACCCCGCCAATAGATACAGGTAATTCCACTTCACCCAAAATCTCCTGTGGCGTTCCGTCCGCAGACCGCAAAACAGAAATAATATTTCTGGAAAGTTTTAGATCGAGCCTATCGATAAGGTAATGACCTTCTGCTCCTAAAATGGAAGCACTTGCCCCTGAGTCGAGTAACGCAGTAAGTCGCTCTTCGCCTACATTTAAATTTATAAACGGACGTTGATCGGTAGCGGGATGGGTAAATAGAGCAGAGGTTTGAGAGGCTGATCCGCAAAATCCGCGTACTTTGGCCAACCAACCCTTCCACTCTCTCCTATCGGCTTGTTTCGCTTTCTTTAGTGCTGCGAGGGGCGCGCCGCGACGCCGCCTCGCCTTACTCCGTTTTTTTGAATGATTCGAACTACAATCATTTGTGGTCCTACCCTTCCGGCCACAACCGGTACAAAAAATGGCAGGAGGTTTCGAACACGCCCTATAATAGTGCCCGCTCTCGGAACAATTCCAGCATTTACCCATAGTCGAATTAAATTGAGGAGCTGAAGCTGAAGGCTTCGCAAGTGAAGTGTCGGTAGCAAGGGCTGACGTGGATGCTTCGTTAGCAGTCCATTTAACTAAACGTTCAGCAGCCTGCGCTGTTTCTATAAAAACCTCTCGAGATGAGCTGAGAGTAGGCCCCATTGCTAAAGAAATTGATGGTAATAAATTTCTCCTAATTACCCAAAGCTGTTCCTCTTCCGTAGGAACTGGAGAGATTCTCGAATACTCGGCTAACATTGACTCGATAAAACCCCGTACCGACTCGCTAGGAAGTTGTTTGCGATTTCTAATTTGTTCCACATATTCACGACTGAAATCGAGGGATAAGAAACGAATTTTTAATTCCTCGACCAGCTGCGACCAGGTGGTGACATGCGAACCTAATGTTCGGTACCAAGTCAAGGCTTCGCCTGAAAAAAATTCGACCGCTTTCTTAAATAGAACTTCTTCTCCAATACTACGCGATTGTGAAAGTTCTCTCGCTCGCTCAATAAAATAAAACAAGGGCTCGGACCCCCCCTTTCCGTCATAACTTAAATTCCATTTATGTACGGCCGTGTTGGGACTTTTATTGTTTGAAACTAATGCCTGCAAGATCGTCGTTAAATCGGAAGCTACTGTAACCGCAGGTGTCGCAGGGACCGTAGGAACCGCAGGTGTCGCAGGGACCGTAGGAACCGCAGGAGGTGAAATAATTGACGATTTACGTAAGGGAGAACCATAGTCGTAATTATCCGGATCACGAAAAGATTCCTCGTCTTCGTTTGTTGTAATTAAACTTTCCACCCTACCCCTAAGCGTAGTTATTACCTTCAGCATCTCTTCCTTTTCAGATTCGGCCGCACCAGCCATGATCTCAACGCGATTACTATAATGCGCTAATCTGTTAGTTACACAATCCAATAATTTCGCATCAAAAGTAGATTCAAGAAAAGTTAAAGAAATTTGAATTTCATGTAACGCTTGCTTAATTGTAATAAATTCAGCAGAAATATCGGGAGGATTGTAAACGTGTAACCCGGGATGAGAATTAAATTTTTCATTTCGCAACACCTTGTTAAGCTCTTTTCTAAGTGAAGAAAGATGCTGTGGTAAGGAAGTAATAGAAATATTACGCATTAAAAATTCCACATGAATTTCTTCGCGATTTAACGCAGTTACATAACTCGCCGTAGACATCATCGTTCAAACAATCAAGAATTTTTGACCCACAAATAACAAGAACAATCCAAAGGTATTCAAAGTAATTCAACTTGCCAACAAGGTCAACGCGATAAATTTTTGCACACACAAAAATTTCAATGCCAAACGTTATCTTGGCCAATAAAATACTAAAAACAAAACGCGCTTTTAAACTTATCTTTACCACACCTTTGCTGCAATCGCAAGTGCGTACCAGATGTAAATTTTCTGATACGAAAAAAATATTTTGCTTCTGTTCGGTCTCTTCAACAACTACCTCCCCCTCGTACAGCCTGCAAAAGTCAAACAAAAAAACGCGAACTAAATTGGAAGCTGCTGCACACAGAAATCTGGATGGAAGCAATTCAGTAGCCAAATCGGCCTCACACGTTGGGCGCCAGTATAATGAAAATCCGCTTTCCCCCTCGGGTGATAGCGGTTTATCACCACACCTGGAATAGATTTTCTCCAGTAAATTATTCGTGTGATGAGGCCCTGATGTTACACTCGCTCGTATAATTATTCGGAGGCAAGAGCGTAGGTTCTGAAAAAAAGGTGAATTGCTTCCAACCACTCCCAATAAAACCCCGTTTTATTCAAACAACTGTATATTAACGGAAGTGATACAAATAGCGTATTTAATGAAATTGCTGCGACAACAGCCTCCAACATAAACAATTCTGACTCGGCAGCCACTCTGGGCAAACAAATCACGTCGCAACACAATAATAGCCAAATACTCGAACTCAGTACAGCCAAGAAAACAGTAATACAAAAGTGGTACTTACCCAAGCGCTCAGATAAGTTTACAAAATAATTGATGACAAGAATAGCACTACCGAATCCCGCTGTACTTTCCAATGATCCGTCGTGGTTGGCGTGAAGAATTTCCTTGCTGCTTGTTGAAATGATGAACTTGATGCTGGGCTGCAGAGGCCAAGCCAATCGATGTTGAGACCCAAACAGCAGCTCGAATTACGCACTAACACAGACGCACTACACATGAAACGCGTAACACACAGTCTGGTCGTCGACGACAACAAAGATAAGGTAAGGAATCGCTACTACTTTGTACTTCGTAGTTCCACTAACGATTCTTTCGATGATGTTGAATGGTGACGTTGTTGTTGGTGGCAAATTGAATTTAATTGGCATTAATCGCAGGTTATGAAAATTCCCCAAAGGAACCTGGTACGTGAATAACTAATGACTCCTACTGAGTCAGCAACTCTTCGTTCTAACTTCCGGAAGGCACTCGCTTACTTTTACAAATATTCAGCCGAGTCCTGTACAGACACGGAACGTTACGGAACTTGACCCTCAATCTCTCACGTTCAAACCAAGTCTCCCCTACCGCGATGTTTTAAACTCCTTTAAGGTCAAGATGTGCAGCGATGGTTGCGCATGGAAGAATCCCATAGGCGTCCAGAGCAAGAGTACGCAAGGAGCCGCGACAACAATTATTACAATAAATTGTTACAGATCTTCAAGTTATAATTTGTACTAATAATTTGGCTTCAACAATTCGAAGTTCTGTATTTGACTATTACAAGTTCAGATCTTCAAATTAATATTTGCAATCTTAGTTTGAATTTAACAATTCGAAGTTCTGTATTTACCTAATACAAGTTAAGATCTTCAAGTTATAATTTGTACTAATAATTTGGATTTAACAATTCGAAGTTCTGTATTTGACTATTACAAGTTCAGATCTTCAAATTATTATTTGCAGTCTTAGTTTGTATTTAACAATTCGAAGTTCTGTATTTACCTAGTACAAGTTCAGATCTTCAAGTTATAATTTGCAATAATAATTAGAAGCTATCAATTTTAAGTTCTGTATTTGACAATTACAAGTTCAGATCTTCAAGTTATAATTTGCAATAATAATTTGTATTTAACAATTCGAAGTTCTGTATTTGACTATTACAAGTTCAGATCTTCAAATTATTATTTGCAATCCTAGTTTGAATTTAACAATTCGAAGTTCTGTATTTACCTACTACAAGTTCAGATCTTCAAGTTATAATTTGAAATAATAATTTATATTTAGCAAATCTAAGTTCTGTACTTCACTATTACAAGTTCAGATCTTCAAGTTATAATTTGCAATAATAATTAGAAGCTATCAATTTTAAGTTCTGTATTTGACAATTACAAGTTCAGATCTTCAAGTTATAATTTGCACTAATAATTTGTATTTAACAATTCGAAGTTCTGTATTTGACTATTACAAGTCCAGATCTTCAAATTATTATTTACAATCTTAGTTTGTATTTAACAATTCGAAGTTCTGTATTTACCTACTACAAGTTCAGATCTTCAAGTTATAATTTGTACTAATAATTTGGATTTAACAATTCGAAGTTCTGTATTTGACTATTACAAGTTCAGATCTTTCTAGTTATAATTTGCAATAATAATTAGAAGCTATCAATTTTAAGTTCTGTATTTGACAATTACAAGTTCAGATCTTCATGTTATAATTTGCAATAATAATTTGTATTTAACAATACGAAGTTCTGTATTTCACTATTACAAGTTCAGATCTTCATAGTATTATTTGCAATCCTAGTTTGAATTTAACAATTCGAAGTTCTGTATTTACCTACTACGAGTTCAGATCTTCAAGTTATAATGTGAAATAATAATTTATATTTAACAAATCTAAGTTCTGTAATTTACTATTACAAGTTCAGATCTTCAAGTTATAATTTGCAATAATAATTAGAAGCTATCAATTTTAAGTTCTGTATTTGACAATTACAAGTTCAGATCTTCAAGTTATAATTTGCAATAATAATTTGTATTTAACAATTCGAAGTTCTCTATTTGACTATTACAAGTTCAGATCTTCAAATTATTATTTGCAATCTTAATTTGAATTTAACAATTTGAAGTTCTGTATTTAATTAATACAAGTTAAGATCTTCAAGTTATAATTTGTACTAATAATTTGGATTTAACATTTCGAAGTTCTGTATTTGACTATTACAAGTTCAGATCTTCAATTTATTATTTGCAGTCTTAGTTTGTATTTAACAATTCGAAGTTCTGTATTTACCTACTACAAGTTCAGATCTTCAAGTTATAATTTGCAATAATAATTAGAAGCTATCAATTTTAAGTTCTGTATTTGACAATTACAAGTTCAGATCTTCAAGTTATAATTTGCAATAATAATTTGTATTTAACAATTCGAAGTTCTCTATTTGACTATTACAAGTTCAGATCTTCAAATTATTATTTGCAATCTTAATTTGAATTTAACAATTTGAAGTTCTGTATTTAATTAATACAAGTTGAGATCTTCAAGTTATAGTTTGTACTAATAATTTGGTTTTAACAATTCGAAGTTCTGTATTTGACTATCACAAGTTCAGATCTTCAATTTATTATTTGCAGTCTTAGTTTGTATTTAACATTGCGAAGTTCTGTATTTACCTACTACAAGTTCAGATCTTCAAGTTATAATTTGCAATAATAATTAGAAGCTATCAATTTTAAGTTCTGTATTTGACAATTACAAGTTCAGATCTTCAAGTTATAATTTGCAATAATAATTTGTATTTAACAATTCGAAGTTCTCTATTTGACTATTACAAGTTCAGATCTTCAAATTATTATTTGCAATCTTAATTTGAATTTAACAATTTGAAGTTCTGTATTTAATTAATACAAGTTGAGATCTTCAAGTTATAGTTTGTACTAATAATTTGGTTTTAACAATTCGAAGTTCTGTATTTGACTATCACAAGTTCAGATCTTCAATTTATTATTTGCAGTCTTAGTTTGTATTTAACATTGCGAAGTTCTGTATTTACCTACTACAAGTTCAGATCTTCAAGTTATAATTTGCAATAATAATTAGAAGCTATCAATTTTAAGTTCTGTATTTGATAATTACAAGTTCAGATCTTCAAGTTATAATTTGCAATAATAATTTGTATTTAACAATTCGAAGTTCTGTATTTGACTATTACAAGTTCAGATCTTCAAATTATTATTTACAATCTTACTTTGTATTTAACAATTCGAAGTTCAGTATTTACCTAGTACAAGTTAAGATCTTCAAGTTATAATTTGTACTAATAATTTGGATTTAACAATTCGAAGTTCTGTATTTGACTATTACAAGTTCAGATCTTCAAATTATTATTTGCAATCTTAGTTTGTATTTAACAATTCGAAGTTCTGTTTTTACCTACTACAAGTTCAGATCTTCAGGTTATAATTTGCAATAATAATTAGAAGCTATCAATTTTAAGTTCTGTATTTGACAATTACAAGTTCAGATCTTCAAGTTATAATTTGCACTAATAATTTGTATTTAACAATTCGAAGTTCTATATTTGACTATTACAAGTCCAGATCTTCAAATTATTATTTACAATCTTAGTTTGTATTTAACAATTCGAAGTTCTGTATTTACCTAATACAAGTTAAGATCTTCAAGTTATAATTTGTACTAATAATTTGGATTTAACAATTCGAAGTTCTGTATTTGACTATTACAAGTTCAGATCTTCAAATTAATATTTGCAATCTTAGTTTGAATTTAACAATTCGAAGTTCTGTATTTACCTAATACAAGTTAAGATCTTCAAGTTATAATTTGTACTAATAATTTGGATTTAACAATTCGAAGTTCTGTATTTGACTATTACAAGTTCAGATCTTCAAATTATTATTTGCAGTCTTAGTTTGTATTTAACAATTCGAAGTTCTGTATTTACCTACTACAAGTTCAGATCTTCAAGTTATAATTTGCAATAATAATTAGAAGCTATCAATTTTAGTTCTGTATTTGACAATTACAAGTTCAGATCTTCAAGTTATAATTTGCAATAATAATTTGTATTTAACAATTCGAAGTTCTGTATTTGACTAATTCAAGTTCAGATCTTCAAATTATTATTTGCAATCTTAGTTTGAATTTAACAATTTGAAGTTCTGTATTTACCTAATACAAGTTAAGATCTTCAAGTTATAATTTACACTAATAATTTGGATTTAACAATTCGAAGTTCTGTATTTGACTATTACAAGTTCAGATCTTCAAATTATTATTTGCAGTCTTAGTATGTATTTAACAATTCGAAGTTCTGTATTTACCTACTACAAGTTCAGATCTTCAAGTTATAATTTGGAATAATAATTAGAAGCTATCAATTTTAAGTTCTGTATTTGACAATTACAAGTTCAGATCTTCAAGTTTTAATTTGCAATAATAATTTGTATTTAACAATTCGAAGTTCTGTATTTGACTATTACAAGTTCAGATCTTCAAATTATTATTTGCAATCCTAGTTTGAATTTAACAATTCGAAGTTCTGTATTTACCTACTACAAGTTCAGATCTTCAAGTTATAATTTGAAATAATAATTTATATTTAACAAATCTAAGTTCTGTAATTCACTATTACAAGTTCAGATCTTCAAGTTATAATTTGCAATAATAATTTGTATTTAACAATTCGAAGTTCTATATTTGACTATTACAAGTCCAGATCTTCAAATTATTATTTACAATCTTAGTTTGTATTTAACAATTCGAAGTTCTGAATTTACCTAATACAAGTTAAGATCTTCAAGTTATAATTTGTACTAATAATTTGGATTTAACAATTCGAAGTTCTGTATTTGACTATTACAAGTTCAGATCTTCAAATTAATATTTGCAATCTTAGTTTGAATTTAACAATTCGAAGTTCTGTATTTACCTAATACAAGTTAAGATCTTCAAGTTATAATTTGTACTAATAATTTGGATTTAACAATTCGAAGTTCTGTATTTGACTATTACAAGTTCAGATCTTCAAATTATTATTTGCAGTCTTAGTTTGTATTTAACAATTCGAAGTTCTGTATTTACCTAGTACAAGTTCAGATCTTCAAGTTATAATTTGCAATAATAATTAGAAGCTATCAATTTTAAGTTCTGTATTTGACAATTACAAGTTCAGATCTTCAAGTTATAATTTGCAATAATAATTTGTATTTAACAATTCGAAGTTCTGTATTTGACTATTACAAGTTCAGATCTTCAAATTATTATTTGCAATCCTAGTTTGAATTTAACAATTCGAAGTTCTGTATTTACCTACTACAAGTTCAGATCTTCAAGTTATAATTTGCAATAATAATTATAAGCTATCAATTTTAAGTTCTGTATTTGACAATTACAAGTTCAGATCTTCAAGTTATAATTTGCACTAATAATTTGTATTTAACAATTCGAAGTTCTATATTTGACTATTACAAGTCCAGATCTTCAAATTATTATTTACAATCTTAGTTTGTATTTAACAATTCGAAGTTCTGTATTTACCTAATACAAGTTAAGATCTTCAAGTTATAATTTGTACTAATAATTTGGATTTAACAATTCGAAGTTCTGTATTTGACTATTACAAGTTCAGATCTTCAAATTATTATTTGCAGTCTTAGTTTGTATTTAACAATTCGAAGTTCTGTATTTACCTACTACAAGTTCAGATCTTCAAGTTATAATTTGCAATAATAATTAGAAGCTATCAATTTTAGTTCTGTATTTGACAATTACAAGTTCAGATCTTCAAGTTATAATTTGCAATAATAATTTGTATTTAACAATTCGAAGTTCTGTATTTGACTAATACAAGTTCAGATCTTCAAATTATTATTTGCAATCTTAGTTTGAATTTAACAATTTGAAGTTCTGTATTTACCTAATACAAGTTAAGATCTTCAAGTTATAATTTGCACTAATAATTTAGATTTAACAATTCGAAGTTCTGTATTTGACTATTACAAGTTCAGATCTTCAAATTATTATTTGCAGTCTTAGTTTGTATTTAACAATTCGAAGTTCTGTATTTACCCACTACAAGTTCAGATCTGCAAGTTATAATTTGCAATAATAATTAGAAGCTATCAATTTTAAGTTCTGTATTTGACAATTACAAGTTCAGATCTTCAAGTTATAATTTGCAATAATAATTTGTATTTAACAATTCGAAGTTCTGTATTTGACTATTACAAGTTCAGATCTTCAAATTATTATTTGCAATCCTAGTTTGAATTTTACAATTCGAAGTTCTGTATTTACCTACTACAAGTTCAGATCTTCAAGTTATAATTTGAAATAATAATTTATATTTAGCAAATCTAAGTTCTGTACTTCACTATTACAAGTTCAGATCTTCAAGTTATAATTTGCAATAATAATTAGAAGCTATCAATTTTAAGTTCTGTATTTGACAATTACAAGTTCAGATCTTCAAGTTATAATTTGCACTAATAATTTGTATTTAACAATTCGAAGTTCTGTATTTGACTATTACAAGTCCAGATCTTCAAATTATTATTTACAATCTTAGTTTGTATTTAACAATTCGAAGTTCTGTATTTACCTACTACAAGTTCAGATCTTCAAGTTATAATTTGTACTAATAATTTGGATTTAACAATTCGAAGTTCTGTATTTGACTATTACAAGTTCAGATCTTTCTAGTTATAATTTGCAATAATAATTAGAAGCTATCAATTTTAAGTTCTGTATTTGACAATTACAAGTTCAGATCTTCATGTTATAATTTGCAATAATAATTTGTATTTAACAATACGAAGTTCTGTATTTCACTATTACAAGTTCAGATCTTCATAGTATTATTTGCAATCCTAGTTTGAATTTAACAATTCGAAGTTCTGTATTTACCTACTACGAGTTCAGATCTTCAAGTTATAATGTGAAATAATAATTTATATTTAACAAATCTAAGTTCTGTAATTTACTATTACAAGTTCAGATCTTCAAGTTATAATTTGCAATAATAATTAGAAGCTATCAATTTTAAGTTCTGTATTTGACAATTACAAGTTCAGATCTTCAAGTTATAATTTGCAATAATAATTTGTATTTAACAATTCGAAGTTCTCTATTTGACTATTACAAGTTCAGATCTTCAAATTATTATTTGCAATCTTAATTTGAATTTAACAATTTGAAGTTCTGTATTTAATTAATACAAGTTAAGATCTTCAAGTTATAATTTGTACTAATAATTTGGATTTAACAATTCGAAGTTCTGTATTTGACTATTACAAGTTCAGATCTTCAATTTATTATTTGCAGTCTTAGTTTGTATTTAACAATTCGAAGTTCTGTATTTACCTACTACAAGTTCAGATCTTCAAGTTATAATTTGCAATAATAATTAGAAGCTATCAATTTTAAGTTCTGTATTTGACAATTACAAGTTCAGATCTTCAAGTTATAATTTGCAATAATAATTTGTATTTAACAATTCGAAGTTCTCTATTTGGCTATTACAAGTTCAGATCTTCAAATTATTATTTGCAATCTTAATTTGAATTTAACAATTTGAAGTTCTGTATTTAATTAATACAAGTTGAGATCTTCAAGTTATAGTTTGTACTAATAATTTGGTTTTAACAATTCGAAGTTCTGTATTTGACTATTACAAGTTCAGATCTTCAAATTATTATTTGCAATCTTAGTTTGTATTTAACAATTCGAAGTTCTGTTTTTACCAACTACAAGTTCAGATCTTCAGGTTATAATTTGCAATAATAATTAGAAGCTATCAATTTTAAGTTCTGTATTTGACAATTACAAGTTCAGATCTTCAAGTTATAATTTGCACTAATAATTTGTATTTAACAATTCGAAGTTCTATATTTGACTATTACAAGTCCAGATCTTCAAATTATTATTTACAATCTTAGTTTGTATTTAACAATTCGAAGTTCTGTATTTACCTAATACAAGTTAAGATCTTCAAGTTATAATTTGTACTAATAATTTGGATTTAACAATTCGAAGTTCTGTATTTGACTATTACAAGTTCAGATCTTCAAATTAATATTTGCAATCTTAGTTTGAATTTAACAATTCGAAGTTCTGTATTTACCTAATACAAGTTAAGATCTTCAAGTTATAATTTGTACTAATAATTTGGATTTAACAATTCGAAGTTCTGTATTTGACTATTACAAGTTCAGATCTTCAAATTATTATTTGCAGTCTTAGTTTGTATTCAACAATTCGAAGTTCTGTATTTACCTACTACAAGTTCAGATCTTCAAGTTATAATTTGCAATAATAATTAGAAGCTATCAATTTTAGTTCTGTATTTGACAATTACAAGTTCAGATCTTCAAGTTATAATTTGCAATAATAATTTGTATTTAACAATTCGAAGTTCTGTATTTGACTAATTCAAGTTCAGATCTTCAAATTATTATTTGCAATCTTAGTTTGAATTTAACAATTTGAAGTTCTGTATTTACCTAATACAAGTTAAGATCTTCAAGTTATAATTTACACTAATAATTTGGTTTTAACAATTCGAAGTTCTGTATTTGACTATTACAAGTTCAGATCTTCAAATTAATATTTGCAATCTTAGTTTGAATTTAACAATTCGAAGTTCTGTATTTACCTAATACAAGTTAAGATCTTCAAGTTATAATTTGTACTAATAATTTGGATTTAACAATTCGAAGTTCTGTATTTGACTATTACAAGTTCAGATCTTCAAATTATTATTTGCAGTCTTAGTTTGTATTTAACAATTCGAAGTTCTGTATTTACCTAGTACAAGTTCAGATCTTCAAGTTATAATTTGCAATAATAATTAGAAGCTATCAATTTTAAGTTCTGTATTTGACAATTACAAGTTCAGATCTTCAAGTTATAATTTGCAATAATAATTTGTATTTAACAATTCGAAGTTCTGTATTTGACTATTACAAGTTCAGATCTTCAAATTATTATTTGCAATCCTAGTTTGAATTTAACAATTCGAAGTTCTGTATTTACCTACTACAAGTTCAGATCTTCAAGTTATAATTTGAAATAATAATTTATATTTAACAAATCTAAGTTCTGTAATTCACTATTACAAGTTCAGATCTTCAAGTTATAATTTGCAATAATAATTTGTATTTAACAATTCGAAGTTCTATATTTGACTATTACAAGTCCAGATCTTCAAATTATTATTTACAATCTTAGTTTGTATTTAACAATTCGAAGTTCTGAATTTACCTAATACAAGTTAAGATCTTCAAGTTATAATTTGTACTAATAATTTGGATTTAACAATTCGAAGTTCTGTATTTGACTATTACAAGTTCAGATCTTCAAATTAATATTTGCAATCTTAGTTTGAATTTAACAATTCGAAGTTCTGTATTTACCTAATACAAGTTAAGATCTTCAAGTTATAATTTGCAATAATAATTATAAGCTATCAATTTTAAGTTCTGTATTTGACAATTACAAGTTCAGATCTTCAAGTTATAATTTGCACTAATAATTTGTATTTAACAATTCGAAGTTCTATATTTGACTATTACAAGTCCAGATCTTCAAATTATTATTTACAATCTTAGTTTGTATTTAACAATTCGAAGTTCTGTATTTACCTAATACAAGTTAAGATCTTCAAGTTATAATTTGTACTAATAATTTGGATTTAACAATTCGAAGTTCTGTATTTGACTATTACAAGTTCAGATCTTCAAATTAATATTTGCAATCTTAGTTTGAATTTAACAATTCGAAGTTCTGTATTTACCTAATACAAGTTAAGATCTTCAAGTTATAATTTGTACTAATAATTTGGATTTAACAATTCGAAGTTCTGTATTTGACTATTACAAGTTCAGATCTTCAAATTATTATTTGCAGTCTTAGTTTGTATTTAACAATTCGAAGTTCTGTATTTACCTACTACAAGTTCAGATCTTCAAGTTATAATTTGCAATAATAATTAGAAGCTATCAATTTTAAGTTCTGTATTTGACAGTTACAAGTTCAGATCTTCAAGTTATAATTTGCAATAATAATTTGTATTTAGCAATTCGAAGTTCTGTATTTGACTAGTACAAGTTCAGATCTTCAAATTATTATTTGCAATCCTAGTTTGAATTTAACAATTCGAAGTTCTGTATTTACCTACTACAAGTTCAGATCTTCAAGTTATAATTTGAAATAATAATTTATATTTAACAAATCTAAGTTCTGTAATTCACTATTACAAGTTCAGATCTTCAAGTTATAATTTGCAATAATAATTAGAAGCTATCAATTTTAAGTTCTGTATTTGACAATTACAAGTTCAGATCTTCAAGTTATAATTTGCACTAATAATTTGTATTTAACAATTCGAAGTTCTGTATTTGACTATTACAAGTCCAGATCTTCAAATTATTATTTACAATCTTAGTTTGTATTTAACAATTCGAAGTTCTGTATTTACCTACTACAAGTTCAGATCTTCAAGTTATAATTTGTACTAATAATTTGGATTTAACAATGCGAAGTTCTGTATTTGACTATTACAAGTTCAGATCTTTCTAGTTATAATTTGCAATAATAATTAGAAGCTATCAATTTTAAGTTCTGTATTTGACAATTACAAGTTCAGATCTTCATGTTATAATTTGCAATAATAATTTGTATTTAACAATACGAAGTTCTGTATTTGACTATTACAAGTTCAGATCTTCATAGTATTATTTGCAATCCTAGTTTGAATTTAACAATTCGAAGTTCTGTATTTACCTACTACGAGTTCAGATCTTCAAGTTATAATTTGCAATAATAATTTGTATTTAACAATTCGAAGTTCTGTATTTGACTATTACAAGTTCAGATCTTCAAATTATTATTTACAATCTTAGTTTGTATTTAACAATTCGAAGTTCTGTATTTACCTAGTACAAGTTAAGACCTTCAAGTTATAATTTGTACTAATAATTTGGATTTAACAATTCGAAGTTCTGTATTTGACTATTACAAGTTCAGATCTTCAAATTATTATTTGCAATCTTAGTTTGTATTTAACAATTCGAAGTTCTGTATTTACCTACTACAAGTTCAGATCTTCAAGTTATAATTTGCAATAATAATTATAAGCTATCAATTTTAAGTTCTGTATTTGACAATTACAAGTTCAGATCTTCAAGTTATAATTTGCACTAATAATTTGTATTTAACAATTCGAAGTTCTATATTTGACTATTACAAGTCCAGATCTTCAAATTATTATTTACAATCTTAGTTTGTATTTAACAATTCGAAGTTCTGTATTTACCTAATACAAGTTAAGATCTTCAAGTTATAATTTGTACTAATAATTTGGATTTAACAATTCGAAGTTCTGTATTTGACTATTACAAGTTCAGATCTTCAAATTAATATTTGCAATCTTAGTTTGAATTTAACAATTTGAAGTTCTGTATTTAATTAATACAAGTTAAGATCTTCAAGTTATAATTTGTACTAATAATTTGGATTTAACAATTCGAAGTTCTGTATTTGACTATTACAAGTTTAGATCTTCAAATTATTATTTGCAGTCTTAGTTTGTATTTAACAATTCGAAGTTCTGTATTTACCTACTACAAGTTCAGATCTTCAAGTTATAATTTGCAATAATAATTAGAAGCTATCAATTTTAAGTTCTGTAGTTGACAATTACAAGTTCATATCTTCAAGTTATAATTAGCGAATAATAATTTGTATTTAATAATTCGAAGTTCTGTATTTGACTATTACAAGTTCAGATCTTCAATTTATTATTTGCAACCTTAGTTTGAATTTAACAATTCGAAGTTCTGTATTTACCCACTACAAGTACAGATCTTCAAGTTCTAATTTGCAATCACAATTTGAAGGTATCAATTCTAAGTTCTGTATTTGACAGTTACAAGTTCAGATCTTCAAGTTATAACTTGAAATAATAATTAGTATTTAACAAATCTAAGTTCTGTAATTCACTATTACTAGTTCAGATCTTCAAGTTATAATTTGCAATAATAATTCGAAGCTATCAATTTTAAGTTCTGTATTTGACAATTACAAGTTCAGATCTTCAAGTTATAACTTGCAATAATAAATTGTGTTTAACAATTCGAAGTTCTGTATTTGACTAGTACAAGTTCAGATCTTCAAATTATTATTTGCAGTCTTAGTTTGTATTTAACAATTCGAAGTTCTGTATTTACCTACTACAAGTTCAGATCTTGAAGTTATAATTTGCAATTATAATTAGAAGCTATCAATTTTAAGTTCTGTATTTGACAATTACAAGTTCAGATCTTCAAGTTATAATTTGCAATAATAATTTGTATTTAACAATTCGAAGTTCTGTATTTGACTATTACAAGATCAGATCTTCCAATTAATATTTACAATCTTAGTTTGTATTTAACAATTCGAAGTTCTGTATTTACCTACTACAAGTTCAGATCTTCAAGTTATAATTTGCAATAATAATTTGAAGCTATCAATTTTAAGTTCTGTATTTGACAATTACAAGTTCAGATCTTCAAGTTATAACTTGCAATAATAATTTGTATTTAACAATTCGAAGTTCTGTATTTGACTATTACAAGTTCAGATCTTCAAATTAATATTTGCAATCCTAGTTTGAATTTAACAATTCGAAGTTCTGTATTTACCTACTACAAGTTCAGATCTTCAAGTTATAATTTGAAATAATAATTTATATTTAACAAATCTAAGTTCTGTAATTCACTATTACAAGTTCAGATCTTCAAGTTATAATTTGCAATCACAATTTGAAGGTATCAATTCTAAGTTCTGTATTTGACAGTTACAAGTTCAGATCTTCAAGTTATAACTTGAAATAATAATTAGTATTTAACAAATCTAAGTTCTGTAATTCACTATTACTAGTTCAGATCTTCAAGTTATAATTTGCAAAAATAATTAGAAGCTATCAATTTTAAGTTCTGTATTTGACAATTACATGTTCAGATCTTCAAGTTATAATTTGCAATAATAATTTTTATTTAACAATTCGAAGTTCTCTATTTGACTATTACAAGTTCAGTTCTTCAAATTATTATTTGCAATCTTAATTTGAATTTAACAATTTGAAGTTCTGTATTTGACTATTACAAGTTTAGATCTTCAAATTATTATTTGCAGTCTTAGTTTGTATTTAACAATTCGAAGTTCTGTATTTACCTACTACAAGTTCAGATCTTCAAGTTATAATTTGCAATAATAATTAGAAGCTATCAATTTTAAGTTCTGTATTTGACAATTACAAGTTCAGATCTTCAAGTAATAATTTGCAATAATAATTTGTATTTAACAATTCGAAGTTCAGTATTTGACTATTACAAGTTCAGATCTTCAAATTATTATTTGCAATCCTAGTTTGAATTTAACAATTCGAAGTTCTGTATTTACCTACTACAAGTTCAGATCTTCAAGTTATAATTTGAAATAATAATTTATATTTTACAAATCTAAGTTCTGTAATTCACTATTACAAGTTCAGATCTTCAAATTATAATTTGCAATAATAATTAGAAGCTATCAATTTTAAGTTCTGTATTTGACAATTACAAGTTCAGATCTTCAAGTTATAATTCGCAAATAATAATTTGTATTAAACAATTCGAAGTTCTGTATTTGACTATTACAAGTCCAGATCTTCAAATTATTATTTACAATCTTAGTTTGTATTTAACAATTCGTAGTTCTGTATTTACCTACTACAAGTTCAGATCTTTAAGTTATAATTTGCAATAATAATTAGAAGCTATCAATTTTAAGTTATGTAGTTGACAATTACAAGTTCATATCTTCAAGTTATAATTAGCAAATAATAATTTGTATTTAATAATTCGAAGTTCTGTATTTGACTATTACAAGTTCAGATCTTCAATTTATTATTTGCAATCCTAGTTTGAATTTAACAATTCGAAGTTCTGTATTTACCTACAACAAGTTCAGATCTTCAAGTTATAATTTGAAATAATAATTTATATTTAACAAATCTAAGTTCTGTAATTCACTATTACAAGTTCAGATCCTCAAGTTATAATTTGCAATAATAATTAGAAGCTATCAATTTTAAGTTCTGTATTTGACAATTACAAGTTCAGATCTTCAAGTTATATCTTGCAATAATAAATTGTATTTAACAATTCGAAGTTCTGTATTTGACTAGTACAAGTTCAGATCTTCAAATTATTATTTGCAGTCTTAGTTTGTATTTAACAATTCGAAGTTCTGTATTTACCTACTACAAGTTCAGATCTTGAAGTTATAATTTGCAATTATAATTAGAAGCTATCAATTTTAAGTTCTGTATTTGACAATTACAAGTTCAGATCTTCAAGTTATAATTTGCAATAATAATTTGTATTTAACAATTCGAAGTTCTGTATTTGACTATTACAAGTTCAGATCTTCCAATTAATATTTACAATCTTAGTTTGTATTTAACAATTCGAAGTTCTGTATTTACCTACTACAAGTTCAGATCTTCAAGTTATAATTTGCAATAATAATTAGAAGCTATCAATTTTAAGTTCTGTATTTGACAATTACAAGTTCAGATCTTCAAGTTATAATTCGCAAATAATAATTTGTATTTAACAATTCGAAGTTCTGTATTTGACTATTACAAGTTCAGATCTTCAATTTATTATTTGCAACCTTAGTTTGAATTTAACAATTCGAAGTTCTGTATTTGACTATTACAAGTCCAGATCTTCAAATTATTATTTACAATCTTAGTTTGTATTTAACAATTCGTAGTTCTGTATTTACCTACTACAAGTTCAGATCTTTAAGTTATAATTTGCAATAATAATTAGAAGCTATCAATTTTAAGTTCTGTAGTTGACAATTACAAGTTCATATCTTCAAGTTATAATTAGCAAATAATAATTTGTATTTAATAATTCGAAGTTCTGTATTTGACTATTACAAGTTCAGATCTTCAATTTATTATTTGCAACCTTAGTTTGAATTTAACAATTCGAAGTTCTGTATTTACCCACTACAAGTACAGATCTTCAAGTTCTAATTTGCAATCACAATTTGAAGGTATCAATTCTAAGTTCTGTATTTGACAGTTACAAGTTCAGATCTTCAAGTTATAACTTGAAATAATAATTAGTATTTAACAAATCTAAGTTCTGTAATTCACTATTACTAGTTTAGATCTTATAGTTATAATTTGCAATAATAATTAGAAGCTATCAATTTTAAGTTCTGTATTTGACAATAACAAGTTCAGATCTTCAAGTTATAATTTGCAATAATAAATTGTATTTAACAATTCGAAGTTCTGTATTTGACTAGTACAAGTTCAGATCTTCAAATTATTATTTGCAGTCTTAGTTTGTATTTAACAATTCGAAGTTCTGTATTTACCTACTACAAGTTCAGATCTTGAAGTTATAATTTGCAATTATAATTAGAAGCTATCAATTTTAAGTTCTGTATTTGACAATTACAAGTTCAGATCTTCAAGTTATAATTTGCAATAATAATTTGTATTTAACAATTCGAAGTTCTGTATTTGACTATTACAAGTACAGATCTTCCAATTAATATTTACAATCTTAGTTTGTATTTAACAATTCGAAGTTCTGTATTTACCTACTACAAGTTCAGATCTTCAAGTTATAATTTGCAATAATAATTAGAAGCTATCAATTTTAAGTTCTGTATTTGACAATTACAAGTTCAGATCTTCAAGTTATAACTAGCAATAATAATTTGTATTTAACAATTCGAAGTTCTGTATTTGACTATTACAAGTTCAGATCTTCAAATTATTATTTGCAATTCAAGTTAGAATTTAACAATTCGAAGTTCTGTATTTACCTACTACAAGTTCAGATCTTCAAGTTATAATTTGAAATAATAATTTATATTTAACAAATCTAAGTTCTGTAATTCACTATTACAAGTTCAGATCTTCAAGTTATAATTTGCAATAATAATTAGAAGCTATCAATTTTAAGTTCTGTATTTGACAATTACAAGTTCAGATCTTCAAGTTATAATTTGCACTAATAATTTGTATTTAACAATTCGAAGTTCTGTATTTGACTATTACAAGTTCAGATCTTCAAATTATTATTTGCAATCTTAATTTGAATTTAACAATTTGAAGTTCTGTAATTCACTATTACAAGTTCAGATCTTCAAGTTATAATTTGCAATAATAATTAGAAGCTGTCAATTATAAGTTCCGTATTTTACAATTAGAAGTTCAGATCTTCAAGTTATAATTTGCACTAATAATTTGTATTTAACAATTCGAAGTTCTGTATTTGACTATTACAAGTTCAGATCTTCAAATTATTATTTACAATCTTAGTTTGTATTTAACAATTCGAAGTTCTGTATTTACCTACTACAAGTTCAGATCTTTAAGTTATAATTTGCAATAATAATTTGTATTTAACAATTGGAAGTTCTGTATTTGACTATTACAAGTTCAGATCTTCAAATTATTATTTGCAATCCTAGTTTGAATTTAACAATTCGAAGTTCTGTATTTACCTACTACAAGTTCAGATCTTCAAGTTATAATTTGAAATAATAATTTATATTTAACAAATCTAAGTTCTGTAATTCACTATTACAAGTTCAGATCTTCAAGTTATAATTTGCACTAATAATTTGTATTTAACGATTCGAAGTTCTGTATTTGACTATTACAAGTTCAGATCTTCAATTTATTATTTGCAAACTTAGTTTGAATTTAACAATTCGAAGTTCTGTAATTCACTATTACTAGTTCAGATCCTCAAGTTATAATTTGCAATAATAATTAGAAGCTATCAATTTTAAGTTCTGTATTTGACAATTACAAGTTCAGATCTTCAAGTTATAATTTGCAATAATAATTTGTATTTAACAATTCGAAGTTCTGTATTTGACTAGTACAAGTTAGGATCTTCAAATTATTATTTGCAGTCTTAGTTTGTATTTAACAATTCGAAGTTCTGTATTTACCTACTACAAGTTCAGATCTTGAAGTTATAATTTGCAATTATAATTTGAAGCTATCAATTTTAAGTTCTGTATTTGACAATTACAAGTTCAGATCTTCAAGTTATAATTTGCAATAATAATTTGTATTTAACAATTCGAAGTTCTGTATTTGAGTATTACAAGTTCAGATCTTCAAATTATTATTTGCAGTCTTAGTTTGTATTTAACAATTCGAAGTTCTGTATTTACCTACTACAAGTTCAGATCTTGAAGTTATAATTTGCAATTATAATTAGAAGCTATCAATTTTAAGTTCTGTATTTGACAATTACAAGTTCAGATCTTCAAGTTATAATTTGAAATAATAATTAGAAGCTATCAATTTTAAGTTCTGTATTAGACAATTACAAGTTCAGATCTTCAAGTTATAATTTGCACTAATAATTTGTATTTAACAATTCGGAGTTCTGTATTTGACTATTAGAAGTTCAGATCTTCAAATTACTATTTGCAATCCTTGTTTGAATTTAACAATTCGAAGTTCTGTATTTACCTACTACAAGTTCAGATCTTCAAGTTATAATTTGCAATAATAATTAGAAGCTAACAATTTTAAGTTCTGTATTTGACAATTACAAGTTCAGATCTTCAAGTTATAATTTGCAATAATAATTTGTATTTAACAATTCGAAGTTCTGTATTTGACTATTACAAGTTCAGATCTTCAAGTTATAATTTGCACTAATAATTTGTATTTAACAATTCGAAGTTCTGTATTTGACTATTACAAGTTCAGATCTTCAAATTATTATTTACAATCTTAGTTTGTATTTAACAATTCGAAGTTCTGTATTTACCTACTACAAGTGCAGATCTTTAAGTTATAATTTGCAATAATAATTAGTATTTAACAATTCGAAGTTCTGTATTTGACTATTACAAGTTCAGATCTTCAAATTATTATTTGCAATCCTAGTTTGAATTTAACAATTCGAAGTTCTGTATTTACCTACTACAAGTTCAGATCTTCAAGTTATAATTTGAAATAATAATTTATATTTAACAAATCTAAGTTCTGTAATTCACTATTACAAGTTCAGATCTTCAAGTTATAATTTGCACTAATAATTTGTATTTAACGATTCGAAGTTCTGTATTTGACTATTACAAGTCCAGATCTTCAAATTATTATTTACAATCTTAGTTTGTATTTAACAATTCAAAGTTCTGTATTTACCTACTACAAGTTCAGATCTTTAAGTTATAATTTGCAATAATAATTAGAAGCTATCAATTTTAAGTTCTGTAGTTGACAATTACAAGTTCATATCTTCAAGTTATAATTAGCAAATAATAATTTGTATTTAACAATTCGAAGTTCTGTATTTGACTATTACAAGTTCAGATCTTCAATTTATTATTTGCAAACTTAGTTTGAATTTAACAATTCGAAGTTCTGTATTTACCCACTACAAGTACAGATCTTCAAGTAATAATTTGCAATCACAATTTGAAGGTATCAATTCTAAGTTCTGTATTTGACAGTTACAAGTTCAGATCTTCAAGTTATAACTTGAAATAATAATTAGTATTTAACAAATCTAAGTTCTGTAATTCACTATTACAAGTTCAGATCTTCAAGTTATAATTTGCTATAATAATTAGAAGCTATCAATTATAAGTTCCGTATTTTACAATTAGAAGTTCAGATCTTCAAGTTATAATTTGCACTAATAATTTGTATTTAACAATTCGAAGTTCTGTATTTGACTATTACAAGTTCAGATCTTCAAATTATTATTTACAATCTTAGTTTGTATTTAACAATTCGAAGTTCTGTATTTACCTACTACAAGTTCAGATCTTTAAGTTATAATTTGCAATAATAATTTGTATTTAACAATTCGAAGTTCTGTATTTGACTATTACAAGTTCAGATCTTCAAATTATTATTTGCAATCCTAGTTTGAATTTAACAATTCGAAGTTCTGTATTTACCTACTACAAGTTCAGATCTTCAAGTTATAATTTGAAATAATAATTTATATTTAACAAATCTAAGTTCTGTAATTCACTATTACAAGTTCAGATCTTCAAGTTATAATTTGCACTAATAATTTGTATTTAACGATTCGAAGTTCTGTATTTGACTATTACAAGTCCAGATCTTCTAATTATTATTTACAATCTTAGTTTGTATTTAACAATTCAAAGTTCTGTATTTATCTACTACAAGTTCAGATCTTTAAGTTATAATTTGCAATAATAATTAGAAGCTATCAATTTTAAGTTCTGTAGCTGACAATTAAAAGTTCATATCTTCAAGTTATAATTAGCAAATAATAATTTGTATTTAACAATTCGAATTTCTGTATTTGACTATTACAAGTTCAGATCTTCAATTTATTATTTGCAAACTTAGTTTGAATTTAACAATTCGAAGTTCTGTAATTCACTATTACTAGTTCAGATCCTCAAGTTATAATTTGCAATAATAATTAGAAGCTATCAATTTTAAGTTCTGTATTTGACAATTACAAGTTCAGATCTTCAAGTTATAATTTGCAATAATAATTTGTATTTAACAATTCGAAGTTCTGTATTTGACTAGTACAAGTTCAGATCTTCAAATTATTATTTGCAGTCTTAGTTTGTATTTAACAATTCGAAGTTCTGTATTTACCTACTACAAGTTCAGATCTTGAAGTTATAATTTGCAATTATAATTTGAAGCTATCAATTTTAAGTTCTGTATTTGACAATTACAAGTTCAGATCTTCAAGTTATAATTTGCAATAATAATTTGTATTTAACAATTCGAAGTTCTGTATTTGACTATTACAAGTTCAGATCTTCAAATTATTATTTGCAGTCTTAGTTTGTATTTAACAATTCGAAGTTCTGTATTTACCTACTACAAGTTCAGATCTTGAAGTTATAATTTGCAATTATAATTAGAAGCTATCAATTTTAAGTTCTGTATTTGACAATTACAAGTTCAGATCTTCAAGTTATAATTAGCAAATAATAATTTGTATTTAACAATTCGAAGTTCTGTATTTGACTATTACAAGTTCAGATCTTCAATTTATTATTTGCAAACTTAGTTTGAATTTAACAATTCGAAGTTCTGTATTTACCCACTACAAGTACAGATCTTCTAGTTCTAATTTTCAATCACAATTTGAAGGTATCAATTCTAAGTTCTGTATTTGACAGTTACAAGTTCAGATCTTCAAGTTATAACTTGAAATAATAATTAGTATTTAACAAATCTAAGTTGTGTAATTCACTATTACTAGTTCAGATCTTCAAGTTATAATTTGGAATAATAATTAGAAGCTATCAATTTTAAGTTCTGTATTTGACAATTACAAGTTCACAACTTCAAGTTATAATTTGCAATAATAATTTGTATTTAACAATTCGAAGTTCTGTATTTGACTATTACAAGTTCAGATCTTCAAATTATTATTTGCAGTCTTAGTTTGTATTTAACAATTCGAAGTTCTGTATTTACCTACTACAAGTTCAGATCTTGAAGTTATAATTTGCAATTATAATTTGAAGCTATCAATTTTAAGTTCTGTATTTGACAATTACAAGTTCAGATCTTCAAGTTATAATTTGCAATAATAATTTGTATTTAACAATTCGAAGTTCTGTATTTGAGTATTACAAGTTCAGATCTTCAAATTATTATTTGCAGTCTTAGTTTGTATTTAACAATTCGAAGTTCTGTATTTACCTACTACAAGTTCAGATCTTGAAGTTATAATTTGCAATTATAATTAGAAGCTATCAATTTTAAGTTCTGTATTTGACAATTACAAGTTCAGATCTTCAAGTTATAATTTGCAATAATAATTAGAAACTATCAATTTTAAGTTCTGTATTAGAGAATTACAAGTTCAGATCTTCAAGTTATAATTTGCACTAATAATTTGTATTTAACAATTCGGAGTTCTGTATTTGACTATTAGAAGTTCAGATCTTCAAATTACTATTTGCAATCCTTGTTTGAATTTAACAATTCGAAGTTCTGTATTTACCTACTACAAGTTCAGATCTTCAAGTTATAATTTGCAATAATAATTAGAAGCTAACAATTTTAAGTTCTGTATTTGACAATTACAAGTTCAGATCTTCAAGTTATAATTTGCAATAATAATTTGTATTTAACAATTCGAAGTTCTGTATTTGACTATTACAAGTTCAGATCTTCAAGTTATAATTTGCAATAATAATTTGTATTTAACAATTCGAAGTTCTGTATTTGACTATTACAAGTTCAGAACTTCAAAATATTATTTACAATCTAAGTTAGTATTTAACAATTCGAAGTTCTGTATTTACCTACTACAAGTTCAGATCTTCAAGTTATAATTTGCAATAATAATTTGTATTTAACAATTCGAAGTTCTGTATTTGACTATTACAAGTTCAGATCTTCAAATTATTATTTGCAATCCTAGTTTGAATTTAACAATTCGAAGTTCTGTATATACCTACTACAAGTTCAGATCTTCAAGTTATAATTTGAAATAATAATTTATATTTAACAAATCTAAGTTTTGTAATTCACTATTACAAGTTCAGATCTTCAAGTTATAATTTGCAATAATAATTAGAAGCTATCAATTTTAAGTTCTGTATTTGACAATTACAAGTTCAGATCTTCAAGTTATAATTCGCAAATAATAATTTGTATTTAACAATTCGAAGTTTTGTATTTGACTATTACAAGTTCAGATCTTCAATTTATTATTTGCAACCTTATTTTGAATTTAACAATTCGAAGTTCTGTATTTGACTATTACAAGTCCAGATCTTCAAATTATTATTTACAATCTTAGTTTGTATTTAACAATTCGTAGTTCTGTATTTACCTACTACTAGTTCAGATCTTTAAGTTATAATTTGCAATAATAATTAGAAGCTATCAATTTTAAGTTCTGTAGTTGACAATTACAAGTTCATATCTTCAAGTTATAATTAGCAAATAATAATTTGTATTTAATAATTCTAAGTTCTGTATTTGACAGTTAGAAGTTCAGATCTTCAAGTTATAACTTGAAATAATAATTTGTATTTAACAAATCTAAGTTCTGTAATTCACTATTACTAGTTCAGATCTTCAAGTTATAATTTGCAATAATAATTAGAAGCTATCAATTTTAAGTTCTGTATTTGACAATTACAAGTTCAGATCTTCAAGTTATAATTTGCAATAATAAATTGTATTTAACAATTCGAAGTTCTGTATTTGACTAGTACAAGTTCAGATCTTCAAATTATTATTTGCAGTCTTAGTTTGTATTTAACAATTCGAAGTTCTGTATTTACCTCCTACAAGTTCAGATCTTGAAGTTATAATTTGCAATTATAATTAGAAGCTATCAATTTTAAGTTCTGTATTTGACAATTACAAGTTCAGATCTTCAAGTTATAATTTGCAATAATAATTTGTATTTAACAATTCGAAGTTCTGTATTTGACTATTACAAGTTCAGATCTTCAAGTTATAATTTGCACTAATAATTTGTATTTAACAATTCGAAGTTCTGTATTTGACTATTACAAGTTCAGATCTTCAAATTATTATTTACAATCTTAGTTTGTATTTAACAATTCGAAGTTCTGTATTTACCTACTACAAGTGCAGATCTTTAAGTTATAATTTGCAATAATAATTAGTATTTAACAATTCGAAGTTCTGTATTTGACTATTACAAGTTCAGATCTTCAAATTATTATTTGCAATCCTAGTTTGAATTTAACAATTCGAAGTTCTGTATTTACCTACTACAAGTTCAGATCTTCAAGTTATAATTTGAAATAATAATTTATATTTAACAAATCTAAGTTCTGTAATTCACTATTACAAGTTCAGATCTTCAAGTTATAATTTGAATTAATAATTTGTATTTAACGATTCGAAGTTCTGTATTTGACTATTACAAGTCCAGATCTTCAATTTATTATTTGCAAACTTAGTTTGAATTTAACAATTCGAAGTTCTGTATTTACCCACTACAAGTACAGATCTTCTAGTTCTAATTTGCAATCACAATTTGAAGGTATCAATTCTAAGTTCTGTATTTGACAGTTACAAGTTCAGATCTTCAAGTTATAACTTGAAATAATAATTAGTATTTAACAAATCTAAGTTGTGTAATTCACTATTACTAGTTCAGATCTTCAAGTTATAATTTGGAATAATAATTAGAAGCTATCAATTTTAAGTTCTGTATTTGACAATTACAAGTTCACATCTTCAAGTTATAATTTGCAATAATAATTTGTATTTAACAATTCGAAGTTCTGTATTTGACTAGTACAAGTTCAGATCTTCAAATTAGTATTTGCAGTCTTAGTTTGTATTTAACAATTCGAAGTTCTGTATTTACCTACTACAAGTTCAGATCTTGAAGTTATAATTTGCAATTATAATTTGAAGCTATCAATTTTAAGTTCTGTATTTGACAATTACAAGTTCAGATCTTCAAGTTATAATTTGCAATAATAATTTGTATTTAACAATTCGAAGTTCTGTATTTGAGTATTACAAGTTCAGATCTTCAAATTATTATTTGCAGTCTTAGTTTGTATTTAACAATTCGAAGTTCTGTATTTACCTACTACAAGTTCAGATCTTGAAGTTATAATTTGCAATTATAATTAGAAGCTATCAATTTTAAGTTCTGTATTTGACAATTACAAGTTCAGATCTTCAAGTTATAATTTGCAATAATAATTAGAAGCTATCAATTTTAAGTTCTGTATTAGAGAATTACAAGTTCAGATCTTCAAGTTATAATTTGCACTAATAATTTGTATTTAACAATTCGGAGTTCTGTATTTGACTATTAGAAGTTCAGATCTTCAAATTACTATTTGCAATCCTTGTTTGAATTTAACAATTCGAAGTTCTGTATTTACCTACTACAAGTTCAGATCTTCAAGTTATAATTTGCAATAATAATTAGAAGCTAACAATTTTAAGTTCTGTATTTGACAATTACAAGTTCAGATCTTCAAGTTATAATTTGCAATAATAATTTGTATTTAACAATTCGAAGTTCTGTATTTGACTATTACAAGTTCAGATCTTCAAGTTATAATTTGCAATAATAATTTGTATTTAACAATTCGAAGTTCTGTATTTGACTATTACAAGTTCAGAACTTCAAAATATTATTTACAATCTAAGTTTGTATTTAACAATTCGAAGTTCTGTATTTACCTACTACAAGTTCAGATCTTCAAGTTATAATTTGCAATAATAATTTGTATTTAACAATTCGAAGTTCTGTATTTGCCTATTACAAGTTCAGATCTTCAAATTATTATTTCTAATCTTAGTTTGAATTTTACAATTTGAAGTTCTGTATTTACCTAATACAAGCTAAGATCTTCAAGTTATAATTTGTACTAATAATTTGGATTTAACAATTCGAAGTTCTGAATTTGACTATTACAAGTTCAGATCTTCAAATTATTATTTGCAGTCTTAGTTTGTATTTAACAATTCGAACTTCTGTATTTACCTACTACAAGTTCAGATCTTCAAGTTATAATTTGCAATAATAATTAGAAGCTATCAATTTTAAGTTCTGTATTTGACAATTACAAGTCCAGATCTTCAAGTTATAATTTGCAATAATAATTTGTATTTAACAATTCGAAGTTCTGTATTTGACTATTACAAGTTCAAATCTTCAAATTAATATTTGCAATCTTAGTCTGAATTTAACAATTCGAAGTTCTGTATTTACCTAATACAAGTTAAGATCTTCAAGTTATAATTTGTACTAATAATTTGGATTTAACAATTCGAAGTTCTGTATTTACCTAATACAAGTTAAGATCTTCAAGTTATAATTTGTACTAATAATTTGGATTTAATAATTCGAAGTTCTGTATTTGTCTATTACAAGTTCAGATCTTCAAATTATTATTTGCAGTCTTAGTTTGTATTTAACAATTCGAAGTTCTGTATTTACCTACTACAAGTTCAGATCTTCAAGTTATAATTTGCAATAATAATTAGAAGCTATCAATTTTAAGTTCTGTATTTGACAATTACAAGTTCAGATCTTCAAGTTATAATTTGCACTAATAATTTGTATTTAACAATTCGAAGTTCTGTATTTGACTATTACAAGTCCAGATCTTCAAATTATTATTTACAATCTTAGTTTGTATTTAACAATTCGAAGTTCTGTATTTACCTAATACAAGTTAAGATCTTCAAGTTATAATTTGTACTAATAATTTGGATTTAACAATTCGAAGTTCTGTATTTACCCACTACAAGTACAGATCTTCAAGTTCTAATTTGCAATCACAATTTGAAGGTATCAATTCTAAGTTCTGTATTTGACAGTTACAAGTTCAGATCTTCAAGTTATAACTTGAAATAATAATTAGTATTTAACAAATCTAAGTTCTGTAATTCACTATTACTAGTTCAGATCTTCAAGTTATAATTTGCAATAATAATTAGAAGCTATCAATTTTAAGTTCTGTATTTGACAATTACAAGTTCAGATCTTCAAGTTATAACTTGCAATAATAAATTGTATTTAACAATTAGAAGTTCTGTATTTGACTATTACAAGTTCAGATCTTCCAATTAATATTTACAATCTTAGTTTGTATTTAACAATTCGAAGTTCTGTATTTACCTACTACAAGTTCAGATCTTCAAGTTATAATTTGCAATAATAATTAGAAGCTATCAATTTTAAGTTCTGTATTTGACAATTACAAGTTCAGATCTTCAAGTTATAACTTGCAATAATAATTTGTATTTAACAATTCGAAGTTCTGTATTTGACTATTACAAGTTCAGATCTTCAAATTATTATTTGCAATCTTAGTTTGTATTTAACAATTCGAAGTTCTGTATTTACCTACTACAAGTTCAGATCTTGAAGTTATAATTTGCAATTATAATTAGGAGCTATCAATTTTAAGTTCTGTATTTGACAATTACAAGTTCAGATCTTCAAGTTATAATTTGCAATAATAATTTGTATTTAACAATTAGAAGTTCTGTATTTGACTATTACAAGTTCAGATCTTCCAATTAATATTTACAATCTTAGTTTGTATTTAACAATTCGAAGTTCTGTATTTACCTACTACAAGTTCAGATCTTCAAGTTATAATTTGCAATAATAATTAGAAGCTATCAATTTTAAGTTCTGTATTTGACAATTACAAGTTCAGATCTTCAAGTTATAACTTGCAATAATAATTTGTATTTAACAATTCGAAGTTCTGTATTTGACTATTACAAGTTCAGATCTTCAAATTATTATTTGCAATCTTAATTTGAATTTAACAATTTGAAGTTCTGTATTTAATTATTACAAGTTCAGATCTTCAATTTATTATTTGCAACCTTGGTTTGAATTTAACAATTCGAAGTTCTGTATTTGACTATTACAAGTTCAGATCTTCAATTTATTATTTGCAGTCTTAGTTTGTATTTAACAATTCGAAGTTCTGTATTTACCTACTGCAAGTTCAGATCTTCAAGTTATAATTTGCAATAATAATTAGAAGCTATCAATTTTAAGTTCTGTATTTGACAATTACAAGTTCAGATCTTCAAGTTATAATTTGCAATAATAATTTGTATTTAACAATTCTCAAGTTCTCTATTTGACTATTACAAGTTCAGATCTTCAAATTATTATTTGCAATCTTAATTTGAATTTAACAATTTGAAGTTCTATATTTAATTAATACAAGTTAAGATCTTCAAGTTATAATTTGTACTAATAATTTGGATTTAACAATTCGAAGTTCTGTATTTGACTATTACAAGTTTAGATCTTCAAATTATTATTTGCAGTCTTAGTTTGTATTTAACAATTCGAAGTTCTGTATTTACCTACTACAAGTTCAGATCTTCAAGTTATAATTTGCAATAATAATTAGAAGCTATCAATTTTAAGTTCTGTATTTGACAATTACAAGTTCAGATCTTCAAGTAATAATTTGCAATAATAATTTGTATTTAACAATTCGAAGTTCTGTATTTGACTATTACAAGTTCAGATCTTCAAATTATTATTTGCAATCCTAGTTTGAATTTAACAATTCGAAGTTCTGTATTTACGTACTACAAGTTCAGATCTTCAAGTTATAATTTGCAATAATAATTAGAAGCTATCAATTTTAAGTTCTGTATTTGACAATTACAAGTTCAGATCTTCAAGTAATAATTTGCAATAATAATTTGTATTTAACAATTCGAAGTTCTGTATTTGACTATTACAAGTTCAGATCTTCAAATTATTATTTGCAATCCTAGTTTGAATTTAACAATTCGAAGTTCTGTATATACCTACTACAAGTTCAGATCTTCAAGTTATAATTTGAAATAATAATTTATATTTAACAAATCTAAGTTTTGTAATTCACTATTACAAGTTCAGATCTTCAAGTTATAATTTGCAATAATAATTAGAAGCTATCAATTTTAAGTTCTGTATTTGACAATTACAAGTTCAGATCTTCAAGTTATAATTCGCAAATAATAATTTGTATTTAACAATTCGAAGTTTTGTATTTGACTATTACAAGTTCAGATCTTCAATTTATTATTTGCAACCTTATTTTGAATTTAACAATTCGAAGTTCTGTATTTGACTATTACAAGTCCAGATCTTCAAATTATTATTTGCAGTCTTAGTTTGTATTTAACAATTCGAAGTTCTGTATTTACCTACTACAAGTTCAGATCTTGAAGTTATAATTTGCAATTATAATTAGAAGCTATCAATTTTAAGTTCTGTATTTGACAATTACAAGTTCAGATCTTCAAGTTATAATTTGCAATAATAATTAGAAGCTATCAATTTTAAGTTCTGTATTAGAGAATTACAAGTTCAGATCTTCAAGTTATAATTTGCACTAATAATTTGTATTTAACAATTCGGAGTTCTGTATTTGACTATTAGAAGTTCAGATCTTCAAATTACTATTTGCAATCCTTGTTTGAATTTAACAATTCGAAGTTCTGTATTTACCTACTACAAGTTCAGATCTTCAAGTTATAATTTGCAATAATAATTAGAAGCTAACAATTTTAAGTTCTGTATTTGACAATTACAAGTTCAGATCTTCAAGTTATAATTTGCAATAATAATTTGTATTTAACAATTCGAAGTTCTGTATTTGACTATTACAAGTTCAGATCTTCAAGTTATAATTTGCAATAATAATTTGTATTTAACAATTCGAAGTTCTGTATTTGACTATTACAAGTTCAGAACTTCAAAATATTATTTACAATCTAAGTTTGTATTTAACAATTCGAAGTTCTGTATTTACCTACTACAAGTTCAGATCTTCAAGTTATAATTTGCAATAATAATTTGTATTTAACAATTCGAAGTTCTGTATTTGACTATTACAAGTTCAGATCTTCAAATTATTATTTGCAATCCTAGTTTGAATTTAACAATTCGAAGTTCTGTATATACCTACTACAAGTTCAGATCTTCAAGTTATAATTTGAAATAATAATTTATATTTAACAAATCTAAGTTTTGTAATTCACTATTACAAGTTCAGATCTTCAAGTTATAATTTGCAATAATAATTAGAAGCTATCAATTTTAAGTTCTGTATTTGACAATTACAAGTTCAGATCTTCAAGTTATAATTCGCAAATAATAATTTGTATTTAACAATTCGAAGTTTTGTATTTGACTATTACAAGTTCAGATCTTCAATTTATTATTTGCAACCTTATTTTGAATTTAACAATTCGAAGTTCTGTATTTGACTATTACAAGTCCAGATCTTCAAATTATTATTTACAATCTTAGTTTGTATTTAACAATTCGTAGTTCTGTATTTACCTACTACTAGTTCAGATCTTTAAGTTATAATTTGCAATAATAATTAGAAGCTATCAATTTTAAGTTCTGTAGTTGACAATTACAAGTTCATATCTTCAAGTTATAATTAGCAAATAATAATTTGTATTTAATAATTCTAAGTTCTGTATTTGACAGTTAGAAGTTCAGATCTTCAAGTTATAACTTGAAATAATAATTTGTATTTAACAAATCTAAGTTCTGTAATTCACTATTACTAGTTCAGATCTTCAAGTTATAATTTGCAATAATAATTAGAAGCTATCAATTTTAAGTTCTGTATTTGACAATTACAAGTTCAGATCTTCAAGTTATAATTTGCAATAATAAATTGTATTTAACAATTCGAAGTTCTGTATTTGACTAGTACAAGTTCAGATCTTCAAATTATTATTTGCAGTCTTAGTTTGTATTTAACAATTCGAAGTTCTGTATTTACCTACTACAAGTTCAGATCTTGAAGTTATAATTTGCAATTATAATTAGAAGCTATCAATTTTAAGTTCTGTATTTGACAATTACAAGTTCAGATCTTCAAGTTATAATTTGCAATAATAATTTGTATTTAACAATTCGAAGTTCTGTATTTGACTATTACAAGTTCAGATCTTCAAGTTATAATTTGCACTAATAATTTGTATTTAACAATTCGAAGTTCTGTATTTGACTATTACAAGTTCAGATCTTCAAATTATTATTTACAATCTTAGTTTGTATTTAACAATTCGAAGTTCTGTATTTACCTACTACAAGTGCAGATCTTTAAGTTATAATTTGCAATAATAATTAGTATTTAACAATTCGAAGTTCTGTATTTGACTATTACAAGTTCAGATCTTCAAATTATTATTTGCAATCCTAGTTTGAATTTAACAATTCGAAGTTCTGTATTTACCTACTACAAGTTCAGATCTTCAAGTTATAATTTGAAATAATAATTTATATTTAACAAATCTAAGTTCTGTAATTCACTATTACAAGTTCAGATCTTCAAGTTATAATTTGAATTAATAATTTGTATTTAACGATTCGAAGTTCTGTATTTGACTATTACAAGTCCAGATCTTCAATTTATTATTTGCAAACTTAGTTTGAATTTAACAATTCGAAGTTCTGTATTTACCCACTACAAGTACAGATCTTCTAGTTCTAATTTGCAATCACAATTTGAAGGTATCAATTCTAAGTTCTGTATTTGACAGTTACAAGTTCAGATCTTCAAGTTATAACTTGAAATAATAATTAGTATTTAACAAATCTAAGTTGTGTAATTCACTATTACTAGTTCAGATCTTCAAGTTATAATTTGGAATAATAATTAGAAGCTATCAATTTTAAGTTCTGTATTTGACAATTACAAGTTCACATCTTCAAGTTATAATTTGCAATAATAATTTGTATTTAACAATTCGAAGTTCTGTATTTGACTAGTACAAGTTCAGATCTTCAAATTAGTATTTGCAGTCTTAGTTTGTATTTAACAATTCGAAGTTCTGTATTTACCTACTACAAGTTCAGATCTTGAAGTTATAATTTGCAATTATAATTTGAAGCTATCAATTTTAAGTTCTGTATTTGACAATTACAAGTTCAGATCTTCAAGTTATAATTTGCAATAATAATTTGTATTTAACAATTCGAAGTTCTGTATTTGAGTATTACAAGTTCAGATCTTCAAATTATTATTTGCAGTCTTAGTTTGTATTTAACTATTCGAAGTTCTGTATTTACCTACTACAAGTTCAGATCTTGAAGTTATAATTTGCAATTATAATTAGAAGTTATCAATTTTAAGTTCTGTATTTGACAATTACAAGTTCAGATCTTCAAGTTATAAATTGCAATAATAATTAGAAGCTATCAATTTTAAGTTCTGTATTAGAGAATTACAAGTTCAGATCTTCAAGTTATAATTTGCACTAATAATTTGTATTTAACAATTCGGAGTTCTGTATTTGACTATTAGAAGTTCAGATCTTCAAATTACTATTTGCAATCCTTGTTTGAATTTAACAATTCGAAGTTCTGTATTTACCTACTACAAGTTCAGATCTTCAAGTTATAATTTGCAATAATAATTAGAAGCTAACAATTTTAAGTTCTGTATTTGACAATTACAAGTTCAGATCTTCAAGTTATAATTTGCAATAATAATTTGTATTTAACAATTCGAAGTTCTGTATTTGACTATTACAAGTTCAGATCTTCAAGTTATAATTTGCAATAATAATTTGTATTTAACAATTCGAAGTTCTGTATTTGACTATTACAAGTTCAGAACTTCAAAATATTATTTACAATCTAAGTTTGTATTTAACAATTCGAAGTTCTGTATTTACCTACTACAAGTTCAGATCTTCAAGTTATAATTTGCAATAATAATTTGTATTTAACAATTCGAAGTTCTGTATTTGACTATTACAAGTTCAGATCTTCAAATTATTATTTCTAATCTTAGTTTGAATTTTACAATTTGAAGTTCTGTATTTACCTAATACAAGCTAAGATCTTCAAGTTATAATTTGTACTAATAATTTGGATTTAACAATTCGAAGTTCTGAATTTGACTATTACAAGTTCAGATCTTCAAATTATTATTTGCAGTCTTAGTTTGTATTTAACAATTCGAACTTCTGTATTTACCTACTACAAGTTCAGATCTTCAAGTTATAATTTGCAATAATAATTAGAAGCTATCAATTTTAAGTTCTGTATTTGACAATTACAAGTCCAGATCTTCAAGTTATAATTTGCAATAATAATTTGTATTTAACAATTCGAAGTTCTGTATTTGACTATTACAAGTTCAAATCTTCAAATTAATATTTGCAATCTTAGTCTGAATTTAACAATTCGAAGTTCTGTATTTACCTAATACAAGTTAAGATCTTCAAGTTATAATTTGTACTAATAATTTGGATTTAACAATTCGAAGTTCTGTATTTACCTAATACAAGTTAAGATCTTCAAGTTATAATTTGTACTAATAATTTGGATTTAATAATTCGAAGTTCTGTATTTGACTATTACAAGTTCAGATCTTCAAATTATTATTTGCAGTCTTAGTTTGTATTTAACAATTCGAAGTTCTGTATTTACCTACTACAAGTTCAGATCTTCAAGTTATAATTTGCAATAATAATTAGAAGCTATCAATTTTAAGTTCTGTATTTGACAATTACAAGTTCAGATCTTCAAGTTATAATTTGCACTAATAATTTGTATTTAACAATTCGAAGTTCTGTATTTGACTATTACAAGTCCAGATCTTCAAATTATTATTTACAATCTTAGTTTGTATTTAACAATTCGAAGTTCTGTATTTACCTAATACAAGTTAAGATCTTCAAGTTATAATTTGTACTAATAATTTGGATTTAACAATTCGAAGTTCTGTATTTACCCACTACAAGTACAGATCTTCAAGTTCTAATTTGCAATCACAATTTGAAGGTATCAATTCTAAGTTCTGTATTTGACAGTTACAAGTTCAGATCTTCAAGTTATAACTTGAAATAATAAATAGTATTTAACAAATCTAAGTTCTGTAATTCACTATTACTAGTTCAGATCTTCAAGTTATAATTTGCAATAATAATTAGAAGCTATCAATTTTAAGTTCTGTATTTGACAATTACAAGTTCAGATCTTCAAGTTATAACTTGCAATAATAAATTGTATTTAACAATTAGAAGTTCTGTATTTGACTATTACAAGTTCAGATCTTCCAATTAATATTTACAATCTTAGTTTGTATTTAACAATTCGAAGTTCTGTATTTACCTACTACAAGTTCAGATCTTCAAGTTATAATTTGCAATAATAATTAGAAGCTATCAATTTTAAGTTCTGTATTTGACAATTACAAGTTCAGATCTTCAAGTTATAACTTGCAATAATAATTTGTATTTAACAATTCGAAGTTCTGTATTTGACTATTACAAGTTCAGATCTTCAAATTATTATTTGCAATCTTAGTTTGTATTTAACAATTCGAAGTTCTGTATTTACCTACTACAAGTTCAGATCTTGAAGTTATAATTTGCAATTATAATTAGGAGCTATCAATTTTAAGTTCTGTATTTGACAATTACAAGTTCAGATCTTCAAGTTATAATTTGCAATAATAATTTGTATTTAACAATTAGAAGTTCTGTATTTGACTATTACAAGTTCAGATCTTCCAATTAATATTTACAATCTTAGTTTGTATTTAACAATTCGAAGTTCTGTATTTACCTACTACAAGTTCAGATCTTCAAGTTATAATTTGCAATAATAATTAGAAGCTATCAATTTTAAGTTCTGTATTTGACAATTACAAGTTCAGATCTTCAAGTTATAACTTGCAATAATAATTTGTATTTAACAATTCGAAGTTCTGTATTTGACTATTACAAGTTCAGATCTTCAAATTATTATTTGCAATCTTAATTTGAATTTAACAATTTGAAGTTCTGTATTTAATTATTACAAGTTCAGATCTTCAATTTATTATTTGCAACCTTGGTTTGAATTTAACAATTCGAAGTTCTGTATTTGACTATTACAAGTTCAGATCTTCAATTTATTATTTGCAGTCTTAGTTTGTATTTAACAATTCGAAGTTCTGTATTTACCTACTGCAAGTTCAGATCTTCAAGTTATAATTTGCAATAATAATTAGAAGCTATCAATTTTAAGTTCTGTATTTGACAATTACAAGTTCAGATCTTCAAGTAATAATTTGCAATAATAATTTGTATTTAACAATTCGAAGTTCTGTATTTGACTATTACAAGTTCAGATCTTCAAATTATTATTTGCAATCCTAGTTTGAATTTAACAATTCGAAGTTCTGTATATACCTACTACAAGTTCAGATCTTCAAGTTATAATTTGAAATAATAATTTATATTTAACAAATCTAAGTTTTGTAATTCACTATTACAAGTTCAGATCTTCAAGTTATAATTTGCAATAATAATTAGAAGCTATCAATTTTAAGTTCTGTATTTGACAATTACAAGTTCAGATCTTCAAGTTATAATTCGCAAATAATAATTTGTATTTAACAATTCGAAGTTTTGTATTTGACTATTACAAGTTCAGATCTTCAATTTATTATTTGCAACCTTATTTTGAATTTAACAATTCGAAGTTCTGTATTTGACTATTACAAGTCCAGATCTTCAAATTATTATTTACAATCTTAGTTTGTATTTAACAATTCGTAGTTCTGTATTTACCTACTACTAGTTCAGATCTTTAAGTTATAATTTGCAATAATAATTAGAAGCTATCAATTTTAAGTTCTGTAGTTGACAATTACAAGTTCATATCTTCAAGTTATAATTAGCAAATAATAATTTGTATTTAATAATTCTAAGTTCTGTATTTGACAGTTACAAGTTCAGATCTTCAAGTTATAACTTGAAATAATAATTTGTATTTAACAAATCTAAGTTCTGTAATTCACTATTACTCGTTCAGATCTTCAAGTTATAATTTGCAATAATAATTAGAAGCTATCAATTTTAAGTTCTGTATTTGACAATTACAAGTTCAGATCTTCAAGTTATAACTTGCAATAATAATTTGTATTTAACAATTCGAAGTTCTGTATTTGACTATTACAAGTTCAGATCTTCAAATTATTATTTGCAATCCTAGTTTGAATTTAACAATTCGAAGTTCTGTATTTACCTACTACAAGTTCAGATCTTCAAGTTATAATTTGCAATAATAATTAGAAGCTATCAATTATAAGTTCCGTATTTTACAATTAGAAGTTCAGATCTTCAAGTTATAATTTGCACTAATAATTTGTATTTATCAATTCGAAGTTCTGTATTTGACTATTACAAGTTCAGATCTTCAAATTATTATTTACAATCTTAGTTTGTATTTAACAATTCGAAGTTCTGTATTTACCTACTACAAGTTCAGATCTTTAAGTTATAATTTGCAATAATAATTTGTATTTAACAATTCGAAGTTCTGTATTTGACTATTACAAGTTCAGATCTTCAAATTATTATTTGCAATCCTAGTTTGAATTTAACAATTCGAAGTTCTGTATTTACCTACTACAAGTTCAGATCTTCAAGTTATAATTTGAAATAATAATTTATATTTAACAAATCTAAGTTCTGTAATTCACTATTACAAGTTCAGATCTACAAGTTATAATTTGCATTAATAATTAGAAGCTATCAATTTTAAGTTCTGTATTTGACAATTACAAGTTCAGATCTTCAAGTTATAATTTGCACTAATAATTTGTATTTAACAATTCGAAGTTCTGTATTTGACTATTACAAGTTCAGATCTTCAAATTATTATTTGCAATCTTAATTTGAATTTAACAATTTGAAGTTCTGTATTTAATTATTACAAGTTCAGATCTTCAATTTATTATTTGCAACCTTGGTTTGAATTTAACAATTCGAGGTTCTGTATTTGACTATTACAAGTTCAGATCTTCAATTTATTATTTGCAGTCTTAGTTTGTATTTAACAATTCGAAGTTCTGTATTTACCTACTACAAGTTCAGATCTTCAAGTTATAATTTGCAATAATAATTAGAAGCTATCAATTTTAAGTTCTGTATTTGACAATTACAAGTTCAGATCTTCAAGTAATAATTTGCAATAATAATTTGTATTTAACAATTCGAAGTTCTGTATTTGACTATTACAAGTCCAGATCTTCAAATTATTATTTACAATCTTAGTTTGTATTTAACAATTCGTAGTTCTGTATTTACCTACTACAAGTTCAGATCTTTAAGTTATAATTTGCAATAATAATTAGAAGCTATCAATTTTAAGTTCTGTAGTTGACAATTACAAGTTCATATCTTCAAGTTATAATTAGCAAATAATAATTTGTATTTAACAATTCAAAGTTCTGTATTTGACTATTACAAGTTCAGATCTTCAATTTATTATTTGCAAACTTAGTTTGAATTTAACAATTCGAAGTTCTGTATTTACCCACTACAAGTACAGATCTTCAAGTTCTAATTTGCAATCACAATTTGAAGGTATCAATTCTAAGTTCTGTATTTGACAGTTACAAGTTCAGATCTTCAAGTTATAACTTGAAATAATAATTAGTATTTAACAAATCTCAGTTCTGTAATTCACTATTACTAGTTCAGATCTTCAAGTTATAATTTGCAATAATAATTAGAAGCTATCAATTTTAAGTTCTGTATTTGACAATTACAAGTTCAGATCTTCAAGTTATAATTTGCAATAATAATTTGTATTTAACAATTCGAAGTTCTGTATTTGACTAGTACAAGTTCAGATCTTCAAATTATTATGTGCAGTCTTAGTTTGTATTTAACAATTCGAAGTTCTGTATTTACCTACTACAAGTTTAGATCTTGAAGTTATAATTTGCAATTATAATTTGAAGCTATCAATTTTAAGTTCTGTATTTGACAGTTACAAGTTCAGATCTTCAAGTTATAATTTGCAATAATAATTTGTATTTAACAATTCGAAGTTCTGTATTTGACTATTACAAGTTCAGATCTTCAAATTATTATTTACAATCTTAGATTGTATTTAACAATTCGAGGTTCTGTATTTACCTACTACAAGTTCAGATCTTCAAGTTATAATTTGCAATAATAATTAGAAGCTATCAATTTTAAGTTCTGTATTTGACAATTACAAGTTCAGATCTTCAAGTTATAACTTGCAATAATAATTTGTATTTAACAATTCGAAGTTCTGTATTTGACTATTACAAGTTCAGATCTTCAAATTATTATTTGCAATCCTAGTTTGAATTTAACAATTCGAAGTTCTGTATTTACCTACTACAAGTTCAGATCTTCAAGTTATAATTTGAAATAATAATTTATATTTAACAAATCTAAGTTCTGTAATTCACTATTACAAGTTCAGATCTTCAAGTTATAATTTGCAATAATAATTAGAAGCTATCAATTTTAAGTTCCGTATTTGACAATTACAAGTTCAGATCTTCAAGTTATAATTTGCACTAATAATTTGTATTTAACAATTCGAAGTTCTGTATTTGACTATGACAAGTTCAGTCCTTTAAATTATTATTTACAATCTTAGTTTGTATTTAACAATTCGAAGTTCTGTATTTACCTACTACAAGTTCAGATCTTTAAGTTATAATTTGCAATAATAATTAGTAGCTATCAATTTTAAGTTCTGTAGTTGACAATTACAAGTTCATATCTACAAGTTATAATTTGCAACTAATAATTTGTATTTAACTATTCGAAGTTCTGTATTTGACTATTACAAGTTCAGATCTTCAATTTATTATTTGCAAACTTAGTTTGAATTTAACAATTCGAAGGTCTGTATTTACCCACTACAATTACAAGTTCAGATCTTCAAGTTATAATTTGCACTAATAATTTGTATTTAACAATTCGGAGTTCTGTATTTGACTATTAGAAGTTCAGATCTTCAAATTATTATTTGCATTCCTAGTTTGAATTTTACAATTCGAAGTTCTGTATTTACCTACTACAAGTTCAGATCTTCAAGTTCTAATTTGCAATCACAATTTGAAGGTATCAATTCTAAGTTCTGTATTTGACAGTTACAAGTTCAGATCTTCAAGTTATAACTTGAAATAATAATTAGTATTTAACAAATCTAAGTTCTGTAATTCACTATTACTAGTTCAGATCTTCAAGTTATAATTTGCAATAATAATTAGAAGCTATCAATTTTAAGTTCTGTATTTGACAATTACAAGTTCAGATCTTCAAGTTAAAATTTGCAATAATAATTTGTATTTAACAATTCGAAGTTCTGTATTTGACTAGTACAAGTTCAGATCTTCAAATTATTATTTGCAGTCTTAGTTTGTATTTAACAATTCGAAGTTCTGTATTTACCTACTACAAGTTTAGATCTAGAAGTTATAATTTGCAATTATAATTTGAAGCTATCAATTTTAAGTTCTGTATTTGACAATTACAAGTTCAGATCTTCAAGTTATAATTTGCAATAATAATTTGTATTTAACAATTCGAAGTTCTGTATTTGACTATTACAAGTTCAGATCTTCAAATTATTATTTACAATCTTAGATTGTATTTAACAATTCGAGGTTCTGTATTTACCCACTACAAGTACAGATCTTCAAGTTCTAATTTGCAATCACAATTTGAAGGTATCAATTCTAAGTTCTGTATTTGACAGTTACAAGTTCAGATCTTCAAGTTATAACTTGAAATAATAATTAGTATTTAACAAATCTAAGTTCTGTAATTCACTATTACTAGTTCATATCTTCAAGTTATAATTTGCAATAATAATTAGAAGCTATCAATTTTAAGTTCTGTATTTGACAATTACAAGTTCAGATCTTCAAGTTATAATTTGCAATAATAATTTGTATTTAACAATTCGAAGTTCTGTATTTGACTAGTACAAGTTCAGATCTTCAAATTATTATTTGCAGTCTTAGTTTGTATTTAACAATTCGAAGTTCTGTATTTACCTACTACAAGTTCAGATCTTGAAGTTATAATTTGCAATTATAATTTGAAGCTATCAATTTTAAGTTCTGTATTTGACAATTACAAGTTCAGATCTTCAAGTTATAATTTGCAATAATAATTTGTATTTAACAATTCGAAGTTCTGTATTTGACTATTACAAGTTCAGATCTTCAAATTATTATTTACAATCTTAGATTGTATTTAACAATTCGAAGTTCTGTATTTACCTACTACAAGTTCAGATCTTCAAGTTATAATTTGCAATAATAATTAGAAGCTATCAATTTTAAGTTCTGTATTTGCCAATTACAAGTTCAGATCTTCAAGTTATAACTTGCAATAATAATTTGTATTTAACAATTCGAAGTTCTGTATTTGACTATTACAAGTTCAGATCTTCAAATTATTATTTGCAATCCTAGTTTGAATTTAACAATTCGAAGTTCTGTATTTACCTACTACAAGTTCAGATCTACAAGTTATAATTTGAAATAATAATTTATATTTAACAAATCTAAGTTCTGTAATTCACTATTACAAGTTCAGATCTTCAAGTTATAATTTGCAATAATAATTAGAAGCTATCAATTTTAAGTTCCGTATTTGACAATTACAAGTTCAGATCTTCAAGTTATAATTTGCACTAATAATTTGTATTGAACAATTCGAAGTTCTGTATTTGACTATTACAAGTTCAGTCCTTCAAATTATTATTTACAATCTTAGTTTGTATTTAACAATTCGAAGTTCTATATTTACCTACTACAAGTTCAGATCTTTAAGTTATAATTTGCAATAATAATTAGTAGCTATCAATTATAAGTTCTGTTGTTGACAATTACAAGTTCATATCTTCAAGTTATAATTTGCAACTAATAATTTGTATTTAACCATTCGAAGTTCTGTATTTGACTATTACAAGTTCAAATCTTCAATTTATTATTTGCAAACTTAGTTTGAATTTAACAATTCGAAGTTCTGTATTTACCCACTACAAGTACAGATCTTCAAGTTATAATTTGCAATCACAATTTGAAGGTATCAATTCTAAGTTCTGTATTTGACAGTTACAAGTTCAGATCTTCAAGTTATAACTTGAAATAATAATTAGTATTTAACAAATCTAAGTTCTGTAATTCACTATTACTAGTTCAGATCTTCAAGTTATAATTTGCAATAATAATTAGAAGCTATCAATTTTAAGTTCTGTATTTGACAATTACAAGTTCAGATCTTCAAGTTATAATTTGCAATAATAATTTGTATTTAACAATTCGAAGTTCTGTATTTGACTATTACAAGTTCAGATCTTCAAATTATTATTTGCAATAATAATTAGAAGCTATCAATTTTAAGTTCTGTATTTGACAATTACAAGTTCAGATCTTCAAGTTATAATTTGCAATAATAATTTGTATTTAACAATTCAAAGTTCTGTATTTGACTATTACAAGTTCAGATCTTCAAATTATTATTTCTAATCTTAGTTTGAATTTTACAATTTGAAGTTCTGTATTTACCTAATACAAGTTCAGATCTTCAAGTTATAATTTGTACTAATAATTTGGATTTAACAATTCGAAGTTCTGTATTTGACTATTACAAGTTCAGATCTTCAAATTATTATTTGCAGTCTTAGTTTGTATTTAACAATTCGAAGTTCTGTATTTACCTACTACAAGTTCAGATCTTCAAGTTATAATTTGCAATAATAATTAGAAGCTATCAATTTTAAGTTCTGTATTTGACAATTACAAGTCCAGATCTTCAAGTTATAATTTGCAATAATAATTTGTATTTAACAATTCGAAGTTCTGTATTTGACTATTACAAGTTCAAATCTTCAAATTAATATTTGCAATCTTAGTCTGAATTTAACAATTCGAAGTTCTGTATTTACCTAATACAAGTTAAGATCTTCAAGTTATAATTTGTACTAATAATTTGGATTTAACAATTCGAAGTTCTGTATTTACCTAATACAAGTTAAGATCTTCAAGTTATAATTTGTACTAATAATTTGGATTTAATAATTCGAAGTTCTGTATTTGACTATTACAAGTTCAGATCTTCAAATTATTATTTGCAGTCTTAGTTTGTATTTTTTACAATTCGAAGTTCTGTATTTACCTACTACAAGTTCAGATCTTCAAGTTATAATTTGCAATAATAATTAGAAGCTATCAATTTTAAGTTCTGTATTTGACAATTACAAGTTCAGATCTTCAAGTTATAATTTGCACTAATAATTTGTATTTAACAATTCGAAGTTCTGTATTTGACTATTACAAGTCCAGATCTTCAAATTATTATTTACAATCTTAGTTTGTATTTAACAATTCGAAGTTCTGTATTTACCTAATACAAGTTAAGATCTTCAAGTTATAATTTGTACTAATAATTTGGATTTAACAATTCGAAGTTCTGTATTTGACTATTACAAGTTCAGATCTTCAATTTATTATTTGCAGTCTTAGTTTGTATTTAACAATTCGAAGTTCTGTATTTACCTACTACAAGTTCAGATCTTCAAGTTATAATTTGCAATAATAATTAGAAGCTATCAATTTTAAATTCTGTAGTTGACAATTACAAGTTCAGATCTTCAAGTTATAATTTGCAATAATAATTTGTATTTAACAATTCGAAGTTCTCTATTTGACTACTACAAGTCCAGATCTTCAAATTATTATTTACAATCTTAGTTTGTATTTAACAATTCGAAGTTCTGTATTTACCTAATACAAGTTAAGATCTTCAAGTTATAATTTGTACTAATAATTTGGATTTAACAATTCGAAGTTCTGTATTTGATTAGTACAAGTTCAGATCTTCAAATTATTATTTGCAGTCTTAGTTTGTATTTAACAATTCCAAGTTCTGTATTTGCCTACTACAAGTTCAGATCTTGAAGTTATAATTTGCAATTATAATTAGAAGCTATCAATTTTAAGTTCTGTATTTGACAATTACAAGTTCAGATCTTCAAGTTATAATTTGCAATAATAATTTGTATTTAACAATTCGAAGTTCTGTATTTGACTATTACAAGTTCAGATCTTCCAATTAATATTTACAATCTTAGTTTGTATTTAACAATTCGAAGTTCTGTATTTACCTACTACAAGTTCAGATCTTCAAGTTATAATTTGCAATAATAATTAGAAGCTATCAATTTTAAGTTCTGTATTTGACAATTACAAGTTCAGATCTTCAAGTTATAACTTGCAATAATAATTTGTATTTAACAATTCGAAGTTCTGTATTTGACTATTACAAGTTCAGATCTTCAAATTATTATTTGCAATCCTAGTTTGAATTTAACAATTCGAAGTTCTGTATTTACCTACTACAAGTTCAGATCTTCAAGTTATAATTTGAAATAATAATTTATATTTAACAAATCTAAGTTCTGTAATTCACTATTACAAGTTCAGATCTTCAAGTTATAATTTGCAATAATAATTAGAAGCTATCAATTTTAAGTTCCGTATTTGACAATTACAAGTTCAGATCTTCAAGTTATAATTTGCACTAATAATTTGTATTTAACAATTCGAAGTTCTGTATTTGACTATTACAAGTTCAGTCCTTTAAATTATTATTTACAATCTTAGTTTGTATTTAACAATTCGAAGTTCTGTATTTACCTACTACAAGTTCAGATCTTTAAGTTATAATTTGCAATAATAATTAGTAGCTATCAATTTTAAGTTCTGTAGTTGACAATTACAAGTTCATATCTACAAGTTATAATTTGCAGCTAATAATTTGTATTTAACCATTCGAAGTTCTGTATTTGACTATTACAAGTTCAGATCTTCAATTTATTATTTGCAAACTTAGTTTGAATTTAACAATTCGAAGTTCTGTATTTACCCACTACAATTACAAGTTCAGGTCTTCAAGTTATAATTTGCACTAATAATTTGTATTTAACAATTCGGAGTTGTGTATTTGACTATTAGAAGTTCAGATCTTCAAATTATTATTTGCAATCCTAGTTTGAATTTTACAATTCGAAGTTCTGTATTTACCTACTACAAGTTCAGATCTTCAAGTTCTAATTTGCAATCACAATTTGAAGGTATCAATTCTAAGTTCTGTATTTGACAGTTACAAGTTCAGATCTTCAAGTTATAACTTGAAATAATAATTAGTATTTAACAAATCTAAGTTCTGTAATTCACTATTACTAGTTCAGATCTTCAAGTTATAATTTGCAATAATAATTAGAAGCTATCAATTTTAAGTTCTGTATTTGACAATTACAAGTTCAGATCTTCAAGTTATAATTTGCAATAATAATTTGTATTTAACAATTCGAAGTTCTGTATTTGACTAGTACAAGTTCAGATCTTCAAATTATTATTTGCAGTCTTAGTTTGTATTTAACAATTCGAAGTTCTGTATTTACCTACTACAAGTTTAGATCTTGAAGTTATAATTTGCAATTATAATTTGAAGCTATCAATTTTAAGTTCTGTATTTGACAATTACAAGTTCAGATCTTCAAGTTATAATTTGCAATAATAATTTGTATTTAACAATTCGAAGTTCTGTATTTGACTATTACAAGTTCAGATCTTCAAATTATTATTTACAATCTTAGATTGTATTTAACAATTCGAGGTTCTGTATTTACCTACTACAAGTTCAGATCTTCGAGTTATAATTTGCAATAATAATTAGAAGCTATCAATTTTAAGTTCTGTATTTGACAATTACGAGTTCAGATCTTCAAGTTATAACTTGCAATAATAATTTGTATTTAACAATTCGAAGTTCTGTATTTGACTATTACAAGTTCAGATCTTCAAATTATTATTTGCAATCCTAGTTTGAATTTAACAATTCGAAGTTCTGTATTTACCTACTACAAGTTCAGATCTTCAAGTTATAATTTGAAATAATAATTTATATTTAACAAATCTAAGTTCTGTAATTCACTATTACAAGTTCAGATCTTCAAGTTATAATTTGCAATAATAATTAGAAGCTATCAATTTTAAGTTCCGTATTTGACAATTACAAGTTCAGATCTTCAAGTTATAATTTGCACTAATAATTTGTATTTAACAATTCGAAGTTTTGTATTTGACTATTACAAGTTCAGTCCTTTAAATTATTATTTACAATCTTAGTTTGTATTTAACAATTCGAAGTTCTGTATTTACCTACTACAAGTTCAGATCTTTAAGTTATAATTTGCAATAATAATTAGTAGCTATCAATTTTAAGTTCTGTAGTTGACAATTACAAGTTCATATCTACAAGTTATAATTTGCAACTAATAATTTGTATTTAACCATTCGAAGTTCTGTATTTGACTATTACAAGTTCAGATCTTCAATTTATTATTTGCAAACTTAGTTTGAATTTAACAATTCGAAGTTCTGTATTTACCCACTACAATTACAAGTTCAGATCTTCAAGTTATAATTTGCACTAATAATTTGTATTTAACAATTCGGAGTTCTGTATTTGACTATTAGAAGTTCAGATCTTCAAATTATTATTTGCAATCCTAGTTTGAATTTTACAATTCGAAGTTCTGTATTTACCTACTACAAGTTCAGATCTTCAAGTTATAATTTGCAATAATAATTAGAAGCTATCAATTTTAAGTTCTGTATTTGACAATTACAAGTTCAGATCTTCAAGTTATAATTTGCAATAATAATTTGTATTTAACAATTCGAAGTTCTGTATTTGACTATTACAAGTTCAGATCTTCAAATTATTATTTCTAATCTTAGTTTGAATTTTACAATTTGAAGTTCTGTATTTACTTAATACAAGTTAAGATCTTCAAGTTATAATTTGTACTAATAATTTGGAATTAACAATTCGAAGTTCTGTATTTGACTATTACAAGTTTAGATCTTCAAATTATTATTTGCAGTCTTAGTTTGTATTTAACAATTCGAAGTTCTGTATTTACCTACTACAAGTTCAGATCTTCAAGTTACAATTTGAAATAATAATTAGTATTTAACAAATCTAAGTTCTGTAATTCACTATTACTAGTTCAGATCTTCAAGTTATAATTTGCAATAATAATTAGAAGCTATCAATTTTAAGTTCTGTATTTGACAATTACAAGTTCAGATCTTCAAGTTATAATTTGCAATAATAATTTGTATTTAACAATTCGAAGTTCTGTATTTGACTAGTACAAGTTCAGATCTTCAAATTATTATTTGCAGTCTTAGTTTGTATTTAACAATTCGAAGTTCTGTATTTACCTACTACAAGTTTAGATCTTGAAGTTATAATTTGCAATTATAATTTGAAGCTATCAATTTTAAGTTCTGTATTTGACAATTACAAGTTCAGATCTTCAAGTTATAATTTGCAATAATAATTTGTATTTAACAATTCGAAGTTCTGTATTTGACTATTACAAGTTCAGATCTTCAAATTATTATTTACAATCTTAGATTGTATTTAACAATTCGAGGTTCTGTATTTACCTACTACAAGTTCAGATCTTCGAGTTATAATTTGCAATAATAATTAGAAGCTATCAATTTTAAGTTCTGTATTTGACAATTACGAGTTCAGATCTTCAAGTTATAACTTGCAATAATAATTTGTATTTAACAATTCGAAGTTCTGTATTTGACTATTACAAGTTCAGATCTTCAAATTATTATTTGCAATCCTAGTTTGAATTTAACAATTCGAAGTTCTGTATTTACCTACTACAAGTTCAGATCTTCAAGTTATAATTTGAAATAATAATTTATATTTAACAAATCTAAGTTCTGTAATTCACTATTACAAGTTCAGATCTTCAAGTTATAATTTGCAATAATAATTAGAAGCTATCAATTTTAAGTTCCGTATTTGACAATTACAAGTTCAGATCTTCAAGTTATAATTTGCACTAATAATTTGTATTTAACAATTCGAAGTTTTGTATTTGACTATTACAAGTTCAGTCCTTTAAATTATTATTTACAATCTTAGTTTGTATTTAACAATTCGAAGTTCTGTATTTACCTACTACAAGTTCAGATCTTTAAGTTATAATTTGCAATAATAATTAGTAGCTATCAATTTTAAGTTCTGTAGTTGACAATTACAAGTTCATATCTACAAGTTATAATTTGCAACTAATAATTTGTATTTAACCATTCGAAGTTCTGTATTTGACTATTACAAGTTCAGATCTTCAATTTATTATTTGCAAACTTAGTTTGAATTTAACAATTCGAAGTTCTGTATTTACCCACTACAATTACAAGTTCAGATCTTCAAGTTATAATTTGCACTAATAATTTGTATTTAACAATTCGGAGTTCTGTATTTGACTATTAGAAGTTCAGATCTTCAAATTATTATTTGCAATCCTAGTTTGAATTTTACAATTCGAAGTTCTGTATTTACCTACTACAAGTTCAGATCTTCAAGTTATAATTTGCAATAATAATTAGAAGCTATCAATTTTAAGTTCTGTATTTGACAATTACAAGTTCAGATCTTCAAGTTATAATTTGCAATAATAATTTGTATTTAACAATTCGAAGTTCTGTATTTGACTATTACAAGTTCAGATCTTCAAATTATTATTTCTAATCTTAGTTTGAATTTTACAATTTGAAGTTCTGTATTTACTTAATACAAGTTAAGATCTTCAAGTTATAATTTGTACTAATAATTTGGAATTAACAATTCGAAGTTCTGTATTTGACTATTACAAGTTTAGATCTTCAAATTATTATTTGCAGTCTTAGTTTGTATTTAACAATTCGAAGTTCTGTATTTACCTACTACAAGTTCAGATCTTCAAGTTACAATTTGAAATAATAATTAGTATTTAACAAATCTAAGTTCTGTAATTCACTATTACTAGTTCAGATCTTCAAGTTATAATTTGGAATAATAATTAGAAGCTATCAATTTTAAGTTCTGTATTTGACAATTACAAGTTCAGATCTTCAAGTTATAATTTGCAATAATAATTTGTATTTAACAATTCGAAGTTCTGTATTTGACTAGTACAAGTTCAGATCTTCAAATTATTATTTGCAGTCTTAGTTTGTATTTAACAATTCGAAGTTCTGTATTTACCTACTACAAGTTTAGATCTTGAAGTTATAATTTGCAATTATAATTTGAAGCTATCAATTTTAAGTTCTGTATTTGACAATTACAAGTTCAGATCTTCAAGTTATAATTTGCAATAATAATTTGTATTTAACAATTCGAAGTTCTGTATTTGACTATTACAAGTTCAGATCTTCAAATTATTATTTACAATCTTAGATTGTATTTAACAATTCGAGGTTCTGTATTTACCTACTACAAGTTCAGATCTTCAAGTTATAATTTGCAATAATAATTAGAAGCTATCAATTTTAAGTTCTGTATTTGACAATTACAAGTTCAGATCTTCAAGTTATAACTTGCAATAATAATTTGTACTTAACAATTCGAAGTTCTGTATTTGACTATTACAAGTTCAGATCTTCAAATTATTATTTGCAATCCTAGTTTGAATTTAACAATTCGAAGTTCTGTATTTACCTACTACAAGTTCAGATCTTCAAGTTATAATTTGAAATAATAATTTATATTTAACAAATCTAAGTTCTGTAATTCACTATTACAAGTTCAGATCTTCAAGTTATAATTTGCAATAATAATTAGAAGCTATCAATTTTAAGTTCCGTATTTGACAATTACAAGTTCAGATCTTCAAGTTATAATTTGCACTAATAATTTGTATTTAACAATTCGAAGTTCTGTATTTGACTATGACAAGTTCAGTCCTTTAAATTATTATTTACAATCTTAGTTTGTATTTAACAATTCGAAGTTCTGTATTTGACTATTACAAGTTCAGATCTTCAATTTATTATTTGCAACCTTAGTTTGAATTTAACAATTCGAAGTTCTGTATTTGACTACTACAAGTCCAGATCTTCAAATTATTATTTACAATCTTAGTTTGTATTTAACAATTCGTAGTTCTGTATTTACCTACTACAAGTTCAGATCTTTAAGTTATAATTTGCAATAATAATTAGAAGCTATCAATTTTAAGTTCTGTAGTTGACAATTACAAGTTCATATCTTCAAGTTATAATTAGCAAATAATAATTTGTATTTAACAATTCGAAGTTCTGTATTTGACTATTACAAGTTCAGATCTTCAATTTATTATTTGCAAACTTAGTTTGAATTTAACAATTCGAAGTACTGTATTTACCCACTACAAGTACAGATCTTCAAGTTCTAATTTGCAATCACAATTTGAAGGTATCAATTCTAAGTTCTGTATTTGACAGTTACAAGTTCAGATCTTCAAGTTATAACTTGAAATAATAATTAGTATTTAACAAATCTAAGTTCTGTAATTCACTATTACTAGTTCAGATCTTCAAGTTATAATTTGCAATAATAATTAGAAGCTATCAATTTTAAGTTCTGTATTTGACAATTACAAGTTCAGATCTTCAAGTTATAATTTGCAATAATAATTTGTATTTAACAATTCGAAGTTCTGTATTTGACTAGTACAAGTTCAGATCTTCAAATTATTATTTGCAGTCTTAGTTTGTATTTAACAATTCGAAGTTCTGTATTTACCTACTACAAGTTTAGATCTTGAAGTTATAATTTGCAATTATAATTAGAAGCTATCAATTTTAAGTTCTGTATTTGACAATTACAAGTTCAGATCTTCAAGTTATAATTTGCAATAATAATTTGTATTTAACAATTCGAAGTTCTGCATTTGACTATTACAAGTTCAGATCTTCAAATTATTATTTACAATCTTAGATTGTATTTAACAATTCGAGGTTCTGTATTTACCTACTACAAGTTCAGATCTTCAAGTTATAATTTGCAATAATAATTAGAAGCTATCAAATTTAAGTTCTGTATTTGACAATTACAAGTTCAGATCTTCAAGTTATAACTTGCAATAATAATTTGTATTTAACAATTCGAAGTTCTGTATTTGACTATTACAAGTTCAGATCTTCAAATTATTATTTGCAATCCTAGTTTGAATTTAACAATTCGAAGTTCTGTATTTACCTACTACAAGTTGAGATCTTCAAGTTATAATTTGAAATAATAATTAGTATTTAACAAATCTAAGTTCTGTAATTCACTATTACTAGTTCAGATCTTCAAGTTATAATTTGCAATAATAATTAGAAGCTATCAATTTTAAGTTCTGTATTTGACAATTACAAGTTCAGATCTTCAAGTTATAATTTGCAATAATAATTTGTATTTAACAATTCGAAGTTCTGTATTTGACTAGTACAAGTTCAGATCTTCAAATTATTATTTGCAGTCTTAGTTTGTATTTAACAATTCGAAGTTCTGTATTTACCTACTACAAGTTTAGATCTTGAAGTTATAATTTGCAATTATAATTTGAAGCTATCAATTTTAAGTTCTGTATTTGACAATTACAAGTTCAGATCTTCAAGTTATAATTTGCAATAATAATTTGTATTTAACAATTCGAAGTTCTGTATTTGACTATTACAAGTTCAGATCTTCAAATTATTATTTACAATCTTAGATTGTATTTAACAATTCGAGGTTCTGTATTTACCTACTACAAGTTCAGATCTTCAAGTTATAATTTGCAATAATAATTAGAAGCTATCAATTTTAAGTTCTGTATTTGACAATTACAAGTTCAGATCTTCAAGTTATAACTTGCAATAATAATTTGTATTTAACAATTCGAAGTTCTGTATTTGACTATTACAAGTTCAGATCTTCAAATTATTATTTGCAATCCTAGTTTGAATTTAACAATTCGAAGTTCTGTATTTACCTACTACAAGTTCAGATCTTCAAGTTATAATTTGAAATAATAATTTATATTTAACAAATCTAAGTTCTGTAATTCACTATTACAAGTTCAGATCTTCAAGTTATAATTTGCAATAATAATTAGAAGCTATCAATTTTAAGTTCCGTATTTGACAATTACAAGTTCAGATCTTCAAGTTATAATTTGCACTAATAATTTGTATTTAACAATTCGAAGTTCTGTATTTGACTATGACAAGTTCAGTCCTTTAAATTATTATTTACAATCTTAGTTTGTATTTAACAATTCGAAGTTCTGTATTTACCTACTACAAGTTCAGATCTTTAAGTTATAATTTGCAATAATAATTAGTAGCTATCAATTTTAAGTTCTGTAGTTGACAATTACAAGTTCATATCTACTAGTTATAATTTGCAACTAATAATTTGTATTTAACCATTCGAAGTTCTGTATTTGACTATTACAAGTTCAGATCTTCAATTTATTATTTGCAAACTTAGTTTGAATTTAACAATTCGAAGTTCTGTATTTACCCACTACAATTACAAGTTCAGATCTTCAAGTTATAATTTGCACTAATAATTTGTATTTAACAATTCGGAGTTCTGTATTTGACTATTAGAAGTTCAGATCTTCAAATTATTATTTGCAATCCTAGTTTGAATTTTACAATTCGAAGTTCTGTATTTACCTACTACAAGTTCAGATCTTCAAGTTATAATTTGCAATAATAATTAGAAGCTATCAATTTTAAGTTCTGTATTTGACAATTACAAGTTCAGATCTTCAAGTTATAATTTGCAATAATAATTTGTATTTAACAATTCGAAGTTCTGTATTTGACTATTACAAGTTCAGATCTTCAAATTATTATTTCTAATCTCAGTTTGAATTTTACAATTTGAAGTTCTGTATTTACCTAATACAAGTTAAGATCTTCAAGTTATAATTTGTACTAATAATTTGGAATTAACAATTCGAAGTTCTGTATTTGACTATTACAAGTTTAGATCTTCAAATTATTATTTGCAGTCTTAGTTTGTATTTAACAATTCGAAGTTCTGTATTTACCTACTACAAGTACAGATCTTCAAGTTATAATTTGCAATAATAATTAGAAGCTATCAATTTTAAGTTCTGTATTTGACAATTACAAGTTCAGATCTTCAAGTAACAATTTGCAATAATAATTTGTATTTAACAATTCGAAGTTCTGTATTTGACTATTACAAGTTCAGATCTTCAAATTATTATTTGCAATCCTAGTTTGAATTTAACAATTCGAAGTTCTGTATTTACCTACTACAAGTTCAGATCTTCAAGTTATAATTTGAAATAATATTTTATATTTAACAAATCTAAGTTCTGTAATTCACTATTACAAGTTCAGATCTTCAAGTTATAATTCGCAAATAATAATTTGTATTTAACAATTCGAAGTTCTGTATTTGACTATTACAAGTTCAGATCTTCAATTTATTATTTGCAACCTTAGTTTGAATTTAACAATTCGAAGTTCTGTATTTGACTATTACAAGTCCAGATCTTCAAATTATTATTTACAATCTTAGTTTGTATTTAACAATTCGTAGTACTGTATTTACCTACTACAAGTTCAGATCTTTAAGTTATAATTTGCAATAATAATTAGAAGCTATCAATTTTAAGTTCTGTAGTTGACAATTACAAGTTCATATCTTCAAGTTATAATTAGCAAATAATAATTTGTATTTAACAATTCGAAGTTCTGTATTTGACTATTACAAGTTCAGATCTTCAATTTATTATTTGCAAACTTAGTTTGAATTTAACAATTCGAAGTTCTGTATTTACCCACTACAAGTACAGATCTTCAAGTTCTAATTTGCAATCACAATTTGAAGGTATCAATTCTAAGTTCTGTATTTGACAGTTACAAGTTCAGATCTTCAAGTTATAACTTGAAATAATAATTAGTATTTAACAAATCTAAGTTCTGTAATTCACTATTACTAGTTCAGATCTTCAAGTTATAATTTGCAATAATAATTAGAAGCTATCAATTTTAAGTTCTGTATTTGACAATTACAAGTTCAGATCTTCAAGTTATAATTTGCAATAATAATTTGTATTTAACAATTCGAAGTTCTGTATTTGACTAGTACAAGTTCAGATCTTCAAATTATTATTTGCAGTCTTAGTTTGTATTTAACAATTCGAAGTTCTGTATTTACCTACTACAAGTTTAGATCTTGAAGTTATAATTTGCAATTATAATTTGAAGCTATCAATTTTAAGTTCTGTATTTGACAATTACAAGTTCAGATCTTCAAGTTATAATTTGCAATAATAATTTGTATTTAACAATTCGAAGTTCTGTATTTGACTATTACAAGTTCAGATCTTCAAATTATTATTTACAATCTTAGATTGTATTTAACAATTCGAGGTTCTGTATTTACCTACTACAAGTTCAGATCTTCAAGTTATAATTTTCAATAATAATTAGAAGCTATCAATTTTAAGTTCTGTATTTGACAATTACAAGTTCAGATCTTCAAGTTATAACTTGCAATAATAATTTGTATTTAACAATTCGAAGTTCTGTATTTGACTATTACAAGTTCAGATCTTCAAATTATTATTTGCAATCCTAGTTTGAATTTAACAATTCGAAGTTCTGTATTTACCTACTACAAGTTCAGATCTTCAAGTTATAATTTGAAATAATAATTAGTATTTAACAAATCTAAGTTCTGTAATTCACTATTACTAGTTCAGATCTTCAAGTTATAATTTGCAATAATAATTAGAAGCTATCAATTTTAAGTTCTGTATTTGACAATTACAAGTTCAGATCTTCAAGTTATAATTTGCAATAATAATTTGTATTTAACAATTCGAAGTTCTGTATTTGACTAGTACAAGTTCAGATCTTCAAATTATTATTTGCAGTCTTAGTTTGTATTTAACAATTCGAAGTTCTGTATTTACCTACTACAAGTTTAGATCTTGAAGTTATAATTTGCAATTATAATTTGAAGCTATCAATTTTAAGTTCTGTATTTGACAATTACAAGTTCAGATCTTCAAGTTATAATTTGCAATAATAATTTGTATTTAACAATTCGAAGTTCTGTATTTGACTATTACAAGTTCAGATCTTCAAATTATTATTTACAATCTTAGATTGTATTTAACAATTCGAGGTTCTGTATTTACCTACTACAAGTTCAGATCTTCAAGTTATAATTTGCAATAATAATTAGAAGCTATCAATTTTAAGTTCTGTATTTGACAATTACAAGTTCAGATCTTCAAGTTATAACTTTCAATAATAATTTGTATTTAACAATTCGAAGTTCTGTATTTGACTATTACAAGTTCAGATCTTCAAATTATTATTTGCAATCCTAGTTTGAATTTAACAATTCGAAGTTCTGTATTTACCTACTACAAGTTCAGATCTTCAAGTTATAATTTGAAATAATAATTTATATTTAACAAATCTAAGTTCTGTAATTCACTATTACAAGTTCAGATCTTCAAGTTATAATTTGCACTAATAATTTGTATTTAACAATTCGAAGTTCTGTATTTGACTATGACAAGTTCAGTCCTTTAAATTATTATTTACAATCTTAGTTTGTATTTAACAATTCGAAGTTCTGTATTTACCTACTACAAGTTCAGATCTTTAAGTTATAATTTGCAATAATAATTAGTAGCTATCAATTTTAAGTTCTGTAGTTGACAATTACAAGTTCATATCTACAAGTTATAATTTGCAACTAATAATTTGTATTTAACCATTCGAAGTTCTGTATTTGACTATTACAAGTTCAGATCTTCAATTTATTATTTGCAAACTTAGTTTGAATTTAACAATTCGAAGTTCTGTATTTACCCACTACAATTACAAGTTCAGATCTTCAAGTTATAATTTGCACTAATAATTTGTATTTAACAATTCGGAGTTCTGTATTTGACTATTAGAAGTTCAGATCTTCAAATTATTATTTGCAATCCTAGTTTGAATTTTACAATTCGAAGTTCTGTATTTACCTACTACAAGTTCAGATCTTCAAGTTCTAATTTGCAATCACAATTTGAAGGTATCAATTCTAAGTTCTGTATTTGACAGTTACAAGTTCAGATCTTCAAGTTATAACTTGAAATAATAATTAGTATTTAACAAATCTAAGTTCTGTAATTCACTATTACTAGTTCAGATCTTCAAGTTATAATTTGCAATAATAATTAGAAGCTATCAATTTTAAGTTCTGTATTTGACAATTACAAGTTCAGATCTTCAAGTTATAATTTGCAATAATAATTTGTATTTAACAATTCGAAGTTCTGTATTTGACTAGTACAAGTTCAGATCTTCCAATTATTATTTGCAGTCTTAGTTTGTATTTAACAATTCGAAGTTCTATATTTACCTACTACAAGTTTAGATCTTGAAGTTATAATTTGCAATTATAATTTGAAGCTATCAATTTTAAGTTCTGTATTTGACAATTACAAGTTCAGATCTTCAAGTTATAATTTGCAATAATAATTTGTATTTAACAATTCGAAGTTCTGTATTTGACTATTACAAGTTCAGATCTTCAAATTATTATTTACAATCTTAGATTGTATTTAACAATTCGAGGTTCTGTATTTACCTACTACAAGTTCAGATCTTCAAGTTATAATTTGCAATAATAATTAGAAGCTATCAATTTTAAGTTCTGTATTTGACAATTACAAGTTCAGATCTTCAAGTTATAACTTGCAATAATAATTTGTATTTAACAATTCGAAGTTCTGTATTTGACTATTACAAGTTCAGATCTTCAAATTATTATTTGCAATCCTAGTTTGAATTTAACAATTCGAAGTTCTGTATTTACCTACTACAAGTTCAGATCTTCAAGTTATAATTTGAAATAATAATTTATATTTAACAAATCTAAGTTCTGTAATTCACTATTACAAGTTCAGATCTTCAAGTTATAATTTGCAATAATAATTAGAAGCTATCAATTTTAAGTTCCGTATTTGACAATTACAAGTTCAGATCTTCAAGTTATAATTTGCACAAATAATTTGTATTTAACAATTCGAAGTTCTGTATTTGACTATTACAAGTTCAGTCCTTTAAATTATTATTTACAATCTTAGTTTGTATTTAACAATTCGAAGTTCTGTATTTACCTACTACAAGTTCAGATCTTTAAGTTATAATTTGCAATAATAATTAGTAGCTATCAATTTTAAGTTCTGTAGTTGACAATTACAAGTTCATATCTACAAGTTATAATTTGCAACTAATAATTTGTATTTAACCATTCGAAGTTCTGTATTTGACTATTACAAGTTCAGATCTTCAATTTATTATTTGCAAACTTAGTTTGAATTTAACAATTCGAAGTTCTGTATTTACCCACTACAATTACAAGTTCAGATCTTCAAGTTATAATTTGCACTAATAATTTGTATTTAACAATTCGGAGTTCTGTATTTGACTATTAGAAGTTCAGATCTTCAAATTATTATTTGCAATCCTAGTTTGAATTTTACAATTCGAAGTTCTGTATTTACCTACTACAAGTTCAGATCTTCAAGTTATAATTTGCAATAATAATTAGAAGCTATCAATTTTAAGTTCTGTATTTGACAATTACAAGTTCAGATCTTCAAGTTATAATTTGCAATAATAATTTGTATTTAACAATTCGAAGTTCTGTATTTGACTATTACAAGTTCAGATCTTCAAATTATTATTTCTAATCTTAGTTTGAATTTTACAATTTGAAGTTCTGTATTTACCTAATACAAGTTAAGATCTTCAAGTTATAATTTGTACTAATAATTTGGAATTAACAATTCGAAGTTCTGTATTTGACTATTACAAGTTTAGATCTTCAAATTATTATTTGCAGTCTTAGTTTGTATTTAACAATTCGAAGTTCTGTATTTACCTACTACAAGTTCAGATCTTCAAGTTATAATTTGCAATAATAATTAGAAGCTATCAATTTTAAGTTCTGTATTTGACAATTACAAGTTCATATCTTCAAGTAATAATTTGCAATAATAATTTGTATTTAACAATTCGAAGTTCTGTATTTGACTATTACAAGTTCAGATCTTCAAATTATTATTTGCAATCCTAGTTTGAATTTAACAATTCGAAGTTCTGTATTTACCTACTACAAGTTCAGATCTTTAAGTTATAATTTGCAATAATAATTAGAAGCTATCAATTTTAAGTTCTGTAGTTGACAATTACAAGTCCATATCTTCAAGTTATAATTAGCAAATAATAATTTGTATTTAACAATTCGAAGTTCTGTATTTGACTATTACAAGTTCAGATCTTCAATTTATTATTTGCAAACTTAGTTTGAATTTAACAATTCGAAGTTCTGTATTTACCCACTACAAGTACAGATCTTCAAGTTCTAATTTGCAATCACAATTTGAAGGTATCAATTCTAAGTTGTGTATTTGACAGTTACAAGTTCAGATCTTCAAGTTATAACTTGAAATAATAATTAGTATTTAACAAATCTAAGTTCTGTAATTCACTATTACTAGTTCATATCTTCAAGTTATAATTTGCAATAATAATTAGAAGCTATCAATTTTAAGTTCTGTATTTGACAATTACAAGTTCAGATCTTCAAGTTATAATTTGCAATAATAATTTGTATTTAACAATTCGAAGTTCTGTATTTGACTAGTACAAGTTCAGATCTTCAAATTATTATTTGCAGTCTTAGTTTGTATTTAACAATTCGAAGTTCTGTATTTACCTACTACAAGTTCAGATCTTCAAGTTATAATTTGCAATAATAATTAGAAGCTATCAATTTTAAGTTCTGTATTTGCTAATTACAAGTTCAGATCTTCAAGTTATAACTTGCAATAATAATTTGTATATAACAATTCGAAGTTCTGTATTTGACTATTACAAGTTCAGATCTTCAAATTATTATTTGCAATCCTAGTTTGAATTTAACAATTCGAAGTTCTGTATTTACCTACTACAAGTTCAGATCTACAAGTTATAATTTGAAATAATAATTTATATTTAACAAATCTAAGTTCTGTAATTCACTATTACAAGTTCAGATCTTCAAGTTATAATTTGCAATAATAATTAGAAGCTATCAATTTTAAGTTCCGTATTTGACAATTACAAGTTCAGATCTTCAAGTTATAATTTGCACTAATAATTTGTATTTAACAATTCGAAGTTCTGTATTTGACTATTACAAGTTCAGTCCTTCAAATTATTATTTACAATCTTAGTTTGTATTTAACAATTCGAAGTTCTGTATTTACCTACTACAAGTTCAGATCTTTAAGTTATAATTTGCAATAATAATTAGTAGCTATCAATTATAAGTTCTGTTGTTGACAATTACAAGTTCATATCTTCAAGTTATAATTTGCAACTAATAATTTGTATTTAACCATTCGAAGTTCTGTATTTGACTATTACAAGTTCAGATCTTCAATTTATTATTTGCAAACTTAGTTTGAATTTAACAATTCGAAGTTCTGTATTTACCCACTACAAGTACAGATCTTCAAGTTATAATTTGCAATCACAATTTGAAGGTATCAATTCTAAGTTCTGTATTTGACAGTTACAAGTTCAGATCTTCAAGTTATAACTTGAAATAATAATTAGTATTTAACAAATCTAAGTTCTGTAATTCACTATTACTAGTTCAGATCTTCAAGTTATAATTTGCAATAATAATTAGAAGCTATCAATTTTAAGTTCTGTATTTGACAATTACAAGTTCAGATCTTCAAGTTATAATTTGCAATAATAATTTGTATTTAACAATTCGAAGTTCTGTATTTGACTATTACAAGTTCAGATCTTCAAATTATTATTTGCAATCCTAGTTTGAATTTAACAATTCGAAGTACTGTATTTACCTACTACAAGTTCAGATCTTCAAGTTATAATTTGAAATAATAATTTATATTTAACAAATCTAAGTTCTGTAATTCACTATTACAAGTTCAGATCTTCAAGTTATAATTTGCAATAATAATTAGAAGCTATCAATTTTAAGTTCTGTATTTGACAATTACAAGTTCAGATCTTCAAGTTATAATTTGCAATAATAATTTGTATTTAACAATTCGAAGTTCTGTATTTGACTATTACAAGTTCAGATCTTCAAATTATTATTTGCAATAATAATTAGAAGCTATCAATTTTAAGTTCTGTATTTGACAATTACAAGTTCAGATCTTCAAGTTATAATTTGCAATAATAATTTGTATTTAACAATTCGAAGTTCTGTATTTGACTATTACAAGTTCAGATCTTCAAATTATTATTTCTAATCTTAGTTTGAATTTTACAATTTGAAGTTCTGTATTTACCTAATACAAGTTCAGATCTTCAAGTTATAATTTGTACTAATAATTTGGATTTAACAATTCGAAGTTCTGTATTTGACTATTACAAGTTCAGATCTTCAAATTATTATTTGCAGTCTTAGTTTGTATTTAACAATTCGAAGTTCTGTATTTACCTACTACAAGTTCAGATCTTCAAGTTATAATTTGCAATAATAATTAGAAGCTATCAATTTTAAGTTCTGTATATGACAATTACAAGTCCAGATCTTCAAGTTATAATTTGCAATAATAATTTGTATTTAACAATTCGAAGTTCTGTATTTGACTATTACAAGTTCAAATCTTCAAATTAATATTTGCAATCTTAGTCTGAATTTAACAATTCGAAGTTCTGTATTTACCTAATACAAGTTAAGATCTTCAAGTTATAATTTGTACTAATAATTTGGATTTAACAATTCGAAGTTCTGTATTTACCTAATACAAGTTAAGATCTTCAAGTTATAATTTGTACTAATAATTTGGATTTAATAATTCGAAGTTCTGTATTTGACTATTACAAGTTCAGATCTTCAAATTATTATTTGCAGTCTTAGTTTGTATTTAACAATTCGAAGTTCTCTATTTGATTACTACAAGTCCAGATCTTCAAATTATTATTTACAATCTTAGTTTGTATTTAACAATTCGAAGTTCTGTATTTACCTAATACAAGTTAAGATCTTCAAGTTATAATTTGTACTAATAATTTGGATTTAACAATTCGAAGTTCTGTATTTGACTAGTACAAGTTCAGATCTTCAAATTATTATTTGCAGTCTTAGTTTGTATTTAACAATTCCAAGTTCTGTATTTGCCTACTACAAGTTCAGATCTTGAAGTTATAATTTGCAATTATAATTAGAAGCTATCAATTTTAAGTTCTGTATTTGACAATTACAAGTTCAGATCTTCAAGTTATAATTTGCAATAATAATTTGTATTTAACAATTCGAAGTTCTGTATTTGACTATTACAAGTTCAGATCTTCCAATTAATATTTACAATCTTAGTTTGTATTTAACAATTCGAAGTTCTGTATTTACCTACTACAAGTTCAGATCTTCAAGTTATAATTTGCAATAATAATTAGAAGCTATCAATTTTAAGTTCTGTATTTGACAATTACAAGTTCAGATCTTCAAGTTATAACTTGAATAATAATTTGTATTTAACAATTCGAAGTTCTGTATTTGACTATTACAAGTTCAGATCTTCAAATTATTATTTGCAATTCTAGTTTGAATTTAACAATTCGAAGTTCTGTATTTACCTACTACAAGTTCAGATCTTCAAGTTATAATTTGAAATAATAATTTATATTTAACAAATCTAAGTTCTGTAATTCACTATTACAAGTTCAGATCTTCAAGTTATAATTTGCAATCACAATTTGAAGGTATCAATTCTAAGTTCTGTATTTGACAGTTACAAGTTCAGATCTTCAAGTTATAACTTGAAATAATAATTAGTATTTAACAAATCTAAGTTCTGTAATTCACTATTACTAGTTCAGATCTTCAAGTTATAATTTGCAATAATAATTAGAAGCTATCAATTTTAAGTTCTGTATTTGACAATTACAAGTTCAGATCTTCAAGTTATAATTTGCAATAATAATTTGTATTTAACAATTCGAAGTTCTGTATTTGACTATTACAAGTTCAGATCTTCAAATTATTATTTGCAATCCTAGTTTGAATTTAACAATTCGAAGTACTGTATTTACCTACTACAAGTTCAGATCTTCAAGTTATAATTTGAAATAATAATTTATATTTAACAAATCTAAGTTCTGTAATTCACTATTACAAGTTCAGATCTTCAAGTTATAATTTGCAATAATAATTAGAAGCTATCAATTTTAAGTTCTGTATTTGACAATTACAAGTTCAGATCTTCAAGTTATAATTTGCAATAATAATTTGTATTTAACAATTCGAAGTTCTGTATTTGACTATTACAAGTTCAGATCTTCAAATTATTATTTGCAATAATAATTAGAAGCTATCAATTTTAAGTTCTGTATTTGACAATTACAAGTTCAGATCTTCAAGTTATAATTTGCAATAATAATTTGTATTTAACAATTCGAAGTTCTGTATTTGACTATTACAAGTTCAGATCTTCAAATTATTATTTCTAATCTTAGTTTGAATTTTACAATTTGAAGTTCTGTATTTACCTAATACAAGTTCAGATCTTCAAGTTATAATTTGTACTAATAATTTGGATTTAACAATTCGAAGTTCTGTATTTGACTATTACAAGTTCAGATCTTCAAATTATTATTTGCAGTCTTAGTTTGTATTTAACAATTCGAAGTTCTGTATTTACCTACTACAAGTTCAGATCTTCAAGTTATAATTTGCAATAATAATTAGAAGCTATCAATTTTAAGTTCTGTATTTGACAATTACAAGTCCAGATCTTCAAGTTATAATTTGCAATAATAATTTGTATTTAACAATTCGAAGTTCTGTATTTGACTATTACAAGTTCAAATCTTCAAATTAATATTTGCAATCTTAGTCTGAATTTAACAATTCGAAGTTCTGTATTTACCTAATACAAGTTAAGATCTTCAAGTTATAATTTGTACTAATAATTTGGATTTAACAATTCGAAGTTCTGTATTTACCTAATACAAGTTAAGATCTTCAAGTTATAATTTGTACTAATAATTTGGATTTAATAATTCGAAGTTCTGTATTTGACTATTACAAGTTCAGATCTTCAAATTATTATTTGCAGTCTTAGTTTGTATTTAACAATTCGAAGTTCTCTATTTGATTACTACAAGTCCAGATCTTCAAATTATTATTTACAATCTTAGTTTGTATTTAACAATTCGAAGTTCTGTATTTACCTAATACAAGTTAAGATCTTCAAGTTATAATTTGTACTAATAATTTGGATTTAACAATTCGAAGTTCTGTATTTGACTAGTACAAGTTCAGATCTTCAAATTATTATTTGCAGTCTTAGTTTGTATTTATCAATTCCAAGTTCTGTATTTGCCTACTACAAGTTCAGATCTTGAAGTTATAATTTGCAATTATAATTAGAAGCTATCAATTTTAAGTTCTGTATTTGACAATTACAAGTTCAGATCTTCAAGTTATAATTTGCAATAATAATTTGTATTTAACAATTCGAAGTTCTGTATTTGACTATTACAAGTTCAGATCTTCCAATTAATATTTACAATCTTAGTTTGTATTTAACAATTCGAAGTTCTGTATTTACCTACTACAAGTTCAGATCTTCAAGTTATAATTTGCAATAATAATTAGAAGCTATCAATTTTAAGTTCTGTATTTGACAATTACAAGTTCAGATCTTCAAGTTATAACTTGAATAATAATTTGTATTTAACAATTCGAAGTTCTGTATTTGACTATTACAAGTTCAGATCTTCAAATTATTATTTGCAATTCTAGTTTGAATTTAACAATTCGAAGTTCTGTATTTACCTACTACAAGTTCAGATCTTCAAGTTATAATTTGAAATAATAATTTATATTTAACAAATCTAAGTTCTGTAATTCACTATTACAAGTTCAGATCTTCAAGTTATAATTTGCAATAATAATTAGAAGCTATCAATTATAAGTTCCGTATTTTACAATTAGAAGTTCAGATCTTCTAGTTATAATTTGCACTAATAATTCGTATTTAACAATTCGAAGTTCTGTATTTGACTATTACAAGTTCAGATCTTCAAATTATTATTTACAATCTTAGTTTGTATTTAACAATTCGAAGTTCTGTATTTACCTACTACAAGTTCAGATCTTTAAGTTATAATTTGCAATAATAATTTGTATTTAACA